>CM060382.1:181756431-183241431 GCA_030545235.1 Helianthus tuberosus | reverse complement strand
TGTGAATTTTGGCTAAAGGAAGTGCAATTTCTAGGTCACATGGTGAATCACGAAGGTATTCACGTAGATCCTGCTAAGATAGAGGCAATTACTAAATGGAGGGTTCCGCAATCTGCAATGGAAATTAGAAGTTTTATAGGTTTAGCTGGATACTATAGACGGTTTATTAATGATTTTTCCAAGATAGCTGTACCATTAATTAAACTAACCTGTAAAGCAGTTAAGTTTGAATGGGGACCTAAACAAGAAGAAGCCTTTAGAATCTTGAAGCAAAAGTTAACAAATGCTCCAATCCTAGCTTTACCAGAAGGGAATGAAGATTTTGAAGTATATTGTGATGCTTCAAAACTAGGATTAGGATGTGTGCTTATGCAACGCAAGAAGGTAATTGCATATGCTTCAAGGCAATTGAAAAAGCACGAAGAAAATTATACGACTCATGACTTAGAATTGGGAGCCGTAATTTTTGCCCTTAAAATATGGAGACATTATCTGTATGGAAGTAAATTTACTGTCTATACGGATCATAAAAGTTTAAGATATATATTTGGAAAAAAAGAGTTAAACATGAGACAAAGAAGATGGATGGAAATCTTAAGTGATTACGACTGTGATATTCAGTATCACGAAGGAAAGGCCAATGTAGTTGCAGATGCCTTAAGTCGTAAGTATCATGAGAAACAACGACGGGTTCGTGCCCTCAGGTTAAATCTACAATTAGATTTAATGGAACAATTAAGGAATGTTCAAGAAACAGCCATCAAGGATGATGCTGAAGGAATGAAGGGACGAATAAAGGAATTAGAACAAGGAACGGATGGAATTTGGAAATTCCATAAGAAAAGAATCTGGGTACCTAAGCAAGGAGAATTAAGAAATAAGATATTAGAGGAAGCTCATAAATCTAGGTATACCATACACCCTGGAAACAATAAAATGTACCAAGATTTAAGAAATAATTTCTGGTGGATAGGCATGAAGAAGGATATAGCTAGATATGTTTCTAAGTGTCTTACTTGTTCACAAGTTAAGACAGAACACCAGAAACCTTCAGGTCTACTACAACAACTAGAAATGCCAGTATGGAAATGGGAACTTATAACAATGGATTTTGTTACTAAGTTACCCAAAACCAGAAAAGGTAATGGTGCGATTTGGGTAATTGTGGATCGATTAACCAAATCAGCTCACTTTCTACCTATGAAAGAAACTTTTAGTATGGAAAGATTGGCAAAGTTGTATGTAGATGAAGTAGTATCCCTACATGGAGTTCCACTCTCCATTGTATCAGATAGGGATAGTCGTTTCACTTCTCACTTTTGGACAAGTTTCCAAGAAGCTATGGGAACTAAACTAAACTTGAGTACTGCATATCATCCACAAACAGACGGGCAAAGTGAAAGGACGATACAAACTCTAGAAGACATGCTCCGAGCATGTGTGATAGATTTTGGTGGAAACTGGGATGATCACCTACCCTTAATTGAATTCTCCTATAACAATAGTTATCATTCAAGTATCGAATCTGCCCCATTTGAAGCACTATATGGACGTAAGTGCAGAACTCCAGTATGTTGGGCAGAAATAGGAGAAAGTCAATTATCAGGACCAGAGATAGTACAAGAGACTACCGACAAGATCACTCAAATAAAGGAAAGACTGAAGACGGCTCGAGATCGTCAAAAGAGTTATGCAGACAATAGAAGGAAGCCATTGGAGTTCCAAGTTGGAGATAAAGTACTATTGAAAGTTTCTCCTTGGAAAGGAGTAGTCCGATTCGGTAAGAAAGGAAAGCTAAGTCCAAGATACGTAGGACCATTTTCAGTGATCCAACGTATAGGACCAGTCGCTTATCGATTACAACTACCAGAGGAACTGGCAGGAGTACATGACGTATTTCATGTATCCAATCTCAAGAAATGCCTATCAGATGAATCTTTGGTAGTACCTCTCCAAGATATACAAGTGAATGAGAAATTGAAATTTGTTGAAAAACCTCTTCAAATCGAGGATCGAAAGATCAAATTTCTCAAACATAAGCGACTAGTTTTAGTCAAAGTCAAGTGGGATTCAAAGAGAGGAGCTGAATACACTTGGGAGCTGGAATCAGAAATGAAGCGAAAGTATCCTCACTTATTCCAATAAATCTTGAGGACGAGATTTTTATTAAGGTGGGGAGGATGTAACAACTCTCACCAAAACTATTATTTATTATTATATTTAGTTCAATAGGAAACCCTAATTGAAACACCCAAGTGATTCTACACAAACCATGAAATTTTCAGAACAATCAGAATCAGGATCAAGGCCCCTAAAACTCAAGGGGGGTAAACCCTAGTTACGATTATCCAAATAAAAAGCTGTCAAAATCGAATTTTACAATTCTGTCGACTCAGCAAGCCTACAAACACACAAGGCTACCCTATGATAGGGTGTGACCCCTCGCGCCACGCGACGCCCATGGGGGTACCCCTCGCGTCACGCGAGGGGGGTCAAAATTTGTGTATAAATAGGGGTGTTTGGGACTTGAATTCTGGAGTTAAAACGACGTAAAAAAATCGTTATATACACTGAGATATCGTAGAAATCGTTCTAAAACACACACGATCACAAATCGCTGCCGCAAAACAGGGTAATAACTTGATCGCTGCTACGATTCAATGTCCGATCGATTAAACTATCAAATGGATGTTTAAGTGCTGCCCATATTAGGGTTATGCTTTGTCATTCGTTGTTAATTCAATGAATGTTTAAGTATTGCACTTTGTCATTCGATGTGAGGGTTTGATCTCGTGAGTTATCGTAAATGCTGTATTAGTTACTTACCTAGTTTGTGTGCATTGTTATTTAAACTAGGTTAAAAGGCTAATCAGTAGGCTAGGCTCTGCTCAAATAAATCTGCAATGTGAGTCATTCTCTTTTTATCAAATTACTTTCAAAAGCATGTTTATTTTCAAGGTTATAATTACAGGGATTAAGTCTTTGTAATCACCAAATTACAGCCGGTATGTGGGGTTTTGTATACATTACTTGATAATCTTCACCATTGGGGCAGCCAAGGGGTGATATGACCATAGTCACAGACACCATTGGACAATGAGAGGGCCAATGGGTCGAGTGACAAAATACCGTGGGTAGTTGGTTTGATATCAGGAAACATTGTAATCGCTCTTAATACTGTAAATTATAACAAACGTGTCGTTTTAGTAAAAAGAATGATTCACCAGTATTTCCCGCTGACAAAACCTTTTTCAAACATGTTTCAGGTAATCTGTTGTGATCAAGGAAAAGCGCCGTGAAGCACTACAAGCTTAAAGAAGTGGCTCAATATAAAAATAAAGAAACATGTTTTGTAAAATAAAGAATTTCTCCGTGAAATCATATTATTGTAAATTACTGGGGTTTTATCCCGAGTTATGAAATAAAATAATCGGGTATACATTAGCTTTAAAAAGATCCTGATGATAATCTTCCGCTGTCAAATTAATTAAATAAATACCACGGGATTTTCTGTTCCGCGGCTCTTGAAACGGGTAAAACCGGGTCGGGGGCCTTGACACAGGGACTTGATTGAAAATTAAGGAAATACAAATAAACAAATAAAGGATTAATGATTCTTGTTGCTCTTCCCCTTGATTAAGCTTGCCAAACCTTTAAGAAATCCCCGGTTGTTTCTACGCTCTTCTTGAACATCCCGTTCCACCTGGCTCAACCTTTGTAGAATCTCTTGTTGCTGCGGTGGCGATAACAGTTGCGGCTGCAGCGGCTGCTGATGCTGTAGAGGTTGAGGAGGTGGCGGGTATTGGTACCCATAGGGTGGATACCCAGTCTGATATGGGATTCCAAAGGGCCCCTCGGGATGAAAAGCATTGTAGTTTGCCGCTACCAGGTATGGGTCAGCCAAGGCGTAGTTGTAGTTAGTATGGGCCGGCTGCTCAAAAGGGTTATACGCCGATACACCGGCGTACGTAGGGTTGTTATAGCCCACTGGTGGTGGTGCGACTGGAGCAGACTCCACTTCAGAAACAGGGTACTAAGGCCCACCCATTTGTGGGTCTTCGTATAGTGGTGGGTAATGACTGCCACTTGAATGCTGAGGGGTGCTGATACGGACTCCCCCTCGCACGGAAATCCATGCGGTTGATCTCCTACGCCTCGCTGGCTCCAGAGGCTGTTGCTGCACTGGTGGTGGTGGCGGTGGAGTAACCGCTACAAAGCGCGAATCCTCTGAGGGATCCTGCTGCTGCTGCTACGGTGATGAGTGGTAACTGGGAGTAAACACCCAGTCGTATTGGGTAAATCTTGCCTGATAGCTGTCGGAACCACTATAAGGTGATCCAAGAAAGGGTGACCCATCCGAAATCTCGATGGGGTGAGTAGGCGTTTCGGTTGGCGGCTCAGCAGGTTCCGGATCCTCTTCCATATCCATGGAGAAATGGTCCTCCGGTCCCAACGGGTTATAACCCATTGGCTCTTCAATTAGGTTTGCCAGGTTGAACCGGCTTTGGAAGTAGGGTGTTGGGTCGTTGAAGGGTGAGTTGGGGTTTTGAAGGGGTATAAAAGAGTGATGTGAGTTATGGGGCTCGTTCTCCGACTGAGGCCTGAAAGAATTTAGGTAGTGTCACACCCCCAAAATCCACCATGCGGAGTACCACTGCTTGGAGGCGTGAATGACCAGGATCGAGCCACCAATCATATTGAACAACACAATTAAGTAAATAAAACCAAACACAATACGATTGGTGACCAAAAGGAAGTAAACCGATTTTAGGTTAACAGCGGAAGCATAAAACATAAGTTCAAAACATAAGTCCATAGTTCATAAGTTTAAAGTCCAAAACGTAGGTTTAATAAGTTCATAAAGTTTATTCATTAAGTACGGGACATATCAGTTCGCATCCCACAACGACCACCTCCATATGCAAGCTCCATAGCATCTAATGACCTGCAAAGCATGTAATAACGAGTCAACAACAAAGTTGAGTGAGTTCACGGTTGGTTGTCCATTTTAGAGTTGTTTCCAAAAACATAGTTTAATCTCATTCGGCTATCCAGCCGTGGGGGTTACCCCATAGTTCAAAAACGTTTATTAGTTAACCATCCCATGTCCACCTTCCCAGGCTATCCAGTCCGGCACTTTGGCCGTGGGGAGCTACCCCAGCATTTTAAACTACCAGACTCGTTTATCATATCGACGACTAACAAAAATCAATTGTGCCCTAGCGTCGGTGTTCTACCACCACCGACGTGCCATAGTCCATTAGTACACGCCCGTCCGACTGGCACGGTGTGAGGTTTGTTAAACCTAATAGCGCTATTAACTAATGACCCGCTCGCCATAGCCTCGGCGATTAAGTCGATACAAAAAGGGAGGGACTTCGCTGATAGAGTTCTAGTCCAGTAAGTCTAATACGTCCCAACAGGACGAGGAATTTACATTCCTGAACACGTCTCAAAGGACGAGGAACCCCTATTCCTGAACCCATTCCCATTCCCACCGGGAATTACCATGCTTTGTAGAAAAGTGTGAACTCACCTCGGTTTGCTCGGTTAGACTCTCAAATATAGCTAACAGTCAAGGTCGGTCAATCACGTCCTAGTATAATTTACCAGTTAGTCATTTAGTGGTTTCCAAATGGAATACATAGTTCCTACACGTATCTATCACATAGCATGCATTACTTTAACTGTTTATGCCCAATATACTTCCCATCCGTTCCCCACTCATAAACAAACATACGACAATGCACATAACACATATAACATGTTAGATCATTCACTGATAGCATACTCGACATTTAGACACGCAAATTACAACTTATGTCATTTCCGCATTAATATTGAAAACCGGGCTGTTTTCGAACATTTTAATAAAATAGTTAAACTATTCCAAAAATTCCCAAATTTTTACAGAATGTCTTAAACGTTCCAAATTTTATTGTGTAAAAATATCGGGGTCCGGTTCATTACCAATATTTTATAAAAATTCATTTTCCGGACTGAACTCAGATTTATATTTTTCTGACCACAGTCCACGGCATAATTTATTTAAAATTCATCAAGCGTCCGATTTACGAAATTCCGGTGGGGTAATTACAAATACATCGGTGGTCATCTACAGTACGAGTTTCATGATCCAATTCTACACAGAACCCAAGTTATGACAGAAAACAAAACACCTATTTTCAGCAGAAAAATGCAGCTCTAGCTGCTGTTATGAAATGACGCTTTAAAAATAGTAAACGGAGTCCAAAAATTACGATTCTGGTGCTATTAGAACCGTATTTCATAATAACACGTTTTAGACTCAAAATATCAGTTTTTCGTAGAGTTTATGACCTGTTTACAGCCAACTGAAGTTGGCTGTAAAACTTGGACAGATTCTGTTTTTCATTCTTTAACTTACTAACTTGTGTTCGATTGATTCCGTTAATCATGTTTAGTGATCACGACAACATCAAACATCAATATTAACCAGCAAAACATCATATAATCAACCAAGAATCATAACAACACAAGATCTACATGATTTACACACATAACTTCTCTTTATCCAACCTATTCATCTTTTGTCCAAGACTTTATGTTATGTTCTTTAGTGTTTCAAATTTTCAGCCATTAAATCACTTATTAACCACCATAAACAAGATCAAGAAGATGTTGGGAAGCACTTACTACTAGCACAAGGCTATGGGAGATCAAAGGCGTAAAAGTGGTGGATAAAAGAAAACGAGAGCGGTCCTTGAGCTTCCGAACACACCAAGCTTACTTGTAGGATCTCTAACTCCTTTGGGTATGCATAGATTGCTTGGAATGGAGCTTGAAGGTGGTGGTTTAGTGGTGGTTGTTGGCTGCCGAATTCACAAGGAGAGGAGGAGGAAGTGTGCAAGTGTTGTTGATGAAATGATCATGTAAGAATGTCTAGAGGATTTATAATTAAACTTTCCAACAACCTATTATCCATTAGATCCAATGTCCACCAAAGTACTAACATATCTATTTAATAATTAAGGAAAAATCAAGGGGTGTCCCCCTTGTTTCATATCCGGTCATGTGGAGGTTTATTTAGTTGGATTTCAACTAATAAATTAAGTGATAGTTTGTTTAGTTAGGAATCTAAATTAGTGTAATAGGGTGTAGTGTATTATAACGGGTGTTAGGGTATTCGGGGACCCTAACTGGCTCAGAAAAGTATAAATAATGTGTTTGACAATATTCTTGTGTTTCAGGTAAAGTCCGGTTGTTCGGTTTGACACTGTTCCGTTAAACTGCTTAATTAATCCGTAAAGCGTCCTACATATATATTTTTGCGACGTTTTTAATTTTTAACACTCAGGAAGGCATACCGGACTATTTAGTAGCTTTTCTGTATACTACTAGTATGTTAACATGCACATGTAAGTATAACACAGATATCAGAAGGTAGTTAAGTGATTCCACACAGTCGTCAAACACTTTAATTATCAAAAAAATAAATTGTACGGTTACATGTAAATTTGAGGGTTGTCACATTCTCCCCCTGTTAAGAGAATTTCGTACCGAAATTTAGCGCGTGGTTACTGAGGAAGCTAGTTAAGTTGCGTTGTTTTCCTGATTTTCCTGGGGTGTCACATCATCCCCCCGTTGATTTGGAATTTCGTCCCGAAATTCTGCAGTAGCTTCAGCCTCAGTAGTGGTTGCGTTTTTCTTAAACAGCTGGGGATACTTGAGTTTCATTTGGTCTTCTCGTTCCCAGGTATACTCTGGGCCACGACGAGTATTCCAACGAACTCGGACCAGAGGTATCCTGGTACGCTTGAGGATCTTAACATCTCGATCCGTAATCTCTACTGGTTCCTCGACGAATCGCAGCTGGTCGTCGATTGTGAGTTCCTTAAGAAGAACTATGAGGGTCTCATCTGACAGACACTTTTTCAGATTTGACACATGGAAAACATTGTGAACTCCGCTGAGTTCTTCAGGTAGATTCAACTTGTAGGCGACTCTGCCAATTTTCTCGGTGACTTCGAATGGTCCGACATAACGCGGATTGAGTTTGCCTCGTTTGCCAAAGCGGACTACACCTTTCCAAGGTGAGACTTTGAGCAGCACTCGATCCCCAACCTGGAGCTCGAGTGGTTTTCTTCCCTTATCAGCATAGCTTTTCTGACGGTCACGAGCTGCCGCCATTCGCTGTCGTATCTGAGCAATTCTCTCGGTGGTATCTACCACAAGTTCTGGGCCAGTGATTTGGCTGTCACCAACTTCTGCCCAACAGAGAGGTGATCGGCATTTGCGTCCGTACAATGCCTCGAATGGAGCGGCTTGGATGCTGGTGTGGTAGCTGTTGTTATATGAAAACTCCACTAACGGGAGATGCCTTTCCCAGCCATTTCCGAAGTCGATTACGTATGCCCTAAGCATGTCTTCGAGGGTTTGGATGGTGCGTTCAGATTGCCCATCCGTCTGTGGGTGGTAAGCGGTGCTCATATCTAAACGTGATCCAAAGGACTTGTGCATTGCTTGCCACAGTTCAGAAGTAAAACACGCGTCACAATCAGAAATGATGGAGGTTGGCACTCCGTTCCTTGATACCACTTCCTTTAGGTAAATGTCTGCAAGAGTAGAAAACTTATCCGTTTCTTTGATAGCCAGAAAATGTGCAGACTTGGTCAGTCGATCTACGATCACCCAAATGGTATCGTTTCTGCGTTGAGATCTAGGCAGACCAGTAACGAAATCCATGGAAATTTGCTCCCATTTCCATTTCGGGATCTCCGGTTGTTGAAGTAGGCCTGATGGTTTCTGATATTCAGTCTTGACTCTCACACAAGTCAAGCACTTACTGACGTAGGTTGCTATGTGGGCTTTCATGCCAGGCCACCAATACGTAGTCTTGAGGTCGTGGTACATTTTATCCGAACCAGGATGTACCGAATAACGAGACTTGTGCGCTTCGTCAATCACAAGCTCGCGTAAGTTTCCATAAAGTGGAACCCAGATGCGCCCTGTTACATAGTAAGCGCCGTCTTCCTTTTGTTCTAGCCGCTGCCTCGATCCTCGTAGGGATTCAGCCCTGATGTTCTCTGCTTTCAATGCTTTAACCTGAGCATCACGAATCTGAGCGGGAAGGTTAGACTGGATGGTAAGTTGTAGAGCACGTACACGCCTAGGTATGGTATCCTTTCGACTGAGGGCGTCGGCCACAACATTGGCCTTGCCTGGATGGTATTTGATAGCACATTCATAATCGTTCAAGAGTTCGACCCATCGGCGTTGTCGCATATTTAACTCCTTTTGCTTGAAGATATGCTCGAGACTCCTGTGATCGGTGTAAATGGTGCACTTGGTACCGTACAGGTAATGTCTCCATATCTTAAGTGCGAAAACAACTGCTCCCAGCTCCAGATCGTGAGTAGTGTAATTTCTTTCGTGAACCTTGAGTTGGCGTGATGCGTAGGCAATGACCTTGTCACGTTGCATCAACACGCAACCAAGTCCTTGGATGGAAGCATCGCAGTAAACCACAAAATCATCTGTGCCCTCAGGCAATGAGAGGATAGGCGTGCTACAAAGTCTATCCTTCAAGTGCTGAAATGCGGACTCCTGTGCATCACCCCAACGATAGGTGACACCCTTCTGAGTCAGTGAAGTGAGAGGTTGCGCAATCTTGGAGAAATCTTTGATAAACCTTCTGTAATATCCTGCCAAACCCAAGAATTGGCGGATCTCTGTTGGTGTGCGAGGTGCAGGCCAATTCTTGATCGATTCAACCTTAGATGGATCCACATGAATTCCATCCTTGTTTACCACATGGCCTAGAAAGTGGACTTCGCGAAGCCAGAAGTCACATTTTGAAAACTTGGCATACAACTGCTCTTTTCGAAGAAGTTCCAGCATAAGTCGTAGATCATGCTCGTGTTCCTCCTGACTCTTAGAATAGATCAGGATATCGTCGATGAACACAATAACGAACTTATCCAGGTAAGGCTTGCACACTCGGTTCATGAGATCCATGAAGACCGCTGGGGCATTCGTCAGCCCGAATGGCATAACCAGAAACTCGTAATGGCCGTAATGAGTTCTGAATGCTGTTTTGGAGACGTCCTCATCTCGGACTCTCAGCTGATGGTATCCTGATCTCAAATCAATCTTAGAGTAATAGCTCGACCTTTGCAGCTGGTCGAATAAGTCGTCAATACGTGGAAGAGGATAACGATTCTTCACAGTCACCTTGTTAAGCTCGCGATAGTCAATACACATTCTGAAAGTACCATCTTTCTTCTTTACGAACAAGACTGGAGCTCCCCAGGGCGAAGAGCTAGGACGTATAAAACCCTTTTCCAAGAGTTCCTGTAATTGCTTGGATAATTCTTCGAGTTCTGATGGAGCTAGACGATATGGTGCTCGAGCTACTGGCGCTGCTCCAGGAGCTAGCTCGATTTGAAATTCAACTTGGCGGTGAGGCGGAAGACCAGGCAATTCCTCAGGAAATACATCAGGAAAATTGCGTACAATAGGGATGTCCTCAATTCTCTTCTCTTCCGTTGATGTGTCAGTAACGAGTGCTAGAATGGCAGTGTGGCCCTTTCGCAAACACTTCTGGGCCTTAAGGAAAGAGATGATGCCTTTGACAACACCACTCTTGTCGCCATGAATCATGAGAGGTTCTTCACCAGAACGAGGAATGCGGACGATTTTCTCCTTGCAAACAATCTTCGCTTGATGATGAGATAGCCAATCCATCCCAATAACAACGTCGAAACTACCAAGTGTGATAGGAATAAGATCGATAGAGAAAGTCTGACCATCTAAGACGAGGTTACAACCTTTAACTATGTGTGTGGCTTCAAGACTTTTACCGTTAGCTAGTTCTACTGTGTGTTTGGTGTTCAGGAGTGTTGGAGTGCGCTTAAGCATTTGGCTAACTTTTACGGACACATAACTAGTATCAGCACCTGAATCGAATAAAACAGTAACAAAGAAGTCGTCCAGAAGAAACTTACCCATCACAACGTTGGGATCGTTCCTTGCATCACCCTGACCAATCACAAAGGCACGACCTCGGGCGCCATTGCCATTATTGTTACCCCCATTGTTGCCTCCATTGTTTCCTCCATTATTGTTGTTGTTCTGGTTCTGATTTAACTGGGGGCAGTCTTTCTTGAAATGGCCCTCAGCACCACATTGAAAGCACCCTTTGTTGTTACCTTGTTGTTGCCGCTGCTGGCGTTGATTGGGTGGGGCTTGCTGTTGCTGCCGGTTCTGATTCGCCGGATGCTGACTCCTGCAGTCCCTTGCCATGTGACCAGGCTTGTTGCATCGATGACAGTTGCCTTTACCACATGGCCCACTGTGGTGCAAGTTACAGCGATTACATTTGGGGTGATTTCCCCTGTATCCACCCTGACCTTGATTCCCAGAAGACTGCTGACTGGGGCTCCTGTACTCATCTGTCTCTCGCTGCTGGGGCTGAGCTGAAGTAGAACCTTTGCCTGAATTCCCATCCCACTTTCGCTTGTTATCATTGGGTGCGTCAGTAGTAGCAGCACCAATACTCTGGGCAGTTTGTTTTGTTCCACAGCTTGATCGGTGAGACGATGGGCTAACTTAATGATCTGCTGAATGGTACCCAGGTTAGCCGAAGTCACGTGACTCTGAATCTCGGGTACAAGGCCCTTGAGGTAAAGCTCAATACGTTTGATGGGAGGGTCCACCATAGTAGGGCACAGGATGGCCAGTTCATTCGACCTCTTGGTATACGCCTCAATCTCAGACCCCATCATCTTCAGATTGAAAAATTCCACCTCTAGTTTGTGGATGTCATCCCGAATACAGTATTCCTCTTTGATCAGTTCCTTGAAACCGTTCCATGGGGTGGCATTAGCAGCAACCAACCCCAGCAGCTGAACCTGAGTGTTCCACCATGTGAGCGCTACCCCTTCAAGAGTACCAGTAGCAAACTTCACCCTACGATCCTCAGGGCATTCACACATCTCGAAGACAGACTCAAGCTTCTCGAACCAGTGTAGAAGGCCTACCGCTCCTTCTGTGCCACTGAAAGTAGTAGGTCGGCAGTCCATGAAGGTTTTGAATGTGCACACAGGAGTTTGAGCATGTTGACCTCCTGCTGGATTTGCTGCGAGTGCCTCAGCAACTCGTTCGTTGATCAAAGCCGTCAACTGGGCTTGAGTGAGGTTGATACGTCCTCCGCGTCCACTCATGATCTTCATAATGAAGCAACGTAAAAGAGAAAAGTGTCGCGAAAGTGCGTAAGTGTGGGACGATAGTAGAGAGTAAGCACACAAAGTTCAAATAGCAATTATGATGTTAACTGGTGCACAGTGTGAACTATCTAACTGACAATATAAACATAAATCATACCACCTATTGTGTCGAGTCTTGCGCGTGGAGCGAAGCGTCGTTGTGGATCGTTGAGTACTGTACAGGTTATAGTCTGGTTTTATCAAAAAGCCTTTCCCTTTTTAAAACCAAGTTCACTATAACCAATGGCTCTGATACCAATCTGTCACACCCCCAAAATCCACCATGCGGAGTACCACCGCTTGGAGGCGTGAGTGACCAGGATCGAGCCACCAATCATATTGAACAACACAATTAAGTAAATAAAACCAAACACAATACGATTGGTGACCAAAAGGAAGTAAACCGATTTTAGGTTAACAGCGGAAGCATAAAACATAAGTTCAAAACATAAGTCCATAGTTCATAAGTTTAAAGTCCAAAACGTAGGTTTAATAAGTTCATAAAGTTTATTCATTAAGTACGGGACATATCAGTTCGCATCCCACAACGACCACCTCCATATGCAAGCTCCATAGCATCTAATGACCTGCAAAGCATGTAATAACGAGTCAACAACAAAGTTGAGTGAGTTCACGGTTGGTTGTCCATTTTAGAGTTGTTTCCAAAAACATAGTTTAATCTCATTTGGCTATCCAGCCGTGGGGGTTACCCCATAGTTCGAAAACGTTTATTAGTTAACCATCCCATGTCCACCTTCCCTGGCTATCCAGCCCGGCACTTTGGCCGTGGGGAGCTACCCTAGTATTTTAAACTACCAGACTCGTTTATCATATCGACGACTAACAAAAATCAATTGTGCCCAAGCGTCGGTGTTCTATCACCACCGACGTGCCATAGTCCATTAGTACACGCCTGTCCGACTGGCACGGTGTGAGGTTTGTTAAACCTAATAGCGCTATTAACTAATGACCCGCTCGCCATAGCCTCGGCGATTAAGTCGATACAAAAAGGGAGGGACTTCGCTGATAGAGTTCTAGTCCAGTAAGTCTAATACGTCCCAACAGGACGAGGAACCCCTATTCCTGAACCCATTCCCATTCCCACCGGGAATTACCATGCTTTGTAGAAAAGTGTGAACTCACCTCGGTTTGCTCGGTTAGACTCTCAAATATAGCTAACAGTCAAGGTCGGTCAATCACGTCCTAGTATAATTTACCAGTTAATCATTTAGTGGTTTCCAAATGGAGTACATAGTTCCTACACGTATCTATCACATAGCATGCATTACTTTAACTGTTTATGCCCAATATACTACCCATCCATTCCCCACTCATAAACAAACATACGACAATGCACATAACACATATAACATGTTAGATCATTCACTGATAGCATGCTCGACATTTAGACACGCAAATTACAACTTATGTCATTTCCGCATTAATATTCAAAACCGGGCTGTTTTCGAACATTTTAATAAAATAGTTAAATTATTCCAAAAATTCCCAAATTTTTACAGAATGTCTTAAACGTTCCAAATTTTATTGTGTAAAAATATCGGGGTCCGGTTCATTACCAATATTTTATAAAAATTCATTTTCCGGACTGAACTCAGATTTATATTTTTCTGACAACAGTCCACGGGATAATTTATTTAAAATTCATCGAGCGTCCGATTTACGAAATTCCAGTGGGGTAATTACAAATACATCGGTGGTCATCTACAGTACGAGTTTCATGATCCAATTCTACACAGAACCCAATTTATGACAGAAAACAAAACACCTATTTTCAGCAGAAAAATGCAGCTCTAGCTGCTGTTACGAAATGACGCTTTAAAAATAGTAAACGGAGTCCAAAAATTACGATTCCGGTGCCATTAGAACCGTATTTCATAATAACACGTTTTAGTCTCAAAATATCAGTTTTTCGTAGAGTTTATGACCTGTTTACAGCCAACTGAAGTTGGCTGTAAAACTTGGACAGATTCTGTTTTTCATTCTTTAACTTACTAACTTGTGTTCGATTGATTCCGTTAATCATGTTTAGTGATCACGACAACATCAAACATCAATATTAACCAGCAAAACATCATATAATCAACCAAGAATCATAACAACACAAGATCTACATGATTTACACACATAACTTCTCTTTATCCAACCTATTCATCTTTTGTCCAAGACTTTATGTTATGTTCTTTAGTGTTTCAAATTTTCAGCCATTAAATCACTTATAAACCACCATAAACAAGATCAAGAAGATGTTGGGAAGCACTTACTACTAGCACAAGGCTAGGGGAGATCAAAGGCGTAAAAGTGGTGGATAAAAGAAAACGAGAGCGGTCCTTGAGCTTCCGAACACACCAAGCTTACTTGTAGGATCTCTAACTCCTTTGGGTATGCATAGATTGCTTGGAATGGAGCTTGAAGGTGGTGGTTTAGTGGTGGTTGTTGGCTGCCGAATTCACAAGGAGAGGAGGAGGAAGTGTGCAAGTGTTGTTGATGAAATGATCATGTAAGAATGTCTAGAGGATTTATAATTAAACTTTCCAACAACCTATTATCCATTAGATCCAATGTCCACCAAAGTACTAACATATCTATTTAATAATTAAGGAAAAATCAAGGGGTGTCCCCCTTGTTTCATATCCAGTCATGGGGAGGTTTATTTAGTTGGATTTCAACTAATAAATTAAGTGATAGTTTGTTTAGTTAGGAATCTAAATTAGTGTAATTGGGTGTAGTGTATTATAACGGGTGTTAGGGTATTCGGGGACCCTAACTGGCTCAGAAAAGTATAAATAATGTGTTTGACAATATTCTTGTGTTTCAGGTAAAGTCCGGTTGTTCGGTTTGACACTGTTCCGTTAAACTGCTTAATTAATCCGTAAAGCGTCCTACATATATATTTTTGCGACGTTTTTAATTTTTAACACTCAGGAAGGCATACCGGACTATTTAGTAGCTTTTCTGTATACTACTAGTATGTTAACATGCACATGTAAGTATAACACAGATATCAGAAGGTAGTTAAGTGATTCCACACAGTCGTCAAACACTTTAATTATCAAAAAAATAAATTGTACGATTACATGTAAATTTGAGGGTTGTCACATTCTCCCCCAGTTAAGAGAATTTCGTACCGAAATTTAGCGCGTGGTTACTGAGGAAGCTAGTTAAGTTGCGTTGTTTTCCTGATTTTCCTGGGGTGTCACAGGTTGGAAGGTGAGGAGCTCAACGAGACTGAACGCCTCGCGGGTTCTACATGGGTCCTCCAGTTTTCCTGATGACTTTTGCTTAATGAGTCTGATGGAGTTCGCCGGTGTGAAGGCCCGACCTCATGATCGTTGGGGGCGACGAATGGCCCCTTGCCTCTACCTCTTCCTCGGATTCTGGGCGGCATTCTTGAAGATCCTGTCAAAACAAACAAAGGACACAACAAAGAAAAATAAAGGACAAAATCAAAGTAAAACAAATTTGGATTAGTCTGAAGTTCTTTGTCTAGACTCGAAAGTCGAGGAATGTGCAAACTGTGTCATTGAGATTAAACACAAAAGGCTAGTGTTTAATTCACTCAATGTTGGCTCTGATACCAACCTGTCACACCCCGATATTTCTACGTATTACCGGTGGGGAGTGATGTGCCCAAAATGCAACATATAAATTACATCAACTGTGGCATAAAACTAACCCTTTTTAGTACTAATGTTGGAAAAAGTGTGTTTTTGTCTTCCTTTTGTATTTTCAGGATTAAATGAGCTCAAATAAACAAAACGTGGCATGCCCAGCCTCCCCGACAGCATCTTCCCAAGCAAAACAAGAGAACAGAAGACTGAACACGCCCCGTGCTCAATGAGCACGGGGGCGTGCCCAAGTGTCAGCAGAAAAGACAAAGCTGTAGAAGCTTCTATCACCCACCACGGGGTCGTGCTCAGCGGACACGGGGCCGTGGTCAACTCTAAGATTCGCAGAATCTGGGGAAATCTTGATAGTACATATACGCTTCTGCACACGGGGGCGTGCCCAGCGAACACGGGGGCGTGGTCAACTAATGCAGACAAACTGCAATTAATGAAGAAAGAGAAGGAAGGTGGACACGGGGCCGTGCCCGAGTCTCTGTTCAGCCTATAAATAGGGGTGCTTGGCTCATTTGCAAGCCATCCCTTGGCACACCACCTCTCTCACACTTCACCCACCACCCACCACCATCATAACACCATCACAACACCATCATCCACCACCATCATCCATTGTCCATCGTAGAGTGTGTGAGTCGTCTCGGGATCCAAGATTGATCGTAAGAGCTCTTGACAATCAAAGGCCATGTTTGCCTAAGTCTCTTACATCACTTGGTGAAGACAAGTGTCTAGTGTAATACTTTTTATTTTTAATCTTTTAACACTTTTTACTTGGTTATGTATTAATGACTTTAATAACTAGTTTCTTATGTTGAAGGTAATTCTTCCTTATCGTTTGTCCGTGGTGTCTTGGCATTATTTTACTGTCTATATAAAATAAAAGATTTTCACCATTCATATCTCCACGGTCTATATGGAGATATGTTGGCTACCTGGTCGGGGGTTAAGGGAACGGTTCGGTAAGAGTCTTGCCTTGTTCAGTGTATAGATCCTGCGAGGACCTGGGTCAAATTTAGTAAGACCTCCTTCAATACCCACCGGTATTGGATGGCGGGGGTCCAAACTCTTTGATCCCCTCATATGTAAGCTACTATTAATACTTTAACCCGGCTACTTAGGACTGTATCCCTGCTGACTCAGACTACTTAGCCGAGGGTAACGTCACCTTCAAAAGAGGGGCCTACCATAATATGCATTAATAACTTAATTAATTATCTTTTAATAATCAGACCCTTTAGGATTGTATCCTTGCTGACTCAAACTACTGGGTTGAGGGTAACGTCACCTTCAAAAGAGCGGCCTACTACAATAACTAAGATAATCTCTTAAAAAGTGCAAAAGTGCGGAAATAATCAAAGGTTACACTAAACACGAGTCGGAGCCAAGTGATTCATCTTGTCTATCTGTTTTTATTTTTATTTTTCAGCATTTTAGTTAGTTTTTATTTTTCTAGTTTAAAAACCTTTTTCTAACTTTTTGATTTGATTAGACGTTGAGGATAAACCGGTATTAAAAGCTCTTGTGTCCTTGGATGACCTCGGTATCTTGCCAACACTATACTACGCTCACGATGGGTGCACTTGCCCATATGTGTGTTTGGTGTTAGTAAAATATCGTGTTTTATAAATTTAAAACTTGACTAACGTGTAAAAAGGGGTTAAAATATACCTAAACTTATATACACACCACACACGCATCAGGGAGTATCGTGACGTAGTTGATATCATCATAGTCAAACAACACAATTTAAATGCACAGCGGAAGCAAAAGATGAATCATATTACAAACCGAATAAAAAGTAATATGAAAGTATTACAAATGGACTGTAAATGATCCACAGGCGGATCAAAAGTTAAAAAGGATCATTGTTCAACAGATTTTAACATCTAAGCTTACAAGACTTGTTTAATGATGCCAGGAGTAGCCAGCCTATTCCGTCTAGTACCTGCACTTAGCCTTTTTGGAAAATACGTCAGTTTACACTGGTAAATACAATTAACTGACTCATTTTGAAAAGAGTTTAAGAAAATTGATTTGATTGCACAAGGCACAAAATTTCTTTTATAACTTGGGACAATTATTTAAAAATAATCTTGTATACAGTTTTACTTATTTGTCGTCCGTCAGGGCCGGTTAGAAGAGCCGGACAGGATTAACTGACACGCCACAGGATGATTATAGGGAAAACTGTTGCACTAATTGTGGTGACCCGCACTCGGTTCAATATTGTAACTTATTTCAACCATCCACTTCATACACCTACTATGAGGAGCCCATGTACGAGCCATCAACTTCATACACATCCTATGAAGACCAAAGGTATGAACCTTCTCCTTCATACTCATATTTTGATGAACCAAGGTATGAGCCTTCATACTCATACTTTGAGGAACCAAGATATGAGCCACCACCTTCATATACTTATTATGAGGAGCCATGGTGTGAACAACCCACCTCATATGAGTATTACGAAGAACAAAATTACGACCCTTATCCATCATATACTTACAATGAAGGACAATGGTGTGAACCATCTACTTCCTATAAGTATTATGAGGAACAAAGGATCGAATAACCGGATTCAAGCTTTGAAAATCCCGATCCTTACTCTATCACCGAAGTGACCAATAGGATATTAGAACACCTTAAAACTATCGAACGCTACATAAAAGAATCTCGCGCAAGGGAAGAGGAGTCCCACGCAAGAGAAGAATTAAATAAAGAAGAGATAGTTGAAAGTGTAAAAATGGAAGAACAAATAAGTGGAAAACCGACACATGAGTTAAACAACGAAAAAGGTGAGTCCGTTAACGTTAAAATTCAAGAAGAGTCTAATTTTGAAGAAATTAATCTCTTGTCACCTTCTTTTGAAAATCATTGTTTAGTACCCACTCATGCTAAGTTTTTAAAAGAGTTAAACACTAACACTAAAATTGACGAAACGGTAAGTATTAAGTTAACTAACGATCAAACTTCGCTAATAAAAGAAGACCCATTTGAAATCAACATTACGCCGGTTCCATGTTTTTTTCAAAATTCCTTTATTAGTAATGTCACAATTGATAAAGATCTTTGTGTTAACATAATGCACAACTACATTTTCGAAATATTAAGTATTAGTGATTTCTCTCCACTTCAAATACCCATTTTTCTATCTAATCGGAAGGTAATAAAATCAATCGGTGTAGTTGAGGATGTCTTGGTTCAAACAAATCAAATGGTAATCCCAACTGACTTTGTCATCCTCGATGACGCTCCTCTAGTGTTGGGACGACCCTTTGTAAAAACCCACGAAGCTTTGAAAAACCGGAAGTACAACAATCTACCTCTTCAATTAGGGGCATTTAAAAAAATGTCGATCTTGAGCGATCAATGAAATATCCATTCGGCAATAATGACCCCCTAATTGAAGATGAAGATGAGCCACCCTATACAAGTGAAAAGATTGACCACTTTGTTGAAGAATAAGTCGCCATAGAACAAACTTTTAAAGTTCTTGATCAAAATGAGCAACCCAATAAGGAGTCTTCTAAAGACCCACCTCTTGAGCTCAAAGAACTTCCAAAAGGTTTGGAATATGCTTTTCTAGACAAAGATGGTAAATCACCTGTAATTATTTCGTCTAAATTAGGTAGTTTAGAAAAAGAAAAATTAATTAACCTTTTGAGAAAACACAAAAATGCGATTGCTTGGAAGCTTGTAGACATTAAAGGAATAAGTCCTTCCATGTGCACGCACAAAATTTTAATGAATGATGACTACAAATATGTAATACAACCACAACGTCGAGTAAATCCAAATGTTTAAGAAGTGGTTAAAAACGAAGTCATCAAATTACTTAACACCAGACTTATTTATCCTATCTCCGATAGTCCTTGGGTAAGTCCCGTCCAAGTAGTTCCAAAGAAAGGAGGTATGACGGTAATAACTAACGAAAAGAATGAATTAATACCAACGAGAACCGTCACAGGATGGAGAGTATGTATAGATTATAGACGATTAAATGAAGCAACAAGGAAAGATCACTTTCCTTTGCCCTTCATTGATCAAATGTTAGAAAGATTATCCGGTCATAAATTTTACTGTTTCTTGGATGGTTTTTCAGGTTACTTTCAAATCCCGATAGCACCCGAAGACCAAGAAAAGACAACCTTCACATGTCCCTATGGAACTTTTGCTTATCGACGCACGCCATTCGGTCTATGTAATGCCCCCGCAACCTTCCAATGTTGCATGGTGGCCATCTTCCATGATATGATAGAAAAGACAATGGAAGTCTTCACGGACGACTTTTCTATCTTTGGGGATTCATACGACCAATGCCTCGATAACCTTGAACGAATGCTATCCCGATGTGAGGAAACTAACCTCGCCCTTAATTGGGAAAAATGCCATTTCATGGTAACGGAGGGAATAGTACTCGGTCACAAAATCTCAAGCGAAGGAATGGAGGTTGATCGAGCCAAAATAGACACTATTTCTCGATTACCACCCCCATCCTCCGTTAGAGCTATCAGAAGTTTCCTAGGGCATGTCGGATTTTATAGGCGGTTTATCAAATACGTTTCTAAAATTTCAATGCCTCTAACAAAATTACTTGAAAAAGATGCCCCTTTTATCTTTGACAAGGATTGCAATCAAGCATTTCTAACCCTAAAGGAAATGCTAGTCAATGCACCTATTATGATAGCGCCTGATTGGAAATTTCCTTTCGAAATCATGTGTGATGCAAGTGACTTTGCAGTTGGAGCTGTCTTGGGACAAAGAAAAGAAAAGCATTTTCACCCAATTTATTATGCTAGTAAAACACTTAACGATGCACAAGAAAATTACACAACAACTGAAAAAGAATTACTAGCTGTGGTATTTGCTTTTGATAAATTTCGTTCTTATCTTGTTCTTTCTAAAACAATAGTCTATACAGATCATGCAGCCATTCGATATCTCTTCAAAAAGCAGGACGCAAAACCACATCTGATTCGGTGGATTTTACTCCTCAAAGAATTTGATATTGAAATCAAAGACAAAAGAGGAGCAGAAAACACCACAGCGGATCATCTTTCACACTTAGAAGACCCAGCTTTGGAGGCAACCAGGGACGAGCAAATCAACGAAAAAATTCCAACAGAGTCCCTAGAAATGGTGGAATACAGACAAGAACCATGGTACGCTGACTATGCTAACTACCTAGCTAGCGGTATAGTCGCAAAAGGTTGGCCACATCATCAAAGAAAGAAATTCTTTGCTGATGTAAAACACTATTTTTGGGAAGATCCTTATCTTTTCAAAATGTGTGCCGACCAACTCATCCGACGATGCGTACATGGTAGCGAAGCACAAAGAATTCTCCGCCATTGTCATGAAGGTCCATACGGAGGACATCATGGTGCCGCTAGTACCGCACGAAAGGTATTTGATTCAGGGTTTTATTGGCCAACCATTTACAAAGACGCCCAAAGTCTTGTCAAGACATGTGATGCTTGCCAAAGAACAGGTAATATTTCTTCCAAAAACAAAATGCCCCAAAATGGCATTCTTGTTTGTGAAATTTTTGATGTGTGGGGACTCGACTTTATGGGACCTTTCCCACCGTCAAAAGGAAACAAATATATACTTGTGGCAGTAGATTACTTGTCTAAATGGGCCGAGGCCGAGGCACTTCCAACAAACGATGGAAGAGTCGTGGTAAGATTTCTGAAAAAAATTATTCTCTCGTTTTGGTACACCTAAAGCATTAATAAGTGATAGAGGTACCCATTTTTGTAACCATCAACTTGAAAAAATCTTAACAAGATATGGGGTCTATCATCGGGTCTCAATAGCATATCACCCTCAAACAAACGGACAAGCCGAAGTGACTAATAGAGGTTTAAAACGGATACTTGAAAAAAACCGTAGGGTTAAATAAAAAGGAATGGGCCGATAAATTAGATGATGCTTTATGGGCTTTTCGAACTGCTTATAAAACAACAATAGGAACAACCCCATATAAGCTCGTCTATGGAAAAAGCTGTCATTTGCCAGTCGAAATTGCACACAAAGCCTACTGGGCGATTAAAAATGTAAACTTAGATCTAGAATTTGCCGGTAAAAATTGATTTTGTCAATTAAATGAATTTGACGAACTTAGGAATTATGCATACTCAAACTCTGAAATTTATAAGGAAAGAATGAAAAACTTGCATGACAAACATATTAAACCTAATGAATTTCGAGTAGGAGATCAAGTTCTATTATTTAATTCACGACTTCGATTATTTCCTGGTAAATTAAAGTCTAGGTGGTCAGGACCTTTTTCCATCACCCATATTTTCCCACACGGTGCAGTAGAAATTAAATCTCGGAATGGAATTCCATTCAAAGTCAATGGCCAACGGCTAAAACTCTATCAAGGATTCATTGAGGATGAAGAGGAAGAAATCTCGCTTCAAACGGTCGAGGAATAAAAGCTTCAACATCAAACCTGGTAAGTTACGAACGAATGGGTGACATCTAAATCGGTAAGTCCTCTAACCAAGTTTTTGGGAAATAAGGGCACTCACACGAGCACTTAAAAAAAATTCAACTTTGCTCGGCACGAGGCCGTGTCCGCTGGACACGGGGCCGTGTCCGCGCAACTGTCGGGATAAAACCCTTTTTCAAAACAGTTTCTTCATTTCCACACGCCCCGTTTCCCCAAAAACGCTCTGGTTCAGGCGATTTTTCCGCAGAATTCCGACGTCTCCTCTACTTCTAACAACATCAAGGTATGATTCTATCATCATTAGTAGTTAGATTAAGCACTTGCATGTAGTTAAAACATCAAAAATTTGGGGAAAAATCTAGGGTTCTTGAACTTCATCCGGATCGAACCTCAAATTTTTGCTTAAATCTATTAGCATTAGTTTAGATTAGTGTTATAGGAAGTAAATCCACTTGTATTGTTCATAGATTTTCCCGATTTCTCACAAAAACCCCAAACCCTTGTTTTTGAACCGAAAAAGATAAAATCGAAGGGGTAAACAGTTTGTTTTGGAAAAAACGGCACTTGGGGTTTCATTTTCGGGGGAAACCGCACATACTGGACCAAAAATTTTCAAGTTTTCGGGACCGGGTCGAAAAATGAAATTTTTGAGTAACAGACGCTTGGACACGGGGCCGTGTCCAGCTAACTGTTTTTAGTTTTCTCCGAAATTTTCACTGTTTCGTGCTAACTTTTGGTGTATTCTTTCAGATGTCAAAGAAATTCACAAGGTTCAATGCAACTGAACAGGACGCTAAAGCAAGATACGATGTGCTTCGAACCAGACCGGAAGAATACCCAAGACAAGTGTGCATGGATCTTTTGGCAATGGTGAACCAACTTGACCGGTTTAACAACCTCGTTACCGGCCCACTAAGAGCTGCCCTAACCACTCGACTTCGCTCAGTCCATGAGTACAATCTGGAGTTCTATAGCACCTTCGTGTTCAATTCAAGATGCGACCCATTTGATAATGATGGGGTAGAGTTCCGATGTGGTGGGACTAAGTACTCGATTTTGATGGCACAGTTTGGGTCGATAGTTGGGTTGTATGCGGAGGAAGATGCGGGTAATGAAGAAAACACCGGAGGGGTGCGAGAGTTGAATGAAAACGAGCGCCAAGCCGCTTGGGCTCAAATAGGAGAAAGGAACTACAACCCGAGCAGCACTAAGAGCACTAGGCTGAGGGACCCGCTTTACCGTTACATCCCTAGGGTCCTCGCTTACTCTCTTAGCCAAAGGCATGATAGCGGTGGCGTTGTTGGGTTGAGAGATTTGGTGCTCCTTCATTGCATTCATAACCGCAGACACCTCGATGTTCCGTACCTCCTGCTCCGCAACATGCATTGGAACCGAGTTGCTACTCCACCAACCCCTATCTTCTTCGGGGGGTGAATATACCGTCTCTTCAAGCACTTTGTGAACATGCCCAGATCTTTCCAAAGGAGCCCATGGTCGGGAAGAGTGGACATACACATCTGCCGCTCCATGAACCTGATTTATGAAGCCGAAGACGGGTCGGTTAGCTTCCAAAGAGTCCAGGGGCATGCATGGAACCCGCAAGAGGCACTCGTCCTTCAAGCTCCATAGTTTCAACAACCTCCTCATTTCCAATACCACCCCCACGGTGATCCGGGCCAATCCTCCTCACAAGGAGGCAGTTTTCCTAATTTTCAAAGCTTACATGATTTATTGCAGGAAAACCTCATGTGCACCAGGAACACCTATAACATGGCGAGCAATACGTACACCCGGGTCGGAGCAATTGAGAGAAACATATCTGACATTCAGGATGACCTTGGGAATATCCGGGAGTACATGGCGGGGCACAGAGGAGGAGGTGATGATGATGAGGACGAGGACATGGACTAGGCGGGAGGAGTGGAGGCAGGAGCGGCTGGTTGGTGATCCCACAGGTTAACCCCCTTTTCTTATGAACAATTTCCGGCCAGCGTGCCGTGTGTTGAACAATTTACTTTCCTATAACTCTTTTTATTTTCTGCATTTGTTTTTCTTTTTAACTTTGTGATGTGGACGTTGAACGATGGTAATTTAGGATGCTTGCTATGGTTTGGTGTAGTGTTTATTGGTAAAACAGGTACATACGAGGCTTAGAGCACTAAACATTAGTGCTACTAAAGCCGGAGCGGGAAAAACGGAGTCAGAAACCTGTTTTTCACCTTTGCAGATTGTCTACACGGGGTCGTGTCCAGCCGACACGCCCCCGTGCCCACTTCCCCAGACCTGCTGTTTGTTTAATTCTGCAGACTTTTGCCAGACACGGGGTCGTGTCCAGCCGATACGCCCCCGTGTCCACCTTCTGTAAGTAATTGTTACTGGTACTCTGACCACGGGGTCGTGTCCATCCGACACGGGGCCGTGTCCAGACGCCCAGTAACATAAAATTTTGCTTTTTTACACATTCAATCAACCTAAAAACTTATTTTTGGGACACATTGAGGACAATGTGTAATTTAAGTGTGGAGGATGCTAAAACCTTGAATCTTGCAAGTCCTAAAAACAAGCCTTACACAAAACTCTATTGGAACCGCTAATCACCCCAAATTCTTTTCAAAAATTTTCATTTTTTTTACTTGTCTTGGTTTAATTTGGGAATAACATGTTCTAAAAAGGTTATATTTTTACAAATTTACAACCGATCGCGTCGTGATAAAAAGAACCAACATAAGAAAATTATGAAACGACATGACAAATCTAGTTAAAATTTGATTATATATACTTGATCACATTAAAAACCCATTCCCACAAAAAGTGAGTTTTGAGCCTTTATTGAGCATACAAATACACATCTTTAGATTAAATGCTCATCTTTCGTTTCTTGTGTGAATAGCCGCTTGGTTTCTTACGACTCTAGAACTTGCCACAACGATACATTCCCGGTCCTTACCAACTTAAACCCGAGTAAGTAAATGACGGAGGCATTAGGACTAACCCTTTTTAATTCTACACCATTATTTTTCTTTTTTTTACCACATACCCAAAAATCCCCCTAGTTAACCCCTTTGAGCCTAAACATTTTCATTTTATAACCCAAAACAAACACCCTTTCACCCACCAAAACCTTTTTATTTTTAAACCCTTTGTTTTAGTAACAAGCTCGGTTTTTCTTATGAGTTTCAAAAAAAAAAAAAATTTGATGAGGATGAAGCAAAAGAAAAATAAACAAACAAGTTTATCAAAAACAACTTTGTTTGAATAATGGCTTCATCAAAATAAAAACTTCAAAAATAAAAAGTCTTACGAAAACCGACGCTTTTTACGCCTTTTCGCCCTTTTACTAACCACTAACCCAACCACCTACCTTTAACCCAAGCCTAACCCTTTACCCCAAAAGTCCTCCTGATAGTTACAAAGGTGTATAGTTAAAAAGGAGGAGGATTGATTGCTTGGCAAGCTTATGGTAGGAGTAAGTTCCATGCCGCTCTCGAGTGATCCACTAAAATATATCTTCGGCCGAGTGTTGAGTGATCCCCCGTGAGGTATGTGAACTTGTATATAAGTGAAATTTTAAAAAAGGCATGTTATGCCCTAATAAGTAATTTATCTTATGTAATGTTTTAAATAAATCATGACGAATAGGATTGTAAATAAATAAAAATAAAACTTAATAAAGAATCTTGGAAATCCCGACACTCTACGACAAGCCCAAAAACCTTCTCTTCTACCCATTCCATTTGGGAGTGAAAAGCCACATTATAAAGAGTTTTGCTTGAGGACAAGCAAAGATTCAAGTGTGGGGGTATTTGATGTGCACAAAATGCAACATATAAATTACATCAATTGTGGCATAAAACTAACCCTTTTTAGTACTAATGTTGGAAAAAAAAATGTGTTTTTGTCTTCCTTTTGTATTTTCAGGATTAAATGAGCTCAAATAAACAAAAGAAGCAAAAAGGCAGCTAAATCTAACATAAATACAAGAAAAGGAACAAACGTGGCATGCCCAGCCTCCCCGACAGCATCTTCCCAAGCAAAACAAGAGACATAAGACTGAACACGCCCCGTGCTCAATGAGCACGGGGGCGTGCCCAAGTGTCAGCAGAAAAGACAAAGCTGTAGAAGCTTCTATCAGCCACCACGGGGTCGTGCTCAGCGGACACGGGGCCGTGGTCAACTCTAAGATTCGCAAAATCTGGGGAAGTCTTGATAGTACATATACGCTTCTGCACACGGGGGCGTGCCCAGCGAACATGGGGGCGTGGTCAACTAATGCAGACAAACTGCAATTAATGAAGAAAGAGAAGGATGGTGGACACGGGGCCGTGCCCAATGGACACGGGGCCGTGCCCGAGTCTCTGTTCAGCCTATAAATAGGGGTGCTTGGCTCATTTGCAAACCATCCCTTGGCACACCACCTCTCTCACACTTCACCCACCACCCACCACCATCACAACACCATCATCCACCACCATCATCCATTGTCCATCGTAGAGTGTGTGAGTCGTCTCGGGATCCAAGATTGATCGTAAGAGCTCTTGACAATCAAAGGCCATGTTTGCCTAAGTCTCTTACATCACTTGGTGAAGACAAGTGTCTAGTGTAATACTTTTTATTTTTAATCTTTTCACACTTTTTACTTGGTTATGTATTAATGACTTTAATAACTAGTTTCTTATGTTGAAGGTAATTCTTCCTTATCGTTTGTCCGTGGTGTCTTGGCATTATTTTACTGTCTATATAAAATAAAAGATTTTCACCATTCATATCTCCACGGTCTATATGGAGATATGTTGGCTACCTGGTCGGGGGTTAAGGGAACGGTTTGGTAAGAGTCTTGCCTTGTTCAGTGTATAGATCCTGCGAGGACCTGGGTCAAATTTAGTAAGACCTCCTTCAATACCCACCGGTATTGGATGGCGGGGGTCCAAACTCTTTGATCCCCTCATATGTAAGCTACTATTAATACTTTAACCCGGCTACTTAGGACTGTATCCCTGCTGACTCAGACTACTTAGCCGAGGGTAACGTCACCTTCAAAAGAGGGGCCTACCAAAATATGCATTAATAACTTAATTAATTATCTTTCAATAATCCGACCCTTTAGGATTGTATCCTTGCTGACTCAAACTACTGGGTTGAGGGTAACGTCACCTTCAAAAGAGGGGCCTACTACAATAACTAAGATAATCTCTTAAAAAGTGCAAAAGTGCGGAAATAATCAAAGGTTACACTAAACACGAGTCGGAGCCAAGTGATTCATATTGTCTATCTGTTTTTATTTTTATTTTTTAGCATTTTAGTTAGTTTTTATTTTTCTAGTTTAAAAACCTTTTTCTAACTTTTTGATTTGATTAGACATTGAGGATAAACCGGTATTAAAAGCTCTTGTGTCCATGGACAACCTCGGTATCTTGCCAACACTATACTACGCTCACGATGGGTGCACTTGCCCATATGTGTGTTTGGTATTAGTAAAATATCGTGTTTTATAAATTTAAAACTTGACTAACGTGTAAAAAGGGGTTAAAATATACTTAAACTTATATACACACCACACACGCATCAGGGAGTATCCTGACGTAGTTGATATCATCACAGTCAAACAACACAATTTAAATGCACAGCGGAAGCAAAAGATGAATCATATTACAAACCGAATAAAAAGTAATATCAAAGTATTACAAACGGACTGTAAAGGATCCACAGGCGGATCAAAAGTTAAAAAGGATCATTGTTCAATAGATTTTAACATCTAAGCTTACAAGACTTGTTTAATGATGCCAGGAGTAGCCAGCCTATTCCGTCTAGTACATGCACTTAGCCTTTTTGGAAAATACGTCAGTTTACACTGGTAAATACAATTAACTGACTCATTTTGAAAAGAGTTTAAGAAAATTGATTTGATTGCACAAGGCACAAAAGTTCTTTTATAACTTGGGACAATTATTTAAAAATAATCTTGTATACAGTTTTACTTATTTGTCGTCCGTCAGGGCCGGTTAGAAGAGCCGGACAGGATTAACTGACACGCCACAGGCATAATGCCCACAAGGTTAATTCCTTAAAGTGGGTTACCAGTTTTTACATATGCAGCTGTCAGGTGTATGCCTACACCCCGTGCTTAGGTCGTGGCCATTTCAATGAATGATGCCAAGGATATCCGGGACATGGTCATTAACCCCCCAAGGGCCATATACCAAATAAAACAGATTAAAACGGGTTATGTAAATATATTAATCACAATCCGATTTAAACAACTACATACCCGACCAAGCGGTTTTATTATAATACCGTATCCCAAGCCTGTATAGGGAAAATAAGTTAAAAGTATTTACCTGAGGAAGTATATATCGCAAACAGCGAGTGCAAGTAGCTTTTACCGGGCTCCTAATCTGGAACGTAGGTTTCAATAACCTATTAGATTCCTAACGGGTCTTAATTAAGCCTAAACTTAGACCGGTTAGTTTTAAAGGAGATATCCGGTTCAAAACGCACGATTAAGCGAAGACCGGATTAGAATGTGGTTTAGACCCGACAAGTTTGTATACTTGTATAATATGGGTAAACTAAACACATTCTGGATTTTGAGATAAAAATGATAAGGTTTGACCCGTTTCGGCTAATTTATGCAAACTAGTTACATAAACCGCACCGAACGCGAATAATGCATAACGGGTAACCAAATGAGTCATGAACAGGTTTCCTAAGTTAATATGCCTTAAATATGTTGTGATATCATTAGGATACCTTCCATTATGCCCAAAACGAATTTAAACTCAAATTATGTCCCGTAGGGGTATTTTGGTCATTTTAAAGCTTATAAAGGAGTTTAAATATAAATCTGAGTTTCAGGTCTGATATATTCAGTAAACATACTTATTTTTATAAGTCATAATAGTAGGGTATGGCATATATGTGAAATTTACCTTTTATAACCAAACTATGCATCGTAGGGGCATTTTGGTAATTTCACATAAGCTTTAAAGGTCAAAATTTGAAATCTGAGTTTAAAACTTTTGCTTACTGTTAAAATATAAAAATTTGCTTAAAACATCAGTAGGTATTAAGTCTTATATGAGAAAAATGGTTTTAATACATACTATGCGTTTTAAACGCGTAAAAAGACGGTTTTAAGCGATTTCCGGGTTTTTAAAGAAAAGCTGATATGTTTATCATTCCAGAAGACTCAAAATATTTTATTTATTATATAAAATCAGTAGCAAAAGGTTTGGTATCAAAATATTATGTAAAACTCATTTTATAGGCCAAAAGGGCAAAACCGACAATTACCGAATCAAAGCTATAACCCTATGTTATGCTCAGCCTAAAAATAAATAAAAATCTTCAAAAATCCCAAAATATTATTTTAAATCAGTAGGTAAAAATTTTGGTATCAAAAATTGGGTTTAGACAACATTTGGTATCAAAAGTGGCAAACTTGCGGAATTTAGCAAACATGCAAGCTGCCACGTCCAAACAACATTTGCTGATCTGGCATGCCATCGCGTCGCACGACGGCAGAGTGTCTCAGTGGTGGCGCAATGCCAGGAGGTTGGGGACCATCCAAACAAGTTTCAAAAATGACATTTTCACCCCCTGGACATTCTAAAGCGTAATTTCTTCCATTTTAAGCACTTTTAACCCATGAAATTTATATTTCTATGATCCATGAGATATAACCAATCATCGTTAGGTCCGGTTTCGTTAAACGATAACCGAAACACAAGTTTTGCCTCGTTGACGCTTTTAACCCCTTAATTACGAAAGTTAGCGTATCTTTCTCATACGATATCGAAACCTTGTGAAATTTTTACCACTTATTCTTGGGAGTATAATTAATCGTTACAAGGCTTCGGGTTCGCAAAAAGGTCACTCAGAGGTATAACTTAAACATGTTGACACTTTTAACCCTCGCGTCTTGTAAACTTTCACATTCTTCCACAAACGGTTTCATATGCTTCATGATACATTCGTTTTATGGTTATAAACATCGTGTAGAGTTGTTAAAAGGTATGATTATCAAATGTTGACACTTTGTATCCTTATATACATATACTTTCTTCGTTTGTCAACTTTAGTCCCTCATAATCAATCCGTTACACGTTTAAAGTCCATGACACGTGTCGATACTATATTGGACATGATTTTACGAGGTGTTACATCCTCAACCCCTTAAAAGAAATCTCGACCTCGAGATTTACTGAAATAAATGAGGGTACTTCTCTTTCATTGTGGACTCTACCTCCCACGTATACTCGGGACCTCTACAGGCATATAGCCTATTTAAACCCAAATTTGGATACCAAAATTATTACCCACGGATATAAAATAATATTTTGAAATTTTTAAAGATTTTTATTTATTTTTAGGCTGAGCATAACATAGGGTTCTTGCTTTGAATCCGTAATTGTCGGTTTTACCCTTTTGGCCTATAAAATGAGTTTTACATAATATTTTGATACCAAACTTTTTGATACTGATTTTATATCATAAATAAAATATTGTGAACTTTATAAACTGATCAAAAACTCAGATTTCCTATTTAAACCCGAAAATCGCTTAAAACCGACTTTTACGCGTTTTAAGCGCATAGTATGAGTTAAAACTATTTTTGGCATATGAAACTTAATACCTACTGATGTTTTAAGTAAATTTATATATTTTAACAGTAAAGAAAAATTGTAAACTCAGATTCTCTAATTTTGACCTTTTAAGCTTATGTGAAATTACCAAAATGCCCCTACGGTGAATAGTTTGGTTATAAATAGTAAATTTCACATATATGCTATACCCTACTGTTATAACTTATTAAATTAAGTATTTTACTGATTATATCAGAACTAAAACTCAGATTTATATTTAATCTCTTTTATAAGCTTTAAAATGACCAAAATGCCCCTATGGGGCATAGTTTGAGTTTAAATTCGTTTCGGGCATAATGGAAGGTATCCTACTGATATCACAACATGTTTAAGGCATATTAACTTAGGAAACCTGTTCATGACTCATTTGGTTACCCGTTACGCACTTTTCGCGTTCGATGCGGTTTATGTAACTAGTTTGCATAAATTAGCCGAAATGGGTCAAATCTTATCATTTTTATCTCAAAATCCAGAATGTGTTTAGTTTACCCATATTATACAAGTATACAAACTTGTCGGGTCTAAACCACATTCTAATCCGGTCATCGCTTAATCGTGCGTTTTGAACCGTATGTCTTCCTTTAAAAAAAACTAACCGGTCTAAGTTTAGGCTTAATTAAGACCCGTTAGGAATCTAAGAGGTTATAAAAACCTTCGTTCCAGATTAGGAGACCAGTAAAAGCTATCTGCATTTGCTGATTGAATACGGTTGAGATAAATTTGAATATTTGCTCAGGTAAATACTTTTAACTTATTTTCCCTTATACAGGCTTGGGATACGGTATTATAATAATGCCGCTTGGTTGGGTATGTAGTTGTTTAAATCGGATTGTGATTAATATATTTACATAACCCGTTTTAATCTGTTTTATTTGGTATATGGCCCTTGGGGGGTTATTGACCATGTCCCGGATATCCTTGGCATCATTCATTGAAATTGTCCCAAGTTATAAAAGAACTTTTGTGCCTTGTGCAATCAAATCAATTTTCTTAAACTCTTTTCAAAATGAGTCAGTTAATTGTATTTTCCAGTGTAAACTGACGTATTTTCCAAAAACGCTAAGTGCAGGTACTAGACGGAATAGGCTGGCTACTCCTGGCATCATTAAACAAGTCTTGCAAGCTTAGATGTTAAAATCTGTTGAACAATGATCCTTTTTAACTTTTGATCCGCCTGTGGATCCTTTACAGTCCGTTTGTAATACTTTGATATTACTATTTATTCGGTTTGTAATGTGATTCATCTTTTGCTTCCGTTGTGCATTTAAATTGTGTTGTTGACTATGATGATATCAACTACGTTACGATACTCCCCACCGGGCCCACCGGTAATACGTGGAAATATCGGGGTGTGACAGGTTGGTATCAGAGCCAACATTGAGTGAATTAAACACTAGCCTTTTGTGTTTAATCTCAATGACACAGTAGCACATTCCTTGAACTTCCGAGTCTAGACTTGAACTAGGAATGATCTCATCCCTGTTATATATATATACATTGTTTTCAGTTTTATGTATTTTGAATAAGTCGCCAAGCAAAGAAGCCGTTGATGGAAAATTCTCCATGTCCGAAGCCAAGAAATGCCAAGCTTCATACCACTGCTAGGATAAGCGTGCGACCGGTTGAAGGGAAGACCCATATGGACCTATTCCCAAAAACCAATTGAAATTTTAATCAGACTACAGAGTCCATACCGGAGGTCCCTGAGGCTCAAATCTCAAAGTCTGTACCAGTGAAGTCCATACCAGGAGGTCCCTGAGACTCCCATATTGAAGATGATACATGTGGATGCTATTAATCCCTATATTCCTATCTCCAAGATTTTGAAATTCCATATTTGGACTATACCAGTCAAAACCTAATCATGATCCATGTCATTTCATTAACCATTAAATCCATGGATTCTGTTTCTGCTTCTGCAAGAAATCCTGATTGAAATGTTCTTTTTACTAATGTCTCCAGTATCCCTACCATGTACGGTAAACAAAGAAGAGAGAATCAAAATGGAGCAAGGAAGGCATTAGAGAATCTTTTTCATAATATTCATTATCCTTTAAGTCCCTATAAGGACCCATTTCTTCTATATAGTCCCTGTGTGGACATATCTTTCAACTTAAGACCCTGTAAGGGCATTTGCTATTTTAGTCCCTTTTATGGACCTTTATTACAATAAGATCCCTCGTGGGCATGATATTTTATTATAAGTCTGTTTAAGGACATATTATTTCTCCAGTCAGTCCCAATGAGGACGTGTCTTTTGACATAAAGTCCCTACAAGGGCAATTATTTATTAACATCCTTTCATGGACATGTTATATCATAAAAGTCCCAATACGGACCTATCTTATAGTCCCTTTACGGACTTATACTTTCTTTTTAGTCCTTGCATGGACTAAAGTTGCTTTAAAGTCCCCGTATGGACAAATAGATTATAAAAGTCCTGATTAAGGCATTAATATAAGTTTCCTGATGATTTATGGAAAGTTTTTATTACATAGGTATTCATATCGTCCTCTATCAATCAATCGTTCCGTTTATACTCGAATTTTATCGATTAGCTGAAAATTTCAAAAGAATCTTAAAGGGTATAACCTAGCTTGAATGTCATTAAAGACCTAGCTATGATGGTAAAACCTGTTTAAAAGAGATTCAGATCCTTGTTAACATCTAAAAACATGTTAACACTCCTGACAACAGAGATGCAATAAAATCACACTTGTCATCTTTATATGGGGAATTTCCAAACCCCCTTATTTAGCCTAAATGATCAATATGAATCATGGCTAATAAACGTCGAACATGATGTATATATCAAAACATCCATTTGGGATGTATGCCTACGAGCAAAGATGTATACGTGAAAAAGATAGTTTTATTTCATAACTTCTTGTCAAGACAATGAACTATGAAATTTTCCGATCCAAAGGATCATTGATTATGTTTTAAAATATCCCTAGTGACAAGGCCTCTGTGCCATCGAAAAGTCCTTTGGAACAAGCCCTTGTGCTATATAAATTGTCGGTACGACATTGACAGTCGTGACTTATGTCCCATGTCTAATAAATTGGAAGGATTATATTTCGTTTAAACGCCAAAGATGGTTTATTTAAAAACCTAGGCAAAACATAATCAAATAAATTTAATACTATCTATTGGCCTATATGGTTTATTTGCACCATGGCTATTTAATCATCAAACTCGACGATTCGATATATAATTAAACAAATTATTACTACTTGGTCTGTAGCCTTCAAAGCTTCACCATGACTGATTCAGATGAAGCTCACAGTCACCCATTTGATGAAAATAATAACGCAAGATTGAACTTAACGGGCACCGAGTTACAGGCTATGTTAGATACAGTCATGAACAAAGCCGTGGACCGTGTATTAAAGAATCATAAGCGAAAGTGCGATAATACCCCAAATAAGGGTTACAAAAAGGGTAAGGCCGGTTCAAACTACTCCAAGCCAAATGAGGCAAAACCCAAATGTAAAACCTGCGGGAAGCAGCACTTCGGAAAATGTTTCCGTGAACAGACCAGGGGATGTGGCATCTGTAAGGAGATGGATCACAAGACTCATGAATGCAAGGACTTGAAGGATGCCACATGCTATGGTTGTGGCGAGAAGGGGCACATAAAGACCCGCTGCCCAAAGAAGGCGACTAAAGGGAAATGCACTTTAGAGTCACAAGCTAAGCCTTGTGGAATCTGTAATAAAGAAGGGCACAAAACTTTGGAGTGCCAAGACATAAAGGACGCAACCTGCTATGGTTGTAATGAAATAGGGCACATCAAAACTAATTGCCCAAATAAAACCAAGAAGCCTAGGGAGGCTAAGAAGACCAAAGCTGGGGGCTCTTAAATGAATACTCCAGAGGCCGTTCAGGATGACAATGTCACAACAGGTACTTTCATTATCAATGATGTTTATGCTAGAGTATTATTTGATTCAGGAACAGATAAGTCTTTCGTAGACAATAGATTTTGTAAATTATTAAATCTGCCTGTTAAAACTCTAAGCGTTAAATATGAAGTAGAATTAGTCGATGGTACCTCAGAGACTGCTTCAGCAATATTAGATGGATGTTTTATATCCATTAGGAATCATTCTTTTCCGCGGTCCTTGTTCCCGTTAAAATTAAAGGGACTCGATATAGTGATAGGAATGGATTGGTCGTCTTATAACCAAGCCCATATTGTGTGTGATAAGAAGCAAGTAGTTATCAAGACTCCTTATAGTGAGCCTTTTGACAATTCAAGGAGACACATGGTATGGATTGCCTAAGCACTTGTTGAATTTGGTATTTAATACCAAGTTTCGAGTATGGAAAACTCAGAAAAACAAACAGCAGTCGCGATGATTGAGGGGCGACAAATGTTAACGGTGCATCAAATGTGAACCTCAGTGTTAATGGAGTTAATCTCCAAAACTGTAATTAACACAGCTGTTAGAAAGGCTATGAGAAAAGTCATGAAAAGGTTCAAGAAGCCGAATGCTGTTTGCTCTAAAACACATGTCGCTGCTCATAAGAGGAGCTTTATTCATACTTCATATGCGAAGAATAAACTAAACAAAATCATATGTGGCAAGGAGCCCCATTTCTTTTTAGGATATACTTAAAAGTACTTCGTCTCTTGGAAGTCAAGAGACTTCAATAGTAAAAAGGGGCCATCGATTGCAGAAAATTGTTGGATGAAGTAGAAACCATTAAGTGTATCAGCGGTTATGCTAGAAAGGACACGGTGAGGTATGTGTCACAGTCATTCGCTGGTAATATCCTTAATTAGTGAGGACATTAATGAAGTCCACAAGAAAGATCCTCTTATACAATATGGGATGGTCCAAGTTTTAAGGACCTTATTAGAAAAACCTATTATCCGCATCATGAGATGGAAAAAGACGGAATAAGAATTTTCTGACTCTCACCATAAAAGTTCTAGGCTGTCGACAGTATGTTACAAATTTTAATTCATTGGCTGAAATAGTACCCTATTCCATTTACCCAAAATCTAAGCTTAATGCAAATAATTATTGGTGGTTAGCAACGGCAATAAGAGGGCACATTAAGGTTTCAAAGCCTGCTTATTATAAATCCATTATGGATCTACCTCAGCTACTCACGTTATATAGATTATGAAACAACCAGTCAAAGCTGAGTCCGCCCTAAAATTTGTCAAAGATCTTACAGCTAAGTTTAAAAGGATTAAGAATGGAGGCGTTTAACCCTCCTGATGAATGATTAGAGGCAGTTCATATTAATAATGACACCAGATAAATCCCTTATTGTGATTTTATTGCTAGGAGATACGTTTGGTTTCAGGTGCTGCTGAGCCTCCCAGAGATTAAGTGTAAGGTAAAACTTACAGGCGAAATCATAAGAACCATTTCTTCTGTTCCTGTCAGAAACCTTCGGTCGTAGAATTCTAGAAGCATCATCTCTCTAGGTGTAGTACGTCAGCATATGTAATTGATATCTCTTGATCCCTATCGATTACGAATACCAGATGGTATGAAAAAAGCACCACATGAGGATTGATGTATCTTAATAAGTTCCATAGATTGCTTCCATGCCTGATCAGTATGGAGGTTTAATGCATGGAACCGCAAGGATATTCCAATGGTCATATGGTACTAAAGTCAGCTAATGGTATTCAAAGAAAATATCCAGAATGGAATTGTCCAAGTAAATGTCTCCAATTAAGGAATTCGTGGACTCGTAATATAAATGTGTCACTTATCTGACACAGACTATGATAGATGAACTGGAGCCGAAGATTTGGAAAATCTCTGTAACCTCCTTGTACCTTGGTTATCTTCTCCAAAGATTACCCTGTTTACCTTCTGAGAGGCAAGTAGAGTTAAGATTAACATCCCGCTTAGGGCTGCAGTATTGTAAAGAATCCATGTTGATTATCAAATAATCGAATCCCTGATGAAGTGAGTTTTAAGATAGAGGTTCATAAAGCCTAATTCATTATTCTGGGAAGTTCGGTATTGTTAATTAAGAAAAACGGTTCATTTTGTTTATGCAATGATTACCGTAACCCTATTTAGGCAACAATTAAGAATCGCCATCAGCTGCCCAGGATCGTCGATTTGTTCGACTAACTGTAAGGATTAGCTATCCTTTAAGATTGGTTTTAAGCTATAGTTGGAATAACCATCTCACCATAAATATGCATTTTTATAATAGATGTTATATAAATATCAAGGTTGCTTCTTTGGAGACCTTGCATAGATGGAATGTTAAACATCTATTGTTAGACAGAATATTAGTAAGTCCAATTATCAGAATCTGAAAGTTGCCTTGGAAACAATGAATAAGATCATACAAATCCATAATCATCTGTAAGTTGCCAGTATTCGGCAGAAAATCAAGGATTAATGAAAGTAGCAACCCTCCTAAGTTCTTGTTAAGGAATAAGGTTCAACAAAAGATATCACCCTGGAAGGGTGTGCCAATTTGTTAATTATCAGGCTAGTTAAGCTCTGAATATATAGAATCATTCGAAGGAATCGGATGTATCAAGATCAAATAGCTTATAAGCTAAAACCTATTTAAGGAGCTTGGCGGAGCTCGCAATGCATTACACACTAATGCTTTAAGGATATGTTTCACCAATAAGTCGAGAAGCATTATCACATAATGATATGCAGATTTATGATATGATGAGAAACCTGTATCGATTGAGGATCGACAGGTTAAGAAGCTCCAAAAGGGATACATGTACATATTATAGAGGTCAACTTGGGAGCTTGGAGAGGCTACAGATATGCTATAGAAGTTAAGTCCATTATGCGACAAAAAGTACTTCCAATATTTTAGCAAATCTCGAGGTCGAGATTTCTTTTAAGGGGGTGAGGATGTAACACCTCGTAAAATCACGTCCAATGAGGTATTGACACGTGTAATAAACCCTAATGAAGTCAAACATTGAATTTAAGGGACTATTTTTTTGAAAAATTGAAAAAACTTTGATTATGAAAGGACTAGAAGTGTTAGCATACCTAAAATAAGTTTCTAAATAACCTCTTATGATATTTATATTCACAAATGAGCCACTTGATGTTCGAGTGTATCCGTTTGCGTAATTAATTGAAAGTTCGCGCAATGAAGGGTTAAAAACCGTCAACATGTTAATTCTTACCTCTGAGTGACCTTTTAACAAACTGGGAGTTTCATGATATTTTATTATACTCTCAGGAATGCCAATTATTGGCCGTCTAAGGTTTTTTATGCCTATAAGTAAAGTTACGCGCAACTTTGCAAGTTAGAGGGACTAAAAGTGTCAATATGTTTAATTATACCTCTGAATGACCTTTTAGCGAACCTGAAGCATCGTGATGTTTAATAATACTCTCAAGAATTCCTAATATGGATTAGATGAGGCTTCGATGCTATTAAACGATGATATGCGCAAGTTTGCGCATTAGAGGGACCTAAAGCATCAACTTTTGAATCTACGCCTTTTTGGTGACCATTTAAGCGATCGAGAGCGTAGCAATAATTAAAATCATGCTTGGGAATGCCCAGTATGGGCCATGGAAGGCTTGGATGTCATTAAACGACATTTCGCGCTACTTTGTGCGATTAAAGGACTATTTGCGTCAAACTGCAAAAGTATGTCGATTCGTATGGTAACGGACCTTCCGGAATATGACCATGAGTTAAACATGCCCTAATTATCCTTTATATAGCTTAGATATAGGCTTAGAGGTGTTTGGTGCGCAAAAATAAACTTTTAAGTCAAGCAGGGACTAAAAGTGTCAAAAAGTGCACAAGTTTGCATTTTCGCGCATATCTTACATTCTGAAAATATCCGAACATCCAAAAATTTATGTAATTATTAAAATACTTTATTTTAGTGATCGGCATGATAAAATTCCATTCGTCGCGTAATTTGGATCGTTTTTTCGCGTCCGTTCGTGTTTCGTCGTAATTAGACGAACAACGTGACCGTACGGCCAAACGAACCGACATCCGTGATATTTTTGAGCATGTTTTATGTCCCCTATATTTTGGCATCATTGTGGAGCCTTGAAATAAGGTTAACGGGCCTTAAATAAGTCAGAAATGACATTTAACAAAGTACAGGGACTGAAACTGCATGTTCTGGAAGCTGTTTTGGCTGGGCTGGGTTGTAGGCGGGCCGCGTAGCCCACACAGGTCAACTACGCGGGTCGCGTAGGATAGAAACAGCTGTATAACTGGTTTTAGTTGCTGGTTTTTGCTGAAAATGGTTTCCATACTCTCATATCTTGACTCTAGGGGCTGCCCACGGATTGTAAAGGTGGTTTTATACTTGTTGCCATCTGATTATAACTCCCCGACACTTGTCGCGATCCTACGAGGTCCTGAAAAGTTTATATAGGAGATGGGTTTCATTTGTTTTTCACACCTTTCCTCCAAATCTGCAATGCTTTCTGAATTAAGAGGATCTTGAACTCTTTTGAGAACCTCCCTCAGTCCATTGGACCCTTGTAAGTGTCCTTTCGTGACTAGTTTGTTTTATTTAGCGTTTATAGCTGAAAAGTCAAGCGTTTTCGATAAACGCTTTGACTTTTAAACGGTTGAGCCATTGTTCGCAATGAACATGGCTACGTGACCGTAATTAGGTAGGTGTTAAACCCTCATAAGGGTACCTCCTAATTACCACGTTTACTTAGTTAAATTGTCGGGTCAAAATAATTAAAATAAAAGTCAAATGGGTTAGTTTTAAATAAAATTCATAACTATTAATATAGAAGCCATAACATCAGTTTTCTCACTTTAATAACTTGGTAAATATTAGTTGAACATGTCTAAGCATGTTCAACCCGACAATTCTGAGTTTAGACTCGGTTCGGAACCGAAAGTCGCAAAAGTTGACTTTTTCTTTGACTTTCAGTTCTGACCTGATTTAGCTTAGTTTAGATATGCCTTAGAGATCTATTAGGACCAGGCTATAGATTAGTGTAATCCTCTGAGGTTACACAACTTGGTTCCATAGTTATCCGATTCATGAGCATGCTTCCGTTATATGCCTAAATGTTGACTATAATGCCCTTTTGACCTTAAAACGAGATTTTTGAAAATGTGAGAGGACAAAAACCTTTATTACTGATTTATAAACTTGTCCTGAAAATTTGACATCAGTTTGAGGTCTAGATTAGGAGTTATGCTCAATAGCGTAAATGGAAAGCTTTTTATTAATTAAACGACATAATTAGCATATAGCCTATTTAAACCCAAATTTGGATACCAAACTTATTACCCACTGATATAAAATAATATTTTGGGATTTTTGAAGATTTTTATTTATTTTTAGGCTAAGCATAACATAGGGTTCTTGCTTTGACTCGTTAATTGTCGGTTTTGCCCTTTTGGCCTATAAAATGAGTTTTACATAATATTTTCATACCAAACTTTTTGCTACTGATTTTATATCATAAATAAAATATTGTGAACTTTATAAACTGATCAAAAACTCAGATTTCATATTTAAACCCGAAAATCGCTTAAAACCGACTTTTACGCGTTTTAAGCGCATAGTATGAGTTAAAACTATTTTTGGCATATGAATCTTAATACCTACTGATGTTTTAAGTAAATTTATATATTTTAACAGTAAAGAAAAGTTTTAAACTCAGATTCTCTAATTTTGACCTTTTAAGCTTATGTGAAATTACCAAAATGCCCCTACGGTGCATAGTTTGGTTATAAATAGTAAATTTCACATATATGCTATACCCTACTATTATAACTTATTAAATTAAGTATTTTTACTGATTATATCAGACCTAAAACTCAGATTTATATTTAATCTCTTTTATAAGCTTTAAAATCACCAAAATGCCCCTACGGGGCATAGTTTGAGTTTAAATTCGTTTCGGGCATAATGGAAGGTATCCTACTGATATCACAACATGTTTAAGGCATATTAACTTAGGAAACCTGTTCATGACTCATTTGGTTACCCGTTATGCACTTTTCGCGTTCGATGCAGTTTATGTAACTAGTTTGCATAAATTAGCCGAAACGGGTCAAACCTTATCATTTTTTATCTCAAAATCCAGAATGTGTTTAGTTTACCCATATTATACAAGTATACAAAATTTTCGGGTCTAAACCACATTCTAATCCGGTCATCGCTTAATCGTGCGTTTTGAACCGTATATCTCCCTTAAAAAAAAACTAACCGGTCTAAGTTTAGTCTTAATTAAGACCCGTTAGGAATCTAATAGGTTATAAAAACCTTCGTTCCAGATTAGGAGACCAGTAAAAGCTATCTGCACTTGCTGATTGAATACGGTTGAGATAAATTTGAATATTTGCTTAGGTAAATACTTTTAACTTATTTTCCCTTATACGGGCTTGGGATACGGTATTATAATAATGCCGCTTGGTCGGGTATGTAGTTGTTTAAATCGGATTGTGATTAATATATTTACATAACCCGTTATAATCTGTTTTATTTGGTATATGGCCCTTGGGGGGTTAATGACCATGTCCCGGATATCCTTGGCATCATTCATTGAAATGGCTACGACCTAAGCACGGGGTGTAGACATACACCTGACAGTTGCATATGTAAAAATCGGTAATCCACTTTAAGGAATTAACCTTGTGGGCATTATACCTGTGGCGTGTCAGTTAATCTTGTTCGGCTCTTCTAACCGGCCCTGACGGACGACAAATAAGTAAAACTGTATACAAGATTATTTTTAAATAATTATCCCAAGTTATAAAAGAACTTTTGTGCCATGTTCATTTAAATCAATTTTTCTTAAACTCTTTTCAAAATGAGTCAGTTAATTGTATTTACCAGTGTAAACTGACGTATTTTCCAAAAAGGCTAAGTGCAGGTACTAGACGAAATAGGCTGGCTACTCCTGACATCATTAATCAAGTCTTGCAAGCTCTAGATGTTAAAGTCTGTTGAACAATGATCTTCTATCTTTTGATCCGCCGGTGGATCCTTTACAGTCTGTTTGTAATACTTTGATATTACTATTTATTCGGTTTGTAATGTGGTTCATCTTTTGCTTCCGCTGTACATGTAAATTGTGTTGTTGACTATGATGATATCAACTACTTCACGATACTCCCCACCGGGCCCACCGATAATACGTGGAAATATCGGGGTGTGACACTCCGTCAATTCCTTGTACATTCAACCATCACCCAAGTTAATGGGATCATCTGATTTCCCACTGGCAGTGGTTGTATCAGCAATTGACTTAGGGAAAGTTTCCCAAAAGTCATCCACAGATGCCCCTTTTTCTTGGTACTGGGGACTTCTTTCCTCAGCAATTGACATCCTTTTAATAGAATCAGTAGTTGGAACAAACACACCAGCAGATATCAGAGTTGCTGGAGAGGAAATTGCCTTCAAGGGAGTCTTATTAATGAAACAACTGGCCAGGTGTAGATCAGTGGATCCAACACATGTAGTTGCTGCTCCACTTGAACTACTGACAGGAAGTACTTGTACTTCCTGCAGTGTAACCTCCTCAGTTGTTGGTGGGTCAGCAATGATTGAGACACCAGACCCAGTCACTTGTTGAGGTATATTCTCATTAACAGGTGTTTGAGAAGAACTGGTTTGTGTCTGGGCTAAATCAACTGCATCCAACAACAGTTTTGTTTGTGGGGGAATTTGAGAAGTAAGGATAGGTGTAGAAAGCGAATTTTCCCCGGGCAGTGGGCTGTGGATGATGGAATCAAGTGATTTGTAGGATCGGTGAATCGATCAAACGAGACGTTCAGAAGAGTTCTCGATCAATGTGAAAGGCGGAATCAGACGTATTGATGTTGTAGCAGCTTGATTTACACTTAGAAGTAGATTAAATGTCGTTTAGATGGATTTCACAACGTTACACAGACTTAGTGACACTTCGGCAGAGCTTCGCTACCGGAATCAGAAGTTACAAATGAAAGACCCAAGACCTCCTATATATAGGGATAGCCAGGTCGCATGAACCTTCCACACGAGTTGGTCCACTTCGCACGACCTGGCCAGTTCGCACGAACTGGTCAGTTCGTGTGAGGTGGCTGTTTCAAGCTTGTTTCCCATTTCTATCGTACTACGTGTCTTGGTCTATCAATTCTATTACATAAGTCGATACAAGACGAAGTCAACAGACATATGCACTAACAAACTCCCCCTTGGATGTTGACGAGTCTTCAGTGTATTGAGTCTTCAGTCTTGATCAGTCTTTTCGCTCTTTCCAAAGTATCTGTCTCTGTAAGCATCCTCCAATCTCTCTCTTCTCTCCCAGAATCTCAATCTGGCTCTTACATCTTCAGACTCCCCCTTTCGAAAAGTTGGGATTGCAGTCTGGAATTCACTATCTGCAGCTTTCACAGGTTCAGGAACGTCTCCTGGCTCTCCGTAGCAACAGAATCAGAAACCTGGCTCTAATCTGCATATGATTATGCGGAAAGTTCTCAGGAGTCGAAACCTAGCTTTTTCAGAGCTTTTTACTTGCACAATTCTCTACCCAAAACATAAGTTTTTTATTTATAACAATTTTAATCTCTGTTTAACCACTTGTATTCGTAACACTCAAATTTGGTTTCAAATTAATGAACCATTTAATCATTTCAAAATCATTTCTCATTTCAAACAAACTCTCCCATCCCTGTTGTTCATCATGTTTAGCACTTGGAATTTTGAAAATCAACTTTTCAACATCAGTTGTAAAAAATAAGATGAAATAAAATCTTTTTGATTTTTCAAAATTTTATGCTAAAACACATTCTTTTTGGATTTTTAAGATTTTCAGTGTGTTAAAATGCAATAGAGAAATATTTACAGACAATATTTTTGTGAGTTTGTGTAAGAGGATCATATCAGTTTATGACAAATCACTAGTACCGTTGAGCTTTAAACACTTTAAGATCTAAACGATTCACTTAGATTGTCAGTATACTGATCCACTTAAATTTTTACACAAAGTTCAATTGATTCGAGAAACGAGATTAGTGTTTTAAGGACTTAACTTATTCGTGTGTCCCACCTCAGAATATACTCCCGTATTCAGACTCCTATATTCAGTCTTACAGGTGAATGTACACTAATGATATCTGTAAATGGTTAATGCGAGACCATGAGAGCTCAGGCTAGAACTTCCGTTCAATCAGAGAGATGATGGCTCGACTTTTAAGTGTGTCCCGTTTGGGGATCTTTTCTTCAACAGCACATGATTAGCATTTTTCAATGTTTCATCATTTTTTATGCTGAGGGTGGGCTTTATGATTAAAGCAGTGCAGAGTATTATACGAGGACTAGGCTATTGCTCCCGCAAAATCAGAAGTCCCGGTATAATACCCCAAATATCATCACGCACAAAGACCTAGTATGTCAGAAATAGAAAGCCCTTCAAAAAAGATTTCAGGGGTTACCTATATATCCGAGAGATGTTCCCCACGAGATAAGTAAGTATTTATATTTAGGTTTATATCTCGAAAACAATCTACTAAGCGTGTAAAAACCTACTGGCATATCATCAGTGAGACCGTTTATCACATTTTAACTTTCCAATTCTTTAGCGTACTGTGATTGTCTACTGATGTACTATCATTTCCTCTTTTTCACAACAAAACTCATTTTTGATTTTTCTATGTTTTTGGTTTTTAAATTTTATCATGTTTTTGGATTTTTCAAATTTTCAAAATTTCTAAATTTTTTTACTCCCCCTAAAATCAAAAATATGTTTCAATTTTTTATTTTCCAGGAAATTTTGAAAATGTGTTGCTTTTACTTTCAAATTTAAAGCAATAAACTGTACAAATAAAATGACAAACTGATGTGAATTGCTTCAATTCTCCATCCACTTGGCGTAAACAATCAGAACTCCCCCTGACAACAAACTATTTTCCCATTATGATTTCAAAACACTTATGTTTGTTTTAATCAAAATGGTTTTTCCGGAAAATTAGTTTTCTTGATTTCACACATCATGGGGTTTAATTCATCATTTTGTTCTTTCCACAGCTTATGAATGAATCCTTTTTTTTTTCTTTTAACCACTTATAAAAATTATCACTTGTATGAAAGTTAAATCAAGTTCAACTTAATGACCTTGATTAACCACTTGTAGGTTCTTGTCAACAATACTACTTATAAGTCGAAATATCACAGTTGTGAATTTCTCAAGAAAGATGCCGATTCCTACTCCCCAATTACCAACCTGGGAGTTTCGGCAAGTCATGATTTTTAGTTAAAGAGATTCACCCAAGCCTGACGGTCCTTGGGTGATTCCGAGTCATCATCACTCGGTTTCTTTCCTTTCTTATTCTTTTCAAATAATTCCTTTACCCTTTTGACCTTCCCGTCAACCATTTTTCCAAAAATATTTAGAACTTTAGGGTTAAAGGATTTTTCAACATCAAATTCTTTCTTTTCAGAAAAGAATTGATTTGAAATTTCAACTTTGCCAATTTTTTGTTTTAAGTTTCCATTTGACAATGATGGAAAATTTGCATCATCCATTGTCGGAACGGAATTATCACTTTTTAGCTCAACTTGTGGCTCCTCTGACTTTGACAAGTCAGATTCATCGCCAAAAAGTGTCTCTGATTTCTTAACAACCCACTTGTGGTTGTTCAGATTCACTATTCTTTTGTAAAACCTTTTAGAACACTCACCAACTTCATATGTTGAGTTTTTAAACATTTTAAATTTTTCAGTTGGTGGCTCAGTTTTATCAACAATTTTTCCTTTGATTTTAGAAGACACTCCCTGTTGTGTGTTGGTTGCATTTGGACAGTTCCAAGCGATGTGACCAACTTTACTGCATTGGTAACATGTTCTTGTCTCCTTTTTCTGAGCAACATCATTCTTCATTTCCTCTTGCTTCTTAGCAAGGAATTCTTTGTTCGTCTGCTTTCTGAACAAATTCTCTTTTTCTTCTTCAGAAGATGTTCCTAATACAAAAACAACTTTCGATTTAAAATCTTTAACATATTTTTCATTTTCTTTTGGAATAAAACCTAATCCTTTCTTTTTGAAATTACTGTTATGGTTTGGTTTCTTTCGATAACCCGAACCAGAACTGTAACCCTTTTTCTTGTTCAATCTTTGTTGAACTCTTGAAGTGTACTGTTTAGGTTTTTCAGTAAGATTTACATCTTTTATTTCAGAAATATTAATTTCTGTTAATTTAAAAACCTTGTTAACATTTCAGTTTTAACACCTCTTATTGGAAATTCTTCATCAGAATATAATTTGTCGGAGTCATTCAAAGTATATGCTACTTTGAATGTTTCGTCATTCAAATTATTTTTTGATATCAGAAAATCATTATTGTAAATCCTTTTGCCCTTTTCAACTGTTGGACTTGAAGTGTCAGACTTTGACTTTGACTCCTCGGTTTCATCTTTATCTCACACCTGATCGACCACTTTCTTTATTAACTCAGACTCATGATCAGTGTCAGACGATGTGAATGTGACGTCAATATTATCTGGCAATCCATCTGACGGTTCAGATTCCCACTTTAAATTGGTTGCCTTTTTGACTCTTTCTGAATTAGGATTTCGTGGAGAATATCCTTCTTCAAGCGGCGGTGGACACTTGGTATAATTGGTACTATGTTTCTTACTAGTATCCTTTACTTCAGATTTCTTTTCTTCAAACGCTTCCATGCCTTCTACTATAGGGTAAATCCTGTCAATCACGTAAGAAGCACATGAATAACTTTTCAATAACCTGTTTACCCTCTCAGTTTCTATCCTCTGAGTTTCCAATTTTTGTTCAATTTCAGCACATTTCTCAATGTACTGATTGATGATTTTCTGCTTCGTCATGAAGGCTCCATTGAGTGTCTTCATAGCTATCTCTTGTTCATTGCTTGACTTGCTATATTTATTCATAGCTTTATTTAAAACATCATAAGATTCTTTCAGTCTGTTCATGTTATGAATTAATTTGTTGTTGTGCCTTTTCACAGTATCACAATTTTCACATTTCTCAGCTATCTTTTCAGTATCTGCTTCTTTCTCAACCTTGATAGCTGGAATTTATTTAAACTGCTTCTTTACTTCTCGAGCATTTTCCTCAGGTTTGACCTTTTCTTTAACAGTTGTTGCCTTATTATTCTTCTCTTTCGCAGCTTGTCTTTCTTTGATCTCTTCCATTTTACCTGCAAAACACAAATTATGCCTATCAGATGAAAATTTTCTTTTATAATATTCAAGTTTTTGAATTTCTTCACTGTCATCATCACTCTCTTCATCTGATGAGTGATCAAAGATTGGTGCTTTTTCTGAAGCCTTTTCTGTTGAAACTGGTTCTTCTTCGTTCTTTTTAGGACTGAATTGCTGAGATTCGTAATAAGCATAAGCTATTTCATCTTCAGCAGTTGAATCTTCAAAAATTTGAGCAACAAATGCTTTAGAATCTGAAGTTCTGTTAGGATCATAATGATCCCAATTAAAACCTTCTGGGATTCTTTCATCTTCTTGATGAACTAGATAAGCTTTCTTTGATGGCTCTTCGATCAGATCCTTCCTAGCATGCGAAGTTTGTAGCGATTGTTGTTGATGCAGAACAACTTGATGATAAATCGCTTTTCGATGATAATCATTGTTGCCGAATGGATTTTGAGCTCCACTTGCTTCGCGATTTGTGCATTCTCGCTTAAAATGCCCCTTCTCCCTGCAACGAAAACAAGTAACTTTAGATTTATCAAAACCTAAAGGTGAAGTTCCAGCATCACGGAAATCATCTCTTCCAGTGATCTGTTTAAACTTCTCAGCTCTTCTCAACACACTAGCCATACACCACTTTATATCCATTAGTTCCATTTCTTCAACATCAATCTGATCATAATCCTCTTTGGTCAACATTGGATTACCAATCCTTCCGGCTACCAAACTTTCATAAGACTCTAATACGGTCACCAATAAAGACATATGACCTTTGGCAACCTCTTCCGAGAAATTCTGACCATTCTGAAGGTGTAATGCAATGTTGCATTGTAGTACTTGGCCATTATCGTTGTATGAGCTTTGCGGTTTAGAATTGGTTGCTGAAAAATTTGGATCAAATGATGGATATGAAGAGAATCCATTATTGTTGTTTGATCCTTGAGATGACCCTCCAGAAGAATTGTTTGCATTAAATGCAGTTTCGATCTTTGGTGCAATGTTGGTTTTATTAATCGTACTTCCTTTGTAATACAAACCAATGTCTTGTTCACCATTAGAATTCTTCATTTTCTCCATCTTCCGTTGTTCCATCTCTTGAACTTCGAGTTTTTCAATAAACTTGCTCAGCGATAGATTCGCAAATTCACCATTATTCTTCAGAATCATAAGATACGTGCCCCAAACATCTTGTGGTAACGCATTGGCCAACTTTTCAACCCATTCTTTTCTATCTTTCTTGATATCCAAACGCTTCATGTTAACCACCAAATTGCAATATCTTTCTATAATCGTTTTGGTGTTTTCAGTTTTTAATCCACGAAATAGATCAAATTCTTTCTTCAAAAGCGATTTTTTGTTCTTGATCATGTCTAAGCTTCTAACAAACTTCGTTTTTAGTGCTTTCCACATTGAGTGTGCACTTCCGTTGTGTTGCAATAAGATCAAGATGTCTTCCTTAATGGCTTGTTGCAAAATACTGATCATCATCTTTTCACTTTTGTATTTCTTTCTCTCTTTGTCATCTAAATCTTTAATAGCAACAATCTCTCCGTATTCATCAATCGGTCTAACATATCGTTCTTCAACACATTCCCATGCGTCTAAGTGATTAGCTTGAACCCAATTTTCGAAACGTTCCTCCCATCCGTTATACTCCTCGATACTCATGAGCTTAGGCGGTTTTTGCATAGTGCCCATTTCATTCTCTAAGTTCACATTCTAAGCCATAGTGATCGGGGTAGCAAATGCGTTGTAAAATTCAGAATCCACGTTTGGGTTTTGAAAATTCACAATGACACAAAGTTCAAACGATCTGGTATAATTTCAAACGACCTGAATGTTCTTAATCCACCTCGTACGACCTGGATACTATCAACTCATACGATCTGGACTTAACTCACACGATCTGGAACTTTCACTCACCCCGTGCGACCTGAACAACTTTTCAAATGACCTGAAATGCAATTCCCAAACGACCTGGAAACCTTTTTAACTACACCATGCGATCTAGAAGATTTCCAAGCGAACTGAACACCTCGTGCGACCTGAATCAACTTACAAACGACCTGGACAAAAACTTCAAGCCGTGCGACCTGAATTGAGTTCAAATCATGCGAACTGGTGATACTTTCACACGACCTGGATGATTCTCGAACGAACTGACATGTTTTTCAAGCGGTTTGGTCAATTTTATCAAGTTTTAGGTTGAATTAGGTCCTGATTTGTTCAAGGATTGATTAAAACTCAGTTTTACGTGATATATGTGAAATTCAGATCATTTTAACTGTAAAAACTCAGTAATTTTGATGAAAAGTGTAAAAGAATGAGTAGAAATCAGATTTTATCCGTGAAAACAAGCTGAAATCGTAAGAACTCTTCCTCCTGAGCTCTGATACCACTTGTAGGATTGGTGAATTGATCAAACGAGATGTTCAGAAGAGTTCTCGATCAATACGAAAGGCGGAATCAGACGTATTGATGTTGTAGCAGCTAGATTTACACTTAGAAGTAGATTAAATGTCGTTTAGATTGATTTCACAACGTTACACAGACTTGGTGACACTTCGGCAGAGCTTCGCTACCGGAATCAGAAGTTACAAATGAAAGATCCAAGACCTCCTATATTTAGGGATAGCCAGGTCGCATGAACCTTCCACACGAGCTGGTCCACTTCGCACGACCTGGCCAGTTCGCACGAACTGGTCAGTTCGTGTGAGGTGGCTGTTTCAAGCTTGTTTCCCGTTTCTATCGTACTACGTGTCTTGGTCTATCAATTCTATTACATGACTCGATACAAGACGTAGTCAACACACATATGCACTAACATGATTCCAGAGCATCATAATTTGGTGTCCATGTTCTTACAACCTGTTCTTTTTTAGAAGAAGCAGGAGGAGTTTGAGGCTCACGTTGAGATCTTTCTTCCAACTGCTTTGAGGAAGTAGTAGCAGTGGTTATTGGTGACTTTTGTGTTGTCACTGGTAGTTGTTCTGGGATCTCATCTTCCAGAGTTACCTTTGTTTTGGGTTTGGGAGGCTTTTCTGATTTTTTCTGTTTTGGTCTTTTGGTGGTTTTAGGTGGGGGTTTCACAGTAGTTGTTTTGCTGCTGTGATCACCTTGAGCAGTGGGCTCAACAGCAGGTGCCTGAGGAGCAGTGGTAGCTGCTGAAGTCTGCTCAGGAACCTCTGCTTGTGTTTTGGAAAGTTTTGACAACCTTGTAAAGGTTTCAGAAGTGAGGCACTTTATTGAAAAAGGATTGCCCTGGATTAGCACACGGGCATTATCTTTTGAAATTTTATTTTTAAAATAGTAACTTAAAAACCTTGGAAAGAGCAAAAATGCCTTTTTATTAACATTTGTAACAAGATAATTGAAGATTTCCTGGGAATAGTTATAATTTTTACCATGTACGATAACATAACCCAGATATTGAATCTTCAATGGGATTTCATTGAAAGCAGTGGTCTTGTTTGAGACACACATCAATAGGGTATGAAACAAAAACCTTGTGGCAGGAGGAAAACTGCCTTTTTCTAAAGTGACTTTTTTCATTTCCACTTCATAACCCCTTTCAATGAAATCCGTTTGATACTCTGTGTTTAGGGAAAGATGTTTTACCTTCAAGATTATCAAGTTCAAAAACATCCGAAATGGGTTGAGGTGTTATTGTGACTGGAACACTCTTTATAGAAGAATTGATGGCTAAAGGCTTTTTATCCTTAGTTTCCAACTTAGCATTTTTCCAGAATTCTTGCTGCGTATCCATGTAGATCGGAGCATCACAAGTCAACAAAGTTTTGTACTTTGAAGACGACAGAGCATCAATGATGGAATTAAAGGTTTCGGTGTGACTGGTTTTTCAAGTAGACCCAAGTAGTTATGTGTGGATTTGAGTAGGAGAGACATGGTGATTTGAGTATGATTGCGAGAGGAAGAAGACAATGAAGAGGATGAGTGATTTTGAGAGAAATGGATGATAACTGCTTTGAGAAAGGAATTTTGAATTTGATTCGACAGTAAAAACCCTGTTTGGGGGTTTTGATCAGGGTTTTATAGGGGGAAAAGTAAATGCTGACGTCGCAGCGGTTACTAAAAGATCTGACCGCTATGTACTGTCCACGTGCCAACCTCTGATGATAATGGAGGACAGTTGGTAGGAAACCACTGATGGAACAATATCAGTGGTTTGCAACGGTTACAAATGAGAACATTGACTGACTTTAAGCTAGCAGTGGATAACCATCAGTGGGTTAAAACACTGATTTTGAACAACAGTTTTTTTTATTTTTTATTTTAACTTTAATTTTTATCACCAAAACAATATTCGAGGAACTCTTATCTCATTGGAATGTAATGATTAGGTAAAATTGTAATTTCTTTGTAATTCTAGTTTTCATTTAATAATTTCATTCTATAATTAATTAACCACATCAACAATAAAAAAGTGAGTAGTGGATGTTTTTTTAGGAAAACCAATGATTGTCAATATCAGTGGATGTCAACAATAAAAATGTGAGCAGTGACTATTTTTTAACTATCAGTGGATAGCCAACAGTGATTGAAACACAGATGTTTGGTCAGTCAGTGGTCAACATGAAGAATGAAGAAACAGAGGTTGGTTTTCAGCAGTGGATAACATTTGACAATCAGATGTTTGAGCCAAAACAGTGGTTGTAACAGACTTTTAAGGATTAATGAAAACTATCATTTTTAACTATTTTGAGGATGATTGACCTTAAACATATATATTTGACCTTAAACATCTGTTTGGACATAAACAGATGTTTGCGCTTAAACAAATGTTTGACCTTAAAAAGAAGTTGGCCCATAAACAACTGTTTGCAAAAAAAGACCAATTTCAAGAATACTATACCCAAACAATCAAAATGAGGAACTTAATAATCATCCAAGTGTACTTCATTTTTATTTAGTAGTATAAAGATCAAACCACTGTTCAATTTATAGTACAGATAAGTTAGCATGCTGGGGTGATGTGATAAATACTGTTACATATAAACATCTCAGTGATATGACATCTAATAATCTAACAGAGTATAAAACACTGATGTGATAAATACTGTTACATATAAACATTGTTAACATAAACAAAGGTAAAATATCTGCTGTTGATGCTGAACCACTATTGTTGTTGGGCAGTGGTTCGTCTTTCAGTTTGTATAGGGTTTGTCTCGAGAGATAAACTATAGCGAACCACTGCTACACTAAACACTGTTACATAAGAAACACTAATACATAAATACTAAAGTTGAATCCGCTGTAGATGCTTAACCACTGCTGCTACTGAGCAGTGGTTTTCCTTTCGTTGATAAGGCTTTAGGTACATAAGTGCTTGTCTTTAACAGGGCTTTGTCTTCAACAGTGGATAGGCCTCATCAGTCTTTAAGTCCATCAGTCTTTATAAGGAGCAGTGTTTAATTATAACAGTCCTTAGAATGAACAGCTGTTATAACCACTCTATAACCCTTTTAGTCTTAAAATTTAGTGCTTTTAGCTTTAAACTCCATCAATGTATATCTTTGAAAATCGCCATGAACTCCACGGAAGTACTCAATGCATCAACATCAGGATTTATAGAAACCTGATCTCTCGTGAAAAGACCAAGATGCAGTAAATGAAAACACTTCTTCAGCTGTTGAAGATTTGCCATGTCCTCATATACTTAATCGTTAACTTTGTTCATAAAGAGATGCTTTAAACCAAACTTTATGCTTCTTTTAATACAAAAAAGCAGGAAAGACCATTACCATAGTAAGATAAAATCTTATCTTACAGCAGTAGCAGATCCTTTCTTGCATTTAGTAGGAACTACTGCGGCTTCTACATCATCATCATCTGCCCAAAGTCATATATAATCATCATTTAGTCATAAGCAAAAATTATTTTAAATGTACATTTAAAAATCTTTCTTTCTGTTTAATTTAACTTTATGCTTCTTTTAATACAAACCTATAATAACCCGCAGCAGATTGTATCAATTTCAAACAACTGTGATTAGACTGAAATATAAAGCGAGAATTAGAGTATATCACTTCAAAATTAAAAACTCAAAAATTCAAAATTGGAGTAGCAAAAAACACATACTTTAAACGATGTTGGAACAATGATACTGGAAACAACCGTAGAACAATCATCATCATCATCTGCAGCAGATCATTGATTATCATCATTTAGTCACAACTCAGATAACAAAACTTTAGTAAAAATCAAAAACAAAAACACGTACCATGATCAAGGCATACCACATATCACCAAATTTTTTTCTGAAAGTGGGTCAGAGAAAGCTTCAGTTTTCTCTTATCCTTTATGAAATAATGCCGAGTATTGAGAAGAAGAGATTTGAGGGAGAGATACATATCATCCGTTCAAGTTGAAACTCTCCCATCAAAAAAGGTAGCACATGCAACTTTTCACGATGTTGCAACAATTATACTACAACATCGATATTGAAAGGTTGATGTGTGATGGGAAGCTTCATTGAAGCGACGATGTTGGAACAATGATACTGGAACGATGATTATATAAGGAGCAGTGGTTAGTTATAACAGTCCTTAGCACATGCAACATTAACAGGGATTAGTCTTCAACAGTTGATAGGCCTCATCAGTCTTTAAGTCCATCAGTCTTTATAAGGAGCAGTGGTTAGTTATAATAGTCCTTAGCATGATCAGCTGTTATAACCATTCCATAACACTTTGAGAGGAAGCAAGGGTCGCTCTATTTAATTGAGAGGAATAATTGCATTACATCACTGTTGAAAAATAGAATTGATAAATTTAGGGAAAGTGAGGTTGAAAGATGATAACCCAACAGTGGAGGATCTCATTCTACAGCTTCAATAAATTCAAGGGTATTCTCAAATAATAGTTCCTGGATGCTTCTAAAGAAGCAGCACTTTGGAAATATGTTGCTCTTCAAACATCTATTATCTATTCTATCTATTATATCTAATAAATGAAAGTTATTTGGTCCACATGGCCCAAATAACTTTCATTTATTATATATAATAGATAGAATAGATAATAGATAATAGATGTTTCAAGACAACAGATGTCCAAAGTGATGCTTCATTGGAAACATCTAGGAAGAATTACATGAGAATACCGCTCAATTTATCGAAGCTGTAGAATGAGATCTCCACTGTTGGGTTATCAACTTTCAACCTCACTTTCCCTAAATTTATCAATTCTATTTTCCAACAGGATGTAATGCAATTATTACCTTATTTAAGATACCTTCAACTGCATCTTCTGATAAATCAACAATCATTTCACTCAAATGATAGCTTCAACTGCATCTTCAATCATGAACTATCTAAAGAAATGGATGAAATCATCCAAAAATACCCAAAATAAAACTAATTAAACCATCCAATATTCTTTAGTACTCACCATTAATATGATGACCAATATCAAATCAAACCCTTAAAGCATACAAATCATATTGAGATATGAAATCAGGTAGTTGTATAACAAATCATTATATTATATGAAATAACGAAGAAGAAGAAGAAGAACTGACTACAAAGTGTATTAACAATTAGCAAAAGAATAACAATTATCTGATTTATGTGCGGCTCTTAACTACATTCCGTAGAATGTGTAATTAGAATGGCCATTTTTACCTTACTTGACAACAATAGCAAATAACATCAAACAACAATAGAAAGTGACCAATCAATCAACCTCATAATCATATAGAAGCCTAAAAATAAAATGAAAATTAGATAAGTGAACATCTAAACTGAACAGGAAACCTAACCAAAAATTAACCAAACACCTGATGTTGAATCCACTGTAGATGTTGAATCCACAGCAGATGCTGAACCACTGCTGTTACAAACAGATCATACCTCGGGAACTGTAAATTTAAAAGGATCGGCTTCAAAGGCTTCAACAACCGGAAGATTCAAATCTCAAGCAAATGAAACCCTAATTTCAAAAAGAATAATCGGTGAACATATTCACAGATCAATAATCAACAGATGCTGTACTCATATCATCACCGTTAAGAAAAAACCCTTAGTTTCTGAACATATTCAAACATACCAGTTTATGGCGAAAATCTAGCCGCAGGTAAGCGGATCTGAACTTTGATGACCATCGATGACAACAACCTTGGAACCATATGATGAGATTAGGAGTATAAATTAGGGTTTAATTAGAAACTTTGTATGAAAATAAGAAGAAATCAACACAGATCTATAAACATACAAATCAAAACTCAAATGGAAGAACCTTGCCGACGAAGAAGATGAAAATTACAAATCAAACCTGAAATGGAAAAACCAACATCAACCATGGTTAAACTTTAGATCTAACAAGAAATACCAACTATAGCTCGGGATGAAAATTACAAAAGCCATATATTACCTCTTCATGGTATAATCAGACATGAAAATTACAAAGGCTGATTTCGAGTTATGTGTTCTTCAATTTCAGGTTCAATGTCGAATTAGGGCTAATAAATCAAGAAAACCGGGTTAGGATTGCAACCAAAATTAGGGCTACAATACTGAAATAAATGAAGATATAGGGCTTACCTGGTGACGCTTCGAATGATTCATGATGAGATGATTTGGTTTGATCTTTGATTCAGAAGGGAGAAGAGTACAGGAGAAGGAGAAGAAGATTCAGATCTAGGGTTTTGAAAAGGAAAAAAAAAGGGGACAGAGGGAGTATAAAAGGGATGGAAGCTTGGTACTGTTGGGCGGGAAAATGGAACTGAGGATGCCCTAATCAAGTGACACGTGGCCCAAATCACTTTCATTTATTATATATAATAGATTTTGGATTTGACTATAGATGTTAATTTTGTGACCCAAAACTATACAGTAAAACTTCGATAAATAAGTAATATTCGTTACGTGATGTTATTTATTTACGGATAGTATTATAAGTTTGTTTGCGCATTTATCGAGGTTAAACCGTATATATTAGGTTAATCTCAACTGTTGATTTTTGTTTTGTTTGATCTAATGTACAAAAATGTTCTTTTGTTACCAAAGTTGCATGATCCTGCCAATGAACTTGTAAACATCTTCATCATACTCAGTAAATTCCACCAATAGCAAAGCTAAGGTAGGGTCTCAGGAGGGTAGATGTAGACAGCCTTACCTCTACCCCGTAGGAATAGAGAGGCTGCTTCCAGTGAGACCCCCTGGCTCGATTGTAGTTTTGTATCAAGGCTTGGACCTAAGACACATAACACTTAAACAATCGGGATAGAGACTGATTGGTGCATGTACCCCCGTGTCTCTCAGCTATCAACGTCACCACATGATGCATGATTAACCATCCACCGCTTTTAACGTCATTTTCACGAAATTAGTAAAATAACGTTAAACTTAGTACCATTTCACTTTTAGCCCCCGAGCGCCCACACATATATACATTATATGTGCACACCACAAGCGGGGCACAATGAACTTGTAAACATAAACAACCTTTAAAAAATTAGAAAAGTGAGATTGAATTCATTGCTTCAATTGTGTGGTCTCATATAAGCACTTGGCGTAGGGTTTCAAACTTGTTCATGTTCACTTTCAAATATTTGTTAGACATTCATGAGCATGTGGGATTAAAAGGTACCGAAAAAGAGGCTCTCAAAGGGATAATGAGGATTGGATGTTGGAGCATTTGGAAAGCTAGAAACGAGGTTAGATCCAACAACAAAACTGCTAGAGTCGAAGACATTATGTGCTTAAAGTTAATAATTAAACTTGTATCTGATATAAAAAAATATTACAACAATTAGTTAACTGTTAATTATAAATACTCGAAAGGGTATCAAATCACCTATTAGAAAATGATCTAAGATTTGGCATGGAAGATATTATCGCTTAACATCTGTCGAAAGTTTTCACACGTTAAACAACCCGACATTCATTACAAGTACTCATTAATCTGCGCAGAAATATAAACAGTTTCAGTTTCTTAGAAAAAGGAATTAAGGCATGCTCAAACAAAGAACGCATTGTAGAACATTTGATTCTACAGACAATGCATACTTTGAGCATTCAGTATGGATGACATGACCACATGGCAGAATGTCGACAACTGGAAGATGTAGAGGTATGAATTTAATGCGGTATTTGTATTCGTCATCTGCGCGATCCACATCGATTGGTGAACATGAAAGTTCTTTGGCGCATAATATGCACGTTTCCCCGGATTTCTTACGTTCCACACAATCACCTGTCAATACAAAACATTAAACAAACAGAAAAACGTACTCAGTAATATCCCCACTCATAAAAAGAACATTATTGTTACATAGACAACTAAAAATGATGATGGGTGTTAATTAACATGTTGTTTGCTCGTAAACATAAACATATCTCGTTTTAACCCCATCCCATTTTGATATGTTACCCAACCGACCCATCTACCATGTATGACATTTGGGGTCATGACATGATACGAAATTACTTTAAGAGTTAGCAGACTTATACTTAGACCAACTAGGTAGAGGTAAACATGTAAGAAATTAAATACCCGACTTAAAAGCAATGTTTTAAATACAGGTATGAACCGGCCGGTTATACCAGTTAAACCGAATATCGAACTCGGGCCCGGTACGATAAAGACCAGTTAAACCCAAATACGGCATGTCTTATGTACCGACGGTAAATCCGGTTCTGCCGGTTCAAACCGTTGAACCAGTTTGCATTATCTTAAAATTTGATTTTTTTTTAATTTTAATAAAATAAGATATTAAGGTAATATTGACCTTCCATATGTGCGGTAATTAGCATAGTGTCTTCCATTCCAATATTCCATCATTGGTGAATCTGTTACTCACCTCGTCCATTACAATATTGTTTATAAGTAATAAAATTGCTCTTAAAATACTTAATATTTTACAAGAAAATAGTTATTTTTTGATAAAGCCATGATCAGTTACGTAAATCCTTATTGAGATTAGATTATTTTTTGAGATGAATTTGTATTTTATGGAATTGTAGGGTTAAAATCCGCTGCTGTTTTTATAGTTGAATTATGATTTTTACCCTTTTGGTAATTTTACATTGTGTAACTGATCATGGCTTTATCTAAAAATAGGGGTGATTTCAATAGAGTAAACTACCTTATTAAGTGAACTAGGTTTTCTTAACAATACCACAAGAATGGTTCGGTTATCGGGTTAAATATGTAGCTTTGAAAACCCAAAAAACCCAAAACCCGGTTAAAAAACCCGAAGAACACCCACAAGCATCCTAATTCTTATTCATGTATTTTAAACCAAACGAATTCGGTTTGTTATGTTAGACTGGGTTGGTTTTAGTTTAGAATATATAAAACGGTTTGGCTCGCACCCAAATATTATGAGTAAATTAGTGAGATTCCCCCTCGCTTCGCGGAGGGAATCAGTCGGTATTCGTTTGGTTCGGTACAGTACCGTCATTTGCTATAGTATTATTCCAAAGAGAACATTACATCAGTCGAAACAATAAAAACGAATATCAATACCGGTACTGATCTTGTTCAGTTGATATCGGTTATGTTCGTTTGCATTATTTCTCTATTTTATTTCAACATTGCAATATTTTTTATTTGAAAACAGACGTTGTATTGTTGTCGTACCAAATCAAATTGAAACCGATTAAACAACATCTGTATCAATCAGTACCAATATTTAATTTTAATGTTAACGTTTTCAATAAACTGACACCCTATCGTTACGGTATCATACCGAACTGAACCGAACAACATATCGATATGTATTATTTTTATAGTGTTTTGTTTGATAACGGATACTTTGATCGTATCTTAATCTTAAAAGTAATATAAGAAAAACAATGATTAAATTGAATTAAAGTAATAAAATAACTAAAAAATAAAAAACAATATTGAACAAAAATATTGAAGTAATAAATTTTTTAACGTGACGTTGAAACAAATAAACACAAAATGCAAGTTATTAGAAAAAAATCAAAATAAATAATGAATAAAATATTCTAAAAGTAAATAAGTACATCAAAATAACATACTATGGTTTTGGTTTATTTTTATACAATATCGATACGGTATCCATTTTCAATAAAATTTATATCGCAATGTGGGAAAAAATATAGTTACGGATTTAAATTTTTTAAAAAATTAACGAAGCAAGATATTAGAAAAGTATTAAATTGAATGATGAATAAAATATTTAATAAAAATAAATAAATGCTTGAAAATAGATGTAAAAATAAATAAACATTTTAAAATATTAAAATGTTAGATAATTGTTCATGATCAATTGGCGGGTATTCATTAGGTATCGGTTCGATTCATTACGTTATTGGTACGGTAACGCCACTCGATATATCAAGCGAAAGATAAAACCCAAAAAATAAAGTCATGATATGACCAAAATAATATCGATAAGTGTTTTACATTGGTCAAAAACCATAAATACGAATATTAGTAACGGTTCTGATAATAACGATACCGAACCGATGTTGTTCGGTCAAGATTGACAGAACACAAATGTTGCTAAGACATTATCTTAAATGTTATATGAGAAAACTTAAAATAATAAAATAAGAAAAAAAATAAAACAATAAAGTAAAGTAATAAATAATAAAATAATAAAAACTTAGAATACTATTGTATTAAAAAATTCTTGAACTACTGTTCATCATCAGTTTCTATTAATATATATAAAACTAGGTTATCACCCGCGAACTTCGCGGGTCGAAAATTTAATATACATTATCACAAAGTGTACAAATCTATATAAGTAATCAAACTGCAATTCAAAATTAAAAACAAACATTACCTCGCCACTACTTTCTAACTCAAATTGGGATTTGTAAGGACTGAAATGATACACGTAGAAAATAATCTCAGCACTACCAGTCTATCACTATCTTTTTCATCAGCAATGTTGCAAGCTAATCACCAACTGTTAACGTTTTCTGGTCCATAACAAAAATTGATTTTCCATCATGTAATCGTCTTTCTAAAATTCAAAATAAATAAAAAAATCACCTTCATGTAATATGTCAACAATAAGAAGATAAGATCTACAACATCAGTAGTTATAAGAAAATATACCTTCAGCTCATCTTGCTTTATCACAACATCCTCCATTTTAAATCAAAGGAAAGAAATTAAATCTGTACACAAAATAAAAACAATTTGGAAATGAAAAAAATAAAATTACTAACGTATTACAGCACAAGCTACCAAGGCGGGTACCATGAAGGGTGTAAGAAGATTCTGCATCATATTCATGCCATTACAACTGCTTTTGATAACCGAATTTAGTTAACAAAAATAAGCAAGCAACGTGAGGACATACATGTAGCTAATATCCAACATACATCACCTTTTGATACAGTTCCTCTTTAAAATCTCCGCCATTTGTTGTTGAATCAAATGGTACCCGGCTTAGAACTCATAAAGAGAAGATAAGTATCCCAGCCTCAAATATCAAGAGAATCTGCAACAAATGGATGATCAAGAAGCTTTGGCCAAGCCAGCTGCTATGAGAATCCTATAGTCATTTCTTGAAGGCTCACGTTTAACAACCATTATGCTATCAACACTGCCGGATTCCTTACACGCACCTTCAGTTACACATCAACGCTAGCATTCGCTTCCCACTTTTCCGGAATACGCCGAAATAAAACAAAAGGTATGTATGTAAAAAGTAATTGCAATAGCAAGACAATTCTCTGTAATACCTGGATATTTGAAGGGAGAAACGATAGCTCAGATTTTCCAAGATAAAGAGATAAACTTGAGGCAGATAGTCCCTTTCAAAAGCAAAGAGAACAGTTAGAAAAGATGCACATCAATCAACAAATAAGAAAACCATCATTCATTTACCGATTGGTATCGTTTCTTCATTATCGTAGATTACTATAATCATTAGCACTACGAAAGGGAAAAGTAGAAGAGCGATTGCGACGAATGAAATCATTAATCCCAATATCACCAAAAAGCGATTATCATATTTAACTTACACTCACAATTTTCTTTCACAAGTAGCATCAAATCGTTAGTCAACAGTTGACAATTAAGGAAGAACTATCGAATTATGGTTTCGAGACCTCTTTAGATGACACTGAAAGAAAACCCATAATTCCTCATCATCAAATTTGAAACCAAATAACATAATCACTCGAAATCAAACGGACAACCCTTGTGACCGATTGCATATAGGACAAAAGGTCTTTCGATTGTTTTGTTGCAAGCAGAAAATTTCCTTAAGAATTAGAAACAACAATTAATAATCCAAATAAACAAAATAAACAAAAAGAATGACTTCTCGCTGAATATTGAAGGTACCTGATAAGATAGAATGAAAAACAAAGAGGCGAATTTCGATTTCAGTCTAACCAGTTTGTTCATCTTCATCATCTTCGCTATCACTATCTTCTGGATCATCTACCATCGAATAATGCTACGTCACAATAATCAGTAGAAATAAAAAAATTAATATTAGCCAAGCAAATAGTAAAAATAAAACAATTATTCACGGGTGTATATACCTTATTTTTTTACCTAAAGAGCATGGCTTAGAGAAGAACTGCAATGTTTGCTTCCATAGCGATATGTTGGATCCACACAACTGACATCCATAGCGATCTGCTGCATCCTTGATGTGAGTCTAACCTATAAATCCCAACTTTATTGTTTCCACTGTTAGGAAAGATTCAATAATATATAAATGCACAACTTCAATATATGACAAAAGTTTCTTCTAAGAAAAGACTTCCCAAACAAACCCATATACAAAATGACAAATCTGACTCTTGTAATCTTATAGTAAATAAAAACAGACCACCGCTAAGCCAACTAACATGCAATCACCGACAACCAAGAGAACATTGAATTAAAATTAGGTTAACGTTATACCTTCTTTGATTTTTTCGATTGTTCTTCTGATTTTGGCAATCTCTACTGGAAGATCAAAAACCACTTCATGAACCTGATAAAACAAATAAAATTCATAAAATATTGCTACAGTAAAAAAATCATTACATAGCTCACATGGATGAATAGTGAATAAACACCCTTTCATCTAAAATAACATGTAATTTTCTCAGTTCATCAACAGCGATTGCATAAACATCTGCTAAGAGTCCCATAATGGTTCTTCTTAAAACATTAATCTTCTTGATAGAGCAGGATCCCTACTCAACTGTAACTGTGGTCCATCCCTACAATACAACCATGAGGAAAGAAAATCAACATATAGATAAAAAATACAAATATTAATAAGTGCGTGCAAAATTGTTAAGATATACTACCTGCTCGTGTGTGATAAGAGAACACATTAATGGAAAACAATAAGAGACTTTACACGTGAAACACAAAATATCATCAAGAGAGTAACCCAAACCTCTTCTTCTATGAACATTGGGCTCAGATCAAGACTTAGTCATCATCATAGCCCTAAAACAGCCGATTCCAAAGACCGTTACAACCTGTTGTTGCAATATTTGTCTTCAAACTACTTATGCTACCTTTATTTTTTCCATCATGGCCACATTTTGGGTAGAAAACTGTCGGTTGGTAATATAATATAAATAATCTTTTCATGTAAAACACCCCTGCTCAACCATTTTGCCAGACATACACCATCACTCCCTTTTCTACAGAAAAGAAAATGCTAAAATAGATTGCCTACTTGCTTATCATCGTTACTATAAATAAAAAATTATATCGATAAGAAGTTCTAGCAATTGCCATTAGCTCTTTTAGCAGCTCCGCAAAAGAAAACGTAGAAGCTATTTTCAAAAGCAAATAGCACACCCTATGACACTTCCAGCTCCATGACACTATCATAATTTAGCAACTCACATGCACCTTTTCAAATTAATTTACTCCCAGTTTCTATGCCAAATGAACATTCAGTAGACGACATCAGTAAAACAAAATTTACCTGAAGATTGGTCCATGGCTTGTAATATATTACAATATTTTTGGGCAAATATTTAAGGACTCAAATGTTTTTTGCTGTTACACAACCATTCACAAAAAAAAAAGATTAGAATAAAACATATATAGGGAAAGCTACACTGAAGATTATAAGCTACACTGGACATCATGTGATTCCCTTGTGCAAATATATGATCAGTTATCAGTAATGTATATAACTCAAAATACCGATGTAGGATGAGAATTAGGGCTTTACTAATGAGATAAAAAATAATGGACAGATCATCAAAGAATTAAAAAAAGAGGTCTCATTATTTAAACCTTATTTTCAAGTGTAGAGAGAAACAAATTATAATGATATTTCTACCTTAACTTCTGGCATTTTCACTGTTTTAGTTATAAACCGAACACCAAGTGTCAAGCAAAAGATGCTCACAATTTCTCATGACGAAAAAAGTTCGGGAAGAGCATCGTTCCAACAAATTGCTAACATGTAATAGGAGGGTGGTTTCCTTGTTCATGGAAGGGTGAGGGGACATCCTTGTCAAAAAGATTGCTGGTAAAAATAACAAATTTGATAAATTAGTATAAAATTTGAAGTAAAAAAATTATTATACTTCAAAGAAAAAGATAACAATATATCAAGCGGATTCCGAACAAGTATAAAGTGTTTTCCTTTCTTTATCAACTCATCGCTTAAACCAGACAGATGTGGTTTTGATATATGTTGTAAATTCAACGTATGAAGATGGAAAAATATATTCATGCATCAAACATCAAATGAAAATAAGTACAAATCTATATTCATGCATCAAACATCATATATAAACCAAATAAATCCTCCTTATTTTGATGCAAATTTAAGTAAATAATCATTTACCTTAAAATATCGGTACTTCTTTCCTCGAGATCCATATATGATGTTGTTCACAACATTATTTCCATCAAACTCTTATGCGTTATAAAAACAAATAATTATTAGCAGCAATTATACAACCAACAGTTATTATAAGCCAATTTCCATGTGTTGTGTGCTATCTAAATTGAACCCTAAAATTGAATAATGTGCATGAACCCTAAAATTGAAGCATTAATCCCAGATATTTTAAACATCAATTGAAAAGAATTACTCAAAAGATGATGAAAACTCCAATCAATTACCCCAAAAAATAGAGTAATTAATCCCTGATTATCATCCTAACAATTAATCCCTAAAATTGAATAATATGCATGAACCCTAAAATTGAAGCATTAATCCCTGATTATCATCCTAACAATTGATTTTATATAAAAAAAATCACCCAAATGAAGCATCCACAACTGTTGTAAACGACCACCCAGTACCACTTGGAGAACAAACGAAACCACTTATCGAACTGGATTAACGGATTATTGATTAGAGAATCGAGATGATTGAGGATTGAAGAAGATACAATAGATTAAACATTACAATAAACAATAATAAAAGATTTCATACCTGGTTATTGAATCGGTGAAGAGAAGAGATTGCTTCTCCATCTCCAATTGAGCGATGAAGGAGAGGTGGCTAGGGTTTATCATAGCGTGAAGGAGAAGACTGAAGCGGCGGTGAAAAGGTGTAGATTTAGGGTTTTTGAGCATTTAAATACCCGGGTCATATGGATTATATGGATCCCGTTTCTTTCCACTTTGTTTCGGATCCCGCGTTCCAAATAGAGAATGGAAGATTGAGATTGCTTCCCACCTAAATCTTACACCATAACATGCCACATCAGCGAATTGTTTTGCCATCACATGCCACATGGCCCAAATCCTTTTCATTTATTAATATATATAGATTTATAGATATAGATTAGTTTCTATTAATATATATAATGAGGGTCTTATAACTACGTTTATTAAACAACTAATAAAGTGAAAAGTATCAAGTTTATTTTTATCTATAAATTGGGTTAAAATGTTTTTTTATCAACAATATATAGTAACAAGTAAATGAGGGCTGTAGTATGTGTTTAAGAAAACTATTAAGGTTAAAAGTAAAATATTTTATAAATATAAGGTTAATTTTCCATAAGTAACATATTAATAACTTAATAACTAAAGGTTGGTAACCTAGCGTTATCCGTTTAAAAAACACATGACAAAGATGTGTTATGGTGTTTGATAAATAAGTATTTTATATATGCACTTATTACTCTTTATAAATTAAGATAGTGATTCCATTTTAATCTAACTAGAATTAGTGCCCGCCGCAATGCGGCGGGTACAACTTGTATATATGACTAACACTTAACCAATGTGCATATTACACGTGTAACGCGCTAGATCTTAGCATGATAACAAAAGTAACACCACTGACCTGCATCACTCGCCACTCGGAAATGTGAGTACTTGTTTTTGCTTCGACTGGGTGCAGATTCAATGGCTTCAACAATAGCTCCACATTTTGTTACCAACCTAAACCACATCAATAACAATCTCGCCATAGCATGAATTTCATTCCGTGTGTGTAACTAGATAATAGAAATCAAATAATGAACATTATCTATTTTCATTCGGACTATTCATGTAATTTTCATTTGGTGAAATTGGTGGTAAACTTGATCCAAATCAGATTTGTTATTATTTTAGATCTGTGATACATATGTAAGAACCCCGCCGCATTGCGGTGGGTACTAATTCTAGTTGAACTTAAGTAAAAAGATAGAATTCTAGGCACACAAATGATTAGTTTGTCAAACATTAATAAATTTATATAGGTTTTAATATGGCTGGGCTCTTTCACTCGTATAAGGATATTTTGATGACCTCATGCAACCTTCTACCAATACCACCGGCGCACATTAGCAACACCACCGTCTCAACCACCGTTGTCTACCAATGGATGTGCTCTTCAATTCAATCAACGTTCGTGATCTGCTCTCGTCACACGATCTCGACGACTCATCGCCATTCTCCGCTCCCGATCTCCGCCTCTTAAACGACCGTCTTCAAGTCCGATCACTCGACATCAAGTCCAAAGTCCACAACTACATACTCTCTCACAACGACGAGTTTTCTAACCTATTTTCTCGCTGCTCCGACGCCGTCGTTAACTCCGAACAACTTTCCGATCAAGTTTCTAACCTCGTTAACCTCTTATCGTCGGATCGGAAACCGATCGATGTGCAAGTTAAGGAAACGGTTGATGAAATTAGGTCAAAATGTGGTGAATTGAAGGAGAAGAAGGATGCGTTAGGTTTAGTGGAGGTTGTTGTGAAATTGAGCCGTGAGTTGAGTGTTGTGGAGGATGATTTGGTCGCCGGAAAAGTTGTTGAGGCGGCCGGAAAAGTTGTTGAGGCGGCGGAGGTGTTGACGGAGTTGAAGGTGGCCTTACGTGTGACGGAGGATTGTACGGAGGAAAGTGAGCCGGTTGTGTTTGGCTTGATGAGGAAGAAATGGACAGAGTGTTTGGCTCGATGTGGAAGTCAATTTTTTTTTAAAATATCCCAAAGCCAAATGTACAAGTGGTGATGCACCAAAAACTTGCTTCTTTATATAGGTTTTAATTAAAACCCTCTTTTTTTTTTTTTTTACTAAAATGGATTTGAATACCTATATGCAGTGTTGTAAAAGTCGCTAGGCGGTCCCTAGTCGGCCGACTGGGGAGTTGGGAGTAATCGGAGTACTCGGAGAGTACTCGGGGAGTACGCGGACATGGTAAATATAAAGAAAATTAATTGTTATATATTATTTATGTGTTAAAATAAGCATAATTCATGTCAACTGAGTATAATTTAAAATGAAACATGTTTAAAGTTCAAATATTCTGAATACAAGTCCGACTAGTCTGAGTACAAGGCCGAGTAGTCCGAGTACAAGGCCGAGTAGGCCGATTTTGACCGAGTTTGACCGATTAAAAGTCAACAAACCACGTTGACCGCCTAGACCGACTAAGCCGACTACGTCCGACTAGGCGCCGACTAGGCCGACTAGGCACCGAGTACTCCCGAGTAATCCCGAGGCCGACTAATTGAGACCGCCTAGGAGGAAGTCGCCTCGGAGGGGGTCCGAGGACCGAGTACTCGCCGAGTACTCGGCCGAGTAATCCGACTTTTACAACACTGCCTATATGAAATCCTGATCTACATGTGTAGGTAAAATCAGAAACTTTGATTTTGGAGAGGAATCCTAAAGAGATGCTTTGCAACGCTAGTCTTGTTGTACATAGCTCTATTTAACACCGTAATCGTGGCCAGGATAGTTTGGCTGACCGTACGGATATTCAGCCTGAGGATACGGTTCACCTCCGTATCCGTAATCCGAATAGTCGTGTTGTGCGTACGAGTCTTCCACAGGGACATTCAAGTCCAGCTGCACCGTATTGTCATGATAACGAATGCCAGATATAACCTCGTCCTCCCTTGTGTTGGAAGGGATCGGTATATCGTACGAGGCAGAAATAGCGGTTCCCTCGTAAGATTCTGGAACAACGTACTCCTCAGAGTATTCACCGAAAAGGTAGCTGCTAAACCACGACATCGTAATCACTGAAAAAATGTTATACTCAACAGAATTTTCACAGTTCAAAACAAAAAACCCAATAGAATATAACTTTCGTTTTTGAATACGTAAACATGCCATGCATTCTGCCTCTTAAATGCAACAGAAATGGGGGTCGAAGCATAGCGCTTTGGCCAAAGCGCGATGCTTTAGGGTTAACACGTGACACTTTCTGCAACCCATACATAATATAACATCGTATCAATGCCTCATCACCCTTTGTCTGCATAAAGAACCCTAAAAGCCCTGCTTTGACCAAAGTGGGGTGCTTTGGGTACATAACAGGAACTCGTACCACTGTCACATCATCTTTTGTCTGAAAAGCAACCCTAAACACCCCACTTTGGCCATCATTCAAAACTACTACCCTAAGGGTGTGGTCATGACCCAAACCACCAGCCCCTTATTTATTTTATTTATTTTTGTCTAAAGAAAAATGAAATGCTTTCTTTAAAAATGAAAAGGAGGACCATGGTTGCCATTGTCACACCCCAACCGATGGCGAAAACATCGGGACGTGGCACTGATCGAAACAGATTGTTCAAGAGAATCCATAACAACTATTAATGACAATATATTTAACATTAATGTCCCAAACCATTAACATATATAGCAAAAACAGTCATAATAGATATAAGTCTCAAAAACAAAATGTTGTTCCGACAACTCAGATTTTTATTGTGGGTTTCTAGACTTCCTACTCGTTTCATCACAGCAAGCTTAGCATTCTATCAACCTGTCACATACGTTAAAATAAAATCAATACACATGGTGTAAAGGTGAGTACACAAGTTTGAATAGCATACAGTATAGAAAGCGTTTACGCATAACCAACATGTATTAAGTAACGGGCGAAGCATTTAACTATCAAAACCATGTTCACACTTAATCACGAGACTGCGTTTTAGAGTATGCACGACACATGTCCAGCGGACACGTGAAGTAAAGTAATGTGATCCCTAGCAACCCCCGTCCACGACAGGTGCTGAGTCAAAACTATAGTACTATCGTTGCTAGAGGCGATACCGTGTAACACTGTCTAAGCATAGTAACAAGCATTCATAGTTCACGTATAGCACGCGGGAGCGGTTAGCGTTAAAAGTGTCTTCGTTGTGTGTTGTTGTGTTTTGATAGAGAACGTACGTAACACCCAAAAGTGCGATAAAAGAAAATGGGTTCGAGTATACTCACAGTACGTGTTTAGCTAGTAAACACAGACTTGGAATGAAGGGAGCACTTGGAGTTAGCCTGAGCATAGAACAGTAGCGTAAGCATTGAACAACGTGTAAACAGTGCGTCGAATTAGATAGTGTCGAATGGTGAGTCGGACGGATGGTCATCCGGACGGACGACCATTCGAACGGTTGATCATTAGAACGAGTGAGTGGGTTTGTAATTCGCTTTGAAACTTTTGAAGTTTTCGTTGTAACATTTAATCAAGTCATCCGGACGGATGGCCATTCGATCGGATGGCTATTCGATCGAGTGTTGGTTTTGAAGTTTTGATCAAATCGTTTTGAACAAGAAAATAGTATGATGGACAAGTCACCCGTCGAATGGTCATTCGATCGGATGGGGATCCGGTCGGATGGCCACTCGAGTGGCGATCTGTTGCTTTGAAAATGTTGTAAAATTTCTTGAGTTAAACTGAGACGGCGTGATGACGCGTCGAACAACGGAAACACGCCAAGGTCCAGCTTGTCCGATCGGATGGGAATCACCCCATTCAGTTGTACTCACTGTTCCTTTGATGTGGTTTCTTGTTCAACCCGTAATTCGGTCATCTCTCTCGTGGAAATCCGTTTCCAAACCGGCTATAGACTAAGGAGTAAGTCTGAGTCAGTTTGAGTCCGAATCCCATCGGTTTTGAGGAGAAAAGTTGAAGAAAGTTTGAAAAGATATGAAAACTGTTAGGATCTTGTTGAGATTCAGCTTAAAACGTGTGGAAATCCTTTAGATCTAGACAAATCTTGATGAGATGATGTCACACAACAGTTTGCATAAGAAACCATGTGAGAACCACCTTCAAGGAGTCCAAATCAGGTGATTTCAAGGTGAAAATCAGTGATTTTGATGGAGAAGATGATGGAGAAGTGTGTAGTGATGATGATTGTACAAGATTTAAGGGGAGATACTTACCAAAAAGCCTTGAATCGTGAAGAAAAATGATGAGAATGACTTGGGAGCGAGTTGGGTCGAATGGAGTTGTCACATCAGTGAACAGTAGTGTTGTACGGGTATTTATAGTGTGAGAGAGGAGAGTAAGGTGGTGGAGAGTGTGAAGGGTCGGATGGCCAGTCGATCGGATGGCCATCCGGTCGGAAAGGCATCCGGTCGGATGTCCATTAGACCGAGTGTCCATTCGATCGGCTGAGTTGCGTTTTGTTGGTTTCTGACTTTTGTTTCGTGTGTTAAGCATTGCGTTGCGTTAAAGCGAGTTGCGAGTAAGCGTTACGTTGCGATAACCACATAACATTCAAACATTTAATCACACAAATGACACATAATCATATAAATGCATAAAAGTAAATCTGAGTTTCGAGTTTGCGTTGCGATAGCGTTTAGTCTAACATGCGATGAAATACTTTTAATTAGTATGCGTCGTAACTGCATTAGATGCGATCACTGTGTTTTATATAAGCATTGTGAATGCGTTGTAGAACATAGTTTAAAATATCGTTTTAAACCCTTAGCGATAATCGAAATCTCGGGAGTACAAGGCAATTAAGCAATAAATGACAGATCTAAGTAATGACCCAGAAATTCAGGTTGTTACAGTCATGGTTTAATCAATGCAAACCATGACTCCACACCTGTTAGTGCATTTATGTCTATCGCCTTCGTCAATCCGAGCCGTAGCGAGAAACAGAAGAAAACAAGTCTTTATATTGTAATATGTAGCAAAAGGCAAGGTGGCAATCTTGTAATTAATGAGAAATCTCATTAATTCCCCTTGACCTATAAATAGGATGATATGTCATAGATTAGAGACTTTTGGTTCATTTGTCATTTAGAAAGCTCTAGATCTAGAGAGAGATTCTAGAGAGAGAAAGTGATTCAGGTGGTGTACAATTTCATATTTTTCTATAGAATCACGTTTATATTACGTCGTGTTTGTTAGGTCACGTTCGTGTACGGTTTCCGCACGTGTCACGTCCGTTTTGCAGTCGTTTCGGAGTCAAAACCGGTCCTACAAGTGGTATCAGAGCATGAGCTCGATTACACTGATCTATCACACGATTTCACACAGGATTTCATCGATTTCAGATCTGAATTTCACCTATTTCTTCATCTTTTTCACGTTTTTCACTTAAAGTCATCAAATTGAACGGGTTTTTACGGTCCAAAATTCATGATTTTGTAATATGTTGTGCGAAAACACCTGATCTACAACCCTACCAAGTTTCAGATCCTAATTCCTAGCCATTTGAGAGAAATCTGAGTTTTTGTGTCCGATATCGTTTGAAACAAGGGCTTCCGTTTGAAAACAAGGGCTTTCGTTTGAAACAAGTGCTTCCGTTTGAAAATCGATCTTATTCCGTTTGAATCCGACATATTCCGTTTGAAATCGGGTATTCCGTTTGAAAATTCGTCATTTCGTTTGAAGATTCTGTTTGAAAGTCGCTATCCCGTTTGAGATCATGTATTCCGTTTGAACTTCTCGTTTGAAGGAAGTTTGTTTGGTGATTTCGTTTGAGGAGTACACCTATTCCGTTTGAGGGTGTGATCACGTTTGTCTTAATCGAGATTGTTAGAATATTGGGATAAGATAATCACGTGTTTTTGTGTCAGTTTGCATGTGAAGACTGTTGGGTCAATTTAATATCATGTCAATCCATGTGCATGTCATCCGTCCTTGTGTAAATAATAAACACTAAATCTGCATAGCCCAACAATCAAAGTGGTTGTCGGTCTAGTGGGCTTTGCGGTCCATTCAGCTTCAAGTGATATTAAAGTTGTTGTTGGCTCAAAAGACTTGTGTGTTTAGTAATTACATGTGCCGCCCATATTATTAGGTTGTGTGAGGACTGTTCAGAAATTGTTTTAAGAGATTGTCGGCTCATTAATCAATTTGTTAAAGTCATCGGTAACCACAATTTGGATTTAATAAGTTTGTCGGCCATTTTCAATCAAAGTTTTGCATGTCTAGCATTTAAAAGAAGTTGTCAGCCCACATGAATGTTTTAAGTGCACCGGCCCACTAGTTATTTGAGGTCCAATTAAAATTTGTTTAAAAAAGGAAGGATTTCTAATGTGATTCCTTGTCGGCTCATTACATCATCAGCCCATGTGATCATCTAGGCCCAATCAGTAATTGTGTAAGATCAAGTTTGTTGGCCCAATCAGAGTAATACCAAGGTTTGTCAGTTTGCACGTGATAGAGATTTGTATTGTGTGTCAAAGCCCAATAAATCGGTGTGACAAAGGTCCAAGTCTCATGGTTTGATTATTCAAAGGTCCAGTTCGTTTGAACCTTGTCAGATCGTTTGGAGTAGGGCCAGGTTGTTGATTTTGATCCGGGTCATAGCAGTTCGTACGGTTTGACAACTTAAATCTCAGTTCGCATCAAACTCAGTCCGCACAAAATATTCACCAGTCCAAGTATCAGTTTGATTCAGTTGTTTGATAGTGTTTAAACTGATAAGTGTTTGTTTGTTTGATTCAGGTGATTAAAAGGTGCTGATATTCGAGAAGATCGCATCATGGCTGAAGAATTTTACAACACGTTCTACAATGCCTTTACTTCAGAATCATCCGAAAGAAGATCTGAAACAAGAGAGTATTCGAAAGAGATTTCAGATAATTTGAAATGTGACAATATGTATGGAAGTCAACAGAAACCACCGAAATTAATGAGGATTGAAGATTATAACTGGTGGAAAAATCGATTTGAGGGTTGGGTAAAAGCTTTCGCTCCTGAAAGCTGGTTAAAATTGAAAAATGGATATACAGAACCAGTGAAAGAAGGAGGAGAGTTAGTAGATGAAAAAGAATTCACAGAAATAGATGTAAAAAATATTGTAGCTGAGTACAAAATGATTACATTGATAAAACAGTCAGTGAGAGAAGATATCATTTCGCTACTTGAACATGAGAAAACATCGAAGAGTTTATGGGAAGCTTTAGAAAGAAAATGTGTAGGTACTTCTGAGATTGTGAAAAACAAAAAGAAACTGTTACGTAAAGAATTTGATTTATTTAGTTGTATGAAGAATGAATCTGTTTGAAAATGATCGAGAGATTTGGGCATCTGAAGATGGAGCTGGCAAGATACAAAATCATATACACTCAAGAGGAGCTGGTTGATAGATTGTTTGATTCATTGCCTAATGATCAAGATTAGCAATACTTTGCCTTAATGTTGAAAAACACAATCAAGCCTGAAGAGTTAACAGTGGATTTGCTGATCGAAAGACTTGAAAGCCATGAGTTGGAGATAAAGAGATCTAAAGTCAACAATCCAGTTCATCAGCAGAATGTGGAGTTGTACTACCGAGGAAATCTACCACAAGCTGGGTCTCCAAGAACAGCGTTTTCTGCAGAAAGCTCAAACTCCGTGAACAATGAAAGTCCTCACAGTGGTTTTCACAATGGATCTTTTTCAACAACATCGAGCCAATCTGCATCAAAGAATGTATTCCAATGCAACATTGCAGTAGATTTGAAGAATACTCAAAATTTCAATTAGGAGTCTGCAAAGCAACAGATGGTCTTCTTAGCATCTGTGTTGGAGTCGTATGAGAGCCTTGTGGCAGGCAAGATAGGCAACACCAACCTAACTAAGGAAGACTACTATCAAATCGATCCTGAGGAGATGGAATTGATCGATATACGATGGTGTATGGCTAGTGCAGTGAGGAGGGCACAATGTTTTATGGAAATTACCGGAAGGCAGTCTATTGGTGGACCTTCTACCAAGTTAGGCTTTGACAAATCCAAAGTGACATGCTTTAAATGCAAACAAAAAGGTCATTTTAAACGTGAGTGCAAAAATGCTTATGCTGATGATACTGCTAATCCGTTCAAGGAAGATTACTACAAGAAAGCAATCTATCATCAGAACAAGTCTGAACCTCCAAGAATGAAGCAAGTTGAAGAAAAATCAAGAGCTCTGGCAGTTATTCATGACGATGAAGGTTATGACTGGAGTCAAGTTCTTCCTGAAGAAGATGCACTTGGATATGCATTTGTAGCTGATGTTGATCCTGATAGATGGTGGAAAATAGATTATGCGAGATGGGAAATTGAAAAATTCAGAGAATTATTCAAAGAAGCCCAGAGAGCCAAAAGATGGAATGATGATTTGGAATCTTACATGGATCCACGGGGTAATCCAGTTGTTGACCCATCAAAGGTGGATTTTGAAGCTGTAACAAATTTGCTTCCAAGTCAGGCTACTTTCAACACAAGAAGGTTATCTGATAAAGAATATTTACCAGATTTGGTGAGCAAGATAAAGGAAGTTTGCGAAGTGAGTCTACCAAAGGTGGTAGAAATGAAGAAGAGCAAAGAAGAAGAGTTGAAAAAGATGGTTGAAGAGGTGAAGATTACTACAAAGCTTGCTGCTGAAGAAGAACAGAAGAATGAGGAAGACCAGAAAGCTGAGACAGAAGAACCGGTGCTGAAAGAGACTGAGGTAAATGAATCTTTTGACTTGTCGAATGCTGAGACTGTTGATAACAATGAAAACAAGTGCAGGAATTGCATAGAAATGTGCAAAGCCTGTACTCAAAATGATGACATCATAAAAACAAAAGATAATGAAATAGATAAACTTGAAAATGTTTTCACAACAAAATGTAAAGAAATGATTAACAAAGAAGAAATTTTGAAACTAAAAGTTGAAAAATTGACACAGAAATGTCAAGGTCTTGAAAAGGATAATGATGTTTATAGACAACTGTGTACAGTAAAATGTGTTGAAAAAGAAACTAAATTTCAAGATTTTCAAAAAGAGTATGATTCTTTAAAGTGGTCGAGTCTGAGAGTACAAGAGGCTTATGATACTTTGAAGAGCCAAGTCAAATGTTTTGACCAAAGATTGTCTGAAACTTTAGTCACTAAAGAAATGTATGAGAGACAGTTTAAAGAAAAGCAACTTGAATTAAACAAGTGTGTTGATGAAATTGCTAATCTCAAACAAGTTCTGGCTGAAAAAGAAAAGATTGTTACCAAACTTCAAAGTTATCATAACTCTTCGTACATTCTCGAACGCATTTTCAACATCACACCAGATGATAAAGATACTGACAAGAATAGAAAAGGTATTGGTTCAGAATTTCATTAGGTACCACCACCATTGAGAAACAATTATACTTTTTATGATGAGGAAAAGGTGGCAAAAGGTCTGAACATAGTTGTCACACCCCGATATTTCCACATATTACCAGTGGGCCCGGCGGGGAGTATCATGACGTAGTTGATATCATCATAGTCAATACACACAATATAATAGCACAGCGGAAGTCTGGGTGAATAAACTATTACAAACCATACTGTCTGAGTGTTCGAGTTTATGAATGTACAGACTGGGATGTAATAAGATCCACAGGCGGATCATAAATAAATACAAAGAAACAAAATAACAGACTGCAGGCATCTTATGGATTTGCAAGATCCTCTATTGATACCCTATAGCTCCAGCCTATTTCGAGAGGTACCTGTCAATCAGTCTTTAAGAAAATACGTCAGTTTACACTGGTAAATACAATTAACTGACTCATTTTGAAAATATTTATGAAAATTGATTTAGGTGCACATGGCACAAATCATTTATAACTTGGGACAATTATTTAAAGATAATCTTGTATACCGATTTATATGTTTGTCATACAATTGGGGCCGGTTGTAAGCCGGTCGTGATTAACCGACTCACCACTTATAGAACCCACAAAGGAGTTATCCCCAACATGTGGGTTTATATATATTATTTAGCATTTGCATCTGTCAGGTGTATGCCTACACCCCGTGCATAGGTCGTGGCCATTTTTAAATAAAATGAGCCGAGGATATCCAGGACACGGTCGTTAACCCCCAATGCTTATGTTATCAAACAAGACAGATTAAAACGGGTTATGCAATTTATTAATCACAATCCGATTAAATGATTTCATACCCGACCAAGTGGTATTATTATAATACCATATCCCAAGCCCGTATAGGGAAAATAAGTTAAAAGTATTTACCTGATGCTAGCAGTATAATCTTAAAGCTTTTCAAAGGCACCTTCTACCGGAAGCTATTTAATCTGTATAGTAGGTTTATTAACCTATTAGGATGCTAACGGGTCTTTAATTAAGTCAAGGACTTAGACCGGCTAGCTAGAAAGAAACCTTATGGTTCTAAACGCTAGATTAAGCAGAGACCGGAACAGAATGTGGTTTAGACCCGACAAGCTTGGATACTTGTATAATATGGGTAAACTAAACACATTCTGGAAATTGAGAATTAAATGACAAGGTTAAGCCCGTTTCGACTATTGTATGTAACCTAGTCACATAAGTCGATCCGAACGCGTAAACGCGTAACGGGTAACCAAATAAATTATATACAGGTCTTAATCATTATTATGCTCAAATTATGTTAATACATCAGTAAGATGTTAACATATATGCCCAAAAAGTAATTTAAACCAAAATAAGTCCCATAAGGGCATTTTGGTAAATTTTAATGTCCATAAAAGAGTTAAATTGTACAACTGAGTTTCAGGTCTGGTTAAATCAGTAAAAATATGTATTTTTATAAGTTATAATAGTAAGACACATTATATATGTGAAAATTATCTTATATAGCCAAACTATGTCCCGTAGGGGCATTTTGGTAATTTTACATAGGCCTTAAAGGTCAAAATAGACTTCTGAGTTTACAAACTTTAGTTTACTGTATAATTATATAAATTAACTTAAAACATCAGTGGGTAATAAGTTTTATATGTCACATATAGTTTTAACCCATACTAGGTGCTAAATATGCTTAAAAATCGGTTTAAAGGGGTATTTGGGTTAAAATAGTAAATCTGAGTTTTTGATCAGTTTATAAAGTTCAAAATACTTTATTTATCATAAGAAATCAGTAGCAAAAGGTTTGACACTAAATAGTTATGTAAAACTCATTTTATGTATGAAAAGGGTAAAACCGACAATTACCGAAATCAAGCTATAATCCTATGTTATGCTCAGCCTAAAAATAATTAAAAATCTTTAAAAATCCCAAAATATTATTTTACATCAGTAGGTAAGAAGTTTGGTGTCAAAAATCGGGTTTAGATAGGCTTCATGCTAATTGAGCTATTTAATTACTAAAAAGTTCCTTAATTACGCTATTGAGCATAACTTCAATCCTAAACCACCAATTGATGTCAAAACTTTAGGACATGTCTAAATATCAGTAGCAAAGGTTTTAGTTCAATTACATTGCTAAAAATCTCAGTTGTATGTAAAAAGGGCGTTTATGGGATTATTAAGCATAATTACGATCAAGTGCATATAATTCAAACCACTAGTTACCATGCAATATAACTCCAGGGGGTTATACTACTAAGTAATGTGGTCCTAAAGGAAACTTAAAACATGGGAGAATTAAGCTTAAATGGGTCAGAACTGAAAGTCAAAGCAAAAGTCAAGCTTTTGCGACTTTCGGTTATAAACTGACCTTAGACTATTAATTGTCGGGTTAGGACTGATAAAACATGTTTTGATATTGATTACCAAGTCATTAGAATGTTAGAATATAATTTAGAACCTCTGATTTATTAATTAGAATCATTGTTGTAAATTCTGTCCAGTTTGACTTTTTGTCAAATTAGTTTGACCCGACAATTGACCAGTCAAACGAGATAATTAGGAGGTGCCCTTTTAAGGGTTAATCACCTACACTAATGTGGTCTTATAACCACTTTCAATTTGATCAGTGGTTAAGCCACATGTAATTAAAACAAAAGTCAAACTAATTTTACGATAAGTTTGACTTTAGAGTAATTAAGCTAATTTAAATGACTAAACAAGTAATTAGAGGCTTACTTAAGGTCCTAGCAAACTTTTCTACACTTGATTATCCTCTTCTTACTGATGGAAGCTCCAGAGCAAGTCCCACAAGTGAATGTTGCAATGTGTGTCAAGAACTCATGAACTAAGCTTTCTTATATAGTGAACTCAAGAGCTTAAGATCTTGCCAAAATAGTCTATAGGTGTTGTAAGATCATCCCAGGTGTACCTAAGATGCTAAAAACCGCCTATAGAGTCCCTGATTTTCGAATACTACTGAAATAAGGCGGTGCAACCGGTTATACAGGCAGCTGTCCTGAAAAACGCCCAGATGCAGGCCTTGCGCACCGTAACATTCTGGGTGTTGCGGTGCGTAAGCCTTCGCCAGAGGACAAAAGTTTGTTTTAATTGAGGCTGTGACCATGCAACACTTACATCTCCGAATCTCTTGCATTTTAATCAGAATGGGGACCATCTTTTCAGCCATTGCATGTCTAGGCATGCACTTACCATTTTGGCACCTTGTGGGAGGTTTAAGTTGACGGAAATACCAAGAATTTCACATTGGATCCATGTCTAAGGTTGTAACTAATTTAATATTTAGGATGGCCAGATTTATAATCATAATTCAGATGCATATCTTGGTTAAGGATTTATTAATAGGTCGCTCAGAAGTATATTTTAACATGTCGACATTTTTAAATCCTACCGTACATCTTTATCTGGATCCGTATTTATAACACGTTTGCATAACATGACACGTGTCTTTATTTTCTTGGACATGAGTTTTCGAGGTGTTACATCCTCACCCCCTTAAAAGAAATCTCGACCCCGAGATTTACTGAAATAAATGAGGGTATTTCTGTTTCATAGTGGACTCGACTTCCCATGTATACTCAGGACCTCTACGGGCTTCCCATTTGACCTTTACTATAGGTACATGCTTTCTTCGGAGCTTTTTAACCTGTCGATACTCAATCGCTATAGGTCTTTCAACAAACCTCAAACTTTCATCAATTTGCACGTCCTTATGAGACGTTGCTAGAGATTCATCGGCTACGCATTTCTTGAGATTACAAATGTGAAACACATTATGAATCCCACTCAGCTCTTCAGGCAAGTTCAGCTTATAAGCTACACTGCCGACACATTCGATAATCTCGAATGGTCCAATATACCTAGGGCTCAACTTACCCTTCTTACCAAAACGCATCACACATTTCCAGGGTGATACTTTCAGTAGAACTTTATCGCCTATTTCAAATTTTAAAGACCTTCGTTTCCCATTAGCATAGCTTTTCTGCCTATCCCAGGCAGCTTTTAAGCGATCACGGATCTGGACAATTTTGTCCGTTGTTTCAAGGACTATGTCAGGTCCTGACAACTGAGCTTCTCCTACTTCTGCCCAACAGACGGGCGTTCTGCATTTCCTACCATATAATGCCTCAAAAGGCGCAGCCTGAATGCTTGTATGGTAGCTATTATTATAGGAGAACTCGATTAAAGGTAGATGATCATCCCAACTACCTCCTAAATCAATGACACATGCTCGCAGCATGTCTTCCAATGTTTGAATTGTATGCTCACTCTGTCCATCCGTCTGTGGATGGTAAGCAGTACTAAAATTCAAACGCGTGCCCAAAGATTATTGGAAACTTTTCCAAAAGTGAGAGGTGTATCTAGTATCTCTATCCGAGATAATAGCTACTGGTACTCCATGAAGAGCTACAATCTTATCTACATACAATTGGGCTAACTTATCGGAACTATGAGTCTCTTTTATGGGTAAGAAATGTGCTGACTTAGTCAGTCTATCAACAATAACCTATATTGTATCATTTCCGTGCCTGGTTTTAGGTAACTTGGTTATGAAATCCATGGTTACCATCTCCCACTTCCATGTAGGAAGTTCTGGTTGTTGAAGTAACCCTGAAGGCTTTTGATGTTCAGCTTTAATCTGAGCACAAGTCAGGCATTTAGCTACATATGTGGCAATAGATTTCTTTAAACCTATCCACCAATAATTAGCCTTTAAATCATGATACATCTTGTCACCACCCGGGTGAACTGAGTATTTGGAATTGTGGACTTCCTGGAGGATTACCTCTCGAAGTCCTCCATGAATAGGAACCCAAATTCTTCCATTCATCTTAAGAATTCCATCCTTTCCAGGTGTTAGCTGTTCAGCAGTTATTCCTAACTTTTCATTTGGAAAGTTATCTTCCAATGCAGCATCCTTCTGTGCAGCTAATATTCTTTCATTCAGACTATTCCTCAACTCAATGCTCTTGGCATTGATCCTAATTGGTTTAACTCTTTCCTTTCGGCTTAGAGCATCTGCGACCACATTCGCTTTACCGGGATGGTAGCGAATCTCGCAATCATAGTCATTTAAGGTTTCCATCCAACGACGTTGTCTCATATTGAGCTCTTTTTGATTGAACAAATGTTGAAGACTTTTGTGATCTGTATAGATCACACATTTAGTTCCATATAAGTAATGTCTCCATAACTTAAGTGCGAATACAACGGCACCCAACTCCAAATCGTGGGTGGTGTAATTTTTCTCATACACTTTTAGTTGTCGTGATGCATAGGCAATCACCTTGCCTCGCTGCATAAGCACACAACCCATACCGGTGTGTGAAGCATCACAGTATACAACAAACTCTTCAATTCCATCAGGTAGAGTTAATACCGGAGCATTGCTCAACCTTTGCTTAAGAATCTCGAAGGATTCCTGTTGCTTCGGACCCCAATCAAACTTAACCTTCTTACGGGTCAAAGAAGTGAATGGTGCGGCTATCCTTGAGAAGTTTTCGATGAATCTTCTATAATAACCAGCTAAACCCAGAAAGCTACGAATTTCGGTTGGAGTCTTGGGTGCTTCCCAATTCATAACAGCTTCTACCTTGGCAGGATCTACCTGGATGCCTTGCTCACTAACAACATGTCCAAGGAATTGGACTTGGCGAAGCCAAAACTCACACTTGGAGAATTTAGCATACAACTTCTCCTGTCGCAGTAATCCTAAAATGCACCGAAGGTGCTTCTCATGATCATCCTGATTATGAGAATAGATAAGTATATCATCTATGAAGACGATGACAAACTTGTCTAGGTATAGTTTGCAGACTCTATTCATGAGGTCCATGAATGCTGCTGGAGCATTAGTGAGTCCAAATGGCATCACTAAGAATTCGAAGTGTCCATACCTCGTCCTGAATGCCGTCTTAGGCACATCTTCAGTTCTAACCTTAAGTTGATGATACCCAGATCTCAAATCAATTTTTGAGAAGAAGCTCGCTCCTTGGAGCTGATCAAATAAGTCATCGATCCTGGGTAAAGGATAACGATTCTTAATCGTTACTTTGTTTAGCTCACGATAATCAATGCATAGGCGCATTGATCCGTCTTTCTTTTTCACAAATAATATTGGAGCTCCCCAGGGCGAAGAACTAGGTCGTATGAAACCTTTTTCTAATAGTTCATCCAATTGGGTCCTAAGCTCTTTCATTTCAGTAGGTGCTAGGCGATAAGGAGCTCGTGCTATTGGTGCTGATCCTGGGAGAATGTCTATCCTGAATTCTACTTGCCTCTCAGGAGGTAATCCAGGTAATTCATCAGGAAAGACATCAGGATATTCAGATATAATCGGAATATCTTCAATTTTTGGCTTAGGATCATTCACAGTCACTTATGCCATGTAAATGACACACCCACTTTTCATACACTGTGCCAACTTAAGAAGACATTGCTGGGCAATCCGTATTGTGTATCTCCCTGAATGGTGACTGATTCACCAGAAGGGGTTTTGATAATGACTAGCTTTTTGTCACAGGCAATTTGGGCTTGGTTATACGACAACCAATCCATGCCAAAAACTATATCAAACCCAGCTAATTTCATTGGCAAAAGAGATAGCGGGATAGAATGATTCTTAATGGATATAGAACATCCATCAAGAAGAGTGGAAGCTGTTTCTAAGGTACCATCAGCAAGTTCTACCTCGTATTTTATGTCTAGAGTCTTAATAGGCAGATTCAATAACTTACAGAACTTATGGTCTACAAAAGACTTATCAGCACCGGAATCAAATAAGACTCTAGCATAATTATTATTGACGAGGAAGGTACCTGTTATGACATTCTCGTCATTCACTGCTTCCTTGGCTTGCATCTGGAAAACTCTTGCATTGTTCTTCTTTGCCTCCTCGGGCTTCTTCGCATTCTTGGGGCAATTAGTTTTGATGTGCCCCTTTTCATTACAACCATAGCAAGTTGCATCCTTTATATTTCGGCACTCTACAGACTTGTGCCCTTTCTTTTTACAGATCCCACATGGTTTAGCTTGTGGGTCCTGGTTGCATTTCCCAAAATGTCTTTTATTACAAGTCTTACACCTGGGCTTGTCACTCGACTGCCCTTTTTTGGAACCAGAGTTCCCTTTGCCCTTTTTGTTCGACTGGGGAGACTTGTCTTCCTCTCGTTTCCTCTTCCCTTCATCGCTCGCCTTCTTCGCCCTACTCCTCACAATATCCAAAGTGAGGGATAAGGATAGATCCACAGCGGATCTATAAGTGGCTGGCTTTGAAGCCTTAACATTTCCCTTTACTTCAGGGGCCAAGCCACCAATGAAACGCGCGATGCGTTTGGGTTCAGAAGTGACTAAATATGGTACCAACCTTGACATCGAGTTGAAACTAGTCACATAGGATCTACAGTCCAGATCCTTCATCACTAAGGTGAGGAAATCTGATTCAATCCTCTCAACCTCGTGTTGAGGGCAGTAAGTGTCTTTCACAAGATCTACAAACTTCTCCCAAGAAAGATTATACAGATGAACCTTTCCGGTAGACTGCACTAGGGCTTTCCACCAGGTAAGGGCATCACCCTTGAACGATTGTGATACAAACATAACCACATCCTCCTTAGCACATCCGCTGATGTCTATAACGGTCTCCATCTCATCTAACCATTTCATGCAATCAATTGCATCTTTTTCTCGTGTAAAATCCCTAGGCTTACAGGAGACAAAGTACTTGTAGGTACAACCCTTAGCGTACCTAGGAGTCGGCTTGAGGACTATTTGCCTCTTGGGTTCACTACCCTGGTTAGATGAGTGCTGAGACTCACTTTTCTTATTAGTATGGGGTTGAGAATGAGATTTTGAATGAGTTTGAGACCTAATGACACTAGGTTCTTTAAACTTGGCATCTACCGCTTGTGAAACTGCTGCGGTGATCATTGCTTGCAGATCAGCACCAGTGATATTAATCCTGGTGTTGTTGCCTTCTGTAGGATGACTGTTTGCTTCATCCGAGCCAGCCATCTCTGAATACTATATCAAACATAGATGATATATTTAAATTATGCATTAAATCATCATATTGATGATTAGATGGTCATGGTATTATTAAACCATATAGACCAAAAAATTATAATAATCAAAGGAATAAGCATATATACACCAAGTTCGTCTCGAAGGACATTTAAATAGCTTAGAAAGCTTGTCACAGGAACGATTAAATTATAATCAATGATCCTTTGGATCAGCGATCCTTTAAGGGTCGAACAAAGTTCATCGCCTTTTTGACAAGAAGTTTACAAATAGAACTTTCATTGTCATTACTACACCTTTGCTTATAAGCATACATCTCTAATGGATGTTATGGTGTATACATCATATTGATGTTTACTAGCCATCATTAGTATTGATCATATAGGCTAAATTAGTGGCTTGGAAAAATCCAAGTACATTAGGAAGATTGTGTGATTCTTCGCACCGCACAATTCAGGATTGTTAACATATTTTCAGATGTTAACAGAGAGTTATTATCTTAAAAAGGTTATACCATCATAGCCATTTAATATTTTGGCTAGGTTATACCTCTAAGAGTTTCTTAGGCAGATCAATTAAAATTTTGAATGAAGTAGCATGATATAATAAATTACATACTTAAAACCAAAATAACTGCATTAAAATCATGAAACGATTACAACTCTGCCCGAAAAGGGACTTAAGAAAAACATCACAAATCACCCACACAGGGGCTACTGAAAACACTGCCCACGCAGGGGCATACTGAAACAGAAATAAGTCCACGCAGGGACTTGATACATGAAAACAAATAAATGTCCTTGCAAGGACTTTATTACACAACAACAAAGCAACCCAACATCACCCTATTTCTTCTTGCCCTTGAGAAAGCTCATAAGGCCCTTGACAAAACCACTATGTTTCTTCTTGTTTTCATGAGCCACATGCTCAACCCTGTCCAACCTCTCTAGAATCTCTTGAGTTTGTTGCTGCTGATACGGAGGAGGTTGTTGGTAAGGCGGGTATTGCGAATCCTGCGCTGGGTATCCAGTGGGATATAATGGAGGGTAAGAAGAAGGGTAATGATGATGGTACTGGGCAGCTGAAAGATACGGATCCTGAGTCCCATAGTCGGATGGGTATCTAGACGGATTATACCCGGATGATCCTGGGTGTGTCGGGATAGGGTTGTCGAAACCCAACGGTGGTTGAATAGGTGCGTGTGAAACCGGCGGAAGGTTACCTTCCGTCACCGTGCGTGATGACTTACCCAACTGAGGGTCTTCTGGGATAGGAGGATACGAACTCGAACCACGAGGAGATGCAAACTGTGGTCCCCCACGTACCGATATCCTAGCATTTCTCCCTCGCCTTGGCGGCGCGGGAGGTTGTTGAGGTGGATCCTCAACTGGCAAGGGTGGTGGGGTAACAGCCCTAAGCTGCGGTTCATCCACGGGAGGTTGGACAGGTGAGCTATGGTATGAAGGTGTGAAAAACCAGTCATACTGCCCCATCCTCTCCTGGAATGAGTCGGGCCCATTGTACGGTGATCCTACAAATGGAGAACCGCTAGAGATACTTATCGGGTGCCCTGGCGTTCCTGTTTGCAAATACGGGTCTGGGTCGTCATCCATCTCCATTTCCTGAGAAAAGTGATCCTCAGGTCCCAAAGGGTTGTAGCCCAAAAAGTCGTTAACATAAGCGTTGGGATTGAATTGTAAAGGTGAGTAAGTGGAATCTGATTGGTGAAAAGGATGAGATTGGTAAGAATGGTATGATTGGTTGGATTGATGAGTTCCCAACGAAAGGGGAGAATGATGGGGTTCGTTTGGAATGGGCATCCCAAAATAAGGAGGGTCTGATGGTGATGAGCCCAGCGAGACAGAATGTCTTGCTGGTTGATAGCTATGACTCAAATCCTTGGAATCGGATCCGGAAAGCGAGTCAGACGGGGTACGCCTGTGAGAGGGTCCGGAGCTACTAGAGGGTCCTCCACGCATGGGTCCCTTTCCTCGTCCTCTTAGTCTTGGTGGCATTTTCCTGTCAAAACAAGTAAATATAATAAAACAATAAAAGGAAGGTTAAGAGTAAAATCCTAGGTCATTTGCCTAGACTCGAGAGTCTAAGGAATGTGCTTATTGTGTCATTGAGATTAAACACAAAAGGCTAGTGTTTAATTTACTCAATGTTGGCTCTGATACCAACCTGTCACACACCGATATTTCCACATATTACCGGTGGGCCCGGCGGGGAGTATCGTGACGTAGTTGATATCATCATAGTCAATACACACAATATAATAGCACAGCGGAAGTCTGGGTGAATAAACTATTACAAACCATACTGTCTGAGTGTTCGAGTTTATGAATGTACAGACTGGAATGTAATAAGATCCACAGGCGGATCATAAATAAATACAAAGAAACAAAATAACAGACTGCAGGCATCTTATGGATTTGCAAGATCCTCTATTGATACCCTATAGCTCCAGCCTATTTCGAGAGGTACCTGTCAATCAGTCTTTAAGAAAATACGTCAGTTTACACTAGTAAATACAATTAACTGGCTCATTTTGAAAATATTTATGAAAATTGATTTAGGTGCACATGGCACAAATCATTTATAACTTGGGACAATTATTTAAAGATAATCTTGTATACCGATTTATATGTTTGTCATACAATTGGGGCCGGTTGTAAGCCGGTCGTGATTAACCGACTCACCACTTATAGAACCCACAAAGGAGTTATCCCCAACATGTGGGTTTATATATATTATTTAGCATTTGCATCTGTCAGGTGTATGCCTACACCCCGTGCATAGGTCGTGGCCATTTTTAAATAAAATGAGCCGAGGATATCCAGGACACGGTCGTTAACCCCCAATTCTTATGTTATCAAACAAGACAGATTAAAACGGGTTATGCAATTTATTAATCACAATCCGATTAAATGATTTCATACCCGACCAAGTGGTATTATTATAATACCATATCCCAAGCCCGTATAGGGAAAATAAGTTAAAAGTATTTACCTGATGCTAGCAGTATAATCTTAAAGCTTTTCAAAGGCACCTTCTACCGGAAGCTATTTAATCTGTATAGTAGGTTTATTAACCTATTAGGATGCTAACGAGTCTTTAATTAAGTCAAGGACTTAGACCGGCTAGCTAGAAAGAAACCTTATGGTTCTAAACGCTAGATTAAGCAGAGACCGGAACAGAATGTGGTTTAGACCCGACAAGCTTGGATACTTGTATAATATGGGAAAACTAAACACATTCTGGAAATTGAGAATTAAATGACAAGGTTAAGCCCGTTTCGACTATTGTATGTAACCTAGTCACATAAGTCGATCCGAACGCGTAAACGCGTAACGGGTAACCAAATAAATTATATACAGGTCTTAATCATTATTATGCTCAAATTATGTTAATACATCAGTAAGATGTTAACACATATGCCCAAAAAGTAATTTAAACCAAAATAAGTCCCATAAGGGCATTTTGGTAAATTTTAATGTCCATAAAAGAGTTAAATTGTACAACTGAGTTTCAGGTCTGGTTAAATCAGTAAAAATATGTATTTTTATAAGTTATAATAGTAAGACACATTATATATGTGAAAATTATCTTATATAGCCAAACTATGTCCCGTAGGGGCATTTTGGTAATTTTACATAGGCCTTAAAGGTCAAAATAGACTTCTGAGTTTACAAACTTTAGTTTACTGTATAATTATATAAATTAACTTAAAACATCAGTGGGTAATAAGTTTTATATGTCACATATAGTTTTAACCCATACTAGGTGCTAAATATGCTTAAAAATCGGTTTAAAGGGGTATTTGGGTTAAAATAGTAAATCTGAGTTTTTGATCAGTTTATAAAGTTCAAAATACTTTATTTATCATAAGAAATCAGTAGCAAAAGGTTTGACACTAAATAGTTATGTAAAACTCATTTTATGTATGAAAAGGGTAAAACCGACAATTACCGAAATCAAGCTATAATCCTATGTTATGCTCAGCCTAAAAATAATTAAAAATCTTTAAAAATCCCAAAATATTATTTTACATCAGTAGGTAAGAAGTTTGGTGTCAAAAATCGGGTTTAGATAGGCTTCATGCTAATTGAGCTATTTAATTACTAAAAAGTTCCTTAATTACGCTATTGAGCATAACTTCAATCCTAAACCACCAATTGATGTCAAAACTTTAGGACATGTCTAAATATCAGTAGCAAAGGTTTTAGTTCAATTACATTGCTAAAAATCTCAGTTGTATGTAAAAAGGGCGTTTATGGGATTATTAAGCATAATTACGATCAAGTGCATATAATTCAAACCACTAGTTACCATGCAATATAACTCCAGGGGGTTATACTACTAAGTAATGTGGTCCTAAAGGAAACTTAAAACATGGGAGAATTAAGCTTAAACGGGTCAGAACTGAAAGTCAAAGCAAAAGTCAAGCTTTTGCGACTTTCGGTTATAAACTGACCTTAGACTATTAATTGTCGGGTTAGGACTGATAAAAACATGTTTTGATATTGATTACCAAGTCATTAGAATGTTAGAATATAATTTAGAACCTCTGATTTATTAATTAGAATCATTGTTGTAAATTATGTCCAGTTTGACTTTTTGTCAAATTACTTTGACCCGACAATTGACCAGTCAAACGAGATAATTAGGAGGTGCCCTTTTAAGGGTTAATCACCTACACTAATGTGGTCTTATAACCACTTTCAATTTGATCAGTGGTTAAGCCACATGTAATTAAAACGAAAGTCAAACTAATTTTACGATAAGTTTGACTTTAGAGTAATTAAGCTAATTTAAATGACTAAACAAGTAATTAGAGGCTTACTTAAGGTCCTAACAAACTTTTCTACACTTGATTATCCTCTTCTTACTGATGGAAGCTCCAGAGCAAGTCCCACAAGTGAATGTTGCAATGTGTGTCAAGAACTCATGAACTAAGCTTTCTTATATAGTGAACTCAAGAGCTTAAGATCTTGCCAAAATAGTCTATAGGTGTTGTAAGATCATCCCAGGTGTACCTAAGATGCTAAAAACCGCCTATAGAGTCCCTGATTTTCGAATACTACTGAAATAAGGCGGTGCAACCGGTTATACAGGCAGCTGTCCTGAAAAACGCCCAGATGCAGGCCTTGCGCACCGTAACATTCTGGGTGTTGCGGTGCGTAAGCCTTCGCCAGAGGACAAAAGTTTGTTTTAATTGAGGCTGTGACCATGCAACACTTACATCTCCGAATCTCTTGCATTTTAATCAGAATGGGGACCATCTTTTCAGCCATTGCATGTCTAGGCATGCACTTACCATTTTGGCACCTTGTGGAAGGTTTAAGTTGACGGAAATACCAAGAATTTCACATTGGATCCATGTCTAAGGTTGTAACTAATTTAATATTTAGGATGGCCAGATTTATAATCATAATTCAGATGCATATCTTGGTTAAGGATTTATTAATAGGTCGCTCAGAGGTATATTTTAACATGTCGACATTTTTAAATCCTACCGTACATCTTTATCTGGATCCGTATTTATAACACGTTTGCATAACATGACACGTGTCTTTATTTTCTTGGACATGAGTTTCCGAGGTGTTACAATAGTTGACCAATTACCTGAAAGTATCGTTGTGACTTACACCAAATCTGATGAAGCTGATGATTCAGAGGTGGTAAGTAAGGTTGTTGATAGTGTTTTGAAAGATGAGTCTACAAAAGGTAAGTCTGAATCACAGTATGAAAATGAAGGTAATTTTCATGATGAGTATCTGAAAAACATAAAATCTGAGAAAGTTGTGAATGATGATTCAAAAGGATTGGTATATACCATGATTGGATCGGACAAACTATTCTTAGATATTGTATTCCCGATTCAGAATGTGATTTCAGAGAAAATTGATAAAGTTTTTAAGATGGTTGAGATTGAAAAGTCCGAAATTTCAAAATTTGCTGGGAAAAACAAGAAATTTTTTTATAACAAACCTGGTTACAAGAATAAAAATATGAAGGCTGGGTTGGGTTATAAAAAGAAACAAAATTGGAAGAAAAGTGAAGTGCCAAATTCTCAGGCAAAAATGAGTTTTGTTCAAGGAAAAAGTTTTAAAGAAGAGGAAAAACTCAAATTTAGACAACAGTCTATTGAAGAGTTTTGTGCTCAAAAGAAAAAACAACAACCATAGGTCAAAGATGTGTCCAAGAGAACATGTTTCAAGTGTGATCAAATTGGACATCTTGCACGAAAGTGTCCGAATCTGAAACCTGTGAATGTTGACAAAAAGAAGTCTGAAAATATTGAGAAACAAAAATCTGAGGGTGTGAAACAAAGGTCAGCCATATTTGATTCAAAACAAACTTGGAGGTACAATACAAACAAGTTTGCTTCAAATCAAACTTGGAAACCAGAACAGACTAGGTCTGATTCAAAACAAACACAGATTTTTCACACACCCAGAATCAGAACAACACAAAGTTGGAACACATCAGTTGATATGACAAAACTCCAACAGTTTTGGAAACCAAAAGTAGTTGTTCAAAATCAAAATGTTCAAAAAGATTCACATTTTTACAAAAGAGGTACTCCGAAAGGTCAAACATGGAGTGTTAAGAAACAAGAGACTTCGGTAAAAGATGAGGAAATTGAAGTCAATGATGAAAAAGTCTTTGTTCAAAATGATAAAGATTTTCCAAAGTTGAATGAAGCATATTGTGTTGAAATGCCTAAGGTCAAACAGACCTGGGCTAAATTGTTTAAGTCATCAAGTAGTTTGAATGTGCAGGTGCTCATCAAATCTAAAAATTGTGAGATTGGAAGTTGGAGCAGCCTGGCACAACAGGAGGAGAAGGCTGCTGAACCCTGGTTTGGTTGAACAGGGAGTTTAACATTTTCTGTACATAAATAAACAATATTTTTAAAAACCCTAAAAATTTGAAAAAAAAATTAAAAAAACCAAAAATATGTTTTAGTTTGTTGAAAAACTTGAAAAACCAAAAATATGTTTGTTTTTAATTTTTGTAAAAAAAAAATAGAAAATTACAAAAATATGTGTTGATTGAATACGCCGAAACCCTCACGGCTGAACAAACATGATTACTTTCACAAGATTGAAAAACGGTTTTCAAACTGTCGAAAATCAATGGGTTGTAAATCATGGGGGTACATTAGATTTTCTGCAAATCAGAGCACTTTTAGCAGAAAATGGATGGCGAGACAAAGCTATCAGTATTGGTTGTCAAATTTTCTTTAAATGATTTTGCATTTTAGGGGGAGATATAATGTTGTCAGAAAATACAAAAACATTAGAAAATTTGAAAAAGCCAAAAACATGATAAAATTCAAAAATTGAGTTTTTTGTGTAAAAAGAGGAAATGATAGTACATCAGTAGACAGTTACAGTATGCTAAAGATATGTAATGATTAAATAGCGTTAAACAGTCTCACTGATGATATGCCGATAGGTTTTTATACATTTAGTAAACTTTTTCGGGATATAAACTTAAATCAAACTTGCTTATTTCGAGGGGAACACTACTTGGATATATAGGTAACCCCTGAAATCTCGTTTGAAGGACCCCTCTTTCTGAGATACTAGGTCTTTATGCTTAGTGATATCTGGGGTATTATCCCGGGACTTCTGATTTTGCGGAAGCAATGGCCTAGTCCCCGTATAATACTTTCTGCTTGCTTGAAATATAGCGCTGCCCTCAGCAAAAATGATGAAACAATAAAATTGATAATCATTGCTGTTGAGGAAAAGATCCTCTAAAGGGGACACACCAAAAGTCGAACCGTCATTTCTCTGCTGAACGGAAGTTCTGACCTGAGCTCTCACGGTTTCGCAATTTAACCCCTTACAGATATCATCTAGGTATACTCACCTGTAAGACTGAATATTGGGATCTGGATACGGGAGTATATTCAAGAGGTGGGACACATGAATGAGTTTAAGTTCTTAAAACACCTAATTCGTATCCTGAATCACTTGAACTTTGTGTGAATATTTAAGTGGATCAGTATATCGACAATCTAAGTGAATTGTTTAATTCTTAATGTGTAATTAAGCTCAACAGTACTTGTGACTTGTCAAAAACTGATATGATCCTCTAACGCAAACTCAAACAAAAATATTGTCTGTAAATATGTTTGTACATATTTCGTTATTGCTTTATATTTTCAGAAAATACAAAAAGATTTTGATTCTGATTTATTTTCGACAACCGATGTCTGAGTGCTGAGTTTCAAAATCTAAGTAAGCTGATTGTGTTTCTGAAAATAAAACAAGTTCATTAATTTGAAACTTGAAATTTTTTAAACAAAAATCAAAAACAGTTTGTGATATCTCCAAGGTCATTAGTTTGAACTTGGATGATTAAATGTGGGGGATTTGGATACTTAATGCTGCCAAATTTGTAAAGATTGTTGATAGGGGAAGTGTTTTAGAGGAAATTGAATTGCCAGGTTACGATTCCTGGAAGTTTAAAATGTTGTTACTTATAAATGTATGAGTGTTGCAGATAGTGTACCAGAATACGATCCCGGAAGCTGAGTCTAAGGGGGAGTCTGAAGACGAGCTCGAAGCAAGGGGGGCTTGTAACCGGAAAACAAGGTGTCGATCCCTAAAGCACGGAAGCTTAACGAAAGGGGGAACCTGATGAAGAAAAGGAGTCTGAAGGAAAGGAGGAGCTGAAGCTGAAGACAGATCCACGGGGATTCTGTTCAAGCAAGAGGGAGTCTACGTTGATGAAAACGTGTTAAAACTTCAAGAAGATTCAAAGAGAGAGAGAAAGACAAGACGCTACGAGATTGACTGCGGCAATATCCAAGGGGGAGTCTGTTAGTGCATTTATGTCTATCGCCTTCGTCAATCCGAGCCGTAGCGAGAAACAGAAGAAAACAAGTCTTTATATTGTAATATGTAGCAAAAGGCAAGGTGGCAATCTTGTAATTAATGAGAAATCTCATTAATTCCCCTTGACCTATAAATAGGATGATATGTCATAGATTAGAGACTTTTGGTTCATTTGTCATTTAGAAAGCTCTAGATCTAGAGAGAGAAAGTGATTCAGGTGGTGTACAATTTCATATTTTTCTATAGAATCACGTTTATATTACGTCGTGTTTGTTAGGTCACGTTCGTGTACGGTTTCCGCACGTGTCACGTCCGTTTTGTAATCGTTTCGGAGTCAAAACCGGTCCTACAACATCCTTTATCAAGGGGATGGTGTAGCCTTCCATTCATGTTCCTAGTTGTCGAATCATTTCCCAACCATGACCCTACACCCTTTAACCTATGTTATATTATAAATTTAAAAATAGAAAATTAAATGTAACAACCCGCTTTTGGAAAGTCAAAGTACAAGTCAAAGTCAAGGGAAGAAAAGATTGCAAATTGCGATCTACCACCCTTGATTAACTACTGAATTGTGCTTTTGACTTGTAATCGAATTCTATTAATTATTTGCTTTAGTTGTATTATGTGGAGTATCTATTAATAATCGAGGTGTAATCGCATGTTTTATCGCTAATTGATGTGTGCAAGTGTGTATATAAGTTTAAGTATATTTTAAGCCCTTTTTACACGTTAGTCAAGTTTTAAATTTATAAAACACGATATTTTACTAACACCAAACACACATATGGGCAAGTGCACCCATCGTGAGCGTAGTATAGTGTTGGCAAGATACCGAGGTCGTCCAAGGACACAAGAGCTTTTAGTACCGGTTTATCCTCAACGTCTAATCAAATCAAAAAGTTAAAAAAAAGGTTTTAAACTAGAAAAATAAAAACTAACTAAAATGCTGAAAAATAAAATAAAAGTAAAAACAGATAGACATGATGAATCACTTGGCTCCGACTCGTGTTTAGTGTAACCTTTTATAATTTCCGCACTTTTCCACTTTTTAAGAGATTATCTTAGTTATTGTAGTAGGCCCGTGTGACAACCCTCATAATTCCATGTATCCATACGATTTATTAATGATAATTAAAGTGCTTGATGACTGTGCTGAATCACTTAACTGCTTTCTGATCACTGTGTTATACTTACATGTGCTTGTTAACATACTAGTAGTGTACAGAAAAGTTACTAAATAGTCCGGTATGCTTTCCTGAGTATTGAGAATTAAAAATGTTACAAAAAGATATATAAAGAACACTATATGGAATAACTTAGCACTTTAACGAACCGGTATCTAGCCGAACAACCGGACATTACCCGGAACACAAAAATATTGTCAAACACATTGTTTTTATTTTACTGAGCTAGTTATGGTTCCCAAACACCCTAACACACTACATATTACATAACACACTTAAACCTCTAACTAATCACTTAACCTTCTAACTAACTAAACTAACTATCCATTACATCTCAACTAAACCAACCCCCCCCCCCCAAACCGGTTATGAAACATGGGCCCCCCATGATTTTATTTAATTGTTTATTGGATCTTGTTTAGTACATGGGAGGCACATGGACTACATGATTTAGCAATGTTGGAAGGCATCTTTATATAACCACTAGACACTCATGCACATTACCCATCCACAACTTCAACATTTTCTTTCTTCTTCTCCCTCTCTTGGCTTCAGCCGAACTCAAGTCCCACCACCATCACTATCATTCATTCATCTTCATCCATTCTACAAGCATACAAGGGTGTTATAGGTCATACAACGAAGCTTGGTGTTCTCGGAAGTGGAAGGACCTTCTCTATTTGCTATTAACCACCACTTTTCTTCTCTTGAACTTCCCTAGCCTTGAGCTAGTGGTAAGAACTTAGATATTTGCTTTTTCATCTTGTTTTTAGTGGTTAATGATGTATCTTGATCAAAATGTTAAGAGCCCTAATGAATCTTATAAAGAAGTCTTGAACATAAACTAACTTGGTGAAAAAGTATGGTTAAAATGATGAAGAAATCATGATATTCATGTGTTGAGATGCTTGTTGGTTATTATTCACACATGTAGTTGATATGGATCATCATATGATCTTGCTAGATCATGATTAAAAACATGATCTAGCAAGATGAGAAAGATAAAATGTTGTAGGATGATGGAATCATCCACCCATAAACTATGAACTTGAATGAAAGAATGTTTTCTTGAAAAATAAAGATCAATGTAGGATATAATCTTGTAGATCTAAAGATCCATGAGTGGTTTTTCAAAAGAACCAAGTGAAAATATGAGTTTCATTAAAACTTGGATCTTACATAAAATAACATCATTTTTTATGGATAAACAAGTGTAGAAACACTTGTGTAATGAAAAAATTTCACAAGGAAATATTTTCAGAAATATGATCGGAAGTTGTAAACGCATAAATTCTTTAAAAATGAAGTTTTTAAAGAACTAATCACATTTTTAAAGGTAACAAAACTTACTAAGTATGCTAGTAAGTTACTACATACTTTTATAAATTTTCAAGTTCAAGAGTTTATAGTTTATGCTTGTTTTTGACAAGTTTGGTAAATAGAGATTGTATGTTGTTGATTGAGAATTGTTTGAATGAATTTTTGAAAAGAAAATGATATCCTAGTAAGCATGGACACCTCCATTTACAAAGGAAACTCTGGCGAAATTTTTCTAAAAATCCAACACTTAGAAAATATTTTTCTAGCAAGTGTTACAATTATATTTTAAACTTGTTTTCAAAATAAACTTCGCCATGATTTTTATTTACAAAAAATACAAAGTGCCGGAGGTTGATTTTATAAATAAAATGGTTAAATATATATTTAGAATATATATTTTATACTAGGACACTTGTGTGAATACTTGTTTATTTTGTGAGATAGTTATATTATTTTAGGGTAAAATAATGTAACTTAACATTATAACTTGACAGTTGAATCGTGTGGTATGTGATAGAAATATTGAGTAAATAAACCATACGTAGGATACGTGTTATGCATGAGAAACTGATTGTTATCCGTACCTTATTAGGACGTGCTTGATTCCTGTTTATTTGAGTAACTAATCTAACCGAGCAAACCAAGGTGAGTTCACACACTTTCTAAGGCATGGGATTCCCGGTGGTTGGGAATGGGTTAAAGAATTTAAAAAGGAATCTACATGTCCTCCTTGGGTAGGATATGTACGGCCATCCTCCATAGGTAGGATGCCAATAATAATTCAGCGTATTCTCCTTGGGTAGAGTACGTACGTTCGTCCTCCTTGGGTAGGACAACAACCTTAAAACTTACTAGACAAAACTCTATCATGAAGTCCTTCATTTTATATCGACTTAATCGCCGAGGCCAATGGCGAGCGGGTCATTAGTTAATAGCGCTATTAGGTTTAACAAACCTCACACCGTGCCGTTCGGACGGGCGTGTACTAATGGACTATGGAAAACTGTCAGTGATGATAGACACTGATGTAGGGCACAACTGTTGTTCGTCAGTTGTCGATATATTAACGGTCTAGTAGTTCACATGGGGAAGCCCCCACTGATTATGGATATGGTTTGGGTAATAAAAGGAACTGGTTAAACATACTTTCAACTATGGGGTAACCCCCATGGCAAATAAGCCAACAAAAGTCAAACCACGTTTTCAGAAACAACTTAAAACTAATCAACCAACCGTGAACTCACTCAACTTTGTTGTTGACTCGTTGTTACATGCCTTACAGGTCGCTAGATGCTTATGGAGCTTGCACAAGGAGGAGGTCGTTGTGGGATATGGACTATCATGTCCCGTACTTAATAAATAAACTTTATGAACTTATGTTTTGGTCGTTAAACTTATGAACTATGAACTTATGTTTTGGACTTACGTTCTATGCTTCCGCGATTAACTTAAAGTCGGTTACTTTCTTTTGGTCACCAATTGTATTGCGGTTGGTTTATTTATTTAATTACGTTGTTCAATATGATTGGTGGCTCGATCCTGGTCACGTCACGCCTCCAGGCGGTGATACTCCGCATGGTGGATTTTGGGGGTGTGACAGATTGGTATCGGAGCCATTGGTTATAGTGAACTTGGTTTTAAAAAAGGAAAAGCTTTTTGACAAAACCAGACTATAACCTGTACAATGCTCAACGATCCACAATGACGCTTCGCTCCACGTGCAAGACTCGACACAATAGGTGGTATGATTTATGTTATATTGTCGGTTAGATAGTTCACACTGTGCACTAGTTAACGTGATAACTGCTATTTGAACCTTGTGTGCTTACTCTCTACTGTCGTCCCACACTTACGCACTTTCGCGACACTTTTCTCACTGTGCACTATCCGGACGGATTGTCGCTGTCCGCACGGACAGACTATCCGGACGGATTGTCGCTGTCCGCACGGACTACCATCCGGACGGATTTCACCAATTTCACCAAGTGACTCACCATAAAAGCCGTTGTCCGCACGGACTACCATCCGCACGGATTATCGTCCGCACGACCGGCTTGAAGGGTAGAGATACTTAAATGTTTTCTGAATACTACAACGAAAACTTCAAAGGACAAGCCATCATACACAAACACATCCTTAGCATAGGAAGAAACAATCCACTCGAATAGTTATCCACACTGACAAGTTGTCCGCACGGATGACTAATCCGGACGGATTACCATTCACACGGATTGCTAATCCGCACGGATGACCAATCCGCATGGATGACCAACCGAACGGATTAACTATTCGCACGGATTGTTGTCCGCACGGATGACCATCCGTACGACCAGCCATCCTACCCACTCTCACCCTGTGTTGTTTTACGCGCCACTTATCGCTACGTTATCGAATCTATTCAGGCTAACCGAACTCGCTAAAAGCGCTCCCTTCAATCCATTAATCGCTGTGAGTATACTCGATCCCTTTTTGCTTTAAGCACTTTTGGGTGTTACATACGTTACGAATATTCAAACTACCTCTATCACACTACTCAAACTATTTGAACGCTAACCGTTAATGCATGATATACGTGGCTTATGAATGCTTGTTTGTTATGTTTACACATGGAATGCTGTCTACCTGCCTTAGCAACGATAGTACTATAGTTTGGACTCAGCACCCGTTCACACGGGGGTTGTTAAGGATCTTTTACTTGCATGGAATTACGGTGGTAATCATGTATTGCGAACTGCCTCGAGCAATCAACCCGCAGTCATTGGTATCGATGGGTCTATGTCGATAACTAACGTGCTTCATTTCACTATGTGTACGTGCTGGTTATGCATAAATGAATTCGAACTGTATATGCTAATATCAAACTTGTATGCTCACCTTTACATTATATGTATTGACTTTATTTTAACGTATGTGACAGGTGCTTAGGTTGTTTCTATGATTAGCTTGCTGGTGATGAAATTGAGGCTAGGGAAGGAGTCCTAGGAACCAACAAACAATTTAGCTATTTATAAATCTGAGTTGTCGGAACAGAATGATTTGCCTAGACTTTATCTGTAATAATTTGTTTACTGTTTGAGACATGGTATGGGACATGTTATTATAAATTGAATGGTAATGATAGTTGTTATGGAAACTTCTGGACAATCTGTTTCGCTCAGTGCCATGCCCCGATGATTCCGCCATCGGTTGGGGTGTGACAGATTGGTATCAGAGCCATAACTATAGGGAATTAGGCAAGACTCGACCTAGTCCGGGTCGCAGTCTTAGATACCTAGACTATAGTTAAGAACCAGCAGACCGACTTGTGCATAACCAGTAGGGATTAATTACGAGCTTACTTCTCGTTATTCTCGCTTATTCTACACTCTCACTGCACTCGAATTTTCAACTAAGAGTGGGCAATAAGGTCGAGAATAGGTGTGAAAACCGCAAACTCTCGACTAAAGTTGCTTACTCAGCTCGCATTTCAACTAAAACGAGGAGAATTATGCCAAATCAGGAGTGAAATCCATATTTTGATGAATAATTTCCTCGATTTTATCAAAACAAGAACGAAGTTGTTAAGCCAGGGGTGAAACCCTAACCTTGACAACTTGTTCTGCACATTTCACAAAACTCTCACCAAGGCCTCGACGGACTCCAATGACCTGAAATCTTGATATGACTAATGGAAAAGGGTGCCAAATGCCCAAGAATCGAGGCAAAAGCACAGTTCTGTGGGTCAGACAAGGATGACAAGTCCTTGAGAATAGTTGAACCACCTTGGGTAGTCGAAGTCTACTAGCCGCAGACAATCTATTTCTCAAATTTCATGTGTTTCAATTTTGGGATTTGCTCGATTTTTGTTTCACTTCGATCGACATACACGACTCGCACTGCATCTTGTGATTTTGTGCTTATTTTGACTCCAAACGATTGCGTGACGACACGTTCGACGTGCGGAATCCGTGAACGCACGTGACCGAACACACCAGACGTACAATTTACCGTGATTCTTATTGATCAGTTTGACAAATACACGCTCCCTGAACCACCTTTTGTACTTTCTCTCTCTAGCTTCTTTCTCTAGATCTAGGTTTCTGTATTAGGAGGCAGTTAGAATGCCTTACGTGTCCTTATAGGCCCCTATATGCCTTTAGTGACTAGATGCGTATGTGTTTCCTTGTTTCTTTGCTCTACATAGGAAATTGCGTGATCATGTGCTCTATGTGATTACGTGATTTGTGCTCTAAGTGTTTATGTGGTTACGTAATTAAGTGGTTCTGTGACTTGCGTAGTTATAAGTCTATATGTTTACACGGTACGTGTTATTGAGCTTTAGTAGTGGTAGTAGACGCGTGAGGTGAGATTCGAATACAATGTGATGAGTCCTGTGACGATGTCTGTTGCAGACCATGTCGTCTGGATCCCGTCATGCACTCTCTCGTCAGGAAAAGAGGGACAAACGCCTTACTTCCATCATCGCCAAGAGTGTGGCAAAGGCCGTGAGTGATGCTTACGAGAACGCCAGCAAGTCATCTGAGGAGTCGAGGACCGAAGGTCCTAAAGCTGCCGCAAGACCTTTCAGTTTCAAGCAATTCAAGTCGTGTGGGCCAAAGGAATTCACTGGCGAAGGAGGTCCTACTGCACTATTTCACTGGTTCGATTCCATTGAGGTTTCTCTGCGATAGAGTGGTTGCCCTGATGACCTTCGAACACTGAATGCTACCGGCATTTTCCAGTCCCGAGCACTAGACTGGTGGACGGCCGAGAGGAACAAGCGAGGGAACGATGCAGCCTACGGTCTGTCATGGGATGAGCTCAAGGAAGTTATGCTAGAGGAATTCTGCCCTCCTCACGAACGTCAAAAGCTAGAAGATGAATTTTGGCACATACAACAGAAGGATGGTGACAATGCTGCTCTCACCGCTCGTTTCAAACAGCTCAGCATTATCTGCCCCAATCAAGTCAAGACTCCTGACATGACCATCAAAAAGTATATCCGAGCTCTGCCCGACTGCGTTGCTGATTTCGTGCAAGCGGCTAAGACTACGACGATCGAGGAAACCTATCCGTTGGCCGCTGAAATCAATGACAAACGGGTTAAGGCTGGGGTATGGGAGACTTCCAAGCATCTGCATCAAGCTACCGCTACCGCTACCGTACCAACTGCTGAACCTACCTCATCAAGCAACAAGAGGAAGAACAAGAGAAAGAACAGCTCTAGCAACAAGAATTGTGCGATCACTGCTGCACCGATTCAAGCTGTACCTGCCCAACAGCGTCAAGTAGCGGCGCCTGTGGCCAATGCACCGCCTGGTAAGCGTGCATACACTGGGCCACATCCGCTCTGCCCTACTTGCACCTACCACCACCCGACTGCTATCCAATGCCGCTTCTGTGCTCATTGCAATGTATACGGCCACTTTACTACCAACTGCCGTATTCGTCAAGCTCCTGCCAATCAAGCTCTACTCACTACCCTACAGGGTCAACAAGCTCCTCCGGCACCCGCAGTCAAAGCCAGAGCCTGCTTCGTGTGTGGCGACCCGAACTATTTCGCCAACATGTGCCCAAACAGGGTCGTGAAACAAGAGCCTCAGCAACAGCAGCCGCAGCAACAACAACAACAGCAGCAGCAACAACAGGCCGCACGTGCCAGAACTTTCAACCTCAACGTGCGTCAAGCCCAGGCCGACAACAACGTGGTCAATGGTACGTTCCTTGTGAATGGTATTTATGCTTCATGTTTATTTGATACCGGAGCCGATAATTGCTTTGTGTCGTTCGAATTTGAGAGACTCCTTAGTCGTAAACGTTCTAAACTATCCTCGACATTCGATGTTGAAGTTGCTACCGGAAGAATCGTCACTGTCAATTCTGTTCTTCGTGATTGTACTCTTGAGCTCAACAATCACATCTTTTCGATCGACCTTATTCCGATGCAACTCGGAAGCTTTGACGTCATAATAGGCGTGGACTTTCTTCGAGAAAACCATGCTGAAGTTGTATGCTTCGACAAGATGATTCGATTTTCGCTCGCGAATGGTGACTTATTGTGTGTATATGGCGATACTACTTCAAAGGGGCTCAAGCTTATGTCATGTATCCAAGCCAGCAAGTATCTCCGCAAGGAATACAGGGCTTTCTTGGCAAACATTGTAGTAGCGGAGAAGGAAAAGAAAGAGAAGAAAGAAGTGAAAGGCGTTCCTGTGGTTCGAGAATTTCCTAATGTTTTTCCAGAGGATCTTCCCGGACTACCGCCAAGTCGTGATATCGACTTTCGTATTGACCTCATCCCTGGAGCTAATCCTATCGCCAAAGCTCCTTATCGACTCGCACCGTCAGAAATGCGCGAACTCTCAACCCAACTCCAGGAATTACTTGAGAAAGGCTTCATTCGCCCGAGCACCTCTCCTTGGGGCGCGCCAGTCCTTTTCATCAAAAAGAAGGATGGGTCGTTCAGGAAGTGCATCGACTATCGGGAATTGAATAAGTTAACTATTAAGAACCGCTATCCCCTACCTCGTATCGACGATTTGTTTGATCAACTACAAGGCGCTACGTGTTTTTCGAAGATCGATCTACGTTCAGGTTACCATCAGCTGCGTATTCAAGAAGAGGATATACCCAAAACCGCGTTTCGTACTCGATACGGCCATTACGAATTCGTTGTCATGCCTTTTGGTCTAACAAACGCACCAGCGGTTTTCATGGATCTGATGAATCGCGTGTGTAAACCATATCTCGACCGTTTCGTCATCGTATTTATCGACGACGTCTTGATCTATTCCAAATCGAAGGCCGAACACGCGCAACATCTACGTTTGGTTCTCGAGTTACTCCAGGGGAACCAACTCTATGCCAAGTTCTTCAAGTGCGAATTCTGGTTGGAGGAAGTTCAATTTCTGGGTCACATTGTTAATAGTCAGGCCATTCACGTCGATCCTGCGAAGATTGAAGCTGTTAAGAGCTGGGTTACGCCTAAGAACCCGTCTGAGGTCCGTTCATTTCTCGGACTAGCGGGCTACTATCGACGATTTATTGAAGGATTCTCAAAGATCGCTGTACCGCTTACCTCTCTTACACATAAAGACAAGCCTTTTGTTTGGGGAACTAAACAAGAGTCTGCCTTTCGAACCCTCAAACACATGCTCTGCAATGCTCCTGTTCTCACATTGCCCGATGGAAACAATGATTTCATTGTCTACTGTGATGCTTCCAACCTTGGCCTCGGTTGTGTTCTCATGCAACGGGACAAGGTCATAGCTTACGCATCTCGTCAGCTCAAAATCCACGAGAAGAACTATACAACCCATGATCTTGAGCTAGGCGCGGTTGTTTTTGCATTAAAGATTTGGCGACACTACCTGTATGGTACCAAGTGTACGATCTTCACCGATCATAGGAGCCTACAACATATCTTTAATCAGAAGGAACTTAATATGCGTCAACGCCGATGGGTAGAACTCCTCAACGATTACGACGGTGAGATTCGTTATCACCCAGGCAAAGCGAATGTTGTTGCCGACACACTTAGCAGACGGAGCTACCTGCTTAGCACTCGTAATGTTCAAGCCCAGCACAATCTCGAAACTCTCATCCGCGACGCTCAACATGCATGTTTCAACGAACGCACCTTGAAGAAAGAAAGAATCTACCACGATGGAGCCCAACTTGTAAGCAAGTCAAACGGGATATTCCACTTTTTAGACCGAATTTGGATTCCCAAGAGAACCAATTTGCGACAAATTCTGATGGACGAAGCCCACAAATCCCGGTATTCTATTCACCCAGGTGCGGACAAAATGTACCATGATCTTCGCTATAAGTACTGGTGGCCGGGTATGAAAAGGGATATCGCTCTCTACGTCGAAAAATGCCCTAACCTGTGCTAGGATCAAGGCCGAACATCAAAGACCCTCTGGCTTGCTCGAACAACCACCAATTCCCATGTGGAAGTGGGAAAGTATAGCCATGGACTTTATAACCAAGCTTCCACCCACGTCATCAGGTCACGACAGCATATGGGTTGTGGTCGACCGCTTGACTAAATCAGCTCACTTTCTACCCATTCGAGAAGACTACAAGGTAGAACGATTAGCCCGAATCTACACCGACGAGATCATTTGTAATCATGGGACGCCTCGTGACATCATCTCTGATCGTGATGCTCCGTTTACTTCACGATTGTGGGGAATGTTTCAAACGGCACTCGGTACAACGCTTAATCTAAGTACTGCTTTCCACCCATAAACCGACGATCAGACTGAAAGAACGATCCGTACTCTTGAAGACATGCTCTCTTCGTGTGTTCTAGACTTCGGTGGTAATTGGGATAAACACCTGCCGTTAGTCGAATTCTCGTATAACAATAGCTATCATTCTAGCATCGAGATGGCACCTTTCGAGGCATTATACGGAAGAAGATGTCGATCGCCTATTGTGTGGCACGAGATCGGTCACTCGCAACTAACCGGTCCGGAGCTATTACAAGAAACGACAGACAAAATTTTCCAAATTCGAGACAACCTGGTGAAAGCTCGGGATCGACAGAAGGTTTACGCCGATAAAAAGCGCAAGCCCCGTGAATTTGGCGTTGGTGACTACGTACTCCTAAAGGTATCACCTTGGAAGGGTGTAGTCCGATTCGGCAAGAAAAGGAAACTCGCGCCTCGATATGTTGGACCTTTTAAGATTCTGGAAAGGATCAGAAAAGTCGCCTACAGACTCGAATTACCGGAGGAACTTAGTAACGTCCACCCGACTTTCCACGTGTCAAACCTCCGAAAGTGCATAGCCGACCACGATTTACATGTCTCTCTAGACGATCTACAAGTGAACGAAACATTACACTTCATGGAAAAGCCTGTCGAAATCATGGACCACCAAACCAAGCAGCTCAGGCGCTCACGCATTCCTATTGTGAAAGTCCGATAGGAAGGCAAACGAGGCGCAGAGTTCACTTGGGAACTTGAAAGCGACATGAAGGCTAAGTACCCACAGTTGTTCCAGGAGAAAGTCTAGATAGAGAAAGTCCTCACGTGATTCACGACGGTTGTAGCAGTTTCCAGCTTAATTTCGGGACGAAATTCCCTAAACAAGGGGAGGCTGTAACACCCCGTGTTTTCATAAGTGAAAGTCAAAGTCAAGGTCAAAGTCAACGACCGATTTCGCGCGACTTAACTTGTAGAAATGTCTTTATTTTATTTATATTATGTGGAGTAAGTGTCGATCATTGCAATAATCGATGAGTATTAATCATATTTCAATCGACCTACGACTGTGAACTGTAGGAAGTAACAATGCGATAAAGTTAATCAACTAACAATCAAGCTATGCTAATCGAATCGACGTCGAATCGCAACTCGAGCTATGTATTTTACTTATTACGTGTGTGTGTGCCTTACGTGTTACATGTGCATGTTTATTTATGTTATGTTGTGGTAATCAAGAGAACTCAATCGAACCCGAAATCTAACTCGACTATAATCGAACTCGAACTCGAATCACGATCGAACTAGGATAGATAGTGGAAAATAGATTACGCAAGGTACAAAGTAGTTGGGACTAAAAGTAATTTGACTAGGAAACCCTACCGAATCACTCGCAATCAGAACCGAAACGTCAAAGATCGTCGCACCAAACACACCAACCAGGCGTCAATCCGCACGGACAGGCCATCCGCACGGATAGCCGCCTGGGGAAATGATGAGTGCCATCCGCACGGATTGCCATCCGCCCGACCGACCATCCGGGTGATGTGCAATCCGCACGGATGACACTTTCCTCTTATGGCATCCTATAAATACATGGGTCACTCTCCAAACTTTCCACTTTTGGCAAGTGACGTCCGACCTGCACGCTTTCTTCACCTTTTCTTCGATTTCTCTCAATCCAGGTAAGATCTCGCCCTAAATCTTGTACTTTCTTGATCTATACGCACTTCTACACCTTCCTGTCTTTTAAACATTAACTTTAAACCGTGAAATCATCAAGATTTGAGGTATTCTAGGATGACGTCATCATGAAGTTCCCATGAACTTCAAGTCTGACCTCATTCCACCAAGAATAACTTGGATCTGAACGATTTCCACAAGATTTCACCAACAACTTCACATAAATCTGAACTTTTCAAAGAATAAAAGAGTTGAAAGGAATAAACACAAGTTTTCTCCTTCTTTTACACTCAAAAACGATAAGAATCGGATTAGTTCTAGCCTCCTACTCAATGTTAGTGATCCACCAGTCCTAAATCCGGATTCTACCCGCGAGACACCTGATTTCGGGTTAGACCAGAATGACCATTCTGAGCCGCCGACCAGCCAAGCTAGGGTGATTCCTGGCCGGCTTAGTCGTGCGGGTAGGAATACAATTCCGATTGGTCGACACGTAATCAGAACGTCTCGATAGAATGACAAAGGCGACCAAGGGTAGACGAATGGAACAACCAGAACGTGATGCTGCCCGGACGAACTGATGTCCGCACGGACAGGATATCCGGACGGACTGATGATTCGCACGGACAGACTATCCGGACGGGTTGCCATCCGAACGGACTACACTTGGTACCCATATCCAAACAAGGTTTGAGTATCGACGAATGAATAATCCGCACGGACGACCCTCTGAATGGATTACTCTTCGGATCATGAGATACTAAGACCTTAAACAATTTCCAACATGTTCATCCGCACGGACAGACTATCCGGACGGATTGTCGCTGTCCGCACGGACAGACTATCCGGACGGATTGTCGCTGTCCGCACGGACTACCATCCGGACGGATTTCAGCAATTTCACCAAGTGACTCACCATAAAAGCCGTTGTCCGCACGGACTACCATCCGCACGGATTATCGTCCGCACGACCGGCTTGAAGGGTAGAGATACTTAAATGTTTTCTAAATACTACAACGAAAACTTCAAAGGACAAGCCATCATACACAAACACATCCTTAGCATAGGAAGAAACAATCCACTCGAATAGTTATCCGCACGGACAAGCTGTCCGCACGGATGACTAATCCGGATGGATTACCATTCACACGGATTGCTAATCCGCACGGATGACCAATCCGCACGGATGACCAACCGAACGGATTAACTATTCGCACGGATTGTTGTCCGCACGGATGACCATCCGTACGACCAGCCATCCTACCCACTCTCACCCTGTGTTGTTTTACGCGCCACTTATCGCTACGTTATCGAATCTATTCAGGCTAACCGAACTCGCTAAAAGTGCTCCCTTCAATCCATTAATCGTTGTGAGTATACTCGATCCCTTTTTGCTTTAAGCACTTTTGGGTGTTACATACGTTACGAATATTCAAACTACCTCTATCACACTACTCAAACTATTTGAACGCTAACCGTTAATGCATGATATATGTGGCTTATGAATGCTTGTTTGTTATGTTTACACATGGAATGCTGTCTACCTGCCTTAGCAACGATAGTACTATAGTTTGGACTCAGCACCCGTTCACACGGGGGTTGTTAAGGATCTTTTACTTGCATGGAATTACGGTGGTAATCATGTATTGCGAACTGCCTCGGGCAGTCAACCCGCAGTCATTGGTATCGATGGGTCTATGTCGATAACTAACGTGCTTCATTTCACTATGTGTACGTGCTGGTTATGCGTAAACGAATTCGAACTGTATATGCTAATATCAAACTTGTATGCTTACCTTTACATTATATGTATTGACTTTATTTTAACGTATGTGACAGGTGCTTAGGTTGTTTCTATGCTTAGCTTGCTGGTGATGAAATTGAGGCTAGGGAAGGAGTCCTAGGAACCAATAAACAATTTAGCTATTTATAAATCTGAGTTGTCGGAACAGAATGATTTGCCTAGACTTTATCTGTAATAATTTGTTTACTGTTTGAGACATGGTATGGGACATGTTATTATAAATTGAATGGTAATGATAGTTGTTATGGAAACTTCTGGACAATCTGTTTCGCTCAGTGCCATGCCCCGATGATTCCGCCATCGGTTGGGGTGTGACAACTCGAAGGTGCTGCGTTAACCTGGTGGAAAGCACAGGTTCAACTGCTAGGGCTGGCGGTTGCTAATGCCACCCCATGGAACGGTTTCAAAGAACTGATCAAAGAAGAGTACTGTAGTCGTGACGACATCCACAAGCTAGAGGTAGAATTTTTCAATCTGAAGATGACGGGGTCTGAGATTGAGGCGTATACGAAGAGGTCGAACGAGCTGGCCATCTTGTGTCCTACTATGGTGGACCCTCCCATCAAACGTATCGAGCTGTACCTTAAGGGTTTGGTGCCAGAAATTCAAAGCCACGTGACCTCAGCTAATCTTGGCACCATTCAGCAAATCATCAAGTTGTCTCATCGTCTCACTGATCAGGCAGTTGAGCAGAACAGGCTGCCCAAGCGTATTAGCGCTACTACTACTGATGCTCCCAGTGATAACAAGTGCAAGTGGGATGGAAATTCGGGCAAGGGTTCTACTTCAGTTCAGTCTCAGTAGCGAAAGACAGATGAATACAAGAGCCCCGGTCAGCAGTCTTCTGGGAATCAAGGTCAGGGTGGATACAAGGGAAATCACCCTAAGTGCAATCGATGTAATTTGAACCACAGCGGGCAGTGCCACAAGGGTCGTTGCCTGAGGTGTAACAAGTTTGGTCATGAAGCAAAGGATTGTAGGAGCGCACGACCAGCAAATCAGAATCGCCAACAACAACAACAAGCTCCACAGAACCACCAACAGCAGCAACAACAGGGCAATAAAGGATGCTTTCAGTGTGGCGCTGAAGGCCACTTTAAGAGGAACTGTCCTCAGCTGAACCAAAATCAGAACAACAATAACAACTAAGGAAACGGGAACAACAATGGAGGCAACAATGGAGGCAACAATGGAGGCAACAACGGGGGTAACAATAATGGCAATGGTGCCAGGGGACGTGTGTTCGTGCTGGGACAGGGTGATTCAAGGAACGATCCCAATGTTGTGATGGGTAAGTTTCTTCTGGATGATTTCTTTGTTACTGTTTTATTTGATTCGGGTGCCGATACTAGTTATGTGTCCTTACAAGCTAGCCAAATGCTTAAGCGCACTCCAACACTTTTGAACACCAAACACACGGTAGAACTAGCAAACGGTAAAAGTCTTGAAGCCACACACGTAGTTAAAGGTTGTAACCTCGTCTTAGCTGGTCAGACTTTCTCTATCGATCTTATCCCTATCACACTTGGTAGTTTTGACGTCGTTATTGGGATGGATTGGCTATCTCATCATCAAGCGGAGATTGTTTGCAAGGAGAAAATTGTCCGCATTCCTCGTTCTGGTGAAGAACCTCTCGTGATTCATGGCGACAAGGGTGGTGCTGTCGTAGGCATTATCTCTTTCCTTAAGGCCCAGAAGTGTCTGCGAAAGGGCCACACTGCCATTCTAGCGCTCGTTACTGACACATCAATGGAAGAGAAGAGAATTGAAGACATTCCTATTGTGCGCGATTTTCCTGAGGTATTTCCTGAGGAATTACCTGGTCTTCCGCCCCATCGACAAGTCGAGTTTCAAATCGAACTAGCCCCTAGAGCAGCACCAATAGCTCGTGCACCTTATCGACTTGCTCCGTCAGAACTTGAAGAACTGTCCACGCAATTACAAGAACTCTTGGAAAAGGGTTTTATACGTCCTAGCTCTTCGTCCTGGGGAGCTCCAGTCTTATTTGTGAAGAAGAAAGACGGTACTTTCAGAATGTGTATTGACTATCGCGAACTTAACAAGGTGACCGTGAAGAATCGTTATCCTCTTCCACGTATTGATGACTTGTTCAACCAGCTGCAAGGATCGAGCTTTTACTCTAAGATTGATTTGAGATCGGGATACCATCAGCTGAGAGTCCGAGAGGAGGACGTCTCCAAAACAGCATTCAGAACTCGTTACGGCCATTACGAGTTTCTAGTTATGCCTTTCGGATTAACGAATGCACCTGCGGTCTTCATGGATCTCATGAACCGAGTGTGCAAACCTTACCTGGATAAATTTGTCATAGTCTTCATCGATGACATCCTGATCTATTCTAAGAGTCAGGAGGAACACGAACAACACCTGAGGCTTATTTTGGAACTCCTCCGAACAGAGCAGTTGTATGCCAAATTTTCGAAATGTGACTTCTGGCTTCGCGAAGTCCACTTTCTAGGCCATGTGGTAAACAAGGATGGGATTCATGTTGATCCATCCAAGGTTGACTCGATCAAGACTGGCCTACACCCCGTACACCAACAGAAATCCGCCAATTCTTGGGTTTGGCAGGATATTACAGAAGATTTATAAAGGATTTCTCAAAGATTGCGCAACCTCTCACTTCACTGACTCAGAAGGGTGTCACCTATCGTTGGGGTGATGCACAGGAATCTGCTTTTCAACACTTGAAAGATAGACTTTGTAGCGCACTTATCCTCATTGCCTGAAGGCACAGATGATTTTGTGGTTTATTGCGACGCCTCCATCCAAGGACTTGGCTGCGTGTTGATGCAACGTGACAAGGTCATTGCCTACGCATCACGCCAACTTAAGGTTCACGAAAGGAACTACACTACGCACGACTTGGAATTGGGAGCAGTTGTTTTCGCACTTAAGATATGGAGACATTACCTGTACGGTACCAAATGCACCATTTACACCGATCACAGGAGTCTCGAGCATATCTTCAAGCAAAAGGAGTTAAACATGCGACAACCCCGATGGGTCGAACTCTTGAATGATTACGAATGTGTGATCAAGTACCATCCGGGCAAAGCCAATGTTGTGGCCGACGCCCTCAGTCGAAAGGATACTATACCAAAGCGTGTACGTGCGTTACAACTTACCATCCAATCTAGTCTTCCTACTCAGATACGAGATGCTCAGGTTGAAGCATTGAAAGCAGAGAATGTCAGGGCGGAGTCCCTATGAGGATCAAGGAAACGGTTAGAACAAAAGGAAGACGGCGCCTACTATGTAAACGGGCGCATCTGGGTTCCACTCTATGGTAATCTACGCGAGCTTGTGATGGATGAAGCACACAAGTCTTGTTATTCAGTACATCCTGGTTCGGATAAGATGTACCACGATCTCAAGACTACGTATTGGTGGCCTAGTATGAAAGCCAATATAGCAACCTTCGTCAGCAAATGCTTGACTTGTGCTAGGGTCAAGATTGAATATCAGAAACCATCAGGCCTACTCCAACAACCAGAGATCCCGACATGGAAATGGGAGCAAATTTCCATGGATTTCGTTACTGGCCTGCCTAGATCTCAACGCGGAAATGATACCATTTGGGTGATCATGGATCGACTGACAAAGTCTGCACATTTCCTGGCTATCAAGGAAACATATAAGTTTTCTACTCTAGCAGACATTTACCTGAAGGAAGTAGTATCAAGGCACGGAGTGCCAACCTCCATCATTTCTGACCGTGACCCACGTTTTACATCTGAACTGTGGCAAGCTATGCACAAGTCCTTTGGCTCTCGATTAGACATGAGCACGGCATATCATCCACAGACGGATAGGCAGTCTGAACGCACCATCCAAACCCTTGAAGACATGCTTAGGGCATGTGTGATTGATTTTGGCAATGGTTGGGAAAAGCACCTTCCTTTGGTGGAGTTTTCGTACAATAACAGCTACCACACCAGTATTCAGGCCGCTCCGTTTGAGGCATTGTACGGACGAAAGTGCCGATCGCCTCTTTGTTGGGCAGAAGTTGGTGACAGCCAAATCACAGGCCCAGAACTCGTGGTAGACACGACCGAAAGGATTGCTCAGATACGACAACGAATGGCGAAACTCGTGACTGTCAGAAAAGCTATGCGGATAAGCGAAGGAAACCACTCGAGTTCCAGGTTGGGGATCGAGTGCTACTTAAAGTCTCACCATGGAAAGGTGTAGTCCGTTTTGGCAAACGAGGCAAACTCAATCCGCGGTATCTCGGACCTTTCGAAGTCATTGAAAAGATTGGCAAGGTGGCATACAAGCTGAACCTACCGGCAGAACTTAGCGGGGTTCACAATGTTTTCCATGTGTCGAATCTGAAGAAGTGTCTGTCAGATGAGACCCTCATAGTTCCTCTCAAGGAGCTCACTATCGATGACCAGCTGTGATTCGTCGAGGAACCAGTAGAGATTACTGATCGAGATGTTAAGATTCTCAAGCATACCAAGATGCCTCTCGTCCGAGTTCGTTGGAACTCCCGTCGTGGCCCAGAGTATACCTGGGAACGAGAAGACCAAATGAAACTCAAGTATCCCCAGTTGTTTAAGAAAAGTGCAACCACTACTGAGGCTGAAGCTACTGCAGAATTTCGGGACGAAATTCCAAATCAACGGGGGGATGATGTGACACCCCAAGAAAACCAGGAAACCAATGCAACATAACTAGCTTCCTCAGTAACCACGTGCTAAATTTCGGGACGAAATTTTCTTAACAGGGGGAGAATGTGACAACCCTCATAATTCCATGTATCCGTACGATTTATTAATGATAATTAAAGTGCTTGATGACTGTGCTGAATCACTTAATTGCTTTCTGATCACTGTGTTATACTTACATGTGCTTGTTAACATACTAGTAGTGTACAGAAAAGTTACTAAATAGTCCGGTATGCTTTCCTGAGTATTGAGAATTAAAAATGTTACAAAAAGATATATAAAGAACACTATATGGAATAACTAAACACTTTAACGAACCGGTATCTAGCCGAACAACCGGACAATACCCGGAACACAAAAATATTGTCAAACACATTGTTTTTATTTTACTGAGCTAGTTATGGTTCCCGAACACCCTAACACACTACATATTACATAACACACTTAAACCTCTAACTAATCACTTAACCTTCTAACTAACTAAACTAACTATCCATTACATCTCGACTAAACCAACCCCCACCCCCAAACCGGTTATGAAACATGGGGCCCCCATGATTTTATTTAATTGTTTATTGGATCTTGTTTAGTACATGGGAGGCACATGGACTAAAGGATTTAGCAATGTTGGAAGTCATCTTTATATAACCACTAGACACTCATGCACATTACCCATCCACAACTTCAACATTTTCTTTCTTCTTCTCCCTCTCTTGGCTTCGGCCGAACTCAAGTCCCACCACCATCACTATCATTCATTCATCTTCATCCATTCTACAAGCATACAAGGGTGTTATAGGTCATACAATGAAGCTTGGTGTTCTCGGAAGTGGAAGGACCTTCTCTATTTGCTATTAACCACCACTTTTCTTCTCTTGAACTTCCCTAGCCTTGAGCTAGTGGTAAGAACTTAAATCTTTGCTTTTTCATCTTGTTTTTAGTGGTTAATGATGTATCTTGATCAAAATGTTAAGAACCCTAATGAATCTTATAAAGAAGTCTTGAACATAAACTAACTTGGTGATAAAGTATGGTTAAAATGATGAAGAAATCATGATATTCATGTGTTGAGATGCTTGTTGGTTATTATTCACTCATGTAGTTGATATGGATCATCATATGATCTTGCTAGATCATGATTAAAAACATGATCTAGCAAGATGAGAAAGATAAAATGTTGTAGGATGATGGAATCATCCACACATAAACTATGAACTTGAATGAAAGAATGTTTTCTTGAAAAATAAAGATCAATGTAGGATATAATCTTGTAGATCTAAAGATCCATGAGTGGTTTTTCAAAAGAACCAAGTGAAAATATGAGTTTCATTAAAACTTGGATCTTACATAAAATAACCTCATTTTTGATGGATAAACAAGTGTAGAAACACTTGTGTAATGAGAAAATTTCACAAGGAAATATTTTCAGAAATATGATCGGAAGTTGTAAACGCATAAATTCTTTAAAAATGAAGTTTTTAAAGAACTAATCACATTTTTAAAGGTAACAAAACTTACTAAGTATGCTAGTAAGTTACTACATACTTTTATAAATTTTCAAGTTCACGAGTTTATAGTTTATGCTTGTTTTTGACAAGTTTGGTAAATAGAGATTGTATGTTGTTGATTGAGAATTGTTTGAATGAATTTTTGAAAAGAAAATGATATGCTAGTAAGCATGGACACCTCCATTTACAAAGGAAACTCTGGCGAAATTTTTCTAAAAATCCAACACTTAGAAAATATTTTTCTAGCAAGTGTTACAATTATATTTTAACCTTGTTTTCAAAATAAACTTCGCCATGATTTTTATTTACAAAAAATACAAAGTGCCGGAGGTTGATTTTATAAATAAAATGGTTAAATATATATTTAGAATATATATTTTATACTAGGACACTTGTGTGAATACTTGTTTATTTTTTGAGATAGTTATATTATTTTAGGGTAAAATAATGTAACTTAACATTATAACTTGACAGTTGAATCGTGTGGTATGTGATAGAAATAATGAGTAAATAAACCATACGTAGGATACGTGTTATGCATGAGAAACTGATTGTTATCCGTACCTTATTAGGACGTGCTTGATTCCTGTTTATTTGAGTAACTAATCTAACCGAGCAAACCATGGTGAGTTCACACACTTTCTAAGGTATGGGATTCCCGATGGTTGGGAATGGGTTAAATAATTTAAAACGAAATCTACATGTCCTCCTTGGGTAGGATATGTACGGCCATCCTCCATAGGTAGGATGCCAATAATAATTCTGCATATTCTCCTTGGGTAGAGTACGTACGTTCGTCCTCCTTGGGTAGGACAACAACCTTAAAACTTACTAGACAAAACTCTATCATGAAGTCCCTCATTTTATATCGACTTAATCGCCGAGGCCAATGGCGAGTGGGTCATTAGTTAATAGCGCTATTAGGTTTAACAACCCTCACACCGTGCCGTTCGGACGGGCGTGTACTAATGGACTATGGCAAACTGTCAGTGATGATAGACACTGATGTAGGGCACAACTATTGTTCGTCAGTTGTCGATATCTTAACGGTCTAGTAGTTCACATGGGGAAGCCCCCACTGATTATGGATATGGTTTGCGTAATAAAAGGAACTCGTTAAACATACTTTCAACTATGGGGTAACCCCCACGGAAAATAAGCCAACGAAAGTCAAACCACGTTTTCAGAAACAACTTAAAACTAATCAACCAACCGTGAACTCACTCAACTTTGTTGTTGACTCGTTGTTACATGCCTTACAGGTCGCTAGATGCTTATGGAGCTTGCACAAGGAGGAGGTCGTTGTGGGATATGGACTATCATGTCCCGTACTTAATAAATAAACTTTATGAACTTATGTTTTGGTCGTTAAACTTATGAACTATGAACTTGTGTTTTGGACTTACGTTCTATGCTTCCGCTATTAACTTAAAGTCGGTTACTTTCTTTTGGTCACCAATTGTATTGCGGTTGGTTTATTTACTTAATTACGTTGTTCAATATGATTGGTGGCTCGATCCTGGTCACGTCACGCCTCCAGGCGGTGATACTCCGCATGGTGGATTTTGGGGGTGTGACAGCCCCTCTTTTGGAGGTGACGTTACCCTCGACCCAGTAGTTTGAGTCAGCAAGGATACAATCCTAAAGGGTCGGATTATTGAAAGATAATTAATTAAGTTATTAATGAATATTATGGTAGGCCCCTCTTTTGAAGGTGACGTTACCCTCGACTAAGTAGTCTGAGTCAGCAGGGATACAGTCCTAAGTAGCCGGGTTAAAGTATTAATAGTAGCTTACATATGAGGGGATCAAAGAGTTTGGACCCCCGCCATCCAATGCCGGTGGGTATTGAAGGAGGTCCTACTAAATTTGACCCAGGTCCTTGCAGGATCTATACACTGAACAAGGCAAGACTCTTACCAAACCGTTCCCTTAACCCCCGACCAGGTAGCCAACGTATCTCCATATAGACCGTGGAGATATGAATGGTGAAAATCTTTTATTTTATATAGACAGTAAAATAATGCCAAGACACCACGGACAAACGATAAGGAAGAATCACCTTCAACATAAGAAACTAGTTATTAAAGTCATTAATACATAACCAAGTAAAAAGTGCGAAAAGATTAAAAATAAAAAGTATTACACTAGACACTTGTCTTCACCAAGTGATTTAAGAGTCTTAGGCAAACATGGCCTTTGATTGTCAAGAACTCTTACAATCAATCTTGGATCCCGAGATGACTCACACACTCTACGATGGATGGTGGTGGTGGATGATGGTGTTGTGATGGTGGTGGGTGAAGTGTGAGAGAGGTGGTGTGCCAAGGGATGGTTTGCAAACGAGCCAAGCACCCCTATTTATAGGCTGAACAGAGACTCGGGCACGACCCCGTGTCCATTGGGCACGGCCCCGTGTCCACCTTCCTTCTCTTTCTTCATTAATTGTAGTTTGTCTGCATTAGTTGACCACGCCCCCGTGTCCGCTGGGCACGCCCCCGTGTGCAGAAGCGTATCTGTACTATCAAGATTTCCCCAGATTCTGCGAATCTTAGAGTTGACCACGGCCCCGTGTCCGCTGGGCACGCCCCCGTGGTGGGTGAAAGAAGCTTCTACAGCTTTGTCTTTTCTGCAATCAATTGGGCACGCCCCCATGCTCATTGAGCACGGGGTGTGTTCAGCCTTCTGTTCTCTTGTTTTGCTTGGGAAGATGCTGTCGGGGAGGTCGGGCATGCCATGTTTGTTCCTTTTCTTGTATTTATGTTAGATTTAGCTGCCTTTTTGCTTCTTTTGTTCATTTGAGCTCATTTAATCCTGAAAATACAAAAGGAAGACAAAAACACACTTTTTCCAACATTAGTACTAAAAAAGGGTTAGTTTTATGCCACAATTGATGTAATTTATATGTTGCATTTTATGCACATCACTAATTAACCTAACGCTAATCGCATCGCAACTCGAATTAGGTGTTCAGGATATTGTTTTACGTGTGTGTGCTATTATGTGTTACTTGTGCATGTTATGTTATGTTGAGGTGTTTAGTCGCAATCGCAATCGCAATTCTATCGCATCGCAATCAAATTGCAAACGCTAAACACAAGATATTTATAATGATTGTATGTTAGATATAGTAGTTATGTTAATTGTGTAACTAATGAGTAATACTATCGCATCGCTCGCTCGAAACGCATCGCAACGCTCAACGCACGAAACGAAAATGCGAAAACTCAAATCGTCGAGCCACTTCGATCGAATGGCCATCCGATTGGACCGTCATCCTATCCGTGGCCAGCACTCCCTTTCCTTTTTTGGAAACCCTATAAATACCCCTCCTGTCACATCACTTGATGTGACAGCTCCCTCACTCAACCAGCAGCGTTCCAGACCTTCTTCCTCTCGATTTCTCGCTATTCTTGTAAGTTTTCAACTCAAATCTTGTACTTCTATGATCTACACACACATCTTCATCTTTTTCACCTTTGAATCTCAACTTTTAACCGTGAAATCAGTGGGTTTGAGGTGTTCTAGGGTGATGTCATCATGGAGTTCTTATGAACTTCAAGTTTGACCTCATTCCACCAAGAATAACTTAGATCTGAAGGATTTCCACATGATTTGACAACGATTTCGCATAGATCTGAACATTTTCAAAAGGTTAAAAGAGTTGAAAGAAATAATCACAAGTTTTCTCACCCAATGCCCTCAAAACCGATAGAATCGGACCTCGTTCAAACCTTCTACTCGTTTCTAGTAAAGTGTTGGTTCAAGATCTGATTTCTATCAACTAGACCACCGATCTCGGTTGAACATGAACATCCGTCATAAGCAGTTAACTGACTCAGATTAGGGTGATTCCCATTCGCTCGGCTAACTTGGGACTGATGGGGTTCCTATTGTTCAATACGTAGTCATAATGTCTCGATCAAACCGCAAAACTTAACAAAATTTCAAGTTTGCAAAATGGCCAGATTGTGGGACGGAAATTTCACACTTAAACTTTTTATCAATTTTCAAAGATCATCAGTTTCTAACGGATTGCCATCCGAACGGTAGACCATCTGATCGAGTGACAATCCTGCTGTCAACTTGTTTTCCGGGAAATACCTCCCCGGGCGGAACACCATTTGATCGAACGACAGTTCGATCGAACGACCTGAAAGGTAGAGATACTTCTCTGTTTTCAAAATGCTACAACAAAAACTTCAAAGCCATCATACACAAACACATCCATCCCAAACAAGTGTCAATCCGACCGAATGGCCATCCGTTCGGATCGCCATCCGACCGGAAGACCACTCGTCACTTGCTCCCCATACATCGTTCTACATGATGCTTATCGCTTATGCAATCGTTCTGATCAGGCTAACCTCACTCTAGCGCTCCCTTCAATCCATTAACTTCTATCGTTGTGAGTATACCTCTGAGTGACCTTTTAGCAAACCCGAAGCTTTGTAACGATAAATTATACTCACTAGAATATGTGGTAAAAATTTCACCAAGTTTCGATATCGTATGAGAAAGTTATGACAATATTCGTATATGAGGGGTTAAAAGCGTCAACGTTGAAATTTGTGACTTTTCGGGTAAGCACAAAGTTAACCAAGGACTTAACCAAGTTTGTAAAAGTCTTAAGGTCCTTAAAAATCAAGTTAGAGGGCCAAAAGTGCAAGAAAAACATTTAAAACCACGTATAGAAGGACCAGGGACTGAAATGTAATTTCTTAAACTTGTTTGGCCTGTTGCGCCAGTTTTAGGCGCCCCGCGAGGGACCCTTCGCGGCCCGCGAACAAGCGCCAGCGATAGAAAACGCGAACAGCTGCCAGTTGCAGGTCTGTAACCGACTTTAAAGGGTTGTTTTCTTATACCAGGGGCTCCCCAATGGTATTACATGCATAGAGGGCACTTGTCTTGATCTCAAAACATCAGTAGAGTTGCTTGGCATGATCCTAGATGATTAAAATTCATATATATAGAGCCTCTTAGTTGTAACTCTTGTGCCATTCATTTGCAAACATTCACAACTTCAAGTTCTGGAGCTCCCCTGATCAGCAACAAGCCTCCTAGTGATTCCTAATCATACTTAGGACCTTTGTAAGTGTCCTAAACCCTTCCTAATTCAGTTTAGCTTAGTTATTTAGCTAAAAGTCAAACCGTCGTAATTAAAGTTTGACTTCGAGATTAATTAAAATTTGTTCAGTCAAATCTCGAATTAAAAGTACCTATAAGTAGGTATTTATGTGGGTAATAAACCCTTAAAAGGGTACTCTCTGATTCTCACTCTAACTAGGTCAATTGTCGGGTCAAACTTGTTATTAAAAAGTCAACAGAATGCTTATTTTCAAATTAATGCATAATTAGCAATGTAGGAGACATGCAACCTGTTTGATCACTAATATAACTTGGTAATTAATGTAAGAACATGTCTAAACATGTTCAACCCGACAATTTTCAGTTTAGACTCGGATCGGAACCGAAAATCGCATAATTTGACTTTTGCTTTGACTTTCAGTTCTGACCCATCTAAGCATGTTTTAGAATTGCCTTAGAGCTTTATTTGGACCAGGTTTCATATAAGTATAACTCTCTGAGATTATATAACTTGGTTCATTAGTTATCCGATTCATATGCATGTTTCCGTTAAGTGCTTAAATGTTGACTATTATGCCCTTTTCACTATAAAACATGATTTTTGAAAAAGTAAAAGAGTAGAAACCTTAGTTACTGATTTATAAACTTGCACCTAAAATTTGACATCAGTTTGAGGTCTAGATTAAGAGTTATGCTCATTAGCGTAATTAGAAAGCTTTTTATTAAATAAACGGCGTAATTAGCATATAGCCTATCTAAACCCGATTTTTAATACTAAACTTTTTACCCACTGATATAAAATAATATTTTGAGATTTTTAAAGATTTTTATTTAATTTTTGGCTGAGCATAACATAGGTCTCTAAGCTTGATTCGGTAATTGTCGGTTTTGCCCTTTTGGGTTATAAAATGAGTTTTACAAATAATTTTGATACCAAACCTTTTGCTACTGATTTGTTATGATAAATAAAATATTTTGAGCCTTCTGGAATATTAAAATTTTCAGCTTTCCTTTAAAAACCCGGAAATAGCTCAAAATCGCCTTTTTAAGCGTTTTTAACGCATAGTATATATTAAAACTATTTTAAACATATAAGGTTTGATGCCTACTGATATTTTTAGTAAATTTTTATATTTTAACAGTAAGCAAAAGTTTTAAACTCAGATTTCCAGTTTTGACCTTTTAAGCCTATGTGAAATTACCAAAATACCCCTAAGGTGCATAGTTTGGTTTTAAATGATAAATTTCACATATATCTAGTACCTTACTGTTATAACTTATTAAATTAAGTATATTTGCTGAATAAATCAGACCTGTAACTCAGATTACTAATTAAAATCTTTTATAACCTTTTAAATGACCAAAATGCCCTTACGAGGCATAGTTTGAGTTTAAATCCATTTCGGGCATAATAGGAGATATCTTACTAATGTCTCAACATATTTAAGGCATATTAACTTAGGGAACTTGTATATGACTCTTATAGTTACCCGTTACGCCCTTTTCGCGTTCGGTTCGGTTTATGTAACTAGTTTGCATAAATTGACCGAAACGGGTCAAACCTTATCATTTTTGTCTCAAAATCCAGAATGTGTTAGTTTACCCATATTATACAAGTCTTCAAACTTGTCGGTTCTAAATCACATTCCATTCCGGTCTTCGCTTAATCGTGCGTTTGAACCGTATCTTCTTTTGAAACTAACAGGTCTAAGCTTAAGCTTAAATAAAGACCCGTTAGAAATCTAATAGGTTATTATAAACCTTTGTTCCAGAATAGGAGACCCAGTAAAAGCTACACGCACTTGCTAATTGTGATTTATACTTGCAAAGGTAAATACTTTTAACTTATTTTCCCTATACGGGCTTGGGGTATGGTATATAAAATACCGCTTGGTCGGGCATTGAATCTTTAATCGAATAGAGGTTAAATCATTGATATGCTCCGTTTGGAAATGTTTTGTTTGCTTAAAGCCTTTGGGGGGTTAATGACCATGTCCCGGATATCCTTGGCATCATTTTACGAAATGGCCACGACCTAAGCACGGGGTGTAGGCGTACACCCGTCAGTGCCTAAAATAATAATGTGGTGTGTCTATTGATCTTTAACCCGGTTTACGGATCGGGCTACTGAACGCATAAGAAACATGTAATTCTTTTACAAGATTATATTCAAATAATTATCCCAAGTTATAAAATGTTTTGTGCCACGTGCATTCAAATAAATTTTCAAACCTTTTCAAAATGAGTCAGTTAAATTGTATTTACCAGTGTAAACTGACGTATTTTCCCAAAAGGTTAAGTGCAGGTACTACTCGAACTAGGCTGGCCTTCTCCTAGCGTCCACAATAAGTCTCGCAAGCTTGGATGTCAATAAAACTGTTGAACAATATCTCCTTTTTAATTAGATCCGCCTGTGGATCTGTTTCAACTATTTCGTGATATTTAATATTACAATTTATTAAAGTTGAAATGAATCTATCTTTGCTTCCGCTGTGCATTTAAATTTGTGTTGTTTGACTATGATGATATCAACTACGTCACGATACTCCCCACCGGGCCCACCGGTAATACGTGTAAATATCGGGGTGTGACAGGTTGGTATCAGAGCCAACACTGATTGAATTAAACACTAGCCTTTTGTGTTTAATCTCAGTTACACAATAGCACATTCCTAAATTTTCGAGTCTAGACAAAGAACTTAGGATTAATCCCAATTGGTCTTTATTTCTAACCTTGTCTTTTATATATCTTCTTTGTTGTTATATTGATTATGTTGACAGATCTAAAACATGCCGCCAAGATTTTTCAGAGGAAGAGGAAAAGGAAAGGCACCGGTAGGAACCCACGACAAGGAGGCAGGGCCTTCTCAAAGGCTAACTTCACCCGTTCCTATTAGCACCAGTCCTCAGGGAGACTGGAGATCACACCTGCAGCCAGCGAGACGGTCTGTCTCGTTAGCTTCGTCACCTTCTTACCTACATTCCTTTGGACCCCACTCAGAGAACGAACCAGATAACCCACAGCCTTCGTTTATCCCTCATCAGCGGTCCAACTCACGCCATTCCTTTGATAACCCGTCCCATCTCTTCCAGAGCCGGTTCAACCCGACAAACTACCTAGAGGAACCAGTGGGTGTTAACCCGTTGGGGCCTAAAGATCACTTTCCAGGAGATCACGCCATGGACATGGATGAGGATACTGACCCTACCGAACCACCGACTGGCACCCCCACACATCCTATTGAAATCTCTGATGGATCGTCTTTTCACGGATCACCTTACCGTGGTCCAGACAGCTTTCAAGCGAGGATGAACCAGTATGAGTGGTATTTCACACCCTCCTACCATTCATCGCCTTATCAGCAGTAGCAGCAGCAGCACTCGGATCCTTCCAGGGATTCTCGCTTTGTGGCAGTGACCCCGCCACCACCACCACCTCAGCAGCAGCCTCCTGAGCCACCAAGGCAAAGGAGAACAAACGCACGAATGTCCGTGCAAGGTAGAGGAGTGCATATCAGCACCCCCCAACCATCGAGTAGCAGCCATTATCCGCCGCTCAGGGAAGACCAGCAGTTTGGGGGACCTTCAAACCCCAACCCGGAAGTGAACTCTGCACATGCCATGCCACCACCATTGGGCTTTGACAACCCAATTCCCACGTACACTGGCCCAGCAACATATAACCCCTTCGAGCAGCTGGCTCACACCAGTTTCAACTATGCGGAGATCGACCCATACCTGGCGGCGTGGAACTACAACGCTGTTAACCCCGAAGGACCTTACGGAGCTCCTTGGGGAGTTGGTTACCCAACTTATGAGTACCAACAGCAGCCGCCTCTTCGACCTCCATATCAGCCGCAGCCGCAAGTATCATAGTTTTCCCCGCCAGAAAGGGAGGAAATTCTCCAAAGACTGGACCAGGTTGAACATCAAGTTCACAGAGATCGAAGGGAACGACACGGTTTCTTCAAGGGATTGGTAAGTTTGATAAAAGGGAAGAGCAAGAAGGACCATTGAATCCTTCAACTGTTGGTTATATTTCCTTATTTCTATTGAGCCCCTGCGTGGGCCTGTCTTTCTGTTTTAATCCCTGTGTGGGTATGTTCTGTTTTAACCCCTGCGTGGGTATGTTTTGTTAGTTAAGCCCCTGCGTGGGCAAGTCTTTTATTTTGACCCCTGCGTGGGTATGTTTGTTTGGTTAAGCCCCTGCGTGGGCATGTTAGTTCAGTTTAAAATCCCGTTCAGGGCAGACTAGTATTTTAATTCATGTGGTGAAATGGTTAGATTTAAATTTCTATTTTTAGTTATATGAATGAACAAAAATATAAATTAAATAATAACATTAATTATGCAAGATCCATCATTATATTAAAATGATAAAATCTAAAAGGGCAAGACCTAGCCATGTATCACCTTAAGACAGGGCCAAGATGGTAGTTTCCACAATTAGATTAAGATCCATATTAACATCTCAATTTATAAATTGTTCTGCGTTAATGTTAAAAAGAATCTTAAAAGGTAAAACCTAGCTTGTATGTCATTATAAGACCTGGCCAATATGGTAAAACCTGTTTTAAAAAGATTCAAATCTCTGTTAACATCTGCAAACATGTTAACATTCTTGGTTAAATGTGATCCGCAAAATCACACGTGCCACCCTTGCATTAAATTATCCCAATTATTTATTGTTAACTGAACATCCGATTGTGATGTAATGCCTACGGGCTATAATTATTGTCATATAAGACAAAAGACAGTCGTAGCTTATAGACTCCCTGTCAAGAAAAGTAATGAATTTTAATTCAAACCTTAATAACTAGATCCTATAAGATCTAAATCTATAATTTAGAATTGTCCACGTGACTAGGCCTGTTGTGCCAATATTATATTTCATTCTAGAACTAAGGGTTACTAGTAAAAAGTCCCGAATGAAATTACTTAACAAATTAACTAGTATGGCTCTTAATTACCATGGTTAATAAATTATCAAGATGACAGACCTATTATAATTCCTTGAATGAACCATTGTCATCCTCTTATGTAGCAGTTCAACTACATGGCCTAGTCTGATGAGGTCAACAGTCGGCCAAAGGAAAATCATGACGCCACCAGGATCAATATAACTGGTGCAGAACTCCAAACATTGATTGACAACGCCGTCACTAAAGCCATAGATAGGCAGTATAGTGAATCGAGTAGTACTCGAAGCAGGACCCAATCAGCACCCCATTCTAAACCAAAAACACATTCTGAGGCTCATAGTAAGCCACCCTCTAAGCTAGATAAGCCAAAGAAGGATGATGACGATCATCACTCCTCGAACCAGCAAAGGTTCCCGTCAAAGAGGATCGAGCTTAAACAGGAACCGCGAGGTAAGTCCTGTACATATAAATACTTCGTCTCTTGTAAACCCAGAGACTTTACTGGGGAGAAAGGAGCGATTGACTGCATGACATGGTTGGATGAAATGGATACCGTAGTTGACATCAGCGGATGCGCTGATAAGAATGTAGTAAAGTTTGTGTTTCAATCGTTCAAAGGTGAGGCCTTAGCCTGGTGGAGATCGTTGATTCAAGCTACAGGGAAGATTCCACTGTACAATATGACATGGGAACAATTTGTTACCCTCATCAAGGAGAACTACTGTCCTCAGCATGAGGTTGAAAAGATTGAGTCAGATTTTCTGTCATTGGTAATGAAAAATCTAGATTGCCAAGCTTACCTTACGAGCTTTAATACAATGTCAAGGCTGGTTCCTTATCTTGTGACCCCGGAACCCAAAAGAATAGCTCGTTTCATTGGGGGTTTAGCCCCAGAGATTAAGGCAAGTGTAAAAGCCTCTCGGCCAACTACATTCAGGTCTGTAGCGGATATATCCCTGTCCCTCACACTGGACGCGGTCAGGCAGAGATCGCTGAGGAACACGGATGCCGAGAAAAGGAAGCGTGAAGATGACAATTCACGACGGTCAGACAAGAAGCACAGGGGAAACAATGACCACAAGAAGGGGTCTGGATCTAGGAAGGATGGGCATCAATCTGGAGATAAGCCCAAGTGTAAGGTTTGTAAGAAGCACCATTTTGGGAGGTGCCGACTTGAGTCGAAATCCCAGTCTCAGCCGAGGCCATGTGGGATTTGCAAATCTTCAGAACATAAGACCCTAGAGTGCAAGAAGCTGAAGGACGCAACGTGCTACAGTTGCAATGAAAAAGGGCACATTAAGTCCAATTGTCCAAAGATCACCAAGAAAACCGAGGATGGGAAAAAGACCAATGCTAGGGTCTTCAAGATGGATGCAAAGGAAGCTGTTCAGGACGACAACGTGATCACAGGTACTTTTCTCATAAATGATGTTTATGCTAGAGTGTTGTTTGATTCTGGAGCGGATAAGTCTTTTGTGGATAACAAGTTTTGTGAGTTGTTGAAATTGCCTGTAAAAGTCTTAAGTGTGAAGTATGAGGTGGAATTAGCTGATGGAACCATAGAAACCGCCTCAACTGTGTTAGATGGATGTGTTATATCCATTAGGAACCACTATTTTCCTTTGTCCTTACTTCCCTTTAAGCTAGCCGGTTTTGATATAGTGATAGGTATGGATTGGTTATCGCATAACCAAGCCCAGATTGTGTGCAACAAGAAGCAAGTTGTAGTCAAAACCCCGTCTGGTGAGCCACTTACCATTCAGGGAGATACTAAGTATGGACTGCCTGAGCAAGTGTCTATGCTCAAGGCCTCTAAGTGTTTGTAGAAAGGTTGTGTCATCTACATGGCACAAGTGACTATTGATGAGCCGAAGCCTAAGATTGAAGACATCCCCGTCATTTCAGAATATCCTGAAGTTTTTCCTGAAGAACTACCTGGTTTACCACCAGATAGGCAAGTGGAATTCCGAATTGACATCATCCCTGGAGCAGCACCTGTTGCTAGAGCACCTTATAGGTTGGCACCAACAGAGATGAAGGAGTTGAGGACGCAGTTAGATGATCTGCTAGCCAAAGGTTTCATTAGACCTAGTTCGTCTCCTTGGGGAGCGCCGATCTTGTTTGTCAAGAAGAAGGATGGATCGATGCGTCTGTGCATCGATTACCGTGAGCTTAATAAGGTCACTATCAAAAATAGGTATCCTTTGCCCAGGATCGACGATCTGTTCGATCAATTGCAAGGGGCAAGCTACTTCTCTAAGATCGATTTGAGGTCAGGCTATCACCAATTGAAGGTTAAAGATAAAGATGTACACAAGACTGCATTTAGGACTCGTTATGGTCATTACGAGTTCCTAGTGATGCCTTTTGGCCTCACTAATGCTCCTGCCGCATTCATGGATCTCATGAATCGCGTCTGCAAGCCCTACTTGGACAAATTTGTCATCGTCTTCATTGACGACATCCTCATCTACTCGAAGAACCAAGCTGACCATGAGAAACACCTTCGCTGTATTCTTAAACTTCTACATCATGAGAAACTCTACGCCAAATTTTCGAAGTGTGAATTTTGGCTTCGAGAAGTCCAATTCCTTGGACATGTGGTTAGTGAGCGTGGTATCCAAGTAGATCCCGCTAAAGTGGAAGCAGTTATGAATTGGCAAGAGCCAAAGACGCCTACAGAGATTCGTAGTTTCCTGGGTTTAGCAGGATACTATAGGCGATTTATTGAAAACTTCTCAAGAATTGCAGCACCCCTGACTTTACTCACCCACAAGAAAAGCAAGTTTGACTGGGGGCCTAAGCAGCAAGAGTCTTTTGATATCCTGAAGCAAAAGTTGAGCAATGCTCCTGTATTAACATTGCCTGATGGAATTGATGAGTTTGTAGTATATTGTGATGCATCACACACCGGTATGGGATGTGTACTCATGCAGAAAGGCAAAGTCATTGCCTATGCTTCGCGACAGTTAAAGGTGCATGAGAAGAATTACACCACCCATGACTTGGAGTTGGGTGCCGTTGTATTTGCACTAAAACTATGGAGACATTACTTGTATGGAACCAAGTGTGTGATCTATTCAGATCATAAGAGCCTTCAACACTTGTTTAATCAGAAGGATTTAAACATGAGGCAAAGACGATGGATGGAAACTTTGAATGATTATGACTGTGAGATAAGATACCATCCGGGCAAGGCGAATGTAGTCGCTGATGCCTTAAGTAGGAAGGAAAGAGTGAAGCCTATAAGAATCAATGCCAAAAGCATTGAGATAAAGAATAGTTTGAACGAAAGGTTGTTAGCTGCACAGAAGGAAGCTGTGTTGGAAGCCAACTATCCTGACGAAAAGCTAGGAGTAACTGAAGAGCAGTTATCCTATGACAAAGACGGAATCCTGAGGTTAAATGGACGAATATGGGTTCCAGTTTATGGAGGACTTCAGGATGTTATCCTCCAGGAAGCCCACAGCTCCAAATATTCCGTTCATCCTGGAGCTGATAAGATGTACCAGGATCTAAAGGCAAACTATTGGTGGATAGGCTTGAAAAAGTCTGTAGCCGCCTATGTAGCTAAATGTTTGACGTGTGCGCAAGTCAAAGCTGAACATCAGAAACCGTCAGGTTTGCTACAACAGCCTGAACTTCCCACATGGAAGTGGGAAATGGTGACAATGGATTTCATCACCAAGTTGCCAAAGACAAGGAAGGGAAATGATACTATATGGGTGATAGTAGATAGACTGACTAAGTCAGCACATCTCCTACCCATTAAGGAGACTTATAGCTCTGACATGTTAGCTCAATTGTACGTAGATAAGATTGTAGCTCTGCATGGCGTTCCAGTGTCAATTATCTCTGACAGAGATACAAGATACACATCACATTTTTGGAAAAGTTTCCAACAGTCTTTGGGCACGCGCTTAAATTTTAGTACGGCTTACCATCCTCAGACGGATGGGCAGAGTGAGCGAACCATCCAAACTTTGGAAGACATGCTTCGTGCATGTGTAATTGATTTAGGTGGTAGTTGGGATAACCACCTGCCCTTGATCGAGTTCTCCTATAACAATAGCTATCATACCAGCATTAAGGCTGCGCCTTTTGAGGCAATATATGGTAGGAAATGCATAACACCTATCTGTTGGGCGGAAGTAGGAGAAGTTCAATTATCAGGACCTGATTTAGTCTTTGAAACGACGGACAAGATTGTCCAGATTCGTGACCGCCTGAAAGCTGCCAGAGATAGGCAGAAAAGCTATGCAGATTTAAAGCGTAAACCTCTTAAATATGAGGTTGGTGATAAGGTTTTGCTAAAGGTATCACCCTGGAAGGGGGTGATGCGATTTGGTAAGAAAGGTAAGTTAAGCCCACCATTCGAGATCATCGAATGTATCGGGTCAGTGGCTTACAAGTTAAACTTACCTGAAGAGCTCAGTGGTATTCACAACGTATTCCACGTCTGCAATGTGAAGAAATGCCTAGCTGACGAATCGCTAGTCATACCACATACGGATGTGCATATAGATGAGAGCTTGAAATTTGTGGAAAAAATCATTGTCAATTGAGGATCGACAGGTAAAGAAGCTTCGAAGGAAGCATGTGCCTATTGTAAAGGTCAAATGGGATGCCCGCAGAGGTCCCGAATACACATGGGAGGTAGAGTCCACGATGAAAGAAAAGTACCCTCATTTGTTTCAGTAAATCTCGAGGTCGAGATTTCTTTTAAGGGGGTGAGGATGTAACACCTCGTAATTTCATGTCCAATAATGTATTGACACGTGTCATAAGTTTTGAACGTGTGAAATAATACTCTAGAGGGACTAAAGTTGACAAACAAGAAAAGTATGTGAATACAAGGGTTCAAAATGTCAACAATGGATAAATATACTCTACAATAGCCCTACATGATGTTTATATCCTTAAACGAATAAATCATGGATCATACGAACCTAATCGTGAAAGAAAGTGAGGAATTACAAACTACAGGGGTTAAATGTGTCAACATGTTTAAAGTATACCTCTGAGTGACCTTTTAGCAAACCCGAAGCTTTGTAACGATAAACTATACTCACTAGAATATGTGGTAAAAATTTCACCAAGTTTCGATATCGTATGAGAAAGTTATGACAATATTCGTATACGAGGGGTTAAAAGCGTCAACGTTGAAATTTGTGACTTTTCGGGTAAGCACAAAGTTAACCAAGGACTTAACCAAGTTTTTAAAAGTCTTAAGGTCCTTAAAAATCAAGTTAGAGGGCCAAAAGTGCAAGAAAAACACTTAAAACCACGTATAGAAGGACCAGGGACTGAAATGTAATTTCTTAAACTTGTTTGGCCTGTTGCGCCAGTTTTAGGCGCCCCGCGAGGGACCCTTCGCGGCCCGCGAACAAGCGCCAGCGACAGAAAACGCGAACAGCTGCCAGTTGCAGGTCTGTAGCCGACTTTAAAGGGTTGTTTTCTTATACCAGGGGCTCCCCAATGGTATTACATGCATAGAGGGCACTTGTCTTGATCTCATAACATCAGTAGAGTTGCTTGGCATGATCCTAGATGATTAAAATTCATATATATAGAGCCTCTTAGTTGCAACTCTTGTGCCATTCATTTGCAAACATTCACAACTTCAAGTTCTGGAGCTCCCCTGATCAGCAACAAGCTTCCTAGTAATTCCTAATCATACTTAGGACCTTTGTAAGTGTCCTAAACCCTTCCTAATTCAGTTTAGCTTAGTTATTTAGCTAAAAGTCAAACCGTCGTAATTAAAGTTTGACTTCGAGATTAATTAAAATTTGTTCAATCAAATCTCGAATTAAAAGTACCTATAAGTAGGTATTTATGTGGGTAATAAACCCTTAAAAGGGTACTCTCTGATTCCCACTCTAACTAGGTCAATTGTCGGGTCAAACTTGTTATTAAAAAGTCAACATAGTGCTTATTTTCAAATTAATGCATAATTAGCAATGTCGGAGACATGCAACCTGTTTGATCACTAATATAACTTGGTAATTAATGTAAGAACATGTCTAAACATGTTCAACCCGACAATTTTCAGTTTAGACTCGGATCGGAACCGAAAATCGCATAATTTGACTTTTGCTTTGACTTTCAGTTCTGACCCATTTAAGCATGTTTTAGAATTGCCTTAGAGCTTTATTTGGACCAAGTTTCATATAAGTATAACTCTCTGAGATTATACAACTTGGTTCATAAGTTATCCGATTCATATGCATGTTTCCGTTAAGTGCTTAAATGTTGACTATTATGCCCTTTTCACTATAAAACATGATTTTTGAAAAAGTAAAAGACTAGAAACCTTAGTTACTGATTTATAAACTTGCACCTAAAATTTGACATCAGTTTGAGGTCTAGATTAAGAGTTATGCTCATTAGCGTAATTAGAAAGCTTTTTATTAAATAAACGGCGTAATTAGCATATAGCCTATCTAAACCCGATTTTTAATACTAAACTTTTTACCCACTGATATAAAATAATATTTTGAGATTTTTAAAGATTTTTATTTAATTTTTGGCTGAGCATAACATAGGTCTCTAAGCTTGATTCGGTAATTGTCGGTTTTGCCCTTTTGGGCTATAAAATGAGTTTTACAAATAATTTTGATACCAAACCTTTTGCTACTGATTTGTTATGATAAATAAAATATTTTGAGCCTTCTAGAATATTAAAATTTTCAGCTTTCCTTTAAAAACCCGGAAATAGCTCAAAATCGCCTTTTTTAAGCGTTTTTAACGCATAGTATATATTAAAACTATTTTAAACATATAAGGTTTGATGCCTACTGATATTTTTAATAAATTTTTATATTTTAACAGTAAGCAAAAGTTTTAAACTCAGATTTCCAGTTTTGACCTTTTAAGCCTATGTGAAATTACCAAAATGCCGCTAAGGTGCATAGTTTGGTTTTAAATGATAAATTTCACATATATCTAGTACCCTACTATTATAACTTATTAAATTAAGTATATTTTCTGAATAAATCAGACCTGTAACTCAGATTACTAATTAAACTCTTTTATAACCTTTTAAATGACCAAAATGCCCTTACGAGGCATAGTTTGAGTTTAAATCCATTTCGGGCATAATAGGAGATATCTTACTGATGTCTCAACATATTTAAGGCATATTAACTTAGGAAACTTGTATATGACTCTTATGGTTACCCGTTACGCCCTTTTCGCGTTCGGTTCGGTTTATGTAACTAGTTTGCATAAATTGACCGAAACGGGTCAAACTTTATCATTTTTGTCTCAAAATCCAGAATGTGTTAGTTTACCCATATTATATAAGTCTTCAAACTTGTCGGGTCTAAATCACATTCCATTCCGGTCTTCGCTTAATCGTGCGTTTGAACCGTATCTTCCTTTGAAACTAACCGGTCTAAGCTTAAGCTTAAATAAAGACCCGTTAGAAATCTAATAGGTTATTATAAACCTTTGTTCCAGAATAGGAGACCCAGTAAAAGCTACACGCACTTGCTAATTGTGATTTATACTTGCAAAGGTAAATACTTTTAACTTATTTTCCCTATACGGGCTTGGGGTATGGTATATAAAATACCGCTTGGTCGGACATTGAATCTTTAATCGAATAGAGGTTAAATCATTGATATGCTCCATTTGGAAATGTTTTGTTTGCTTAAAGCCTTTGGGGGGTTAATGACCATGTCCCGGATATCCTTGGCATCATTTTACGAAATGGCCACGACCTAAGCACGGGGTGTAGGCGTACACCCGTCAGTGCCTAAAATAATAATGTGGTGTGTCTATTGATCTTTTACCCGGTTTACGGATCGGGCTACTGAACGCATAAGAAACATGTAATTCTTTTACAAGATTATATTCAAATAATTATGCCAAGTTATAAAATGTTTTGTGCCACGTGCATTCAAATAAATTTTCAAACCTTTTCAAAATGAGTCAGTTAAATTGTATTTACCAGTGTAAACTGACGTATTTTCCCAAAAGGTTAAGTGCAGGTACTACTCGAACTAGGCTGGCCTTCTCCTAGCGTCCACAATAAGTCTCGCAAGCTTGGATGTCAATAAAACTGTTGAACAATATCTCCTTTTTAATTTGATCCGCCTGTGGATCTGTTTCAACTATTTCGTGATATTTAATATTACAATTTATTAAAGTTGAAATGAATCTATCTTTGCTTCCGCTGTGCATTTAAATTTGTGTTGTTTGACTATGATGATATCAACTACGTCACGATACTCCCCACCGGGCCCACCGGTAATACGTGGAAATATCGGGGTGTGACACTTGACAATCTGTTTCGCTCAGTGCCGCGCCCCGATGTTTCCGCCATCGGTTGAGGTGTGACATTAAAGATAGTGAATAAATGGGTAATAAATATTTCAAATTAATCATCGTCAAAAAAGTGTTCATTTCTTGCAATGAGTCAACTAAATTATGACCTTATATTTTGGTTCTTTTTTGAATGTCTAACAAGGTTCGGCCACTCTAGTACATCTGTTGATAAAAAGTCTGTCATCAATTTCAGATGAAACTCACCGTCTGAATGCCCATTATGGTAAAACCCCTAGCTCGTGCATGATATTTTGTCGCGAACCAAAACTCCAACTGATGACCTCCCTAGATAAAATCATGAGAGTAGCGCTAGAGCATTGTCCTTTGATTTTATACTAAAGTTAGTATTTGTTACTTTAATTGAAAACCAAAACCATCTTGTTCCTTCTCCAAAATCTTGAAATTGTATATATGTTCTTGTGATTTTCAAAAATCACTAATATACATATAGGGTTAGGATATAATGAGAAGTTGTGTTTTTATAAGAAACCACCTAATTTTGCTGCGAATTCATCAATACTTTCTGTCTCACCCATCTTCAATCCATCTAATTCGCTTCTTAGCATTTGAAGACAAGCTTTCTGTGTTCTTTCTGCACCAAGATAACGAACTCTTAGTGCTTCCCAAACATCTTCGATTCTGAAAACTTTGCCATCGGAAGCATCACATCTTCAGGTAGGGTTTAGAAGATGACACATAAGGCCATAAACTTCTTTCTTTCTTCAATTCCTGTCCCTTTTTCTTTATCAATCGCATCTTGCAAACCGTTCGCTCCCAAAACAATTTTCACCGTAACTGACCATTGTTGGTCGAAGTTAACTTCGATGCTAGCGAAACAAAACCACCTAATGATTCCTTCACTGTTTCTGAGTTCCCTGAATTCCCATCTTTATCACCTTTCATTATTTGCCTTTAAGGGACTGTTTGGTAGCCTCTGAATGATAATTAAAAGGCTACCTTTTAATGGAACCATTAAGAATTTTACCAGTGAGAAGGTAGAAGAATGTAACATGTGATGATTTACCATTCAGAGGTTACCTCTTAACCATTCAGACTTGAGGTTACCTCTAAACCATTCAGAGGTTTTAAACCATTAAGAGGTAGCATCTGAATGGTCATTAAGAGGCAACCAAACAACCCCTAAATTTAATTTGTGCGTACAAACAACCTGGACGACATCTTGACACTTTTTTTTTTCGATTGATCACAATCTCATAAAAATATCACTTTCTTTGGTCCATGTGAACTCCAGGAAAACAAGTCAAAAGCTATTTCTTTACTTGAATTCGTAGACACAACACCAAATAAAATTCATTACTTCTTCTTTGAATGACGCAAGCAACAAACTAAAAACAATTTACTTGCTTTTATTTCATATGTATATCAACTAGTTTTTGCCCCGCCCGCGTTGCGGGGCAATAACCCGAATATTTCTCTCTTATAACATGTATGTCTGTGTTTCGGTTACTTGTACATACTACTTATAGCACGATCTCAAAAAAATTACATCGAGTCAACCAATTAAAACAAAAACACTACCATACTTTTACTAAAAAACTAAAACAATGGAAAGACTATAATTTTAAACTGAGAGCAAAATTGTAATTTTTCAGGACAAATGAGCATGTACCAGGCATGCCTGGATGAATAAAAATTACACATATGCCCGCCTGCGTTGCAGGGCGTTAAATCAAATATTTCTTAGTTTCATAACATGTATGCATGTATTTAGGTTACTTGTACATACTACTTATAACACGATCTAAAAAAATACATCGAGACAACCAATTAAATGAAAACACTAACATAGTTTTGCTAAAAAAATTAAAACAATAACAGGTCTGTAATTTTGAGCTTAGGGTAAAATACTAATTTGTCAGGACCAATAAGCGAGTGTTAGACAACTGTTTGACACAATAAAAGTTACATTGAGTCAATCAAGCAAAATAAAACAGTACTATAGTTTTGCAAAAAAAAAGGTAAAACAATGGCAAGGTCATAATTTTTAACTGGGGGAGAAATCGTAATTTTTGAAATGAGAGCAAAATCATAATTTTGAACAGAGGGCAAAATCGTAAAAATATATTGAACTGGGGGCGAAATCATAATTTTAAACTGAGGGCAAAATCATAATTTTGAGCTATGGAGGAAAACATAATTTTATTTTGAATTGTGGGCAAAAACGTAATTTTGAGTTGGGGCAAAATCGTAATTTTGAGCTATGGGCAAAATCATATTTTTATTTTGAAGGGGGCAGCAAAAGCGTAATTTTAGACGGAGGGTGAAACCGTAAATTTAAACTGGGAGTAGAATTAGAAATGGGTTTTTGAACTGAGGGCAAAAGCGTAAATTTTGAGCCAAGGCAAAAAGATAATTTTATGTGGAATTAGGGGCAAAAACGTAATTTTAAACAAAGGGCGAAACCGTAATTTTAAGTTGAGATTAAAATTAAATTAAAAATGGGTTGGTTCAATAGGGAAGTGCTAGGCAAGCTGCCTGACACTATTCCCCTAACTTACAATTTGTATATGTAGGATAATTTTATGTGAAATTAGGGGCAAAAACGTAATTTTAAACAAAGGACGAAACTGTAATTTTAAGCTGAAAATAAAATTAAATTAAAAATGGGTTAGTTCAATAGGGAAGTGCCAGACAAGCTGCCTGACACTATTCCCCTAACTTGTATATGTAGGAAAATTACCTGGCACTATTCCCTAATTTACAATTTGTATATGTATGATAATGATAATAATGAAGAAAAATCACTTCCAAACCCTTCGATACACAGTTTCCAAGGAATGTTATGAATTTAGTTTGATTATTAGGCCATCCGTAGTCATAACGCCCCTTTGTGGGCGTTATGCGACACGTGGCGCGCCACGTCAGCGTGTGGGCGTTATAGGGCCTTATGCATTTAAGCCCGTAGTCATAACGCCCCTACCTCATCATTACCCAATTAATTAAATAAACCCTTAAATTATACATATATATGTATATATATATGTCTGTGTGAGTGGAGGGAAAACAAACAAGCAGCATGGCGCCGCGATACACATCGCGCCTCCCCCATTTTTCCGACTGATGGCGCCCTCCGTGGCGGTGTTCCGGCGCTATGCCGGCGCTATGAGGGCATACCGCCCAATTATGCCGCCCCACTACGTTCGGACTTATAAAATCGCACTAGTATACTCTTATCTGTCATCAATGGAGTGGTAGTCCATTGGCAAAGACAAAATCTTTAAACATCTTGAAAGGGGGAGATCTTGGGTTCAAGTCCCATAGACGACGGGAATAAAAGAAATTTGCCGTTCAAAAAAAAGTATACTCTTATCTGTCAAATGAGCTGTGATGGAGTGGTAAGGGAGAGACTAGGTGTTTCAAATGATCCAAGTTCGATTTCTGCTTTTCCCCATTAGTTTCGGTAGCACCGGGTGACGATAGAGACTAGACGAGTAGGTGGTGATCGCTAGTTCAATCCTTGAACTAAACGGGTTGTCAGTAACCCATTTAGGGATTTGTTGGCCGTTCAAAAAAAAAGTATACTCTCGATCTCGAACCTTCAATTAACTATTACCGACTATATACCTTTAAACGGAATAAACAATCGATTTTCGTGCCCCGAGAGTGCTCGGGATTGATTTGTTGGCTGTTCAAAAAAAATTACAATTTCAATTACCTAAAATAAAGCAAATTTTAATAAAATATATTAAAATAAACCCTTAACTTTACTAGTTATTAAAGATTAACCGTCACCAAGAACATGTTTAGATTCATTCGATTTTAGCTTGAAAAACTACTCACGAGCCAAGCTACAAAGCACTTATAAGTTATAAGAACTTGAACTCAAGTTTGGCTCGACTCGACTCGACTTGACTCATTTGCACCATTGCACCTGGTTTCTTTTCGAATACAAAGAATATCTTGTTTGTTTTACAAAGAAAAATTTCAAAGATATATGAGAAGGTAGGCATGTGCTACTGTCCTAGGTCAAAGGGATGTAGCAACTATTAAACGAAACAGAAAAAAAAAAAAAAGTACTAGAGGTAATTCAGAAAGACATTCAAATTTGCCGTTCAAAAAAATAAATAATAATAAAATAAAATAAATTCAGAAAGACAAATACAGCTTCTATATTTTCTTTAATTTATGTAGTTTATCTATATCAAATTACAAATTCATATATCTTAATATTGTTATCATTATCAATATAATGAAAAAAATAAATAAATTTCAATATCGTTGAGATCCATATTAATAAATTTCATTTTCTTTATAAACTCTAACTAGTAAAGAAAATTAGTTTGGCTATCGAAAGCATATTGTCTCTATCAAAAAAAAAATAAAAAAATAAACGAATTTTGTGATATCGTTTTCATTATATGTGAAATATTTTTTTTTTGAAGGGTGACTTTCTATGTACAGGATCTAGTGGTCACTAGGTTCTTGTCAAAGACCATCCCCTGTCAGCCCCGCCTACGGACGCGATGTTCTATCGGCCCCAGCCGCCGCGCAAACTGACATTCGCCCGGAAACCATACTGCCCCCACATGAGAACCTCGCTGGGGTAACAGCTAGGTAAAACCGGGTTGCCCTCCGGATCGAACCATGCCTCGGTAGGAAACGATCAATCATTGGGACGTCCCACACCTTTTGCTACAGCCGGGAGTCGAACCGGTGTCTCCAAGAAGAACACCAGCCCAACTGACCAACTGAGCTAGGATGGGGGATATATGTGAAATATCTATCACAAAGAAAATTTGGTGTGCTAAGTTTCCATCTTCGTCACCTTACATTCAAGTTTGCTTCTTGTTTCGAATTTCTTATTGGTTTAAAAGTGCCATATTTTACTTGGAAACATAAAATAATCTCAAATGATAAAATTAAGAGTAAATTGCCAAAATCGTTCATGAGGTTTGGATATGTTTGTCATTTTCATCAAAAACAATTTTTTTTGTATCATATAATCCTTCATTTTTAGAATTTTTTGTCATATTCATCCAAACGTCTGACTTTTTTTTTTTTTTTTTTGCCAAAATCGTCCACGAGATTTGGGATTTTTTACCATTTTCATCTAAATGTTTGATAGAAAAAATAAAAAAAATTGGATGTTTGGATGGAAATGGAAAAATATCTCAAAAGTGAAGGACTATATTGTACAAAAAAAGTTGTTTTTGATGAAAATGACAAATATGCCAAAACCTCATGAAAAACTTTGATAATTTACTCTAAAATTAACAAACATGGCATTTTATATATATTTGATATAACTATTATCATATCTGAGAAGAATCAAGTTAAACTAGTTGAGATCAATCATAAAACTTACTCGAATACGTTTGGATTGAAATATGAATCTAAGAGATATAATTATTGATTGACAAAAAACCAAATTAAAAATAAAATGAGTAATATAAAACTAACATATAACAATTGTATCAAATTATTTTTTCTGTACAAGTTCTAATTCAAATACATTTCCTTTAACTTCTAATTCTTTTGAGTGTATCCAAAATTTCTTCAAAAATTTATGGATCAAGCATTTGTTTAGAGTTTCATGTCCTATATATTTATATTTATTTAATACTAAACATAAAACATTTGAACCAATAACATAACAATCCAACAAAAGTGCTAGATTTAAAATCATAAAACTTTAGGAAATAATGACACTTATATATTCCAATTATATTCATACAAAAAATTTAAAGGTGCTTTCTTGAAGGACCATAACCTTATTACATTCCATACAAGCTATATAATAAACTTAGTTAAAAGTACCCTCATATTTTACAAATTTAAATGATATTTTTCAAATAGATAAATAAGATATTTATTAAATGGATAAATATATGAAATATATATTTTGGGTCCACAAATTTGAACCTCCAATTTTGACATTATTTAATATTTGTCTCCTCAATAAACACACTCCGTTCAACCCTATCCTATCCTATCCTTTTTCCCATTCCTTCCACTTGCATTTAGGACAAGGATAAAAGTCACACCTCATCACATGTTTGCTACTCCACCATAAAATGTTCATCCAAACATTTTCATGTTTACTTTGACTTGTAAAAGTCAAATTCCATCAAAGTACAATGAATATATAGATAGGATAAATTACTAAAAAATATGTTTGAACGATATAGTAGGCTAGTAGCCGATACCAAATTTATAAACTGTTAAAAACAAATTCGGATATAGACTAAGGAGGTGATATTAGAAAATTAATTATAATAAGTTCTATTATAAAAAAAAACAAATTATAATAAAAATTACGCCCCTAGCCCTTGTTAGACCATTCCAAATTGTATTGTATGTGTAAATAAAGGTATAGAGAAACTGTACAATACAATTGGCCTTAACGTACGCTCATACGCGATGAGTATTCCGCATGTTATAGGGGGTCCTGGTTTAATGAATCCGCATGTTATAGGTTTCTGGGTTTGTGAGTTTTAGTGAATCCGCATGTTTTATAGGTGTCCAGGTTTCTGAGTTTAGGAATTCCGCATGTTTATAGGTGTCCGGGTTTGTGAGTATTAGGAATTCCGCATGTTTATAGATGTCCGGGTTTGTGAGTTTAGAAATTCCGCATGTTACAGGCTCTCCCGGTTTAGTGAATCCGCATGTTATAGGTTGTCCGGGTTTATGAAGCCGCATGATATAGGTTGTTCGGGTTTGTGAAGCCGCATGTTATATTTTCACAGCGTACGCATCGTACATTAAGGCCAATTGTACAATAACCGGCCTCTAAACATATATATATGAGTCCATGACCCGCTCCCTAGTTTTCATTTTAAATTGTCATGTAACTCGACAGTTGATCCATGGTCTACTATCCACAATTTTTAGGGTTGATCACATTTAAAACTCAATCATTAATGTCAACTTGTTGTTTTATGTATGAGTCCCTTATATGATCATTTGATCACCGGCCATACCATGATGCTCTGCATTTAGATCCATACATCCTCCACAAGATTCAACACTTCCAAACTTGAATCCGATCTTCCAACTCTTCAATTCCAGCTCCTAATCTTCGTATTCTACTTCAAAAACATTGTTCTAGTATGTATGCAGATCGTATATCATGTATTTATACCCACAAAAGGCCATACAATGTTATAACTCTAGTAGAATATACGTTTTTTCACGATTTCAAGGCTTATCGCGTATCGTGATATGGGCATGTCATGACGCGCATATACTCACGAATCGAGACACGCGTACCACCAAAACTTTGAAATTGCAAATTTAGTCCCTGGACTTTATTTTTCCTCCCGAGTGCTCGTTTATTCACCATTTAGCTTGTTTTTTTGCTTCTTTTATGCAACGGGACCTCTAATAACACCAACTAACCAAATATACAATAAATTCTTATAATAACAACTCAAAAAAATATGAAATTATACAAAATCCATAGTTAAAAGCGTGCTTGTGTTTTGCAACACATCAAATATCCTCACACTTGAACTTTTTTCATCTCTAAAAAAACTTTGCAATGGAATCAGAATCAACACAAATGGTTTCCAAAACATAGGTTACTTAATTACAGATATAATGATGTTTTAACTAAGATTACCTGTATTGTGATCCACTTAAACCCAACCGCCAACCCATCATGCCCCAATCATGCGTAATCTTTATGTTCAAGTTAACATTTAATATAAGGGTCTCACACTTAAAATCTACAGTTCCACCGAATCCCGTATCCAACTTTTAAGGCCCAGTTTTAAACCTTTTAGATTTACCAACGATTGCAAATAAAGACCTACATGTATTCTGAACTAACCTTTCATGGATAGCATGGATGATGATTTATGATTTCTTTTTAACATATACTGCCTTACTGAGTGGTATATCAATCAGGCCTGTAACCCGACATATGACATGTAAGCTTAACAAATATACTATGTTTAGTAACGTTCACCTAGTGGTGTTTCAGCTAAGTTAGTTACAGCTCAACATGTGACACATAGGATTTTAGAAACTGTTATTCTTTTAAACTCTTAATTTATGATATGGTAATGATGGAATTTTTCGAGCGCCACCAAATCCAGATTTACTTTCATAAAAAGAAAAGGTGGGCTGTTTAATCCATGAATAAATATCAGTTTTTAACTTCGGGTTCGCTAAAAGGTCATTCAGAGGTATAATTAAACATATTGACACTTTTGGTCCCTCTAACTTGCAAAGTTGCGCGTAACTTTACTTATAGGCATAAAAACCTTAGACGGCCAATAATTGGCATTCCCGAGAGTATAATCAAATATCATGAAACTCCCGGTTTGTTAAAAGATCACTCAGAGGTAAGAATTAACATGTTGACGCTTTTAACCCTTTATTGCGCAAACTTTCAATTAATTACGCAAACGGCTACACTCGATCAACAAGTGGCTCATTTGTGAATATAAATACCGTAAGAGGTTATTTAGAAACTTATTTTAGGTATGCTAACACTTCCAGTCCTTTCATAGTCAAAGTTTTTGATTTTTCGAAAAATTAGTCCCTTAATTTCAACGTTTGACTTTATTAGGGTTTATTACACGTGTCAATACATCATTGGACGTGATTTTACAAGGTGTTACATCCTCACCCCCTTAAAAGAAATCTCGACCTCGAGATTTGCTAAAATGCTGGAAGTACTTTTTGTCGCATAATGGACTTAACTTCTATAGCATAGCTGGAGCCTCTCTAAGCACCCAAGATGACCTCTATTATAGGTACATGTATCCTCTTGGAGCTTCTTAACCTGTCGATCCTTAATCGATACAGGTTTCTTATCATATCATAAATCTGCATATCATTATGTGATAATGCTTCTTGACTTATTGGCGAAACATATCCTTAAATCATTAGTGTGGACTACATGGCGAGCTTCGCCAAGTTCCTTAAATAGGTTTTAGCTTATATGCTACTTAATCTTGATACATTCTCTTCCCTCGAATGATTCTAAATATTCAGAGCTTACTAGCCTGGTAATTAACAAATTAGCACACCCTTCCAGGGTGATACCTTCTGTTGAATCTTTTTCCTTAACAAGAACTTAAGAGGGTTGCGACTTTCATCAGTCCTAAATTTTTCCGCCGATTACTGGCAACTTTCAGACGATTATGGATTTGTATTATCTTATTCGTTGTTTCTAAGGCAACTTTCAGATCCTGACAATTGGACTTACCAATCTTCTGTCTAACAAAAATGTTTATTATTCCGTCTATACAAGGTCCCCAATGGAGCAACCTTGATGCTTTCATATTAACTATTATAGAAAAGCTTATTTTAAGGTGAGATGGTTATTCCAACCAATGATTAAAACTAATCTCAAGGAATAGCTAATCCTCACAGCTAGTCGAACAAATCGACGATCCTGGGCAGCCGATGGCGATTCTTAATTGTTGCCTAAATAGGGTTACGGTAATTAATGCATAAGCAAAATGAACCGTCCTTCTTTATTAACAATACCGAATTCTCATAATATTGAGTTAGGCTTTATGAACCTGTATCTTAAAACTTACTTAATCAGGGATTCGATTATTCCATAATCAACATGGAGTTTTTACAATACTGGAGCCCTAAGCGGGATGTTAATCTTAACTCTACTTGCCTCTCAGGAGGTAAACAGGGTAATCTTTGGAGAAGATAACCAAGGTACAAGGAGGTTACAGAGATTTTCCAAATCTCAGGCTCCAGTTCATCTATCATTTCCTGTGTCAAATAAGTGACACATTCTCGTTACGAGTCCACAGATTCCTTTATCAGAGATATTTACTTGGAAAATTCCATTCTACATATCTTTTTTGAATACCATTAGCTGACTTTAATACCGTATGACCATTGGAATATCTTTGTGGTTCCATGCATTAAACCTCCATACTGATCAGGCATGGAAGCAATCTATGGAACATATTAAGATACACCAATCCTCATATGGCGCTTTTGTCATACCATCTGGTATTTGTAATCGATAGAGATCAAAGAGATATCAATCACATATGATGATGCACTTCATCTGGAGAGAAGGTACAATAGAATTTCACGACTGAAGATTTCTGACAGGAACAAAAGAAATGGCTCCTATGATTTTCGCCTGTAAGTTTTATCTTACACTTAATATCTAGGGTTCTTATGGAAGATTTTAGAAGTTTACTATACTTATAATTTATGAAGGATTTATTGGTATCCGAATTAAAACAGAATTCTTAGCATTTATATTCCAATAAATGTTAAAGAACGTACCTAACGTTATTATTGATATGAACTACTTCTGGCACTCTTTAGGAGAGTTTAAGCGCTATCATTCTTAGGCTTTCCTTCCCTAGTCGTACTTCTTTTGACAGATGCAGGGCATGTAGTCTTGATGTGGCCTTTCTCACCACAGCCGAAACAGACTGCATTCTCCATGTCCTTGCAATCCAATGTTTTATGCTCCCTTGATTTGCAGATCCCACAAGCCCTCGGCTGCGATTGGGATTTTGGTTCGAACCTGCACTTCCCATAATGGCGCTTCTTGCAGGTCTTGCATACAGGTTTCTGGTTGGACTTTTGTTTGTTCTTTTTCTTAGAACTCTGGGAGTTATCTTCCTCCCTTTTCCTTTTTAGTTCATCCTTTGCATTAGAGGCATGAACGAGATCCTTCTCGTGAGTAAGGAAGGGTGGTCTTGGGTGAGATTTGGAGCAAGTAGCATTGGGCTCCTTGAACTTTTTCACGGCCTTCTTCACAGCTTTTCCAACAGCTGCGTCTATCATAGTTTGAAGAACATCTTTGGAAATTCTAAGGTTCACAATTGTGGCATCATTAGCATGTGTCACATCATCCATAACACGATCAACGGCTGTCTTATCCGAGTTTGTCATACTCGATATTTGGTTCCTAACACCAAATAAAACAATTATTTAGTTGCAATCCAACAACCGCTATTCATCATCCTGATGACCTAATATATACTAACCATGGTATCGTTAAACCATACCGGCTAATATAGTACGAACATTCTCAATGAACGTCATTTAGATATGTATATATATATCAATTATACTTAGCCTAGGCCATATAAGACCATCAATGGCAATTAAGGTTTGGACCTAGTCCATCACCTTTTTGACAGGGGGTCAAATGTCACATCTGTCTTGATCATATTTGGTGATTTTTGGATAGCTTGAAAGCTTGTCATAAGGATATTGGAGAAGAGCGATTCCTAATGGATATAGAGCATTTATCTAAAATTGTTGAAGCAGTCTCTAAAGTATCATCGGCCAATTCTACCTTGCGTTATATGTCTAGAATCCTATTCAGGCGGAAACAACTGTTTACAACATTTATTGTCCACAATAGACTTTTCTGTGCCAGAATCAAACAAATTCCCACATAAGCATCATTGATAAGGAAAAGTACCTTTTATGATGTTATCTTTCTGTACCGCCTCCTGGGTGTTCATCTGAAAGATTCAAGCGTTTGCTTTCTTGGCCTCTTCAGGCTTCTTCTGATTCCTAGGGCAGTTAGTCTTGATATGCCCCTTCTCGTTGCAACCATAACAGGTTGCATCTTTCAACTTCTTGCAATCCAAGGTTTTATGTTCCTTAGACTTGCAGATTCCACAGGGTAGAGGCTGAGATTCAAATCTGCATTTCCCGAGGTGGTATTTCTTACAGGTTTTGCACCTGGTCTTTTCACCCGACAGCTGGTTGCCTTTCTTAGACCCGGAACTCTTCTGATGATCAGAGTTCCCCTTTTTCTTCTTATCGGAGTGATGAGAATTCTCATCCTCCCTTTTACGCTTTCCTTCATCAGAAGCTTTGGCAGCCTTGTTTCTGACTACATCGAGTGTGAGAAATAGCGACAGATCTGCCGCTGACCTGAATGTAGTAGGTCTCGATGCTTTCACGCTTGCCTTGATTTCTGGGGCTAGACCTCCAATAAAGCGAGCTATACGCTTTGGTTCCGGTGTGATCAAGTAAGGAACCAATCGAGACATAGTATTGAAACTTGTAAGATATGCCTGGCAATCTAAGTTCTTCATGACCAATGTCAAGAAGTCAGTCTCGATTTTCTCAACTTCGTGTTGAGGACAGTAATTTTCTTTGATAAGAGCAACAAACTGATCCCATGTCAGATTATATAACGGGATTTTTCCTGTAGACTGGATTAGTGACCTCCACCAAGCTAGGGCTTCTCCTTTAAAAGATTGCGAAACAAACTTCACAATGTCTTGTTCTGCACATCCGCTAATATCAATAACGGTGTCCATCTCATCGAGCCATGTCATGCAATCGATGGCCCCTTTTTCTCCTGTGAAGTCTCTGGGCTTGCAGGAGACAAAATATTTATATGAACAGGTTTTAACATGTGGCTCTTGTTATAGCATAACCTGTCTAGACGGGACACTCCTTTGATTTGACGAGTGATTAACATCGTCTTCTTTTGACTCATGGGTTTTAGAAGGGGGCTTACTACGAGCCACATATAGAGTCTTAGAGTGTGTACCACTTGACTCATCATACTGTCTGTCAAGAGCTCGAGTAACAGCATTATCTATTAATGCCTGCAGTTCCGCACCAGTTATATTAACTCTGGTAGTATCATTGTTCTCCTTCGGGTGGCTGTTAACCTCATCTGATCCAGCCATGTAGCTTGATTGCTACATAAATATTGACAATGGTTTATTCAGAGGTTATTATGGAATCATCATTTTTGACGATTCATTAACCATGGTAATATAAACCATATTAGTTAATTTGTTAATTATATTAGTATTTTCATTATAATTTATCCTAGTATATAAAACATTAAGGATATTAAAGTGGCACAACAGGCCTAATCACAAGGACAGTTTTTAATTTATAAGCCATGATTTTAGAGAATCGAGGCATTCAGGTTTGAACATAGTTCATTACCTTTCTTGACAGAGAGTCAAAGACTACAACTGTCTTTTATCTTTTAGGACAATAGATATGGCCCGTAGGCATTTCATCACTTTAGGGATATTTATAATATTATCATCTTTATTTGATGATTTAAGCCATGACTTCTAAATCACTAGGCTAGATAAGGGGTTGGAAATTCCCAATATAAAGATGACAAGTGTGATTTTATCGCAATCACTGTTGTCAGGAGTGTTAACATGTTTTCAGATGTTAACAAGAATCTGAATCTCTTTTAAACAGGTTTTACCACCATAGCTAGGTCTTTAATGACATTTACGCTAGGTTATACCCTTTAAGATTCTTTTTAATATATATTTGCAGATCAATTACAAAAAGGAATGATATTTTGATTTACTTCATGTGTTATATTCATATAAAATGATAAAATGGAATTTAGATAAAATATTCCAATGATTTTTAAAAGGAGTATATAATTGCCCTAAACGGGACTTGAAGGGATGACGTTGTCCATGAAGGGATTAAAAGATAAATATGTCCTTATAAGGACTACTAAGGAAACGAACTTCAGCAAAAGGAGTTTTCTTCTTTACTTTACTTCTGAATGTTTTCTCCTTGGTTTCACGTTGTATCCTAGCCGCGGTACGAAGCTTGACAATTCAAAGCTCCGGATGTGGAGAACTTCCAATATGGCTTCTTTGCTTGGCGACATATTCAAAACATATAAAATTGAAAGCAATAGATTTCCGAATAGGGATGAGGGTATTCCTATGTTAAGTCTAGACTCAGAAGGTCAAGGAATGTGCTACTGTGTCATTGAGATTAAACACAAAAGGCTAGTGTTTAATTCACTCAATGTTGGCTCTGATACCAACCTGTCACACCCTGATATTTCCACGTATTACCGGTGGGCCCGATGGGGAGTATCGTGACGTAGTTGATATCATCATAGTCAAACAACACAATTTAATACACAGCGGAATCAAAAGATAAATATATTACAAACCGAATGAGAATATCAAAGTATTACAAACGGTATGTAAAGGATCCACATGCGGATCAAATAAAAGAAAACTGTTCAACAGACTTTAGGCATCTTGAACTTGCAAGATTCCCTATTAACGCCCTGAGCTCCCAGCCAATTACGTACAGTACCTGTCACTTAACCTTTTTGGAAAATACGTCAGTTTACACTGGTAAATACAATTAACTGACTCATTTTGAAAACATTTAAGAAAATTGTTTTGAATGCTCAAGGCACAAAAATTCTTTTATAACTTGGGACAATTATATAAAAATAATCTTGTATACAGATTTACATGTTCGTTATACGTTCAGGGCCCGATGTTAGAAACCGAGTCAAGATTAACAGACACGCCACAAGTATAGGCCCACAAGAGAGTGAGATATTGTTTCCCTTATGCAACTGTCAGGTGTATGCCTACACCCCGTGCTTAAGACGTGTCCATTTTATTATAATGATGCCAAGGATATCCGGGACATGGTTGTAACGCCCGGCTTCGTTGTACTTTCCATTTATAGCAAGTTTTTATTCGTATGTTTATTTTTAGGAACTTTGTACCCTTGTAATCGTCGTTCCTTACAATCATTGTAAACTCGAGACTTGAATCATGAATGAAACTTGCATTTATTTAAACTCGTGTTATACATACTCCATGCATGCTTGTACGTTTAAATTGAGAAACAATTTGGTATTTATTCGGGATGTTTGCAAACTTATGATAAACTATTGAACACGTGGTATTCATGTTTTATACAAAACTTATGCTTAGTCATACTCAATTTACACTTGTGCAACCTTTAGAACATGTTACTTATGCTTAGGAACCTTAAATAAGTCACAAAACCCGTCCTAAATAACAATTGGATATGTTGCAAAACAATAAAACATAAAATAAAAATTTTGTGCTTTCTGGTCCAGGCTTACGGACCGTAAGCACCCCCTTACGGTCCGTAAGGGGGTCTGGCGGGACAGCAGCCTTGACAGCTCGTGAATTTGCACGAAATCCCAAGTTCTTGCCCTCTCCAATCAGCTCTAAACCTCCTTTAAACACCTCCAATCAACCCTAAACTCATCCCCTATAAATACCCATCTTCTCCAAGCCATTCTACACTTTCAACACCCTCAAATCTCTCCAAAATCACTCTCAAGTTCTTGCAAGATTCAGAAATTCGGACAGATTCATACCTCTTTACAAAAGTGAGCATAACTTGCTCAAAACTCAACAAAATCACTTGATTCTTCTTTCTAATTGCTTGGATAATCCTTGGGCTTGATTCCTTGATCTCTTCTTGGAGAAATCAGACCTGGAATTACCCTAAAAATGTCCATAAACTTTCTGTTGTGTTTTAAATCCTTTCAAAGCTTGTTTAAACTTATCAAACTTGAGTCTAACTCATCTCAAACCTTTGTCCTAATGCTCATAATCAAATGAATGGTTAGTTGGGCTTAAAAACAAGGTTGAGACACTTAAAATCAAAGGATTAATCCTCATAAACTTTCTGTTTTAGTTAGGGTTCTACCCACAAGAAGTATTCAAGCTTGAAGCTTGGTAAAAGTGTGATGGTTAGACTAGCTTGGGCTATCTTTCATGAACATCCACTCACTTCTTGATGTTTTCTCATAGAATAGTTGTTCATTTCATTTCTTATGTAAGTTCAAGACCCTCCTTGAATGTTTTTACATCAAGTGTAGTGGTGAACATTGGAGGTACCTAAATGGGAGCTTGTTCTTCCTACCTCATGTATGATTTCTATGACACTTTGAGGTACCTAAATGAAGACCTTAGTCTTCTACCTCATGCTTGACATATATGATATACTATAACCTAAGTAATACTTACATGAAACTATATGTGATTACTTGTTATTCTCGTATGCTATGTAAACTACTTGGACGTTATATGCTCATTAACTTTGCTAGCCTCCTTTAACAATTATAGCGCTATAGGATTAACGCCCCACCCGCTATTCTTTTGGGTATTGTTAAGTTAAACATGTTACCACCTGCTAAACTCTTGGGATTAGGCTCTTTTAATGCGTTGTATTCTCGGGTTTGAACATATAGTACGCCATATTTGCATACTAGTACTCACATATTATGAATCATGTTGGATATGAGCACTTTTTATTCTATTTATGCTATGTAACAAAACTTGTATACTCGCCTTTGCTTTTGCATTGAACTCTATTTTAATACATGTTGCAGGTTAATTGATGAAGTGATATTGCAAGATGAAACAAGATTTAGGGTGGACTAGATACACACCTAGATTAAATCATCTATTTTTGTTGTTATGTTTTATTATGAAACAATGTTGTTATTTTATTTGAACCTTGTATGACAATTAGTCTTGAAATGAAATTTGAATTTAATTAATATTGTCACATAGTGTTATGAAGTCTCTTACAATCTACGCACTTCGTCTCATCCCGATGTTTCCGCCATCGGTTGGGGTGTGACAGATTGGTATCAGAGCCATAACTATAGGGAATTAGGAAAAAGTAGGAATGCTTTGCCCTAGTCTATAGTTTTAGGAACTTTGTCTCTTATTTGATGTTTAAAACTTATGTACTCTACCTTGCATGCTTCCTAACTATACTTCTTGTTTGATTAAATTTATATGCCTTTCCTAAGGCTAACATGAATACACTTTTGTTTATTTGAATACTCTTGTAACATAAACGAGACGACTTTACCAAAATAGGCGTGAAACCCACAATTTGGTAAACGACTCTCATTCTACCTTAAACTATTTTTGCACGAAATTACACCATTAAGCTAGGAGTGAAATCCACAACTTAATGGTAATTTCCATTTCAACTCTAGTGGACCCTCGTCAAAGTGTCGAAATTTTATTTTGACCCGACGAGTACCAACCACATTTAGGGTACGAAATCGTCAAGTTAGGGGTGAAACCCGCATCTCGTCGATTAAGTCCCATTCCTCGATTTTCAATCTCGCCAAAGTCCCAATTGTTTCAATCGATTAGAGACGTGTAGTAACTGGAAGGGTAAGATACCGTTAATCGCTTCTCGACGAGAGTATCTTACCTATAGGCCAAAGCACGTTTTCTCTAATTCGAAAGGCATTCGACCCACTTTGGAATAGTCGACGTTTCTCTACCCGAAACAATCCAATGTTTTATTGAGCCTCTCTTTTATGTATCTCAATTTATATGTGATTTTATACTTGAACGTTCATTCATTTCAAACTTTTTACTCGATTCGCTCACGTATCGCAATAAAAAACAATAACAATCTCTCGTGAACAAACTAAATTTACGATGCTTTCATTTATTCATGTTATGCTATATGAAATTCATGATTATGCTATATGAGACGTTTAAACCTTGTATGCTATGTGAATCAAGTTGAACCCTTTATGCTATGTGACACGTTATGCTATATGAATCATTTCATGAAAACAATTTTCTTAAACAAACATTATGATCAAGTCTCACCTATTCGTTCTTTTGAATCTTAGATGTCTTCCCGTCACTCCAAAACGTCTAAGAAGTCAAGGTCTCGCTCCAAGAAGAAGATGATGGTCTTCATGGCCAATCAAATTGCGCGCATCGTCCCAAAGGTCGTTACCGAAATTCGAGCTTCCGAAACTCCGAACTCCTCCGTCGACTCTAAGGTTGAAGCACGCAAACCCGTTTCGTTTAACTTCAAGCACTTTTCGTCGTGCAACCCCAAACCATTCACTGGCAACGATGGGGTGACCGCCATGCTCGAGTGGTTTGATAGCATGGAGGTCACGTTCATCAACAGTGAATGCCCTGAAGAGCTCAAAACGCGTAGTGCGACTGGGGTATTCCAAGCCCGAGCTCTCGAGTGGTGGACGAACGAAAGGAACATCCGTTCGAACGAAGAGGCTTATGCCTTGCCCTGGGGAGAAGTCAAGACCCTCATGATGGAAGAATTTTGCCCTCCGCATGAGCAACAAAGGTTAGAAGAAGAATTTTGGGCTCTAAAGCAAGTGGGTGATGAGAACCTAGCCTACACTACCCGTTTCAAACAACTTAGCTTCATTGTTCCTCACCTCGTTATGACCACCGACCGTAAGATAAGGAAGTACATCAATGGGTTACCTTCTAGCATGCGCGATACGATCGAGGCAGCCAAACTCGACAATATCGAAGCTGTTTACCGTTTGGCCGCTTCCCTAAACAACAATCGCATTCGCGATAAGCAAGCCGCAAACCCCGTTTCATTCAACCAGCCAACCAAATTACCCAACAGCCGACTAGCAATAGGGGGAAGAAGCGAAAGCAATCGAACTCCGTTTGCAACGCGATTGTGCCACCCGTTAACCCAAATCCTGTTGCTCCTGATAACACCCAAAAGTCGTACACTGGGATTCACCCCAAGTGTGCCACTTGTACCTATCACCATCCTCCCAATGCCAGGTGTCGCCGCTGTACCAATTGCAACCGTTATGGGCATGATACCGCTTTTTGCCGCAGCTATCAACAACAACAAGCACCACAAGCTCAGCAAGCACAACAAGCTCCACCCGCTCCTCAAAACGCCAGACCAGTTAGGGCTTGTTTCAAATGTGGGGATGCTAATCATCTTCGTCCTCAATGCCCACAATGGAATCAAGAGCAGCAACAACCTCCTCGTGGACGCGCTTTCAACCTGAACGCAAATCAAGCACGCAACGACAATGATGTCGTTAACGGTACGTTTCTTGTTAACCATCTTTATGCTTCGATACTGTTTGATACTTGTGCGGACAAAAGCTTTGTGTCCTTAGAATTCGAATCATTGTTAAATTGCACGCGCTCTAAGCTACCTAAGTCGTTTTCCGTTGAAGTCGCCAATGGCAAATCCATCTTAGTCGATTCCGTTCTCCTCGATTGTCGTCTTACTCTTAACGAGCACGTTTTTACCATCGACCTCATACCCATGCAATTGGGTAGTTTCGACGTCATCATAGGCATGGATTGGCTACAACAGAACCATGCTGAAATCGCTTGTCACGACGTCATGTATGACAATTAGTCTTGAAATGAAATTTGAATTTAATTAATATTGTCACATAGTGTTATGAAGTCTCTTACAATCTACGCACTTCGTCTCATCCCGATGTTTCCGCCATCGGTTGGGGTGTGACAATGGTCATTAACCCCTAAAGGCTTTTATTTCAAACAATACAGATTAAAACGGGTTACCTCAATAATTTAACCACAATACGATTAAACATTCAATACCCGACCAAGCGGTATTATTATAATACCGTATCCCAAGCTCGTATAGGGAAAATCAGTTAAAAGTATTTACCTGAGCTTAAAATGCAATTTATACTCAGCCGTATATCCTAGTTAGCAAGCACAAGTACCTCTACTGGGGCTCTTAATCTGGAACGAAGGTTTTATTAACCTATTAGATTCCTAACGGGTCTTATTTAAGTCGTAACTTAGACCGGTTGGTTTTAAGGAAAGGTTCACGGTTCAAAACGCATGATTAAGCGAAGACCGGAATAGAATGTGATTTAGACCCGACAAGTTTGGAGACTTGCATAATATGGGTAAACTAAACACATTCTGGATTTTGAGGCAAAAATGATAAGGTTTGACCCGTTTCGGTTAATTTATGCAAACTAGTTACATAAACCGAACCAAACGCGGAAAAATGCATAACGGGTAACCAAATGAGTCATGAACATGTTTCACAAGTTAATATACCTTAAATATGTTGTGATATCAGTAGGATATCTTCCATTATGCCCAAAACGAATTTAAAGTCAATTTAGGGCCCGAAAGGGCATTTTGGTCATTTTAAAGATTATAAAAGAGGTTAAATGAAAATCTGAGGTTCTGGTCTAAAATGATCAGTAAAATATTTAATTTAATAAGTTATATCAGTAGGGTATTGCATATATGTGAAATTTGTTATTTATAACCAAACTATGCACCGAAGGGGCATTTTGGTAATTTCACATAAGCTTTAAAGGTCAAATTTGGGAATCTGAGTTCAAAACTTTTGCTTACTGTTAAAGTATAAAAATTTACTAAAAAAATCAGTAGGTATTAGGTCTTATATGTTTAAAATAGTTTTAACTCATACTATGCGTTTAAAACGCATAAAAAGTCGCTTTTAAGCGATTTTCGGGTTATATAAGAAAATCTGAGTTTCTGATCAGTTTATAAAGTTCAAAATACTTTAATTATCATATAAAATTAGTAGCAAAAAGTTTGGTAGTAAAATGTTATGTAAAACTCATTTTATTCAAGAAAAGGGTATAACCGACAATTACCGAATCAAAGCAAGAACCCTACGTTATGCTTAGCTTAAAAATAAATAAAAATATTCAAAAATCCCAAAATATTATATTACATCAGTGGGTAAAAATTTTGGTGTCAAAATTTGGGTTTAGATAGGCTTTATGCTAATAATGCCGTTTAATAAATAAAAAGCTTTCAATTTACGCTATTGAGCATAACTCTTAATCTAGACCTCTAACTGATGTCAAATTTTTAGGACAAGTTTATACATCAGTAATAAAGGTTTTTGTCCTCTCACATTTTCAAAAATCTCGTTTTAAGGTCAAAAGGGCATAATGGTCAACTTTTAAGCATATAACGGAAACATGCAATGAACTAGGATTTCTATGGAACCAAGTTGTATAACCTCAGAGGGTTATACTAACCTATAATATGGTCCTAAAGGAATCCTAAGGAATATCTAAACTAAGCTAAATCGGGTCAGAACTGAAAGTCAAAGCAAAAGTCAACTTTTGCGACTTTCGGTTGCGAACCGAGCCTAAACTCAGAATTGTCGGGTTGAACATGCTTAAACATGTTCTTATATTAATTACCAAGTTATTTAAGTGTTAAAACATGTTCCATAACTTCTGTATTATTAGTTATGAATTTATTAGTAAAAACTGACTCGTTTGACTTTTTATTAAGAAGTTTGACCCGACAATTGACTGAGTAAACGTGGTAATTAGGAGGTGCCCTTTTGAGGGTTTAACACCTACCTAATTACGGTCACGTAGCCATGTTCGTTGCGAACAATGGCTCAACCGTTTAAAAGTCAAAGCGTTTATCGAAAACGCTTGACTTTTCGGCTATAAACGCTAAATAAAACAAACTAGTCACGAAAGGACACTTACAAAGGGTCTAATGGACTGAAGGAGGTTCTTAAGAAGTTCAAGACCCTCTTAGAATCAGAAGCATAGCAGATTTGAAGAAAATGTGAGTTGCAAATGAAAGTGGGGAAGGGTATATATAGGATTTTGAGAACCGTTAGGATCGTTCATCGATAAACGTGCTTCGATCTCGGCCTTACAAGTATTACCCATTGTTTTTCAATGCCATGGGTGCTCAAAATGGCCCATAGAATGAAGGAAACAATGTGTGGAAACCAGAAATCAGCTGCTGTAATGAAAACAACTATTTTTACAGGTCTGATGCACTTTAGTTCAGCAAACAGAACTTTTAAAAATTGCAGAAATGGTCCCTGTGAGCATATAAGGTCCTATTAGGCATGTTTAAGGCTCGTTAATCCATTTCCAAGGCTCTACAATGATTCCTAAACATAGGGGATACAAAACATGCCCAAAAATATGTCGGATGTCGGTTTGTTTGGCCGTACGGTCACGTTGTTCGACTAATTACGACGAAATACGAACGGACGCGAAAAACGATCCGAAATACGCGACGAATGGAATTTTATCATGCCAATCATTAAAATAAAATATTTTAATGCTTACATAAATTTTTGGATGTCCGGATATATCCAGAACGTAAGATATGCGCGAAAATGCAAACTTGTGCACTTTTTGACACTTTTAGTCCCTGTTTGACTTAAAAGTTTATTTTTGCGCACTAAACACCTCTAAGCCTATATCTAAGCTATACAAAGGATATTTAGGGCATGTTTAACTTACGATCATATTCCGGAAGGTCCGTTACCATACGAATCGACGTACTTTTGCAGTTTGACGCAAATAGTCCTTTAATTGCGCAAAGTAGCGCGAAATATCATTTAATGATATACAAGCCTTCCATGGCCCATAATGGGCATTCCAAAGCATGGGTTTAATTATTGCTACGCTCTCGATCGCTTAAATGGTCACCAAAAGGCGTAGATTCAAAAGTTGACGCTTTAGGTCCCTCTAATGCGCAAACTTGCGCATATCATCGTTTAATAGCATCTAAGCCTCATCTAATCCATATTAGGCATTCTTGAGAGTATTATTAAACATCACGATTCTTCGGGTTCGCTAAAAGGTCATTTAGAGGTATAATTAAACATATTGACACTTTTAGTCCCTCTAACTTGCAAAGTTGCGCGTAACTTTACTTATAGGCATAAAAACCTTAGACGGCCAATAATTGGCATTCCCGAGAGTATAATAAAATATCATGAAGCTCCCGGTTTGTTAAAAGGTCACTCAGAGGTAAGAATTAACATGTTGACGCTTTTAACCCTTTATTGCGCAAACTTTCAATTAATTACGCAAACGGCTACACTCGATCAACAAGTGGCTCATTTGTGAATATAAATACCGTAAGAGGTTATTTAGAAACTTATTTTAGGTATGCTAATACTTCCAGTCCTTTCATAGTCAAAGTTTTTTATTTTTCAAAAAATTAGTCCCTTAATTTCAACGTTTGACTTTATTAGGGTTTATTACACGTGTCAATACATCATTGGACGTGATTTTATGAGGTGTTACATGACCAAGTATTGAAGCAATTGTGTGTTCGCTTTCAGCGAAGAAAATTGGCGCGATGCAACTACCATTAAGGGAGTAGAGATGCAAATATCTACTTGCTAGAAGCGAAAGTGAAGATTGCAACCAAATAAGTTGGAGCACTTTCTGTTCGGTTAACTGAAATAGCATATATGTCAGGATAATGGGGTTTGCTTGAGTCATCAGGTGTGGTTTCTAAGCAACCTTTACGAGTTTTGACCTGGGTTCACAAAGGTGTGCCAGAGTCCCAATCCTCAATATAAAATTAACAAACCAATTCTCCTTTTTTGTATTTCAGCGATTGGTATGCCAGAGTCCCAATCCTCAAAATCTGTAGCTTTTTTCGAAAAAAAAGAATCAGAACATAATAAATAATCATTTTTAAGCAGTGGCCTTACCGCAAAATTCACTCTTAAAACATTACCTGTTGTTCGTTGGTTTGCTGGAACCCCTTCCGACGTACTCTCAAACTTGGCACTGTCCCCGCCACGTATCTTTAACCTACACATACATGGCCCAACCACAAAATTATTGTTACAAATCAAGCCCAAACAAAAGCCTAAAAACAACAGTTTTAACGTGCATAACAAATCTACCGACAAAAAAAGCCAAAAAACAACAGTTCTACCATCAATAATCGGATTATGACAAATCCAGCAATAACCGGATGATAATGTGGCAATCCAAAAAAAAACCCGAGACATTCGAAAACACATATTTCTACTCTCAATTAAAACAACTAACAATTTCTACTCTCATTCAAGAAAACACATATTTCTACTCTCATTCAAAACAACTAACAATCTTGTCTGTTCCGTCAATCATCAAAAACACCTACCGATCGATGAACAGTTGTCTGGTCCGTCAATCATCGGAAATAAAATATGGAATAGCTACATTTGCCTGTTCCGTCAATCATCGGAAAAAAAATCCCAATAGCTACATTTCCGGCAACATTTATCGGATAAAAAATCGGATGAAACTTACTTGCTTCTGCACTTGGATCTTGATTTCTTCCATTTCCGACGACTTTTATCGGATGATAACAACCGAAATGTGGCTCTCATATCTAGGTTTTTTGATCAAACGAAAATCACCATCGTTTTTTTCTTGTTTCGCCAATCACCGTAGTACAATTTGTGCTCAACTGATCGTCTGCAATGTTTGGATCCGTAGCACTTTCTTCTTCTTCTTCTTCTTCGGTGGGATTTGGGAGTTTTGATGTCAGACTTGAGGTAGAAAGAAAACGGGGGGTTTGAATTTTGGGGTTGGGTTTTGATTAATTGTGTATTGGACTTCGCGCGCCTCCTTCTTCCCATGCATGTCAAATCAATAATATTATAATATATATAATGTACAACTATTATGGTTGATTTTACCTATATACCCTTTAAGTACTCTTGTTGACCTCATCATTGTATTCAATTTAATTCAAAAAAGCTTCAAAATTTATTACCCATTGGATGATCTTGATCAATGGTTATAAATTGGGTTTCTTAGCACAAATAAGTTTTCTATATATATTTCCCCTGTATATATATATATATATAGGGAGGAGCTCATGCGAGAACCACCATTATTGTGAGAACCGCGAGAACCAATGTGAACACAACCTAAAATAGCTAAAAAAAAACCTAAAAAAAACCTAACCCCCACCCCCCCCCCCCCCCAAGCTAAATGCTAAAAACTAAAACCCCCAAAAAACCTAAAAAAAACCTAACCCCCACCCTCCCCCCCAAAAAACCTAAACCCCCCTCCCCCACCCCCCAAAAACCTAAACCCCCCCCCCCCCCACCCCCACCCCCAAGCTAAAATGCTAAAAACTAAACCCCAAAAAAACCTAAAAAAATAAAAAAAAAATCTAAATTTTTTTTTTTAATATTTTTTATGTTAAAATCGCTACTTTTAGAAGCAAAAATTTTTTTTTTTTTTTTTGCTTCGAAAAGTAGCGATTTTTTTATAAAAAATATTAAAAAAAAAAAATTTGTGTGATTTTTAGCTATTTTTAGGCATTTTTGGTTGTGTTCACATTGGTTCTCGCGGTTCTCGCAATAAGAGGTGGTTCTCGCATGATCTTCTCTCTCTCTCTCTCTCTCTCTCTCTATATATATATATATATATATATATAATGTAAGTATCTATAGAAAACCCTTATAATTTAGAAAACTTGGGAAACTCTAACCTCCCGAACTTTAAAAAAAAAAAAATTTACACATGTTATATACATGTTTTTAAGGGTTTTGGGCAAAAAAAATCAAAAAAAACGCCGAGTAGATATTTTAAAAAAAAATAAACAAGTTTTGGTGTAACACATGTTACAAATATGTTAGATGAATGTAACATGTGTTACACCAAAACTTGTTTATTTTCTTTTAAAATATCTACTCGGCGCTTTTTTGATTTTTTTTTTGCCCAAAACCCTTAAAAACATGTATATAACATGTATAATTTTTTTCAAAAAAAAAAAAAAACATCGGGAGCTTTGAGTTTCCCGGGTTTTCTAAATTAAAGTGGGTTTTCTATACATCCTTCCCCTATATATATATATATATATATAGGTAAAGGGTACTGTACAAATTCCCTTATCGTACATTACGTACGCTACAATCTCAGCCGTCAGATCATCTTCCCGCAATGAAAATCGCATGTTGTTTTTTTTTTTTTGTAATAATTTCGCATGTGATAATTTTGATTAAATAGCAGGTGTTTTTTTGTAACAATTTCGCATGTGGTAATTCAATTTCGCATGTGATAATTTTGATGAAATAGAAGGTTGTTTTTTTGTAACAATTTCGTATGTGGTAATTCAATTTCGCATGTGATAATTTTGATGAAATAGCATGTTGTTTTTTTGTAACAATTTCGCATGTGGCAATTCAATTTCGCATGTGATAATTTTGGTAACAATTTCGCATGTGGTAATTCAATTTCACATGCGATTTTCAATGCGGGAAGATGATCTGACGGCTGAGATTGTAGCGTACGTAATGTACGATAAGCGCATTTGTACGTTAACCAGCCCCTATATATATATAGGGAGCCGCTAAAATGAAAACCATCCCAGTTGCGAGAACTGCGAGAACCACTCTCCACCAATCAGATCATGCCATATATACACTATTATTTTAAAACCAAAAGGTTATTTTGGTAATTTACTCTCTATGTCATTTCAATCTCTATCTGTCACTTTTATAACTCTCCACTTTCTCTCTCCATCACTTTTTAAAACCATAAGTTTTGTTTTTCTTGTTCTCTCATCTCCTCCAAACCCTCAGATCTGCAACCCATCTCAGATCTGCAAAAACTCCCAGATCGGCAATCCATCTCAGATCTAAAAAAAGAGATGGTGGCTGCAACTGTTCTGAAACGTCCGGAATGAAGATCGGAGTCTCGTGCACACCATCCATCTCCGGTGAGAGGTAAGCAACAGTCTCCGGGTCGGGTCATGTTTTGATTTTTTTTTAATCTTGTTTGAGTTCTGTATCTTGTGTGGTTTGATGCTCCATGGGAAGGTCGTGCCCCATCGCTCACTGCTTGGTAGAGTATTTTGCCTCATACTAGTGCATGTAACGGTGGGGCCGTCTGTACGGGGCCGTCTGTATAGCCCATACGTTGATGCGTTAACACTGCCGGCACAACACAGTTTTTTGAATATGAGGACGATGATGGGGATGAAGATAGCGGTGAACTTTGATGAGATCGAATAGCAGTTTTTCGAGATGGACGACATGATTTTTATACCGAATCTGTTGGTACATTAGGCACCGTTGCAGGCTCAGCCTGTTGACATGGCTAAAATTGTTGAGCCGCCGTTGGACGTGCAGCAGGCCTGAGGCAAAGGTCCAACCTCAGGTTGACCCAGCACATCCGCCAGAGCCGCCACATCATCCTCCCTGCGTTTATCAGGTGGTGAGGTTTCCTAATTCCACCACGCTTCTCCTCGTGAGGTTTGTGGCAGGTCAGGAGCGCCGGATTCAGCTCTTGACACAACACGGTCGGCGGATCTACCGGGTGTTGGACTGTGTGGCGTGGTTGATGGAAGCGAGGCCGAGAGGCGTAGCCTCATGGGTCTACCGATTCGAGATCTGCCATCGCCACGACTTTATCCGGATGACGTCCCGTCAGGCACACAAGCTGGTACGTCAGCTACGCACAGGTGCACCTGTGGGCACATTCGGTTGTGTTCTCGATAGTGACGATAACGATATGTCATTGTAGTGCTTTTTTTGTTTTTGTTTTAGTTGTATCTTTTGGTTATTATTGTACAAGGTCATGTTATATATTACATATTACATTTCGGTTGTTATTTGTAATTGTTTGTTATGTATTACATGTTCAGTTTGTTTGGGTGGTTGTTTTATATAAACGTTTGTATCCGACTTGTAACGTTTAAATATTTTTAACGATAATTTAATTTAAAGCAATAATTCAAATTTAAAAAAATAAATCAAATTATAAAATATAAGTTGAAAACGATTATCAAGACGGACCCGTTAACTTAGACTTGACACGTTTATTGTAGAACTTAACACGTAGATCTAGACAGCCCCTTAATTGAGACTTGACACGTAAACCGAGAGAGACCGTTAACAATAAACAATGTTTTATTTAAAAAAAAAAACTTAATATTTTATCAACATGTTTGTAAAAATGCTTAACAAAAAAAAAATCAATATTTAATAAAAACATTTTATAAAAGCATGTAAAAAATAACATTTTTAAAAAACATGTTAATTTTTCTTTTAAAAATTAACTATACGCAACGTATAGCCCCAATATTTTCTTCCCACCCTTGCTTTTTTTATCCAAAAATAATACCTCAAGCCTTATAGGATGTTTATAAAATGGTGTCTAGATAAATATGGTGTGTCGAAAGTTTAGCATTTCATAAATTGGTAAGAAACTAAAACAAAAGCTAAATTAGGGGATGGAAATACACGTCTCTGCCATGAAACAAAATAAGAATCGTTTTCTTTAATTACGAAAATTTTTACAATGATTGATTGAAAAAGTAAAATAGAAAAACTTAAAAAGATAGTGTGTAAAAACTTTGGTAGCAAAGAATCATAATAAAAATATATTATATAAATATAATTTATATTTTGTTAGATTAGTTTAGTTTTTTTTTGGTTATTTTGTTGATAGTGAAAAGAAAGGGTGGTGATGGTAAAGATGAAATAATAACTTTTATTTACGGCATTGATGAGGGTGGCGATGATGATACTTATAATGATAGGGATAGTGAGAAACAATTTCAGAAAAACGCCATTAAAATAGAAATTGTCCCCTTATAATATTATCGATGAAAACTCCATTATTTGAATAATAAACATATAATTGAAAACGCCATAATGAAAACACCATTAGTTGATTAATTATATGATGAATTAACAATATTAATGAAACGTAATAATCAAAACGCCATGAGATGAATAATTAACAATATGAACAACTAACAAATATAACATGATAATGAAAACGTCATAGTTAACAAAACTGATATTTACAAATTAACAAATAGTAAGAACTGATGTTTACAAATATTACTCAATAATATTCAAAACTAATCAGGTGTAAAACGCCAATTATCGTAAACCATAAGCATATATTAGATCCCAAACGACAATTAACATTAATAATGAAAACTCCAATTATCAGTTCTTATTAATTGTTAAACGACCAATGAAAACGCGAAAAAAAATTGGATACATGAAGAACGCCATTGAAACATACAAGACACTATGAAATATTAATTTGAAAAAAAAACGACAATGTAACAAACATAAAGAACAAAACGTCGTATCTGTTGTATATGTATGATTTGCTGGAACAAATATGAAAACGTCATCAAATATTACTTTATCGAACGGAATCCACGTTAGACGCCATAGATCTGGAAAGCTTGGAAATGAGGTAACTGCTAATAAGAAATTTTTGGAGTTTTATTTGAAACAGATTTATAACGCGAAATATTGAGGGGACCGTGCACAATGACAATTGTACCCCTGCATATCATTTAGCGCCCCATGCCACGTGTTAGGCCAGGATCCGTTCTCACCGTTTTAGCACTTTCAGGCGTTTTCTCCTGATCCCGTTTCTATATATATATGTGTGTGTGTGTGTATGTATGTATATGTGTGTGAGAAACCAATGTGTAGCGTCGTTATATATATCACAGCTTGAATTATACCCCATACCCGGCGTTATGGAGGGTTATAGCCCAATATAACGCCTGTTTAACCCCCACAAGCATGGCATAAGGGAGAGGGCATTCCCAGTTTCACCCACTAGCCTAAATTTTGTGTTTCACCCACAATATCCTCTCAATTCAGATTGATCCACAGGTTCAAGAACCAACACTTCAACCCCCATGGGAACTCGCATGGGTTGCGGCACTCTTCCCTGGCCAACTTACATGAACAAGCTTAACCCGAGTCTTGGACCCGCATGCGCCTCTTAATTATTGTTTGTATCTGACAACCAGGTGAAGGCCAAGTTCAATGTACAAAGATTACAAACATATGATGAATTCTTAGTTCATTCTCCTATTACACAGTGGAGGGTCGACATTCAAGTGGCCAAGTGTAGCCCGAGAATGGTTGGGTTTACTGTTGGGAAAACAAGCGGTCTCAAAGATTCCCAACAACCCTCCCAAAGCTAACAATAGAGAAATATAACTGAACACAAGAATATACGTGGAAACTCCAAAACCGGAGAAAAACCACGGGCCTCCAGAGAGAAAGATCCACTATGCGACAAATTTTTACAATCACACAGACTAATCTCTCAAGCCTCCCCCCGCCCAATTACAACCACACTTCTCCGAAGCGTTTAACCAAAACCTTCCTACACTCTAAGACAAGAGAACTAGAAAAGAAAGAAGGAACCAAACACTTCAAGTGTATTTTTGGTTGGGGCACTTTGAAACCAAAGCCTTGGACTCCTTTTATAAGCTTGGAGTCCTCCCAAGCTTTCATCCTTGCACCGATGTGGGATGGGCACATTTTTCATATAGCCAAAAATCCTAACAATCTCCACCTTGGATATATGAAAAAAACAACCACATCAAAGGAACACCGTCTTCAACCGACGATCATACTCCACCATAAAAGAGTATCTCCACTTAGAATAGACCATTCTAAGAATTTCTTCTCGGCACATGTTGAAAAAACCTGCTGAAAATTTATGGTGCAACTTCCCCACTTGGCATACCCGGAAGTTCATCAGCCATCAACATCAATTTTTCACCACACATCTTGCATCTATGCCAACCCAATGCCCATGTGTAAATCCGTGAACCCGCTAACAAAATTGCATCCCCTTTCATGGTAGCGCGGGCATACCATAGGGATGACATAACTTCAAAAGAAATCATTACCGTCAGTAACGACGGAGACATTGTTAGCTGTCTTGGAGCTGCTTGCCGAATCTGCTCCACCTGGACAATTTCTCTTGACATGCCCAGACTGTCCACACTTCCAGCATACAGGAATCTTCTGTGAGTGCTTCTTCTTCCCGTTCCCGCATATTAAAACCGTTCCTTCTGACGAAGTATGACCGCTACTACCCAGTCTTTTCTCTTCAGACAATAGCTTCTCAGTAACATCCGCATACTTCAGGGTCTCTTTCCCATACATCAGAATGGGCTTCATATGCTCATAGGAAGATGTCAAAGATAATATGAGCCTTAGTGCTTTATCCTCATCTTCAACCTTCACTCCAATAGCCTCCAGTTCTGACACGATATTATTAAGAACACTTAGATGATCTGAAATTTTTGTATCTCCATCCATACGAAGGGTATGAAACTGTTCCTTGAGATACAACCGATTTGAGATGCCTTTGCCTTGATACAACTGCTCAAGCTTCTCCCACAAATCCTTTGCAGTTGATATCCCATGCACATTTGCAAGAACATTCTTTGCTAGACACAAACGAATCGCACTTGCCGCTCTCAAATCCAAATCTTCCCATTCTTCATCATCGTCTTTACTGGTTCCGCTTGAATCCTTGCTTGAAACAGGGGCCGGTTTCCCCCTCAACGCCTTGTGTAACCCAGATTGAATCAACACATCCTTGACTTGAACTTGCCACAAACCAAAGTTGATTCTTCCATCATATTTCTCTACGTCGAACCTCATGGGACTGTATTTCGACATCGTGTCCGTATCTTCAAAAACAATATTGTATACTAGAACACCAAGCCTATAAGCAGTACACCCAACAAAGGATTCCCAGGAAAGAGAGGTGGGTACAATGGACACACTTAAGTACCAAGTCTTTCCTAGCCAGAACCTTCCCAGGGCAAAATGCGTATATCCGGCTCGCGTATAATTCTACCGTATACAAACAGTCAACCGAATCCTCGTTTCTGATGTGGAAGATCAGACTAAGCTGCAACCACAGAGCATACTACGAACCTTCAAAATACCACGACACCCTCCAAGAAAATTCGTTTCTGATGTGGAAGATCAGACTAAGCTGCAACCACAGAGCATACTACGAACCTTCAAAATACCAGGACACCCTCCAAGAAAATCCGTTTCTGATGTGGAAGATCAGACTAAACTGCAACCACAGAGCATACTACGAACCTTCTAAACCGAGACCTCCCCCAAAACCTGGAGCTCTGATACCACTTGTTGGGAAACAAGCGGTCTCAAAGATTCCCAACAACCCTCCCAAAGCTAACAATAGAGAAATATAACTGAACACAAGAATATACGTGGAAACTCCAAAACCGGAGAAAAACCACGGGCCTCCAGAGAGAAAGATCCACTATGCGACAAATTTTTACAATCACACAGACTAATCTCTCAAGCCTCCCCCCGCCCAATTACAACCACACTTCTCCGAAGCGTTTAACCAAAACCTTCCTACACTCTAAGACAAGAGAACTAGAAAAGAAAGAAGGAACCAAACACTTCAAGTGTATTTTTGGTTGGGGCACTTTGAAACCAAAGCCTTGGACTCCTTTTATAAGCTTGGAGTCCTCCCAAGCTTTCATCCTTGCACCGATGTGGGATGGGCACATTTTTCATATAGCCAAAAATCCTAACATTTACATGGGTCAACCGTAGTTGACCTTGTCAGTTTATAAATTATATTATTACTTGTAGTTATTTTATAAGGAAAATCAGGTTATTACAACTACACAAGTCATCAGTTTTTAATGTATGTGTTTTAAGTTTTTAATAATTCATTTTAAATGTTATAATGTCCGTTATTTACGTATTTATTATTTCTTTCTCAGTAGTAAATTAGTTACAAAGTTTTAGAAGCTATATTTTATTTTATTAAGTTCTATGAATCAAATTCTTATTTATTTTAACTTTATTTTGTTTTTGTATAAACTCCTACTTGATTAATAATTCATTAATTCTAAAAGTATTTTAAACACAATATATTCATTATTCATTAACTTAACAAATTTTTTTTAGACGGTGTAAGTGCCCCCTCCATAGAGACGAGGGTTCAATTCTCATAGTGAATATCAAATTGGTTTAATAGGTGTAGATTAGGAGTCAATGAAAAATTAGTCCAACATAATATATGTGTTACTCTTATTAAGTTTTTATTATTTTTTTATTTTTTGGTGTTTTACTAGAATAATTTAATAATCTATCACAGCTATATAATTATCCATCAATGTCCAATCATACAATTTTATGGCAAAGTGAAATAAGGTCATGCTATTTACACACGGAGAAAATTATTTTCACACCCCAAAGCGCCGCGCTATGGCCAAAGCGGGGCGCTTTGGTGTAAAGTCAACCGACAAGGACTGACGCGGTCAGACCTTGTCTGTTGCTTTACATCAAAGCGCCCCGCTATGGCCAAAGAGGGGCGCTTTGAGGTTTTTTTTTTTTTTTTTTTTTTTTTTTTACATTTTTAAATTTTCGGGCAAAACGCCCCTCTTAGGTCAAAGCGCAGCGCTATGGGCCTTTTTTAAATTTTTTAAAATTGTTTTTAATTCACAAACGCGTCGATAATAGTCTAAATTTTACGTTTTTTCCATTATACATCATTTTTTAATATATATGGACTATACTGCAAGTTCCGGATCAAATCGGTTACGTGTGATGTCGTATTCCATTATATCGTATCATTTTGGTTTGAAAGCACAAGTACTCCTATGAGTTGTTTTATGTGTATCAGCCGCCTACCGTACATGTACATGACGTATTTTTTCATTAATTGTAGTATTATGATGTATATTGTCATTTTGGGTCGTACAAGTGCGTATTGAATCTGATTGGGTCGTGTCGGTGACATTCGGTTTTTAACGTGATGTAACGCATATATTGAACAAACACAAACGTACTCAATATTTTCGTGGTTTGTACATTATCACAATATTACAACCCGTTGATAAACCCACTAGAAATTTCTAATGCGAACCAAACATGAAAATTCTTTGAAAATTGTAACACTTTCTTAATGTTTATCGTTTTTCTTTTTATTTTAATAGTTTATTACTTTTAATTAAATTACAAGTAATAATTATTAGTTTGAAAAATAGAGATGAGTGAATAGACATTTGGATAGACAGTCCAACTTTGAAATTCAAACACACTTCCAAAAGTAATAATTACCATTTACCCAATTACCAATAGCTTTCTTTTCGTTACCAACACACTTCCAAAAGTAATAATTATTAGTTTGAAAAATAGAGATGAGTGAATAGACATTTGGATAGACAGTCCAACTTTGAAATTCAAAGTCTCATTAATAACACCAAAAGGGCCGGCGTTTGTCATATCACCACCGTTCCACTCACCCAACACCACCACCACCACCACACAGTGATGGCGAACGAACCACCATTCTCCATCTACCAACAAATTAAATATTGAGATGAGACTCTTCACCTTTAGATATATGTGCACAAACAAATTAAATATTGTAAAATTTGGACAAAAATGTAAAATTTGAACTTAAGCGTAGACCAGTCACCAGTCAAAAATACGTCCAAAATGTAAAAAAAAAAAAAAAAAAAAAACCAAAGCGCCGAGCTATGGCCATAGCGGGGCGCTTTGATGTAAAAAAAAAAAAAACTCAAAGCGCCCCTCTTTGGCCATAGCGGGGCGCTTTGATGTAAAGCAACAGACAAGGTCTGACCGGTTCAGACCTTGTCTGTTGACTTTATACCAAAGCGCCCCGCTATGGCCATAGCGCGGCGCTTTGAGTGTGCAAATAGACCAAGGACGTGTGTGAATAGACCAGGCCGTGAAATATCTACTTGGTCCTTATCTTTATGATTATATCTGTATTTCCGAATTTTCTCGAAAAGATAGTAAATGCCAATATGCAAGTTATGGAATTGGAAAAGAAAGCAGTTGTTGAGTATTTGTTGGGACAGGTATGGCGTTTGGAATAAACTAGTTGGTTGCATCCGCACTTCGTGGCGGGGCGACCCGACTTTTAACAAATTCAGTAAATTACACAGATTGTCCTTTAATTACACCCTAAATTGCAGTCCCTGCCCTTTCTCTTTAATTTGTGCATTCCATGTCCTTTAAATAACAAATTTGCACACTCCTTGTCCTTTGCTCCAAACCCCATCCAACAACCCAGTTAAATACACCCATGTGCCTCTCACATGATGGGTAAAATTGTAATTAACCTTCCACCTACCCTTAAAAACCCCAAAGTCTTCTTCCTCCCATCTCGTTCCCTCCCAACTTTTGTTGTCTGCAACTTATAAACAAACAATACACACACAAACTCCTCTGTACATTCATCTCCTTCAAACACACACAGATATTCACAAGCAGCTCTCTCTCTCCTCTCGATCTAAAACCTGCAAACCCACACAAGCTCATAACCTGCTCCCTCACCCTCTCGACGTTCCTCACCGCCGCCGGAGAACCGGTGAGACCCCCCCCCCCCCCCAAAACACCTCAACCTCTCCTAAACCCCTTTTTTCGATCGACAAAACGCACCACCGCCACCACCGTCTGGTGGTGGAGCGGCGACGGAGATAAGGAGAGAGAGAATGACGGGCAAAGGAGATGGCGGCAGCACCGCCATACGCGACGGCGCCATTTTCCGGCACGACCCGCCAACGGCGGCGGAGCCGCGACGGCAGTGGTGGTGTTTATTGTTGTGTTCAGCTTCGGATGTTTCGGGTCTCGTATGGTTCAAACCTCGGGTCAGATTTCAGTTTTACTTCGGCTCGTGTTATGTTTGGTCCGGTCAAGACGGTCAACGGTCAGAATTTCGATCCGACTCGGGCCAGCTATGGTGATGTCAGTTCAACGTAGTCCCAGTTCGAGTTTGGTTCTTTCCGGTAAGGATTTCGAGCGTTATTTGTTTAAATTTCAGTTTTGTTTCAAAAATCAGTTTCCGTTTTTGATTTGTTTCGGTCAGTTCGATTACAGTGGGCTTGGTTTACAATCGTTTGATTAGGGTTTCTATGGTATTGGGTTGATCGTGTGGAGTGAAGGGTTTGGAGAGTGTGTTCTGGGAGGAAGAAGACTCCGGGGTTTTTAAGGATAGGTGGAAGGTTAATTACAATTTTACCCATCATGTGAGAGGCACATGGGTGCATTTAACTGGGTTGTTGGATGGGGTTTGGAGCAAAGGACAAGGAGTGTGCAAATTTGTTATTTAAAGGACATAGAATGCACAAATTAAAGGGAAAGGGCAGGGACTGCAATTTAGGGTGTAATTAAAGGACAATCTGTGTAATTTACTCCAAATTCTAATTAGAAACATAGACGCAATGATAACGTGAATGGTGTGAACCCAATAAGTATTTGTTCGGTTTGTTACGGTAACAGTACTCGTTGTAACAACCAAAAGAGAGACAAAATTAAAGTTATTATATGACCAAAAGTACATCGACACGTGCTTTACACTTATCGAAAACAATAAAAATTAATTACAATAACGGTATTGAACTTGTATGACCAAAAGGATATCAACACGTGTTTTGCATCATCGAAAATAATAAAAACCAAATACCGGTACCTACGTTGTTCAATCGGTATCGGCACTGTTCATTTTGTTACCTGTACAATATACCTACGTTGTTCGGTCGGTATCGACGCGGTTCATTTCGTTACCTGTACAATACCAGGAATTTATAAAGTAAACGAACCTAAGTTATTTAAAATATAAAAGTCCAACTAAAATTAAAAAAAAAAAAGAAAAACAAAAAGACAACAAATTAAAAGAAACTAGTATTTAAGACCCGCGCTTTGCGGCGGGTTCGTTAAACTGAACCAAAAGTGGGCGTAAAAACATTAAACCATCCACGCGCGTTTCAGCGTGTTAACTTACAAAAATTAGACTGAAACGAAAAACATACAAAAGAATAATTAAGTCGACTTAGGACCCATGCATTGCGATAGAGCCGTTAAACCGCAAAACAAAATAACGTAAAAACTTCGAATCACATACATGCGTTGCAAGATGTTAACTCGTAAAATTTAGATCGAAACGTGAAACGACAAATTTGTAAAAGATGAAAAGTATATAGAATCAAAGTTAATACTGGAAAAATATTAGGGTAATAAATGAAAAAATATGCTAGACCGAAACATAAAACCAAATATAAAAGGACAAAGTAGTAAATGAAAAAAACTAAAGAGGTGATACATTGTTCAAAAGTTGAATTGTAAATCTTACAAACAAACCAAAAATTAATAAATGTAAGAATATATGAACCAATATGGCAGACCAATAGATAAAAAGAAAAAGAAAAAATGAAGTGTACTTTAGTTAATTGTACCAAAGCAATAATGAGTTATACATAATTGAATAGTATAATCAACTCACAAAATGTTTTTGTGAATTAATAGAGGGAAAATGTATTTTAAGATCAACACCAATCTAACCGAAAGAAGCCTAATCACTTTGGAAAAGAAGTATTAAAAATTATGAATGATGGTAGCAAATCCTATAATACTATGTGTTCTTAAAACCTTCGGTGACTAAGTGCGTTATGGAACCGAAGAACTATATTTAATGAAAATGGTGTGTATTATAAAGATTAAATAAATAAGTTATATTAAAATAATTCATGAAATATAAAACTTGGGATGACGCTAAAAGGCTAGTTAAGGTAAGACCTTAGTCTTTAACATTGCATAAAGGGAAACTATGATTTTTTATAATCAACCTGCATATAGACCATTTCAACTGATAAATATGTTAGTAACACATCAAAGCATCATACTAACTTTATTGTTCGGCAAATTGGATTTTATAAATCCAAACTATGACGAAATGATCCATTGGCCGAAAAGAGTTTGCACCAACTATATGATCAATAACACTCTTAACTTTCACCTAAGGTCAAATATAATGTTGACTGGTATGGGTTTAACCACCAACTATTACCAGTACCGAATATACCTGGTACGTTACGGTTCGGTACTGGTACAACACCGGTATTTGAAGGTAAAAACCGGTGAATACCGGTGTCGAAGCGGTACCGAAAATACACCCGGTTTGATAAATTTGATATCGGTACCGGTACCCAATACCATTTACTAATCTCTTAGTGAAATTACTATTCATTCAATTTGTATTATTAATATATATATATACATATATATATAGGTAAAGGTAATAGCAAGGAAAAGGACAAAGTAAAAATTTAAAAAAAAAAGAAAACAAAAAGACAACAAATTAAAAGAAATAGCAAGGAAAAGGACAAAGTAAAAATTACTGTTGCAAATATGCTATAGTATTTGATATATATAATAATTATAGAGTAAACTGTCATTTTGGTCCCTGAAGTTTGATCACTTTTTCACTTTAGTACAAAACTCAAACTTTTTGTATTTGGGTTTATGTGATTCCAGTTTTATTGCCATTTTGATTCAAAAGTGAAATCAGGTCATATTTATCTTATAAAATCCTGCTATTTTATTCTTTTTCCTCAGGGGGAGAGGCAAAATGGTCATTTATTTTTTATTTTATTTAAAACTTTTATTAAAGGGACTATTTGTGTAACTAGGTTCAAGTTTTGGATCAAAATAAAAAATACATATGTTTTTAAACCCTCTGCCTTATCAAATTCCTGTTGAAGTTTTGCATCCTGAGCAACATGTCTACGAATCGCATCAAGTTCTTCATCCCCAGATGAAGACTTCGAGCCTTTACCATTCTTTGGGGACCGAGTTTTAGATTTAGTAGCCTGAATTTTCATGTGTTACACCTTTGTTTCTTTCCTTGAATGTACAAGAAATTTTATTGTATCGGATAACACTGATCCTGACTAAGCTTGTCAACCAATGTATACATAGTTGAAAGGATAAACGAGTTTAATCACACATACATGAAGTTAATTTTATTTAAAAACACCTATGATGAGTGTCACTTAACAATCTAAAGAAAACCAATCATCATAATTATGTAATTAACTAAATCTACCTTCGTTTTTTTTTAACGGCAAGGAACGGCGTATCAACCACTGTGACACCAGGTGATGTGGCCAAGATCGACTACTCGACCGCCGCTAGCCCCTTGACTCTCCCAGATACGCGGAAACCCGACCTCCACCCGCCCTAAGGCACGACAGTGGAATAATCGGTAAAACTTCGCCTCCCATCCAAGACCAACCAGCGTCACCCGTGTTCACCTTTCACCAAAATGCCCACAGAAAATAATAAGGAGAGTGAGAGTCAAACCAAGATAAAAAAAAAAAAAACACCAAATCTCCGCTCCACGACTGCCTGATTGCCGACTAAATCTACCTTCTAAATTTGGTTTCAAATATCATAAATCATGATTCATAATTCATAAATATCCCACCTTTGTTATCTTTCTTTCTTTCTTTCACACACACTTGTGGGGCCTACTTTACCTTTCAACCAGCGGCGCAATCTTTACTTGAATTCCAAGTTCACCCACCGCCACCCTTTCCTCCACCTCCTCTCTCTCTCTATAGATCCTTCTTTCTCACACACCACCCACACACACTAAACCCCCCTCACCTCACTTATAAACACCATAATATTCCTAAAATAATAACACTCCCTTAAAAAAAATAAAACCATGAAAGGTGAATATCACCGTGACGATAACAATAACAATAATAATACCACTCATCCCCATCCCACCACCATGTTCTCCAAATTCCACCCACACCACCACCACCAACCACCACAACAACCACCACCACCACACTTTGCCCACCAGTTCCAGCTCAGCAACACGTCTGAGGAAGCCGACAGCCGTAGCCGCAGCCCCTCCCACGCGATCAGCCCTATCGTTGGCGTCAAAAAAGACGCCAACGATGGGGCATCTATTGAAACGGTTAAGCGGCCCAGAGGCCGCCCACCCGGATCAAAAAATAAACCCAAACCCCCCGTTATCATAACCCGAGAACCCGACCCGGCTATGTCCCCATACGTTCTTGAACTACCCGGAGGAACTGATATCGTAGACGCGGTTAACAACTACTGCCGGAAACGTAACACTGGGTTATGTGTGTTAACCGGTTCTGGCACCGTTGCCAACGTGTCACTCCGTCAACCCACCACCACCCCCGGCGGCACCGTCACGTTCCACGGCCGGTTTGATATCTTATCAATATCCGCCACGGTTTTCCCATCGGGTTCGGGTTTTTCCGCACAAGTGGCAGCTTTCGCTAACGGGTTTACTATCTCGTTAGCAGGCCCGCAGGGGCAGATAGTCGGTGGAGCGGTGGCGGGCCCGCTCGTCTCCGCCGGCACGGTTTACATCATCGCGGCGTCGTTTAATAACCCGATTTATCATCGACTGCCGTCTGAAGATGAAACCTCGGGCGGAGCGAGCGGGTCCGTCGCTCCAAGCGACCAGTCTCCTCCACCAGCTGGAGATCCAGCTGGCGGAGGAGAGGGTCGGCATCAGCAGCCGCCGTCAACAACGGCGGCTGATTCGATGTCGATGTATAGCTCTCATCTTCCATCTGATGTTATTTGGGCACCTACAGCAAGGCAACCATATTGAGTAAAAATTGAAAACATGTTATTATTGGTTCGTGAAAAGTGGTTATGAGAATTGAGAGGTTATGTTTTTTTTAGAATTTTTATTGGTTTTTTTTTGTTAGGGTTTTTTTTAGTAGCTTCTGATCTTGTATTGTTGAATCTAAATGATCTCATTAGGGTTTTGAGTTGCTTCTGATCTTAGTTTGTTCTGAGCAAAGTTTCTTACTTTAGTAACTTTAGCAATCAAGTTATGTTTCAGAATAATAATCTACTTTTTATAATCTTTTTACTAATTATAATTAACATGGTTATGTATAGGATTGTGTTGATTGTGAGAACGTTAACCATGTACTATTTTATCATATATGGAATAGAATGCATATATTTTGTGGAAAAAAAATACATGTTATTGATAGTATTTTGTGTTAATGCACTACAAATGTAAGTCATTTGCATCATTGCATGCCATATATTTTTGTATGTGCATATCTTTATATACTTAAAAAAGATTCATAAGATATAGATAAAAGCAAAGAAGAGTGGGGAGAGATAAATAAACTATCATTTTATAATTTTACTTTTTTCATTGAAGCTATACGCATACGAATTAGGGTTTTCAGCGGTGTTGGTTTATGATCGGTATTATGTCGCTAAATCAGGGTTTCCAACGGTTTTGGTATTTGTTCGGAAACATGTAGAAATTCTTGTTGAAATTTTTGTCTGTAATTTCGCTCCTTTCTATCATGCGTTTTCGTACTTCTCAACATATTATTGTTTCTAAAGTAAAACACCGCAATGTATAACTATTGTATATCATTTTACAAGAACTTGTGTAATTTATAAATTCTTATGATATGATAGAAACTAATATTTACATTTCCTTTCATCTCATGATGTATTGAAGTAATCCAACCAACTTGTTTTACCGGCTTTGCATTGTCGTGCCTTCGGGCGGGTGTAGGGTCGGGTTTTCCCCGGAACTGGTGGCATGGTGGGCTAGGGGCTCCGTGCGTGCAGGTTGGGCTGCCGCGGGCTACCTTTCGGCCAATGGGTGCCGCGTACGGAGTACCCGGCGATTCTTATGTTGGACGTTCAAAAAAATCCAACCAACTTGTTGAAGAAAAAACCAAAAAAGGATATGTTTTACTTTTGCCAAAGTCGTCTTGGTATGATTGACTCTTCTCTCCAAAAGGACCCTTCTACCCCAACATGTCCACCATATTTACACTCTTTAAAGTATGTCAACTACATTTGTCTTGTGTAAATGTCAGTAAGTAAATGTGGAGTTAGGGGTGGTAAAGCAAAAGAAAGTGGCAACCTTGAAGATTGTGACATGAACAATGAATGGAGAAAAGATGGGCTTTTTGCAGTGTTTCTGTAAGCAGGCTGGCTGGTTTCTGTGTTCTGAACAAAGCAGTCTGAATACATGAAAAGATAAAGCTTTCAATTCATGGGGTCAATCTAATCCACTAGATGGCTTTTCAGTTTTCACACACATTCATTCACATGATGGTCACACACTAGATAGGGATTGCATGGGGGTTTGGAATTGTATTGAAATGGGTGGTGTTACTTCAGGATGTTTACACACTTTCCTTTTTGAGTTCATATGCCTTTATTGCTTGCTTAACATAGCTTCCATAGTTCCACGCATGGAAATTGATATTTGATGATCACCCAGATTTTAAATACTCTAAGAGCATGTTGAATGGGCGTTTTTGAACACGTGTTGTGTCCTAGGACAGGATCATACGGATGTTGAATTGAATGGGCGTTTTTGAACATGTGTTGTGTCCTAGGACACGATCATACGGATGTTGAATGGGTGTTTTTGAACCCGTGTTGTGTCCTAGGACACGATCAGACGGATTCTATGAGAGTACCAAGAGTGGAGTGTTTTTGGTTGTGAGAGGCAACTTGGATAGATGTTGACATAACGTTTTTAAGCTATCCATTGGAGACAATACTAGAAAATGAGACTAATGCGAGCTTTTAGAAGAAACCTTTTAGCATAAGTTGCATTTGATTATAAAACAACTTCGTTTAACATTATATGTTGTATTAAAAGATCCGATGCAACATTTTGCTAAAATGGTTGCATAACATTAAATTACACTTTCTTTTTCTATCTTTTAACTTTTCCACGTCTAGTGTCACGTCTCAGTTACATGTTTCTATTTACATTTTATAATTTGTATTTATTAAGGTGCTTCATGTTCTATTTACTTATAATGTTTACATATGTATTATATAGCAACCCTTTAAAAAGCTCTGGTAGATATATAGTCTCAAACATTTGACTAAAGAAATAAATCATAAAAAAGTGATTGTGTGTTTTTTATCTTATTATTACTATTTAGCCTAACTCGTTGATCAGCTGTCAACTTTTTATTTTACTTTATGGGGACTTATATTTGAATTTAGTTAAATGATATAATTTATTATTTCTAAAATTATTGATTGGACAACTAAAACATATAAAAGAATGTTGTTTCTATCTGAACCCACAAATTAGCTAACATCAAGGTAAGAGACATAATAGTGGGAGAAAAAAGAAACAAAAAAGAGTCTTATGGCCATATATTTGATGATGGGTATTGGCATGGGCGTGCGGATATTCATGTGTCTTTTATGCCAATATTTTCATGAACATAGATGATAGTTATTCCACTTTTATATCTATATAATCTGAGATGGGTAACTCTTGAGTCTTGAACCTTTAAGCAAGATGTTTACCGGAACTCGAAGATCCTAAGTTGAATCTCGCTAGTTTTGTAGTGTCGATGGTCACCAATGCGAGGTCAACTTGGGTAGGTTAACATTCATTTCGTATGCACTAATAACCAATTCCATTCACTACCGTGTTGTGTTCATTTTAGGTTCAGATAATTGTGGATGCTGAAAAGCCCAAAACTCGAGGCATAATCATGACAAACTTATATTAATGCAGTCTGGGTGAATCGTAATACATAATTTGACTGAACATATGCACCTCAGTATAAAACACGTGCCTCACGACGTATGTCATGCGACAAGGTCTAACCCTTGTGGCAAAGACACAAGGGTTATATATTATAGCATTGGGTACAACACTACTTTCTCTCTCTAGAAATAATCCACGACCTACGCTCACTTCAAAGATCGATCTGTCACGAGACTTAACCTTTGTGGCAAGGCCAGTGGTTGTTTCTCGTCTCATGTCTGACATATGCAACACGAAGCATAGGTTTAATTTCAGATTCAATAGTAGTAAAAGCATAACTTTACCCTTAAGCCAACTAATATGGGGTTAATGTCATTCTTTCTTTAATATCATATCACTTAACTTCCTTAGCCAAAATTACAAATTAATACTTCAAATGTTTATGAACGGATGCAAAAGGGAAAAACAAATGAAAGAAATCCAACACCATTCATTTACATAGCTGTCTATATCAAAATTTGCATTTCTAGCCCCATTAGGTTTGGGATAATACGACCAACTTATCTAATATCACCTATTACACCTCCCCTTTATATTACCATATCTTCTAGAGCTTCATTACACTCAAAACATGTCTTATACACCCAACCTATTATTAAACTACTCGTTTGGCCGATAGCTTTTGAATATAATCCCATACCGAGTATAGAAATATTAATCCTTCCTCTCTTCCATCTACTTATACTTAGGCTCAAGGATGCTCATTGCATTATTCTCTATAGCTCTAAAGGCTAATGACCCCTTTGATGATTGATTAATTTGTTAACATAGGTAATAGTGGTTTCAAATCATAGTTAAACTAAGAATACTGATAATACAAATTACATCTGTTTTCGTGTATAGTTTGTATTATTTATAAAGTCGTTTTATGTCTTGTGTGTTTTGCAGGGTTCCAGAGGAGAAAAGAGCTAAAAACGAGCTAATATTGAGAAAACCAAGCCTTCGGACGAGTCGCACGTGGTCGGGTAGTTCAACGTAGCGAAAATTAAGGAAACATACGCTGCTGCGCTACGTGACAGGGAAAGAACAACGCCGCGCGTGGCGCGACGGGCCTTAATTTGCGCTGAAAATGATTAGGGTTACGGGTTGGATGGGATTATGATATATAAATGAAATTAAACATCATAAATCAAAGATACAACATCATAAACGACTTGGAGAGCTGCTAGGGACGAATTGAGAGCAAGGGGAAACTAAAGTTAACGACTTTAAGCATTGGAAACGAAGATCATTCAAGTTCCAACACTCGGGTTTAAGTTTCCTTTGTTTAATCATGTTTGCTACCTTTGAACTAGACATTGTTTTTGTTTGTAAAGCCATGCTTGGCTAAAAAACCTTATGCACTACCTAGGTTAAGGATGATTACACTTGGTTGACACGATTCTTGGACATATTTTTGGATTTAATTATGAAGCAATAACTTTAGTTTTTCATGATCTTATGTTTTCGCATGCTTAGACTTGTTCATTGATTGTTAATTACTCCACATGATCCTTGTTGAATGTCTTTCATAGGATAGGTTCATGTTAGATCAGCTACTGTGTTTTTTTATTGGTTTGTGGTTAATTGTGCACGATTACCATAGGAGTGACTATCAGGATTCGATTAGGTTTGAGTGTTCTACCAATTTCAATAGCCGTTAGGTGAGAGGTTGTCGGTTAGTCTCGAGTGATTAGGTTTCTAGTTAGATTCTTCGTGAGAAGATCCCCTAGTTCATGATCTCTGTCTGCTAGCTGAGTTTAATCATAAACCTTAGTTTTCTTAGACTTTCGCGTTGTGAGGTAGAGTATCTAAGGGTATTTCATTATTAGAATAGGATAGCTCGTGAGAGAGTCCTATAAACCGGTAAATCAACAGCTTATTAGACTGCCATAGGTGTCTTCTCGAGAAGGGTCGAGGGTCTATAGGTAAATCTATAAGTTTAGCATTTTAAGATCCCAGTTTCCACATTAGTTCCAAAACCGTTTGAACGTGTCATGCATGTGTAGGATTCGGACCTAGGTAGTGTGTTTTCCATAATCTGATCACATTCCCAGTTCTTAGTTCGTTAGTCTCAGTTAGTTAAGTTCAGTCGTTTGTTAGAAATCCCCCCAAACAACAAAGTAATTAGTCGAGTCAGTCTAGTAATTAGATAATCGAGTCTAGTAAACGTAATTAAAGAGTCTCGTGGGTTCGATACTCGGACTTACCTAGCTATATTGCATTGACCGACACACTTGCCGGTTGCGTGGTCTAGGTTTTACAGAGTCTTAATTTATAAATTTAAAACTTAAAGTGTCTAGTTTAGGTTTAAAATTAGTTATTTTAATAAACTATATTTAGCACATTAAACACACATTGAGTTTAGATAGAAGATATACTCAAAGATAAGAGTAAATTACAAAAATCGTCCTTTATGTATGTCACTTATTGCAAACTGTGTCCTTTGTCTTCAATAATTACAGAAAACGTACTCTATGTTTACAAACCCTTACACGTTATGTCCTTTAGCCCTAACTCAATTAATTTTCATGGTTAAGTATGACCAGTTGAACCTCACATGAGGGTATCTTGGTCATTTCACCCTAAATATTAGAATAAATAATCATAAAAAATAATAAATACATTAATCATGTTTAAAAAAATTATACATATATACATACATAATTTCTCTCTCTCCCTATCACATTTCTATCTCTCTCTAACTTCCCTACCACCACCTACTCCCACCATCTCCCACGGGGCAAAAACAGGGCAAAAGCAGAGGAAAAAACATATAATAATTTGGCACATTTGAACCCTCCTATTCGTTTCCTCCCTTGCAAATTGGCAGAACCTCCATTCCTCCTCTCTGTCTTTCATACGATTCCCATTATCAAATCTGGTTTTTGCCTAATAATAATGATACATTTCATAATTCACAGTTTCTCAAAGTTGTATTTTGAATCTAGGCTAAAGGGGTTAGTTCTAAACATTAAATTTATACCCAGATCATAATATTGATTTTAATGAAAGACGATGGCTTCAATATTTGTAAGCACCATTTCTCTCGATACCCATGACTCACATTCTAACAATGATGATGGTATTGTTAAATTGTTTATTTTATTCAAGAAAATGTGATTAATTTGGCAAAAACAGGGCAAAAGCAGAGGGAAAACAAAGCAAATACAGAGCATATGCCAATTTACAACATAAATTTCACAAGATAATGTCTCTACAGTTAGCAGCAGAACCCTAGTTAAAGTCGTCACAGTCGTCACCACTATGGTTAGCGGCAGAACCCTCGTCACGTCATCCCTTATACATCAGACAAACATGAGGGTGGCTTAGGGTTGGGCTATGGTGTTCTAGGGTTGAGGTTTTGAGAAATGGAGAAGATGAAGATCTTGATTTTAGTAAAGTTGATTTTAGTAAAGAGAGAGAGAGGGGGGGGAAGGGGAGAGAGAGAGAAATCTGGAAGAGAGAGAAAGAGTGGGTTGGAGTTTTAATTTATTAATTTAAGTAAATAGGGTAAAATGACCAAAATACCCTCCTATGGGTTCATTTGGTCGGATTTAACCATAAAAACTAACTGAGTTAGGACTAAAGGACGTGACTTGCAAGGGTTTGTAAACATAAAGTACATTTTCTGTAATTATTGAAGACAAAGAACACAGTTTGCAATAAGTGACATACATAAAGGATAATTTTTGTAATTTACTCCAAAGATAAATCCTATGTTAAAAATAGAGTTTGAAGTTTCAAATATTACAAAAACAAGGATATAAACATAATAATAAGTTAGATCATGACCATATGTTTTTAAAATCACTAATATATTAATACAATAGCTATTATATTTGATAACATTTTACTGTATAAAAAATAAATTAATTACGTGAAATTGTTTTATTAACTTTGTGTTCATTATCATCACAAAAATCTTGAATATATAGAAATGGCTAACGTTTTATACTTTTTAAAATCTACAGTTCTATACATGATATTTATGTGTGTATATACTTTTTGGGTATTCTCTTTTTACGTATCCACTTTATCTTTCATAAAACACGGGTGATATTTTGTCCATTTCTTGATATTTCCTAATAATACATGGGAACCATTTTTATACATTTTTCAAAATTAATTTAAACATATCAATGCTAATAACAATAAAAATACGAATTTCTAACACCAAGTGACTCATGTGTAAGATTAAATATATTAAGTTTTAATATTTAATCTATAGCCATTATAATCATTTACATAATATAGATCAAAATATATAATAACCTATTAAATAATTAGTTGGTAATTGTTGATGGATCATATTACCCTTATTAACTAATTAGGTTTCCTCCTGGGTGCTTATATAAGGAGAATTAAGTGGAGGTTAAGGGGTTACTCAGTTACACAATTAGACAAACCCTAATAACACATAACATCAATCGACCTCCATCTCCATAACCGAATCCCCTATTCGGTTTCATCATCACCATCATCAGTTAGCACCCTAAGGAGGAACCAGATCAAGCTGACAACCATGTCAAACCTTATTGCTGCGACTCCATCTGGATTCTCCACTGTCTGATGCAATCAAAGGTATGTTTTCATGTTTTCCTTTATGTTTAAACAGAACTGAACCAACATGTGGTATCAGAGCATATGTTGATTAGTCAGTTCTGTTTTCATATCCATTATTCTGGGATTGAAATCTGGAAAACAGAATTTTTGAAACTTAATAAAAATCACAGCCTGTTTTCGAGTTCCTTAATGTCACCGAAATCATTGTTAATTCGGAAAAAGGATGGTAAATCATGTAACTCGAAATCAATATGGGTATATTAATAACCGAAATCTGTTCAAAAACCCTTAAAAATTCAGGTTTCGGGTTCCAGAATTCATGTTTTAATTTTTTTAGGGTTCATCATGTTCTTAGTTAAAATTCGAAATATTCTTTAAGTTTTGGAATATGATTTGAATTGTTAAATGTTTCCCTAATTTTGATCTAATTTTGTCTAGTAAGTTATTTTCGAAATCTGTTAAATGATAAACAGATTATGATTTCGAAATTTTGTGTTAAAAATAGATCAATGTTATAATTGGAAACTCTATCACAATTCTTAATTTTCGAATTTTAGTTATGTTATCACAATAAACAGCTATCAACAGAGGGCTCGAGATCATCAGATTACGACTCGAGACCATCAGTCTCGACTCGAGACAACAAGGTCTCGACTCGAAATCATCAGGCCATTAAACCTTCACAACTCGAGACAGAGGTCTCGACTCGAGACCATTAGATCTCGACTCGAGACCATTAGATCTCGACTCGAGACCATTAGATCAGGAATCGAGACCATTAGATCAGGACTCGAGACAAAGGTCTCGACTCGAGACCATAAGGTCTCGACTCGAGACCATAAGGTCATAACTCGAGACAAAGGTCTCGACTCGAGACAACAAGGCTGTGACTCGAAACCTCATTATTTTAAGCTGTTTAATGTGAACTAAAAATAGCTATTAAATAATTGGTTTTTGTAAATATTTAGTTAATTAATAAGGATCAAATAATGTTTTACAAAACCAAAATAGCTTAACTTGAATGAGCTTTTGATGTATCATTTCTGGCCAAAGCTGACTTGATACATCTACTTATCGTTCAAGTATTACGAAAGCTATGTTAAGTATGCATCATAAGCATGAATGTCTTAATTTCTGGCCAAAGCTGATTTAATTCATTCATAGATGGCATACTTAACGAGTGCATAACTAAAGTGATTGTCTCAATTTCTGGCCAAAGCTGATTTGTTACAACCACTTTGCACATATGCTTAAATGATTACACTTCTGGCCAAAGCTGTTTTGTCTTCGTTTAAGTAGAATTTTTAGCTAAGTCTATTATTTTGATGTTAGTAATAGACATATCACAACCTCTTCACTAAATGATCCTTATATTAATGATCCTTAATTAAGTTTTATGATCATTTCGTCTGCCTTATTCTTAGTACCCATAATTTTACTCACTATAATTTTTCTTCTATATATATCTCATCCACTCTAATTCCTAAACCTAAAATGTTTGCTTTATTTAAAGTTTCTATAAGAATTAGCTCTTAAATTAAATCCTTGATTATCTCTTAAGGCACGATACTCCTAATGCTCTCTTCTGATAAAGCACTACAGAAGAAAAGTAGAGCATGATGATTAGGATAAATCGAACATGATGTTTCTTATGATAATCAAGAATAAGTGCTGTCACTAAAAGGTTATTTCAGATTAAGTTTTTCCTAAGACTAATCTATTATGTGTGGAATAATCACTAGAACTCCTAAGAAGCATGCCTTCATTTAAATTATAAACTATAAGCTAAGTGGTATATATGAATACATAATAATGTACAATACCATGACCCATAAAGTTAAGGGCTTACGCATGGAAATAAGTACATTTTTCAGTACATTACACACTAAGATTTTCACTTGTACAATTTGATGCATTATAAATCAACTATAACACTCAAAAGTACCAAAGTATAATGAGTGTGTTGATAAGCAACATATGTACAAAGAAATAAATGTTTGAAACTGGAAAATAAGATGTTATTCACCTTACAACCACTAATAGTTTAAAAGAGGATTGTTCTAAGGTCCATAGACAAATTACAAGTGCTAATCCCAACTTTAAGGTTCTTCAAGGGAAAATCTCACTGCATAATTGTGCCATTAGACTAGGCATAAGCAACGAGACTATCCATTATTATAAAGAACAGTTGGATAAGTTAATTAGGTAGTCACTTACTAATGATATTTAAGTCTGATAATTTTAATATTCCAATTAACACATGATTAGTTGACTCTAGTTCCATACGTTTCCTTACCAGAACTCGACAAATAACTTAGACAAGAGTTAGTGACAAAATTAAATGTTAAGACTATAGGAACCATAATAAGCAATCTTCTAACAACACTTTTCGATACCTTATATATTCTGAAAAATTAATCAGAATATAGTATCATAATTAAGCAATGTTATGAAGGTTGTTAGGTTTGCATAGTCAACATAAAGTCACACTTACCTTAAACTCTCATCTTATTTGTTATAAATATCTGGATAGAAACATTACTAAGATGGAACTAGATGATACCTTACTTTTTCACAACTTTTGTCATCATGCAAATGAGAATTTTGACAAAAGGAAAATGAGACTTATAAATTTCATCCATTATAACTGAAATTCATGAGAAATCATGGCATGGTTAATGAGGATGATTTTTTCATTTAATCTCATTCTAAGTGATTTTAAATCATGAAGTTATAGTCCTAAATATTACTTGGCTTAATGAATAAGTATGGGTTCATCAAAAGTCATTTATTGACATTCGTGGAACTTATTCCAAATGGAATATTCAGACATAATTCATTTATCATTTAAAAGACTATCAACTTGTATCTAAATTTTGTCGCATATGGCTCACGGTCTTAGAAGAAATCTATTCATATATATACTTAATAAGATTTCTATTAGATATGTCCCTAAAGTTTCTTATGATATCTGGACATTAAAGAAATCAAATAAAGTCTAACATATATGTGATAGGTTCCCACGTCACGTAGCTCATTGAAACTTCTCTTGTAGCATTCTAGAGATATTAAAGATCAGTGGGAGCATTAAGTGTTTTAAAATAACTTGCAATAGTTGCAAGAGGTGGGGGAGTGAAAATTTTACATTACCTAAATTTACACCTCTTGTGCAAGACACCGCTCAATCACGACACTGTCCAATCAAAACTTGTCTTCTTAAAATCTAATGCTACTCTTACAAAAGTTTCATTGTTGCTTAATTGTGGGCACACTTAGATTTCTTACCTGAACTAACATAATCCTCAACAAGAGAAATCACGACTAACGTCATTAATTTGTGTTTCTCTATTAGAATTTGTTGGTCGTTACATATTGACCCTAAGCATGCTGAGTTCCTAAAGATTTCTAAGGTCAGTGGGAGCAGTCAAAGTCCTTATCATGACTTGCAAGGAATACAAGAGGCGGGGGGAAGAGTGTCATTAAATTTCACTCCGAATTTAACTCCGATTACACCTCTTGTACACCATACTGCACCAACTCTTATAAATTTAGAATGAAAATGATAGCAACCTAACCAAGAGCTAATCCATAAAAAACTGAAACTTCTAATGAACCCAATAATCAACTCAGGAGGTCATCTAGGTTTAAAAGCCTACTAACTTTGATGATTACATAACCTCCCTAATTGAAGTTGAAATGGATTTTGGAAAAGTTTACTGGTCCTATCTCTTCAAATTAAGCCATTAGTGTCAATCAATATTCTTTTAAATGGAATAAAACAGTTTTCTAGTAAAACTGATTTTATGTGTTCGTATAACGTTCGGGATTTGATTGAATTACCTAAGAGTGTTCATAACTAAACCAAATCCTGGTACAAACGTTAAGACACTAAGAAACATGATTGATTGTCAAAGGTTATACTTAGGAAGGGATAAATTATTAAAGAATCTTTATTACATATCTTACAGAAGATTTCTTTGAGGATCATCACTGTTCTAGTAGCTTATAATAGTTTAAAGCTACATTAGATGAACATTATAAACAATTTTCCCTAACAAATGGCTGACACATTTACATGTTCATTAGATAACAGCCTAAGGTTTCAAACTGAAGGTTAAAGAACACTTTATTTGTAAGCCAATAAAATCCATGTATGGGTTAATGCAAACATCATAATGTGATGAAAAGCTAACGTAATTATTTTCATCAAGAATCAAGTGGATTAATGTACCTACCTCAAAATGAGTGGGAGCAACTAAGATAAACTTGTCTATATAGATGATATTCTTTTGACAAGTATATGTTACATAAGTCAAAGCATTGTTAACACAAACTTTGATATAATATATCTCAGAGATATCTCTTATGTGATAGATATCATAACATATCGAGATAGACCCAGTGGGACATTAGTTATGTTCCATAAGTTTAACATTAAATGGGTCCTTACATGTGTAACAAACAATACTGCTCTCCTTTAGAGGATAATAGGATAAATGAGATTGTTTATTTACGCTTCATTAATTAGAGGCCTTATGTAAGTTCAAGTCTATACTCGTATAGATATTACTCACATTGCAACACACTAGATATGTCTAGATTAATGTGAAGCATCTAATGGAGTATTACAATATCTTTAAAAGAAACGAGAGGCTACAATTTAAAGAAGAAGTGAGAATTAAAACCGGTTTATTACTCTAACTTTGAGATATTCAAAAATGACAAAATGTAATTTCGGGTATATCTTTATGTCAGCAGACAAAACCTATTTCATGGAGGAGTCATAATGCACTGATATTAACAACCTAAGTTATAACGACATAATATAGTCACTAAATGTTGTTGGAAATTTATCAGTGGACTCATAAGTTTATTAACTCCATATAATTAATGTTTTGAAGACTTAGTGTGATAAAGTCAGCTACCATAACTCCTTGAACAGTAACAGTTCAAGAGGTGCTGCATTAATTTTCGATACGCAATTAATTATTCGTTTATGAACGAATTGAGGAAACTAAGTTTGTATCGAATACATTCATGATATGCTTAAGGATCCTATAACTGAAGGGCTATTACCCATAAGTCTTATTAAGAGAGCTCAGAGACGGGTATTAATTGATGGCTATGCGCAACTGCATATCGTACTATGAATGACTAAGTATTAGTTAATTTTCCTCATCAGTTTGATTTTGTATGTCTCTAAGAATATGTCAAGCTAGCATAATGGCATATAGACAAATATAGTTACAAATCAAACAAAGGGCTTATGCGTATTTTGATCATAACGATTAGGTTTTAAATTAAGGCTATAGTATGATTAATGGGGGTCCTGAGTCGCATAATGATTCAACGGCTGTATTTTTCTGCTATAGTACTTGTTTAAGGCTAAAATGAGTGTTAACTCCTGATCAGGCTTATCTAATACTCATAGTAAATGATTACTCGGCTAAGTGGGAGAATGTAAGATTAAATATATTAAGTTTTAATATTTAATCTATAGCCATTATAATCATTTACATAATATAGATCAAAATATATAATAACCTATTAAATAATTAGTTGGTAATTGTTGATGGACCATATTACCCTTATTAACTAATTAGGTTTCCTCCTGGGTGCTTATATAAGGAGAATTAAGTGGAGGTTAAGGGGTTACTCAGTTACACAATTAGACAAACCCTAATAACACATAACATCAATCGACCTCCATCTCCATAACCGAATCCCCTATTCGGTTTCATCATCACCATCATCAGTTAGCACCCTAAGGAGGAACCAGATCAAGCTGACAACCATGTCAAACCTTATTGCTGCGACTCCATCTGGATTCTCCACTGTCTGATGCAATCAAAGGTATGTTTTCATGTTTTCCTTTATGTTTAAACAGAACTGAACCAACATCATGTGACGTGAAACATAGGTGAAGTCGAATTTATATCAACACGTATTAGAAAGTTGAGGGGTAAATAACATAAGGGATCAAATGTGACCAACAGATACCATGCTAAGTAGCAACCAAACGATGACTAAATATGAGAAAACGTAAAACAAAAACTAATAAAAAAAGTAAACTTATTTAATTTTTGTGTCGAAACTATAAAATGGTGTTAATATTAACACGTCCCTTCCCTCTATCTCTCTTTATATACATAAACACATATAGAGGCAGATAGAGTAAAAAAGATGTAAGAAAAAAAATTTAGAGGTGTGAGAATAAAATGAGTCCTATAAAAAAAACTAAAGTTTTATTATAAAAATGAAAAACCTTAAAGTTAAAAAAAAAAGAAATGAAAAACCTTAAAGTTAAAAAAAAGGCAGACAAAAATCACTATCCCTTCGAATGTTAGAATTTAGTATATATAGTATAGATAATACTTACGTCTCTCGTAAGATTGCAATTAGCGGGAGATTGGTTAAATCGTCTTTGTAGTTTTTTTCATTTGTCTGTTTTTAACAGTCACATTTAGATTTTCTAACCATGCTAATTGCAAAATTTCCCTTAAATTGTGAATTAAAAGGAAAAAAAATTGAGGTGTGGAATAAATGGGTTTTGAGTGGATTTAATTTGTTAAGACAATGTTTTTTTACAGAGTAAACTTCCATTTTGCTTCCTGTAATTTGGTCGTTTTAACGGTTTTGGCTCAATCCCTTAGAAATAGCCATTTACTCTATGATCTATGAAGTCCATCACGATTTCACTCCCCGCCCCAAATAACATCCATTTTAAACGTTAAAAATTGTCACGTGCATAACACATGATAGAGAATTATGACCATAACTAGACCAAAACCTAGACTGAAACCTGACAGTTTTTAACGTTTAAAATGGACGTCATTTGGAGCAGAGAGTGGAATCATGATTAGCTTCATAGATCAGGTAGTAAAATGACTATTTTTAAAGGATTGAGGCAAACCCGTTAAAACGACCAAACCATAGCGAGTAAAATGGAAGTTTACTCTTTTTTATATATTTAGATTTTAGAGTTAATTGCCCAAATCGTCCCTGAGGTTTGGGCAGGTTTGCCATTTTCGTCCAAAATGACACTTTTGTACTAAATTGCCTCCAACGTTTGTAACTTTTTGCCTTTTTTATCCAAACTACTAACTTAGTTTATTTTTTCTGTTAAGTTGAGGATATTTGGATGAAACTGGCAAATATAAAACCACATGGACGATTTTGGCAATTTACTCAAACTCTTTTAAGTTTCTTTTATTTAATTAATTTTGTTACATATATAATAAAAAAAGAATATACATGCAATTTTTATATGAAAAAAATAATATATTTGTCACATAATTTTTATAAATTTTCATCCAACCACTAACTAAGTTAATTTTTCTATTAAGGCAAACTAAGACATAAATTAATTTCTAATTTTTTATATAGATCAGTTTTATAAAAATAAAATCTACTTAAACCTCTAAATTTTATAAAACTAAAATGCTGTTGACATTATTGAAAAATGTCAAACAAAAAAATCTTATCATATGTACCAAGTTTGTAATTAATCTTCTACTCTTTTAAATTCGCTCCTAAGGAAAAACAGAAGCCAGTGCCCCCCCCCCCCCCCCCAATCAAACAACGTATTGTTACCAAACCTTAAAATTACCCACCAAATTGTAATTATAATGCTATGAACCAAAAGTTTCTTTACTCAAGCCACTCAGAATAAGTATTAGTTAGTTACCCTCATAATCTTAATTAAATAAATATTTTATTTCTACCAACATATTTCCTAGGTGATCAACACATTTAAAAAATATGTAACGTTTTACAATTTTTTTTCTATCTCTACAACTGATAAATACTAAAAGTTGTAATCGATTGTTATGTGTTGCACATCAGTGACGTTTTCTCTTTATAAAACTGATTTATATAAAGAAGCTGTAAATTAATTTCTGTCTTAATTTATAAAATTTAAAACATCCTTCGCCTTAACAGAAAAAATAAACTGAGTTAGTGATTTGGATGAGAATTTATAAAAATTATGTTACAAAACTATTAATTTTTTTTCTTCTAAAAACTCCATGTATATTCTTTTTTATTAGACATGTAACAAAAATAATTAAATAAAAGAAATTAAAAAGGGTTTGAGTAAATTGCCAAAATCGTCCCTGTGGTTTTATATTTGTCAGTTTCATCCAAATATCCTCAACTTAACAGTAAAATAAATTAAGTTAGTGGTTTGGATGAAAATGGCAAAAAGTTACAAACGTTGGGGGTAATTTGGTACAAAATAGCAAACGTACCTAAACCTTAGGGACGATTTTGACAATTAACTCTAGATTTTATAAATGATTAAACATATTACATGATTTAATTTGTTAAGACACTGTTTTTTTTATGTATTTAGATTTTATAAATGATTAAACGTATTACAATTAAAAAAATTCTAAATTGAATGATATGACAAGTTATAAAACTTTATTGTATTATTATAGTGAGAGTCTGGTCGTTTTGTTGTTCCTTTCCAGACCACCCGTAGTGGAAGAGGGTTTGGGCTTTTTTCCCTAAACGCCCCTTCACGCCCTCATTACTACCCCATGGACGTTTTTTTTTCAAAAAAATCGTTCGGACGTTTTAAATCAAACACGCCTAAATTTCACAAAGTTTAAGGAATGGACCGTTAGGTTCAACGGTAATAAAAAAAGGGTCGTATTATTGGCACAACTGACCCCTTAAATTGACACCCTTAATACACATCGTATAGGCCTATACGATGCGTATTACTTTTTCAATTTTCAATAAAGACTGATGTGTCAGATTTTGTCTATTTGACTAGACCTATACGGGTCGTATTGGTTAAGTTTTTTTTTTTTTTTTTTACAATTTTTTTATACATTTGTTTATGGTTTTAACAAAGTTTTCTAAAAAATATATTTTTTTTAAATAAAAACTTCCTTAATTTTTTTTAAGAATACCATGTACAATGTAGTATAGACGTATAGTATAGATATGAGGTATATGTCATGTATGAGCATGAGTCGTATTGGTCAAGTCTTTTTTTATACATTTGTTTATGGTTTTAACAAAGTTTTCTTAAAAATATTTATTTTTTTAAATAAAAACTTCCTTAATTTTTTTAAGAATACCATGTATAATGTAGTATAGTATAGATGAGGTATACGTCCTGTATGAGCACGGGTCGTATTGGTTAAGTCTTTTTTTACAGTTTTTTATACATTTGTTTATGGTTTTAACAAAGTTTTCTAAAAAATATTTATTTTTTTAAATAAAAACTTCTTTAATTTTTTTTTAAAAAAAATACCATGTATAATGTAGTATAGTATATGTTTTGGTCAAAAATTACCGAAGCAATTAAGTGATCAAATTAGTAAAGTGAGGTAGTGTGCTAGAAAATGTGTTGAAAATATGCCGGTTAAGTTATATGGAAAATCAGTATTCGGGATACGGCTCAGGATATTGAGCTATATCTACGATCAAACAATGAGTAAAAAGTAAAGTAAATGACACGAGATGTACGAGGAAAGCCCTTGATCAATCTAGATCGCCGGCATAAAACCTCGGGAGCTGACAATCGCAGCTGCCTTGTTCTTCTTATTGCTTCAAACTTCAGGATACAGTGCAGGATATAGACCAGATCGCTAAGTGTTACAATGTTTTTGAATGAAAGTGTAAAGTGTAAATTGCTAGAGAGCGAGTGTTAGAGTGTACGTAGTGAAAATGTGATGTCCTATTCGATCTGGTATACCCACCTATTTATAGTTACAAAGTAGAAACTAAAATTCCTATAAATATGGGATACTCCCGAATATTCCATAAATAGCCGTTTGGAACCAAATAAAGCGGGCTTAACGTCTTTCATTGAACAACTTGGACCGAGTCTTCCGCGGAATGAGTCTTCGTGAACGTTGATAGCTTCTAACCCACGTACCTGCACATACTCCGTTAGTAATCCTGAGGATACCATTCAGGATGTTACCAATATCCTGAACCAGCATCCCGGACCTAAACAGATACTGTATAGCCAAGATATAAATCAAGATATTTTCCAGGATATGGGCTCAGAATTTCACCCATAACAATTGTCCCCAAAAATGTTACCGTTTGTTATCCTGCACTAACGGTTACATTTTTCACGGTGGCCGAGGTAATTAATAGATAAGACTAATGATGTGACCGTTTTCAACTACCCAGCCTATATTTACTCATCATGCCCTATATCTTCTCATCCTCATCTCTTTTTTAATCATAATCGACAAGGAAAAGGTAACATTCTCTCTCTCATCTTCATATTTATCTTTATCCTCTTTCTCCGGCGAAAAATTCAGGCGACCAAATGCCAAGGCAAACAAGGTCCAGTTCAGGTGACTCGGCTCCCACATTCATCCAACAGAACCTTCTCCAAGAACCGGAGAAGGAGATATGCACCTTTGACAGTGCCCACCTGTCGGCCTTAAAATCCTCCGGTATCTTTCCGGAAGGAACCGTATTTAGACCGTTTGACCGGGAAATCCGGTCGGATATGGTCTCCAGTGAGTGGATATGCTTCAGTGCTTTCCCTTTTACCCTAGGGCTACAATTCCCCTTTCCGTACTTCATCACCGAATTCTTTAATATCACCAAAATCTCTTTCAGCCAAACCATGCCAATGCTCTGGCGTGTCTTGTCTGTTCTTGACCAGATCAAGAGAAACCACATTCCTGATCTTTCCGTCCATGATCTCCCCTTAGCTTACAAACTTAGATGCCATGGATCATGTAGGTTTCTGTTTTATTCTACTTCCGGTGACCCATTAATACTTCGTGCCACCAGGAACGAGGATGGTTGGCAATCCAAGTTTTTCTTTGTAAAAAGGGATTCAATCCCTGGTGGAACGGATTATCCGATGAGATGGTTGAAGAAGGGTAGGATTTAGGGTTTAAAGATGATCCTTCCTCTTATCCTGCTTTATATCCTGAACTGACCAATTTTATTTTCTCTGTTGTGTATGCAGCTGATTTCAGGAAGATTGCACCTCCCCTTGCTGATTCTCAAAAAAGAATAGACGCCATCAGACTCCTTTCAGAGGCAGAGAGAAGCTTCAACCCATCTCCACCAACTCCAAGCCCTCTTTCAAGCGCAAACATGTCTGGTAAGGATCCTGCAAGATATCCTGTACACACATGTTTTTATTTGATATTCTTAGGAGAGATTTAGAATTTTACTCCCTGTGTGCAGACTCCAGCAAAGTTCCAGTCTATCTAGACCTTGACGAACTCGACAGCTACCCAACTCCAGCCACAGTCAAGAAAGAAACTCCTGCTGCTACTAGCTCCAAGCCACTCCCGGCTCCCAAGGCCAATCCAAGGACTCGTGCTTCCACAGCAAAAAAGAGGAAAGGTCTTGAAGTCAGTGCTCCAGGTTCAGAAGGGTTCTCCTATGACAAACTCAGCTTCTCCGATTCCTTAGAGCCAATGACATCCTTCCTTAACAAGGTAATATCCTGACGCATATCCTGCACGTATATCCTGCACGTATATCCTAATAGGATATCCTGACAGGATATCCTGGTCAATATATATTCTAACTTATACCTGTAATTGATGTGCAGGGCCTCCAGCATTTGCTCCACTTGTATAATGATGCCTGTGGTACTGTTGCACTCCATGAAGCCAGGATCAAACAGCTTGAAAGCACCGTTGCTGACCAAGGTGCCATTGCCGAAGCGAAGACCCGGCACTACGAAAGCCTGCTGAAGAAGGTCACCCAAGACGCTGAGCTCAAACTTGCCACCGTTCAAATGGATCATGATCAAGCCTTGGTCAATTTCCGGGAGGGAATCAAGGCTTCCGCCATCGTCTCCCTGCTACAAGCACGCATCAAGATGGCCTACGAGGCCAAGGAGACGGGCCTTGTTTGTCCATCTTGGCCAGTTGAATCCTGGGTGGCCAAGCTAAAGGAGCTCGGGGGCAAAGCTGTGCCACTTCCTGTTGAAGCTGGTGAGTCTTCTAAGTCAGCAGAGGTGGTGATCCAGGCTGGAGCGGATGCTGGGATGGATACTGGTGAGGATGCTGCTCAGGATGCTGGTGCCGAGAAGTCTGAGAAGGTTGGAGAAGATGCCGCTGTGTGAGGGCATTCAGGTGGGCGATGATGGATATACGTGCCAAGGCCGGAGCCCACCTTTTTGAATTTGAATGTTGGTCTGTAGTCCCAAAACAATTTACTTTTCTGCACTTTACTTTTCTGCACCTGAACAATTTACATTTCCTGCATGCTTTTTTGAACAATACAACAGTTGAAGGTGGATGGGTCTTGGTTTGAGATGAAACCTTCAACTGTTGGGTAAATATGATAAGGAACTATTAGTGCTCTTAGTGGATGGGCCTTGTTTTGAGGTGAAACTAAGAGCACATCTTTTGGTATGTTAATAATATAACTTCTCTTTTGACTTTATTATTGTTGTCATTGATATACAAATTTTACTTGTGAAAACTGTTTTGTTTGGACATATTGCAAACGTATCCTGAAAGATATCTTGATCAGGATTGTTTTGGTCAAAAAATCTATTGAGGATAATGCAACCAAACTCTCTGTTACAGGGAATGATGTTTTGAATATAGAACAATGATAAGGATCACTTCAACGTAAATTGCACAAATGACACAAGGATTTGTACGGGGAAAAAGCCCTTGATCAAGAGTTGATCTCCGGCACAAAAAACCCCGGGTGATGGAAACTACCGATCACCAAGCTCAAATAAATCAATAAATGTTTGCAACTTCGGATAGTAACGAGCTAGGTACAAGGATCACTACGGTGAAATGTGTAAAAATGAATGAAAACTAATAAGTGTTCGTCGAGAGCTTCAAGAGTGCAATTGTACGAGAGTGTGTGTAGCTGAAAATGGCTAAGTGTTCTAATTCTATCTCGTCACCCCTTTAAAAATAGAAGTTAACTACAATAACAAACTATCCGACTTTTGTGCCAAGCTCCCACGTTCTCCACAACGTCCATTTCCAGTCAAACGTGTGCGAAATACTCGTGGAATATTCCATAGTAACGTTGCCAAGACCAAGTCAAGCTGGTTACTCGTGCAGAATAATACGGAACATAAACAAACAATCGTTAGTATGAGGATCCTTAAGGTGATCCATGATCCTTATCCTAATGCTCTTCTGAGGATCACTATCTGTCACAGAAGTAAGGATCATTAATTAGGATAACAAGTAAGGATCACTAATTGTTAAAAAATCCTCCCCTAACAATTGCCCCCAAAATATAAGGAGTGATATGTAAAATGAGCGAATTATATTTTCTTGATCTTATCCGCAACTAACTATCGTAAATATAGCCGTTATTGTAGAACTATCCGTTGCAACCATGACGTCACAGAAGTGACAACCCTGCACAATCATGATTATAAATAGGAGATAGAGATATGATCGTTTGCATTTAAAATTTCAGAGATACTCCCTTTATAACTGCATTCCGAAGATAAACAGGTATTCTCTCTTCATCTTCTTCCTTCTTTGCTCTGTTTTCCGTTTCTTTCCACCATTCTATCAAAGATGTTGCTCCGGAACTCCCCAGCTAAGGATCACCCGAAAAACAGCCCACCGAAAAGCCAGGGGATCATCGAAGATTCCATAAAAGAACGCTGCTGTTTCAACGATGCACAGATTGATAGGATCCGCCACTGCTTCCCGGCGAACACCGAGTTCAGACCTTTTGATCCCAATACCCTGAGTGATCACATTTCCGACAAGTGGGTTGCTTTTCCTGTCACTCCGTTCACCATAGGCTATACATATCCTTTTCCAGCCTTCACCCAATCTTTCTTTTCCCTAACCGGCATCTCTTATATCCAAGCCATGCCGATGATCTGGAGGGTTTTGTATACCCTTGAAAGGATCATCGAGCAGGAAGGGATAGACCTAGGAATGTCAGAGCTGGGAGAGCTGTATGATCTTACTACCTTTGGCTCTCATCGTTATATGTTTAAACGTAAGCCTGGTGAGGAACATCCGATCTTCAAAGCTACCAAGAATGATGCTAACTGGAAGCGGCGTTTCTTTTTCGTCAAGAGAGATTCTATTGATAATGGAAAGGATCTACCCAAGAATTGGGCTACCCATGGTAGGGTGGAGGATCCTGAGAAGGATCACTAGAGAACTTTCTTTTGATATAAGGATCACTTATATACTTTTGCTTTCTTGTTATGCAGCTATCACCGTCTCACGCCTCAGACTGTCTCCTGCTGCCAAAGAGAGACTCATCGCTTTCAAGAAACTTGATCCTGAAACAAGAACTTTCAAAACAACAACCCAGGATTCTCAGGAGGTATCCTCAGGTTCTGTCACGATGTCAAGTAAGTATCTTTGCTTAAAAATTAAATAAATAGTGAAATATGAGTGAAATAAAGACACTTATCTTGTTTTGGTTGTGTAGGTGCTGGAAAATCCACCAAGTCTGCTTCAAAGTTCAATGTCACCGATCTCACCACCGTCAGATCCTCCAAAAGAAAGGCTCCTACCAGCCCGACAGCTTCAGTCCCCAAGGCACCCTTCAAAGGAAAGGGAATCAAGAAGAGAAAGGCGTCTGAAGCTGAGGATCTGCAGGGTCTGCCTCTGATCCGCCATCAATTCCTCGAGTACTTTAACGATGTAAGGATCACTGTCTCTGCTAGTATATCCTGCTGACATATCCTGCTGATATATCCTGCTGACATATCCTGCTGACATATCCTGCTGATTTGAGGATCACTTGGTCCTGACCTTATCTTTTATCCCCTTTGCAGAAATTCACTGAGATTGAGGATTATGTTGGCCACGTTGAGGATCAGGATAGGAAGATTGCCGACCTCCAGCAGGTTGCATTGCTAAAGGACCTCAAAATCGCTGATCTTCAGAAGGAGCTCCAGGATGCCAAGACTAAGACGGCTAAACTTCTGATTGACCTTGACTATGAAAAGCATGATCTCATAGAAGGTGCAAAGGTCTCTGCTGCCATCACAATGTATCAGACCAAACTAAAGATGGCCCAGGAAGCTCAAGATCCTAACTTCGACAGAAGCAGCTGGGAGATTGAGGACTGGAAAGCAAGATTGGCTGATCTTGAAGATGATGATGAGGCTGAGGAGGTTTTGGCGATCGAGGCTGGAGGCAAAGGTGAAGGTGGTGAAGCAAGTGGAGCCGGAGGTGATGATGCAGGGAAGGTTTAGGCTGCATGATTGGGCGATGAAGGAAACTTCTAGACATAGCCGGAGCCCAATTTTTCAGTTTAATGGTTTTTTGTTGAACAATTTGATGGTTTGTACTGAACAATAGTTTTTAGGATTAAGGATCATGTATGATCCTTTGGACAATAGGCAAGATTGCAAACGGTGGAGGGATCCTCTGTTTGGGGGATGAAGCCATTGTGATCCTGCCGCCTTTATATTCCTGCACTACTTTTGAACCTATTATCATGGACACCCTTTACCTACCCCAGCGGACGGGCCACGTTTTGCTGGTAGATGCTCGGGGTAGGTGATTTTGACAACCTTTTAAGGGTTAATCTTTTGTTAATAAATAAAACCTTAATCTTTTGTCGCTTATCTTGTATTGTTATCCTTTTTGTTTCTTTAATTCTCAATTGTTTTGATATACATTTATTGAATAAACAATTTTGAATAAGTCAGATTGAAAATACTTAGGATATGATCCAAGATCAAGTATCCTATAGTTAAAGAATCCCAAAAAGTAAAATATTTTAAGGATCACAAGTTTAGTTGTCAAATTTTTAGGGTTATTCAAATAAACAATGAGTAGGATTAAAAATAATGAAGGATCATACCTGAGGATCCAAGTTAGGATCCTAACCATAATCAGGATAACTACAAAATAAACCTTAGAGAGAAGTAAGGATCAAGGATCCCTAGTTGCTTATCTTCAAGGACCTGAAATAGAGCATAACTTGGGACTAAGCCAATATAAGATAATAGTTAGCAACTGGGGACAAGCCCGAGGATAACTGGGGACAAGCCCAAGGATAACTGGGGACAAGCCCAAGGATAACTGGGGACAAGCCCAAGGATAACTGGGGACAAGCCCAAGGATCGTATGTAAACTGGAGTATGGCCCTAACTGGCGACTATCCAAACTTAGTGACATGAAAATGCCAAAACCTTAGCTAACGTGAAAACGTTAGAAACCTTAGGAACGGATGTATGGTACGTTTACCATTATACTTAGGATCCTAGGTATAGCCAGTACAATGGAATTATCAGCCCCTAAAGCGAGTACTGGTCCCACTGCCTTGAACTATACCAGGATCATCATGAGCTACAGGCGGAACTGGGGATAAGCCCAAATAACTGGGGTTAAACCCAAGGAACGGATTGCTTCTGCAGATAACCAATGTTATGCTAAGGATACCTGAACTTTCAAAACTTGAAATCACGTGAGAGATGGATAAAGGACACATGATCCTTATCCTTATATGAGAAAATAAAGAAATGAAATAGTTCAAGGTTAGGATATTACCAAAGTAAGGATCACTGATACTTTAAGGATCCTTCCAGGATATCCCTAACGTAAGGATCATCTGTGCCATGAGGATCCTGATCACATGAAATATTTCTTCAAGTGGACAGCATTCCAAGCTCTTAGTAGCAAATCACCTTCCATGGTTAGCAATCTATATGCCCCCTTTCCTGCTTCAGCTTCAATCAAATAAGGGCCTTCCCATTTTGGAGCCAATTTTCCATCGGCAGGATTGGTGGTATTCTGAAATGCTTTCCTTAATACCATATCTCCAACTTGAAACTTCCTGATCCTGACATTTTTGTTATAAGCACCAGCAATTCTTTGTTGATAACTGGCCATCCTTATCCTAGCCAGATCCCTGATTTCTTCAATAGTATCCAGGTCTTGAGTCAAGTTCTCATCATTTTCCTCAGGATCACGGGTACTTGTTCTAGCAGTTGGAACCACCATTTCTGTTGGGATCACTGATTCTGCCCCAAATACCAAAGAGAATGGTGTTTGACCAGTTGCATTCTTAGGGGTTGTCCTATCAGCCCAAAGCACATAAGGTAGTTCTTCTGCCCATTTCCCTTTCTTGGATCCAAGCTTCTTCTTCAAATTGTTGATGATGATCTTGTTGGATGATTCTGCCTGACCATTAGCTTGTGGGTGGACTGGTGTTGATGTTATCATCTTAATCCTCCAGCTGTCACAAAAGTTAGTGGTTCTGCCCCCAATAAATTGGGAACCATTATCACATATAATTTCAGAAGGAATTCCAAATCTAGTTATAATATTTCTTTTAATGAAGGATATAACTTCCTTTTCTCTGACTTGGGCAAAAGCTTCAGCCTCTATCCACTTGGAGAAGTAATCAGTCATAGCTAGCATGAACACTTTTCCACCAGGTGCCTTAGGGAGCTTACCAACTATATCCATACCCCATCTCATAAATGGCCAAGAGGAGGATATAGGATGCAAAAATTCAGCTGGTTGATGAAGGATATTGCTGTGTCTCTGACAAGGATCACATCTCTTAGCATACTCCACAGCATCTCTCTTCATGGTTGGCCAGTAGTATCCTGTCCTCAGGATCCTTGAGAATAATGCCCTGCCCCCAGTGTGGTTTCCACAATCTCCTTCATGGAAGTCTTTTAAAACTTCTTGGATTTCAGGATCCTCAATGCATCTCAAGTATGGTCCTGCAAGAGATCGTCTATACAACATATTATTTAAAATTGTGAATTGAGATACCTTTAGTTTGAAAGCCCTAGGGTTTTCTCCTGTAGGAATCTCTCCATGTTGTAAGTATCTCATAATTGGTGAAATCCATGATCCTGATCCTGAATGGGATTGAGTATCCTCACTAGGGATAATTGCAGAATTCTTTCCTATCTCCATAGCCACATGATCCTCGATAGCCGGGGTCAGAATATGGATAATAGGGATCTTGATATCCTCCGGGATCTTCAAGGATGATCCTAAGTTAGCCAATGCATCAGCTTCTGTATTTTCTTCCCTTGGTACCTGTGTCAAACTAAAGGAAACAAAGGAGAGTGCCAATTCTTTGACTATCTCTAAATATTTGGTTAGCTTTTCACCTTTAACAGCATAGGATCCATTAAAATGATTTGTAATTAGCAATGAATCTACATGTACCTCAAGATACCTGATCCCCATATGCTTGGCAATTTGCAAACCAGCAATTAAGGCTTCATATTCGGCCTCATTGTTAGTGGTTTGGAACTCACAAGCTATAGAGTGGGGTATTATGTCCCCCTGTGGCGATTTTAGTAGTATTCCAAGCCCTGTGCCTTTGACATTTGAGGATCCATCAGTATAGAGTATCCAAGGATCCCTGGTCTCCTCTAGCTGCTGGACTTCTAACTCAGCTTCTTCTTGTAAATCACTACTGAAATCAGCCACAAAGTCGGCTAATGCTTGGGATTTGATGGCTGTCCTAGGCTCATATCTTATATCATAGGCACTAAGCTTCACTGCCCACTTAGCCATCCTTCCTGACATCTCTGGTTTCCTGAGGACATTCTTAATTGGAAAGTTAGTTTTAACAACAATAACATGAGTTTCAAAATAATGTCTCAATTTAGTAGATGCCATAATTAATGCAAGAATAAGTTTTTCAAGGTGTGAATACCTGGATTCGGCATCAAGTAAACTTTTACTTACATAATAGACAGGATGTTGTGTACCTTCGTGATCCTTAACAAGGACCGCACTTACTGCTTTTGAGGATACTGCAAGATATAAGGATAACACATCGCCTTTTTCTGGTTTCATCAAGGCCGGGGCTGAGGATAGGTAATCTTTGAGGGCTCTTAAAGCATTTTCATGCTTCTCAGTCCACTCAAATTTCTTGTTCTTCCTCAGGATATCATAGAATTCTTTGCACTTTTCTGAGGATTTGGATATGAATCTGTTCAAAGCCGCTATCCTGCCTGTTAATCTTTGGACATCCTTAGCATTGGCCGGAGATTTGATGTTCACTATTGCTTTGATTTGTTCCGGGCTAGCTTCAATGCCTCTCTTTGTTACCATATATCCTAAGAATTTACCTGCTTTAACACCAAAGTGACATTTTGAAGGATTAAGCTTCATGTTATATTTGTCAAGGATATCGAAAGCTTCCTCCAAATCCCTTAGGTGATCCTCAGCCTTTATTGATTTTACCACCATATCGTCTATGTAGACCTCCATAGTTTGTCCAATCTGATCCTTGAACATCATATTCACTAGCCTTTGATAAGTTGCACCTGCATTTCTTAGTCCGAACGGCATAGCTATATAACAATATATACCAGTTGGAGTCATGAAGGCTGTATCCTCTTGATCGGATGGTTCCATTTGGATTTGTTGAAATCCAGATGAAGCATCCATAAAAGTTAACAGTTCGTGACCCGCAGTTGCATCCACCATGGAGTCAATGTGGGGTAATGGGAAAGGATCCTTGGGATATGCCTTATTTAAATCGGTAAAATCGACACATACCCTCCACTTTCCGTTTTTCTTTTGAACAACAACCACATTGGCCAACCATCTTAGATATTTGACCTCTCTAATCATACATGCCCGGAGCAATTTCTCTACCTCTTCCTGGATAATGGCATTTCTTTCCGGTGCAAACTTTCTTCTCCTTTGATGAATTGGTTTAAAGGACCTATCAATGCCAAGTTTGTGAGTGATTACATCTTTAGATATACCTGTCATGTCTTCGTGTTTCCATGCAAAGGTGGTCTTTCTCCTTTTGAGGAAGGATACGAGGTCTTCTTTCATATCGCCAAGGATCCCTGATCCGATATAGATTTTGGATTCAGGATCATGAGGATCCATGAGGATTTCAACCACATCCTACTCTCTTGCCTCCAAGACATCCCTTGGAGGATTCTTTGATTTCTATTGTTCCCTTGACTTCGATGCTGGTTTCATCGAGGAAGTATAGCAATTCTTAGCCTCCTGCTGATCACTATCAATCTTGACTATTCCCCAAGGACTAGGGAGCTTTACACATTGATGGTAAGTAGATGGGACTGCCTTCATATCGTGTATCCAGGGCCTGCCAAGGATAACATTACAACAAGATAAACAGTCAATAACACAATTTTTTTTATAAGAATGTAGGCCTTCGATGTATATTGGGAGCTTAATGTCCCCCAGGGTATTCTTAGTTTCGCCACTAAATCCCACGAGCACGGAGGATCTTGGTATGATATCTGATTCAGGGATACCCATCTTTTTTAGAACATCGAGCTGGATGATGTTCACTGAGCTTCCTCCGTCTATAAGGATCCTGCGGACAAAATGGTTAGAAATAAAAAGAGTAATAACTAAACCATCGTGATGAGGATCCTGGATATCAACACGATCATCCTCATCAAAGGTTATGACTTTTCCTTCGGAGACACTTGATGTTCGAATGGGTCTTTCTCCACTATCCATCTTAGTTTCCTTTGCATGCCTTTTAGCTGCTGAGAAGGATGTGCCACAAATGTCTGATCCTCCAGAAATAAAGTTTATTACTTGTGCATCTGCTGGAGGGGCCGGAGCTTTCTCAGGGATCCTTTCAGGATCCTGAGTCCTTGACTTTTTCCTACCCAACAACTCTTTTAGATGCCCCTTGCTCAACAAGTATCCAATTTCCTTTCTTAGTGCAATGCATTCTTCTGTAAGATGCCCAAAATCTTCATGGTATGCACACCACTTTGATTTATCCTTAGTTGCAGCTGGCCTATCATTCTTTCTGGGCCATCTGGCTTTATCACCTAAGTTCTGCATCGCAAGGATTAGTTCATTGTTATCAACAGAAAAACAATATTCAGAGATTGGAGGATAATCCTCATCATCCTCTTCTTGATCAACAGCATGCACGTTCTGGTTATCAGATCTGTTATAGGATCTAAACTTGTTGTTCCTGAATGAGGATCCTTGCTTATCCTGCTTTGAGGATCCTGCTAACCTCTCCTGGATCCTTTTGTCATCCTCTAGCCGGATGAACCTAAGTGCCCGGGTTCTTACCTCATCTAGGTTCCTGCATGGTGTCATAACAAGATCATCATAGAACAATGAGTCCCTAAGCAATCCCATTTTAAAGGCCTCAACAGCCGTAGCTATATCCAAGTTGGGAATGTCTAAGGATTCTTTACTGAATTTGGTAATGTAATCCCTTAATGATTCATTATGACCCTGGGTTATCCTATATAGATCACTAGTTAATCGTTCAAATTTTCTACTACAAGAAAACTGATTATTAAATAGGTTAACTAGATTAGCAAATGAGGTAATAGAGTAGGGGGGAAGACTTAGCAGCCATTTGAGAGCTGATCCAGTAAGAGTGGATCCGAATCCCTTGCACAGGCATGCTTCCTTCAACCTTTCTGGGATTGGATTGATCTCCATCCTCTCCCTGTATTGTGCTATGTGTTCTTCAGGATCCGTCGAACCATCATACAGCTTCATGGTTGGCACATGGAACCTCTTGGGTATCTCAGCATCACAGATTGGTGGTGCAAAACGAGATATCTTGTGGCTCCCATCTGCGATCTCTGGGATAGGTTTGACCACTCCTGGAACACTTGATATCATATCCTTCAACTTCTGCAATTCTCTGGCCATGGCATGATTGATACCTGGATCCTGCATAAGGCCATGGTTAGTAGTATAAGAATTATTAAAAGTGTTACCTCCCATTGGATTCAAATTAGGAAGAATGGATGTTAATCCATGTTGTTGGGGCTCTGGAATGATCGAAGGACCAGTAGAAGCATTGGTCTGCATTGGAATAAAATCTCCCTGATGGACATCTGAATTTCCTGTTTGCAAACTCCTCAAGGATCTTGGCATCTGGAAGGATCCCTGAAACTGGGACGATCCTGGAACAAAGGAGGATCCTTGAACCTGGGATGATCCTGGAACAATGGAGGATCCTTGAACCTGGGATGATCCTGGAACAAAGGAGGATCCTTGAACCTGGGATGATCCTGGAACAATGGAGGATCCTTGAACCTGCTGCGCTCCTGAGTATCCTCCTGAATTCGTGAGGGATCCCATATGCTGAGGATAGGATCCCGCTGGCTGGAAATAGGAACCCGATGCCTGGGTCACTGTTGTTGTTCCGTAGTGCACTCCTTTTGGTCCACCCACATATTGAACATCTGGAACCACTGATGGCTGAGAAGTAATCACCGGAGTATCAAAATTCAAAGATCTGGGCATCAGTGGGGAATGATCCTCTGCCGTTTTCTTTTGTTTCTTGAGATCTCCGATTTCTTTGAGAATCCTTTCATTGGTCTTATCCTGTTGCTGTATATGATCCTTCATCTGCAAAATCAAAGTAAACATGTCACTAGTAGTGGGAGTGTAAGAAGCAGAAGAAGTTGGAGGTTTTGAGAAAATAGGAGTTGGTTTCTTCGCAGCATTCTCAGCATTCTTCTGGGATGCAGAAGGTGGTGGAGGCAAAGGGGGAACGCCTTGTGAAGAACTGAATGAGGGCATCAAATTTGAAGCATTCTTCGCTGAGGAAGCCATTTTCTCAGTTGTAGTGAACTGAACTGAGCACAGAAATACGAATTTTTATAAGAATGAAGCACCAATGGCCCCACGGTGGGCGCCAAACTGTTTTGGTCAAAAAATCTATTGAGGATAATGCAACCAAACTCTCTGTTACAGGGAATGATGCTTTGAATATAGAACAATGATAAGGATCACTTCAACGTAAATTGCACAAACGACACAAGGATTTGTACGGGGAAAAAGCCCTTGATCAAGAGTTGATCTCCGGCACAAAAAACCCCGGGTGATGGAAACTACCGATCACCAAGCTCAAATAAATCAATAAATGTTTACAACTTCGGATAGTAACGAGCTAGGTACAAGGATCACTACGGTGAAATGTGTAAAAATGAATGAAAACTAATAAGTGTTCGTCGAGAGCTTCAAGAGTGCAATTGTACGAGAGTGTGTGTAGCTGAAAATGGCTAAGTGTTCTAATTCTAGCTCGTCACCCCTTTAAAAATAGAAGTTAACTACAATAACAAACTATCCGACTTTTGTGCCAAGCTCCCACGTTCTCCACAACGTCCATTTCCAGTCAAACGTGTGCGAAATACTCGTGGAATATTCCATAGTAACGTTGCCAAGACCAAGTCAAGCTGGTTACTCCTGCAGAATAATACGGAACATAAACAAACAATCGTTAGTATGAGGATCCTTAAGGTGATCCATGATCCTTATCCTAATGCTCTTCTGAGGATCACTATCTGTCACAGAAGTAAGGATCATTAATTAGGATAACAAGTAAGGATCACTAATTGTTAAAAAATCCTCCCCTAACAAGGATATTGACATACAACCTATTAATTATCCAAATAAAAAGGAGAGATCATACCAGAGATTCTTAGAGAATCAATTACAATCCTTCATTATAAGTTTGTCCCCAGTGCACACTTATAAACTTGGATCCATCCTCTGAATAGTATAATGTATGTCCCCTGTGTTCGATACAGAAACGCAAATGTATTCATACTTTGATTTGAATAAATTACGAATACCCCAGGGCAAAACCCCTGATATCCTGAAATGAATCCTTAGCATACTTGGGATAAACCCTTAATATCTTGGGGATAAACCCTAATATCTGGGGATAAACCCTAAATTTCATGCGCTACAGGCGAGAGTGTATAAACTCCAGTTCTTAGAAAGGTGAAAACCTTTAAACCTTAGAGAGTATGAAAATACTCTTTCATGAGAGAGGGTGATCAATCCTCATATACCTTCAGGATCCAGGATATAGCCAACAGTAACGAAATTGTCAGCCACTTTTACATGAACTGGTCCCGCTACCTTGAACTATACCTAGATAACTTGCGCTCCAGGCGAGGTGTTTAAACCCAATTCTAAAGAAAGGTGAATACCTTTAAACCTTTGAAGGGACCAGGATCCCTTAAACGTGAGAGAGGGGGCCAATCCTCTAATCTTTCGAGTTATCTTGAGTACATATCCTGGAGCTATATCCTGAAACATATGCTGCAAAACAACTGTAAACTAAGGTGGGTGTTAGCTTGGCTAACACCCCTCCGATGCTTAAGTCAGTATTGGGTTCAAGATAATAAACAAATATAGCTAAAGTAGATAGAATACATACCATTCTGAAACAGAAATTAAATACTGCTCTTACTTGAAATAAAGCTTTAAATGTATTGCATTCCAGGATCTTGGTAGCATATCCCCTTCCATATTCTTGAGTCGATATGCTCCTTTCCCTGCTTCTGACTCGACTTCATATGGACCTTCCCACTTAGGAGCTAGCTTGCCATCGGCAGGATTAGTGGTATTTTGAAAAGCCTTTCTTAGCACCCAATCACCAACTCGAAATCTTCTAGTCCTTATATTCTTATTATATGCTCTGGATATTCTTTGTTGATATGCTGCTATCCTTAGTCTCGCTGCGTCTCTTTTTTCATTTATAGTATCCAAATCTTGACACAAGGCTTCAGGATTTTGTTCAGGATCCTGTAGGATAGATCTTGCAGTAGGTATCGTCATTTCTGTTGGAATCATCGCTTCTGCTCCAAATACCAAGGAAAACGGGGTTTGGCCGGTTGCATTCTTTACCGTTGTCCTATCAGCCCACAAAACAAAGGGTAACTCTTCTGCCCATCTTCCTTTTTTGGCTCCAAGCCTCTTCTTTAAGTTACTAACTATTATCTTGTTTGAGGATTCAGCTTGCCCATTCGCTTGAGGATGTACCGGAGTAGATGTGATCATTTTGATTCCCCAACTCTTACAAAAGTCAGTAGTCCTTTTGCTTATAAACTGGGACCCATTATCACAAATGATCTCAGCTGGTACCCCAAACCTAGTCAGGATATTCCTCTTTATGAAGGATACTACCTCTTGATCTCTAACTTGAACAAATGCTTCAGCCTCAACCCACTTAGAGAAATAATCCGTCATTGCTAACATAAAGACTTTTCCTCCCGGAGCTTTTGGTAACTTCCCTACTATATCCATCCCCCACTTCATGAATGGCCAAGGGGAAACTACAGGATATAACGGTTCAGCTGGTTGATGTAGTATGTTACTATGCCTTTGACATGCATCACATCTTCGAGCATATTCTGCAGCATCTTTCCTCATCGTTGGCCAATAATATCCTGTCCTTAATACTTTCGAGAACAATGATCTGCCCCCAGTGTGATTACCACAATCCCCTTCATGTATATCCTGAAGTACTTCTTTGGCTTCAGGAACCTCCAAGCACCTTAAATATGGTCCTGCAAGAGATTTCTTGTATAAAACATTATTTATAATAGTGAATCATGATACCTTCATCCTAAATGCCTTAGGATTTTCATTTCCGGGGATGTGTCCTTCTTTGAGATATTTCACAATTGGAGCCGTCCAGGATTTAGGATCCTGTTCAGGATATTCCGCTCCAGGATCCCGAATACCCGCTACTTCTTTATCCTGAGGATTCGTTGCAGGATATAAGACATGTAATATTGGTATTTGGGTCCCTTCAGGTATCCTGATCGATGATCCCAAATTTGCTAAGGCATCAGCTTCAGCATTATCCTCCCTTGGTACCTGTTCAAGTGTAAAAACATCGAAATATCCTGCTAATTTTTTGAGAATATCGAGATATTCGATTAATTTCTCACCCTTAACTGCATAGGATCCATTAAAATGGTTAGTAATTAACAAAGAGTCAACATATACTTGCAAATTTTTGATACTCATGCTTTTAGCCAACTCTAATCCTGCAATTAAAGCCTCATACTCTGCTTCATTATTAGTAGCAGGAAATTCACATCTAATAGCCTGGGGTAATATGTCCCCCTGTGGCGATTTTAGTAGTATTCCTAATCCTACTCCTCTTATATTAGATGCACCATCAGTATTTAATGTCCAGGATCCTGAGGATTCTCCTAACTGTTGAACTTCTAGGTCTACCTCATCCTGAATGTCACTACTAAAATCAGCCACAAAGTCAGCTAAAGCCTGAGACTTTATGGCATTTCTAGGTTCATATACTAAATCATAAGCACTCAACTTTACTGACCACTTAGCCATCCTGCCTGACATTTCTGGTTTCCTAAGTACATTTTTAACAGGATAATTTGTTTTAACATGAATCCTATGTGTCTCAAAGTAATGTCTAAGTTTCGTTGATGCCATAACTAATGCGAGTATCAATTTTTCTAAATGAGAATATCTAGTTTAAGCATTTAATAAGCTTTTGCTAACATAATAAACAGGATATTGCTGACCTTCATGGTCCTTTACAAGGACGGCACTTACAACATTCCCTGATACTGCGAGGTATAGGGATAATGGTTCACCATTCTCAGGCTTCATCAGTAATGGTGCAGTTGAAAGATATTTCTTCAAATCCTGCAAGGCTGCTTCATGCCTCTCACTCCATTCGAATTTCTTGTTCTTCTTCAGGATATCATAAAACTCTTTGCATTTCTCTGACGATCTTGAGATAAACCTGTTTAATGCTGCCACTCGCCCTGTTAATCGTTGAACATCCTTCATATTTGAGGGCGATTTAATATCCAAGATGGCTTTAATCTGCTCCGGGCTCGCCTCTATTCCTCTTTTGGTCACCATATATCCTAGAAATTTTCCTGCCCCCACTCCAAAATGGCACTTAGCAAGATTTAGCTTCATGTTATACTGATCCAGGATATCGAATGCTCCTTTAATATCCTGGAGGTGATCCTGAGCTTTCTTTGATTTTACCACCATATCGTCAATATATACCTCCATGGTGTCCCCCATTTTGTCTTTGAACATCATGTTTACCAATCTTTGGTATGTTGCACCTGCATTTTTCAAACCAAAAGGCATAGCGGTATAACAATAAATACCTGTCGGTGTCATGAAGGCAGTATCCTCCTGGTCAGAAGGTTCCATTTGGATCTGCTGAAATCCTGAGGATGCGTCCATGAAGGTCAGCATTTCATGCCCGGCAGTGGCATCTACCATTGCATCAATGTGGGGAAGAGGAAATGGGTCTTTAGGACAAGCCTTGTTTAAGTCTGTGTAGTCTACACAAACTCTCCATTTCCCATTTTTCTTCTGTACCACAACCACGTTCGCTAGCCACCTTGGGAACTTAACCTCTCTGATCATCCTGGACTTCAATAATCTCTCAACTTCCTCCTGGATAATCGTATTCCGCTCAGGAGCAAACTTCCTTCTTTTTTGCTGAACAGGCTTGAATGATTTATCAATTCCAAGCTTATGAGTGATAATGTCTTTGGATATGCCTGTCATATCCTCATGCTTCCATGCAAATGTTGACATCCTGCATTTCAAAAAGTTAATTAACTGTTCTTCAATATCCTGAGGGATATTGGTTCCTACGAGCACCGAAATATCGGGATTATCCTGGTCCAGGATAATTTTCTTCACATCCTGCTCCGGATCCTCCACGATATCCTGGGCCCGCGTCTTTAATTGCTATGCTGCACTAGGCTTGGTTGAGGATTTCATCGAGGATGAGTAGCATTCTTTCGCCTCCTGCTGATCGCTTTCGACCTTGACCACTCCCCAAGGGGTAGGGATCTTGATGCATTGATGATACGTCGATGGCACAGCCTTCATATCGTGAATCCATGGTCTTCCTAGTATGATATTATAGCAGGATAGGGAATCCATCACACAAAAACGTTGTATTGAGTTGACTCCTTCAACATATACTGGCAACTTTATCTCTCCTACTGTGTTCCTAGCCTCTCCACAGAATCCAACAAGCACTGTAGATTTCGAAGTGATATCCATTGGAGATACATTCATTCTTTTCAGAGTCTCTAGTTGGATTATGTTGACGGAGCTGCCATTATCAACCAATATCCTGCGTACAAAATGGTTAGCCACATATAATGTTATTACCAAAGCATCATGGTGAGGATCCTGGACAGTATCCCTGTCATCAGCATCAAATGTGATCACTTTGTCAGTTGTAAGCGTAGTCATCCTGACAGGTCTGTCTCCCCTTTCGGCCTTAGCTTCTTTTGCATGTCTCTTTGCCGCCGAATACGAAGTTCCACAAATGTCGGATCCTCCCGAAATGAAGTTAATTATCTTGGCATCCGCGGGAGGTGATGCTGCTCGCTCAGGATCCTTCTCAGTATCCTGGCCCTTATTCTTCTTTCTTCCTAAGAGATCTTTCAGATATCCCTTGCTTAGAAGATAGCTTATTTCTTTCCTTAGAGCAATGCAATCCTCAGTTACATGTCCGAAATCTTCGTGGAAAGCACACCATTTTGACTTATCTTTCCAATCAGCCTTTTGTTGATTCTTTCGAGGCCACCTAGCCTTGTCTCCTAAACCCTGCATGGCATACATTAATTCAGGAATGTTAACAGAAAAGCAATATTCAGATAGTTCAGGATATTCTTCAGGATCCTCGTCTTCAATAGCAGTCACTTTCTTGTTTTCATTTCTACCATATGGCTTAGAGCGATATGGCTTAAATGAGGATTCTGATTTCCTGTTAGTTGACTCATAAGTGTTAGATGAGTTCATCCTCTCTTGCATCTTTCTGTCATCCTCCAATCGAATATATCTCAGGGCCCTGTTCCGAGCTTCATCCAAGTTCCTGCATGGGTTCATTACAAGGTCTTGGTAAAATTGGGAATCCTTTTGCAGCCCCATCTTGAAAGCTTGCACAGCTGTTGCAACATCAAGATGCGGAATGTCTAAGGATTCCCGGCTAAACTTGTTCACATAATCCCTTAGGGATTCTTGATGCCCTTGTGTTATCCTGTAAAGGTCACTTGTTAGTTTCTCAAAGCTCCTACTACAAGAAAACTGACTATTAAATAAATTTACTAAGTGAGCAAAAGATGTAATCGAATGCGGAGGAACATTCAAGAGCCATTTCAAGGCTGATCCTGTTAAGGTAGAACCAAAACCCTTGCACAAGCACGCCTCCTTGAGATCCGGAGGGATAGGGTTAATCTCCATTCTTTCCCTATACTGAGCAATATGCTCCTCAGGATCCGTAGTTCCGTCATAAAGCTTCATGTTGGGGGTTTGAAATCTCTTTGGGATCTCAGCATCACAGATAGGATATGCAAAACGAGATATCTTGTGGCTGTCTTGGGACACTTCCGGGATCGGCTGGACCACTCCAGGTACACTAGATATCATGTCCTTCAACTTCTGAAGTTCCCTAGTAAGTGCTGATGTTACACCTGTATCCTGTAAAGATCCACTATTGTTAGTAGCATGAGTATTATTATTATTTGACACGTTACCCGTCGGAGGATTTTGCCCATATCCTGAAGCATATCCTGAGCTCCTCATGGTTGACATCCTGACCGAGGAGGGTATTTTAGGAGTATGATTCTGAGGAAGGCTGGGGACAATATTCCCCCTGTTATCCTCAGTATACACAGCTGAACTGAAGTTCAAAGTTCTGGGTTGTAATGGAGTGACAATATCCTCAGCAGATCTGCTCGAGCCAGACTTCAGGAGTTGTATTTCCCTCAACAGCATTTGGTTTGTTTCCTGTTGCTGCCTCATTTGTTCCTGCACACTTCCAAATAAGGTTAGAATTTCATCATTAGAAGCTAAAACGGGAGCAGATTCATGCACACTGCGAGTAGGGATAATATCCTGAGGTCGTGAAGAGGCTGGCATCCTTGGAGGAGGTGGTGGAAGCACCGAACCGGTAGTAGCAGAAGTCATAGCAGACACGGTGGAGGAACTCATGTTTGATCTTGAGGCCATTGTAAACAATGCGGTGAAAAGTTTTGAAAATAGAAAACCGATTAACGATTTCACAAAAAATTTTAGCAAAGAGAGCACCACTTGCCCCACGGTGGGCGCCAAATTGTTTTGGTCATAAATTACCGAAGCAATTAAGTGATCAAATTAGTAAAGTGAGGTAGTGTGCTAGAAAATGTGTTGAAAATATGCCGGTTAAGTTATATGGAAAATCAGTATTCGGGATACGGCTCAGGATATTGAGCTATATCTACGATCAAACAATGAGTAAAAAGTAAAGTAAATGACACGAGATGTATGAGGAAAGCCCTTGATCAATCTAGATCGCCGGCATAAAACCTCGGGAGCTGACAATCGCAGCTGCCTTGTTCTTCTTATTGCTTCAAACTTCAGGATACAGTGCAAGATATAGACCAGATCGTTAAGTGTTACAATGTTTTTGAATGAAAGTGTAAAGTGTAAATTGCTAGAGAGCGAGTGTTAGAGTGTACGTAGTGAAAATGTGATGTCCTATTCGATCTGGTATACCCACCTATTTATAGTTACAAAGTAGAAACTAAAATTCCTATAAATATGGGATACTCCCGAATATTCCATAAATAGCCGTTTGGAACCAAATAAAGCGGGCTTAACGTCTTTCATTGAACAACTTGGACCGAGTCTTCCGCGGAATGAGTCTTCGTGAACGTTGATAGCTTCTAACCCACGTACCTGCACATACTCCGTTAGTAATCCTGAGGATACCATTCAGGATGTTACCAATATCCTGAACCAGCATCCCGGACCTAAACAGATACTGTATAGCCAAGATATAAATCAAGATATTTTCCAGGATATGGGCTCAGAATTTCACCCATAACAGTATAGATGAGGTATAGGTCCTGTATGAGCATATATAGGTGTAGTAAATGTCCTGTATATTTTTTTTTAAATCCAGAGGTCGGTCTCGGGTGGGCATAAGATCCGTTGACCCTATTATCGGATCTGTGACTCCATGGAAGATGTGATTAAGGTAAACGTGCCGTAAAGTTGCATCTTTTAGAGAGAGACCTTTAAAATATGCCGAAATACCTTAAAATACTCTTAACTACGCTAAAATAGGTCAAAATACGATAAAATATGAGAAAATACCCTAAAATACTCTAAAGTACACTAAAATATGTCAAAATACGCTAAAATACTCTAAAGTACGCTAAAATATGCGAAAATACGCTAAAATACTCTAAAATACGTTAAAATACGTTAAAATACGTTAAAATACGCTAAAATACATGAAAATATGCTAAAATACGTTGCAATACACTAAAATACATCAAATTACGATAAAATACGTTAAAATACGTCCCGTATATGTATCGTATCTACACCCTAATACGACACTTACAGACAATAAATGTGACAATACCAAACGTCACTAACACGACCCGTACGGTTAATATATGCCATAATATGGAACATATTGACAATATACGTCATAATACGACATTTAACGACAAAATATGCCAAGTATACGTTAAAATACGATGAAATACGTTAAAATAACCTAAAAATAGGTTAAAATAAGCTAAAATACATCAGAATACGCTCAAATATGTCAAAATACTCTAAAATACACAACAATACGATAAAATACATCAGAATACGCAAAAATACGCAACTAATGATATTTCCACATGCGTATACATATAACACGGCACTATACAATACAAGTGGATTTCAAACAAAACTGTACGTAATCAAAGAATACGATAATCGCACGCAACCGAACGTCACCGAAACGACGCATATTGAAGGTATACGTCATAAAATGACAAAATATGCGAAAGTTCGTCAAAAACGACACGTATACGCGTCGAACCGAGGAAAACACGATAAAAACAAATTTTCTTATTATGCTATATACGATCGTATAGGCCTATGTTGTATCGTATAGCAGATTAATACGCATCGTATATGCCGTATTAACCTCTGAATTTCTCAAAAACACCCCTGAATTTATAAAAAAAACAGGGGTATTTCGGCAATTTCAGGGATATAATACGCATCGTACAGGTCTATACGATACGTATCAAATGGTTCGATACGATGCGTATGGCCCTATACGCATCGTATTGATTCAAAATTCATGTTTTTTTTTTTCTGTTTTATGAAGTATAAAAAATGTTTTATATCTTAGTAATTTTTTAAATGTTTTACTTGTAAGTAGAAATTAAAAAAAGTGTATTATATAATACGATTATTGCGGCCCCAGCCCCGGTTTGACCCGGTCAGGAGCCGCGGGTCAGGAATCCGTGGTATTTATTAATTGATGCGACAGCGGAAGATTTAACAGGATCTTTTGAAACTTGAAAATGCCCGATTATTTTATTTCATAATTCGGGATAAACCCCGTAATTTACAATAGAGGAATTTTACTAGAAAATTCCCTGATTTGTAAAACATGTTTATTTGTTTTATTGAGCCACCTCTTCAAGCTGATTAGTGCTCCGTAGCACGTTTTCCTTGATTTACAGCAGGTTACCTGAAACATGTTTTAAAAATATTTTATCAGCGGGGAAATACTTGCGAGTCACTCAATTTGATAAAATGACACATAGTTATAAATTACAGCATAAGAGCGATTACAATGGCTTCTATCTTATTTTTATCTGGCGCCGTGTCACCTGGTGACGATGGTCATACCACTATTGGGTCTTTCCCCAAGTAGTGATGATTATCACGGTTAGGATTTATTAGCCTAACTGTGAGAAATTAGTAATGTGCACAATACCCCACTAGCCAGTGATTCAAGATAACCATGACTTAATCCCTGTAATTATAACATTTGAAAATGGAGTATTGTAAAATACTTTTGATAAAAGAGAATGACTCACATTGCAGATTTATACGGGCAGAGTTTAGCCTAATGATTAGCCTTGTAACCTAATTTAAATAACAATGCACACGAACTAGGTCAGTAACTAATACAGCATTTACGATAACTCACGAGATTTAAAACCCTCACAACGAATGACAAAGTGCTATACTTAAACATCCGTCGAATTCACGACTAATGACAAAGTATGGCCATAATGTGGGCAGCACTTAAACATCCATCGGATAGTTTTCAATCGATCGGACATTGAATCGTAGCAGCGATCGAGTTAATACCCTGTATCGTAGCAGCGCCTCGCTATTGAAAAAGTAAATTTCGAATTTAAGCAGCCAAACTTCGTTTTTGAGAAATGTTTTCGACATCAGTGAACTGCTCATGACCCGTTCTATTTATAGGTGAAATTTGGGTCTCACGCGGCCAGTGTGAACCCTTGCTCGACCCTTATGCGGCCTGCGTGGAGGTCTAGTCGTAGATTAGGGCTAGCGTGTCATCGGTAGGCACGCCACGTGTGTGACACGTGGACCGGGAACGCTTATCCGGTCAACTTAAGGTTGACGCTGCCCGCGTAGACTATGCTTAACTCTTACGCGGCCCGTCTGAAGACCAAGAATCTTGTTTTCTTGGTTTTTGTTATGGATCAGGGTTTTAGGGGTACGGTTTCACACTTACGGGTAGTTTTGGGACAATTTTGAAGGTCCTTACATCCTCCCTACCTTATTTAAAATCTCGTCCTCGATATTTATTGAAATAAGTGAGGATACTTTCGTTTCATCTCCGATTCCAGCCCCCAAGTGTATTCGGGTCCTCTTTTAGAATCCCATTTGACTTTGACTAGCACTAGTCGCTTGTGCTTGAGAAACTTAATCTTTCTGTCTTCTACTTGCAATGGCTTCTCAACAAATTTTAATTTCTCATTTACCTCTACATCTTGAAGAGGTACTACCAAGGATTCGTCAGATAGACATTTCTTGAGGTTGGATACATGAAATACGTCATGTATTCCAGCTAGCTCCTCTGGTAGTTGTAAGCGATAAGCAACGGGTCCTATTTGCTGTATTACTGGGAATGGTCCTACGTATCTTGGACTTAGCTTTCCTTTCTTACCGAATCGAACTGCTCCTTTCCAAGGAGATACCTTCAAGAGTACCTTGTCTCCAACTTGAAATTCCAATGGTTTACGCCTATTGTCTGCATAACTCTTCTGGCGATCTCGAGCCGTTTTTAGTCTTTCCTTGATTTGAGTGATCTTGTCGGTAGTTTCTTGCACTATTTCAGGACCTGATAATTGATTTTCTCCTATTTCTGCCCAACAAACTGGAGTTCTGCATTTACGTCCATATAGTGCTTCGAACGGGGCAGCTTCAATGCTTGAATGATAGCTATTATTATAGGATAATTCAATTAAAGGTAGGTGGTCATCCCAGTTTCCACCAAAATCTATCACACATGCCCTAAGCATGTCCTCCAGGGTTTGGATTGTCCTTTCACTTTGTCCGTCTGTCTGAGGATGATATGCAGTGCTTAAATTTAGTCGAGTTCCCATTGCTTCTTGGAAACTTGTCCAGAAGTGGGAAGTGAAACGACTATCCCTATCTGATACAATGGAGAGTGGAACTCCATGTAAGGATACTACTTCATCTACATACAACTTGGCTAACCTTTCCATGCTAAAGGTTTCTTTTATAGGTAGAAAATGAGCTGATTTGGTTAATCGATCCACAATTACCCAAATTGCATCATTACCTTTTCTGGTTTTGGGCAACTTAGTAACAAAATCCATAGTTATAAGTTCCCATTTCCATACAGGTATTTCTAATTGTTGGAGTAATCCTGAAGATTTCTGGTGTTCTGCCTTAACTTGTGAACAAGTAAGACATTTAGAAACATATCTGGCTATGTCCTTTTTCATTCCTATATACCAGAAGTTATTTCTTAAATCTTGGTACATTTTATTGTTACCAGGATGCATGGTATACCTAGATTTATGGGCTTCCTCTAAGATCTTATTTCTTAACTTTCCTTGCTTAGGTACCCAAATCCTTCTTTCATGGAATCTCCAAATTCCATCACTGCCTTGCTCTAATTCCTTTACTCGTCCTTTCATTCCTTCAGCATCATCCTTGATTGCTGTTTCTTGAATGCTTTTCAGTTGTTCCATTAAGTCAAATTGTAAACTTAATCTAATAGCACGAACTCGTCATTGTTTCTCATGATACTTACGACTTAAAGCATCAGCAACTACGTTTGCTTTTCCTTCGTGATATTGAATATCACAGTCGTAGTCACTTAGGATTTCCATCCATCTCATTTGTCTCATGTTTAATTCTTTTTGCCCAAATATGTATCTTATGCTCTTATGATCTGTATAGACAGTAAACTTACTTCCATACAAATAGTGTCTCCAAATCTTAAGGGCAAAAATTATGGCTCCTAACTCTAAGTCATGAGTCGTATAGTTTTCTTCATGCTTTTTCAATTGCCTTGATGCATACGCAATTACCTTCTTGCGTTGCATAAGTACACATCCAAATCCTAATTTTGAAGCATCACAGTATACTTCAAAATCTTCTGTTTCTTCTGGTAAAGCTAAAATTGGAGCATTTGTTAACTTCTGCTTTAAGATCCTAAAAGCTTCTTCTTGTCTAGGTCCCCATTTAAACTTAACTGCTTTACAGGTTAACTTAGTTAATGGTACGACTATCTTGGAAAAAACCTTAATAAACCGTCTATAGTATCCGACTAAACCTATAAAACTTCTAATTTCCATAGCTGATTGCGGAACCTTCCACTTAGTGATCGCTTCTATCTTAGCAGGATCTACGTGAATGCCTTCGTGATTCACCATGTGACCTAAAAATTGCACTTCTTGTAGCCAAAATTCACACTTCGAGAATTTGGCGTAAAGTTTTTCCTTTCTTAACAAAGTTAAGAGTGCATGCAGGTGCTCACAATGCTCCTCCTGGCTTTTGGAATAAATAAGTATATCGTCGATGAAGACAATTACAAATTTATCCAAGTACGGTTTACAGATCCTATTCATCATGTCCATAAATGCTGGAGGAGCATTTGTTAACCCGAAGGGCATGACTGTAAACTCGTAATGACCATACCTAGTTCTGAAAGCAGTTTTAGGTATGTCTTCTTCTTGTACCTTCAATTGATGATATCCGGAGCGTAAATCTATCTTAGAAAAGTATCTAGCTCCTTGCAATTGATCAAAAAGATCATCAATCCTAGGTAATGGGTATCGATTCTTAATTGTAACCTTATTCAATTCCCTGTAATCGATACACATGCGCATCGACCCATCTTTCTTTTTCACAAACAACACTGGCGCTCGCCACGGGGATGAACTAGGTTGTATGAATCCTTTGCTTAACAATTCATCTAATTGCTTTTTCAATTCTAGCATTTCGGTGGGTGCTAACCGATAAGGTGCCTTGGCTATCGGTTGTAACATCCCATTTAAAAAAAAAGTATATATATATGTGTGTGTGTGGGCGTGCGTGTGTATATATCTATATACACATTCATGAGAAGGGCTTTATTTACATTGAATACCTTATTTCGGTATTATGTTATTACAGAAGTTTAATGAAATTATTATTGCCAACATAACAAGATTAGAGGTTAAAAACTTTAGTTTTGATCAATATTATTAACACCTTGATACCTAAGGGACTGGTTTTGCAATTTTTATAAATTGTATTAAATGGGGTCAAAGATGTGTAACCCATCCCATTTCTGGTAAAAAAAAGAAGGATGTGAAGATGCTCCTGAAGCATCTACGAGGAAGTACCCCAAAAAGAAAAAAAAAGAAAAAAAAAACTCTAATCTTGAAGGAATCGGAGGACCAGAACCGCATGTCAAAGGCTATAATCATCTCCAGTTGATTAAGATTAAGTGGTAAGTAATTCTTGAACCTAAACCCTAGATTTTGAGTTATATGTAGGTTCATGATAAAAAAAATGATACAATCCTGAATCTATGTTGAATTGGGTTCGTTATGTTCTTTTCATTGTTAGATTATGTAGAAAGTTTTTAAATTTCCATTCATGATATAGATCTTAGCGTGCATGTTAAGGTTTTAAAGTTTTATTCGAGCTACATGTCTGAAATATAAAATTTATGTGTGAATGATGAAGTACATATTAAGTATCACATTCATAAATTCTATTGTTGACATATGTCTTAGATGATAGATTGGGTCAAGTAGGTAGAGTATGATAATTTTTGGTAGAGATTGATTTTGAATGCTCACAAGATGTTTGATGAAATGCCCCACACAAAGAATATTATAATTTATGTTTGATCTTGTGTTGAAACAATAAGTGGATGAACATATGAGCGATTCAGTCAAGTGACATTAAAGTTATGTGAAGTTTTAGATTTTAGATGGAGTTCATGTAAATGGGTCAAAAAGGAATAGTACAAGATTGGAGGTCATATGAACTTTCATGCAAAATTATGAATTTGACATTGACCCGTATGTGTGTGTAATGGCTAATTTCATAGGAATCATGGACAATAACGATGAATGGGAATGACTTAAGGAAGTGCAAGAGATGATCTATATCAAGACCAACAAGGTAATGAGGTATAAGGTAAGTGTTTCTATACTCCATTTTCTTATTATAACCTTACTTATTTGGTTGTCCAAGTATGAATTTGTTCATGTATGAATCTTTAATAAACCTATTTTTGAGAAGTAGAGGGTTGTTGAGTTGATTATACGAATTAATGAAGTTGAAATATACTTCAATGTATAATCATAAAATAGGAGTCTAAGATGTTATGGGAGAATTATGATATGATTAAGCAGCTAAAATGAATACTAGAATACATTATGTGATATGTGTATAATTGATATATCTTATTGCTTGTATTAGAAACTACTTGTGAAAGGATCTTAACATCTTCTCATTTGGAATTAAAAGATTGATTTGTTTTAATATATGGCATTCTTTAATGAAATTTAATATGGAGTCGTAAATCTTTATCGATTTTGTGACCATGAGTAGAAAAGCATATACAATATCTTTAAATAGTATGGACCGATCTGAATAGCTTGAGCGACTATATTATAACTAGAATGTAGTTTGGCTATATGGAAAGTATGAAAGAAACGAGTCGGATTTAGCAACCAAGGTAACGAAAACTCGTGCGGCCAAGGTGAGTAAGTCTTATACTTATACCATGTGTTGTGAGTCTGTTTACCATCTGAGTATATTGATGGTTAAACACATAAATGGGTCAAGAACCTCTTAAGAATTTGGGTGGAACTCCATAATTACAGTTGTTTTCTTGAAGACACAAGTTCTGAACACCATGAAAACGCTGTAAAGTTACGATGGGGTGTAGAAAAAAAAATGAAACGTAATGTTACGGTATAAATCCGTTTACTGTCGTGAGTTGAAAACAATTTTTATATGTTTTTTTTTATCTAAAGCTTTTATTTGAGGTACTATTTTGGTATGAATCATTACGAGCTTACTTAGCTTACGCTGATAATGACTGTTATAAATATTTTCAGGTTAGTTTCGTTTTGGAAAATTAACTTGGGTGGTGGTGATCAAGTTTTCGCAAGGGAGGGATCGAATTTTCCCATTAACAATGTTACGAACTTATGAAAGAAAGGTTCATTTGCCTATTTTAAACAGGGCTCAATATTATATGTTTAAACCTCAAATTATGAGGCATTAAAAGTTTGTGATCATAAAGGAATCCAGTTGTTTTATTATTACAAAAAGTTATGTAATCTTGAAAGTAAAATGTTGAAAAATTTGGGACCGTTTTCTGTACTAAAGCTTAAAATGATTTACCAAATTTTGGTTCTTACATCGGTGTAGTTCCAGGAATTAGATGAATTCTAAATTCTACTTCCCTATCAGGTGGTAATCCAGGTAGTTCTTCTGGGAATACCTCTGGGTATTCTGATACTACTGGAATTTCCTTGAGTTCCTTACCCTTAGTGTTAATGATTACTGAAATCATATACACTATTCCTTGCTTTCGTTCATAACTAGCAACTTTCATTACTGAAATGAACTTCAGGGGCTTTCGTGGCTTATCTCCTGTAATCACCACTAATTCTCCTGTAGGTGTATGAATTTCTATGGAATTCTTATCACAAAGAATTCGAGCATGGTTGGCTACTAACCAATCCATTCCTAATACAATATCGAATCCGGCTAAATTCATAGGTAACAGGTTTGCAGAAAATTTATGACCTAAGAGTTCTATCTTTCCTTCTTGCAAAACCTTATCTATGTTAACAGAATTTCCATATGCCGTTTCGACTGTAAAAATCTGCTTAAGGTTGGTTAAGGGTAAATTAAGAGCTTGGCAAAATGAAGTATTTATAAAACTTTGGTTTGCACCAGAGTCAAATAATACTTTTGCATAAACGTCGTGAACTAGGAACGTACCAGCTATCACGTCAGGAATTAGTTCTGCTTCCTGAGTAGTCAACTGGAAGGCTCTTGCGTTTCTTTTGGTAGCTCCTTCTGCAGGTTTGGTTTTGTTGTCAGCTGGTTTGACCAATTTTGGGCAGTCTGGCCTAAAATGTCCAGCTTCTCCACAGTTGAAGCAGACTGTTGCTTTCTTCTTCCTGCAATCTTCTTCTTAATGCCCCTGAATTTTGCAGAAATTGCAATACCCTTTGCATCTTCCAAAATGCTTCCTTTTACAGGCATTGCAAAATGGAACAGTGGAAGATTGCCCAGTTCCCTTTCTCTTGAAATTGCTACGATTACCCACACGGAATCCCTGGGTAATCTTTTGGGCCACTTCCTTTTTCCGGGTTTCTTCTCTTGTACGTACCAGTCCTTCTGTGAGGGTGTTAGCTAATTCCACAGCATCGTCAATTGTGCGAGGTCTCGCAGCTTTAACGATATCACGGATTTCGCCAATCAATCCCCAAATATAGCGGGAAATAAGTACCGATTCCGGCGAAGCCAGGGTTGGTACCACTCTTGCATACTCGAAGAATGTCGAAGTATACCCTCGACAGTCTACATCCACCATCCGGTGGTTCAGGAACTTATTTGTCATTTGTTCCTTTTCATATTCAGGACAGAATTTCCTTTCCACTAGTTGTTTAAATTCTTCCCAATTAATGGCATAGGCCATATTTCTTCCTTTGGCTTGAAGTACTGTATTCCACCATTCTAGCGCCCCTTCTTTAAAAAGATGCGACGCATACATAACCTTGTCTTCCTCGACACATTTACTTATCATAATTACTGCTTCGGTTTTCTCCAACCAACGCAGTGCCGCATTCGCTCCTTCATTGCCTGCAAATTCAGCTGGTTTTCAGGCCAGAAATTATTTGTAAGTGCAACCAGGCGTTGCAGCTTTCATTCTTTTGAGAATTGGAGCTTGCAGTTCATCATTGTTGTTATTAGTATGGTTGCCGCCTCCGTTTACACTATTACTAAAATTGTCACCGTGTGTGCGTTTGCTAGGAATAATTTGTTGAGGTTCCACGGGATTTCGAGCAGCAGCAAGTATTGCTGGAATAGCATTGGCTATTCCCTGAGCAACGATATTCTCGATATCTTGCCTATTCAGAAATTGATCCTCATTGTTATGCTCAGATTGATTAACTTCATTATCGGGTTCATTACCAGCGTGTGCCATCTGGTAATTAATTTATATAATTAATTAGTATAACATAATTAATAACCAAACATAACAAAATAATTGCACATAATCACGTAATCAAATATAGTCAAAATTGTCGTTCTTTTGACTTTCGATATTTTATATATAATAGGCATCCGTACAAACTGGTTATCTTACAAAGTTTTATTCTTAAGTTATTACACATAATTATATTTTTATGATTATTATTATTATTAAACACACATTCCTACAACCACACTCTATCCCATCAGCTGGCTTTTCAGAAACGACGTTCTCTTTCGTCGTACTTCCACGAGATTCTTTCTCCTACTTCCCTGATTCGATTCCCTGCATCAATCAGCTCCTCGCCATAATGGCGGAGTTCAGCCAGATTTTCCATGCTCATTGGTGGGTGTAGTGGAGGTTCTGGGTCGAATTGAGGGAAAAAGGTATTAGGGTTGTTTAGGAGATTCTGGAACTGCCAATCGGTTGTCCACCATTCTTCTAGTTCTGCTGGTAGAGGTTGGGAATGGATAATAGGATCTGGGATTTCAGGCTCTAGGTCAACTGGAAGTTGTGCTTCCGCTGGGTAATTAAAAAGGTTTTCACCGATAGGTCCGATGAGGTCATTAAGTGCTAGTTTATGATCCAACTCCTCCCAGGGTGGCATATCCTGATCTTGCCTAGAACTTTCTCCAATTTCTATTTCCTTGCCTTTCCCTTTGGGATCTTCCTTCTTGGTAACTTTCCGTGTCGCTGGTTTCTTCCTGCGCACACGCCTCCAGCCCACAATTCTTCTTCTCTTCTTTGGTTTGGGTTTCTCCGGAGGTTGGGTTTGAAATTCCATAGGTTCCTCTATGTCAGCACAATACCCGGTAAAGTCTCTGGAAACTTCCACATTAACAGGATAGAGATTGAGATTCTCAAGAGCTTCAGACAATTCATTCATGCTGTTTAGCATTTATGAAGAAACACACAAAATTTTAGGTTAAAATTAAATTTTCACAGAATCACAGAATGGAAAGCAGAAAGTTTAATATTAATTACAAATATCTAATAAACCATTTTATTGAAACAAAATATTTATTTTTAGTACAACTAAAATATTAAAGTTTCTGGCTTGTAGGTGACATAGGTGCTGGTACTAGTTTGGCGATTTAAACTATAAGTTAGCATTTACTGCTATAGTGGCTAACATATAGAGATTTGCCCATTGTTCATCTAACTCATCTTCCCATGGTGGGTTATCACTTGTTCCCTGAGTCTCTTTATTAATTATTACTTCTTTTGTTTGTGACTTCCTCATTTTCTCTTGACTTTTTCTAATAATCCAACTTCTTTTATTAGGGGTAAGTGGTTTCTCAAACTGTGCCTTACGAACAAATATTCCATCCTCAGTATCTGCTGAGTATGTTGAGGAATTTGATTAGGATGAAGTTCCCTTATCTTACGGTGAACTATCTAATTTAAGATAGATATATGACATTCTTTGCTTACCCATACTGTAACTAACAAGTAGTCAGTTGAAAACACATAATTACAAGATGATAATCAGGAAAATTAAGTATTTTAAATACTTAATAGGCTTAAATCAGTGGCTCTGATACCACCTTTTCCTGTCACGGCCCCAGCCCCGGTTTGACCCGGTCAGGAGCCGCGGGACAGGAACCCGTGGTATTTATTAATTGATGCGACATCGGAAAATTTAACAGGATCTTTTGAAACTTGAAAATGCCCGATTATTTTATTTCATAATTCGGGATAAACCGCGTAATTTACAACAGAGGAATTTTACTAGGAAATTCCCTGATTTGTAAAACATGTTTATTTGTTTTATTGAGCCACCTCTTCAAGCTGATTAGTGCTCCGTAGCACGTTTTCCTTGATTTACAGCAGGTTGTCTGAAACTTGTTTTAAAAATATTTTATCAGCGGGGAAATACTGGCGAGTCACTCAATTTGATAAAATGACACATAGTTATAAATTACAGCATAAGAACGATTACAATGGCTTCTATCTTATTTTTATCTGGCGCCGTGTCACCTGGTGACGATGGTCATACCACTATTGGGTCTTTCCCCAAGTAGTGATGATTATCACGGTTAGGATTTATTAACCTAACTGTGAGAAATTAGTAATGTGCACAATACCCCACTAGCTAGTGATTCAAGATAACCATGACTTAATCCCTGTAATTATAACATTTGAAAATGAAGTATTGTAAAATACTTTTGATAAAAGAGAATGACTCACATTGCAGATTTATACGGGCAGAGTTTAGCCTACTGATTAGCCTTGTAACCTAATTTAAATAACAATGCACACAAACTAGGTCAGTAACTAATACAACATTTACGATAACTCACGAGATTTAAAACCCTCACAACGAATGACAAAGTGCTATACTTAAACATCCGTCGAATTCACGACTAATGACAAAGTATGACCCTAATGTGGGCAGCACTTAAACATCCATCGGATAGTTTTCAATCGATCGGACATTGAATCGTAGCAGCGATCGAGTTAATACCCTGTATCGTAGCAGCGCCTCGCTATTGAAAAAGTAAATTTCGAATTTAAGTAGCCAAACTTCGTTTTTGAGAAATGTTTTCGACATCAGTGAACTGCTCATGACCCGTTCTATTTATAGGTGAAATTTGGGTCTCACGCGGCCCGCGTGAACCCTTGCTCGACCCTTACGCGGCCCGCGTGGAGGTCTAGTCGTAGATTAGGGCTAGCGTGTCATCGGTAGGCACGCCACGTGTGTGACACGTGGACCGGGAACGCTTATCCGGTCAACTTAAGGTTGACGCGACCCGCGTAGACTATGCTTAACTCTTACGCGGCCCGTCTGAAGACCAAGAATCTTGTTTTCTTGGTTTTTGTTATGGATCAGGGTTTTAGGGGTACGGTTTCGCACTTACGGGTAGTTTTGGGACAATTTTGAAGGTCCTTACAATTATAACATAGATAGTATAGTATATAATAAACATGTACCAAACCTATACGCATGATAAATTTTTAAAAATGTTTTTTTGTTTAAAAAATAAAAGAATTCTTTTATTAAACTTTGTTAGAACTATGATTAAGTGTTTACAAAAATATGTAAAAAAATGTAGTATATAATACGGTTATAACATAGATAGTATAGTATAATAAACATGTACCAAACCTATACGATATGATAAATTTTTAAAAATGTTTTTTGTTTAAAAAATAAAAGAAATCTTTTATTAAACTTTGTTAAAACTGTGATTGAATATATACACAAATTTGTAAAAAAAAAAAAAAAAACCAAAGCAGTACGACCCATATAGGCCTATATGATATGTATTGAAAAAGTCAGCCGCAAGACAAGAACTGACACATGCAGATTTGACTTTTGACTTTTGAACCAATACGCATTGTATAGAACTATACAATACGTATTAACAAAGTAAGAGCATTCTCATCCAATCCATCAAAACTTGTGAGGGTGAGTTTTTATATTGTAAAGGGTAAAAAAAGTGGTTGTGAGTGGAGGAGAGATAAAATGTTACTGTTCATCTGTATATTTGGGGGGACACTGTTCACCCAGTATAATTTTTTTAATATATATTGAAAGTGGTTGTGAGTGAAGGAAAGAGAAAAATGTGATGATAATATTATTTAATTGAAAAGGAGAGAGAAAAAGTATTTGTTTTTAGTGGAAATATATTAATATAGGAGTTATTTTTTAGTGGAATGTATGTATAATTTGATGGATTGGATGAGAATGCTCTAAGGTGTGCATATAGATAAACAGGTGTGGGTATAGAATTCCCCATAAAAAATCCATCTCTAATCCCATCCAGATTCATTAGCACAATAAAGTCAGAAATGTAAATGATTTGACATAGCCATCACTACACTAGCACCAAAAGAAATTCTAATTAATATGATCAATCTAACGATGAACACGGCACTATTGATAGACCAAAATGCAACTAAAACAATTTATCACCTGTTAAGGACACCTCATTTCAATTTACAACTAACTTAATTTCAATTTAAAACTACCAAAATGAATGAAAATCTATTTTGACGGTGTTCTCTTGAACCCGCCGAACGTGATTCCAATTTTTAACCTTTTTCGAGCCTTCGTCATTCTTGATCATGCTCAGGTTAACAATCCCAAAATTCAATCTCGAATCCCATCCAAATTCATTTGCAGGGGTTTGTATATTGGTACCAACAAACCAAAATTTTATTCCGAAGGGCGCCCCTCACCACCCGAAGATCTAAAACATGTTTTTTTTAACAACAATTTCTAGATTTTTTGAAATAAATACACCACAACTTGTTCTCCGCAACATATGAACGTTCAATCATTTTAGTTTTTTACTACATCATAAAACCATGTGGATGGCCCCTCAGGGACCTAAAAATACTTTCAATCATTTAGTTTTTTCTTATTATTTATGTGAGAAGATTTGTATGTCACAAAATTACCACAATTAGTAATTATGCTGTAGTATCATGTCTCATCAATAATATCAGATGGTCATAAAATAATTTTTATAATGTATAACAAAAGATAGATGGAAAAGAATTGAAGATAGGTGATTATAAAAGCATCCATTATTATTATTATTATTATCAAAAGCGTCTAGAGAGGATGAATGAAGCCTGAAGTTTGAAGTTTTGTAGCTAACCCTACTGGCAGCTTGCCACTCCTAACCTGGTCCCACACCCTTTCTTTTCTTGTCTTGGTGGTTTGAATGTGTCAACATGTAGAAATCAAAGGATAAGGTAAAAGTTAATTTAACAAAGGAACATTTTGAAATGTAGGGTTTGTCATTTTTCCTCTTCTTATTAAGATTAACAAAATCACACCATCTTCACTGCAAGAACTCACCTCTTCCACTCAACAACAGTGTACTCATTCATATGATCTAATGTGTTTAATGTAAATGTGCCAAATATTCATCTAATTTGTAACACCCCAAAAACGGGTTTGGTAATCAAACCGCATTACTAATAATGACGGGTAAAATACCGTTGGTGGTGAAAATTTACCCGGTGAATATTAGGGTTTAAATAAATAAACCTAATATTTAATAAATAAAAAGTGAATAAAAGCTTTTGAGGAAATAAAGTTTATAAGAGGCCCGAGTTAACGGGACTTAGAATGAAACGGGTTATAACCCCCGGAACCTACTAAGTTAACTAGGAATAATTAACCTAGTTATTAATGTGTAATTAAGTGAATAAATAAAGATCAATACTTTTAACCCTTTATATAAAACTTCTAAACATGAGGGACCAAAAGTGGGAAACTTAGAAAAATGTTTTAATTAAAAACAATAATAAAAATCAAAACACACACTTGGTGTGTGTGTGGGTCGATCGACCGGAGCAGGAGAAAAGAAGCTCAAACCCTAAACTCTACAAAATCATCAAATTGAAGCTTGATTCAAGGCCAAGATCGATGCACGTATACATAGAAACGATCACCTAGTCATGGGGATCATGAGGTATGTCATAAAACCTAGATTGGTTAAAGTTGAAAATCTAGACAAGTAGGTTACTTGCAAATAGATGCTTGAGTTATGATCCAAAGTCGAAATTGAATGTCTATGTATGTTTAATTTCGTTAGTTAGGATGATATTATGAAAAACTTGATGTAATATTACTTAAAGATGATTAATAAGTAAACTAGGAAGTGGGTTTTGACTAAATTCGTGTATGTGATGTTTTTAGGATTTTTGATTGCTAAAAATAGTGTTATAATGTCATAAACATATTTTAATTGAAAGCTGAATTCAAACAGCTTCTGATCAGAATTTACAGCCGACTTGTATTGGCTGTAACGTGGACAAAACGTGACAAAAACATGTGTTTCTTGAGTCTAAAATGTAATTTCAGGAAATATCTTTAAAACCCCACTGGAATTGCATTTTTTCGACGAAAATTGAATGTTTTATGAATTTTTCGGTATCGAAGGTTCAGGCTGCGTTTTCTGGCAGAATTTGCAGCCCATTACGAATGTCATAACTCAATTTAAAAATTGAATTATGATCTCAAATTTTTACTGTAGGTAGCTTCAGGTAATTCCAAAAACTTCCAATTGGAATTTCATCAATCGAATAAATGAGGAATTTTAAATGAATTTTTTCGTAAGCTGCAGTCAGAAGTGACGAATCTGATTGCAGCTTAGTAAATGAATTTTTATGAATTTTTGGTAAAGAGTTAGATCTTGAAATTTTAACACAAGGCCTAACCCTCCGAGAGGTACGTCACATAAAAAAATCATAATTTTTGAAGACTTGTAAACATGTCACCAAAAACAGCCTATTTTTCGGTGATATGAACTTGCCTAATTGATGTTAATCTTGGCTAAATGACAAGTTATAAACTAGTTGTTGAATATATGGCATGCTTTGATTAATAAGTGTGTAAAAAAAGGGGTCCATAAGGTGATGGCCATTGTATAAAATGACCAATCTAACCATCTTATGGATGTTATGATATAGTTTGACTCTAAACAAGCTAGGTGGAGGCTTGGGAAAGAAGCGGGTCAAACGGATTGAGTACGCGGAAAAGTGCATAACCGGATGCAAGGTAAGTAAAGCTTACGCCCCTTTATATTATTTACAAAATACTTATTTGTAAGTAATGAATATGAATTATATTAAGTGATTGGAATATGATGTTCCGGCACGAATTAGCGCGAGTCGGAATAAGGAAAAATGGTAAAAAACCATAAATTTTTGGTAGAAAGGGTAGAATGGTAAATTATCATAGGATGATGGACAAATAAGAAATTTTGAAATATTACGTTATGGTGAAAACCGTGACGGGTAAAAGTGGTAAAATAAGTAATCCGGACACGGGTGAACGGATGGGAAATGAAATTCAAAAGGTCACCATATGGTGTAAGCCATAATGGGCATGGTTGTAAAACAAGGTCTCCAAGGCCGAATACTCCCCGAGTAGTCGCTACAAGGTAGGCTACCGAGACGACTTTCTTCAACTCCGACTAATTACTTGGAATTGATCAAATGCGGTCAACATTGGCAAAAATCGGATCTAGTAGGTCAACTCGGGCCGAGTTTGACTTAAAATAAAATAAAACATAATTTCTATACCTATCATATTAAAGAATGAGTATCAATTTCACGTATTTTGTTATAAATATTAGTAAATTTATGTTATTTGACAAATATTTAATTTCTGAAAACTAATTTCTTTATAATTTGGCATCTCCGAGTACTCCCTGTGTACTCTCCGCCTAGGCCGAGTACTCTCAACTCCCCGGTCGACCGACTAGGGAGCGCCTAGCGACTTTTACAACCATGATAATGGGTCAAACAAACAAGAAAAACAGTTTTAAAGTAAAACAAGTTCGACGGAAAAACCGAGATAGGTTTAAGTAGTGAAATGGTAATTAACTACCAACTCATATGAATAAGTGGTCATTTAGACTAAACGGGTCAAATGGTGTTGTTAACACCATTTGAAAATAACATCTGATAATCGCTTGTTGAGTTTTGTGTTCACAGGAATTAACATAAGGCTCGCGCTACTATTAACTAATGATTAATAGTGAAAGGTATTTTTACGGGTCGATATAATGACCAGAGCCAGGTACGCATAAATAGATCTATAGTTGAAAGTGATATTCTGGTCAAATAATTAGCGAAAGTCCTTTGTCGTAAAATGAGGGACTAAAATGAACCAAAAAGCCCTTAATGGGTAAACCGGGTAAACGACCCTTAGAGGTTGTTTAGGAACTTGTGTTGTGAATATGTAACCCTTAGATACGTATAAGAGTTATAGGCAAAATCTTTTGTGAGTCAAATGCCTAAAAAGAGGTCATTAGCGTAAAGTGACTAAACAAAGGGTAAATTTGGGATTTCGGGTTTTCTTAAGTGAAATCCACCACAAAAATAGTCGTGGTGGAAAATAAGTAGGTATTTAAATTTGGAAATGCGAAGTGTGAAAAGAGAAGAGCGGATTTGATGCTTAGACGCACAAAAATCTTCTAAACGGGTCAAAACGGATTACGCGCATAACTTAGATATTGGCCGCGTAATTCACAAAAGTCATGAATCCGGATTAAAAGTTTTGATTTAAATACTTTGGTATATGATTTATGATTAACTAGAAACAAGTTTGGTGGTTTTAACTACAAACGGGTCAAAATGTTGATTTTGAATAATAAGTCGAATGCTTAAAAAAATCCAGAATTTTATTAGTTTGAATGTCGGATTTAAACTCCATGCGATGGAGAATCGAATTACGGTCGCGTGGAAAAAGAATCACGCGAAACGGACATGTAGAACTAAAGTTACGAAATTTCAAAGTTAGAATTTGGTTAAAACTCGGAGCTGGGCATTCGCAGCTCAAACAAACAAACCTGCTGTGAAAAAAAATAGGCCGTCGCGCTACGCGACGACGAATTAATAAACTGGTCGTGCGACGCGGCACTTGTCGCGGGCTGCGAAAACTGAGACGAAAACGGTCGCGGGGCGCGACCGATCTGTATTTCAGAAATTTTCTTTATTTCCATTGTTGGGCCGTAGGACTTGATTATACGTATTTAAAAGTTGTCAAAACTAACAGTTTATGTGGTTTTGGCATTAGGTGAATGCTCACAAGATATCCGGATGAAGATCAAGCGTCTTTCGAGAACCGAACACACTGAACAAGCTTCCGCATTGATTTATTTTATTTAAATTAATATGTAAATAATAAGAATTGCATTTGAATGTTTAAACTAGTTAGAATGATAACTCAAATATTTTGATCATGTATGATTGTAAACCCAACAAGTTTTTGTAAGCTCGCATTTTTGTAATAAATGCGTGTTAAATATTATAAATTCTGTTATTTTAAGATGGGTATTACATAATTCCACCATGACATAGAAATAGAAATTTATGACATTAAGGGGCTGTTTGTTTACCTCTTAATGAGTCTCTTAATGGTTCAGACCTCTTACTGGTTCAACAACTTAATGGTTCAGACTGTTTGTTTCGTGAGCAGATGTCTGTATGATTTAGACATTTGCCTCTAAATGGTTAAGTATTATACAGAGTCGGAATTGTTAAGACCTCTAATCTGAATTGATCAGACATTTGCCTCTGAAGGGTTAAGCATTATACTGCCTCTTAATAGTTCAGAACTCTTACTGGTTCAGCACTTACTAATTCAGACCTTTTACTGGTTTAACATTTAACCATTTAGAAGTTGTCAAACAACTCCTAAAAGTTAGTGTAGGTACTCAAACAAAAAGAGAAATTTTTATTGTGTTATATATATGATAATTAGTCCCATATAAGGTTTAGGGTTTATTTTTCTGGATTAGAAATTATGATGGACAATTATGTAGTTTAAAAGAAATAAATATTAAAATATTATAAAACAAACAACCAAATAAGATAGATCCAAGAATGTTATACTTAAACATGAACTAGTACCACGGACCCGTGTGTTGCGACGAGACCGTTGAGTCGAACGAAAATAGACGTAAATACATTAAACCACGCACACATGTTACGTTACGGTGTTTACTAAAAAAATCAACGCATCCATGTATTCCACCTCCAAACACTGGTTTCTATATGTGTTGAACCCATTTCCATGTTTTAATGTAACCACGAATTACCAACTTGACATTAAAGTTGCGTTAATAAAGATTAAACTGAACAATTGAAGTCAAGTATATTTGTTATGTAAGATTAAATATATATTATTTTATATTTAATCTAGTAGCCATTATAATCATTTACATTATATGGATCAAAATATATAACAACCTATTAAATAATTAGTTGGTAATTGTTGATGGGCCAAATTACCCTTATTAACTAATTAGGGTTTCCTCTTGGGTGCATATATAAGGAGATAATTAGAGGGTTAAAGGGTTAGACTCTAAACACAATAACATCACTCATGAAATCGCCCCCTCTCTCCTAGCCGAACTCCCTTATTCGGTTTCTCTTACCACCATCATTAGATTGCACCCTAAGGAGGAACCAGACCAAACTGACAACTATGTCAAACACTGTTGCTGCATCTCCATCTGGATTCTCTGTTGGCCTGTACTGATGCAATCAAAGGTATGTTTTCACATGTTTTCCATTATGTCTAAACAGAACTGATCAACATGTTATACCTTGATACATTGCTTATATTTATCTTTTAAATTGTCCTCAAGAATGGATCATAGTTGATTTCACCACCAACAACACACTAAATAATTTAACAAAATGTTTTTATTTTTGTTGTAGAATCAAAGACACAAATACTAAACTAAAAGAAAAAGGGATATCAAAGACCAAGTGAATAAACAATCAAGTAAAAAAATGGGCTTCAGCAAGACTTGTACCATATGCTACGAAACATGTAAAAAAATTGAATAGTAAACTATACTCACAAAAGAAATTTGCAAAATTATATAGAGAAAAATAAGATTTCGTAGATTTTCTTACTTCAAATATGGCAACACAAACCCATGCATGCATGATGATAGGTTTGAATAAAGAAAACAAAAAGAGTGTGACCTATTTTTTTTGGTTCAAAAATGTTAGGCTGCCAAGTTCTTGCACGTCTAATAAAGATGGGGGACAGAAGAACAACGCATACCGAAAAGTTTGGGAGTATTTGAAACCAGAACGTGAGAAATAGTAAGATTTGACAACTTGAAGAAAACTAAAAAGAATGAATTATTTAAGACTTCATAAATGGATTATGTAAACATTTTTAGTAAAGCATTCGGTAAACTTATGTGCTTGATACATAAAACTAAAAATGGATTATTTAGAACTTTTAAAAAGGTTTATGTAAAGTTAATTGTTTTTATTTTAAATCTTAATAAGAATATAGGTGAAACATATCTTGATTGAGCTTAGGTCATGTAAAAACCAAATTTTACATACAATGATTGTATCAGATGTTACTACATATTTTTTTTTATCACATACAATGGTTGTATCAGATGTTACTATATATTTTATATAATTAACAAAATATATAAACCCGGGATCTATTGGTACTCACAAGTCACAACAAGATTTTGCTAAAAAAGCACGTATTGAGTGTGAGAAAAAAGTTTGTTAAACAAGATAAATAAAATTTAACATAAACAGTTTTAACAATAGTCGGTATACTCGCGTCCATTATGCTCATGAATTCAGTTTGAAACACATGAACAATAAAATTTTAGAGAAACAAAGAAACCGATCCAACCTTTTACCATTTAAATCTTACGAAGCTAGCGAATTAACTTTTGCTATATAAAAATGGTAAAACGCTAAATAGTATCTCCCCGTGCCACTACGTACATGGCCCAAAGTGACGACAGATGACAAAATCTCTTGCATATACTCTATTCCATTACAAGATACTATAAATTAACAGATAACAAAATTGCTCAGGACAACATGTCTTCCACGACTTTGTACGTTTCTTTTATCGACGATTGTGTTGCCAACATATCACTGAAGGCCAACAATTTCATATAATGAAAATCAGTATTGACATAAAAAACAGGTCCAAACAATAACAATTCATCTAGTAAGAAAAGGGCTATGTCCAAACAATAACAATCTTTCTAGTAAGAAAAGGGCATGTATCGAAGTCTTGACTAGTAATGGCATATAAGGGTTGTAATCCGCTTAGACATTCAAGCACACTTAGCCATCGTTGCCACTAACCCAACTTGTTGTGCATGTGTTGCAACATGTTAAGCCCTAATACTCGACCTGCTTCTCTCTCAATAGAAACACAAACAACTCCTCCCCCCGCCCCTGCTCGTGTTTGTTGCTTCTTCTACTATATGTACAATGACTTGGTTTTTCACATGCCTACGACCCTTGAGGAGATAGCACCAAATCGAGGGAGTTATAGTAGATGATGGGTCAAATCCATTTTAATCAAACATTATTTAATACTTTATCCGACTTTGCGGGATTGTCGCCTTGCTGCTTCCGACCAATATAGTCGAGGGTAAAGTTTGCCCGACCAAGGATACCTACCACTTTTTGGAATTAACAACACACAAATTCAATTTCTTCATGGAGCGACTTTAGGTGTACACCGAGGAAGTGTATTTCGCGTACGGTGATCTCTTGAAACGTCCATAACCAAATATGCTAATATAAACATTAAAGGGAAGTTGGATACAAATATTTTTTCTTGTTATTTCTTTCGTTTAAATTTAATTACATTGTTTTTTTAATGTTAAAAATGTTTTCACAAAACTTACTTTTTGGTTTGATTAGACGTTGATAAAACTCTGGTATTAAACCTTTTTTGTCCTTGAACGATCTCGGTATCTTACCTTCGCTATACTATGCTATCAAGGGGTGCAGTTGCCCTAACGTGTTGTAGAACTGATTGTATTTTACCTTGTTCATAAATTTAAAGCTTGATTTCATGTTAAAAATCGGCTTAAAATATCTAATATTTCTATACATTTATCGACATGTCAGAGTAGGAGATGGTGTTTCCGGCTGATGGCGATACGGTTTCTGTAACGCCTCGCGTTTTGTAACTTTCCTTGTTTAGCAAGTTTGTTGTACTTTCCATTTATGGAAACTTGTAATCCTTTGTATTCGTATTTTATTACATACGTTGTAATCCGAGACTTGAATCATCATGAAAATCCTATCTTTTACATACTTATGTTATACTTCATTCATAAATACTTGTCGATTATTCTTGTTACATACATACTTACATACAAATTCATGCATATTCATACTTATTATACATGCAAAATACATTTACACATTCTTTTATCTATGCACAACACTTATACATTGCACCTATTCGCTTAAAACGCTTGAAACCGTCAAATTAAACGAAATTCAACATTTGGGCTTTTGGGCCTGGCATATTCGTGCGAATGGGCCTGCCAGTTCGCTTGAAATGGCCCATCCACCCTTAAAGGACAACAGCACCAAACTGCCATTCCACTCTACAAATACAAGGCAATTTCTTAATTTCCAAACCTTCAACACGCGAATTTCTCTCTCGAACCCACTTTGAGCAGAATCAACTGGTGTGACATCTGTGTCTCTTCGACCACCAAACAAATACCAAATCAATGAAACATTGTATTTCATACTTGGGATTTGTAAAAATATGTGTATCATTTGCACAAATCAATTCTTGTTTGATTTCGAGCTTTAAATCGCTTTCTGGAAGGTTATACGCGAACTGATGCGTAAATATAACCAGTTTAATGCAACAAACACTCCGGAACAGTGACATGGGCTTAACATACCTTAAACAACCTTTACATAACTTAGAAATAAGTTTTGGAGGGTTTGGTGTGGCGAAATCAAGTTTATTCGATCATAGGAACTATTTGCGTCAAACTGCAAAAGTATACCGAATCAAATGATAACGGACATTCCGGAACTTGATCATAAGTTAAATATGCCCTAAATATCCTTTATATAGCTTAGAAATAGGCTTTGAGGTGTTTGGTGCGCAAAAATAAACTTTTTGATCAATAGGGACTAAAAGCGTCAAAAGTGCATAAGTTTGCATTTTCGCGCATATCTTACGTTCTGAATATATCCGGGCATCCAAAAGCTTATTTAACCATTAAAATATTTTATTTTAGTGATTGGCATGATAAAATTCCATTCGTCGCGTAATTTGGATCGTTTTCCGCGTCCGTTCGTGTTTTGTCGTAATTAACCGAACAACGCAACCGTACAACCAAATGAAATGACATCCGAGATGTTTTTGAGCATATTTTAAGTTCCCTATACTTTAACTTCATTTTATAGCCTTAAAACGGGGTTAACGGGGCTTAAACGTGCCAAAACACATCAAAAATCAAGTTCGGAGTAACAGGGGCCAGTTCTGCCAATTGCTGAAAGTTGCTGCCAGCACACAAGCTCCATACAGACCGAATGGAGGTGCTTACGGTCCGTAAGCCTTCACCAGGTCAGCAGACTTCATTTTCTTTAAAACCCAACTATCTCATTGTTTTGCACATGGTTTCTTTCATCCTATGGGCTGGTTTTGGACACCCCTAGTTTACTAAATCAATGGGTACACATGGAGGGCCAAGATTGAAGCTCGTTTATTGAGGAACGATCCTAACAGTTGTGGATTTCCTATAAATACCCAACCCCAATTCACTTGTTCCTCACACTTGATATGATTTTATGCTCTAAGTTGAAGCTTTATGCTTCATACCTGAGTATTTAGATCAAGATCTTCCTAGCTTGGACCCTTTGTAAGTATTTTTTCGTGCTTTTATGCGTTTTTAAGCACTAAAGTCAAACAGTGTTTGACTTTCTGCTTTGACCGGTCAATGGTCAACACGAAGTTCGTTTGAACTTCGTAACGTGAGTGTAATCACAGTGGTCATAGTCCTTTGTGACTATACCTACTGATTACCATGTTGTTTAGGCTTAGCGACGAGTCATAGTTTCGGTCAAAATACGTGTTTATGCGCATTTTGCAACCAAACTATTCTTGGGTATCAAAACCGTTTGTTTTGATATCAAAACCTGTTTTCTAACTTAGTTAAACTTGTTTCAACATGTTTAGCTCGTCACTTTTAGTTTAGTGCTTGTGTAGAGTCGTAAGTCAAGCGGTCTAAACAACCGCTTAGACTTTCGAACTCGACCCGTTTGGTCGATCATTAGGATCCGAACAAGCATGTTTAGTGACCACAGTTGTATAGGGAATAACCTTCTGAGGTTATACCTTATGGTCACTTAGGTTTAATTAGTTGTATGATAGGTAGTTTATATGCCTTAGGTAAAATGACCAAAATGCCTTTTCCATGCATAATTGGTAATTAAGCATTTGAAACATAAACTTTTGTCACTTAACTGATTATGAAATATATTTAAACATGGGTAGGCATATAATACTTGTCATAGGACTAGTTAGGCGTTCCGAACGCGTTTTACGTGAACGACGCGTTAAAGTGGCGTAAGCTACCTAAACGAGTCGTAATGGGTCGTAAGCACTTAGGTTAGGTTTCGATTTAGTATGTAGGCTTTGTTAAACCATATCATATGAGTTCCAACACTCATTTGGTTTACGAAACCTCATCCTATCCGATTTTCCTATTTAGGTCCGGTTATTAATGTAGTTACCTATATTAGGTGCCGTTTGATTCAGTGATCCCTCTAGCTTTGCTTGGTTGTTATTCAAGACTTCTAAGCATTCTCAGGTGAGTACATAGTCCCCTCTTTTACATTTTCAAATGTTTTTGGGTGAAACACATGTGCCTACTTGTTACTTTCGTGCTTTTCATGCTTTTCATGCTTTTATATCATATACTTGCTATGTTCATTAGTACGTATATAGTACATGATTTCATTATGTTTTGCTATGTATGTTCACTTAGCATGCTAGCACATTGATTTTCATATATTACATTTTGTTGCATATGCTCATCCAGCATATGGACACATTGTTTTACATTTTGAACTGTTGGAACCGTTTGGAGCTGTTTGATCCTTGTGAACCGTTTGGAACTATTTTATTTATGTGAACCGTTTGGAACTGTTGATCCTTGTGAACCGTTTGGAACTGATTGATTGATGTGAACCGTTTGGAACTGTTTGAACCGTTGGGTTAGGGAAGTGATTAGGTAACGGGGCGGGTGTAATGTATTAAAAGCATGGTGGATACGCCACTGGTACTTCTTATATATAAGTGCTTTTAACACATTATATATCGTTGCGTTATCTAGATCACTTGGGCAAATGTTATCAAAACAAAGTTATATTACAAGGTTTTTCTAACGATATAAACCATTCGAGTTTTACTTCAAAAAATGATTTACAATCTGGGTTTACATAAACAAATGTTTTTGAGTTAAGATTCATGGCATCGAGGTTTTATAAATTATAACAAATCTGTCTTGACTTGGTTATTTCAATTTACGATACAAACATTTTACAAAACCTGGTTTTCTAATATCGAATAACAAAGTTGTTCAAGTTATTTCAAAATGTAAACGAGCCATGAATCTGACACTCACATAAAACCTATGTACTCGCCGGCATTTTTATGCTGACGTATTTTCACATGTGTTTCAGGTATCATAGTTGGTGATGATTGATGATGATATTGATGTATGCTCACATAGGAATGGACGAGGCCTTAGTGACTTAATAATAATGGAAGTTAACTTGTTCATGTTTTGTTTCTAGTTTCAATACAATGTAATAAAATTAATTCAATAAATAGAACTTTTATCCATGTGTTGTGAAACAATGATTCTGTTACTCCACTCCCCGACGTTTCCGCCGCGGTTTGTTGTTTTAACGCGGTCGGGGTGTGACAGAAAAGTTGGTATCAGAGCTCATGGTTATAGGGAATTAGGTTATTAGTAACGCTTTGACCTAGTCTATAACCTTCCTAGGACCCTAACGCGAGTTTACTTACGTTTAGTCATAAAACAATACCGTCGCCTATCTTTAGATGACAACCACAACAGGAACACAAATTTCGAATCTGCTTTGAAAACCAATCATTTGTTCTTGGATGATTCACTATAAGGTTTTGAACCTTCAAAGTTTTCAAAATCTCGTCAAAATTTGGGTCTTATTAATGTGAACATGTGCAATCTGGAAGGGTGGGTGCCTGTATCCTAAGTTTTCTGTCTAAGGCTAGAGTGTTCGTTCAAATCCACATAATCGGACCAGTCACTCTTACCTGGGATCTCTTAGGGTGAGTGTCCACTTATAGGCTAAAGCATGTCTTCGCGGTACATTATGAGAACCTATTTACTTTGATTCAGCTTTTGTGTGTCGTTTGTTTGCTTCGTGGTTCGAACAAATGACCATCACCCATGCTTTTTAGTCGGTAATTGTAACATCCCATTCTTACCCAATGCCATTTCACTTGTTTTCTCTCATGCTTCCTCTTTTAGAATGCCTCCTCGATGTGACAATCAGATACCTAATGAAGAACTGGCAGCTATCATTACGCAGCAAATGGCTGCTGCACTCCCAAACATCATTGCTCAATGTAACCAAGCCCTCAATAACAATAATGCTCCCTGCAACTTCAAGACGTTCAACTCAGCTAAGCCATCAAAATTTTCTGGGTCTCAAGGAGTGACTGTACTTCTACAATGGTTCGAGAGTCTAGAGAGCACCTTCAGACACGTTCAGTGTCCAAACGAGCGAAAGGTAGAGTTCGCATCTAGTGTTTTTGAGAAACGAGCTTTAACATGGTGGAATGGTGTGATGAGAGATAGGGGTGCCGAGGTAGCACTGGCTCAAACCTGGGAAGAGCTTCGAGCTCTAATGATGAGGGAATTCTGTCCTCGTCATGAGATTAGGGCATTGGAAAGGGAATTCGACGATCTCAAGCAAGCTAGCGGTGAGCATCGAGCCTACACGAACCGTTATGAGGAGTTAAGTCTGTTATGCCCGAACATGGTTACGCCTTTGGATAAGGCAATCGAAAAGTACATTGATGGCCTCCCTGACTCAGTACAAGACATGGTGACTAGTAGCAACCCTACTACAGTTAGGCAGGCCATTGAGCTATCCGCTACCTTGACTGAATTTCAGATCAGGAAAGGTAAACTTTTTCGAAAGGGTGATAAGAAACCGACCGATGAACTGAAACCAAAAGATGAGCAGACTGAGTCCTCCAAGAAGTCCAAGAAGCGAAAGGCTTCTCAGAACTTCGCCGTGGTTGCCCACAATGATCAAGCTGTCCCCAACCAACCAGCTCAACCCCCTGCTAGGAGCCATACAACGGAACTGCACCCTTGTGCAACCAATGTAGCCTTCATCACCATGCTAGTGTGAGGTGCCGCAAATGCCAAAATTGTGGACTTATAGGTCATACAGCAAGAGTTTGCCCAGCTGCAGCTACACCAAATCAAGCTGGCAACAATCCTGCTCAAGCTCGTTTTCCACCAGGGTCTTGCTACAATTGTGGCGAGATGGGCCATTTCCGAAAGAATTGCCCAAAGCTTGCTAATGCAAATCCAGCGCAGGAATGAGCATCAGACCGACTAGAAGACGACGTTGTTTAGAAATAATCAAGCTTTATGTATTATTTTCTTTTGTTGTCAAGGTCTATGAAACAATTGTTGTTGTTGTTGTTTATAAATAAATCTTTTATTTACATTGCAATGTACTTATGTGGTTGCATAAACAACATATCCCCTATAATACCGGCAATCAAGGAATCGTATTCCTTGAAGAACAGACTACCCCCAAAATTCTTCCATTTTATGATCCCTTGCGTTTTCCACGAAAATCCTAAGTACACGTTTCTTCCAAGGAAACGAAGTACCAGGCGCAAGTTACAACTCTGGACGAATACCCAAAGTACCACTATAAATCCTTAATAGGGTACCTAAGGGTATTTCCGTAAGTCCTTAATTGTTGTCTACCTTAATTCGAATGTTATGATCCCTTGTAATCAAAATTGAATTTTTGGAAGATCATCCTATCTTTTCGGATAGATTCTTGGGGACGTTGAAGTCCATCGACTGGGTTCCTGGTGTACCTTGAATACCCATGTTCAAATTGACAACAAGTTAATATCAAGATAATAACAAATTAATAACCAAGAAAACAATTATGTGCTTATGTGTTTATGTGTTGACCTAATCATAGTTATCTTGAGCTTGTTCAAATTTTATCCCCTTCACATTATAAACAAACTGTGCGGACTGTGCAAGGAATTACGTAATTATAGATGCATACATAATTATGGAATTTAGTGCATAGAAACCACAACAAGTTTTGTCATGTGTCTAGAATTAACTCTATTCATTTCCATTTCTGAAGAAGCACCCGTTGAGGAAAAATGAACTAGCTATTCATTTTTCACTTCTGAAAGAATATCCGTTGAGGGAAATGAATATCCTGTTAATTATCCATTCATTTCCATTTCTGATGAAGCACCCGTTGAGGAAAGATGAACTAGCTATTCATTTTTCACTTCTGAAAGAATATCCGTTGAGGGAAATGAATATACTTTGTTTATTCCTTCATTTTCATTTCTGAAGAATACCCGTTGAGGAAAATGAAGCATCCGTTTATTTCCATTTCTAAAGAATACCCGTTGAGGAAAATGATTATCCGTTCATTTTCATTTCTGAAGAATATCCGTTGAGGGAAATGACTATCCTTTTGATTATTCCTTCATTTCCATTTCTGAAGAATACCCGTTGAGGAAAATGATTATCCGTTCATTTTAGTTTCTGAAGAATATCCGTTGAGGGAAATGAATATCCTTTTGATTAATCCTTCATTTCCATTTCTGAAGAATACCCGTTGAGGAAAATGATTATCCGTTCATTTTCGTTTCTAAAGAATATCCGTTGAGGGAAATGAATATCCTTTTGATTATTCCTTCATTTCCATATCTGAAGAACCCATTTGAGGAAAATGACTCTATCCGTTCATTTTCGCTTCTGAAGAATATCCGTTGAGGGAAATGACAGGATTATGCCTTGCATATCTTTGATGGGTTACTCTACGTAAATAGATAACACCCTAGATTCCATGCAAGACAATCATTTAGCACAGCGTCACAGACAGACTCCTACGAATAAATTTCGGGACGAAATTTCCTAAAGTAGGGGAGACTGTGACATCTGTGTCTCTTCGACCACCAAAAAAAATACCAAATCAATGAAATATTGTATTTCATACTTGGTATTTGTAAAAATATGTGTATCATTTGCACATATCAATTCTTGTTCGATTTCGATCTTTAAATCGCTTTCTGGAAGGTTATACGCGAACTGATGCGTAAATATAACCAGTTTAATGCAACAAAATCTCCGGAACAGTGACATGGGCTTAACATACCTTAAATAACCTTTACATAACTTAGAAATAAGTTTTTGAGGGTTTGGTGTGGCGAAATCAAGTTTATTCGATCACAGGAACTATTTGCGTCAAACTGCAAAAGTATACCGAATTAAATGATAACGGACATTTCGGAACTTGATCAGAAGTTAAATATGCCCTAAATATCCTTTATATAGCTTAGAAATAGGCTTTGAGGTGTTTGGTGCGCAAAACTAAACTTTTTGATCAATAGGGACTAAAAACGTCAAAACTGCATAAGTTTGCATTTTCGCTCATATCTTACGTTCTGAATATATCCGGACATCCAAAAATTTATGTAACCATTAAAATATTTTATTTTAGTGATTGGCATGATAAAATTCCATTCGTCGCGTAATTTGGATCGTTTTTGCGTCCATTCGTGTTTCGTCGTAATTAACCGAACAAAGCAACCGTACGACCAAACGAACCGACATCCGAGATGTTTTTGAGCATATTTTAAGTTCCCTATACTTTAACTTCATTTTAGAGCCATGAAACGGGGTTAACGGGGCTTAAACGTGCCAAAACGCATAAAAAATCAAGTTCAGAGCCATAGGGGCCTGTTCTGCCAATTGCTGAAAGTTGCTGCCAGCACACAAGCTCCATACGGACTGTATGGAGGTGCTTACGGTCTGTAAGCCTTCACCAGGTTATTAGACTTCATTTTCTTTAAAACCCAGCTATCCCATTGTTTTGCACATGGTTTCTTTCATCCTATGGGCTGGTTTTGGACACCCCTAGTTTACTAAATCAGTGGGTACACATGGAGGGCCAAGATTGAAGCTCGTTTATCAAGGAACGATCCTAACGGTTGTGGATTTCTATAAATACCCAACCCCAATTTACTTGTTCCTCACACTTGATCTGATTTTATGCTCTAAGTTGAAGCTTTATGCTTCATACCTGAGTATTTAGATCAAGATCTTCCTAGCTTGGACCCTTTGTAAGTATTCTTTCGTGCTTTTATACGTTTTTAAGCACGAAAGTCAAACGGTGTTTGACTTTCTGCTTTGACCGGTCAATGGTCAACACGAAGTTCGTTTGAACTTCGTAACGTGAGTGTAATCACGGTGGTCATAGTCCTTTGTGACTATACCTACTCATTACCACGTTGTTTAGGCTTAGTGACGAGTCATAGTTTCGGTCAAAATACGTGTTTATGCGTATTTTGCAACCATACTAATCTTGGGTATCAAAACCGTTTGTTTTGATATCAAAACCTGTTTTCTAACTTAGTTAAACATGTTTCAACATGTTTAGCTCGTCACTTTTAGTTTAGTGTTTGTGTAGAGTCGTAAGTCAAGCGGTCTAAACAACCGCTTAGACTTTCGAACTTGACCCGTTTGGTCGATCATTAGGATCCGACCAAGCATGTTTAGTGACCATATTTGTATAGGGAATAACCTTCCGAGGTTATACCTTTTGGTCACTTAGGTTTAATTAGTTGTATGATAGGTAGTTTATATGCCTTAGGCAAAATGACCTAAATGCCCTTTTCATGCATAATTGGTAATTAAGCATATGAAACATAAACTTTTGTCACTTAACTGATTATGCAACATATTTAAACATGTGTAGGCATATAATACTTGTCATAGGACTAGTTAGGCGTTCCGAACGCGTTTTACGCGAACGACGCGTTAAAGTGGCGTAAGCTACCAAAACGAGTCGTAATGGGTCGTAAGCACTTAGGTTAGGTTTTGATTTAGTATGTAGGCTATGTTAAACCATATCGTATGAGTTCCAACACTCATTTGGTTTACGAAACCTAATCCTATCCGATCTTCCGATTTAGGTCCGGTTATTAATGTAGTTACCTATATTAGGTGCCGTTTGATTCCGTGATCCATCTAGCTTTGCTTGGTTGTTATTCAAGACTTCTAAGCATTCTCAGGTGAGTACATAGTCCCCTCTTTTACGTTTTCAAATGTTTTGGGGTGAAACACATGTGCCTACTTGTTACTTTCGTGCTTTTCATGCTTTTATATCATATACTTGCTATGTTCATTAGTACGTATATAGTACATGATTTCATTATGTTTTGCTATGTATGTTCACTTAGCATTCTAGCACATTGATTTTCGTATATTACATTTTGTTGCATATGCTCATCCAGCATATGGACACATTGTTTTACATTTTGAACCGTTGGAACCGTTTGGAGCTGTTTGATCCTTGTGAACCGTTTGGAACTGTTTGATTTATGTGAACCGTTTGGAACTGTTGATCCTTGTGAACCGTTTGGAACTGATTGATTGATGTGAACCGTTTGGAACTGTTTGAACCATTGGGTTAGGGAAGTGATTAGGTAACGTGGTGGGTGTAATGTATTAAAAGCATGGTGGATACGCCGCTGATACTTCCTATATATAAGTGCTTTTAACACATTATATATCGTTGTGTTATCTAGATCACTTGGGCAAAGGTTATCAAAACAAAGTTATAGTACAAGGTTTTTCTAACAATATAAACCATTCGAGTTTTACTTCAAAAATGATTTACAATCTGGGTTTACATAAACAAATGTTTTTGAGTTAAGATTCATGGCATCGAGGTTTTATAAATTATAACAAATCTGTCTTGACTTGGTTATTTCAATTTACAATACAAACATTTTACAAAACCTGGTTTTCTAATATCGAATAACAAAGTTGTTCAAGTTATTTCAAAATGTAAACGAGCCATGAATCTGACACTCACATAAAACCTATGTACTCGCCGGCATTTTTATGCTGACGTATTTTCACATGTGTTTCAGGTATCATAGTTGGTGATGATTGATGATGATATTGATGCATGCTCACATAGGAATGGACGAGGCCTTAGTGACTTAATAATAATGGAAGTTAACTTGTTCATGTTTTGTTTCTAGTTTCAATACAAAGTAATAAACTTAATTCAATAAAACATAACTTTTATCCATGTGTTGTGAAACAATGATTCTGTTACTCCACTCCCCGACGTTTCCGCCGCGGTTTGTTGTTTTAACGCGGTCGGGGTGTGACAATTAGAGCTTATCTCAGTCACTCCTAAGTGATTATTGAGCTCGAAACTTTTGTTCTTCATCTAATTCTACTACTTTCTACTGATTTTTACAAGTTTTACATAGATCCTTCTTCATTTTTCATTTGGTTTCTCAGATTCGCTTGGGCAATCTGATACAAACTCTCAAACTGTTGAGGACCAAGCTGAAAATGAAGTTAGATCTTTTCAAAAACCTTTTACAACCTTTTGAATTCAAACTTAACTAGATCCGAGGTTCGTCGAGCTCACAAGCTGAGTAAACAGCTGTGGATTCAAGATGTAACCAATTCCAGTTGAGTAGGTGGTTAGTTCAAACACAACCGAACTGATTTACCTAAGGACCAGCCACATCCATCCGAGTGGCAGGCGCGTTCGTCCGAAAGGGGCATCCCCATTTGTATGAATGTGACACCCCCATTCGTACGAATGCAACTGTTCATCTAGTTCCGACGAATTTCAAGTGTTGAATGATTATCCAGATTGATATTTTCATATAGTTTATTCTGGAACATCAGTGTGTGTTCCGTGGTGACCTTGGTTTCCAAACTAGAACTGCCACCCCACTTAAACTCGTAAACGAACACCCAAACAACTTCCTAGACCTAGAACAAGTGAACCCCATCCAGCCTCCGACACTTAGGATTACCTTTCCATGTCGTGTTGGCACACCTGGGTTGTACATTGTTCAGTTGTTTGGTAAACTTTACATTCTGTTATTTCCTTTCTGTAATCATGACCAACCGGTCAGTTAACTAAGTTAGCTGATTTGTGCTTTGGTGATTAATAACGAGGTTGTAACCTCCATGCATGAATTCTATGAGACTCTGATATTACTAGACTGATAATGTACTAATACTATAACTAATAAACTTAACAGAAAACACGAACATAACTGCTTAATAGTTAAAAAGTTCAAAACAAGAATCTGCCAACTAACTGTCCATTTCGTACGAATGGCACATCCGTTCCAAATACACTTGTCCGAATAGTTCGTATTTCCGTTATTCTGATTTCGTGTTCCTTGTAACTGATTCTGTTGGGCAAGCTTGGACCGGTAAAACCACAGAAACATAAGTGTCAGACAAGTGCACAAACAGGATACGCATTCTGTCTATTTTTACTTATTACTTTCATAATATACTAAGTACTTTAATTTCTGGAACTTAATTCTCCAACTCTGACTCACACCTTCGTTTGCCCTGTAGGGTGACCTCGGTGTTCATGTACTAATTCCATCATCCCTTTGCTCGCGGGGTAGGATAACCTCGATGTTCCTGTACTACGTCCACCTACTCCTGCCAAAACTACGCTCACAGGAATTCTAAAGAAGAATTAGCAAAACTGTGAGTATACTCGAACACCCTTTTTTCATTTTTACACTTTGGGTGCAATATGTTATCTTATAAACTTACACTTAGACTTTTACACAAAATGCACGAACAATCCAATACATGCATGCATGCATGCATTATACTTGATACTATGATATGGGTTTGTACGTTTTGTGTTGAACTTGTCATTAACTTCGTACGAGTCTACCTTTGACATGTATAGCGCTATAGAAGTAACGCACCACCTGTGAACGTTGGGTCATGTTAAGTCTTTTCTTGCGTTAAACTTTGGGTTGACTTGTTTGTTCACATGCCAGTTTATTGTATATCTCGAATAACTAGTTTGCCATGTGGATTCATTTAAACTTATTTACTTATGCTACGTATCAAAATCTTGTATACTCGCCAATGCCTTGTCTGTTGATCTATACTTTCCAACATATTGTAGGATAATGTTGATGTTAAAATGGGTATAGTGATGAGGCCTTAGATACACACCTAGAAATCATAGATTTAAACTGTTGTATCAAATTTTGTACTATGCTATGTTGTATTTGTTTTGTTGTATCGAAACATGTTGTATTTGAATCATCCTTGTATTGTAATCTGAAATTGTTATGAAATGAAATCAAATTGGTTTATCGTAATTCTATTGTCACTTTTAGTGTTGTGTGCAATGAGCAATCTTTTTCGTCTCACTCCGATGTTTCCGCCATCGGTTGGGGTGTGACAGATTGGTATCAGTGCCATAACTATAGGGAATTAGGTAGAATTACATGATTCGACCTAGTCTATAGTCTAAGTGCCCAAAACAGACCTTTCCATTCGAACTAGACCATCTCGTACGAACTGCACATCCGTGCGAAGTGAACAGTCCACTTCGTACGAAGTGAAATGTTCGTTTCGTGTGAATGGGGCTGCTGTTTCGTCCGAACCGGCCAGTTTGTGATTCTTAAAATACTTAAATTCTTCTTACTTGCTTCTATCTCTTTTCCTTTTTGTCTTAATACTTACAACATGTCTTTCCTAAGACATTTTACACAATACACATTGAAGACTTGAAGACACTCGTGATACAAACGAGACGAGTTCACCAAAATTGGCGTGAATCCCACAATTTGGTGAACGACTCTCACTCTGCTTATTCTATTTTGCACGAAATTACGCCATTAAGCTAGGAGTGAAATCCACATCTTGATGGTAAATTTCCAATTCAAACTCTAGTGGACCCGCGTCATAGTGTTGGAATTTAATTTCTTGACCCGACGAGTACCAACCACACTTAGGGTACGAAGTCGTCAAGTTAGGGGTGAAACCCGCATCTTGTCGATTAGTCCCATTCTTCGATTTTCAATCTCGCCAAAGTTTCGATTTTTCAATCGATTAGGGACGTGTAGTAACTGGAAGGGTAAAATACCGTTAATCGCTTCTTGGCGAGAGTATTTTACCTATAGGCCAAAGCACGTTTCCCTAATTTGAAAGGATTTCGATTCACTTTGGAATAGTCGAAGTTTTTAAACCCGAAACAATCTAATGTTTTATTGAGCCTCTCTTTTATGTTATCTCAATTTTTATGCATTTTAATACTTGTTACCTCGTTTAATTCAAAATCGATGCACGATTCGCACGTCTCTCGCAATAAAAAACATTAATAATTCTCGTGAACAAACTAAATTTATACTCTTTGTTGGTGCATACATCTGTCGACTTCGTCTTATATCGAGTCTGGGTTGCGTTGCGGATCTGATCAAGCATGATGTCTTCATGTTTAATGAAGACATCATAATAGATGACATCATCATAATATGTCATCATCTTTGCAAACAGTAAACGACAAGAAACAATTGGATTTGAAATTGATTTTGAGTTGGCCGTTTGAAGTTACACGTCCGTTTGAGGGTGACCGTTTGAAGATGTCATGTTAGTTTCAAACGGTCAGGTCCTTCTCTATAAATAGGCTTCAAACGTTCATCATTTGTAACGATTCCAGATTTGATACCGAGGTGCTGCCGGTTTATTCTTTGATTGTAAACATTGTTAATTGAATATACAAGAGATTTAAAGTGTATTTCAAGCTGTTATCAAGTCCATTTCTTAGTTTCCGCCTCTGAAACGTACGAGATCTCTTCTGAACGACTCGTTCGGGTCGAGACACGATCCTACAAGTGGTATCAGAGCTCAGGAGGAAGAGTTCTTGCCATTTTCAGCTTGAAAATCTGATTTCTACACCTTCTTTCACAAAATTAAAAATTTTTCACGGTTAAAATCGGCTCAAAATTTCACATTATACTCGCAATCATGTTTTAACAAATCCTTGAAAGTTTCAGCTTAAAATTCGAAGTAAAAGTGGTAAAAATGGACTGAAAATTGCTGACCGTTTGAACGAATACCAGCTGACCGTTTGAAAAATGCACCTTACCGTTTGAAAATGCACATGACCGTTTGAAAAATGCACCTTACCGTTTGAAAACTGACCTGTCCGTTTGAAAATTGACCTGACCGTTTGAACAAGCACCTGTCCGTTTGAAAATTGACCTGACCGTTTGAACAAGCACCTGACCGTTTGAACAAGCACGTGACCGTTTGAACAAGCACCTGACCGTTTGAACAAGCACGTGACCGTTTGAACAAGCACCTTCCCGTTTGAAGTTGACCATACTGTTTGAAAGTTCATCGAGTTGTGTGATACGTAAAACGAGGCTGTCAGTATATTGGAATAAGAAATCAAGTGTTGAGTGTCAGTTTGCATGTGAGATGTATTAAAAGAGTTGTTGGTTATCATTGAAATTGCATATGTGGAAGTATTAAAGGTTCATTCAGATTAGATCAATTATATCGGCTATTATAATGTGCATGTGATTTTTAAGTGAGTTGTCAGCCCACCACACATTAGCGGCCCAATCACTGATTTTGGGTATTGAAGTTGTCGGCAAATAGTTTTTGAGAAGATCATAATTGCATGTGAAGTGATAAGATAAAGATGTCTGCCAGTACTTGAAATTTCGCATGATCATTAAATGGGTTCTAATTCATAAGTCATGGGTTCATGTGATTAGTCAGACCCATGTGAATCATAACAAATTGTCGGTTTGTATGTGTTATTGATATGATAAAATTGCATGTGATACATAGTTTCATGTGATCATTGTCAGGTTCTCATGTGAGTATATTAGAATTGTCGAGATTTTAATAAGTGTTGTGTGATGAATTAAACCGATCCATGTGAGTCACATTGCGGCCCAACAGAAGTGAATTGAGTTTTTCAAGTCGTCGGCCCAATTAGTGAAGGCCAAATCGAATCCATTTCATTCCTTTCAAGTCCATTCATTCAGTGTCTTCACTCGAACAACATTAGAACGAGTCCGCGAATTTTTGACACGAGTTCTAGACTGATTCAACCGTTACACGAGTTCGCATTTTCTTAGTTCGTTTAAATTGATTAGTTGTTTGTGTTTTCATTCAGGTGTTTTTACGAGGTGTTTTCCCGAAGTATATCAAATTACTAAAGACATGGACGAGGAATTCTACAATGCTTTTGCCACTCCAGTCGCTCCCGTTACAGCTGCTGAGACTTTATACAGTGAGAATGAAACTGGTACACATCAGAAACCGCCAAAGCTGACGTACATTGAAGATTTTCAGGGATGGAAAAATCGATTTGAGAACTGGGTGCAAGCTTACAAGTTTGATGCATGGTGTTCGTTGGAGAAAGACTATGAGAAACCGAAAAACGAACGTGGACTTGAAAAGGGTTTCAGTGACTTTATGGAAGTTGACAAATTGAAGTATACTAGTGAGAAAATGATGATCAGTATTCTTCAACAGGCAATTACAGAAGATATATTTGTTTTGCTTCAACATGGTAATGCAGCTAAGTCAATTTGGGAAGCATTGATTCAGAAATTCAAAGGAAGCGCAGATATGATTAAAAACAAAAAGGCGTTATTGAAAAAGTCGTTTGATATGTTTTCAGCTTTCGACCATGAAACTACAAAGCATACCATTGATATATATTGTCATCTAGTCTTGGAAATGAAAAGATTTAACATTGAGAAAGATGATGATGAGTGGGTCGATAAACTAGCTGAAGCACTACCACAACAAAAGTGGGGAACTTATTTGATGATTTTAAAACACACAAGAAAGTCTGAGAATATGAATCTGGCACAATTCATTCAAAAGATTGAAGAGCAGGAGCTGGATATTCAGAAAACCGCTATCATGACAAATCCAAATGCCAAACAAGATGTCAGTTTGTATTACAGAGGGAACAAGTTTGAGGCTACTCCGAGCCCTAGTCCAAAGATTCAAACTGGTTTCAGTGCTGACAGTTCATCTGGAACAAAGAGTAGCAATGTGACTCAAAGTGGTGGTTATTCTTCATTATTCTCAAGTTTTGATCCAAACAGCACAACGTCAAGTTCTCAACGACAAAATTCAACAAATCTTCAGTGCAATGTTACCTTAAATATTCAAAATGGTCAGAATCTGTCTCCGGAAGTTGCCAAGCAACACATGGCATCACTGGTTGCTATGTTAGAATCTTACGAAAGTTTGATCGGTGGGAAGATTGGTAATCCGATGCTTACCAAAGAGGATTACGACCAAATTGATGCTGAAGAACTTGAACTGATGGATATAAAATGGTGCTTAGCGAGTGCTTGGAGAAGAGCTGAAAAGTTTCAAGAAATTACTGGAAGATATGAATTTCGAGGAATGGCTACTTCTCAGTTGGGTTTTGATAAATCGAAAGTTACCTGTTTCCGTTGCAAAGGAAAAGGACACTTTAAAAGAGAGTGCAAAAGCAAAGAAGCAACCGGGAATCAAGAAAAGAACAACTATTATCAGAAATCAATTTTTCATCAGATTGCCCAACAACCACAAACTGCACATTCTCATGCTATTGAAGATGGAAAGAAGAAAGCTTTACTTATCCATCAAGATGATGAATTTGTTGCTGAAGGATTTAGCTGGGACAAATACATACCTGGTTCAGCTCTTGTTGCTAGAGTTCTAGGTGAAGATGAGGCTAGTGAGGAAAGAATCCCGATTTTTCCAGATTTTGGAAGTGATGTGGATACCGATGACGAGGAAGAACATCTCAACAAAGCTAGAAAAGGCATTGATCCTACTAGTTTTAATTTTTTTTTGCAGATAAAATGGAAATGCTGTATCAAAAGAAGATTGCAAGATTGAGGAAAGAGCTGGAAGCAGAAAAAATGCAAGCTGAGGAAAAGATAAAGACAGAAGCTGGAGAAGCAAATGTTGATCAAGTGATTGAGAAATTTGTGGAGAAAATTGTTGAAGTAGAGAAAGTTGTTGAAAAGATTGTCGAGATAGAAAAGGTAGTTGAAGTTGAAAAACTTGTTGAAGTCGAGAAAATCGTCGAAGTTGAGAAGATTGTTGAAAAAATGGTTGAAGTTGAAAAACCAGGTGTGAAGTGTTCAGAATCTTGCAAAGTTTGTGAGGAGAAAGATATGAAGATTGCTGAGTTAGAGAAGATAAAAGAAGATTTACTGTGTGATGTGAAGTATGTCAAGGAGTCTTATGATGTACTGAACAATACAGTTGATCGTCTGAAAAGGACGAATACAGAGATTGAAAAAGCAATGGAAAAGATGAGCGCAACATTAATGACAAAGCAGAGCGTAATCAATGAGTACATCGAAGATTGTGCGAAGCTAAAACAGGAAGTGGAACTTGAAAAGATTGAAAGTGAAAGGATTAAACGCTTACTGTTGAGTTATACTACTTGTGATTATTTTATTGATCGTGTTTATCCTACTGTTGCAGGTCTGGAAGCGTTCATGGATAAAAAGACTGAAGATACTGATACTGGTAAGAAACCAAGTGTCAAGTATAACAGATGTCCGCCCCCGATCCATGAAACTTATTCTCCAAGGAATCCTAACGAGGAGCGTCTTAAAAAGGCAGTCAACATCAAGTTAAAGTCTGAAATCATTGATGAATTACCAGACAATATTGATGTTACATTCACAGCGTCTGACACTGATCATGAGTCTGAGTTAGTAAAGAAAGTTATCGATCAGGAGTTAGATATGGATGAAGAGTCAAAACCGGAGTCTAAGTCTGAAAGTTCGAGTTCATCAGAAAAGAGTCCGAGTTCACCGGTTAACAGGGTTTACAATAGAGAATTCCTGTTATCAAAATCTAATTTGAATGATGGATTAATCAAAGTGGCTTATACTTTGAATGATTCAGACAAATTATATTCTGATGAGGAATTTCCAATAAGAAGTGTCAAAACTGAAATGATCAAACAGGTTTTCAAATTAACATAAATTAATATTTCTGAAATAAAAGATTTAAATCTTGATGAAAAACCTAAAAAGTACACTTCAAGAGTTCAACAGAGATTGAACAAGAAAAAGGGTTACGGTTATGGTTATAATTTCCAAAAGAAATCAAACCATAATGGTAATCTAAAAAAGAAAGGTCTTGGTTTCAATTCTTCAGAAAATTATAAAAATCAGAAAACTTAAAAACCAAAAACAAAATTTGTTGCAGGTGGAAGTTGTGAAGATGAGCAGAAGAAACCGTTCTGGAAGCAGTCGAATCAAGAGTTTCTTGCTGAAGTAAAGAAGAATGTGAGGAAATTTGCTTCGAGAGTTGATAGAAGAACCTGATTCAAGTGTCAAAAAGTTGGACACATTGCTTGGAATTGCCAAGAGTCCATTTATTCAAAACAGGGAGTGTCTTCTAACTCTGATATGAAAAAGAAATGTGTTGATAAATCGACTTTGGAAGTTGGTGAAACTTCAAAACGTTTTTACAAAAGACAAGTCGATTTGAGTAAACAAAAATGGGTTGTAAAATCTGAAAGTAGTTCTGACAATGAATCTGATTCCATAAAATCAGAGGAGTCTTTGATTGAGAAAAAGGTTGTGAATTCCGTTCCAGAGGTGAACGATGAGGATTTTCCTCCATTGTCAAAGGAAAATTTGATGAAGAAAGTGGGAAAGGTAGAGATCTCAAATCAATTCTTCGCTGATAAGGGAGAATTTGATGTTGAGAATACTTTCAATGGAAAAGTCAAACATATTTTCGGGAAGATGGTTGATGGGAATGTTAAAACTGCAAAAGATTTTTATAAATCAAAATGTTGGTGGGATAGATGTGTCCCAGAATCTCCCAAGGCTGATCAGGCTTGGGGGAAAGTTTTTCCAAACTAAAAATTCTGACTTGCTGGAGCTCCCAGGTTGGTAAGAGTGGAGCAGGTATCGGCATCTTTCATAGCAAATGATCTTACAAGTGATACAGTTGGTAAAGTACAGGTGATATCTTTAAATTGTTATATTTTGATTTACAAGTGATTATTGTTGGTGAGTGAACCTGCTAGTGGTTGTTGAAGGTTTTCACTGACAAGTGGTTAATCAAGGTCATTAAGTTGAACTTGATTGGACCATTCTTACAAGTGGTTAACAAACATATGGGGTTCATTACATTGAGAAGAGGAACTTATCCCCTAATCTACAAATGGTTTATTAAAATCAACAAAACTTATTTTCCGGAAAAACCATTTGATTAAAACAAACTTAAGTGTTTTGAAATCACAATGGGAAAATAGTTTGTTGTAAGGGGGAGTTCTGATTGTTGATGCCAAGTGGATGGCGATCTGAAGTGATTCGATATCAGTTGTCACTTTATTGTACAGTTTATTTTCAAATTTCCTAAATTGTGTTTGCATTTTAGGGGGAGTAAAAATTTTCAGAAAATCCAAAAACATTTGAAAATTTGAAAAATACAAAAACATGATAAAAATAAAAAATGAGTTTTGTTGTGAAAAAGAGGAAATGATAGTACATCAGTGGACTATCACAACATGCTAAAGAATTGGAAAGTCAAATGTGATAAACGATCTCACTGTGGATGTGTAAGTAGGTTTTTGCACATTTAGTAGATTGTGACGAGATATAAACCTAAATTCAAACTTGCTTAATTCGTGGGTAACATCTCTCGGATATATGGGTAACCCCCGAAATCTCCTTTGAAAGATTCCTTTTTCTGATATACTAGGTCTTTATACTCAGTGATATCTGGGGTATTATTCCTGGACTTCTGCTGAATGGAAGTTCTGACCTAGTCCTCGAATAATACTTTCCGCAATGCTTGAAACATAGCATCACCCTCAGCATATATGATAAGACAATAAAATTGCTTAGCAATGCTGTTGTAAAAAAGATCGTCTAAAGGGGACACACCCAAAAGTCAATTCGTGATGTCTCTGCTGAACGGTAGTTCTGACCTGAGCTCTCACGATTTCGATCATAATTTATTCCCCTACAGATATCATTTGTGTCATATTTACCTGTAAGACTGAATATTGGGATCTGGATACGGGAGTATATTCTGAGGTGGGACACGCGAATAAGTTTAAGTGCTTAATACATTAATCTCGTATCTCGAAACAGTTGAACTTTGTGTGAGAATTTAAGTGGATCAGTATACTGACAATCTAAGTGAATCGTTTAGAACTTAATATGTTTAAAGCTTAACGGTGTTGGTGATTTGTCTCAAAATCTGATATGATCCTCTTACACAAACTCACAAAAAATATTGTATGTAAATATTTCTTTACTGCATTTCATTTCTGTTATTTCAAAAATCCAAAAAAGATTTTTAGTGTGTTTTAGCATAAATTTTGAAAAATTGAAAAAGATTTTAGACGACTGATGTTGAAAAGCTGAATTTCAAAATTCCGAGTGCTGAACATGACGAACAGGTTTGGGAAAGTGTGTTTGAAGATGTTTGAAATGAAAATGATATATATTCAAATGGTTCATCAGAAATTGACATGATAAATCATTTTGTTTGATACTTGAAAATGATGTATTCAGGGTTGTGTCTTCAAGAGATTAGCAAAGTTTCTAAATTTGTTATATCTTATCTTTTATGAAACTTATATTTTGGGTAGAGAATATGCAGGTGAATCAGGTTACGATATCTGAACCGGTGAAAACCAGACTACGATCCCAGCACAAGTTGAGGGGGAGTCTGTTAGAGAAAGAAAGTCTAAAGTTGCTAGAGCCAGCTGCTGATCCTGAAGAATACAAGAGAAAGTTAGAGTGAAGGAAGCCCAAAGACTGATAAAGACTAAAGATTGAGAAGACTCGACACTTAAGACTCGTCAACATCTGAGGGGGAGTCTGTTGGTGCATACATCTGTCGACTTCGTCTTATATCGAGTCTGGGCTGCGTTGCGGATCTGATCAAGCATGATGTCTTCATGTTTAATGATGACATCATAATAGATGACATCATCATAATATGTCATCATCTTTGCAAACAGTAAACGACAAGAAACAATTGGATTTGAAATTGATTTTGAGTTGGCCGTTTGAAGTTACACGTCCATTTGAGGGTGACCGTTTGAAGATGTCATGTTAGTTTCAAACGGTCAGGTCCTTCTCTATAAATAGGCTTCAAACGTTCATCATTTGTAACGATTCCAGATTTGATACCGAGGTGCTGCCGGTTTATTCTCTGATTGTAAACATTGTTAATTGAATATACAAGAGATTTAAAGTGTATTTCAAGCTGTTATCAAGTCCGTTTCTTAGTTTCCGCCTCTGAAACGTACGAGATCTCTTCTGAACGACTCGTTCGGGTCGAGACACGATCCTACACTCTTTTTATGCAATCATACGTGTTCATACTTGTAATACTTGTTGAATTCATGCAATTTGTGTGAACCATACATGTTACGTGATATTATTATGCTCATACTTAGAAACGTTATTTTAAACTATGATCAAGTCTCATCCTTTACTTCTCTTTCGAACCTTTAAATGGCTACCCCAAACCTAGACTCGTCCAAAAAAACCAAGAAGTCACGATCAGGTTCGAAGAAGGGTTCCAACAACAATGAAGACACGATATCCAAGAAAGACCTCGTAGGTCTAATCAATGAGCAAATAGCCAAAGTTATTCCTGATATCGTAAGCGAAATCCAACCCATTACTGAAACCCCTCATGCCTCCGTCGATTCAAAGGTGGAAACACCTAAGGCAACGTTTTTGTTTAAACAATTCATGGCCTGCAAACCTCTGGAATTTACAGGCGAAGAAGGCGTTACTGCCTTACTGCGATGGTTCGATGCCATCAAACTGACTTTCCTCCAAAACGGCTGTCCTGACAACCTTAGGACCCAAAACGCGACATGAGTGTTCCGATCGACAACTCTCGATTGGTGGACTTCCGAGCGTAACAGTCGAGGAAACGACGTAGCCCACGCCCCACCCTGGGATGAACTGAAGAGGCTGATGAGGGATGAGTTTTGTCCTCCCCACGAACTTCAGAAACTGGAAAACGAATTCTGGAACCTGAAGCAAGTCGGGGATGATAGCGCAGGTCTCACTACCCGCTTCAAGCAGCTAAGTATTCTGTGCCCTGGCCAAGTCCACACTATTGACAAAGCCATCACCAAATACATCCATTGCCTCCCCACCTCAATCATCAACCTCGTAGGGTCAGCCTCACCTAAAACTCTCGAGGACACCTTTGGATTGACAGCCCGGCTTAACAATAACTGTGTGTTAGGATCTGAGTTTCTTAGTTTGTGTTGTTTAATTAGAATTGAAAGATGAATAAGAGAATTGAAGTGCAGCGGAAATGGAAATAAATTTTGATCACACAATCAAGGAAGAATAGTTATAAGCAGACATGATTTCATTAAGTCAAAGAATTGTATCTATTACAAGATTCAACTTATGCATGCATGCACTAGACTCCCCCTCAGCCAGAGCTCAGTGATTTGTTTGTACAACATGACTTGTGAAGAAAAAACTCACAGAACAGTACATAGTACTGTTCTATTTATAGTACAAACGAAACCACTGAGCATCTTTGCTAACGTTACCATGAAAGTGACATCTAACCTCCTAACAAACTCTAAACACTGTTCTGTATAAACTCTGATTACAATAGACACTGATTACATAAAACACTGATGCAGTATCCACTGTTGTATCATAAGCACTGATCTTGAGAATCAGTGCTTTCTTCAAAGGTTGATCAGTCCTTGAATGGACAGGGCTTTGTTCTTCATCAGTACTTGAGAAACATCACTAGTTAGGCTTCAGTCTTTATATCAGATCAAGTCTTTGGCTAACAATTATTGAGATGATCAGTGCTTGGAGTCTATCAGATGCTAGAAAACCACTGTCAAGGGGAAAGACTTGAACAAGCTCTACTTATGATGATCAACTATTTTGAACCAGTTTTGGCTTTTCTTATCATCTGTTCTTCTGGGCTTGAATGCATGGACCAACAATCTCCCCCTAGAACAGATGATGCCAAAACACTTCATTATTCATGATCTTTATTGTCTCATCAACATTTCCCTAACTTGCCCCTTGAATTGAAGTTCAAAGTTAAAGGAATCTTCATCATCCTCATCCCTGCAAAGTTGAAGTTCTAAGAGATCTTGGAGGTTAGCTACATTCAGGCCTAGTGCATCCTCCCTTGATTTGTGTTCAACTACTCCACTGGACTTGAGCAAGATCAATACATGGGTCTTTTGATCAGACTTCCACTTTTGTAATTTTGAGTTCAGTGGGTTTCTTAGGAGAGTTTTTATTTTTGATGAGTTTGGTGATGGAGGCCTGCTGATGAATCTTTTAGCAATTTCTTGTAACTTTGTTGAGTCAGGATTTTCTTCAATCATCTGCTTGATGGCCACTTTCATAATGTCAGCTTCTCTTTCTGCATCTTCTTTATCAATTTGCTTTTGCCTTTTTCTTTGATTTAAGGCAATGATGGAAGTGTCAGATGATGTGAACAATGTTTTTAAAGAGAGGGCTTGCTGCTTTGGCTCATCAGCCTTTTTGTTCTTGTATGCTGGTTTCTTTGGTGCTGTAGGATATGTCTCTCTTAGTTTTTCAAGCTTCTCATACACCATGTCAGTGTACTGCCTAGACCACTTTGATATGGTCTTTGCTGAACCATACTTGGCTGCAACCAACTCTTTCTTCTTTCTTTTGTATTCCAGGTTAAGTTCTGCAATAGTCTTTTTGTACTTATTCCAATCTGGTGCAGACCTTTTCATATTGGGATAATTACTTACCCTTTCAATTCAGTTTGCTTCAGCTTTGAGTCCAATGAGTGGCCAGTCTTTAAATTGTTCAACTTTGGCAGGATAGAACTTGTCTCTCATGATAAGCTCTAAGAGATCTTTCCTCATTTCCTTTTGCAGATCAACATTTGGTGGTAGACTGGACATGTCTTTGCTTAAGTCTCTTGCCCAGTCTTCCAATTTCTTTACTTTACTAAACCCAAGTTGCATTCGACTTGAGATGCTACTATCACTTTCACCTTGACCTTCATACTTGGCTTGTAATTCAGCTTGCTTTGCCTTGAGTTTTAAATACTCATCCAAGTTCTTTGGAGGTCTAAAGCCATGAAGGGAAGGAAATTTTCTTTTTGCAGGATCATCCACTGTATAGAATTGCCTCATTTCATTTTTAACTGCATGCAATTCCAGAGGATAATCTGTTGCTAATGGAATGACTCTTGAAGGATCATGTCCTTCAAGTATTTTTGGGTGATTGGGTTTGATAATGATGATGGTGTAGGAATGGATGGTTTAGGGTTGGTTTGAATGAAAGGTGTGGATGATATTGTCGCAACCCCCGTCCCCTATCTGTCCCGGGAACGGGCGGCCGCGAGACCAGTTTCGGTGGTATCGGTGTTTATCATTTTGGCAGCGGAAATTACATCAGGACCGTAGTTAGGAAATATTTTATCAGGGTAAATACCACACTTTATATAAATATATTGGGATAAAACCCGAGTTTCATTACAAACTGTTTTATAGGGATAAATCCCATTTTATTGAAATAAAACATCTTCTTTTATTTAGGTAACTTTTATAGCCACTTTTTCCAAGCCTTCAGTGCTGTCCAGCTGGCTTCTAGTTGGCTTTCACATTTTGTTACCTGAACGCGTTTAAAAATATTTTGTCAGTGGGAAATACTGGTGAGTGAATCCTGGTTTAATCAAGAAGAGTTTTATCTTTTAACAGTATTGAGAGCTATTACAATGTTTATTTCTACACAATTACTCATTCAGTATTGTCAATCCTGACTGGTGGGTCATATTGCACATTGGCTAACTCTTTGTCCAATGGTAACGTGTTCCACATTTTGTATACAAAACCCCAACATACCGGCAGTAATTGAAGAACTACAAAGACTCAATCACTGCTTAATCGCATTGTAAAATATTTAATGTTTTGTAAAAACAGTTTACAAAAAGGAGATTACTCACATTGCTGTCTTAGGTTTTCCTTTAAGGGTTTCCTAATGATTATCTATTAATTACACAAATGTACATGCGTTAGTATAATAACCCAATATTTACATTAGTAATACCCTCCCCGAGATGGCATTCCAATAACTACGTCGGGCAGAACCACGATAGCCATTACGGAACCCTGGATCAATCGGGCAGCGTATCTAATACGTAACCGGGGTTATGATACTTACAACGGGGCAGAACTTCGTTATTTAGGGGGGTATTATGCCCAAGAATAGCTTTATCTATATAGAAATTCGAGAGAAAAAGTGAGAAATGAGCGAGTTCGACTGAAGACTGAAGGCCTTTATTTATAGGCGACCTTTCGACTTCCCTCGCGGCCCGCGAACGACGTAGCCAAGGGCTACGCGGCCCGCGTAGTAGGGCCTAGCTTGGCCTGGTCATGGGGTAGGCTCGACAAATGGCGTGACATGTGGCAACCTGGGGTGCGGCCTGATCTCCCATCTGTCGCGGCCCGCGTAAACCGAAGGCTTAGCCTTCGCGGCCCGTGACAGCCCATTAAAATTTGTTTTTATTTAATTTTAATAAAAATGAAGGAATTGGGGGCCCGTTTTCGCATACGGGGTGTATTTTAGGACACATTGGGGGTACTTTAATTATTTTAGGGGTGTCAGAATATTTTGGAGGGTTGTTATATCCTCCCCACCTTGTTTTAGAGCTCGTCCTCGAGGTCTACTGGAATAGGTGCAGATATTTCCTTTGCGTCTCTGATTCAAGCTCTCATGTGTACTCTGGTCCTCTTTTGGAGTCCCATTTCACTTTGACCAGAACTAATCTATTGTGTTTGAGGTTCTTGACTTTTTTGTCTTCAATCTGTAGAGGCTTTTCTACAAACTTAAGTTGTTCATTTACCTATATATCCTTAAGAGGTACTACGAGTGATTCATCAGCTAAGCATTTCTTGAGATTAGATACATGAAATACATCATGTATTCCTGCCATTTCCTCTGGTAGTTGTAGCTGATAGGCTACATGTCATATTCTTCTAATAATTTTAAAAAAGTCCAACATACCTGAGGCTTAGCTTTCCTCTTTTGATGAATCTTACCACTCCTTTCCAAGAAGAGACTTTCAATAACACTTTGTCTCCTACCTGAAATTCCAATGGCTTTCGTCTGTTATCAGCATAACTCTTTTGTTGATCACGTGCTGCTTTCAGTCGTTCCTTGACTTGAATGATCTTATCTGTTGTTTCTTGTACTACCTCAGGTCCAGGTAGTTACTTTTCTCCAATTTCTACCCAACAGACTGGCGTTCGGCACTTTCGTCCATAAAGTGCTTCGAATGGTGCGGCATTGATACTTGTGTGATAACTGTTATTATAAGAAAATTCTATTAATGGTAACTGATCGTCCCAATTACCACCGAAATCAATTACACAAGCTCTAAGCATGTCTTCCATTGTCTGAATTGTCCTTTCGCTTAGTCCGTCCGTTTGAGGATGATAAGCTGTGCTTAGATTCAACTTGGTCCCCATTGCCTTTTGGAAACTTGCCCAAAAATGAGAGGTAAAACAACTATCTCTGTCAGAAACAATTGATAGAGGAATTCCATGTAATGAGACTATTTCCTTTACATATAATTTAGCTAATTGTTCCATACTGAAAGTTTCATTCATGGGTAGGAAATGAGCTGACTTGGTTAGCCTCTCTACAATCACCCAGATTGTATCAGTACCTTTTCTTGTTTTGGGTAATTTAGTAACAAAATCCATTGTTATCAATTCACATTTCCATACAGGCATTTCTAACTGTTGTAACAATACTGAGGGTTTCTGATGTTCAGCTTTGACTTGTGAACATGTTAAACATTTTGTAACATATGCTGCTATATCCTTTTTCATTCCTATCCACCAAAAATTCTTTCTTAAGTCCTGATACATCTTATCACTTCCAGGATGCATCGTATACTTAGACTTATGGGCTTCTTCTAATATACGATGTCGTAGGTTTCCTAATTTAGGTATCCACATTCTTTTCTTATGAAATCTCCAAATTCCATTTGTTCCTTGTTCTAATTCCTTAATCATTCCTTTCAACTTTTCAGTATCATCCTTGATTACTGATTCATGTGCCTTTCTAATATGTTCATTTAAATCTACTTGTAGATTTAGTTTAAGAGAACGTACTTTTCTTGGCTTTTCATGATACTTCTGACTTAAGGCATCAGCTACTACATTTGCCTTTCCTGCATGGTACTAGATATTACAATCATAATCACTAAGTATCTCCATCCAGCGTCTTTGTCTCATATTTAACTCCTTTTGTCTGAAGACATACCTTAAAATCTTATGGTTGGTGAAAATGGTAAACTTACTACCGTAAAGGTAATGTCTCCAAATTTTAAGGGCAAAAATTATGGCTCCTAATTCTAGATCATGGGTTGAATAATTCTCTTCATGATTCTTAAGTTGTCTAGAGGCGTAAGCTATAACCTTTTGATGTTGCATTAACACACATCCATAACCTAACTTAGAGGCGTCACAATAGACTACAAAGTCTTCAGTTCCTTCTGGTAACGCTAGTATGGGTGCATGGGTTAATCTTTGTTTAAGAATTGTAAACTTCTTCTTGTTTTGGTCCCCATTCAAACTTAACAGATTTACAGGTTAACTTAGTTAAGGGAATGGCTATTCTAGAAAAATCTCGAATAAACCTTCTATAATAACCGGCCAATCCTAAGAAACTTCTAACCTTGGTTGGTGACTCAGGGGTTTTCCATTTGGTAATCGCCTCGATCTTGGTGGGATCTACGTGAATTCCTTCATCATTGACTAAATGCCCAAGAAACTGTACCTGTTCTAACCAAAATTCACAATTCGAAAACTTAGCATAAAGCTTTTCTTTTCTTAATAAAATTAGAAGTGCGTTCAGATGCACTGCATGTTCCTCTTTGCTTTTAGAATAAATAAGAATATTATCTATAAAGACAATTATGAATTTGTCCAAATATGGCTTACATATTCGGTTCATCATGTCGATAAATGCAGTTGGGGCATTGGTTAGACCAAATGGCATGATAGTAAATTCATAATGGCCATACCTTGTTCTGAAAGCGGTCTTAGGAATGTCCTCTTCCTGTACCTTTAATTGATGATATCCTAATCGTAAATCAATTTTAGAGAAAAATCGAGCTCCTTGTAGCTGGTCGAACAGATCATCGATTCTTGGTAATGGATACCGATTCTTAATCGTGACCTTGTTCAATTCACGGTAGTCAATGCACATACACATCGATCCATCCTTCTTTTAAATGAATAAAATCGGTGCTCCCCATGGCGATGAACTTGGCTGTATGAATCCTTTCTCCAACAATTCATCTAACTGTTTCTTCAATTCCTGCATTTCTGCGGTTGCCAAACGGTAGGGTGCTTTGGCAATAGGTGCTGTTCCTGGTATCAAATGGATTCTGAATTCAACTTCTCTGTCTGGAGGTTGTCCTGGTAATTCTTCGGGAAATACATCTGAAAATTGGGATACTACTGGAATATCCTTTAATTCTTTTCCTTTAGTGTTAGTGATTTTGGAAATCAAATACACTAATGATCCTTTTCTTATATAACTTGTTGTTTTCATTACAGAGATGAATTTTGTGGATCTAGACGGCTTATCTCCTTTAGTCGTGATCTTTTCACCCTTTGGTGAATTTACTTGGATTGACTTTTGATCACATAAAATACTGGCTTTATTTGCTATTAACCAATCCATTCCTAACACAACATCAAATCCTGCCAGATTCATTGGGTAAATGTTTGCAATAAATTTTTGATTTAGAAATTCTATTCTTGCTCCCTGCGAGATTTCAGAAATCTTAATGGTTTCTCCATTTGCTGTCTCTACTAGACATTCTTGTGGGAGTTTAGTTAATGTTTGATTGAGAAGTTTGCAAAATGAAGTATTAATAAAACTTTGGTTTGTACCAGAGTAAAATAATACTTTAGCAAAAACATCATTAACTAAAAACGTACCGGTGATCACGTTCGGGATCATCTTTGCTTCTTCTGCAGTCAGAACAAATGCCCTAGCATTTTTAGTATTCTTGGTGTTCGTGGCTGGAGCTAGTTTTGGACAGTTCGGCTTGATATGACCTTGTTCTCCACAGTTGTAGCATATCCTGTTGTTAGGCTTCTTCTTGCAGTGTTCCTCCTTGTGTCCATATATTTTGCAGAAGTTACAGTATATGGAGCATCTTCCAGAATGCTTCCTTTTACAATACTTGCAGTAGGGTGCAGAGGTAGAACCTACATTTTTCCCACGATTAGAATTTCCAGAACGGAATTTTTGGGTAAGCTTCTGGGCTAGGTTTCTCCTCTGATCCTCTTCTCGTGTACATACTAGTTCACCAGTCAAGGTGTTTGCTAGTTTTACAGCTTCTTCTATGGTTTGAGGTCTAGCTGCCTTGACTACATGTCTAATTTCACTGATTAATCCCCAAATGTAACTGGAGATTAATACTGGTTCAGGTGATGCAAGGGTTGGCACTATTCGAGCATATTCAAAGAATAATGTAGTATAACCCTTATTATCTACCCCAGTCATCCTAAGGTTTAGGAACTTATTTGCTATCTGTTCCTTTTCATCAGGAGGGCAAAATTTTCTTTCTACCATGTTTTTAAATTCCTCCCATTCCATATTGTAAACCCTATCACTTCCCCTAGATTTAAGGATAGTGTTCCACCATTCTAAGGCTGAGTTCTTAAATAGATTGGAAGCAAACATTATCTTATCCTCTTCCGCGCATTCGCTTATTTTTAAGACTGCCTCAGTCTTTTCTATCCAGCGTAGAGATGCAATGGCCCCTTCATTGCCCGAGAATTCCATTGGTTTACAAGACCAGAATTCTTTATAAGAACAACCATAAGACATGATTGTTCTTCTTTTGGGAATGGGCACTTGAAGTATGGGTCCATTGTTTACGTTGTGTTCAGGTTCAGTGGGTCGTTTATTATCACGTTTACTTTTATTATCTGCTTCCTTAACCGTTTTGATAATATATGGCATCGCATCTAGTATCCCTTGTGCCACTATGTGTTGGATGTCACTATTATCTACTTGGTTTCCATTATTGTTGTTGTTCGGCTTTTCGTTATCCGGGTTATTGTTACTCTGGTTATCATTATTATGGTTTTCCTGGTTCACTTCGTTGTCCATCTGAATTTTAAACATTTGCCAATTATTAATATCACAAAATAATACTTAAGGCAAACAATCACACAACACACATATTGGTCAAAAGCGTCGAGCATTGCAACTTACTCTTTCTTATATATTATACATCTAATACAAACTAAAACTGGAATTTAAAATTACAATACTATTATGTATCACTAACCATAAAGTGGTCTATACTACGATACATTTTATTATTATTATTATTATTATTATTATTATTTTTTTCATACACACATATTATATATTATTATCACCGTCACTGATATGGGTTCATCCAGAACTCCATATTACGCTCGTCGTACTTCCAGACGAGTCGTTCTCCAACCTGCCTCATTCTCTCGCTACTTTCTAAAATCTCTTCTCCGAAAGTTCGGAGCTCTTGCACATTTTCTGCACTCATTGGGGGTGCAGGTGCTGGTACTGAGGTATGGGTTCTTCCTGGGGGTACGTATTCTCTAGGATTTCCCTAATGCATTCATCATTATCATAGTAGGGATCTAGAGGGTCCAGACTTGGGTAGGCTGCTAAGTTTGGCATGGGTTCATCGGTTAAGTGGTAGCGTTGCACATAATCCCTATGATCATCAAACCACGGATCGTAGTCCGGGTCTAAGGGATTGGGTGCTGGTATCCTAGGTATCCCTTCTGGGTTGAAATCATGCATTTGGATTTGGTTTTCTGGGTTGTTTTCAATCTCCATTGGCTGTGTGGGAAACAAGGGTAATGGTTGAGGGGCTATGTGTTGTTCCAGGTTTGGGTCTGTAACTGTGGTTGCTAGGATATGAAAATGGCTAAACTCTTATTAAGCATATCATGTGTGTGGGCATTTGTCTCTCTCTTGGCGGCTGCTAGAACTCGCTGCTGTTGTAACTTTTTCATTCTTTTCCTGCACTCATGTGCTCCCCTACTAAACCATCCTCTCTTTTTAGGAGGGAATGGCTCTTCAGACTGAGCCTTAAACACGAATATCCCATCTTCATTGTCAGCTGAATACCCTGAGAGGGCAGGCTGTGAAGAGGTGCCTTCACTTCTAGGTTAGCCGGACAACAGACGATAGGCGTCGGAGGGTCCTTGATCACTCATACTGTAAACTAACAAATAGTCAAATAACACACAACAGTAAAATACAGATATGCACCTATTTCTGTAATAAATTTCCTAACAATTTGAATAATATCTTGGTGTCAGCAGAACACTTCTGTAGCTGAATCAGTGGCTTAGCTCTGATACCACCTTCTGTCGCAACCCCCGTCCCCTATCTGTCCCGGGAACGGGCGGCCGCGAGATCAGTTTCGGCGGTATCGGTGTTTATCATTTTGGCAGCGGAAATTACATCATGATCGTAGTTAGGAAATAGTTTATCAGAGTAAATACCACACTTTATATAAATATATTGGGTTAAAACCGAGGTTTCTTTACAAACTGTTTTATAGGGATAAATCCTATTTTATTGAAACAAAACATCTTCTTTTATTTAGGTAACTTTTATAGCCACTTTTTCCAAGCCTTCAGTGCTGTCCAGCTGGCTTCTAGTTGGCTTTCACATTTTGTTACCTGAAACGCGTTTAAAAATATTTTGTCAGTGGGAAATACTAGTGAGTGAATCCCAGTTTAATCAAGAAGAGTTTTATATTTTAACAGTATTGAGAGCTATTACAATGTTTATTTCTAAACAATTACTCATTCAGTACTATCAATCCTGACTGGTGGGTCATATTACACATTGGCTAACTCTTTGTCCAATGGTACCGTGTTCCACATTTTGTATACAAAACCCCAACATACCGACAGTAATTGAAGAACTACAAAGACTCAATCACTGCTTAATCGCATTGTAAAATATTTAAGGTTTTGTAAAAATAGTTTACAAAAAGGAGATTACTCACATTGCTGTCTTAGGTTTTCCTTTAAGGGTTTCCTGGTGATTATCTATTAATTACACAAATGTACACGCGTTAGTATAATAACCCAATATTTACATTAGTAATACCCTCCCCGAGACGGCATTCCAATGACTACGTCGGGTAGAACCACAACAGCCATTACGGAACCCTGGATCAATCGGGCAGCGTATCTAATACGTAACCGGGGTTATGATACTTACAACGGGGCAGAACTTCGTTATTTAGGGGGGTATTATGCCCGAGAATAGCTTTATCTATATAGAAATTCGAGAGAGAAAGTGAGAAGTGAGCGAGTTCGACTGAAGACTGAAGACCTTTATTTATAGGCGACCTTTCGACTTCCCTCGCGGCCCACGAAGGACGTAGCCAAGGGCTACGCGGCCCGCGTAGTAGGGGTAGTAGGGCCTAGCTTGGCCTGGTCATGGGGTAGGCTCGACAAATGGCGTGACACGTGGCAACCTAGGGTGCGGCCTGATCTCCCATCTGTCGTGGCTCGTGACAGCCCATTAAAATTTGTTTTTATTTAATTTTAATAAAAATAAAGGTATTGGGGGCCCGTTTTCGCATACGGGGTGTATTTTAGGACACATTGGGGTACTTTAATTATTTTAGGGGTGTCGGAATATTTTGGAGGGTTGTTATAGATATAGGAATAGGTGCTGGTATATCATCATCATGCACTTGAAACTTCCTCTTTCTGGTGTAAACCATTGTAGGAGAAGGGGTTTTTGTTTGGGATTTTGAAACAGAAATGGTTAAAGCTTGGGAAGGAATTTTGAGAGTGGTGGATGGCTGACTAACAAATGTTGAAACAACTGGTGTTTCAACCACTGTTGTCATAACAACTGTTGAGGTGTCAACAGTTGTCTTCTGCTTTTTGGCAGGAGGTTTTTGTGGTGAAGGTGTAGTTTTGGGTATTTCAGTGGTTGGTTTTTCTGAGCCATCAGTGGTTTTGATACCAACAGTGGTTGGCTTTTTGGGTGTTTGTTTTCTTGTTTGTGGTTTTGAGAATTTGGCAAGTGGTGGTTTGTTATGTTTGAAAGATTTCTTCCTGGTGGAAGTGCCAACATCCTTTGTTTTCATTTCCCATGCTTTTCTTGCATTTTGTTCCTTTCTCCACTGCCTTTCCTTTGTCTCATTCTGATTCTGAATTGTCTTTTCTCCATTTCATCTGCTAGAAGATTAAGGGTTTCATCAACTCCCCTTTTCTTTTCATTTGCAGGTGTTTCAGCAGCGGTTTCAGAAGACCTCTTTTCTGATTCTGGCTTTGTCTTTGGCTGTCTTGGAGTAGGCCTGCCAAACTTTTTCATATCATGTTTCCCCCTTTTTGGCATCATCATCTTGATCATCATCATCTTTGTAGATGGATGCAGGGGCAGTGCAAGTCTTTGTGGTCAAGGCTTCTTTGATGGCCTTGATATCTGCCTGAGTATCCTTGTATCTTGCATCAACCATGTTTCTAATCAAAGCCATTTGATGGTTGTGTTGGGTTTTTGCAAGTTCCCTTTGAGCTGTGATAATTGGCTGAATTGCATCCAAAGCTCTTGGGAATATTGTTGTGGAGTGGGTTGACTTTTGGACAGTGGTTTCAATTGTATTAAGTCTCTCCGTCAATTCTTAATATCTTAAACCATCACCCAAGTTAATGGATCATCTGATTTCCCACCAGTAGTGGTTGTATCAGTAGTTGAACCAGGAGGAGTCTCCCATGGTTCATCCACTGATGCCCCTTTTTCTTGGTACTGGGGACTTCTTTCTTCAGCAGTGATTACCTTAGTAATCTCACCAGTGGTTAACTTGAACACATCAGTGGATACCTTGGTTCCCAAAGAAGAAATTGCCTTCAAGGGAGTCTGACTTATGAAACTACTGTCCAGATGTAGATCATTGGATCCAACACCTGTAGTAGCTGCTCCACTTGAACTACCAACAGGAATTTCATGAAACTCCTATGGTGTAACCTCCTCAACTGTTTGTGGGATAACCAATTGAGGAATTTCAGACATAACCATTGTTGTGGTTGTACTCTCATAAATGAGTTGGTGAGAGGGGTTGTTTTGTGTCTGAAGCTCAATGGCATCAAACAGACGTATAATGGATGGTGGTAGTTATGATGAGGGGATAGGAGTTAAAAGAGAATTTTCCCAGGGAGAAGGGATATTAAACATATCCTCAAGTGAGGTATATGCTTCATTTTGTGGTGTCCCTGTGCTTACAGCCTGTTCCTTTTGTGAGGAAACAGGAGGAGTTGAGGCTTTGGGTGGAGATCTTTCCAACTGTTGTGAGGAAGTAGCAACAGTGGTTATTAGTGACTTTTGTGTTGTCACTGGATTAACTTCTGGGATCTCATCTTCCAGAAGGTCCTTTTTAGAGGGTTTGGTGGGCTTTTTGGATATTTTCTTTTTGGTCTTTTTAGGAAGTTTTGGTGGGGGTTGCACAGCAGTGGTTGTGCTGCTGTGGTCACCATGTGCAGTGGGCTCAACAGCAGAAACCTGAGGAGCAGATGTGGACTCATCCAAATTTTGCTCAGGCTCATCTGTTTGTGTTTTGGAAGGTTTTGAATCTGACAATCGTGTAAATGTTTCCACAGAAAGATTGTTTATTTGAAAAGAAGCACCTTGGACAAGCACTTGTGCACTGTCTTTTGGTACTTTCTGCTGTAAGTAGTAGCTCAAAAACCTTGGAAACAACAAAAATGGTTTCTTCTTTTCTTTGATATTATTGACATTTTTAACCAAATCATTGAAAATCTCTTGGGAGTAACTAAAATCAACTTTAGCCATAATAGCATATCCCAAGTATTGAATTTTCAATGGAATTTCATTGAAAGCTACTGTTTTATTTGAAACACAGATGAGCAGGGTATGAAATAAAAACTTCATGGGAGGTGGAAATGTTCCCTTTTGCAAAGTGGCTTTTATCATTTGTCCCACATACCCTTTTTCGATCAAATCAGTTTGATACTCATCTTTAGGAAAAGAATTTTTACCTGTGAGATCGTTCATCTCAAAAACTTCTGATATGGATTGGGGTGTGATGGACACCAGAATTTCTCCTACTTTAGATGTAATAGCCCAAGGCTTTTTGTCTTGAACTTCCAATTTTGCATTTTTCTAGAAATCTCGTAGGGTTTCTTGGTAGATAGGTGCGTTGCAGGTCAACAAAGTTTTGTACTATGAAGATGAGAGAGTATCGATGATTGAGTGGAAATCTTTGTTTTTACTTGTTTTCTCAAGTGTGCAAAGATAGTTGTGTAGGTTTTTGAGAACAAGAGCCATGATGAAATTTGCGAGTGGAAGAAGATGAATGGAAGATGGAAACCGCTTTTAAAGGAATTTTGAATTCGATACGGCAGTGAAAACTCTGTTTGTGGTTTTAATCAGGGTTTTATAAAGGTGAAAAGTGAATGCTGATGTGGCAGCGATTACAAAGATCGGACGACTGAGAAAAGTCCACGTGACAACCTCTGATGAAAAGTGGAAGACAGTTGTTTAGGAAACCACTAATGAATAATATCAGTGGTTCACAGTAGGGAAAATGAGAAGAGTGGCTTTCATTTTAACTATGTTTGAAATGAACAAGGAAAATGAAGAAACAGAGGTTGTCTTTCAGCAGTGGATAATTTTCAACAATCAGATGTTTGAACCAAAAAGTGGTTATAACAGACTTTTAAGGATTAATGAAAACTTTATGATTTTCTGAAAACATTTTAACTATTTTTAAGGATGGATTTATGATTTTCTGAAAACATTTTAATGCTTTATTCATAGAAAAACAGGATTTTGCCTGTTATTCCATGTTAAGCATGCCAATTCTAGAGATCAAGCTTTCAGAGGTGGATGTGTATAATGCTTTTGTTAGCACATCTGCCAGCTGATCCTTAGTTGGAACATGATGCAGAGAAATCAAACTTTTTTCATAGCAATCCCTCACAAAGTGATGTCTGATGTCAATGTGCTTGGTGGTTGAATGTGAGACTGGATTTTTGATGAAATTTTTCTGCTGCTTGACTATCCAACATGAGGGGTGTCTTTAAAGCAGTGATACCAAAATCCAGCAATTGATTTTGAAGCCATAACAGTTGGGCTGTGCAGCTTGCAACTGCAATATATTCTGCCTCAGCAGTAGATGTTGAACAACTGCTTGCTTTTTGCTTTGCCGAGATACTAAGCAATCACCTAGAAATTGGCACCCTCCTGATGTGGACTTCCTTGTTGTGTTACAGCCAGCAAAGTCACTGTCTGAAAAACCTAAAAGCTTAACATTCCCATTAGCAGCGTACCAGATACCAAGTGTGGGAGCACTTTTTATGTATCTGAATATCCTTTTCACAGCTATGAGGTTAGATTTCCTAGGGGCTGATTGGGATCTTATAGAAACACATGTTGCAAACATGATGTCTGGCCTAGATGCAGTTAGGTACAATAAAGACCAAATCATGCTTCTATAAAGAGTTTGATCAACCAAATCATCCTTCTTATTAGACATGACTATCTTGGTGGTTGCCATGGGTGTACTACAAGGCTTGCAATCATTCATCTCAAATTTGTTTAAAAGTTCTTTAGCATATTTGCTTTGATGAATGAAAGTGCCATTTTGCATCTGCTTAACTTGGAGACCAAGAAAGCATTGTAGTTCACCCATTGCATTCATCTCAAACTCAGCTGTCATGAGTTTTCTGAACTCTTCACACATTTTATTACATGTGCTTCCAAATATGATGTCATCCACATAAATCTGAACAATCATCAAATCTATTTCTCTCCATTTTAAAAACAATGTTTTGTCAATTTTACCTCTTGTGAAACCAATAGAAATTAGAAAAGTGGAAAGAGTTTCATACCAAGCTCTAGGTGCTTGTTTCAAGCCATACAAAGTTTTGTTTAGCTTGTATACATGATTTGGATTAAATGGATCCTCAAAGCCAGGAGGTTGACAAACATATACCTCTTCTTGAATTTTACCATAGAGGAATGCACATTTGATATCCATTTGAAACACCTTTCTATTGTGGTTGACAGCAAAGGCCAAGAACAGTCTGATAGCTTCCAATCTTGCTACAGGAGCAAAGGTTTCATCATAATCAACGCCCTCTTCCTGTCTGAAACCTTGAACCACAAGACTAGCTTTATTCTTGACAACAATGCCCCCTTCATCAGTTTTGTTTTTGAAGACCCACTTTGTGCCAATAGGACTCACACCCTCTTGTAGTGGTACAAGTTCCCATACTTGTTGTCTTTTAAACTGTTGGAGCTCTTCTTGCATAGCTTCTACCCAACTGTTGTCTTTCAGTGCCTCTTGGTACTTGACTGGTTGATGGAGTGATAGAAAGCCAGCAAAAAGATAAATGTTTTGGGATTGACTTCTGGTGAGAACCCCTTCATTGATGTTGCCAATAAATTTGATCTAGTGGATGGGACTTCAGGAAGATTAAATCTCCCTTGTATGGAACAATGGCATTAAATGGTGAAGGCTGCAGATGTGAATCATCTGAGCTAACATCTGTTGGTAACTTTGATGATCCAACATCTGTTTGAAATGGAGGTGGAGGGATAGGAGGAATTGGTGTGTCACAATGTTGGTTTTTATCCACTGTTGGCAGTTTTTTATCAACAGTGGTTGAAGATGTGGAGGCAGAGGTTGAAGAGCTACTTTGGTCAACAACTGTTGATGTAGAAGTGGTTGAGCTTTGACAACTGTTTTGAACATCTGCTGCTCTGGTAGTGGATGTGAATTTTTGTTGTGGAATTACAACTTCATATCCATTGTCTGGTGGTGGAGATTGTGGTGTACCTGTATGGTTAGTCTTGACAGACACAACTTCAAAAGTGAATTTATCTAAATCAAACAATTCAGCAGGGTTTGCTGGGATTTTCAGAGATGAAAGTTCATTGAACTTAACATTCAAAGTCTCTTCCAAACACCTAGTCCTTGTGTTAAACACTTTGTAGGCCTTGGCAGTGGTTGAGTATCCCAGATGATAACCACAATCTACTTTGGCTGCAAATTTTGAAATTGAATCTTTTAAGTTTAAAATGAAACATGGGCAGCCAAAGATTTTGAAGTATGAGATCAGTGGTTTGATTTTATACAGAATTTCATAGGCAGTCTTTTGATGCCTGGGGTTGATATCAAAACTCTGTTTTGGACATAGCAGGCAGTGTTTACAGCCTCTTCCCAGAAAGTTAATGACAATCCTGAATCTACAAGCATGGTTCTGGCAGCTTCAATCAAAGTTCTATTTTTCCTTTCAACCACCCCATTTTGCTCTGGTGTTCTTGGGATGTTGTGCTGCCTTACAATCCCTTTTGACACACAAAACTCATCCAACTCCCTATTTCTGAATTCTATGCCATTGTCTGTCACACCCCCAAAATCCACACGCGGAGTACCACCGCTTGGAGGCGTGACATGACCAGGATCAAGCCACCAATCATATTGAACATATAAGAAAATAGTAAATGTCATTCATCAATACGATAGGTGTTTTCAAAACCAAAAATAAACAAGTGTGTAGCGGAAGCAATAATGTAAAAACCCAACATAAGTATTAAGTTGAAATGTCATAAAAGAGTTTATCATAACATCCACAATCCGTGCCCACAACGACCGTGCCTCTCGTGCAAGCTCCATGGGTACCTATGGTCCTGCAAGGCATGTAACAGAGAGTCAACAACTAGTTGAGCAAGTTCACAGTAAGTATGGTCGTTTCATAACTACGCGTTATTAACTAAGCCGTTTTGTATGTTCAATTGGTGGGGGCTTCCCATGTTGTATATACTAGACTAGTTGTAACCATCATTGTTCTTCTTAACCCGAGAACAGGAGTACGTACGAGGTTTACGTAGGTTTTACGTAAGTGCCCTTCTTAACCCGAGGACAGTAGTACGCGAGAGGTTTACGTAGGTTTTACGTAAAGTGTCCCTCGAAACCTGAGGACAGTAGCAAGCATAAGTATACGTAGGTTTTACGTAAGTGTCCCTCGAACCCTGAGGACAGTAGTAAGCACAAGTATACGTAGGTTTTACGTAAGTGTCCCTCGAAACCTGAGGACAGTAGTAAGCACAAGTATACGTAGGTTTTACGTAAGTGTCCCTCGAAACCTGAGGACGATGGTAAGTAGTCTAGTGTTTTACGTAGGTTTTACGTAAAGTCTATCATATCTATCAATACCATTCCCAACCCACCGGGAATCCCATGCCTTGGAAATGTGAACTCACCTTGGTTTGCTCGGTATGCTTAACTATGTGCTCACAAGAAATCAGTCAAGTCCTATAGTGCACGTATACTCAATCAGTTAAACTCGTAAAGATTCACATGCCATTTATGTCACGAAGTGTGTTTAAGCAATTATCATGTATCACATAAGCAATTAATCAAAGTCATGCAAATCCATGCTTCACATGAGGGCTTTCTCAGTTTATTCGAACAATATTAACCATTAACATGTCTAACGGCGTTTAACAGGTTTAACGAGGTTCCACACTTGACAAGATTTACGCACTTAGCATAGAGAACATACGTAACAGAATCATTCAGAATTAATCAGAGTTATCATACATACATAACATACTGACATGTTTAATAGTGTTAGCAACTTAACATATTTGTCAAGTTAACAGAGTTAATAGAGCATAACAGAGTTAATAAATTTAACTCAGTTAATAGGCTGAACATATTCACATACTTAACAGAGTTAAACTAACAAAGTTAATACGCCATTAGAATTACACTTAACAGGGTTACACATTTAGGCGAAATCCCTCTTCTGGGCGAAAACACATCTGGTGAAAACCCTTCAGGCGAAAACCCAAGGGTTTTCGTTGGTCTTGAGGTTTGGCGAAAACACTAATGGTTTTCGTCTGATCCATGTGATTTCATTGATACATCATCATCAACAGTTACACCATACACTATTACGAAATCATTCAATCATCAGACTAATAAAATCGCTTACATACTCAATCATCCCTACAAATCAAGATTATCATTCTTAGTCCCATGTGCACTAACATTATAATATGCATGTTATCTAAAAAGTTGAGCCTCCATCCTTATCAAATCTCGATTACACACAAGCATCCCATCAATATTTAGTCTTCAAGCAACACTTTCTGACAATTTATTAATATCACCACATGGCATGATCAGATCTCACATGCTTTGTCTATTTCTATGTTTATGGCTTTTACACTAATGAATTTCACAAGGCCATGTTATTTCGATTACATTGGACCGATCACACAACAGATTTATTCATCGATTCCCTAGAAATATGATTACTACACATGCTTTATTAATTAACAAAATCATCATTCAGTTTTACAATTACCCTCACATCATTAGTTTAATCATGAATAGATACGCAACACAATCAGTCATATCATCAGATTGCAACGATCTCTAACATACAAACAATTCAATTCACATGATCACATAACAGTTTACAATCACTATGAAACAATCATCTAATATGCGTAACAACAATCCAATTACCGAGATGATATACTAACCAAGAGACTAGTAACGTAGCAACGGTTCCCAAAGAGTTAGAACTTGCCGTCGGGTTCAAAGGTAGTGAGAGAGAGGAGGTGTGATTAGGGTTTACCGAATGATGGTCTCACGTAAATGTTGGAAATCAAAAACATATAACCGATCGTACTGGGCCTAAGGCCCATTTGTTTCCGATGGCCAATGCTTGGACGAAAACACTTGTGTTTTTGGCTAAGTGGGATTTCATGGCTCCAATTTTTTTGTGTTGTTCTTAACACACAAACACATCATCAATACAAGCATGTTATTTACACGTCAACATATATAAGAACACACTATGATGCACACCAATCTAAATCATATCAATCACAATACGATGTAGCATATTAAAAACGTGTATCGTCGTGAAACAAACAAGTCGTGTAAACAAACCACCTAAACTATTAACGTGCAATAAATCCGAAGATGGAAATCTTGAAAATTCGAGTTGTCACATTATCCCCAACTTGAAAGAAATTTCGTCCCGAAATTTCGCACGTAGTTACTGAGGAAGCTAGTTATGTTGTGTAGTTTACTGGTTTTCCTGGGGTGTCACATCATCCCCCCGTTGATTTGGAATTTCGTCCCGAAATTCTGTAGTAGCTTCAGCCTCAGTAGTGGTTGCACTGTTTTCGAATAATTGGGGGTACTTGAGTTTCATTTGATCTTCTCGTTCCCAGGTGAACTCTGGGCCACGACGGTAGTTCCAACGAACTCGAACAAGAGGTATTCGGGTGTGCTTGAGGACCTTAACATCCCGGTCCGTGATTTCAACTGGTTCCTCGACGAATCGTAACTGGTCGTCGATAGTGAGCTCCTTCAAAGGAACTATGAGGGTCTCATCTGACAGGCACTTCTTCAGATTCGACACGTGAAAGACGTTGTGAACTGCACTGAGTTCAGCTGGTTAGTTCAGTCTGTAGGCCACCTTGCCTATTTTCTCAATGATATCGAACGGTCCGACATATCATGGATTGAGCTTGCCTCGTTTGCCAAAACGAACCACACCCTTCCTGGGTGAAACTTTGAGTAGCACTCGATCCCCAACCTGGAACTCGAGTGGTTTCCTGTCTTTATCGGCATATGCTTTCTGACGGTCACGAGCTGCCGCCATGCGTTGTCGTATTTGAGCAATCTTTTCTGTTGTGTCTACTACCAGTTTTGGACCTGTGATTTGACTATCACCCACCTCTGTCCAACAAAGAGGTGATCGGCATTTACGCCCGTACAATGCCTCGAATGGAGCGGCTTGAATGCTGGTGTGGTAACTGTTGTTATACGAGAACTCCACTAATGGGAGGTGTTTTTCCCAGCCGTTGCCGAAATCGATTACACATGCACGAAGCATGTCTTCTAAAGTTTGAATAGTGCGCTCAGACTGCCCATCCGTCTGAGGATGATAAGCTGTGCTCATATCTAAACGAGAGCCAAAAGATTTGTGCATTGCTTGCCACAGTTCTGAAGTAAAACGTGCGTCACGATCAGAGATAATGGAGGTTGGTACCCCGTGCCTTGAAACCACTTCTTTTAAGTAGATGTCTGCTAAGGTAGAGAACTTGTCTGTTTCCTTAGTAGCCAGGAAGTGTGCAGACTTTGTGAGTCGATCCACGATCACCCAAATAGTATCATTCCCACGTTGAGATCTAGGCAGGCCAGTAACATAATCCATGGAAATTTGCTCCTATTTCCATTGTGGTATCTCTGGTTGTTGGAGTAGGCCTGATGGTTTCTGATATTCAGTCTTGACTCCCGCACAAGTCAAGCACTTGCTAACGTAAGTTGCTATGTGAGCTTTAATGCTAGGCCACCAATATGTGGTTTTCAAGTCGTGGTACATCTTATCCGAACCAGGATGTACTGAGTAGCGAGACTTATGAGCTTCATCCATTACAAGCTCGCGTAAGTTGCCGTAGCGTGGGACCCAAATGCGTCCTGTTACATAGTAGGCGCCGTCTGCCTTTTGTTCTAACCGTTGCCTTGAGCCACGTAGGGCTTCAGCCCTGACGTTTTCTGGTTTCAATGCTTCTACCTGAGTATCTCGTATCTGTGAAGGAAGGCTAGACTGAATAGTGAGTTGCAACGCTCGTACACGTCTAGGTGTAGTATCCTTTCGACTAAGGGCGTCGGCCACCACATTGGCTTTGCCCGGATGGTACTTTATAGCACATTCGTAATCGTTCAGTAGCTCGACCCATCGACGCTGTCGCATGTTCAACTCTTTCTGCTTGAAGATATGCTCAAGACTCCTGTGGTCGGTGTAGATGGTGCACTTAGTGCCATACAGGTAGTGTCGCCATATCTTGAGCGCAAAGACAACAGCTCCCAGCTCTAAATCATGTGTAGTGTAATTCCGTTCGTGAATCTTAAGTTGGCGCGAAGCATAAGCAATGACTTTATCCCGTTGCATCAACACACATCCAAGACCTTGGATGGATGCGTCGCAGTAGACTACAAAATCATCCGTGCCTTCAGGCAATGAGAGGATAGGTGCGCTACAAAGTCTATCCTTTAAGTGCTGAAACGCTGTTTCCTGTGTATTACCCCAACGGTAAGCAACACCTTTCTGTGTCAGTAGTGTAAGCGGTTGTGCAATCTTTGAGAAGTCTTTGATGAACCGTCTGTAATAACCCGCCAAACCCAAGAATTGGCGTATTTCGGTTGGTGTGCGAGGTGCAGGCCAGTTCTTGATCGAATCTACCTTGGACGGATCAACATGAATCCCATCCTTGTTTACTACGTGGCCTAGGAAGTGGACTTCACGAAGCCAGAAGTCGCATTTTGAGAACTTTTCATAAAGCTGTTCTGTTCGAAGGAGTTCCAAAATAAGTCGTAGATGCTGCTCGTGTTCCTCCTGACTCTTAGAGTAGATCAGAATGTCGTCGATGAATACAATCACAAACTTATCCATGTAGGGCTTGCACACTCTGTTCATAAGATCCATGAAGACCGCGGGTGCGTTCGTTAACCCGAATGGCATGACCAAAAACTCGTAATGGCCGTAGCGAGTTCTGAATGCTGTTTTGGAGACGTCCTCATCCCGGACTCTCAATTGATGATAGCCTGACCTCAGGTCAATCTTCGATTAATAGCCCGACCCTTGCAACTGGTCGAATAAGTCGTCGATGCGTGGAAGAGGATAGCGATTCTTCACGGTCACCTTGTTCAGTTCGCGGTAATCTATGCACATGCGGAAGGTACCGTCTTTCTTCTTCACAAATAATACTGGAGCTCCCCAGGGCGAAGAGCTAGGACGTATGAAACCCTTTTCCAAGAATTCTTGCAATTGCTTAGATAGTTCTTCCAGTTCGGTTGGAGCTAAGAGATAAGGTGCTAGAGCTATGGGTGCTGCTCCAAGAGCTAGCTCGATCTGAATACGACCTGGCGATGAGGCGGTAGCCCAGGTAAATCTTCAGGAAACACTTGAGGAAAGTCGCGTACTACTGGAATATCCTCAGTCTTCTTCTCTTTCGTAGATATATCTGTAACGAGTGCTAAAACAGCTGTGTGGCCCTTTCGCAAACACTTCTGAGCCTTCAAGAAGGAGATGATGCCACTCACGACACCACTCTTGTCACCTTGAACTTCGAGAGGTTCTTTGCTAGAACGGGGAATACGAATGACCTTCTCCTTGCATAGGATCTCTGCTTGTTGTTGGGATAACCAATCCATACCAATGACGATGTCGAAACTACCCAGAGTTATAGGAATGAGGTTGATGGAGAATGTCTGACCAGCTAAGACGAGGTTACAACCCTTGACTACCAGAAGATTGCTGACCAGGGCTCTGATAGTCATCAATCTTTCGCTGCCGTGCCTGGGACTGAACTGAAGTTGAACCCTTGCTGGAGGTTCCATCCCAGTTTCTCTTGTTGTCACTGGGAATAGCAGAAGTAGTAGTAGTAGTAGTAGTAGTAGTAGTAGTAGTAGTAGTAGTAGTAGTAGTAGTAGTAGTAGTAGTAGTAGTAGTAGTAGTAGTAGTAGTAGTAGTAGTAGTAGTAGTAGTAGCACCAATGCGTTTATGCAGCTTGTTCTGTTCCACTGCCTGGTCTGTGAGACGATGAGCAAGACGAGTAACATCTTGAATAGTAGCAAGGTTAGCAGAAGTCACATGACTTTGAATCTCTGGTACTAAGCATTTGAGGTACAACTCAATGCGCTTGATGGGAGAATCCACCATAGTTGGACATAACACTGCCAGTCCGTTGGATCGTTTCGTATACGCTTCTATCTCTGACCCCGTCATCTTCAGGTTAAAGAACTCCACTTCCAGCTTGTGGATGTCCTCACGACTATAGTATTCCCGTTTGATCAGTTCCTTAAAATCATTCCATGGGGTGGCATTAGCAGCCGCCAGCCCCAGCATCTGAACTTGCGCGTTCCACCAAGTTAGCACAGTGCCTTCGAGAGTACCAGTGGCGTACTTCACCCTACGAGCCTCAGGGCATTCACACATTTCGAAGACCAATTCGAGCTTTTCAAACCAATGGAGGATTCCAACGGCCCCTTCAGTGCCACTAAAAGTACTAGGACAACAGTCCATGAAAGTTTTGAACGTGCACACAGGTGGCTGAGCGTGTTGACATGTCGTATGTGTAAGAGTAAACATACTTGAGCACGAGTGTTGGTTTACGAGAGTAGGATCTAAAGATCCTAGAGTAAGTGGGGATGGCAGATTATACCTCCTGCCTGGGAAGCCGCGAGTGCTGCAGTAACTTGTTCAATGATCAAAGCCGCCAACTGGGCTTGAGTTAGGTTAACGCGTCCACTCATGATCTTGATATCAAAGAGAACATGAGTGAGAGAGGTTCGCGAAAGTGCGATGACAGAAGAGAGTAAGCACATAAGTGTTCTCAAGCAATAGGGGTTATGTGTATCTAAGCATACCATGAGCAAAGTTCTATGTAATCTAGCATGTAGGCAATAAAACATATACCATATTACCTAGGATGTTGAGTCTTGCACGTGGAGCGAGGCGTCGTTGTGGATCGTTGAGTACTGTACAGGTTATAGTCTGGTTTTAATAAAAACGTTTTCCCCTTATTAAAACCAAGTTCTCTATAACCAATGGCTCTGATACCAATCTGTCACACCCCCAAAATCCACACGCGGAGTACCACCGCTTGGAGGCGTGACATGACCAGGATCAAGCCACCAATCATATTGAACATATAAGTAAATAGTAAATGTCATTCATCAATACGATAGGTGTTTTCAAAACCAAACATAAACAAGTGTGTAGCGGAAGCAATAATGTAAAAACCCAACATAAGTATTAAGTTGAAATGTCATAAAAGAGTTTATCATAACATCCACAATCCGTGCCCACAACGACCGCGCCTCCCGTGCAAGCTCCATGGGTACCTATGGTCCTACAAGGCATGTAACAGAGAGTCAACAACTAGTTGAGCGAGTTCACAGTAAGTAAGGTCGTTGCATAACTACGCGTTATTAACTAAGCCGTTTTGTATGTTCAATTGGTGGGGGCTTCCCATGTTGTATATACTAGACTAGTTGTAACCATCATTATTCTTCTTAACCTGAGAACAGGAGTACGTACGAGGTTTACGTAGGTTTTACGTAAGTGCCCTTCTTAACCCGAGGACAGTAGTACGCGAGAGGTTTACGTAGGTTTTACGTAAAGTGTCCCTCGAAACCTGAGGACAGTAGCAAGCATAAGTATACGTAGGTTTTACGTAAGTGTCCCTCGAACCCTGAGGACAGTAGTAAGCACAAGTATACGTAGGTTTTACGTAAGTGTCCCTCGAAACCTGAGGACAGTAGTAAGCACAAGTATACGTAGGTTTTACGTAAGTGTCCCTCGAAACCTGAGGACGATGGTAAGTAGTCTAGTGTTTTACGTAGGTTTTACGTAAAGTCTATCATATCTATCAATACCATTCCATCAATACCATTCCCAACCCACCGGGAATCCCATGCCTTGGAAATGTGAACTCACCTTGGTTTGCTCGGTATGCTTAACTATGTGCTCACAAGAAATCAGTCAAGTCCTATAGTGCACGTATACTCAATCAGTTAAACTCGTAAAGATTCACATGCCATTTATGTCACGAAGTGTGTTTAAGCAATTATCATGTATCACATAAGCAATTAATCAAAGTCATGCAAATCCATGCTTCACATGAGGGCTTTCTCAGTTTATTCGAACAATATTAACCATTAACATGTCTAACGGCGTTTAACGGGTTTAACGAGGTTCCACACTTGACAAGATTTACGCACTTAGCATAGAGAACATACGTAACAGAATCATTCAGAATTAATCAGAGTTATCATACATACATAACATACTGACATGTTTAATAGTGTTAGCAACTTAACATATTTGTCAAGTTAACAGAGTTAATAGAGCATAACAGAGTTAATAAATTTAACTCAGTTAATAGGCTGAACATATTCACATACTTAACAGAGTTAAACTAACAAAGTTAATACGCCATTAGAATTACACTTAACAGGGTTACACATTTAGGCGAAATCCCTCTTCTGGGCGAAAACACATCTGGTGAAAACCCTTCAGGCGAAAACCCAAGGGTTTTCGTTGGTCTTGAGGTTTGGCGAAAACACTAATGGTTTTCGTCTGATCCATGTGATTTCATTGATCCATCATCATCAACAGTTACACCATACAATATTACGAAATCATTCAATCATCAGACTAATAAAATCACTTACATACTCAATCATCCCTACAAATCAAGATTATCATTCTTAGTCCCATGTGCACTAACATTATAATATGCATGTTATCTAAAAAGTTGAGCCTCCATCCTTATCAAATCTCGATTACACACAAGCATCCCATCAATATTTAGTCTTCAAGCAACACTTTCTGACAATTTATTAATATCACCACATGGCATGATCAGATCTCACATGCTTTGTCTATTTCTATGTTTATGGCTTTTACACTAATGAATTTCACAAGGCCATGTTATTTCGATTACATTGGACCGATCACACAACAGATTTATTCATCGATTCCCTAGAAATATGATTACTACACATGCTTTATTAATTAACAAAATCATCATTCAGTTTTACAATTACCCTCACATCATTAGTTTAATCATGAATAGATACGCAACACAATCAGTCATATCATCAGATTGCAACGATCTCTAACATACAAACAATTCAATTCACATGATCACATAACAGTTTACAATCACTATGAAACAATCATCTAATATGCGTAACAACAATCCAATTACCGAGATGATATACTAACCAAGAGACTAGTAACGTAGCAACGGTTCCCAAAGAGTTAGAACTTGCCGTCGGGTTCAAAGGTAGTGAGAGAGAGGAGGTGTGATTAGGGTTTACCGAATGATGGTCTCACGTAAATGTTGGAAATCAAAAACATATAACCGATCGTACTGGGCCTAAGGCCTATTTGTTTCCGCTGGCCAATGCTTGGACGAAAACACTTGTGTTTTTGGCTAAGTGGGATTTCATGGCTCCAATTTTTTTGTGTTGTTCTTAACACACAAACACATCATCAATACAAGCATGTTATTTACACGTCAACATATATAAGAACACACTATGATGCACACCAATCTAAATCATATCAATCACAATACGATGTAGCATATTAAAAACGTGTATCGTCGTGAAACAAACAAGTCGTGTAAACAAACCACCTAAACTATTAACGTGCAATAAATGCGAAGATGGAAATCTTGAAAACTCGAGTTGTCACATTGTCACTCCTAAAGACTTTTACTGGCAAGTCATGTGTAACAAATTCTTGCAAAATGCCTACAGTATCATCTTTAGAATGTAAGAAGTAAGTCCATGTAAACCTAGAAAAATCATCTATAATTACCAAACAATATCTCTTCTTTTTCAAGCTCATGATTTTTACTGGGCCAAACAAGTCCATGTGCAGCATTTGCAAACACTTGGTTGTTTTGGACTCTTCAATGGACTTATATGAGCTTTTACGTTGTTTGCCTTTTAAACAGGAAACACAATGCCCAGGACAGGTGAATAATTTTTGTGGAAGACCTCTTATAAGGCCTTGTTTTAATAAAGCAGTGATTGTCTTGAGATTTGTGTGCCCCAATCTTCTGTGCCATAATTCTGTCTCTTTGTTAGAGGCAGCTGAGAACAGACAGACATCAGTCATAGGGCTCTCTTTTGACAAATCAACTACATAAACATTGCCACTTCTTTGAGCAACAATTTGGTTTTTCCATTGGCTATTATTTCTTCAAGCTTTTTGACCATTTCTGGTCTAACAATCTTGCAACTCTCCTTAGTAAAGAATGACCCATAGCCTTTGTCGCTCATTTGTGAGACACTAAGGAGGTTGAATTTCAGATTGTCAATGAGATTAACATTTTCAAACTTGACTTTTCCAGACTGAACTATTCCAGACCCCAAAACCTTGCCCCTAGAATTGTTACCAAAAGATATATCACCCCTTCCATGAGTTTTGAATTCTTTGAGTAGGGCTCTACATCCAGTCATGTGCCTGGAGCCTCCACTATCTACATACCAAAGACTATATAAGCATGCAGAAGCTCCCTGCACATCAAGTAAACAATTAGTTCAGGAGGGTCTCCAAAGCCAATAAGTGTCAGTGTCAAGTCCAGGAACATGGACAGTGGTTAGCTCAGGTGTTTGGACAGTTTTTGAAACTTGTTTCTCTAACCACTGTTGTGGACCATTTCCTGTCAGATGTTGAAACCCATAAGGATGCCAATTCGCTTTTGGTTTAGGAGGCCTTTTGTAGGTCTCATAAACATGTGGGACCCTTTGGTATGGTGGTTGAACTTTTCCTCTTTGGAATTGGATGGCAGGTAGTGCATCTGTCACTTGCACATCTCTTGGAGCAGTGTTTTTGTTCAGCTGTTATGTAACAGCTGTTTGGACATATACAAATGGTTGTTGTTTCATGACAGGTTGTTTTGATGAGCCCATGAGTGTTTTTGAGGTGTACTCTTTTCTTTTGACCTTAAAAGTTTTGAGGTACACACACTCATGAGTGAGATGGTTGGTTTTTCCACAGATGGTGCAACTGTTTGCAGGCTCAATTATGCTTGTTTTGTTAATATCATATGATTTAAGATGAAAACAATCCTTTGTGGAATGGTTTTTCTTTTCATAGAAATCACAAAACAAATTTTTCACTTTTTCTCTCTTTTTCCTCTTTTCAACCTCCTTTGCAACAGAGTTTTGAACCACTGTTGGGATGTCTTTAAGAGGAATTACTTTGGCCTTAGGTGCTTTCACACCTTCAACTGTGGAAAAATACATGGGTTTGAAATTCTCAAGGATGTCACACTCATCTGACCAAGTGGGTTTGAATTGGTATTTTTCAATCTCCTCAAAGGTTGAGGATCCATTTGGTCTTTCCAGGGTGATTTTGTTACCATTTTTATCAGTTATTTTAATTTCTTGACAATCCTTGTTTGTTGGAATTATCTCAACCGAACCAGACTCATTTACAGCAGTGTTTTCAACTTGGTCATTTTTCCTGAAACCTATGCCAAATTTTACATGGCTTTTGATCTGTTTCTCTAGCATCACTTCATAACCTTTGCAGGATTCCACCCATTTTTCACAAGTGTTTTGGGGGGATTCTAACTCCTTTTTACATGCTTGATATTTTTCTATCATGGCTTGAAGTTGGTCCTTGGTTATGTTGTGTTCATGTTTAAGACTGCAGATTTCACTTTCTTTTTCAAACAATTTGTTTTTCAGTTCTTTTACAAACTTTTCAAATTGTATTTCATCTTTTAAAATCTTGTCTCTAAGGTTTTCATTCACCTCTTTAACATTAGCAAATGCTGTGATGCATTTATCTAAACATAGGTTTTTCAAGACCTGAGGTGATACCTTAGCTGCAGCCATCATGGCACAATCACACATAACTTACCAAGAGCCAAAAATGTGCATTTTACACTATGACATGAACTTGAAAGTTTGTAAAAATTTGTAGTAACTCCACATGTTGTTTAGTAAGTTTAGTTACCTCTAAAAACATGGTTTTTAGTTTATAAAACTCATTCTTGTAAATTTTAGTTCCTTACAACTTGTATGAAGATTTTCTAAAAATAATTCTTCTTGTATTTTTCTTGTTACCAACACTCTTCTAACTTTGTTTTAACACTTAAAACATGTTTACTTCCCTTAAAAACCAAGTTCATGTTAATCTTGTAATAAACTTTGTTTTCTTGAAAATATTATCTTTGAAATCTTTTATTTTCAAGACTTATAACTTGTAAACATAATCATCATACACTAAAACAAGCTTATATTCAAGTTCGTGATTAACATAAAGGATGATCATTATGATTTTCTCAAGATCCATCCTTATACTTGCTAGATCATGTGTTTAATCATCATCTAGCAAGCTTCTTATGATGATCAACATCATAATCATAAGAAATCAACAAACAAGTTTCATACATACACTAAAACAACTTAGATTTTCATGTTATTAAGCTTTATGTTCAAGATCATCTTCATGTTTCTTTGTGATTCTTAAGATTAACAAGTTGCATAACCTTTTAACCACTAAAATTAGAAGTAATAACAAGTTGTGAGGAGCTTACTACTAGCTCTATGGCTAGGGAAGAAACAAAGATGAAGATGATGATGAATGAGGTGGATAAAAGCTCCTTGATGAGGTCCTTCAACTTCCAAAGCTTCCCACCTTCTTAGATATGCTTCTTATGCCTCTAGATCACCTTAGATTGTATTGGAATGGAATGAAAATGGATGTTGGTGTGTGTGTGCTTGGGGCCATAAACAAGAAGAAGAAGAAGGGAGGTGGAGTGTTGTTGAAATGTAAAAGTGATGAGTGAGGTAAGTCTTATGGTTTAAATAAAAATTTCTCCAACATCATGTTAACCCTTGGTCCTTATGTTCACAAAATATTCAACAAATTTTATTTAATAATGTAAAGAAATCAACAAGTGGGGGCTAACTTGTGACCGTCTTTTGGAGGGGGGGGGGGTCTTGGTTGTGTTGTAATGGTAAGTTAAGAAATCTAGTTACATTCTAAGTATAATGTTTAGTGTTTTAGGTGTTTAGTGTTTCTAGGATGTGTTAAGATGTTCGATGACCATAACTAGGTTCATTACACTAAAACAATGCTTCTAGTGAAAATTTGGTGTTTCGGGTAGTGTCTTGTTGTTCGGTTGGTTACCGGTTCGTTAAAGTGCTAAATTGCGCAGTTTAGTGTGCTTTATGTTGTCTTTTATGACAATTTTGATTCCCGACACTTAGGAAGGTACTCTGGACCATTAAGCCATAATTCTGCATTATTTTTGATGTTAAAATGCTGAAAATTGCTGAATTTGGTTGTTTTCTGCAGAATTCTGCAGTTTTAGTGTGTTTCTGGCACTTCCTGGCACCTAAATCATCACTAGGAAGGCAGTTTTATGATCCCTACTTTCCTACACACTATTCTAGTGTACCTCTTCGTTTCGGGGCTCATTCTGTGTCTTATCATCATGTCTGTCTGAGTACTGAACTCCCGTCAGTACTTCTAGTTTGTCTGATAACTGTGCTAACTTTGTTCTGTGCACTAATTGAACTACACTGTGTTGCATGTAATAATGATAAAAATCTTACAACATGAAATGCCATTGTATGTATATGACAGTAATCAGAAAATCACTCGTCTTGTTAATTCAACCATGCACAGTCATCAGAGTACAATTTACTGTTCATTATTGTACGGAATACATGAAAAATTGCCAGTTGTCACATTCTCCCCCCGTTAAAAGAATTTCGTCCCGAAATTCAAGCTATGTTATCTATCGAAGGGGAGTTGTGAATCAAATGTGGATACTTAGACTTAATTTAGTCTTCATGTTCCTAAGTAAATTTTGGGCCATGATGTGAATTCCAACAAACTTGTACAAATTTAGTACGACTTCTCCGTGTCTTGTGGACCTTCCGGTCCGTAACCTCAACAGGTTCTTTAGTATATTGGAGTTTGTCATTAATGTGAATCGCATCGGAGGGAAATGACGATTGTTTCTTGAGTCGGACTCTTCTTGAGATTAGACACGTGAAACGTGTCAGGGACACTGCTGAGTTCTTTTGGAAGTTTCAGCTTGTATGCAACGGTTCCGATCCTGTCCAGGATCTCGGAAGGCCTATTATACCGTGGGTTCAACTTCCCACGTTTTCCAAATCGTACCACGCCTTTCCAAGGTGAGACTTTTAATAAAACCATATCTCCAAACTCAAATTCCAACGGTTTCCGACGCTTGTCGGCGTAGCTTTTTTGTATATCACATGCTAACTTGATACGATCACGTATCTGAGCTATCTTATCTGTAGTTTCCTGAGCCAACTCTGGACCAATAAGTTATTTATCCCCGGCCTCTGCCCAACACAGCGGAGACCGACACTTACGTCCATGGAAAGCTTCAAAAGGGGCGGCCTAAATGCTGGTGTGATAACTATTATTGTAGGGAGACTCCACTAAAGGCAAGTTTGTATCCCAACTTCCACCAAAGTCCATCACACGAGCACGTAGCATGTCTTCCAAAGTCTGTATCGTCTGTTTGAGGGTGAAAGGCTGTGCTGAGATCCATCTGTGATCCAAATGTCTTCTGAAACATTTGCCAAATCCTTGACACAAAACGAACATCTCGGTCGGATATAATAAAAACAAGCACTCCATGACGCGCCACAATCTCTTTGAGGTACAACTCTGCCAACCTCTATGTGCTATCTTTCTTACTGATCGGTAAGAAGTGCGCAGACTTTGTGAGTCGATCAATCATCACCCAAATCATATCATGTCCTCTATGGGTCCTGGGTAGCTTTGTAATAAAGTCCACTGAGATTTGCTCCCACTTCCACACGGGATCTCAAGTTGTTGCAGCAGCCCTATTGGTTTCTGGTATTCTGCTTTAACTTTGGCACAAGTAAGACAGTTACCCGCATATGTAGCAATATCGGCTTTCATCTCGGGCTGCCAATAAAACTCTTGGTACATCCTGTCGGATCCAGGATGGATAGAGTACTTTGACTTATGAGCTTCATCCAAAATAAGTGTGCGTAGATCGCCGAAGAATGGAACCCAAATTCGTTTCAGGAAGTACAATGTTCCATCTTCCTTGGACAACGATTGCGCTCCCATTCTACGTAATGCTTCAGCTTGTAGGTTCTCTGGTTTGAGCGCCTCTTGCTCAACTTCATGAATCTGAGTAGCGGAATTCGTCTGTATGGTCATCTCTAAGGCTCGCACCCTTAGAGGCTTTGCGTGATCCTTGCGGCTCAAGGCGTCGGCTACAACGCTCGCCTTGTCCAGGTGATACTTAATCTCACAGTCGTAATCATTCAACAGTTCAACCCATCTTCGTTGTCTCATATTCAAATCCTTCTGATCAAAGATGTGCTACAAACTCTTGTGATCAGTAAAGATCGTGCAACGTTTTCCATACAAGTAATGACTCCAAATCTTCAACGCGCAATTCACTGCACCTAGTTCAAGGTCGTGCGTGGTGTAGTTCTTCTCATGATCCTTCGACTGACGTGACGCGTACGCGATGACTTTGTCTCGTTGCATCAACACGCAACCGAGACCTTGTTGAGAAGCGTCAAAATAATACGCAAATCCATCGGTACTGTTAGGTAAGACAAGATATGTACCGTCTAGGTTAGGGTTGTTAGCGGTTGAACAATCTTTGAAAAGTACCATATGAATCGTCTGTAATAGCCTGCTAACCCCAGTCATTGCCGTATCTCAGTTGGCATCCTTGGGGCTTCCCAATTTTTGATTGCCTCGATCTTGGCAGGCTTGACGTAAATTCCATTCTCATTTACCGCATGAGTTAGGAATTGCACCTTGCGAATCCAAAATTCGCATTTTGACAGCTTTGTATACAACTGCCCCTTCTTCAAGAGTTCTAGGATAGCTTGCAGGTGTTGCTCATGTTCCTCCTGGGTTCGTGAGTAAATAAGGATGTCATCAATGAATATAATCACCAACTTATCCATATACGGCTTACACACCCGATTCATGAGATCCATGAATACTGCCGGTGCGTTTGCTAAGCCTAACGACATGGCAAGGAACTCGTAATGTCCATTGCGGGTCCTAAAGGCCGTTTTAGGGATACTTTCTTCTTGTATTCGCAGTTGATGATACCCTGCCTCAAGTCGATCTTTGAGTAGTAAATAGAGCCTTGTAATTGGTCGAACAAGTCATCAATCCTCTGCAAAGGATACTGATTCTTGATGGCTAACTTACTCAATTCCCTGAAGTCGGTGCACAAACGGAAACTGCCATCTTTCTTCTTAACGAATAGCATTGGAGCTCCCCATGGCAAGAAGCTCGGTCTGAGGAATCCTTTGTTCTAGCAGTTCTTGTAGTTGAGTCGTTAGTTCTTGCATCTCGAACGGATCTATTCGGTAAGGTGCCTTCGCCAATTGTTAGGATCTGAGTTTCTTAGATTGTGTTGTTTAATTAGAATTGAAAGATGAAACAGAGAATTGAAGTGCAGCGGAAATGGAAATAAACTTTGATCACACAATTAAGGAAGAATAGTTATAAGCAGACATGATTTCATTAAGTCAAATGATTGTATCTATTACAAGATTCAACTTATGCATGCATGCACTAGAATCCCCCTCAGCCTGAGCTCAGTGCTTTGTTCGTACAAGATGACTTGTGAAGAAAGAGCTCACGGAACAGTACAGAGTACTGTTCTATTTATAGTACAAACGAAACCACTGAGCATCTTTGCTGACGTCACCATGAAAGTGACATCTAACCTCCTAACAAACTCTAAACACTGTTCTATATAAACACTGATTACAATAGACACTGATTACAATAGACACTAATTACATAAAACACTGATGCAGTATCCATTGTTGTATCATAAGCACTGATGTTGAGAATCAGTGCTTTCTTCAAAGGTTGATCAGTCCTTGAATGGGCAGTGCTTTGGTCTTCATCAGTACTTGAGAAACATCAGTAGTTAGGCTTTAGACTTTATATCAGATCAGGTCTTTGGCTAACAGTTATTGAGATGATCAGTGCTTGGAGTCTATCAGATGCTAGAAACCACTGTCAAGGGGAAAGACTTGAACAAGCTCTGCTTATGATGATCAACTGTTCTGAACCAGTTTTGGCTTTTCTTATCATCTGTTCTTCTGGGCTTGAATGCATGGACCAACACTGTGTTATTCGTGGGACTTCTGAAAAGGTTCCATCAAAGAACATGCATCAAGCTACCACTGAAACAACCACTGTTGAACCCTCCCCCTCGCAATCAACCAAGAAAAACAAGGGCAAGAAGCGGAAGGATTCAAGCCAAAACTGTGCGGTCGCCACTCCGCCAAACCCAAGCCACTCCAATATGTCTCTGCCACTCCCAACACCGAACCACAACGAAAGGCTTACACTGGGACTCAGCCCAAATGTAACAACTGTCTTTACCACCACCCACCCAACCAACGCACCGTGTCGTTTATGCACTAACCACAATCAGTATGGACACTTTTCCCCTCAATGTCACAAACCCGCAAACAACCAAAACCAAGCGATCGTAGCTCAGAACCCTGCACCTAACCAAGCACAACCATAGGCTGTTACTGTTCGTGCCTGCTTCAAATGTGGCGATCTCAACCATCTCGCTAATGCTTTGTCACGGCCCCCGGCCCGGTGTGACCCGGTCCAGCAGCCGCGAGACAGAAAACACGTGGTATTTGTATTTAGTTTGGCAGCGGAACTATAAACAAGATCGTTTAAACTTGAAAATGCCCAATTAATTTATTTCATAATTTGGGGATAACACCCATAATTTACAATAAAGGTGATTTCACTGGGAAACCCCTGTTTTACAAAAAACATGTTTATTTATTTTACTGATCCCCTTCTTCAAGCTTTAGTGCTACACGGCACTTTTCCTTGGTTCACAATAAGTCACCTGAAACATGTCTTAAAAAGATTTTATCAGCGGGAAATACTGGCGAGTCATTCAAGTTGCACATATGACACTTTGTTATAATTTACAGCATTAAGGGTGATTACATTGTTTCTATCAACCAATTACCCCAAATCGGCATTTGTCACTTGACTGTGTCTGTGACTATGGTCAGATCACCCATTGGCTAAGCCGTTGTCCAATGGTGATGGGTATCATGTAATGTATACAAAACCCCACATACCGGCTGTAATTGAAGATTACAAAGACTTAATCCCTGTAATTATAACCTTGAAAACAAGTAGGGTTTTGGGAAAACAATTTGATAAAAAGAGAATGACTCACATTGCAAATTTAGACGGGCAGAGTTTTGCCTACTGATTTTAGCCCGGTAACCTAGTTAAATAACAATGCACACGAAACTAGGTCAGTAACTTAATACAACATTTACGATAACTCACGAAATCAAAACCCTCACGACGAATGACAAAGTATAGCCCGGATTCGGGCAGCACTTAAACATCCATCGGATCGGTTTGAATCGATCGGACATTGTATCGTAGCAGTGATCGAGTTAATACCGTGTACTCGTAGCAGCGTCTTGACACCTTAACACACGTTTTTAAGCAGAAAGAAACGTTTTTTGATCTAAATTTTCGAACACATATTCAAGTCCCATGCACAGGCAATTTATAGCAACATTTTAGGTTTTACGCGGCCCGCGTAAACCTTAACAAGATCTTACGCGGCCCGCGAGGGCCCCCTAGTCTACGTGTAGGGCTAGCGTGTCACAGGTAGGTCTGCCACGTGTGCGACACGTGGCTTGAATGCTTATCCGAAGAATTTTAAGTTGTCGTGGCCCGCGTAGCCTTACCTTAGGGCTTACGTGGCCCGCGTGGAAACCAAATTTCTCAAATTCTTGATTTTTCATTAATATTAGGGTTTCAGGGGTCCGGGTTTTCGCTTACGGGTCGTTTATGGACATTTTTGCAGGTCCTTACATCCTCCCCACCTTATTTAAAATCTCGTCCTCAAGATTTACTGAAATAAGTGAGGATACTTTTGCTTCATATCTGATTCCAGCTCCCAGGTGTACTCAGGTCCTCTTTTTGAATCCCACTTGACCTTGACTAGTACCAAGCTTTTGTGCTTAAGAAACTTAATCTTCCTGTCTTCTATTTAGAGTGGTTTCTCAACAAATTTTAGCTTTTCATTTACTTCTATATCCTAAAGAGGTACTACCAGGGATTCGTCAGATAAACATTTCTTGAGGTTGGATACATGAAATACGTCATGTACCCCGGCTAACTCTTCTGGTAGTTGTAAGCGATAGGCGATCGGTCCTATTCTCTGGATTACTGGGAATGGTCCTACGTACCTTGGACTTAGCTTTCCTTTCTTTCCGAATCAGACTACCCCTTTCCAAGGAGAAAGGTTCAAGAGTACCTTGTCTCCAATTTGAAATTCCAGTGGCTTGCGTCGATTGTCTGCATAACTTTTCTGACGATCTCGAGCCGTCTTCAGTCTTTCCTTGATTTGAGTTATCTTGTCGGTGGTTTCTTGTACGATTTCAGGACCTGATAATTGGCTTTCTCCTATTTCTGCCCAGCAAACTGGAGTTCTGCACTTTCGTCCATACAGTGCTTCGAATGGGGCAGCTTCAATGCTTGCATGATAACTATTATTATAGGAGAATTCGATTAAGGGTAGGTGGTCATCCCAGTTTCCACCAAAATCTATTACACATGCCCTGAGCATGTCTTCCAGGGTTTGGATTGTCCTTTCACTTTGTCCATCTGTTTGGGGTTGGTAAGTTGTACTTAAATTTAATCGCGTCCCCATGGCTTCTTGGAAACTTGTCCAGAAATGTGAAGTGAAGCGACTATCCCTATCCGATACAATGGAGAGTGGAACTCTATGTAAAGATACTACTTCGTCTACATACAATTTTGCTAACCTTTCCATGCTAAAGGTTTCTTTCATGGGTAGAAAATGAGCTGATTTGGTTAATTGATCCACAATTACCCAAATCGCGTCATTACCCTTTCTGGTTTTGGGTAACTTAGTAACAAAGTCCATTGTTATGAGTTCCTCTTTCCATACAGGCATTTCTAATTGTTGAAGTAGACCTGAGGGTTTCTGGTGTTCAGCCTTGACTTGTGAACAAGTGAGGCACTTAGAAACATATTTAGCTATATCCTTTTTCATTCCTATCCACCAGAAGTTATTCCTTAAATCTTGGTACATCTTATTATTACCAGGATGCATGGTATACCTAGATTTATGGGCCTCCTCTAAAATTTTATTTCTTAAGTTTCCTTGCTTAGGTACCCAAATCCTTTTCTTGTGGAATCTCCAAATTCCATCAATCCCTTGTTCTAATTCTTTTATTCTTCCTTTCATTCCTTCAGCATTATCCTTGATTGCTGTTTCTTGAACGTTCTTCAGTTGTTCCATTAAATCTACTTGAATATTTAATCTAAGAGCACGAACTCGTTTTTGTTTTTCATGATACTTACGACTTAAGGCATCTGCTACTATATTTGCTTTTCCTTCGTGATATTGAATATCACAGTCGTAGTCACTTAGAATTTCCATCCATCTTCTTTGCCTCATGTTTAATTCTTTTTGCCCGAATATGTACCTTCAACTTTTATGATCTGTATAGATTGTAAACTTACTGCCATACAGATAGTGTCTCCAAATCTTAAGGGCAAAAATTATTGCTCCTAATTCTAAGTCATGAGTCGTATAATTTTCTTCGTGCTTTTTCAATTGTCTTGATGCATATGCAATTACCTTTTTTGCGTTGCATTAACACACATCCTACTCCTAGCTTAGAAGCATCACAATAAACTTCAAAATCTTCCGTTCCTTCGGGTAAGGCTAGAATTGGGGCATTTGTTAACCTTTGCTTTAAAATCTTAAAAGCCTCTTCTTGCTTAGACCCCCATTCAAACTTAACTATTTTACAGGTTAGCTTAGTTAATGGTACCGCTATCTTAGAAAAATCCTTAATGAATCGTCTATAGTATCCGGCTAGCCCTAGAAAACTTCTAACTTCCATCACTGATTGCGGAACCTTCCATTTGGTGATCGCTTCTATTTTGGAGGGATCTATGTGAATATCTTCGTGATTCACTATGTGTCCTAAAAATTGTACTTCCTGAAGCCAAAATTCACACTTTGAGAATTTGGCGTAGAGCTTTTCCTTTCTTAACAAAGTTAAGAGCGCATGTAAATGCTCACAATGTTCGTCCTGACTTTTGGAATAAATAAGTATATCGTCGATGAAGACAATTACGAATTTATCCAAATACGGTTTACAGATCCTATTCATCATGTCCATGAATGCTGCAGGAGCATTTGTTAACCCAGAGGGCATGACTGTAAACTCGTAATGACCATACCTAGTTCTGAAAGCAGTTTTAGGTATGTCTTCTTCTTGTACTTTCAACTGATGGTATCCGGAGCGTAAATCTATCTTAGAAAAATATCTAGCTCCCTGAAGTTGATCGAAAAGATCATCAATCCTATGTAATGGGTATCGATTCTTAATTGTAACCTTATTTAGTTCCCTATAATCGATACACATTCGCATTGAACCATCTTTCTTTTTCACAAACAACACTAGTGCTCCCCAAGGGGATGAACTAGGTTGTATAAATCCTTTACTAAGCAATTCATCTAACTGCTTTTTCAATTCTAACATTTCGGTGGGTGCTAACCGATAAGGTGCCTTAGCTATCGGTGTAGTTCCATGAATTAGATGAATTCTAAATTCTACTTCCCTATCTGGTGGTAATCCTGGTAGCTCTTCTGGGAATACATCTGGGTATTCTGAAACTATAGGAATTTCCTTAAGATCTTTATTTTTGGTATTAAGAACTACCGAAACCATATACACTATTCCTTGTTTTCTTGAATAACTGGCCACTTTCATTACTGAAATGAATTTCATTGGCTTTCGTGGCTTATCTCCTGTAATCATAATTACCTCTCCTGTGGGTGTATGAATTTCTACGGAATTCTTGTCACAGAGGATTTGAGCATGGTTGGCTACCAACCAATCCATTCCTAACACAACATTGAATCCGGCTAAATTCATAGGTAAGAGGTTGACAGAAAATTGATGGCCTAAAAGTTCTATCTTTCCTTTTTGCAAAACCTTATCTATGCTAACTGAATTCCCATCTGCCGTTTCTACCGTAAAAACTTGTCTAAGTTTGGTTAAAGGTAGATTAAGAGCTTGGCAGAACGAAGTATTTATAAAACTTTGGTTTGAACCAGAGTCAAATAATACTTTCGCATAAACGTGTTTGTCACACCCCCAAAATCCACATGCGGAGTATCACCGCTTGGAGGCGTGACTGACCAGGATCAAGCCACCAATCATATTGAACATATAAGTAAATACCAAAAATCATTCATCAATACGAAAGGTGTTTTCAAAACCAAACATCAACAAGTGTGTAGCGGAAGCATAAGTATGTAAACCCAATGTAAATAGTAAATTCAAATGTTTAGATAGATAACATGGCATCATCGATCCATGTCCCACAACGACCTGCTCCTCCCTGTGCAAGCTCCATATGTACCTAAGGTCCTGCAAGGCATGCAAGAGAGAGTCAACAACTAGTTGAGCGAGTTCACAGTTAATAGTTCAGTAATAGTATAGCGTGAGTAGTAGTATGTTCGTTCGTTACAAAGTATCGTATTATTTCCCATCGCGGCCCTCCAGGCAGGTGTGCGAAGATATTGGGGAATGTTTTTCCCAAGTATTCTAGACTAGGTTTATTTGTATCGCGGCCTCTCCAGGCAGGTGTGCGAAGATTTGTAAATTTAGTTCGCGGCCATCATATGGCAGGTGTGCGAAGTCAGTCATAATATCGCGGCCAATCCTTGGCAGGTGTGCGAAGATCGTTCAATAAGTGTTACTAGTCTAGCAGTAGGTTCAAGCATCTATGTATGTGCAGTAAATCATCAAATCCCCATTCCCACCCGGGAACCCCATGCCTTGGCTTGTGTGAACTCACCTTGGGTTTGCTCGGTATGCTAAGTATGCGCTCAAGGTAAATCAATCACGTCCTAGAGTATGCACGTATACATAATCAGTTTGTGTTCAAATTGTTCACGTATAAACATGTAGCACGTATTCACAATCGTATATAAGATGGTTACACTTAACAGCAGTTTAAATATTCCAGTTAACACTTAACAGAATTAACTCAAGTTACTGTGCTGATACATATTTGGCGAAACACATATATTGGCGAAACACATATTCTGTTTCGTCGTTCAAGGTCTCGGCGGAACACTCCTGATTCGTCAGGTTTGTTTCGTCAAAATGCTTTTCAGCGAAACATGTTTGTTTCGTCGAAGTCAGTGTTTCGTGGAAACATCTGTTTCATCGCATTGCAGTTACGTAAATCATATAAACCCTAGCTGCCGTCAGCATCATGTAATCATGCAGAATCAACTATCACCGAACAATCATCTAACCATCACACAGAAATCATTACCCAGATATTATACAATATTCAGTAAACATCGGTTATCGTGGATTTCGTATCATTGCATACCATAATCATTCACATAATATCTTATCTAATCAGCAACATATATGAATTCTATATTGATAGCCGACACACTAAATGCATTCATATAAAGGTCTGACATTTGCACATGGAATAGAAATCAACCATTTATCACTTTACTCCCATTTGACCAACACCAAAAATTCACATCTCATCATCATGTTATAACAGTAGTTCATTGATTAACTTGACATGGATTTCATCTAACAGTTTACCTATTATATGATATTATCGATTGACATAAATCATAAAACATTGATTTAGTAATTGACAGCACCTTCACATCGGACAACCATCATCAACTTTCACATGCCGTAAAACATTCACAAATCATCAGAAGTCAACATCACATGACACATAAACACATTCACGGATGAAAAATCAATCAATACACATAGAATTACTAACCGAGATGCTGGTTAGATCGCACGGGAGTTTCTAGTGGGTTCTAGTTTGCCGTCACAGTGAGAGAACTCTAGGGTTTCGGTTGTTTTGATAGAAAGTGTAAAAGTGATGTTGTTTTACGTAAATATACTCGGAATAACGTTCTGGGCCCGTAATGGGCTTTGGCGAATCATGGGCCGGCGAAACATCCTGTTTCGTTGAGATGAGTTTGACGAATCAAGGACCTGTTTCGTCGGGAGGTTGTATGGCGAATCACATTTGATTCGTCGGGTCCTTAATGGTCTTTTAGATCCGAAATGATTTAATCAGTTAGGTTCGCATGCCACAAACAAACACATAACCATGCAAACATAATACGTTTCATCATATCACAAAGTGTACAGTTACGAAGTCAAACAGGTCAACAACCAAACAGTCAAAGTCAACGTGCATTAAATGCGAATAAAGAATGTCGGAAATTCGAGTTGTCACATTATCCCCAACTTGAAAGAAATTTCGTCCCGAAATTTAGCATGCGGTTACTGAGGAAGCTAATGGTGTGACGTTGTTTACCTGTATTGTATCGCGGCTCCCCGAGCAGGTTTGCGAAGATTACTGGTTTTCCTGGGGTGTCACATTATCCCCCCGTTGATTGGGAATTTCGTCCCGAAATTCTGTATTGGTAGCTTCAGCCTCAGTAGTTGTTGCATTGGTTCCGAATAACTGGGGATATTTGAGTTCCATTTGATCTTCACGCTCCCAGGTGAACTCTGGGCCGCGGCGGGAGTTCCAACGAACTCGTACAAGAGGGATTCTCGTGTTCTTGAGGACCTTAACATCCAGGTCCGTGATTTCAACAGGTTCCTCGACGAAGTGCAACCGTTCGTCGATAGTGAGTTCCTTCAAGGGAACTATGTGGGTCTCATCTGACGTACACTTCTTCAGATTCGACACGTGAAAGACGTTGTGAACTGCACTGAGTTCAGGTGGTAAGTTCAGTCTGTAGGCCACTTTGCCTATTTTCTCAATAACTTCGAAAGGTCCGACGTATCGTGGATTAAGTTTGCCGCGTTTGCCAAAACGAACCACACCCTTCCAGGGTGAAACTTTAAGTAGCGCTCGATCCCCAACCTGGAATTCGAGTAGTTTCCTGTCTAAATCAGCGTATGCTTTTTGACGGTCGCGTGCTGCCGCCATGCGTTGTCGTATTTGTGCAATCTTTTCTGTAGTATCGACTACCATTTCTGGACCCGTGATCTGACTCTCACCCACCTCTGCCCAACAAAGAGGTGATCGGCATTTACGCCCGTACAATGCCTCGAATGGAGCAGCTTTAATGCTGGTGTGGTAGCTGTTATTGTATGAAAATTCCACCAGTGGCAGATGTTTCTCCCAACCATTGCCAAAATCAATTACGCACGCCCGAAGCATGTCTTCTAGAGTTTGAATGGTGCGTTCAGACTGCCCATCGGTCTGAGGATGATACGCCGTGCTCATGTCTAAACGAGAGCCAAAAGATTTATGCATTGCTTGCCACAGTTCTGAAGTAAAACGTGCGTCACGATCAGAGATGATGGAGGTGGGCACCCCGTGCCTTGAGACCACTTCTTTTAAGTAGATGTCTGCTAAGGTAGAGAACTTGTCTGTTTCTTTGATAGCCAAGAAGTGAGCAGACTTTGTGAGTCGATCCACGATCACCCAAATAGTATCATTCCCGCGCTGAGATCTAGGTAGGCCAGTAACAAAGTCCATGGAAATTTGCTCCCATTTCCATTGTGGTATTTCAGGTTGTTGGAGTGGTCCTGACGGTTTCTGATATTCTGCCTTGACTCTCGCACAAGTCAAGCATTTGCTAACGTATGTGGCTATGTGGGCCTTCATGCTAGGCCACCAGTATGTAGTTTTGATATCGTGGTACATTTTATCCGCACCAGGATGTACCGAGTAGCGAGACTTATGAGCTTCATCCATCACTAGCTCACGTAAGTTGCCATAAAGTGGAACCCAAATGCGTCCTGTGACGTAGTAAGCACCATCTTCCTTCTGTTCTAAACGTTGTCTTGAGCCACGTAGGGCTTCAGCCCTGACATTTTCTGGTTTCAATGCTTCTACCTGAGCATCTCGTATCTGGGAAGGAAGACGAGACTGTATAGTGAGTTGTAAAGCTCGCACGCGCTTAGGCGCAGTGTCTTTTCGACTGAGAGCGTCAGCCACAACATTGGCTTTGCCTGGGTGGTACCTGATTGAACATTCGTAGTCGTTTAGCAGTTCGACCCATCGTCGCTGTCGCATATTCAGTTCCTTCTGTTTGAAGATATGTTCAAGGCTTCTATGGTCAGTGTAGATAGCACATTTGGTGCCGTACAGGTAGTGTCGCCATATCTTAAGTGCAAAAACAACCGCTCCCAGCTCTAGGTCGTGTGTCGTGTAATTCCGTTCGTGAATCTTAAGTTGGCGCGAAGCATAAGCAATGACTTTATCCCGCTGCATCAACACACATCCAAGACCCTGGATAGATGCATCGCAATAGACTACAAAATCGTCCGTGCCTTCAGGCAGTGAGAGGATAGGTGCGCTACAGAGTCTATCCTTTAAGTGTTGAAATGCTGTTTCCTGTGCATTACCCCAACGGTAAACAACACCCTTCTGTGTCAGTAGTGTAAGCGGCTGGGCAATCTTTGAGAAGTCTTTGATGAACCGTCTGTAATAACCCGCCAAACCCAAGAATTGGCGTATTTCAGTTGGTGTACGAGGCGCAGGCCAATTCTTGATCGAATCTACCTTGGATGGATCGACATGGATCCCATCTTTGTTTACCACGTGGCCTAAGAAGTGGACTTCACGAAGCCAGAAGTCACACTTGGAAAACTTAGCGTATAGCTGTTCCGTTCGTAGAAGTTCCAGTATAAGTCGTAAGTGCTGCTCGTGTTCCTCCTGACTTTTCGAATAAATCAGGATGTCGTCGATGAAAACAATAACGAACTTGTCGAGATAGGGTTTGCACACCCTGTTCATAAGATCCATAAATACGGCAGGCGCGTTCGTTAGCCCGAATGGCATGACCATAAACTCGTAGTGGCCGTAGCGAGTTCTAAATGCTGTTTTAGAGACGTCCTCATCCCGGACTCTCAGCTGATGGTACCCTGACCTTAAGTCTATCTTGGAGTAGTAGCTCGACCCTTGCAGCTGATCGAATAAATCATCTATGCGCGGAAGAGGGTAACGATTCTTGATCGTCACCTTGTTGAGTTCACGGTAGTCTATACACATCCTGAACGTACCGTCTTTCTTCTTTACGAATAACACTGGAGCTCCCCAGGGCGAAGAGCTAGGACGTATAAAACCCTTTTCCAAGAGTTCTTGTAGCTGCTTTGACAGTTCTTCTAATTCAGTTGGAGCTAGACGATAAGGTGCTCGAGCTATGGGTGCTGCTCCTGGAGCGAGCTCGATCTGGAATTCGACCTGGCGATGAGGCGGTAACCCAGGTAACTCTTCAGGAAACACTTGAGGAAAGTCGCGTACTACAGGAATATCCTCAGTCTTTTTCTCTTTCTTCGATGTATCCGTAACGAGAGCTAAAACAGCGGTGTGGCCCTTTCGTAAACACTTCTGAGCCTTCAAGAAAGAAATGATACCACTCACGACACCACTCTTGTCGCCTTGAACTTCGAGAGGTTCTTTGCCCGAACGAGGAATACGAATAACTTTTTCTTTGCATAAAATCTCCGCTTGTTGTTGAGATAACCAATCCATGCCAATGACGACGTCAAAGCTACTCAGGGTTATAGGAATGAGATCGATGGAGAAAGTCTGACCAGCGAGGATAAGATTACACCCTTTAACTATGTGTGTGGCTTCTAAACTTTTACCGTTAGCTAACTCTACGACATGCTTGGTGTTTAGGAGAGTTGGTGCACGTTTTAACATTTCACTAGCTTTTAAAGACATGTAACTTGTATCCGCACCAGAATCAAATAGTACAGTAACATAAAAGTCGTCTAGAAGAAACTTACCCATAACTACGTTGGGATCATTCCTTGCATCACCCTGACCGATCACAAACATACGGCCTCTAGCACCATTGTTGTTGTTGTTCCCACCGTTGTTGTTGTTCCCATTGCCCTGATTGTTGTTGTTGTTGTTATTGTTCTGGTTCTGGTTTAACTGAGGGCAATCCCGCTTGTAATGACCTTCAGCCCCACACTGGTAGCATCCCCTGTTTCCATGTTGCTGCTGCTGAGGCTGGTTTCGTGGAGCAGGTGGTTGTTGTTGCTGGTTCTGATTCGCAGGTCGTGAACTCCTGCAATCTTTAGCCTCGTGACCCATCTTAAGACATCTTTGACACTGTTCCCTGCGACATCTTCCGCTGTGGTGTTTGTTGCACCTTCTACACCATGGGTGAATTCCCCGATATCCACTCTGCCCTTGACCACCTGATGATTGCTGATTCGGACTCTGGTGGTCATTTGTCTTGCGTTGCTGAGCTTGAGACTGAACAGTAGCTGAACCTTTGCTGGAATCCCCCTCCCATTTCCTCTTATTGTCGCTGGGAGTAGCAGGAGTAACTGAAGTGGTAGCGGTAGCAGTAGCGTTGATGCGTTTAGGCAACCTGTTTTGCTCCACCGCCTGATCAGTGAGACGGTGAGCCAACTGAACAACCTGCTGGTAAGTGGCATGATTTGCTGAAGTCACATGACTTTGGATCTCTGGCACCAGACCCTTAAGATAAAGTTCGATACGTTTGTCCACCAGAGTAGGACACAGTAACGCAAGCTCATTCGATCTTTTGGTATACGCTTCAATCTCAGACCCCGTCATCTTGAGGTTGAAAAACTCGACTTCCAGCTTATGAATATCATCTCGACTGCAGTATTCTTCCTTGATCATCTCTTTGAAATTGTTCCATGGGGTGGCGTTAGCAGCAACCAACCCCAGTATTTGGACCTGAGCTTTCCACCATGTGAGGGCTAAACCCTCGAGAGTACCAGTAGCATATTTCACCCTGCGTGCCTCAGGGCATTCACACATCTCAAACACAGACTCTATCTTTTCAAACCAGTGCAGAAGGCCTACGGCTCCTTCAGTGCCGCTGAAAGTGGTTGGACGACAGTCCATGAAAGTCTTGAAAGTGCAAACAGGTGCTTGACCTGTTGTGTAAATGAATTAGGACAGTTTAAACACGAGAGTTGATTTAGGAATGTAGGATCTAAGGATCCTAGTGTGAGTTGTAACTGCAGGGTATACCTCCTGCTTGTGCGGCTGCAACTGCCGCAGTAACTCATTCGTTAATGAGGGCCGTCAACTGGTCCTGGGTCATGTTGATACGTCCAGACATGATCTTCATAGTAAAGATAACGTAAGTGAGATAGGTTCGCGAGTAGTGCGATGACAGAAGAGAGTGAGCACACAAGTAGTCTCAAGTAATAGCATATAATGGGTTCTGTAATCTAGGCATACCACGAGCAAAGTTCTATGTAGTTCTAGCATGTAGGTAAAGTAACATGAATAGTAATACCTATGATGTTGAGCCTTGCACGTGGAGCGAAGCGTCGTTGTGGATCGTTGAGAACACTGTTCTGGTTATAGTCTGGTTTTAACAAAATCGTTTTCCCTTTATTAAAACCAAGTTCTCTATAACCAATGGCTCTGATACCAATCTGTCACACCCCCAAAATCCACATGCGGAGTATCACCGCTTGGAGGCGTGACTGACCAGGATCAAGCCACCAATCATATTGAACATATAAGTAAATACCAAAAATCATTCATCAATACGAAAGGTGTTTTCAAAACCAAACATCAACAAGTGTGTAGCGGAAGCATAAGTATGTAAACCCAATGTAAATAGTAAATTCAAATGTTTAGATAGATAACATGGCATCATCGATCCATGTCCCACAACGACCTGCTCCTCCCTGTGCAAGCTCCATATGTACCTAAGGTCCTGCAAGGCATGCAAGAGAGAGTCAACAACTAGTTGAGCGAGTTCACAGTTAATAGTTCAGTAATAGTATAGCGTGAGTAGTAGTATGTTCGTTCGTTACAAAGTATCGTATTATTTCCCATCGCGGCCCTCCAGGCAGGTGTGCGAAGATATTGGGGAATGTTTTTCCCAAGTATTCTAGACTAGGTTTATTTGTATCGCGGCCTCTCCAGGCAGGTGTGCGAAGATTTGTAAATTTAGTTCGCGGCCATCATATGGCAGGTGTGCGAAGTCAGTCATAATATCGCGGCCAATCCTTGGCAGGTGTGCGAAGATCGTTCAATAAGTGTTACTAGTCTAGCAGTAGGTTCAAGCATCTATGTATGTGCAGTAAATCATCAAATCCCCATTCCCACCCGGGAACCCCATGCCTTGGCTTGTGTGAACTCACCTTGGGTTTGCTCGGTATGCTAAGTATGCGCTCAAGGTAAATCAATCACGTCCTAGAGTATGCACGTATACATAATCAGTTTGTGTTCAAATTGTTCACGTATAAACATGTAGCACGTATTCACAATCGTATATAAGATGGTTACACTTAACAGCAGTTTAAATATTCCAGTTAACACTTAACAGAATTAACTCAAGTTACTGTGCTGATACATATTTGGCGAAACACATATATTGGCGAAACACATATTCTGTTTCGTCGTTCAAGGTCTCGGCGGAACACTCCTGATTCGTCAGGTTTGTTTCGTCAAAATGCTTTTCAGCGAAACATGTTTGTTTCGTCGAAGTCAGTGTTTCGTGGAAACATCTGTTTCATCGCATTGCAGTTACGTAAATCATATAAACCCTAGCTGCCGTCAGCATCATGTAATCATGTAGAATCAACTATCACCGAACAATCATCTAACCATCACACAGAAATCATTACCCAGATATTATACAATATTCAGTAAACATCGGTTATCGTGGATTTCGTATCATTGCATACCATAATCATTCACATAATATCTTATCTAATCAGCAACATATATGAATTCTATATTGATAGCCGACACACTAAATGCATTCATATAAAGGTCTGACATTTGCACATGGAATAGAAATCAACCATTTATCACTTTACTCCCATTGGACCAACACCAAAAATTCACATCTCATCATCATGTTATAACAGTAGTTCATTGATTAACTTGACATGGATTTCATCTAACAGTTTAACTATTATATGATATTATCGATTGACATAAATCATAAAACATTGATTTAGTAATTGACAGCACCTTCACATCGGACAACCATCATCAACTTTCACATGCCGTAAAACATTCACAAATCATCAGAAGTCAACATCACATGACACATAAACACATTCACGGATGAAAAATCAATCAATACACATAGAATTACTAACCGAGATGCTGGTTAGATCGCACGGGAGTTTCTAGTGGGTTCTAGTTTGCCGTCACAGTGAGAGAACTCTAGGGTTTCGGTTGTTTTGATAGAAAGTGTAAAAGTGATGTTGTTTTACGTAAATATACTCGGAATAACGTTCTGGGCCCGTAATGGGCTTTGGCGAATCATGGGCCGGCGAAACATCCTGTTTCGTCGAGATGAGTTTGACGAATCAAGGACCTGTTTCGTCGGGAGGTTGTATGGCGAATCACATTTGATTCGTCGGGTCCTTAATGGTCTTTTAGATCCGAAATGATTTAATCAGTTAGGTTCGCATGCCACAAACAAACACATAACCATGCAAACATAATACGTTTCATCATATCACAAAGTGTACAGTTACGAAGTCAAACAGGTCAACAACCAAACAGTCAAAGTCAACGTGCATTAAATGCGAATAAAGAATGTCGGAAATTCGAGTTGTCACATTATCCCCAACTTGAAAGAAATTTCGTCCCGAAATTTAGCATGCGGTTACTGAGGAAGCTAATGGTGTGACGTTGTTTACCTGTATTGTATCGCGGCTCCCCGAGCAGGTTTGCGAAGATTACTGGTTTTCCTGGGGTGTCACAGTGTTGAACTAGGAACGTACCAGCTATTACGTCTGGAATCAGATCTGCTTCTTGGGTTGTCAGCTGAAAGGCTCTTGCGTTCTTCTTATTAGTTCCTTCAGCAGGTTTGGTCTTGTTATCAGCTGGTTTGACCAGTTTAGGGCAGTCTGGTCTAAAATGTCCAGCTTCTCCACAATTGTAGCAGATCCTTGTTTTCTTTCTGCACTCCTCTTCGCGATGTCCTAGAGCTTTGTAGAAGTTGCAGGTTTCATTACATCTTCCAAAATGCTTCTTTTTACAATTTCTGCAGAATGGAGGGGTGGAAGATTGCCTAGTTCCCTTTCTTTTGAAATTATTACCCATACGAAATCCTTGGGTAATCTTTTGGGTTAATTCCTTTTTCCTGTTTTCTTCTCTTGTACGTAACAGCCCGTAGGTTAAGGTATTGGCTAATTCCACCGCATCGTCAATTGTGCGGGGTCTTGCAGCTTTGATGATGTCACGAATCTCGCTAATCAAACCCCAGATATAGCAAGAAATAAGTACCGGTTCTGGCGAAGCCAGAGTTGGTACAATTCGAGCATACTCGAAGAACTTCGAAGTATACCCTCGACAGTCAACATCCACCATTCGGTGGCTCAGGAACTTATTGGCCATTTGTTCTTTTTCATATTCGGGGCAGAATTTTCTTTCCACCATTTGCTTAAATTCTTCTCAATTCATAGCTTAAGCCATGTCACTTCCTTTGTCCTGTAATACCGTATTCCACCACTCTAATGCCTCTTCCTTGAAAAGGTGAGAAGCATACATGACCTTATCCTCCTCGACACATTTACTTATTTTAATTACTGCCTCGGTCTTTTCCAACCAACGTAGTGCAGCAGTTGCCCCTTCATTGCCTGCAAATTCGACAGGTTTACAGGCAAGAAATTCTTTATAGGTGCAACCAAGTGTTGCAACTTTCATTTTCTTAAGTATTGGGGCCTGAATCACATTGTCGTTATTATTGCCGCCTCCGTTAACACTGTTACTGAAATTATCATCACGCGTGCGTTTACTGGGGTTATCTTGTAAAGGCTCAACAGGGCTTTTGACAGCAGCGACGATTGCTGGGATAGCATTTGCTATTCCCTGGGCAACGATATTCTCTATATCTTGCCTATTAAGAAAGTGATCTTCATTGTTTTGCTCAGATTGGTTAACTTCATTAACTGGTTCATTAACAGTGTGTTCCATATGATAATTAACAATATATAAGTTATTGGCACAAAATAAATAACAACCAAACATAATAAAGTAATCACACATAAGCACGTATAGCCAAAATTGTTGACTTTGCGACGTTGATATTTTTATATATTAGTAGGCATCCGTACACACCAGTTATATTACAAAATTTTTTATTTTAAGTTATTTTACTTGATTATATTTTTATTATTTATTATTATTTTATTATTATTATTAAACACCTAACCACGCAACCATAGTCAACTAGCATCTCAGAAACGACGCTCCCTCTCGTCGTATTTCCACGTGATTCTCTCTCCCACATCCCTAATACTATTTCCTGCCTCCACCAGCTCCTCGCCATAATGACAGAGTTCAGCCAAGTTTTCTGTGCTCATAGGTGGGTTTGGGGCAGGCTCAGGGTCAAACTGGGGGAAATAGACGCCAGGGTTATTCAAGAGATTCTGAAATTGCCAGTCGTTTGTCCACCATTCTTCCAGCTCTCCTTGTAGAGGTCGGGGGTTGACATAGGATCTGGGATAGCAGGTTCCAAGTTAACTGGGAGTTAGGATTCAACAGGGTAATTGAAGAGGTTTTCATCGGCAGGTCCGATGAGGTCACAGTTTTCCAGTTCACGATCCAACTCCTCCCATGGTGGCATTTTGTGGACTTGCCCTGAACTTTCCCCGATCTCCTTTCCTTTGCCTTTATCCTTTGGATCCTCAGTCTTTTTAACCTTCTGGGCAGCTGGTTTCTTCCTACGCCCACGTTTCCAGTCCAAGATTCTTCTCCTCTTTTTCGGCTTTGGTTTCTCCTGAGCCTGGGCCTGGAAAGTTAGTGGTTCCTCAGTATCCGCCTGGTAACCAGATGGGTTTCCTGTGGTATCCATATCAGTGCTATGGATAGTGAAGTTTCGGAGTGCCTCCGACAGTTCATTCATGCTGATAACACACATGAAGAAACACACACAAACTTAAGTTAAAATTTTATTTATTAAATTAAATTTTCACAAAATGGCAATCAGAAAAATTAAGTATTTCGAAATACTTAATTGGCTTAAATCAGTGGCTCTAATACCACCTTTTTCTGTCACGGCCCCCGGCCCGGTGTGACCCGGTCCAGAAGCCGCGGGACAGAAAACACGTGGTATTTGTATTTAGTTTGGCAGCAGAATTATTAACAGGATCGTTTAAACTTGAAAATGCCCAATTAATTTATTTCACAATTTGGGGATAACACCCATAATTTACAATAAAGGTGATTTCACTGGGAAACCCCTGTTTTACAAAAACAAGTTTATTTATTTTACTGAGCCCCTTCTTCAAGCTTTAGTGCTACACGGCACTTTTCCTTGGTTCACAGTAAGTCACCTGAAACATGTCTTAAAAAGATTTTATCAGTGGGAAATACTGGCGAGTCATTCAAGTTGCACAGATGACACTTTGTTATAATTTACAGCATTAAGGGTGATTACATTGTTTCTATCAACCAATTACCCCAAATCGGCATTTGTCACTTGACTGTGTCTGTGACTATGGTCAGATCACCCATTGGCTAAGCCGTTGTCCAATGGTGACGGGTATCAAGTAATGTATACAAAACCCCACATACCGGCAGTAATTGAAGATTACAAAGACTTAATCCCTGTAATTATAACCTTGAAAACAACTAGGGTTTTGGGAAAACAATTTGATAAAAAGAGAATGACTCACATTGCAAGTTTAGACGGGCAGAGTTTTGCCTACTGATTTTAGCCTGGTAACCTAGTTAAATAACAATGCACACGAAACTAGGTCAGTAACTTAATACAACATTTACGATAACTCACGAAATCAAAACCCTCACGACGAATGACAAAGTATAGCCCGGATTCGGGCAACACTTAAACATCCATCGGATCGGTTTGAATCGATCGGACATTGTATCGTAGCGGTGATCGAGTTAATACCCTGTACTCGTAGCAGCGTCTTGACACCTTAACACTCGTTTTTAAGCAGAAAGAAATGTTTTTTGATCTAAATTTTCGAACACAGATTCAAGTCCCATGCACAGGCAATTTATAGCAACATTTTAGGTTTTACGTGGCCAGCGTAAACCTTAACAAGATCTTACACGGCCCGCGAGGGCCCCCTAGTCTACGTGTAGGGCTAGCGTGTCACAGGTAGGTCTGCCACGTGTGCGACACGTGGCTTGAATGCTTATCCGGAGAATTTTAAGTTGTCGCGGCCCGCGTAGCCTTACCTTAGGGCTTACGCGGCCCGCGTGGAAACCAAATTTCTCAAATTATTGATTTTTCATGAATATTAGGGTTTCAGGGGTCCGGGTTTTCACTTACGGGTCGTTTATGGACATTTTTACATGTCCTTACATGCTTGTCCTCAGCTCGTTCACAACAACAACAGCAGCAGCAGCAGCCTCAACAGGCTCGAGGCAGAGCATTCGTCATCACCGCCAACGACATCATAAACGATACGTTTCTTGTCAACAATGTCTTTGCATCTTGTTTATTTGATACTGGCACGGATAAGAGTTTTGTATCTGTTGAATTCGAACCTATGCTTAAGTGTAGACGATCTGAGTTGCCTAAATCATTCGCTGTCGAAGTCGCTAATGGTAAATCCATCATTGTCGATTCTGTCCTTTCTAGATGTTCACTAAATCTTAACGTTCATACATTTCGATTGACCTCATACCTATGCAAATGGGTAGCTTCGACATCATAGTAGGTATGGATTGTCTTAGGCGAGTTCGTGCTGAAGTTGCTTGTTTCGATAAATTTATTCATCTTCCTCTTCCTAACGGTGATTCCTAACGCGTCTATGGCGAGAAACCTTCTAAAGGTCTCAAGCTTATGTCATGTACTCAAGCGAACAAACACTTGCGTAAGGGTTCCTTCGCCTTTTTGACCCACGTTGTGGAAAAGAAGGATAAAGGCTCGAGCATAAGTGACATTCCTGGTCCTCCGACCTCCCTGGTCCTCCGACCTCCCTGGTCCTCCGCCTACTCGTTCTATTGATTTTCGCATCGATTTAGTGCCTAGCGCTACGCCTGTTGCTAAGTCTCCTTACCGTTTGGCACCCTCAGAAATGCAAGAGCTATCGAGCCAACTTCAAGAGCTTCTTGATAAAGGCTTTATACGCCCTAGTACTTCTCCTTGGGGTACTCCTGTTTTGTTCGTGAAGAAGAAAGATGGATCCTTTTGCATGTGCATTGACTATCGTGAGCTCAACAAGCTTACAATAAAAAACCAATATCCTCTTCTTCGCATAGACGATCTCTTCGATCAATTACAAGGCAGGACTTGCTTCTCCAAGATTGATCTTCGTTCTGGTTATCATCAACTTCGAGTCCTCGAAGAAGATATAACCCAAACCTCTTTTCGTACACGTTATGGTCATTACGAGTTCGTGGTCATGCCCTTTGGTTTAACCAACGCACCTGCGGTTTTCATGGACTTGATGAATCGTTCGTGCAAAGCTTATCTTGACTGTTTCATGGTCGTCTTCATCGACGATATTCTCATCTATTCCAAGACACAAGAAGAGCACGAGCAACACTTGCGTCTTATCCTTCAACCTTTACGCGCTGAACGTCTTTACGCCAAATTCTCCAAGTGAGAATTTTGGTTAAAAGAAGTTCAATTCCTTGGTCACACCGTCAACGAACTTGGTATTCACGTTGACCCTGCAAAGATTGAAGATGTGAAGAACTGGATTGCTCCTAAGACTCCGTCTGAAATTCGTTCTTTCTTGGTCTAGCGGGTTACTATCATCGTTTCATTTCAAACTTCTCAAAAATCGATGTTCCTCTTACCTCCTTGACTCAAAAAGAGAAACCTTTTGTTTGGGGTCCTGAACAAGAGGAGTCTTTTCAAACGCTCAAGGACATGCTTTGCAATGCTCCTATCCTTGCTCTTCCCGATAGTAACGATGACTTCGTCGTGTATTGCGATGCTTCAAACCAGGGTCTTGGTTGCGTTCTTATGCAATGAGACAAGGTTATCGCGTACGCGTCGAGGCAACTCAAAATACATGAGAAAAATTACACTATGCACGATCTTGAACTTGGTGTAGTGAATTTTGGCTTGAAGATATGGTGACACTACCTTTATGGTACTAAGTTTGTGGTCTTCACCGACCATAAGAGCCTTCAGCACATGTTCAACCAAAAGGAACTGAACATGCGTCAATGTCATTGGGTAGAGTTGTTAAACGACTACGACTGTGAAATTCGCTACTATTCAGGTAAAGAGAATGTCGTGGCCGACGCACTTAGTCGTAAGACTCATGTCAAGAGTATCCGTTGCTTTCAACTCATCTACGATCTTCAAAACCGCATTCATGAAGCTTAATACGCATCTGTTAACGAGCGTAACCTCTATAATGAGATGCAATGTGGTGCAGAAGAAAGTCTTGTAACCAAATCCGATGGTATTCTTTACCACCTTGATCGTGTCTGGATTCCTAATTGTGATAGCCTTCGGTAACTTCTATTGAAGGAGGCAATCAAAACAAGGTATTCTATTCACCCTGTTACTGATAAGATGTATCACGACATGAGTACATCTTATTGGTGGCCTGGAATGAAGAAAGATATCGCCACCTACGTTTCAAAGTGTCTCACTTGTTCAAAGGTTAAAGCTGAACATCAACGTCCCTCTGGCTTACTCGAACAACCAGAAATTCCTGTTTGGAAATGAGAGAGTATTGCGCTGGACTTTATTACTAAGCTTCCTCGTACTTCTTCTGGTCATGACAGTATTTGGGTGATCATCGATCGATTGACCAAATCCGCTCACTTTCTCCCCATTTGTGAAGATTACAAAGTCGAGAAATTGGCTCGTATCTACACATATAATGTCATTTGTCGTCATGGTGTCCCTATTCACATCATTTCTGACCACGATGATCGTTTCACGTCTCGTCTTTGGTAAACATTTCAATCCTCTATGGGTACTCATCTCAACATTAGCACCACTTTTCATCCTCAATCTGACGGTCAAACCGAGCGTACTATCCAAACGCTAGAGGATATGCTTCGTTATTGCGTAATCGATTTTGGTGGCAACTAGGATATGCACTTGCCTTTGATCGAATTCTCGTACAACAACACTTATCACTCGAGTATTCAAATCGCACCATTCGAGGCATTATACGGTCGTAAGTGTCGTTCACCTATTTGTTGGCACGAGATCAGAGAAGCTCAAATCACCGGTCACGAGCTTATACAAGAGACGACGGATAAGATTTTACAGATTCGAGACAACTTGCTGAAAGCCAGGAGCCGACAAAAGAGTTACGCTTACAAGCGTCGCAAACCTTTGGAATTCAACGTGGGTGACTTTGTACTTCTCAAGGTATCCCCTTGGAAGGGTGTAGTTCGTTTTGGTAAGAAAGGGAAACTCGCTCCTCGCTATGTAGGTCCTTTAAAGATTATCGAAAGGATTGGCAAGGTAGCGTATCGACTGGACCTACCTCAAGAGCTCAACAATGTTCATCCTACCTTCCACGTGCCAAACTTAAAGAAATGCCTAGCTAAAGAAGGACTTCAAGTTCCACTCGAAGATCTTCAAATCAACGAGACCTTACACTTCGTGGAGAAACCTGTCAAAATCCTGGATCGGGGCGTCAAGCAATTAAGGCGTAGTAGAATTCCTATTGTTAAAGTATGATGGGAAGGAAAGTGTGGCGCTAAGTTTACCTGGGAACTCGAAAGTGATATGAAGACTAAGTATCCGCATCAATTTGTTGCATCTACTCTCAAACTGTTAAGGACCAAGCTGAAAATGAAGTTAGATCTTTTCAAAAACCTTTTACAACTTTCTGAATTCAAACTTAACTGGATCTGAGGTTCGTCGAGCTCACAAGCTGAGTAAATAGTTGTGGATTCAAGATGTAACCAATTCCAGGTGAGTAGGTGGTCAATTTATACAAAAACGAACTGATTTACCTAAGGAACAACTACATCCGTCCAAATGGCAGGCGCGTTCATCCGAAAGGGGCATCCCCATTCATACGAATGTGACACCCCCATTCATATGAATGCAGCTGTTCATCTAGTTCCGACGAATTTTAAGTGTTGAATGATTGTCTAGATTGTTATTTTCATATATTTAATTCTGGGACATCAGTGTGTGTTCTGTGGGGACCTTGGTTTCCAAACTAGAACCACCACCCCACCTAAACTCGTAAACGGACACCAAAACAACTTCCTAGACCTAGAACAAGTGAACCCCGTCCAGCCTCCGACACTTAGGATTACTTTTCCATGTCGTGTTGGCACACCTGGGTTGTACATTGTTCGGTTGTTTGGTAAACTTTACATTTTGTTATTTCCTTTCTGTAATCATGACCAACCGGCCAGTTAAGTTAGCTGATTTGTGCTTTGGTGATCAATAACGAGGTTGAAACCTCCATGCATGACTTCTATGAGACTTCTGATATTACTGGACTGATAATGTACTAATACTATAACTAATAAACATAACAAAAAACGCGAACGTAACTGCTTCATAGTTAAAAAGTTCAAAACAGGAATCTGCCAACCAACTGTCCATTTCGTACGAATGGCACATTCGTGCGAATGGCACATCCGTTCCAGATACACTTGTACGAACAGTTCGTATTTTCGTTTTCGTTATTATGATTTCGTGTTCCTTGTAACTAATTCTGTCGGGCAAGCTTGGACCTGTAAAACCACCGAAACATCAGTGTCAGACAAGTGCACAAACAGGATACGCATTCTGTCTTTTTTTACTTATTACTTTCATAATATACTAAGTACTTTAATTTATGGAACTTAATTCTCCAACTCCAACTCACACCTTCGTTTGCCCTGTAGGGTGACCTCGGTGTTCCTGTACTAATTCCATCATCCCTTTGCTCGCGGGTTTGGATAACCTCGGTGTTCCTGTACCACGTCCAACTACTCTTGCCAAAACTACGCTCACATGAATTCTAATGAAGAGTTAGCAAAACTGTGAGTATACTCGAACACCCTTTTTCATTTTTACACTTTGCGTGCAATATGTTATCTTATAAACTTACACTTAGACTTTTATACAAAATGCACGAACAATCCAATACATGCATGCGTGCGTTATACTTGATACTATGATCTGGGTTTGTACGTTTTGTGTTGAACTTGTCATTAACTTCGTACGAGCCTACCTTTGACATGTATAGCGCTATAGGAGTAACACACCGCCTGTGAACGTTGGGTCGTTAAGTCTTTTTTTGCGTTAAACTTTGGGTTGACTTGTTTGTTCACATGCCAGTTTATTGTACATCTCGAATAAATAGTTTGCCATGTGGATTCGTTTAAACTTATTTACTTATGCTACGTATCAAAAACTTGTATATTCGCCAATGTCTTGTGTGTTGATCTATACTTTCCAACATATTGCAGGATGATGTTGATGTTAAAATGGTCATTGTGACGAGGCCTTAGATACACACGTAGAAATCATAGATTTTAAACTATTGTATCAAATTTTGTATTATGCTATGTTGTATTTGTTTTGTTGTATCGAAACATGTTGTATTTGAATCTTCCTTGTATTGTAATCTGACATTGTTATAAAATGAAATGAAATTGGTTTATCTTAATTATGTTGTCACTTTTAGTGTTGTGTGCAATGAGCACTCTTTTTCGTCTCACTCCGATGTTTCCGCCATCGGCTGGGGTGTGACAGTTTCGAAACCTCCGGCCGGCAAGATTGTCTTGTATGCCGATTTCTTTTACCACGGGAATCTTCATCTTCCGATCATAGAAGTTTTTGCTTGTGTATTGACTTGCTATGGGGTTCATATCTCAGATGTGTCCGATGGGGGTTTGTCAGATAACCTACTTTGAGTTTTGTTGCAAGTATTTGAAGATTACATCCACGTGGGAGATGTTCCACATCTTTTACAAAATGAGTAGGTGAATCGGTTGGTATTATTTAATCAACATGCCAACGTTACCCCACACGCAGGGAAACTGTCGTGGAGCTTCCACGATTCGAAGAATAAATTCTTTTACTTCCGCACGGGTATTATTTCGATCAAGATAACTTTTCGACTTTTGGCTACCAAGATCAAGGACCCCAAGATAATTCTCTATGATGGGACCAGCTATAACTCCCGCGAGAGAGCAAATTTTGCTCATCTCGAATGACGAGTCGGTCGCTTCTTCTAGAGATTTTTTTTAAGTTTGTCGTAAGACCTTGATTGTATAGGTGAAAGGCACAACCGACTATAGTGGGTAGTGCCGGTTCTGGAAATGGGAGACCTATAAGTATTGTGGGTCACAGTGGTGGTGGTGGTGGTTCTGTTTCCAGTGCGAGGAAGGAGAGTATCGGTGGTGCTGGTGAAGGTATGAAGAGGAAACAAGCTAGCTGTGGTGTAGGTTCAAAGAAAGAGGCCACTGGGTGGTGTTGACTTCCTTGTTAAGCCCACAACCGCTCCGAGTGGTGGGTACAGTAGTGGTGAAGGGACGAAGAAGAAAGAAGTTGTTGGATCCTACGGTTCTACGAAGAGATCCGTCGATGATGACTTTGATACTACAGTCAAACTTGCTACTGCTCCTAGCGGCGTGGGTGGCAGTAGTGGTGATACCTTTATTCTACCGCCACCCCTAAGCAAATGAGGACCCAACACAAGCTGAACACTTACACTTTAGTTGAGCCAATAGTCCAGAAGCGTCAAGGCACGGGGGCATAAAAAACCAAGGTAATGAATGAGCAAGTAACAGAATTGCTAAACGCGGACATCATTCGCGAAATTCGATACCAAACGTGGGTCGCAAACCAAGTCATGGTCAAGAAAAGCGACGGAGCCTGGCAGATGTGCTTAGATTATAAAGATTACAACAAGGCGTGTCCAAAAGATATTTATTTGAAACGACCGCGCATACACTTTCCTTTCATCCTCTCTCTAACCTTTTGTATCTTTGTATAAAAAATTCACACCTACAACTTGTTAAAGTGTTAAAAGGTGCAATCACTAGCCCTTTTATTTCATCCTAATTGTGTACTGAAATGAGTATCATGTTTCAATTTTTGTGTAAGTGATGGTGAATTTTACAATGGTGGTTATGAGGTTTGTTTTTCTTTTATGGTAAACTGCCATTTTGGTCCCTGTGGTTTGGGCAGTTTTGTCATTTTAGTCCAAATCTCAAACTTTTTAAATCTGGGTCCCTGTGGTTTCATTTTTATTGCCAATTTAGTCCAAAATTCAAAAACTCTCATTTTTACTGTTTCAACATGCCTATTTTGTATTTTTGTGCAGGGGTATTTTTGTTCAAGTGTTTTTTATTTAACATTTTCTTAATTAAAAAACTCAAATAAATATCCTTATCAGATGTCGTTCCTTATTTACATTATCTTCAACCTCCCAAATAAAACCCTAGCCAGAGATCATCTTCAACCCCAAAATTAAAATTATATAATTACCCAGCTCTGTTCTATGTCATCTCCTCCAAACGATCATCTTTTCCAAAAGAACAACTTAACCAAATTACTCACAATCAAACCAAAATTAACACTAAAAATTTAAAATACATCAACAACTCCATTGACTAATATTATATTCTAACTAATTAACATCAGAATAATTACATCAACAACAACCAATAGATAGAAAATAGATACAAAATAGTTCCAAAACGATACCGTTTTCTCTCCGGCGCTTGCGATTCCGCACCCAATCAACAATACTAGTGCAACCTTCTCCATCAAGTCTAGCCTCAGCGGATTCACAAACAATCTCAATTCGAAGAGTACGATCAGAGAAATTGCTATCGTTGAAGGCGAAACCGAAGTCGCGTCACCACAGCTGACATCGGAGGAAGTGTAGTCGGAAGAGTCCATGACAACCGTTGTTCTCGGACCCTGTTATGCTAATCTTTAACAAATTTACCCGATCCGCAAGAGACTCTGACCCGCACCACTCCCAACCACCACCCCATATCTGAGGAGGACGGCGGCGGCTACTACCAGATCTGAGGATGAGAAGAAAGGCGGCGATGGTTTAGATTTTAGTTGCAGGTTGTAGGTTTCGATTTCGTCTCTCAACCACCACCAGATAGAAAGGGATAAGAGAGTTGCAGGTTTTGATTTTATGTATGTGGTGTGGTGTGGTGTGGTGTGGATAGAGAGAGATCTGAGATTGAGATGGAGGTGGTGGTGTGGTGTGGACAGGGAGAGAGAGGTGAGATTGAGATATAGATATTGATTTTATATTTTTAATTAATAATTTTTTATTATAATGACCAATTTGCCCCTGAACAAGAAGACAAAATAGGCAGCTTTCAACAGTAAAAAAAGAGGGTTTTTGAATTTTGGACTAAAATGGCAACAAAAGTGAAACCACATAGACCCAGATTTAAAAAGTTTGAGATTTGGACTAAAATGACAAAAGTGTCCAAACCACAGGGACCAAAATGGCAGTTTACTCTTTATGGTATCTTCAAGGCGTTTTTAGGTTTTTTTTTTTCTCTTTTTTGTTGTTTCTATATTGTTAGAGATGTGTTTTAATAGCTTTCGGTTCTTATTTTGGTTTAACGATTGACATCACTCTTTTGGCTAGCTTTTTTTGATTTAGACGTATAACCCTCTTTTGGCTATGATTTGCTTTGATTCACTATAGTTGTAGTGGTTATAGATTGTCAGAGATGCAACCATCACCAAAAATGTAATTTGCTCAAACTGTAACTTATTAGGCTGTTGGGTATGGGGGAGGATAGTCTCCAAAGGACTACCCGCCACGTAGGCGCCACGTAATCACGGGAGGAGGATAGTCTCTTTGGTGACTACCTAAGGGTGTGGGGACTACCCCACTTTAATAAAAAACAATATATATTCAGGAGAGAGAGAGAGAGAAACAATGAAGGTGGCCCACCACTTGCCCCGTCTTCACCGTCGGAAATCCGACGCATTTGCCGAGCCGGGCCCCTTGGGGGCGGTGTGTGACGCAGCTAAAGGGGGGGACGGGCCTTCCGACGAAGCCCATACCTGATAGTCTTACAAATACACACAAGTATCACATACCCTCTCAATCATTGGCTCTAGGATCCAAGGAATGTAGTGTTCCCAAAGGAGTGTGAAGTCATCACCACCAAACATCACCCCATCAATATGTCCAAGGCCACTGCTTACACTCCTTGAACACACACCCCCAATCAATGTGAATGTTAGATGGTAAAGATGCAAATAAATAAATAAAATAATATAAAATAATTTAAATCGTTGTTTATGTACAAACCCCATGTTCATACATGTGTTGGTAAGACACATATAACACAACAAACATTAGTCTACTATTGGAGCCATGCCCCAACCCCGGAGTTGCATAATGGAGCCATTACCATGAACTGTGGCATCATTTTCCATGAATAGATCCACACCATCATCTCTAGATGTCTTGCTTGCGGACACATGTACTCGTCGCCCTGATAGGCTTGTGAATTACCACACCCACCAGAGCTATTGATTCCCCTTACGCGCATGAAATGTGGGGTTACCAATGCGACGATATCTGTATTGCTATCTCGTTCTACATACTATGTGACATCATCTTAAAAGGAATGAGAACGTCATACATACATAGCTACACTTGTACACATCTTAGTTTAATAAAGGGTGTCTCAGGTGTCATGTTCGAGGTCATATATCTAACATGATTTTTGGGTTCTGTTCGTGTCAAGTTAAACCCACGATCTTAACCCATTTAGAAACCATAGTTTTCACACTATACTCCATTTTCACAACCTTACCTTTACCATCCCTTCCATTAAATTTACCTTCTTTTTTTTTTTTTTTTTTTCTAAATTACCTATTGATATAAATGACATATTGACATATTTAAAACCATAGTATCTTTTTTAGCCAATTCATCTACTTCCAACCCTAATTGTTTTTTTTTTTTTTTTTTTTTAAAGCCTAAACCTTTATACATAACGGCTATTTAACAAAGTTTGGAAAAGAAATGCCCAAATATCATGCAATGAGTTCGACCTTGCTCAAATATTTCCAGATTAATGCCAACTTTTGTTGGGGAATTTAGAATGCAACAGATGATTTGAGAGGCGTGTAATCACTTTTAAATCAAATTATTTCAGTGGTTCTCCCGAATAATTAAAAGTGGTTTTTCCGAATAATTCAAACGAATACAACTTAGAATTTGAGAATATAACTAGTATGTGAATTGGTGATGAATTTGAATTGGTTCTCCCGAAAATGTTCGTCAAATTATGTGACGACACGTGTCCAATCCTCCAACTAATCCCGACTATGTGGAAGGAGTGATGTGCAAAATATGGTGTATAAAAGCTAACCTAATTTAGACACTCTAATTTTAAATTTATAATCTGAGACTCTCTAAATGCTAGACCACTGACAGGCAAGAGTACCTATCGTACGTAGTAAAGCTTAATGAAGTCCGAGTATCGAACCCACGAGACACTAGTGATGCTAAACTAGAATCTGACTCAACTAATTACTTAACTGGTTTATTTGAGTTTTGAGGGTTTTTAATTAACTAATATCCTAAATTAAACTAACTAAGACGAACTAAGATAATCGAACGACTGGGAACACGAGTTTGAAATCAATCAGAATGAGAAACCACCTAGGCAATGAATCCCTTAGAACATGTAATGACTTATGACTTTGACAATCGACTAAAGATCCGATATCAAATCTGACCAACCTCCAGCTAAGGATGGTTAAATTCTACAGTAACTAGTCAGCTCAGAGCGGGACCCCCACTCTCCAGTTCCTAGAAACCGAACTATGAAGAACAATCAGAACACGTAATGAAGTGCTAAGATGGATCGACTCGACCTATCGACACCGAATCCCACAACTATTAGGATATGTAACACCACCGGTATTAACGATCCTCTAATAGTGAAGCTAACCCCAACTTGATTCACCGAATACCTAGGAATAACTAAACGCGAATAAATAGACAAACCCCGAGTTACCAGCGGTTCAAACTATCAAACAACGTCTAGAACAGACCCAGCAATCCCAAATCATATTTCTATTCAATGAAATTGGATGCACACCTTAACCTAGCTGATCGAACTAACTTGGTTACCTTGGATTATTTCTAAAACCAAACTCTAAATCGAGAACCCGGAGTAAACGATTTATAAGTGACTAAAACGTGCCTAGGGTGAATTTCTTGTTTCCAAACACATCAAAATCAATAACCAAACAATAATCACAACCAAGAACAAGCACACATATTCATAATCAGCAACAAATCAAAGTAATTTTAAATTAAAACGCGTCGTAGTCGATAAACACCAAATAAAAGTCAAAACAAAAATTCCAGGTTCATCAAAACTTAGGCGGAACGATAAAACTAGCCAACAATCATGTTTGAATAATCAAAACAATAATATTTATTAATAGATATCATAATCAAACGAGTTTAAACAAAAAAGAAACCGAAAAATAAAAATTAACGCATGTCGAATCTTCGTTCTCTCGATCCCCGGTTCGTTCTCGTATTGATCCTTCTCCAACTCTCTTGAATCCGCCTTTTGAATCCTCGACGTGCGTCTGTCCTCTCTTCGTATCGGCAGCGTATGTGAATATATTTTTTCGTTCAAGTCCACAAGAGCCGTCAACGTCTTGCGTCCCCCTTCGGCCCTTCGTATCCACTTCTGCTGTCCAATCCTCTAACCCTTTTCCAATCATGGGCCAAACTCATTAGTGACATCATGGATGCAGTCCATTTAATTTTTTGTTGAAGCCCAATTTGTTTATATAATTCATTCACTTTGGTATCTACTATTTGCAATTGTAAAATAACTATACATTAATAATGACTACATTGAATATCAAGAACTACTAAAGATCAAGAATACATTAAATTACAATTATTACATTGTTTCTTTTATAGTTCTACGGCATATTACAAAAAAGAATGAACCAAATAATTAATGATCAATTAAGTACATTTACATTCTCTATAATGTATTCATTATTTACATGTTGATAATTAACTTCAAATTATGTTTACTATCAATTCCAATTAGCAACTGTACTCTTGATCTTAAATTTTTTAACTTCTTTAAATTGTCTTTTTCTGTTTTGTAAATTCATCGTTTTGCTTGTTTTCATTTGAAACCGACAAGATCAAATTATGAACCAATTAGGAGTAATAATCAATAAAAACTTACCAAAAAGTGTACGGAAATATTTATAAAAAATGTATAATTTTGAGCATATCAAGGAGGAATCTCCAACTAATCCCGACTATGTGGAAGGAGGAAGGACCCACATTGTACGTTCACTGAAACGTGTCTCGTATCTCCGACTATTATTGTGTGTTAGCTAAAACACGTCCTGAATTCTTCGAATAATCCCATCTATGTGGAAGGAGAGGACAAAACTGCCCAAATGGGAATTTATCAAAGTTTAAGGACTAAAATATAAAAATCTCAAAATATTGTTTCTGGAGGTCCCTTACGGACCGCAAGGCTTAGCCCTTATGGTCCGCAAGGGTGTTTAAATAATTCTGAGCGCCTAAGGTCCTTACGGACCGTAAGGTATCACTCTTACGGTCCGTAAGAGGATGCAAGTGACAGATTAATGGCATTTGGCTGCCTTGGCTGCCAAGGTTGCCATCTAAATCTTTTTGTGCCACACTTAACCTCATGCTAACAAGTGTCCTATCACTAATCATGTTCTTAGCACACATGGGGACACTTGGCACATTCTTATGACTTAAAGATTAATATAAATACCCATATAAGGGATCCATTATTCTTCACACCTTTCATATCTTCTTCCTCTCTTCTTTGGAGCTTGTTTCAATTATTTGGAAGCCTCCTTCCGAGTTTAAGTGTTTTCCAATGCTAGTAAGTACTCTCTTTAGTCTATTTCATTTTATTAGGCTAGTTGTTAGCCGGAAGTCAAGCAAATTGACTTTTTCTTTGACTTTCGGTTATAACCATTATTGTCAAGCCAAAGTCGGTTTGAACATGGCTACGTGATGTTAATAATGAAGGTAATAATCCCCTGAGATTATACCTTCTAAAGATCACGTTAAGTAGGCGAAATAACGGTTCGAATTTATATTAAATAAAAAGGTCAAAAAACGTAAACTTTGCAAATTACGATAATTAAGTTTCTAACTATTAAAACCTTAAATTTTGACATCATATCAGTTTATAAAACATATTAGGACACGTCTAAACATGTTCAACTCGTCATTTCTTGATTAGAGCTCAATTCTATATCGAAAGTCAAGCAGTTTGACTTTTGCTTTGATTTTCGATTCTGACCCGTTTGGTCAATGTTAGAACTTGTTTAAAACTGATATTATGACCATATTTATATAATGTATAACCCTTTGAAGTTATACCTCTTGGTCATAATGTTTGGTGGGTCAAATGACAAGTCTAGTAATTATATTTTTTTTAAATGATGACTATGCCCTTCTCATCCTAAAAAGAAATGGTTTTCAAACCAAAATAGCTAACATTCTGACTTTTAAACATAATGTATAATATTATAAAATGTGTTTTGACACCTTGGACTTGTCATAAGACCCTTTCGAACACGCTTTTACGCGCATAGCTAGTTATACGAACCTAGTTCGTATAATTTAGGCGTAACGGGTCTAATCACTTCAAAACATAATGTTTGGTTAATTGACCTTTATCCAAAGAGTTATTGCACTCGGATAGGCATAACCCACATTTATTCCGGTCTACGCTTAATCTAGCGAATCTATTCTTAAGTAACGGGTCATGTCTAAAGGAACTAACCTATGACCCATATACATTCTAACAGATAACTATTTTTGTTCATTCCGGGCTATAGAACCCCATAGATAATCGGACTTGGGTCAATAATACTTTTACTTGCGCCTTTTGCTAAACTTTAATCGTATTCGGTTGGAAGCTAGCAAAAGGTAAATACTCTTAACTTATTTTATTTTTAAACTTAGGGTATGGCAAATATGCCACTTGGGACGGGTATTATATAAATGATCCCTGTGATTTCTTATAAATATAAGAACTCGGTTTAACCCGTTTTACTTGATAACTGAAACAATTGGGGGTTATTGGTACCGTGTCCGGGCGTCCCGACTCATTAACTATTATGGCCATACGGAATAATGTGCAGGGGTAGGCATACCGACTGTAAGACACATTTATTCAACTTTGGTGTGTACCCTTAATCATTATAGCACAGAAAATGACCGGCTCTGATCTCTGGTTCCCATTGTATGACAAGTGTGTAAATCTGGTGACAAGATACAATCCCAAGAAATATTAAATGATTACCTACGGGTTTTCCCTACGTATAAAACTATTTTTGAAAAACCGTTTTCAAAACGAGTCAGTTAATTGTATTTACCAGCGAAAGCTGACATATTTTCAAAATATTGAACCGCAGGTACCGAACCTTATCATAGGCTGGGAATCCAGGTCGGCCAGAATAAAGGCTATGGAATTTGCAACTCCTCAGCTTAAGGCCTGTGATGTCTAAAGCTCTTTTTATTAGATCCCGCATATGGGCTTGTACTCGAACGCTTGTACAACTTTTATGCATATATTCAAGCTTTTATTAAATGAATATTTTTACTCATTACTTCCGCTGCATTATAACTTGTGATACTGTTATCCAATCATCACAACCCATCCGGGCCCACCGTAAATCAGGGTGTGACTCTAGCTAATATATTTAGAAAATGGTTCATCAACTCTTCTAGGAAAATGTTGGTTTCTAAAGTCGCTAGGGGATAGTATTCTAAAACATCATTTAGAGACGAATTATGTTAAGTCCTAATCGACAATCAAACCGAACATAAAAGTAGAAGAAAAGAATTAAAGATGAATAACACTCAATCTTATTAATCAGAAAATAACTCAAAAACTCTTAATCACAACTTCCATTAGGTTATATAGAACATGATTTTTACAATTAGAGTATGACTCAACTTTCTAACTAGATAATAATAGAATAAATCCACATGTTTATATAACCAATTTATTATAAATTATATATAACTGTCAAAACTAACATGTATCAAGAAACAACTCTCTATGTTATCGATGAACAATGATGTGCGTGAGTGTCGTATAGTTTTTAATATATACTTTAAGCCCTTTTTAACACTTTAGCCAAGTTTTAAATTTATAGAACACGATATTTACTAACACTAAACACACATATGGGCAAGTGCACCCATCGTGAGCGTAGTATAGTGTTGGTAAGATACCGAGGTCGTCCAAGGACACAAGAGCTTTTAATACCGGTTTATCCTCAACGTCTAATCAAATCAAAAGTTTAGCAAAATGTTTTAAACTAGAAAATAAAAACTAAAAATGCTGAAAAATAAAAATAAAATAAAAACAGATAAACAAGATGAATCACTTGGATCCGACTCGCCTTTAGTGTAACCTTTGACTATTTCCGCACTTTTGCACTTTTTAAGAGATTATCTTAGTTATAGTAGTAGGCCCCTCTTTTGAAGGTGACGTTACCCTCAACCCAGTAGTTTGAGTCGGCAATGATACAATTCTAAAGGGTTGGATTATTGAAAGATAATTAATTAAGTTATTAATGCATATTATGGTAGGCCCCTCTTTTGAAGCTGACGTTACCCTCGGCTAAGTAGTTTGAGTCAGCAGAGATACAATCCTAAGTAGCCGGATTAAAGTTTTCATAGTAGTTTACATATAAGGGGATCAATGAGTTCGGACCCCCGCCATCCAATACCAGTGGGTATTGAAGGAGGTCCTACTAAAATTGAGCCAGGTCCTTGCAGGATCTGTACACTGAACAAGGCATGACTCTTACCAAACCGTTCCCTTAACCCCAACCAGGTAGCCAACATATCTACATATAGACCGTGGAGATATGAATGGTGTAAATCTTTTATTTTATATAGACAGTAAAATAACGCCAAGACATCACGGACAAACGATAAGTGATGCGTGTGAAGTGTCGTATATTTTTTAATGTATATTTTAAGCCCTTTAACACTTTTTTAACCAAGTTTTAAATTTATAAAACACGATATTTACTAACACTAAACACACATATGGGCAAGTGCACCCATCGTGAGCGTAGTATAGTGTTGGTAAGATACCGAGGTCGTCCAAGGACACAAGAGCTTTTAGTACCGGTTTATCCTCAACGTCTAATCAAATCAAAAGTTTAGAAAAAGGTTTTAAAATAAAACTAACTAAAATGCTGAAAAATAAAATAAAATAAAAAACAGATAGACAAGATGAATCACTTGGATCCGACTCGTGTTTAGTGTAACCTTTGATTATTTCCGCACTTTTGCACTTTTTAAGAGATTATCTTAGTTATTGTAGTAGGCCCCTCTTCTGAAGGTGACGTTACCCTCAACCCAGTAGTTTGAGTCAGCAAGGATACAATCCTAAAGGGTTGGATTATTGAAAGATAATTAATTAAGTTATTAATGCATATTGTGGTAGGCTCCTCTTCTGGAGGTGACGTTACCCTTGGCTAAGTAGTCTGAGTCAGCAGGGATACAGTCCTAAGTAGCCGGGTTAAAGTTTTAATAGTAGTTTACATATGAGGGGGTCAAGGAGTTCAGACCCCCACCATCCAATACCAGTGGGTATTGAAGGAGGTCCTACTAAAGTTGACCCAGTTCCTTGCAGGATCTATACACTGAACAAGGCAAGACTCTTACCAAACCGTTCCCTTAACCCCAGACCAGGTAGCCAACATACCTCCATATAGACCGTGGAGATATGAATGGTGAAAATCTTTTATTTTATATAGACAGTAAAATAATGCTAAGACACCACGGACAAACGATAAGGAAGACTCACCTTCAACATAAGAAACTAGTTATTAAAGTCATTAATTCATAACCAAATAAAAAGTGCGAAAAGATTAAAAATAAAAAGTATTACACTAAACACTTGTCTTCACCAAGAGATGTAAGAGACTTAGGCAAACATGGCCTTTGATTGTCAAGAACTCTTACGATCAATCTTGGATCCCGAGACTACTCACACACTCTATGATGGATGATGGATGATGGTGGTGGATGTGGGTTGTGATGGTGGTGGTGGGTGGGTGAAGTGTGAGAGAGGTGGTTTGCCAAGGGATGGTTTGCAAATGAGCCAAGCACCCCTATTTATAGCCTGCACAGAAGCCTGGACACGGCCCCGTGTCCACCCGTCTTCTCTTCCTTCATTAAATGCAGTTTGTCTGCATTAGTTGACCACGCCCCCGTGTCCGATGGGCACGACCCCGTGTGCCGAAGCGTATCTGTACTATCAAGATTTCCTCAGATTCTGCGAATCTTAGAGTTGACCACGGCCCTGTGTCCGCTGGGCACGCCCCCGTGGTGGGTGATAGAAGCTTCTACAGCTTTGTCTTTTCTGCAGACACTTGGGCACGCCCCAGTGCTCATTGAGCACGGGGCGTGTTCAGCCTTCTGTTCTCTTGTTTTACTTGGGAAGATGCTGTCGAGGGGTCGGCCAGGCCACGTTTATCCCTTTTCTTGTATATATGTTAGATTTAGATGCCTTTTTGCTTCTTTTGTTCATTTGAGCTCATTTAATCCTGAAAATACAAAAGGAAGACAAAAACACACTTTTTCCAACATTAGTACTAAAAAAGGGTTAGTTTAATGCCACATTTGATGTAATTTATATGTTGCATTTTGCGCACATCAATAAGGAAGATTCACCTTCAACATAAGAAACTAGTTATTAAAGTCATTAATACATAACCAAATAAAAAGTGCGAAAAGATTAAAAATAAAAAGTATTACACTAAATGCTTGTCTTCACCAAGTGATGTAAGAGACTTAGGAAAACATGGCCTTTGATTGTCAAGAACCCTTACGATCAATCTTGGATCCCGAGACTACTACACACACTCTATGATGGATGATGGTGGTGGATGTGGGTTGTGATGGTGGTGGAGGGAGGGTGTAGTGTGAGAGAGGTGGTTTGCCAAGGGATGGTTTGCAAGTGAGCCATGCACCCCTATTTATAGCCTGCACAGAAGCCCGGACACGGCCCCGTGTCCACCCATCTTCTCTTTCTTCATTAAATGCAGTTTGTCTGCATTAGTTGACCACGCCCCCGTGTCCGCTGGGCACGACCCCATGTGCAGAAGCGTATCTGTACTATCAAGATTTGCCTAGATTCTGCGAATCTTTGCGTTGACCACGGCCCCGTGTCCGCTGGGCACACCCCCGTGGTGGGTGATAGAAGCTTCTATAGTTTTGTCTTTTCTCCAGACACTTGGGCACGCCCCCATGCTCACTGAGCACGGGGCGTGTTCAGCCTTCTGTTTTCTTGTTTTTGCTTGGGGAGATGCTGTAGAGGGGTCGGGCATGCCACGTTTATTCCTTTTCTTGTATTATTGTTAGATTTGGCTGCATTTTTGCTTCTTTTGTTCATTTGAGCTCATTTAATCCTGAAAATACAAAAGGAAGACAAAAACACACTTTTTCCAACATTAGTACTAAAAAAGGGTTAGTTTTATGCCACATTTGATGTAATTTATATGTTTCATTTTGCACACATCAAATACCCCCACACTTGAATTTTTGCTTGTCCTCAAGCAAAACTCTTTATAATGTGGCTTACACTCCTAAATGGAATGGGTAGAAGAGAAGGTTTTTGGGCTTGTCATAGAGTGTCGGGATTCCAAGATTCTTTATTATGTTTTATTTTTATTTTATTTACAATCCTATTCGTCGTGATTTATTTAGAACATTACACAAGATAAATTACTTATTAGGACATAACATGCCTCTTTAAAATTCCATTTATATACAAGTTCACATACCTCACGGGGAATCACTCAACACTCGGCCGAAGATGTATTTTTTTGAAACACTCGAGAGCGGCATGGAACTTACTTCTACCATATGCTTGCAAAGCAATCAATCCTCCTCCTTTTTAACTATACACCTTTGTAAATATTAAGAGGACTTTTTGGGGGAAGGGTTAGGCTTGGGTTAAAGGTAGGTGGTTGGGTTAGTGGTTAGTAGAAAAGGGCGAAAGGCGTAAAAAGCGTCAGTTTTCGTAAAACATTTTGTTTTTGTGACTTTTTATTTTAATGAAGCATTATTCAAACAAGCCTTCTTTTTGATGAGCTTTGTTTGTTTATTGCTAACTTCATTTTTCTTTTCTTCTTTATGATTTTTTTTTTTGATAAGGAAGTCACAAGAAAACCGAGCTTTGTTACTAAAATAAAGGATTTAAAATGAAAAAGGGTTTTGGTGGGTAAAAAGGATGTTTGTTTTGGGTTAAGAAATGAAAAAGTTTAGGCTCAAAGGGGTTAACTAGGGGGATTTTGGGTAGATGGTAAAAAAAAGAAAAATAATGGTGTTGAAATAAAAAGGGTTAGTCCTAATGCCTCCATCATTTACTTACTTGGGTTTAAGTTGGTAAGGACCGGGAATGTATTGTCGTGACAAGTTCTAGAGTTGTAAGAACCAAGCGGCTATTCACACAAGAAACGAAAAATGAGCATTTAGTTTAAAGATGTATATTTATATGCTCAATAAAGGATCAAAACTCACTTTTTGTGGGAATGTGTTTTTATGTGATCAAGTATATATAATCAAATTTTAACTAGGTTTGTCATGCCGTTTTCATATTTTTCTTATGTTGGTTCTTTTTATCACGACACTATCGGTTGTAAATTTGTAAAAATATAACCTTTTTAGAACTTGAAATTCCCAAATTAAACCAAGACAAGAAAAAAAATGAAAAGATTTTGAAAAAATTTGGGGTGTTTAGCGGTTCCAATAGAGTTTTGTGTAAGACTTGTAATTAGGACTTGCAAAATTCAAGGTTTTAGCATCCCCCCCACACTTAAATTACACATTGTCCTCAATGTGTCCCAAAAATAAGTTTTTAGGTTGATTGAATGTGTAAAAGTGTGTTTAAAAACAATTTTTATGTTACTGGGCATCTGGACACGGGCCCGTGGTATCCGGGCACGGCCCCGTGTTCAGATTGCCAGTAACAGAAATCATTAAAAAGAAACAGAAGCCTGGGCACGGGGGCGTGTTCAGCGAACACGGCCCGTGTCCTAAGTAGCCGGATTAAAGTTTTAATAGTAGTTTACATATGAGGGGATCAATGAGTTCGGACCCCCGCCATCCAATACCAGTGGGTATTGAAGGAGGTCCTACTAAAATTGACCCAAGTCCTTGTAGGATCTATACACTGAACAAGGCAAGACTCTTACCAAACCGTTCCCTTAACCCCCGACCAGGTAGCCAACATATCTCCATATAGACCGTGGAGATATGAATGGTGTAAATCTTTTATTTTATATAGACAGTAAAATAACACCAAGACACCACGGACAAACGATAAGGAAGATTCACCTTCAACATAAGAAACTAGTTATTAAAGTCATTAATACATAACTAAATAAAAAGTGCGAAAAGATTAAAAATAAAAAGTATTACACTAAATGCTTGTCTTCACCAAGTGATGTAAGAGACTTAGGCAAACATGGCCTTTGATTGTCAAGAACTCTTACGATCAATCTTGGATCCCGAGACTACTACACACACTCTATGATGGATGATGGATGATGGTGGTGGATGTGGGTTGTGATGGTGGTGGAGGGTGGGTGTAGTGTGAGAGAGGTGGTTTGCCAAGGGATGGTTTGCAAGTGAGCCAAGCACCCCTATTTATAGCATGCACAGAAGCCTGGACACGGCCCCGTGTCCATTGGGCATGGCCCCGTGTCCACCCATCTTCTCTTTCTTCATTAAATGCAGTTTGTCTGCATTAGTTGACCACGCCCCCGTGTCCGCTGGGCATGACCCCGTGTGCAGAAGCGTATCTATACTATCAAGATTTGCCTAGATTCTGCGAATCTTTGCGGTGACCACGGCCCCGTGTCCGCTGGGCATGCCCCCGTGGTGGGTGATAGAAGCTTCTACAGTTTTGTCTTATCTGCAGACACTTGGGCATGCCCCCGTGCTCACTGAGCACGGGGCGTGTTCAGCCTTCTGTTATCTTGTTTTTGCTTGGGGAGATGCTGTCGGGGGGTCGTGCATGCCACGTTTATTCCTTTTCTTGTATTATTGTTAGATTTGGCTGCATTTTTGCTTCTTTTGTTCATTTGAGATCATTTAATCCTGAAAATACAAAAGGAAGACAAAAACACACTTTTTCCAACATTAGTAATAAAAAATGGTTAGTTTTATGCCACATTTGATGTAATTTATATGTTGCATTTTGCACACATCAAACAACAACAGGAACAATGAAATCAGATACAAGAACTTTACAACCTCACAACTAACACTCACTGATCATCAGCACAATGATCAGAACTCATTTATACAGGATCGGAAAAGAAACAGATCTTAAAACAAGTTCGAATCAACAAACCCTAAGAGAGAAAGTGTAGAGAAGACAACTATGTGAGAGAAGGTAAAAAATATCTCGAATGATCTAATCGAAAGTAATGAGAGAGAAGCCCCTTTATATCGCTGTAAGGCCATATAATTGAGTAGGTTTACGCTTATCTTTATCAAACACAATTACAAGCTATTGGGCTTAGCTTTCTAGTGGGTTAGATGGTATTGGAATAAGCCATGTGGGCTATTTAAGTGATTTGGGCTTTTTTAGTTAAGAATGTGCATGTGGGCCAGGCCCAGTCTGTAACTAGGTCACCCTACATAACTATAAATAGGGTGAGCCTAGGTCATTATAGGGTTGCTGTTCAGTATATTGTTCTTCCTAGTCTTTTCGAATTCTGTGTACCAGCCGGTTCTTAGAAACTCAATCAGTTACGTTCTTGTTCATCTCACTTTCATTTGTATTTCGCACTTTTGATTGTGTTAGTGATATCCGGTTGATAGTTTTGGGACTTACAATTGGTATCAGAGCCTGAGAAGTCTTTCGTAGGCTCGGTTGTGTTAGATATCATTCGAAGAACAAGAAAACCGTTTGCAGATTCAAAGAACATGAAGAACTGGTTGAAGACGTCAAGAACAGTTCAAGAACAATTAAAGAATTCAATTTTGATTCGTTTGGGAAAGAGAGAGATTGTGTTTGCATGTTTGTAGGGATTATTGGTGGAAAAGATATATTGGAAAATTGGTTTTCGAATTTTTCCTTGATTTTAGGGATCTGATTGTTGACTTTTTCTCAAGGAAACGAGTGTACGACCACTAAGAGATTGTGCAATTTAGTGTGCGACTACATTCAATTCAATTGTGTACATTTCATCATACATCACATCTTCAATTCAATATTAAAGTGTGCACAGTGTGGGACCTGAATATAAAAGTGTGCGACTATTTATAATCATCATCTTCAGATATACTATGCGATCTACTTTTACAACTCAAAGTGGGAGTGTGTAAACATTATTGTGCGACTACAAAGCTGGTGATCATCACTTGCACGTGTAACAAGATTTTCAAGTAATGATCATCAACTACTGTGCGACCAACATCAAAGTGTGCGACCTCCTGATATCATCACTGTAAATCAGAGTATGCGATCTCCTGCTCATCATCATCAGAGTGTGCGACATACATCATAATCGTTTCTCATCTTTCATCCAAGTTTAAACATCATCAGAATCATCATCTCCATTTTGAATCCGAAACAGTATCAATCATCATCATCATACAACCACCGCACACCACACCGCTCAAGACCACACACTACATCACTACCGTCTTCCGTTCACCTGCAACTTCACTGTTCACCACCTTTCATCTCCGTTCACCTTCAACGATCTCATCATCACATCCGACCCGCCACCAAACACCGGAACCGCACACCATTTCGAATTCACCGTCGCCATCACACCATACACGTTAATCATCTTCATCGTCACCTACAACTCCACTTCGTCACGACCTGCAACCGTCGTCTCCTTCACCACTTACCTTTGTCATTTTCACCGACGACCTTCAACTGCAACCACCACCGAGTTATCTCCTTCGTCACTGTTCGAATTAGATTATCTTCTCCGTTCTCCGGTCATAACCTTCGTCACCTTCATCATCGTTGTTCCTGATCTTCATCAGTTTAGTTGATGATCTGTAAGATTAAATATATTATGACTTAATATTTAATCTAGTAGCCATTATAATCATTTACATAATATAGATCAAAATATATAACAACCTATTAAATAATTAGTTGGTAAGTGTTGATGGACCATATTACCCTTATTAACCAATTAGGTTTCCTCTTGGGTGCTTATATAAGGAGACTTATGTAGAGGTTCTAAGGTTAGACACATAACCTAATAATCATAACATCAATATCGACCTCCCTCTCCATAACCAATACCCTTTTCGGTTTGATTATTACCATCATCAGTCAGCACCCTAAGGAGGAACCAGATCACCTTGACTAAGATGTCGAACTCTATGGCTTCTTCTCTCACTGGATTCTCCTCTATACTGTCTGCTGTAACAGGTATGTTTTCATGTTTTCCATTATGTTTAAAACAGAACTGATCCAACATGTGGTATCAGAGCATATGTTAATTAGTCAGTTCTGTTTTCGTATCCATCAATTCTGGGATAGAAATCTGGAAAACGAAATTTTGAAAGCCACATATAATTCACAGCCGGTTTTGAGTCATATATATCCACTCGAGATCATTGTTTTTGGAAAAAAGATTAATTATATGTTCACTCGAAATCAAATGGGTTATGTTTTATGACCGAAATATGTTTAGAAACATTAAAAATTTCAGGTTTCGGGTTCCAGAATTATGTTTTAATTTTTAGGGTTCATCACACGTTCTTAGGAAAATTCGAAAATTCCTTTATGTTTTGGAATGTAATTAGGATTAATGAGTGTTTTTTCCTGTTTGGTCCAATTTTATCTTCTAAGTTTATTCGAAAACTGTTAATTGATAATCAGATAAAATTTTTCGAAATATTTTGATAAAATTAGATCATCACTAAAACAGGAAACCATATCTCAAAATCCCTAAGAATTCGAATTTTCAGTTATGCTTTCACAACAACAGCTGTCTACAGAGGTTCGAGGTCATCATTAACGAGTCGAGACCAAGATTTCGACTCGAGACCACAAGGTCTCGACTGGAAATCATAAGGGTTTCTTCAATCTTCACAACTCGAGACCATGGTTGCAACTCGAGACCAAGATTTCAACTCGAGACCACAAGGTCTCGAATCGAAATCCTAAGGGTTTTCAGTCCATCATGACTCGAGATCATGTTTGCGACTCGAGACCAAGATTTTGACTCGAGACCACAAGGTTTCAACTCGAAGTCGTAATGGTTCTCAAATCTTTACAAATCGAGACTATGATTCCAACTCGAGACCAAGGTTGCGACTCGAGATCTCACTCGAGACCTCATAATTGAGTCGAAACCTTATAACTGAGTCGAGATCTGACTCGAAACCTAAGACTAACTCGATGTCTCAATCTCATTACTTTAGGCTGTTTAATGTGAACTAAAATTTGGCTAACAGGTGGTTTGCTATTAAATAATTGGTTTTGTAAATACTTAGTTAATTAATCAGAATCAGATAATGTTTTACAAAACCAAAATAGCTAAACTTGAATGAGCTTCTGATGTATCATTTCTGGCCAAAGCTGATTTGATACATCTACTTATCGTTCAAGTATTACGAAAGCTATGTTAAGAGTGCATTATAAACAAGAATGTCTTAATATCTGGCCAAAGCTGATTTAATTCATTCATATATAACATACTTAACAAGTGCATAACTAAAGTGATTGTTTCATTTCTAGACAAAGCTGATTTGTCATAAACACTTTGCACACATGCTTAAATGATTGCACTTCTGGCCAAAGCTGATTTATCTTCGTTTAAGTAGAATTTAACTAAGTCTATTATTTTGATGTTAGTAATAGACAATATCACAGCTTCATAATTAAAATGGTCATTATTTATGCCTTCCTTAGTTTAACATGCCCTTAGATCACATTAGGACTTCTTCCTTAGTATCATATCTTGCTCATCTTATTTCCCCTATCAGCACCAAATTGCGGGATTCGACCTTTGAGTTGTGATAACTTTGCTGCATGGAAGGATGCTCTCATGCTTACGCTCGGATTGCTTGATTTTAACTATGCTCTAAGAGAGAATAAGCCAGCGGACCTTACTTCTCAAAGTACTGCTGTTGAGCAGTTAACTCATGAAAAATGGACTAGGTGTAACCGCATGTCTCTCATGTTCATGAAGCAGTCCATAAGCAATGCAATCAGAGGAGCCATTCCTGATTCTGAAGATGTGTAACACATCGTAAAATCACGTCCAATAATGTATTGACACGTGTAATAAACCCTAATGAAGTCAAACGTTGAATTTGAGGGACTAATTTTGCGAAAAATCAAAAACTTTGATTATAGAAGGACTGGAAATGTTAACATGCTCATTATAAGCCTCTGAATAACGTTACACAGTAATCATGTTCACAAATGAGCCACTTGTTGATCAAGAGTAGCCGTTTGCGTAATTAATTGAAAGTTTGCGCGATGAAGGGTTAAAAGCATCAACATGTTAATTCTTACCTCTGAGTGACCTTTTAACAAACTGAGAGCTTCATGATAATTGATTATACTCTCGGGAATGCCTAATATTGGCCATTAAGGGCTTTTATGCCTATAAGTAAAGTTACGCGTAACTTTGCAAGTTAGAGGGACTAAAAGTGTCAATATGTTTAATTATACTTCTGAATGACCTTTTTACAAACCCGAAGCATCGCGATGTTTAATAATACTCTCAAGAGTGCCTAACATGGCTTAGATAAGGCTTCGATGCTATTAAACGATGATATACGCAAGTTTACGCATTAGAGGGACCCAAAAGCGTCAACTTTTGAATCTACGCCTTTTGGTGACCATTTAAGCAAACGAGAGCGTAGTAATATTTAAACAAATGCTTGGGAATACCCATTATGGGCCATGGAAGGCTTGGATATCATCAAATGACATTTCGCGCTACTTTGTGCGATTTAAGGGACTATTTACGTCAAACTGCAAAAGTATACCGATTCGTATGGTATCGAACCTTCCGAAATATTATTATAAGTTAAACATGCCCTAAATATCCTTCATATAGCTTAGAAATAGGCTTAGAGGTGTTTGGTGTGCAAAAATAAACTTATTTGATCAACAGGGACTAAAAGCGTCAAAAAGTGCATAAGTTTGCATTTTCGCGCATATCTTACGTTCTGAGTATATATCCGGACATCCAAAAATTTAAATAATCATTAAAATATTTTATTTTAGTGATTGGCATGATAAAATTCCATTTGTCGCTTAATTTGGATCGTTTTTGCGTTCGTTACGACTTCCGTCGTAATTAACCGAACAACGCAACCGTACGACCAAACGAGCCGACATCCGAGATGTTTTTGAGCATATTTTAACTTCCCTATACTTTAAATTTATTTTAGAGTCTTGAAATGGGGTTAACGGGGCTTAAAATTGCCAAAAATCAAGTTTTACAAGTGCAGGGACCATTTTTGAAATTTCTGGCAGATACATTGAACTTGGTCCATTTTTGAGGTTTTGATGGTTTTAACACCATGGTTTTGCACCCTATGGGTTGGTATTTGATGGTTTTAAATGTTCCCATGGTATTCTAAAACCTTGGGCCCTAGTGTAAGGTCATGATTCAAGCACGGTTTACGAGGAACGATCCTAACGGTTTACCGAAATCTATATAAACCCAACACCTTCATTCTCATTCCTCAAAATCTGATTCAAATAGCTCTAAGTTGGGGTTTAACACTTCATACCTGAGCAATTTGAATCAAGATCTTCCTAGCTTGGACCCTTTTTAAGCTTCTTTCGTTCTTTTATGCGTTTTTAAGCGGGAAAGTCAAACAGTGTTTGACTTTTTGCTTTGACCAGTCAATGGTCAACACGAAGTTCGTTTGAACTTCATAACGTGAGTGTAATCACGGTGGTTATAGTCTCTTGTGACTATACCTACTGATTACCACGTTATTTAGGCTTAGGAGACCAGTAAAAGATACGTGCACTTGCTGATTTGTACGGCTGGGATAAATTTATATAATTTGCTCAGGTAAATACTTTTAACTTATTTTCCCTTATACGGGCTTGGGGTACGGTATATAAAATACCGCTTGGTCGGGCATTGAATTGTTAATCATATGAAGGTTAATTTATTGAGATGGCCCGTTTACTATATTTTGTTTGCTTAAAGCCTTTGGGGGGTTAATGACCATGTCCCAGATATCCTTGGCATCATTCATTGAAATGGCCACGACCTAAGCATGGGGTGTAGGCATACACCTGCCGGTGCGTATATAAAAAGATATAACCGCCTGTTCGAGAATAACTCACCGCGGGATTATATTATGTGGTGTGTCAATTAATCTTTAACCCGGTTTTCAGCCCGGGCTACTGAACGTATAATAAACACGTAATTCTTTAACAAGTTTATTTTTAAATAATTATCCCAAGTTATAAAAGATATTTTATGCCTTGTGCATTCAAATCAAATTTTTTAAACATTTTCAAAATGAGTCGGTTAATTGTATTTACCAGTGAAAACTGACGTATTTTCCAAAAAGGTTAAGTGCAGGTACTAATCGGAATAGGTTGGCTACTCCTAGCATCAATAAAGAGTCTTGCAAGCTTAGATGTTTATAAATCTGCTGAACAATGTTTCTTTTAACTTTGATCCGTATGTGGATCCTTTACAACCTTTTTTGTAATAAATGATATTACTTCCATTCGGTTTGTAATGTTTATATCTTTCGACTTCCGCTGTGTATAGAATCTGTGATAAATTTTCTATGATGATATCAACTACGTCACGATACTCCCCACCGGGCCCACCGGTAATACGTGGAAATATCGGGGTGTGACAGGTTGGTATCAGAGCCAACGTTTGAGTGAATTAAACACTAGCCCTTAGTGTTTAATCTCAAATGACACAGTAGCACATTCCTTAGATCTTCTGAGTCTAGACTAAACATAGGAATGCTCTCATCCCTATTAAGTAAACATTGCTTTCGATTTTATGTATTTTGAATATATCGCCAGGCAAGGAAGCTGTCGATGGAAATTATCCACATCCGAAGCCTAGAAAGGCCAAGCTTCGTACCACGACTAGGATAAGCGTACAACCAGTTGGAGGAAAGACCTTTATGAATCTATTCCCAAAAACCAAACTTGTTTAAACCCTTATCCAGACTACGGAGTCCATACCAGAAGGTCCCTGAGGCTCCCATATTGAAGATGATACATGTGGGTGTCATTAAACCCTATTTCTTACCTCTGAGTTTTCAAATTTCAAACTTAGACTATACTAGTCAAAACCTAATCTGTAATCCATGTCATTCCTTTAATCATTGAATCCTTGGATTCTACTTCTGCAATGGGTCCTGATTTGAAATATTATTTATTCACTAAAATCTTCAGAGTCGCTACTGCGTACCACAAATAAAGATGAAGAAACAATCAGAATAAGGGAAAGAAGACATTAGAAGACCCTCCTTCCATCATACTTCTTTTCATTTAAGTCCCTGTTTGGGCATTTAATTATTGTAGTCCTTCGTGGACATATTAATTCATCAAAGTCCTTATAGACTTACCTCTTTTGATAAGACCCCATAAATATATACGTCTACCTATTGAAAATCCCTTTGAGGATATTATCTTTTAATAATAGTCCCTTCGAGGACATTATACTTCAAATAGTCTTTTCATGGACATTATACCCTATTATATTCCATATGTGGACACGAGATTTCATTATAGTCCCTTAGTGGACATGATATTTCATCACAACCTTTGTAGACCTGATATTTTATTGTAGTCCTTTCATGGGCAAACTATTTTAATATAGTCCCTATACGGACATATGATATTTTTATAGTCCCTAGCCGGACTTATAATTTCCTTTTAAGTCCTCTATGGACAAGTATGATATTAAAAGTCCTGTTTGAGGCACTATTGTAAAATTTCCTAATGATTGATTGGGAGTTTTGAAAAAAAAAATTTATATAGGTACTCATATCGTCCTTTATCAATCATTAGTATGAATTTTATTTGAACTTTATCGATCAGCTAAAAAATTTCAAAAGATCTTCTTAATGGTTTACCCCTGCCAAGTGGCAAGTCCACATTAATTGGCCAAAACTTTCGGTAGTTAAGGATAATTATTCCTTCTACTATGATAGTTAAAGGAGTTACCCCTCCTATCCAAAGGTGGCGAACTATGTTCAAGCCTCCAAGCCTATATGATCAATACGATCATGGTAATGTTGTGTGACCATTAAGACAAATTAATCCTTGTTGACATCTAAGAACATGTTAACATTCCTGGCAGTGTGACTTGAGAAACCACGCCAGCCGTCAAGGTATTTTGGACTATGTCCAAGCCTTAAAGCCTATAGGATCGAATTTGATCTTGGCAAGTATCATCAATGTGATGATCAAAATGTAAACATTCGTTAGTGATGAAGTGCCTATGGGCTAAATTTGTTGTTTGATAAAGACAACGACAGTAGTGGTCTATGACTCATGTCTAAGAATATTGGACTACGTCCAAGCATAATAGTCTATATGATCATTACGATCATGACTAATATCGTATAAATACGATGATCACATTATTTGACATCCTTTAGAGATGTTTTCGCCTACGGGCCATATTATATTGTCCATTGTGACAAGGACAGTGGTGATCTCCTATGGTTCCCTGTCCAAGGTAGTGAGCTATGCTCAAACCACATAGTCTATATGATCAATGCGATCAAGAATAATATTATCAAAAAGATGATCATGTGTAAATATCCTTAATAATATTTCACCTACGGGCTATGTATAATATATTGTCCATTAGTGACATTGACATTGTGATCCTTCTGATCCCATGTCCAAGGTAGTGAGTTATGCTCAAGCCTAATAGTCGATGTATGATCAGTGCAATCATGACTAATATCAACTGATACGGTGATCGTATTATTTTATAGGATATTTGAAGTTCAGGCTTAGGCCTTCCTATCTTCATAGTAAGATTTTAAGAAATACTTACGACCCGATGGTTATAATTTATGCATAAATTTTTGGTGCTTAGATAACAAAACTAGAGTAATACAATAAGCACATGGTGGATACGCCGCTGGTACTTCCTATATGTAAGTGTGTTCATTGTATTACCCTTGGTGGCGTTATCCTGAGTCACCATTAGAGATTATGCCGCCTACGGGCTATATACTATGTTGTCCATTAGAGACACTGACATGTGTGACCGTTATGGTCCATCGTCAAAGGTGATGGGCAATGCCCAAACCTTATAGTCTATAAGATCGATGAGATCATGACTAATATACTAAATTGCGATAATTATATATATACACATATGTGTATATATATAAACATCCATTAGTAATGTCCCATGACTTGCCTATGTGCCAAAATGAATCGTCGTTCAAGGACGATGACAGTTGTAGTCTATGACTCCCTGTCTAAAGGTGAAGAACTACGTTCGAACCTTAAAGTCCCTAATCTAATAAGATTGCGACTTATAAATTAATGTCCTCCATGACAGGCTTTTGTTGCCATATCTTATAATGTCCTTTGTGACAAGGCCTTCGTGCCATATGATTTTTATATCATTCAAGACGAACTCATATTTCATATTGTAAAAGCCATTGTGGGAAGCCTTCGAGCTATCTAAAAACATCAATATGACAAAGACAGTTGTGACATTGTGATCTCCTGTCAAAAGGGTAATGGACTCGGTCCAAACCTTAATTGCCATTGATGGATCTTTTGCGACCTAGGCTAAGTAAATTGATATACATTCAAATGACATTCATTAGGAATGTTCATACCCCATTAGCCGGTAAGGTTTAAGGATACCATGGCTAATGTATGTTGGTCGTCAGGACGATGACTAGCTATAGAAATGCAATTAAGTAATTGTTTAATTTTGGTGTTTAGTGCCAAGCTTCAAGTATGGCAAACTTGAATGAGACACATAACAGTCGCAATACCGATGGTGCGACAAATGTTAATGATGCAACAAAGGTGAATCTCAAGGTTAATGGAGTTAATCTCCAAGCTGTGATTGATGCAGCTGTTAGAAAGGCTATGAGAAAGGATCTGAAAAGGTTCAAAAAGCCGAATGCTACTTGCTCTAAATCATATTTCCCTACTCATGAGAAGAGTTCTGTTCACACTTCGAATGCGAAGGACAAACCAAATAAGATGACATATAGCAAGGAGCCCCGTTCCTCTAAAGGATGTACTTAAAAGTACTTTGTCTCTTGCAAGTCAAGAGACTTAAATGGCGAGAAAGGGAGCCATTGATTTCGTAAAGTTGTTGAATGAAATGGAAACCATTATGGACATCAGCGATTGTGCTGAGAAAGACATGGTGAGATATGTATCACAGTCATTCAAGGGCGATGCCCTTAATTGGTGAGGACGTTAATAAAGTCCACAGGAAAGATACCCTCATACAATATAGGATGGTCCAAGTTTATGGACTCATCAAAAAAACCGGTTGTCTGCGACACAGAATAGAAATGATGGAATAAGAATTTTTGACTTTCACCATGAAGGACCTAGACTGTCGACAGTATAATACAGACTATAATTTATTGTCTGGAATACTGTCCTATTCGGTTCATCCAAAATCCAAGCATAATGCACTATATATTGGTGGTTTAGCATCGGAAATAAGAAGGCATATTAAAAGCTTGCTTCTTATAAATCCATTATGGATCTACCTCAGCCACTTACATTTTATGGGTTAAGAAATAAACCGGTCAAAGTTGAGATTGCCCTAAAACTGTCAAAGAGAGTATAGCCAAGTATAGAGAGACTAAGAATAGAGGCGTTATTGAGACAGTTCATATCAAAAATGACACCAGGTACATCCCTTATTATGATGGTATTACTAAGAATCATGTTTGGATTCAGGTGCTATTGAGTCTTTCATAGACCATAAGCTTAGCAAACTTTTAGAATTATCCCATAAGAACTCCAGATATTAAGCATAAGGTAAGACTTGCCAAAGAAAATCATAGAGATATTTCCTTCTATGTTCATCAAATAATCTTCATTCATAAAAATCTAAAGTACTCTTTCTCCAGATCGAGTATGACAATTTATATTACTTTATATTGTTATCTCATTGATTTCTATCAACTACGAATGCTAGACTATGCTTGATAAAAGAGCCATATGAGGTTGGCGTATCCTAGTGTGTTCCATAGATTGCTTCCATGCCTGATCAGTATGGAGGTTTAATGCATGGAACCACTGAGATATCCCGATGGTCATATAGTACTAGAATCGGCTAATGGTATTCAAAGAAAATATCCAATCTAGAAATGTCCAAGTAAGTGTCACAAATTAAGGCATCCTTGCATTCGTAAAGTAAATGTGTCATTTATCTGACACGGGTATAGATAGATGAACCGGAGCTTGAGATTTGGAAAATCTCTGTAATCTCCTTGTGTCTTGATTATCTTCTCCAAAGACTACCCTGTTTACCTCCTGAGACAAGTAGAGTTAAGATTAACATCCCGCTTAGGGCTACAGTATCGTGAAATCTCCGTGACGATTAGTACCTCCAACCCGGGAATAATAGAAACCCTAATTAGATGAATTTTAAGATAAAGGTTCTTAAAGCCTAATTCATAATTCTAAGAGTTTCAATATTATTAGTTAGGAAAGACGGTTCTCTTGCTTATGCATTGGTTACCGCAACCCTATTTAGGCAACAATTAAGAATCGCCATCAGCTGCCCAGGATCGTCGATTTGTTCGACTAACCGTAAAGATTTGCTATTCCTTAAGATTGGTTTTAGGTAGTAGTTGGAATAACCATCTCACCTTAAGTGAGTTTCTCTATAATAGTTGTGATAAGTATCAAGGCTGCTCCTTTGGGGACCTTGTATAGATGGGATGTTAGACATCTGTTATTGGACAGAAGTTTGGTAAGTCCAATTATCAGGATCTGAAAGTTGCCTTGGAAACAACGAATAAGATCATACAAATTCATAATCATCTGAAAGTTTCCAGTAATCGGCGGAAAAATCAAGGATTGATGAAAGTCGCAACCCTCTTGAATCCTTTATAAGGAATAAGGTTCAATTGAAGGTATCACCCTAAGAAGGGTGTGCTGAATTTTTAATTTATAGGGCTAGTTAAGTTCTGATATATAGAATCATTCAAGGAAATCGAATATATCAAGATTGGTAAGCTATAAGCTAAAACTTACCTGAGGAGCTTGATGGAAATAAATATGTTCCACACCTGTGATCTAAAGATATGTATAGACAATAAGTCAAGAAGCATTGTCACATAAGGATATGCAGACTAATGAAAATTTATGGTTTGATGAGAAACCTGTGTAGATTAAGAATCGACAGGTTAAGAAGCTCCGAAAGAGAGTATGTACCTATTGTATAGGTCAACTGAGATGCCCGTAGAGGCCCAAATATGCTATGGAGGATAACTCCATGATACGTCGGAAAGTACTTCCACTACTTTAGCAAATCTCGAGGTCGAGATTTCTTTTAAGGGGATGAGGATGTAACACATCGTAAAATCACGTCCAATAATGTATTGACACGTGTAATAAACCCTAATAAAGTCAAACGTTGAATTTGAGGGACTAATTTTGCGAAAAATCAAATACTTTGATTATAGAAGGACTGGAAATGTTAACATGCTTATTATAAGCCTCTGAATAACTTTACATGGTAATCATGTTCACAAATGAGCCACTTGTTGATCAAGAGTAGCCGTTTGCGTAATTAATTGAAAGTTTGCGCGATGAAGGGTTAAAAGCGTCAACATGTTAATTCTTACCTCTGAGTGACCTTTTAACAAACCGAGAGCTTCATGATAATTTATTATACTCTAGGGAATGCCTAATATTGGCCATTAAGGGCTTTTATGCCTATAAGTAAAGTTACGCGCAACTTTGCAAGTTAGAGGGACTAAAAGTGTCAATATGTTTAATTATACTTCTGAATGACCTTTTTACAAACCTGAAGCATCGCGATGTTTAATAATACTCTCAAGAGTTCCTAACATGGATTAGATAAGGCTTCGATGCTATTAAACGATGATATACCCAAGTTTGCGCATTAGAGGGACCCAAAAGCGTCAACTTTTGAATCTACGCCTTTTTGTGACCATTTAAGCAAACGAGAGCGTAGTAATATTTAAACACATGCTTGGTAATACCCATTATGGGCCATGGAAGGCTTGGATATCATCAAATGACATTTCGCGCTACTTTGTGTGATTTAAGGGACTATTTACGTCAAACTGCAAAAGTATACCGATTCGTATGGTATCGAACCTTCCGGAATATGATCATAAGTTAAACATGCCCTAAATATCCTTTACATAGCTTAGAAATAGTCTTAGAGGTGTTTGGTGTGCAAAAATAAACTTATTTGATCAACAGGGACTAAAAACGTCAAAAAGTGCATAAGTTTGCATTTTCGCGCATATCTTACGTTCTGAATATATATCCGGACATCCAAAAATTTATATAATCAATAAAATATTTTATTTTTGTGATTGGCATGATAAATTCCATTCGTCGCTTAATTTGGATCGTTTTTGCGTTCGTTACGACTTCCGTCGTAATTAACCGAACAACGCAACCGTACGACCAAACAAGCCGACATCCGAGATGTTTTTGAGCATATTTTAAGTTCCCTATACTTTAACTTTATTTTAGAGCCTTGAAATGGGGTTAATGGGTCTTAAAAGAGCCAAAAATCAAGTTTTACAAGTGCAGGGACCATTTTTGAAATTTCTGGCAGATACATTGAACTTGGTCCATTTTTGAGGTTTTGCTGGTTTTAACCCATGCTTTTTCACCATATGGGCTGGTATTTGATGGTTTTAAATGTTCCCATGGTATTCTAAAACCTTGGGCCCAAGTGTAAGGTCATGATTCAAGCACGGTTTACGAGGAACGATCCTACCGGTTTACCGAAATCTATATAAACCCAACACCTTCATTCTCATTCCTCACAATCTGATTCAAATAGCTCTAAGTTGGGGTTTAACACTTCATACCTGAGCAATTTGAATCAAGTTCTTCCTAGCTTGGACCCTTTGTAAGCTTCTTTCGTTCTTTTATGCGTTTTTAAGCGGGAAAGTCAAACAGTGTTTGACTTTCTGCTTTGACCAGTCAATGGTCAACACGAAGTTCGTTTGAACTTCATAAAGTGAGCCTAATCACGATGGTTATAGTCTCTTGTGACTATAGCTACTGATTACCACGTTATTTAGGCTTAGTGACGAGTCATAGTTTCGGTCAAAATGCGCGTTTATGCGTATTTTGCAACCAAACTATTTTTGGGTATCAAGACCCTTTGTCTTGATATCAAACTTGTTTTTTAACTTCGTTAAACATGTTTAACTCGTCACTTTAGGTTTAGCGCTTATGTAGGGTCGTAAGATAAGCGGTCTAAACAACCGCTTAGACTTTCGAACTAGACCCGTTTGGTCGATCATTAGGATCCGACCAAACACAATAGGTGACCATAGTTGTATAGGGAATAACCTTCCGAGGTTATACCTTATGGTCACTTTGTTTAGTTAGTTGTATGATAGGTACTTTATATGCCTTAGGTAAATGACCAAAATACCCCTACGGGGCTTAATTTGAGTTTAAATTCGTTTTGGGCATATTGGAAGGTATCCTAGTGATATCACAACATATTTAAGGCATATTAACTTAGGAAACGTGTTCATGACTCATTTGGTTACCCGTTATGCATTTATCGCATTCGGTACGGGTTATGTAACTAGTTTGCATAAATTAACCGAAACGGGTCAAACCTTATAATTTTTACTTCAAAATCCAGAATGTGTTTAGTTTACCCATATTATACAAGTCTTCAAACTTGTCGGGTCTAAACCACACTCTAATCCGGTCTTCGCTTAATCTTGCGTTTGAACCGTATACCTTTCTTTAAAACTAACCGGTCTAAGTTTAACTTAAGTAAGACCCGTTAGGAATCTAATAGGTTAATTAAAACTTTCGTTCCAGATTTAGGAGAACAGTAAAAGATACGTACACTTGCTGATTTGTACGGCTGGGATAAATTTATATAATTTGCTCAGGTAAATACTTTAACTTATTTTCCCTTATACGAGCTTGGGGTATGGTATATAAAATACCGCTTGGTCAGGCATTGAATTGTTAATCATATGAAGGTTAATTTATTGAGATGACCCGTTTAATCTGTTTTGTTTGCTTAAAGCCTTTGGGGGGTTAATGACCATGTCTTGGATATCCTTGGCATCATTCATTGAAATGGCCATGACCTAAGCACGGGGTGTAGGCATACACCTGCCGGTGCGTATATAAAAAGATATAACCGCCTGTTCGAGAATAACTCGTCGCGGGATTATATTATGTGGTGTGTCAATTAATCTTTAACCCGGTTTTCAGCCTGGGCTACTGAACGTATAATAAACACGTAATTCTTTAACAAGTTTATTTTTAAATAATTATCCCAAGTTATAAAAGATATTTTGTGCCTTGTGCATTCAAATCAAATTTTTTAAACATTTTCAAAATGAGTCGGTTAATTGTATTTACCAGTGAAAACTGACGTATTTTCCAAAAAGGTTAAGTGCAGGTACTAATCGGAATAGGCTGGCTACTCCTAGCATCAATAAAGAGTCTTGCAAGCTTAGATGTTTATAAATCTGCTGAACAGTGTTTCTTTTAACTTTGATCCGCCTGTGGATCCTTTACAACCGTTTTTGTAATAAAGATATTACTTCCATTCGGGTTGTAATGTTTATATCTTTCGACTTCCGCTGTGTATATAATCTGTGATAAATTGTCTATGATGATATCAACTACGTCACGATACTCCCCACCGGGCCCACCGGTAATACGTGGAAATATCAGTGTGTGACAAGATGCTAAAACCTACTTGGATTCTGTGGAGGCACAGTTCAAGGGGACGTCTAAAGCACACGCTAGTACCCTTATCCTCAAGTTGGTGACAACTAAGTATGATGGGAGGAGCGGCATTCGCAAGCACATCTTGATGATGAATGACATGGCCAATAAGCTGAAGGGGCTGGAAATGGAAATCAGTGATGGTTTCCTTGTTCATTTCATCATTAATTCGCTTCCTTCATCCTTTGAAGCTTTCAAGATCAATTACAACACTCAGAAGGACAAATGGACGATGAATGAGCTGGTCGCTATGTGCGTACAGGAGGAAGAGCGTATGAGGATGGATCGCACTACTGATGTTGCTAACTTCACCACCTCCAACTCTAAGAAAAGGAAGAATAATCATCAGAGGAAGGATGCTTCAAAAGTCCAAAGGCCAAATCCTAATACAAGTGCACCTTCCAGCTCTAAGAACTCCTTAGGCAGAATCCACTGCAAGTTCTGTAAAAAGGCAGGACACATGTAGAATGAATGCCCTGACTTTAAGGAGTGGCTGACTAAGAAAGGTAATGATTATTTTATGATACCTGAGTCCTATAATTAAATGTTCCTGCTAATTCTTGGTAGTTTGATTCTGGTTCTATGGTTCATGTTACCAATTCAACTCAGGGATTCCTTACAATCCGAAAGCTGGAAAGAAACCAAAGAACGCTTAAGGTTGGGGATGATCGAGAATTAGAAGTGAAGGCCATGGGAACATTACAATTATTTATGAAAACTGGTTTTTGTATTAAACTTTATGACACCTTATATGTTCCTGAGGTAACTCGGAACCTTGTATCAGGACCAAAGTTAGACATGGACGGTTTTATTGTTTCTCATGGTCATCGCAAACTCTCTATCCTCTATGATTCTGTTCTTTATGGTACTGGTATTCTGGATGGTGGTCTCTATAGATTAAACCAGATGATGATTTTTCCAAATCTTTGTTGCCATATAACATTAATGAATCACTCACAAAGATGAAAGAGAAACGAGACTTAGAGACTTCGTCTATGTTGTGGCATCAATGTTTAGGCCACATCTCAAGAGAACGATTAAATTGTCTCGTAAAGGATGAAGACTTACCTCCTCTCGATTTCTCAGATTTTGGAACATGTGTCAAATGTCTTAAAGGAAAAATGACATTAGCGAATAAGAAAGGTGCCACTAGGAGCTCTAATCTATTAGAACTCATTCACACTGACATTAGTGGTCCCTACCAAATCGCTGGCATAATAGGACATACTTCATTTATCACTTTCATTGATGATTATTCTCGTTACATGTACTTGTATCTTATTAAGGAGAAGTATGAATCTCTTACTACTTTTAAAGATTATAAGGCTGAAGTTGAAAAGCAATTAGATCGTCAGATTAAAGTTGTGATATCAGATAGAGGCGGTGAATATTATGGAAGACATACTGATGTGGGTCAAACTCCTAGTCCATTTTATGAGTTTTGTAAGGGCCAAGGGAATGTGAACCAATACACCATGCCTGGTACACCTCAGCAGAACGGTGTCACTGAAAGAAGAAACCGTACCCTTATGAACATGGTGCACAGTATGTTAGCCAACACTAATTTACCATTATTCCTTTGGACTGAAGCGTTAAAAGCAGCTATTCATATACTCAATAGAGTTCCTTCTAAGTCTGTCCCTAAAACTCCTTATGAACTTTGGACAGGAAGGAAACCGGGTCTTAAATATATGAAAGTATGGGGCTGCATTGCTGAAGCAAAACTTTATAATCCTTTCCTAAGGAAACTTGACCCTAAAACAGTTACTTGTTTCTTTATCGGGTATCCTGATAATTCAAAGGGTTATCGTTTCTATTGTCCTTCCCACGTCACCCGTATTGTTGAAACCAAGCGTGCTGCGTTCCTGGAGGATTTCAAGGTCAGTGGGAGCAGTACCAACCCTTACGAAGAATTGCAAGAAGTACAAGACGCACGGGGGGGGGGGGAGACTCGTCGCTTACCATTACTCCGATTACTCCTCTTGTACCCAATGCAACTACTGCACCTGAAGTTACTGCACCAACTCCAAATTTATCTCCACAATCAGAACCCATTATACCTCATGACGAAGGCACATCAAACGCTCAAAACCAAGACAACGCTGAACCTGATAATCAACTCAGGAGGTCATGTAGGCAAAGAAGGCCTACTAATTCGGATGATTATGTTACCTACCTGACTGAAATGGATCCTGGAAAGCTCAATGATCCTATCTCTTACAATGAAGCCATTAGTAGTGATCAGTCTTCTGAATGGAATAAAGCAATGATTGATGAGCTTGAATCCATGAAGAAAAATGACGTTTGGGATTTGGTAGAAGTACCCAACGGTGTCAAACCCATAGGATGTAAATGGGTGTTAAAAAAAAAACTGGATCCGAATGGGAACATTGAATGCTACAAAGCGAGATTGGTTGCAAAGGGCTACACTCAGAAAGAGGGAATTGATTATCAAGAGACGTTTTCACCTATCTCTCGTAAAGATTCATTAAGGATCGTCATGGCCCCAGTAGCTCATTTTGATTTAGAGTTGCATCAGATGGACGTTAAAACTGCTTTCCTTAACGGAGACTTAGACGAAGATGTTTACATGAAACAACCTGAAGGCTTTAAACCTGAGGGTCAGGAGCATCTAGTCTGTAAGTTGAAGAAATCCATTTATGGGTTAAAACAAGCATCACGTCAATGGTACCTCAAGTTTGATGAAGTCATGAAGAAACAAGGTTTTATGAAGAATCAAGTGGATCAATGCACCTACCTCAAGATGAGTGGGAGCAACTTTACTATACTTGTCCTTTACGTAGATGATATTCTATTGGCAAGTAATAGTTTATACATGTTGCATGAGTCGAAGCGGTTACTCTCGCATAACTTCGACATGAAGGATCTCGGAGATGCTTCTTAAGTCATTGGCATCGAAATTCACCGAGATAGACACAAAGGGATCTTAGGATTGTCTCAAAAGGCTTACATAGATCGTGTCCTTACATGTTACAACATGCAACAGTGCAAACCCTCCATCGCTCCAGTAGTTAAGGGAGATGTTTTCGGTTCATTCCAGTGTCCGACAACAGAGGTTGGGAAGGAGCAAATGAGCCAGATACCTTACACCTCAGTAGTCAGGAGTCTGATGTATGCTCAAGTCTGTACTCGCCCAGATATCGCTTATATTGCTGGAATGCTAGGCCGTTATCAGACTAATCCTGGCCTAGATCACTGGAAAGTAGCTAAGAAGGTACTTCGATATCTGCAAGGGACGAAAGACTATAAACTGACTTATAGAACAAGTGATCATTTAGAAGTGGTAGGCTATTCTGATTCTAACTTTGCCAAATGCAAAGATGACAAGAAATCCACTTCGGGCTATATCTTTATGTTAGCAGGCAGACCTATCTTATGGAAGAGTCATAAACAACAGTTGACCACAACTTCCACAATGATGGCAGAGTACATTGCAATTTATAACGCAACCTGTCATGGAATGTTGCTTAGAAATTTGATCACTGGACTCAAAATCGTTAATTCCATTTCTAGACCATTGAAGCTTTACTGTGATAATTCAGCTACCGTTAGTTTCTCGAACAGTAACAGTTCGATTGGAGCTGGTTTATATCTCGATACAAAATATCTGTTCGTACGTAAACGAGTTGAGGAAAATAATCTTTGTACTGAGTATATTAGTACTAAAGATATGCTTGCGGATCCGATGACTAAAGGTCTCCTCCTAAGGTTTATGAAGAACATGTTCGGAATATGGGATTTACTAAAGACCTTATTAAAGCATATTGTACTAGCTTATGTTTTATGATTAATGAAATTTCCTCAGTTTGATTTTGTATGTCTCTTAGAATATGTTCAACCGGTATAACGGCATATAGCCAAATAAAGTTACAAATCAAACAAAGGGCTTATGCGTATTTTGATCATGATGATTAGGTTTTAAATTAAGGCTATAGTATGACTAATGGGGGTCCTGAGTCGCGTAATGATTCAACGGCTGTATTTCTCTGCTATAGTTCTTGTTTAAGGCTAAAATGAGTGTTAACTCCTGATCAGGCTTATCTAATACTCATATTAAATGATTACTCGGCTAAGTGGGAGAATGTAAGATTAAATACATTATGACTTAATATTTAATCTAGTAGCCATTATAATCATTTAAATAATATAGATAAAAATATATAACAACCTATTAAATAATTAGTTGTTAATTGTTGATGGACCATATTACCCTTATTAACTAATTAGGTTTCCTCTTGGGTGCTTATATAAGGAGACTTATGTAGAGGTTCTAAGGTTAGACACATAACCTAATAATAATAACATCAATATCGACCTCACTCTCCATAACCGATACCCTTTTTGGTTTGATTATTACCATTATCAGTCAACACCCTAAGGAGGAACCAGATCACCATGACTAAGATGTCGAACTCTATGGCTTCTTCTCTCATTGGATTCTCCTTTGCACTGTCTGCTGTAACAGGTATGTTTTCATGTTTTCCATTATGTTTAAAACAGAACTGATCCAACACGATCACCATTCATCCATCATTATTCCGTTCATCCGAAACAGATCCGAGAACACATAAGAACTCCATCTGAATTCCATTGTCGTACATTGATCTCCGTCGCTCATCCATCTTCATCGTCATTTTAATCATCGTTCTGACAATTACCTCTGTGACGGCTGGCTTTCAAGAAATAGGGTTTTGGTTTCTACTGTTTTAAACGAAGAAGAGAACGGCAGTTATTATATTAGGGTTTTGGAAGTACGGTTGAAACGAAGAAGGCGATCTGAAACATCAGGGTCTTTTGTTTTAATTTAATATTAATAATAATAATAATTAATCATTTAATCATTAGGTAATCATTGATTCATTATTAATAATATAATTATAATATTAGTTAGGTTTTTAATATAAATTTAATTAAAAAAAGGTTTTGATATAAATATAAATATTAATAATTATAATACTAATATTAATCTTAATAATAATAATAGTTTTTATTATTCAAAAAAAGGGGGGGGGGGGTTATTAAAATTTAAAAAAGGGGTTTGGTTATTGTTTGGTAATAAGTTTTGAAAGGTTTGAAGGCGAAGTACATAAAAGTTGGTTCGTGCGTGCGTGGTAAAGAGTTTGAATTAAGTGAGTACACGGGTTCTCGCTTCTGCTTGTGTTGAGGAAATATTGTACGTGATCCTACGTGTGCCACCTATACTAGTGTGCGGCCACGGTTTTAACACTCCAGTTTGGCAAAACGCATATTTCCGGGGGATCACATATTCGGGGTATCACATTTCTGGGGGATCATAGTTTTGCTACTTAGAAATGTCGATTCAAATTCATGACTTCACTCCCATTCCCACTGAGGTATGTGTAGACAATATATGTTGTACTCCTGCTTGTAGGGAAAAAGTTAAAGGTTATAAAGAGCAAACAGACTCGCTTGTTATGCAACTTCAATATATAAGATCAAATGGTTATGAAACTAAAAAGAAATTAAATGGGTACGAGGATATGGTGGAGGCGCAAAAGCGTGATATCCGTAAGTTGCATAACGATCTGAGTGAGGCAAATTGTAGATATCTCCACTTCAAAGAATTGTCTGAAAAATTAACTGTTGAACTTGATAATTTAAAATCAAGTTTTGAAAACACATAATTTAATTTTAAAAAATTTGACGTGTCAAGTGAGAAAGTCGAGAAAATGATTAATCAACAGTTAAAATATAGCAAAAAGAAAGTGAGGAACAAAGGATTCGGATTTGTATGCATACCTCCACCATACAATCACAATTACACCTCACTTCCCATGACTGAAGAGGAGATAGATAATCTGCCTGAAATGGAATATGGGAAGCCCGGGGATAGGAAGGTTGAGCCTGTTAAGCCAAACAAAGTTAAAATCACAAGGCCTGATAAAACTGAGATCATTTTGAAAAAACAGGCCTATAAGAAAACATTTATCAAACCAACCGATGTTTCAAACCAGATTGAGACTCTAAATTTTGAGAATAATGCTAATATTGACAAACATTTTCAAGTATTAGATAATACTGAGTCAAGTCTTTCTCAAAATTCACCTGAAATACAACAACAAGAGAAAGAGTCTGAAACAAAATCTATCAACTTCGAGTTTGGTATGATGAAAGAGTTTGCTGAATTCATCAAAGAATTTGAATCTAGCAAACAATCTGAATCAACTAATTCATCTGACTCTCCATGTGATGCTTCAGAAATGACTAATTGTGAAACCTCATAATTAGTTGAATCTGTTGAATCTAGTGAGGAGTCATCTAAAATAGTTGAACCAGAATCAACAATAGCAGAATCTGAGCCATCTGCTCCATCTGACTCAAAATGTGAATCACCTGAAGCAACTGATTCTGAGAAATTGGAATCAGTTGAATCTCGTGAATCCAGCTGTGACTTTTCTGGAGCAGCTAACTCAGCGATAGAGGATTCAGGAGAGACACCACAAAAGGAATGTCACTCAAGTGGTTCAACTGAATCAAGCAGCGAAGCAGTGACTGAGCCCACATCGTCTGAAATTGAAACAACAAGGCCAGTCCCTGATTTTAAATGTGTGAATGTTGCTGATGCTTCTACTTCATGTGAAGATGAGGTAAAAGTAGAGGATTGGGTTGAGGTGGATGATGTTGTTTGTCAAAAAGGTGATGATGTTTGTTCAAGAACATCAAATTTGCCTGCTGATGCTCCTCCTTATGTGAGAAAGGCTGTTTCTGAGCCTGCTTTGGGATGCTCGTCAAATAAATATGTGCCTTCGAAGCAAACAATTAGAAATGAAAATACTAACCCTAACAGTGAATGTTCTAACTGTTGTAAAAAGGGACATAAGAAGCAGGGGAGAAAGACTGAACGGTTTGCAAACAAATCATCCAACAAATTTTATAACTCAAACTCATCATCAGTTGGATTGAATGGATCAGGATATACTCCTTATGTAAAGAAGGAAACATGCTACAACTGCGGCATACCCGGTCACATTGCAAGGAATTGCACATATCGTCCCTATATGCCATACTATACACAACATCAGAAGGTTACATCTAGGGATAGATCTTATTCTAAGCCAATGAAGGTTGAAAAACCTAAGGCAATGATGAATAAGCATCCCTAGGTTAAACCATCTGATGGGGATTGGAATGCTGCAAAAGCAAAAAGAAAACAAGCTTTGAAACCTAAACCAGTTGTGAAAAATAACAAGGTTGAAAAGTAAAGAGTTTTGCCAAAGGCACCTAACAAATTAGAGAAGCCTAAACAAGTTTGGAAGGCAAAACATAAAACAACAACATCACCAGTCCTTGAATCAAAAGGGAACATGTGCTTTCGAGAAGTGTCTTATGTTGATGCTTCAGGAATACCCAGGACCACGATGGCCTGGGTAACAATGTCTTACTAATCTCCTTACTTTTCAGGGACAACCAAGGAGGAGCTATTGACAATTCTTGGATGTTGATAGCTGTTGTTCCAGAGACAAAATGGGTAACATCTCACTATTGCAAAAGGTATATTTCTTTACAGTTGATATGTTTCGTTTGAAGGAGATAAGAGAGGTGAGACAAGATTAGCGAAAAGGTACAAATTTGAATTTCGTGTTCTAATTTCAATATTGATTAGTCGTAAATCTTATGATGGAACGGTTAGGCAAAAACAACAAAAATATTTTTGTTTTTCTTTTGTGTTTCTCTTTGTACATACGTTATCGTTGTTAGGTAAATTTGTACATAAGATTTATGCACAAATTTAGGGGTATATCTAGAGATATCTGTCTATAAATATATTTAAAAAAAATTGAGAAAACGAGAAAATACAAAACATTCAAAAAAAAAAAAAAAAACAGAAAAATAAAAAAAAAATTATTTTGTTGCATTTATGGGAAATGAAATAATGTCTCTATGTGGATTAAGGCTGACTCATGTAAGACCAATATTGAAACGGTCTGACTCTAGAGCGATATGTTGGTAGGCTTTATCCTGATGGCTAGATTCTTTGACTGGTTCAGTGTAGAACACTAATATTATTCTATGACCCCAGGAAAGAACATCACTTGGAATTAGGACATGGCTATTTGAATACGTGTGTGACATCCTGATACACACAATTTTGTTCTAGTTCTGAAATCTTTTCTGACCAACTCGTGTATCTCCTTTGTTTTGCGTGAGCAAAGACCTGGAGGTGCTAGGCAACGTCAGCTTTTGTTTTGCGTGAGCAAAGACCTAGCTATACGTTGTCGCTCTATAGATCAAATACACCCGAAAGAGGCCCTCTAGTGCCCAAAAGAAACCCGAAAAACCTATATCAAACTGAGAAAATCTCATTTGATCTGTATATTATATCCATCTCTGCTGCTGATCTATTATGTTCTTTTCTCAATCCAGTCCCAGTTAAGGTTTTAGAATCCTAGAACGGGCTTGTAGAATATGTGGTAGGGAAACCGCATGTATGATAGCATGTTCTGATTAAAATTCCAGGATTTGATTGTGATTTATATTGAGTGTTCATATCAATTGAATTAAAACAAAACATGATAAAATACTTGCATACCGTTACATGAAAAAGGCCTAAGGAGATAAGTTTAAGTGGACAAACATACTGGCAATCACTCTGATCACCCAAAGTAAATTAGTGTTGATAAGTGTAGTCTAGCCTGCAACACTGTGATTTGATCCCATTGCAAATTGTAATTGTACATTAGTTTCTTTGCTTATTTGTGTTTCAAATTTAAAAATCAAAAATCCAAAAATAGAATGTTTATTTGTTTTATTAAAAAATTTAACTGTTCTTGAAGATTTGATTGATTATCATAAATGTCACACCCCTTTCTAAGGCGGAAGCACGAGGTGTGATCCTGAAAAGTTCTCATTGCATACGAAAGGTAAACTTACTACATGCTCGTAAAAATAACTCCAAATGCCATTATCATTGCAAATTAAAACATAACATAGGTTAAGTGTTTACATCACAAGACAACATATTGTTTTAAAAGTTTTACACCTTATTTTAAAGACAAACATGAAGGCTTGGATTCTTATATCCCACACGAGATGGAATATAGAAACCAAATCCCACAAAAACAGGCATCGGAGTCTTGACATGACATGACTAAAACAAAAGCGACATCTTGGAGCAAGGGTAAGACCGCGCGCACATCCACTTTAGTTACCTGAAATACATGTGAGTTTTGGAAAATCGTCAACATAATGTTGGTGTGAATTCATGCAGATTTGTGAAAACATTTAAGCATTCGTTATGGAAAACATGGTATGTAATTTCAAGTATTTCTGTAAATGTAAGGAAATCGAGATCGCTAATGGTTTGCAAGGCCATTAACATGTGACACGACATAGGAAGAATCCAAACCATAGGCGTTTTTTTAGTTGTCGATTCACGACTAGAGACACAAAAGCACTACTTGGTAAAAGAGTGGCCAAGAGTGTGGTTGCCTGAAACCCATTAGATCTAACCTTTTGTTCCGCGGTCTTGGTATGTAACTGATTAATGGTGCTTATGGCACCCTATTCGTGACATGATCTATAATATCATTCCTTAGTTTTTGTAATAAACATACCATAGCACATGTATTTTCCTCAAGTTTAGAAAACAAGTAAAAGTTTAAAAGTGGGGACATGAACTCACAACTTTGCGTATCCTGCGTCGTAAACTTCACCAGTTGGTTTTATAGCGTCGTGACCTATACGTGTTCTATTAATGTTAGTCACTAGACTTGTATCGCACAAGTACAAGTCACCATCTTTTATGTATATGTTCTTTGTTGTTAAAAATAATTTATATTTTTAACTATGTATCTTATTTATATTATTTTCCCAAAAATAAATATAAGTATTTTGTATTTTTCACCAAAAATCAAGACTTTGATTTTTATTACTTTCCGTAATTATATTTCTTAAAAATAATATATTTTTAAGACTTGTATGAAATATATATATTTTGTCATGCTATGAAATATATATGTGTTTATTCTTGTTATCCACCCGGGTTATATATTTTTGTCCAAAAATATATTTTAAGTTCATAACTTGTCCATGTGCATCTTATGTATTCTCATGTATTTTGTATGTGCATTTTTGTACCTTTACTCCTTAGGAGTATTTAGTGTATTTTCAAGTCCTAATACACTACTACATATAATACACATAATATACACTTAGCACAAGATTTAAATACATATATTTTCCCAAAAATATACATACTTAATAAAGATTTTATCTTGAAGAAATAATCATTTCTTAACTTGTAATTTCTTACAAAGATTAGGGAAACCTTGGTAAATACTTTTAGGTGAGTTTTTAGGGAATAAGTTTCACCCAAACTTATATTTTTCTAAGTGTCAAAATTTTATAAAAATTTTGACATAGTTTCCCCTAAAAATGGAGGTTTCCCATGTTTTCAAAACATGTGTTTATTTTCTTTTCAATCATCAAAACAATTTTCAACAACAATCATCAACAACATATACTAATTTCTTCATATGAAACATCATGGTGAACTTGATTCTTGTTAAACATGTGTAGTCTTTTAGATCTACACTTTACATAAGGTGATCTTTCCAAAATAAGTGTTCTTGTAAATTTTTAACCAACTTTTTATAAGACTTTATTTTACCAACCAACTCATCCACGAGTTTAATGGTTTCAAAGTTTGTAAATCATGTTTCTAAAAACATTTTTATGTTTATTAGAAAGATCATTGTTTTTAACCTCATGTTTAACCATGGATCTTTCACAAACAAGCTTTATGTTACATTTTTAACAAACTTTCCATGAGTTTTAGTTTCAAAAATTAATTCTACACATACTTTATCACTTCAAAATTACAAGTTTATGCACAAAAATTCATATTTCAAGTTCACATTATGCTTCATGTGTTCACCTTCAAGTTTAACCATGGATCCTTCAAGCTCCATGCTTAAACTTGGTAGATCCAAGCTTTAACATACTTGATCTAATCATAAACATAAGATACCACATCAACAACTTCATTACATACACTAAAATTTCATGTAATCACTTATTTTCTTCATAAATATGTTAGATCTTCTTATTTTTAGCATTAAGAGTTAAGTTGTTTAGATGGTGAATTTTGTACATAACATAAACATGAATTAAATTAGTGATCAAGAAGCTTACTACTAGCTCTAATGGCTAGGGAAGTGGCACAAAAATGATGAAGATGAATATGGAAGAAAATGAGAGGTTAAAAGCTCCACAAGGTGGTCCTTCAAGTTCCTACACTTCAAGCTTCCTTAGATAGCCTCCACACACCTCTAGATCACCTTGGATTATAAGATTAAAGCTTGGAAATGGTGGTGGTAGTGTGGTGATGGTGAGCCGTGAGCAAGCAAGAAGGAAAGGAAGAAGATGAAGTGAATGTGTAGTATGATTAGTTTAGGATTTTATAAGATTCTCCGTATCTATTTTATGGTATATTTGTAGAATATTCTTTAGCATAAGATCTAATATAATCTAATAAAATCAAGTAAAATCAAATAAAATCAAATAAAATCTCCATGTGGGACCCATAGGGGCCGGATTTGGTGAAGGGTGGGGGGGGGGGGGGTAAATGTAAAATTTTGGAAGTTGAAGGTTTAAAGTGCTGAATTGCGCAGTTTCACTAGTTGTTGTCCCAATTATTGTCCGGTAAATGTAAAAACATTACTTCTAGTCAATTTTTGATGTCCCAGTTATTGTCCGGTTGTTCGGTTCGTTACGGTTCGTTAAAGTGCTGAATTGCGCAGTTTCACTAGTTATAAAGCACTTTTTATGGCAGTTTTAATTCCTGATAATTTGTAAGTTATTTTGGACAATAAAACATAAATTATTCATGATATTAAGATGTTTAAAAGCTGATTTATTGCTGAATTATGCTGATTTATGCTGAATTCTGCATTTAAAGTGAGTTTCGGGTGATTTTTAGTGCATAGTTTAGCTTCCGGAAAGCTTATATGTTAACCCTTATATCCATACTTGGGTTTTAATGTATTTTAGATGTTGGACCTACTCCTAGGCCCTAATTCTTTTATCTGACTGCTTTCTGCAGGGCTGCTGACACAGTGTGTCTTACCGGTGAGTTTACTAGTCTTTCTGACGCAACGCTAAAAGTAATGCATAAAGCAATATTTGAAGTATAAAACGTGCATGAATTCACATGTATAGCATGTAATCAGACAATGTTGACATTTAAGCACATAATTGCAGATATTAAATAATAATAAAACTGTACGGAAATTACCGGTTTCGTGCCAGTTGTCACTGTCTCCCCCCGTTAAAAGAATTTCGTCCCGAAATTCAGGCTGAGTTATCTCTCGCAGGAGTTTTCTCGAACAGGTGGGGGTACTTGTCTTTAAACCGGTCTTCACGTTCCCACGTGTACTCGGGTCCGTGCTTAGAGTTCCAACGTACTTTGATAAGTTTGACACTACTCCTCCGGGTCTTGTTGAGGTTGGACACATGAAACGTATCATGTACTCCGTTAAGTTCTTCCGGTAATTCCAACTTGTATGCCACGGTACCAATTCTTTCCAAGATCTTGAATGGTCTGATATATCATGGGTTCAGCTTTCCACGTTTTCCAAATCTTACTACGCTCTTCCAAGGTGAGACCTTCAACAAAACCCTGTCTCCCACCTCGAATTCTAAGGGTTTCCGTCTTCGATCAGCGTAGCTCTTTTGTCGATCTCGAGCCGCCTTAATGCGTTCTCGGATCTGCATAATCTTGTCGATTGTCTCTTGAACAAGTTCAGGACCAACCATACGTTTGTCTCCAGCGTCTGCCCAACATAATGGTGAGCGGCACTTGCGGCCATATAGAGCTTCGAACGGTGCGGCCTTTATGCTCGTATGATAGCTGTTATTGTAGGAAAACTCAACTAAAGGTAGGTGAGTATCCCAGCTGCCGCCTAGGTCCATAACACATGCGCGAAGCATATCTTCCAGCGTTTGTATGGTTCGTTCGCTCTGGCCGTCTGTTTGCGGATGGAAGGCCGTGCTTAGATCTAGTTGAGATCCAAAGGCTTCCTGGAAGGATTGCCAGATCATTGAGACAAAACGTCCATCTCTGTCTGAAATAATTGAGATAGGCACTCCATGACGTGCCATGATTTCTTTCAGGTACAGCTCAGCAAGCTTTCCAGTGCTATCCTTCTCTCGGATCGGTAGGAAATGCGCAGACTTTGTTAATCGATCGACTATCACCCATATCATATCGTGCCCTCTAGGGGTTCTGGGAAATTTCGTTATGAAGTCCATTGAGATTTGCTCCCACTTCCATATGGGTATCTCTGGCTGCTGCAGTAGACTAGACGGTTTCTGATATTCAGCCTTAACCTTAGCACAGGTTAGGCACTTTCCAACATAGATAGCAACATCGCTTTTAATCCTCGGCCACCAATAGTATTCCTTCAAGTCTTGATACATTTTGTCTGATCCTGGATGGATCGAGTATCTCGACTTGTGAGCTTCATTAAGGATGACTTCTCGAATACCGCCATAGAGCGGAACCCAAATACGCCCCTTAAAGTATAAGGTTCCCCCTTCGTTTGGTACCAAATTCTTCTGCATACCTCGGAGATATTCAGCTCTACGATTCTCCCTCTTAAGGGCTTCTTGTTGTGCGTCATGAATGCGTGCAGTGAGGTTCGTCCGAATAGTCATTTCCAATGCTCGAACTCTTAGGGTCTTAACCCCTTTCTTTTCGACTTAACGCGTATGCTACTACGTTTTCCTTTCCAGGATGGTACTTAATCTCACAATCATAATCATTTAGCAGCTCGACCCATCGTCGCTGTCGCATGTTTAGTTCCTTCTGATCAAGTATGTGCTGCAGGCTTTTGTGATCTGTGAAGATTGTACATCGAGTACCATATAAATAGTGTCGCCAGATCTTCAAAGCGAATACCACCGCGCCTAGCTCCAAGTCATGCGTGGTGTAATTCCTTTCATGCACCTTCAACTGTCTTGAAGCGTAAGAGATGACTTTTTGGTGTTGCATGAGCACGCAACCCAAACCTTGATGCGAAGCGTCGCAGTATACCACGAAGTATTCAGTGCCTTCGGGTAAGGATAGTATCGGTGCATCGCATAGCTTGTTTTTGAGAAGTTGGAAAGCTTCTTCCTGCTTATCACCCCAGTCGTACTTCTTGTCTTTTTGCGTAAGGGTAGTCAGCAGTTGAGCTATCTTGGAGAAATTCTCGATAAATCGCCGGTAATAGCCTGCTAAGCCCAAAAATTGTCGAACTTTAGTTGGGGTTTTGGGGGCTTCCCAATTCTTTATTGCATCTATCTTGGCTGGGTCTACATGAATGCCCTTCTCGTTCACAACGTGACCAAGGAACTGTACTTCGCGAATCCAGAATTCTCACTTTGAAAACTTTGCATAAAGTTTCTCTTTATTCAGTAGTTCCAGAATGGTCCTGAGGTGTTGCTCGTGCTCTTCTTTCATTCGCGAGTAAATCAGGATATCATCGATAAATATGATCACGAATTTATTGAGATATGGTTTGCAAACGTGGTTCATCAGATCCATAAACACTGCTGGTGCGTTCGTTAATCCGAATGGCATCACAAGGAACTCGTAATGCCCATAACGAGTCCTGAACGCAGTCTTTGGTACGCTTTCTTCTTGGATCCTTAGCTGATGATATCCAGATCGAAGGTCGATCTTGGAGTAGTAACTCGATCCTTGCAACTGATCAAATAAGTCATCAATCCTCGGTAGTGGGTACCGATTCTTGACAGTGAGCTTATTCAACTCTCTATAATCGATACACATCCGCAGTGTACCATCTTTCTTCTTCACAAACAAAACTAGAGCTCCCCAAGGCGAGAAGCTCGACCTTATGAATCCTTTATCCAACAACTCCTGGAGTTGTGTAGACAATTCTTGCATCTCGGATGGTGCAAGTCGATATGGTGCCTTGGCTACAGGAGCGGCTCCTGGAACCAAGTCAATATGGAACTCGACTTGTCGTTGCAGAGGTAGTCCTGGCAAATCTTCAGGAAAAACATCGGGGAATTCCTTCACTACAGGAATGTTTTCGAGTTTCGGCTCTTCAGCCTTCTTATCTACAACGTGTGCCAGGAACGCAACACATCCTTTCCTTAAGCACTTCTGCGCCTTCATACAATTGATGATGCGCAGAGGCGTGTCTCGTCTATCTCCATGCACGATGAGAGTTTCATCATTCGCAAGAGGGATGCGAATGATTTTCTCGTTACAAACAACTTCAGCCTTGTTCTTGGACAGCCAGTCTATTCCAACCACCACATCGAAGCTACCCAATTGAACAGGTAAGAGATCGATACTAAAGCTTCGCTCACCAAGTTCTAATGTACAACCCCTAACAACTTCTCCCGATTCAACAAGTTTTCCATCGGCTAGTTCTATGGAATAAGGAATATCTAATCTACTAGATTCTATTCCAAGCATACGTTTAAATTCCACAGACATGAAACTATAATCAGCACCAGTGTCAAATAGTATGGATGCAAAGTGATTGTTAACGAGAAACGTACCGGTGACCACATTAGGGTCCTCGCGTGCGTTCCTTGCTCCAATCACGAATGCTCGAGCCTGAGCATTGTTCTCCCTTGGGCAATCTTTCTTGAAACGATCCTTGCTTCCACAACCAAAGCATCCTAGGTTCTGCCCAGCTCCGTTACCATTCTGATTACCATTACCATTTTCGTTTCCCCCACCGTTTCCATTACCAGCACCGTTACGGTTTCCATTCCCGTTCCTATTACCACTTTCATTTCTTTTTCCCCAACAGTTCTCGGTATGGTGACCCAGTTTTCCACACTTGTCACATTTTGGAATGCGACAAACTCCTTCGTGATGACGCTTGCACTGATTGCATTTAGGCAGAGTTGTGACAACTCGAGTTTCCAAGATTCCATATTCGCATTAATTGCACATTAATGGTTTAGACTGTTTGTTTACACGACTTGTTTGTTCACAACAGTACACGCTAGTAATCTGTTAAATTATGTTGTGACTGATATGTTATACTTGATGTGTCTTATAAGTGTATTCTATATTTAATTGATGTGAAATATACGTAATGGTTGTAGATTCGTGCTGTGTATATTATGTGTGAATGTGCTATACGTATCTTGTATAATAAAGTGTACAATAATTAAAGCATGTATTCCTTGCAAAACAACCCCCACCCATGAAAACACAATGAACATAATTGAGTGGGCTTCGGCCCAGTGGTGCGGACGGTTATCAAGTGATCATCAAACTATTGTAGGTGGCCTTCTTATGTTACTACAGGCCCACATCGAGCCCACCCCCATCTATTATTTACGTATAATCAATTCATAATTCCACAACTCCTTGCAAACCCTACGCTCACCTAATCATTACGGCAGTGGAGCACTTTTCATCGAAACTCTGTGATCTCTTCAATCTATACATTTGCATTCGGTTAGTGAGTTATATTGTTAATCCATTTGTTGCTCTGAATGATTGATTGTGTTGTGTTTATTCATGATTATGTGATATGATTCGAATGGATGATACATGTTGATATATTTAGTTGCTGAACTGAATCTTGATGCCGTATATATATGACACATGGATGTTAATTCGGATTGTATTAATAATTGAGTTGAATGTGACAGTGGCTTAAAGGTCCAATAGGATTGAGGTTAAATGGTTGATAGCTTAGGGTATAGAAAATTGGCGGCTATGTAGGTGATTCATAATCAAACCATGTGCACACTTTAATATATGTTGTCAGTTTGCATGAGAGGTACAATTAGATTTTGATTAAAAATCATGTTGTCGGCCATAACATATACATGTGCATGAGAGTCATATTGAAATATAATGGAATTGTATGATAGGGATCTTTATGATCTGATGTTATAATCGATTGTGTTGTGCCTGTCGATGATTAATCTGATGATGTAATGATGATTGTAAGACTGAATAATTATTGAAAATAACTAGATCTTTGTGTACGGTATGTTATGTTGAGATTAATATTGATGGATATGTGATCATGTATTACTGAGTATAATCCCCATGATTGGTGTTGATAAAGCAATGATAACTAAGATTTGTTGTTTTGCATAACTGATGATGATGATGATGTACTCGACGAAATCAGGAGTAGACGAAAACACCCAATGTTTTCGTCAAGACCCAAGCCTGACGAAATCACTTTGGGATTTCGTCACCCTAGTGATTTCGCCAATGTGTGTTTTCGCTATAAAGGGTTCTTGTCAAATAATCTGTTAGTTCATTTAACCGTGTTAGCATATTAAGACTGTTAAGTTCGTTAACCATGTTAAGTATATTACTTTGGTCAAGCATGTTAACTCTGTCAAGTTTATTAACTTCTGTTAAGTTTATCATCACTGTTAACGAATAATCCATGTTAGAAAGAATTGAGAAAACTGTTAGGCGAAGCGTGAAGTTGCATGAGTTTGATTAACTGTTTATACGATACAAGATGCTAAGCACACTCTGTGATATTACTGTGATGCTAGTTACATGTGAAACATTACGAACATGAACTGATTGAGGATACGTGCACTATAGGTTTTGACTGATAAATTGTGAGCACTTAACTTAGCATACCGAGCAAACCAAGGTGAGTTCACACTCTTACCAAGGCATGGGATTCCCGGGGATTGGGAATGGGTTGAATGATGGGATTTAACAATTACTCGTACTTACACGGCTACTAGACTATCTACCATCGTCCTCGGGTTAAGCAGGGCACTTACGTAAAACCTACGTAAACAAGTACTTACCACTGTCCTCAGGTTTCGAGGGACACTTACGTAAAACCTACGTAAACTCACACATGCTACTGTCTTCCGGGGTCAGGAAGGACACTTACGTAAAACCTACGTAAACCCCACGCGTACCACTGTCCTCGGGTAAAGAAGGGCACTTACGTAAAACCTACGTAAACCTTGTACGTACTACTGTTCTCGGGTTAAGAAGAACACTTATGGTTACAAATAGTCTAGTGTAAATACAAACATGGGAAGCCCCCACTGATAGAAAATACAAACATGGGAAGCCCCTACTGATAGTAAATACAAACATGGGAAGCCCCCACTGATAGTACATATAACATGGGAAGCCCCCACCAATTGAATCTACACAACGGCTTAGTTAATAACGCATAGTTATGCAACGAACTTACTTACTGTGAACTCGCTCAACTAGTTGTTGACTTTCTGTTACATGCCTTGCAGGACCATAGGTATTCTTGGAGCTTGCACGGGAGGCGCGGTCATTGTGGGCACGGATTGTGGATGCTTTTATGAAAACGTTATGGCTCTTTGAACTAAACACTTGTGTTGGATTTTTTTTTTATACTATGCTTCCGCTACCTATACTATGTTTTTGATTGGACACCAATTGTATTGTGATGGATTACATTTACTTTTACTTATTACTTATATGTTCAATATGATTGGTGGCTTGATCCTGGTCAGTCACGCCTCCAAGCGGTGATACTCCACGTGTGGATTTTGGGGGTGTGACAGATTGGTATCAGAGCCATTGGTTATAGAGAACTCGGTTTTAATAAGGGAAAAACGTTTTTATTAAAACCAGACTATAACCAGTACAGTGCTCAACGATCCACAACGACGCCTCGCTCCACGTGCAAGACTCAACATTCTAGGTAATATGGTATATGTTTTATTGCCTACTTGCTAGAATTACATAGAACTTTGCTCATGGTATGCTTAGATAAACGTAACGACTGTTGATTGAAACACTTTTGTGCTCACTCTCTTCTGACAATGCACTTTCGCGAACCTCTCTCACTCATGTTCTCTTTGATATCAAGATCATGAGTGGACGCGTTAACCTAACTCAAGCCTAGTTGGCGGCTATGATCACTGAACAAGTTACTGCAGTACTCGCAGCTGCCCAGGCAGGAGGTATAACCTGCCATCACCACTTACTCTAGGATCTTTAGATTCTACTCTCGTAAACCAACACTCGAGCTTAAGTATGTTTACTCTTACGCACACGACAGGTCAACACGCTCAGCCACCTGTGTGCACGTTCAAAACTTTCATGGACTGTCGTCCTAGTACTTTTAGTGGCACTGAAGGGGCCGTTGGACTCCTCCACTGGTTCGAGAAGCTCGAATCGGTCTTCAAAATGTGTGAATGCCCTGAGGTTCGTAGGGTGAAGTACGCCACTTGTACTCTCGAAGGCACTGCGCTAACTTGGTGGAACGCGCAAGTTCAGATGCTGGGGCTGGTAGCTGCTAATGCCACCCCATGGAATGATTTTAAGGAACTGATCAAACGTGAATACTGTAATCGTGATGACATCCACAAGCTGGAAGTGGAATTCTTTAACTTGAAGATGACGGGGTCAGAGATAGAAGCGTATACAAACGATCAAACAAACTGGCAGTGTTATGTCCAACTATGGTGGATCCTCCCATCAAACGCATTGAGCTGTACCTCAAAGGCTTAGTACCAGAGATTCAAACTCATGTGACTTCGGCAAATCTTGCTACCATTCAAGCTGTTACTCGTCTTGCTCATCGTCTCACAGACCAGGCAGTGGAACAGAACAAGCTGCCTAAACGCATTGGTGCTACTACTACTACTTCTGCTATTCCCAGTGACAACAAGAGAAAATGGGATGGAACCTCCAGCAAGGGTTCAACTTCAGTTCAGTCCCAGGCACAGCAGCGAATGATTGATGACTATCAGAGCCCTGGTCAGCAATCTTCTAGTAGTCAAGGGTTGTAACCTCGTCTTAGCTGGTCAGACATTCTCCATCAACCTCATTCCTATAGTCTTGGGTAGTTTTGACATCGTCATTGGTATGGATTGGTTATCCCAACAACAAGCAGAGATCCTATGCAAAGAGAAGATCATTCACATTCCCCGTTCTGGCAAAGAACCTCTTGAAGTTCAAGGCGACAAGAGTGGTGTCGTGAGTGGCATCATCTCTTTCTTGAAGGCTCAGAAATGTTTGCGAAAGGGCCACACTGCTATATTAGCACTCGTTACTGATACATCAACGAAAGAGAAAAGAATAGAGGATATCCCAGTTGTACGCGATTTTCCTCAAGTGTTTCCTGAAGATTTACCTGGGCTACCGCCTCATCGTCAGGTCGAATTCCAGATTTAACTAGCTCCTGGAGCAGCACCTATAGCTCGTGCACCATATCGATTAGCTCCAACTGAATTGGAAGAACTGTCTAAGCAACTGCAAGAACTCTTGGATAAGGGTTTTATTCGTCCTAGTTCTTCGCCTTGGGGGAGCTCCAGTATTGTTTGTGAAGAAGAAAGACGGTACATTCAGGATGTGCATAGATTACCGCGAACTGAACAAGGTGACAGTGAAGAACCGCTATCCTCTTCCACGTATTGACGACTTATTCGACCAACTGCAAGGGTCGAGCTACTACTCAAAGATTGATCTGAGGTCAGGTTACCATCAGCTGAGAGTCCGAGATGAGGACGTCTCTAAGACAGCATTCAGAACTCGCTACGGTCACTACGAGTTTCTAGTCATGCCATTTGGATTAACAAACGCGCCTGCAGTCTTCATGGATCTTATGAACATAGTGTGTAAACCTTATCTCGACAAGTTTGTTATTATTTTCATCGATGACATCCTGATCTATTCGAAGAGTTAGGAGGAACACGAGCAGCATTTACGACTTATTTTGGAACTCCTTCGAACGGAACAACTGTACGCTAAGTTTTCAAAATGCGACTTCTGGCTTCGTGAAGTCCACTTCGTAGGCCACGTGGTAAACAAGGATGGGATTCATGTTGATCCATCCAAGGTAGATTCGATCAAGAACTGGCCTGCACCTCGCACAGCAACCGAAATACGCCAATCCTTGGGTTTGGCGGGTTATTACAGTCGGTTCATCAACGACTTCTCAAAGATTGTACAGCCGCTTACACTACTGACATAGAAAGGTGTTGCTTACCGTTGGGGTAATACACAGGAAACAGCGTTTCAGCACTTAAAGGATAGACTTTGTAGCGCACCTATCCTCTCATTGCCTGAAGGCACGGACGATTTTGTAGTCCACTGCGACGCATCTATTCAGGGTCTTGGATGTGTGTTGACGCAACGGGATAAAGTCATTGCTTATGCTTCGCGCCAACTTAAGATTCACGAACGGAATTACACTACACATGGTTTAGAGTTGGGAGCTGTTGTTTTTACGCTCAAGATATGGCGACATTATCTGTATGGCACCAAGTGCACCATCTACACCGATCACAGGAGTCTCGAGCATATCTTCAAGCAGAAAGAGTTGAACATGCGACAACGTCGATGGGTCGAATTACTGAACGATTATGAATGTTCTATAAAGTACCATCCGGGCAAAGCCAATGTGGTGGCCGACACCCTCAGTCGAAAGGATACTACACCTAGGCGTGTACGAGCGTTGCAACTCACTATTCAGTCTAGCCTTCCTTCTCAGATACGAGATGCTCAGGTAGAAGCATTGAAACCAGAAAACGCTAGGGCTGAAGCTCTACGCGGCTCAAGGCAACGGTTAGAACAAAAGGCAGACGGCGCCTACTATGTAACAGGACGCATTTGGGTCCCACTCTATGGCAACTTACACGAGCTTGTAATGGATGAAGCTCATAAGTCTCGCTACTCAGTACATCCTGGTTCGGATAAGATGTACCACGACTTGAAAACAACATATTGGTGGCCTAGTATGAAAGCTCACATAGCAACTTACGTTAGCAAGTGTTTGACTTGTGCGAGAGTCAAAGCGGAATATCAGAAACCATCAGGCCTACTTCAGCAACCCAAGATACCACAATGGAAATGGGAGGAAATTTCCATGGATTTTGTTACTGGCCTACCTAGATCCCAGCGTGGGAACGATACTATTTGGGTGATCGTGGACCGACTCACAAAATCTGCACACTTCTTGGCTATCAAAGAAACAGACAAGTTCTCTACTTTAGCAGACGTTTACTTGAAGGAAGTGGTTTCGAGGCACGGGGTGCCAACCTCTATTATCTCTGACCGTGATGGACGTTTTACTTCAGAACTGTGGCAAGCAATGCACAAATCTTTTGGCTCTCGGTTAGACATGAGCACAGCTTATCACCCTCAGACGGATGGACAGTCTGAGCGCACTATTCAAACTTTAGAAGACATGCTTCGTGCATGTGTAATCGATTTCGGCAACGGCTGGGAAAAACATCTCCCGTTAGTGGAGTTCTCGTACAACAACAGTTACCACACCAGCATTCAAGCCGCTCCATTCGAGGCATTGTACGGGCGTAAATGCCGATCACCTCTTTGTTGGGCAGAAGTGGGTGATAGCCAGATCACAGGTCCAGAACTGGTAGTAGACACAACAGAAAAGATTGCTCAAATACGACAACGCATGGTGGCAGCTCGCGACCGTCAGAAAGCATACGCCGATAAGGGCAGGAAACCATTCGAATTCCAGGTTGGGGATCGAGTGCTACTCAAAGTTTCACCCTGGAAGGGTGTGGTTCATTTTGGCAAACGAGGAAAACTTAATCCGCGATATGTCGGACCATTCGAAATCATTGGGAAAATAGGCAAGGTGGCCTACAGACTGAACTTACCAGCTGAACTCAGTGCAGTTCACAACGTTTTCCACGTGTCGAATCTGAAGAAGTGTCTGTCAGATGAGACCCTCATAGTTCCTTTGAAGGAGCTCACTATCGACGACCAGTGGCGATTCGTTGAGGAACCAGTTGAAATCACGGACCGGGATGTTAAGGTCCTCAAGCACACCAGAATACCTCTTGTTCGAGTTCGTTGGAACTCCCGTCGTGGCCCAGAGTTCACCTGGGAACGAGAAGATCAAATGAAACTCAAGTATCCCCAGTTATTCGGAAACAGTGCAACCACTACTGAGGATGAAGCTACTACAGAATTTCGGGACGAAATTCCAAATCAACGGGGGGATGATGTGACACCCCAGGAAAACCAGTAAACTGCACAACTTAACAAGCTTCCTCAGTAACCGCATGCTAAATTTCGGGACGAAATTTCTTTCAAGTTGGGGATAATGTGACAACTCGAGTTTCCAAGATTCCATATTCGCATTAGTTGCACGTTAATGGTTTAGACTGTTTGTTTACACGACTTGTTTGTTCACAACAGTACACGCTTGTAATCTGTTAAATTATGTTGTGACTGATATGTTATACTTGATGTGTCTTATAAGTGTATTCTATATTTAATTGATGTGCAATATACGTAATGGTTGTAGATTCGTGCTGTGTATATTATGTGTGAATGTGCTATACGTATCTTGTATAATAAAGTGTACAATAATTAAAGCATGTATTCCTTGCAAAACAACCCCCACCCACGAAAACACAATGAACATAATTGAGTGGGCTTCGGCCCAGTGGTGCGGACGGTTATCAAGTGATCATCAAACTATTGTAGGTGGCCTTCTTATGTTACTACAGGCCCACATCGAGCCCACCCCCATCTATTATTTACGTATAATCAATTCATAATTCCACAACTCCTTGCAAACCCTACGCTCACCTAATCATTACGGCAATGGAGCACTTTTCATCGAAACTCTGTGATCTCTTCAATCTATACATTTGCATTCGGTTAGTGAGTTATATTGTTAATCCATTTGTTGCTCTGAATGATTGATTGTGTTGTGTTTATTCATGATTATGTGATATGATTCGAATGGATGATACATGTTGATATATTTAGTTGCTGAACTGAATCTTGATGCCGTATATATATGACACATGGATGTTAATTCGGATTGTATTAATAATTGAGTTGAATGTGACAGTGGCTTAAAGGTCCAATAGGATTGAGGTTAAATGGTTGATAGCTTAGGGTATAGAAAATTGGCGGCTATGTAGGTGATTCATAATCAAACCATGTGCACACTTTAATATATGTTGTCAGTTTGCATGAGAGGTACAATTAGATTTTGATTAAAAATCATGTTGTCGGCCATAACATATACATGTGCATGAGAGTCATATTGAAATATAATGGAATTGTATGATAGGGATCTTTATGATCTGATGTTATAATCGATTGTGTTGTGCCTGTCGATGATTAATCTGATGATGTAATGATGATTGTAAGACTGAATAATTATTGAAAATAACTAGATCTTTGTGTACGGTATGTTATGTTGAGATTAATATTGATGGATATGTGATCATGTATTACTGAGTATAATCCCCATGATTGGTGTTGATAAAGCAATGATAACTAAGATTTGTTGTTTTGCATAACTGATGATGATGATGATGTACTCGACGAAATCAGGAGTAGACGAAAACACCCAATGTTTTCGTCAAGACCCAAGCCTGACGAAATCACTTTGGGATTTCGTCACCCTAGTGATTTCGCCAATGTGTGTTTTCGCTATAAAGGGTTCTTGTCAAATAATCTGTTAGTTCATTTAACCGTGTTAGCATATTAAGACTGTTAAGTTCGTTAACCATGTTAAGTATATTACTTTGGTCAAGCATGTTAACTCTGTCAAGTTTATTAACTTCTGTTAAGTTTATCATCACTGTTAACGAATAATCCATGTTAGAAAGAATTGAGAAAACTGTTAGGCGAAGCGTGAAGTTGCATGAGTTTGATTAACTGTTTATACGATACAAGATGCTAAGCACACTCTGTGATATTACTGTGATGCTAGTTACATGTGAAACATTACGAACATGAACTGATTGAGGATACGTGCACTATAGGTTTTGACTGATAAATTGTGAGCACTTAACTTAGCATACCGAGCAAACCAAGGTGAGTTCACACTCTTACCAAGGCATGGGATTCCCGGGGATTGGGAATGGGTTGAATGATGGGATTTAACAATTACTCGTACTTACACGGCTACTAGACTATCTACCATCGTCCTCGGGTTAAGCAGGGCACTTAAGTAAAACCTACGTAAACAAGTACTTACCACTGTCCTCAGGTTTCGAGGGACACTTACGTAAAACCTACGTAAAATCACACATGCTACTGTCTTCCGGGGTCAGGAAGGACACTTACGTAAAACCTACGTAAACCCCACGCGTACCACTGTCCTCGGGTAAAGAAGGGCACTTACGTAAAACCTACGTAAACCTTGTACGTACTACTGTTCTCGGGTTAAGAAGAACACTTATGGTTACAAATAGTCTAGTGTAAATACAAACATGGGAAGCCCCCACTGATAGAAAATACAAACATGGGAAGCCCCTACTGATAGTAAATACAAACATGGGAAGCCCCCACTGATAGTACATATAACATGGGAAGCCCCCACCAATTGAATCTACACAACGGCTTAGTTAATAACGCATAGTTATGCAACGAACTTACTTACTGTGAACTCGCTCAACTAGTTGTTGACTTTCTGTTACATGCCTTGCAGGACCATAGGTATTCTTGGAGCTTGCACGGGAGGCGCGGTCGTTGTGGGCATGGATTGTGGATGCTTTTATGAAAACGTTATGGCTCTTTGAACTAAACACTTGTGTTGGATTTTTTTTTATACTATGCTTCCGCTACCTATACTATGTTTTTGATTGGACACCAATTGTATTGTGATGGATTACATTTACTTTTACTTATTACTTATATGTTCAATATGATTGGTGGCTTGATCCTGGTCAGTCACGCCTCCAAGCGGTGATACTCCACGTGTGGATTTTGGGGGTGTGACAAGAGTGCCCTGGTATCCCCTGGCAGGAGCGTCATTCATGGCTGCAAGAGTTCTCGCCTCCTGTGGCGGATTGGGGTCGCACTTCTTATTGTTGGAACCCTTGTTATTACGTGTTGCTTGATTCAGGCTCGAATGCTTCCTTTTCTTGTCACCAGACGACTCAGCATGCGTCTCGGTCTTTTCAGTTGGGTTCAGTGATAACTTCTTCATACGTACAGCATCTTCAGTAAGGCTGACAGCCAGAGTTACAGCCTGAGTGATCGTTTCAGGTTTAGCCGAAGTTACCATGCTGCGAAACTCTGGGGCCAATCCCCAGATGTAGGGCTCAACGCGCTTAAATTCGGGAGTCACCATATAGGGGATCACTCTTGACAAATCATGGAACCTTCGGGTATAACCAGTAATGTCTGCACCTTCCATGGTCAGGTGCCAGAACTCAGTGTCCAACCTTTGGAGTTCAGCACGAGAGCAATACTTCTCTCTCATTCTTTCCTTCAACTCATCCCAAGTCATACCATACGCTGCATCATCTCCCAGGGTTTGGACTTGCAAATTCCACCAAGTCAAAGCCTCATCGACGAATAACCCAGTAACAAAAGTGACTTGCTGATCCATGGTACACTTGCTCATACGGATGGTGGAATCAGTCTTCTCCGTCCAGCGTACAAACGCCACTGCACCTCCAGTGTCGTCGTAGTTCAGTGGTTTGCAGTCGAGAAACTGCTTGAAGGTGCAGCCTTGAGTTGTGTTTCCTCCAGATGAATCTCCCTGCCCATTACGTCTAGCATTGCTTGGTCCTCCACTTTGTTCGGTGCGGTTCACCTCATATTGGGCGATAGCTGCGGTGATCCTTTCTTCCAGTAGGGAGTTCAGTTCTTCAACAGTCCTCGGTAGAAGAGGAGGAGGGGGTTGATTGGAATCCTGATTGTTCACCGCTCTCCTAGGTGCCATGTTCTATCAGAACATAACACAACAGGGTTAGACATTTGTTTGATATCGTCATACGAGACAGCAGTAGTATATATACACAGGCATATACCACATAAGTGACATCAAACAATCTGCCAAACGTATAAATCAATTCATACAGCAACAAGCATGCATTAATAGATAAATACCTTTGTGTCGTAAGATATTCACCGAGTCTTTACACATATCAGGGCAACTTGTTACATCATTGTTTGCAAGGTAAACAAAATGCATAAGGGTTACATCTCCCCATAGTACAAGTTTAATATATGTAAAAGACAAAATATCTTTCCTCACATTGGCGGTTCTTGTCTTTATACCCTAAATCATTACTCCAACAGAGTATTTAATAGGCTGGGGGAGGGGGTGGGGGTGTTCACGTCTGACCTTCTCTTGGGCTGAAGAAATCTTGTTTGATACATGACAAGACTTGCTGTGGTTTCTGTGCACTAAATTCCATAATTATGTATGCATCCATAATTACGTAATTCCTTGCACAGTTTGTTTCATCATTGGGTCACTTCCTTCAGATAGGCCACTGCTTTCAGACGAAGACACGCGTACCTGATATTCTATTCCTAGTATATGTATATATTAATTATTACACATAGTTGCAAGTAATTCTTAGTCAAAGACAAGTGCTACTCCAGTGCACCCTAAGTCTCGTAGTGTCCTTACTTGACTCTTTGAAAACAGTTTCAGGTAGTGGATGTCGCGGAAAGTTTTATGCAATGAAAACATTTGAAAAAAATTGTTTTCGTGAGAGGATCCTAAAGATTGTAGTCTAGACTCGAGAAGGAATCCTGGTTCACTACAATCGCAACTCTGATACCAATCTGTCACACCCCTTTCTAAGGCGGAAGCACGAGGTGTGATCCTGAAAAGTTCTCATTGCATACGAAAGGTAAACTTACTACATGCTCGTAAAAATAACTCCAAATGCCATTATCATTGCATAATTAAAACATAACATAGGTTAAGTGTTTACATCAAAAGACAGCATATTGTCTGAAAAGTTTTACACCTTATTTTAAAGACAAACATGAAGGCTTGGATTCTTATATCCCACACGAGATGGAATATAGAAACCAAATCCCACAAAAACAGGCATCGGAGTCTTGACATGACATGACTAAAACAAAAGCAACATCTTGGAGCAAGGGTAAGACCGCGCGCACATCCACTTTAGTTACCTGAAATACATGTGAGTTTTGGAAAATCGTCAACATAATGTTGGTGTGAATTCATGCAGATTTGTGAAAACATTTAAGCATTCGTTATGGAAAACATGGTATGTAATTTTAAGTATTTCTGTAAATGTAAGGAAATCGAGATCGCTAATGGTTTGCAAGGCCATTGTCACACCCCCCAAAATCCACCTGCGGAATTACCACCGCTTGGAGGCGTGACTGACCAGGATTCAGCCACCAATCATATTGAACAAGCAAACAAGTAATTATAAAAGTTCAACCAGTACGGTTGGTGTTCAAACAAAACATAGTTTAAGTTGCAAGCGGAAGCATAAGTCTTAAAACCAAAACATAAGTTTAATTGTTCAAAGTTTAACATGGCACACAGCTGTCCATGCCCCACAACGACCCTCTTCCATGCAAGCTCCAGCTAAGTACCTAAAGACCTGCAAAGCATGTAGTAACGAGTCAACAACAAGTTGAGTGAGTTCACGGTTGGGTGTTCGTTTTAAGTTGTTTCGAAAACAGTTTCCTTTATCTGGCATCCTGTTGTGGGGGTTACCCCATAATTAAAAACGTGACTTGTTCATTCCCGGTTACTCTGGCAATCCGGCCGTGGGGGCTACCCCATGTATACACTAGACTCGTTACCATATCGACTGCTGACTGTAGTCATGTTTATGTGCCCTGAAACTGTCAATGTCTATCATCATTGACGTGCCCCAGATCCATTAGTTCACGCCCGTCCTCTGCGGCACGGTGTGAGGTTTGTCAGACCTAAATAGCGCTATCTAACTAATGACCCGCTCGCCATTGGCCCGGCGATTAAGTCGATATAAAAAGGAGGGACTTCGTGATAGAGTTTTGGTCTAGTACGAGTTATCTGTCCATGAGGACGAGGAATTACATTCCTGAACCAATCCTGTCCTATCCAAGGAGGACGAGGAACCCATGTTCCTTAACCCCAATTCCCGACCCCTGGGAATCCCATGCTTTGTAGAGGGTGTGAACTCACCTTGGTTTGCTCGGCAGGTACACAGAAAGTCAATCAAGTTGTAAGTGGTCAACGACGTCCTAACATAGATACCGTACAAGTCAGGTTCGTATTCAGGTAGTGCACGTATGTTCTACACATATACTGGCAAGTTGCATACAGGTATTATTCATGGCATACACGTTTAATCATGGCAGTTCAACAACAGTGCACAACATACTTAATTCACAATAGCACATACGGCCCACAAGCTCGGCCCAATCACTTAGGCCCGAAACAGTGTGAAGGTCCATACAGCGCACACATGTGTGTGGTCTCGAGTCGAGACTGTGCGGTCTCTACTCGAGACTGTGCGGTCTCGAGTTGTATCCTACAAGATCTCGAGTAGCAACTGAGGAGGTCTCGGGTCACGCATGTGCTGGTCTCGAGTCGCAACCGGACTCGCAACCATGGTCTCTAGTCATGATGTGTGTGTGTTGATGAAGTATGGTCTCGAGTCGAGACTATAGGTTCTCGACTCGCAACTAGTGTCGCAATCGGGGATCTCGAGTTGTCATGTTTCCGGTCTCGAGTCGAGACTGAAGTTCTCGGCTGGGGACATTTGCTGAATTCCAACATTGTACTTGGCCAATGAGATTTCATGGTCATGATATGGTGTACTAGCCAATAACAATGCACTAACATGTTTCCTTGTCTAGCTAATTACCAAAATGGATTAAACATGGCAATTTCAAATGTTCATAACATATTCATAACATCTTCAAGTTGTTCTTCATATATTCAAGTCATGTTCATGTTGATTATTCAAACTTGTTCATCATATTTTAGGGTTTTTAGCATCAATCATCAACATATCATGAACAACAATCAAAACACTTGAACATACTCATCTAATGGTTTCAAGTCATCACATAACATCTCAAAATCAACTCTACACTAATCCGATTAACATGATACTACACCTATGCAAGCCGGTTACATGAACACCCACATTTAATGGTTTGAATCACATTTAGACACAAGATATCATGAGCTCATTGTGTAATATATCCAAAATCAAAACATGTTAGCCGATTATCAACAACATACATATCCGATTCATCGAAACATCATCAAGCATACAACTATACTAGTTAAATCATATCATTCATACTACCATTTAACAACAAACATCATAAGGACACTAACCGGTTGATGGGTTTCAAAGGTGAGTATGAAGCCTCCAAATGTGTGTGTGTGTGAGCCGATCCGAGAGTCCTAGTGTCGCCGGTTTGATCCGAGAAGGAGGAGAAGAGGTGGTGCTTGATTCTCTAGGGTTTAAGGTTTTTTTTTTCTAGAGAGAGAGTGTGTAGGAGAAGGTGTGTGAGAGTGAGTGTGTGTTGTCCAAAGAAATGGCAAACATGGCTATCCACCAAGTTTATATGTCCGTTCCAAGTAGTGCACCCTAATGGGCTTTCGGTTGGGTTAAATGAGGTGTATGGCCCATCCGGCCCATTGTTTCATTGTTCACTCGAGACCGCATGGTCTCGAGTTGGGTTCTTGGTTCTCGGCTCACTTAAACATATACACATACTATACACACAAGCATACATATAAACATAACACATAATTACATAAAAGGTTCACTTATCATTAATCACATAAGTTAACTAGTCACACGTTTAAGCATGTTACATCGGGATACAAGAAAGGTTCTAAATTTCGAGTTGTCACATCATCCCCAAGTTGAAAGAAATTTCGTCCCGAAATTTGGTAAGCACTCACTGAGGAAGCTAGTTAAGTTGTATGGTTTTCCTGGTTTTCCTGGGGTGTCACATCCACCCCCCGTTGATCTGGAATTTCGTCCCGAAATTCCGTAGCTTCGGCCTCAGTAGTGGGTGTACTGTTTGCGAACAGTTGGGGATACTTTTGTTTCATCCGATCTTCGCGTTCCCAGGTGAACTCTGGGCCGCGACGTGAGTTCCAACGAACTCGAACGAGAGTTCCAACGAACTCGAACGAGAGGTATTCTAGTACTCTTGAGGACCTTAACATCTCGGTCCGTGATTTCGACTGGTTCCTCGACGAATCGTAACTGCTCGTCGATAGTGAGTTCCTTCAGAGGAACTACGTGGGTCTCATCTGACAGACACTTCTTCAGATTCGACACGTGGAAAACGTTGTGAACTGCACCGAGTTCTGCTGGTAAGTTTAGTCTGTAGGCCACCCTGCCTATTTTCTCGATGATTTCGAAAGGTCCAACGTATCGTGGGTTAAGTTTGCTTCGTTTACCAAAACGAACCACACCCCTCTAGGGTGAAACTTTGAGTAGTACCCGCTCCCCAACCTGGAGCTCAAGTGGTTTCCTGCCCTTATCGGCGTAGACTTTCTGACGGTCACGAGCTGCCGCCATGCGTTTTCGTATTTGAGCAATTTGTTCGGTCGTGTCTACCACATGTTCTGGACCAGTGATCTGACTATCCCCCACCTCTGCCCAACAAAGAGGTGACCGGCATTTACGTCCGTACAATGCCTCAAACGGAGCAGCTTTAATGCTGGTGTGGTAGCTGTTATTGTACGAGAATTCCACAAGTGGCAGATGTTTTTCCCAGCGGTTGCCAAAGTCGATTACACCTGCACGAAGCATGTCTTCTAAGGTTTGAATAGTTCGCTCGGACTGCCTGTCCGTCTGAGGGTGATACGCTGTGCTCATGTCTAATCGTGAGCCAAAGGATTTATGCATTGCTTGCCACAGCTCTGAAGTAAAACGTGCATCTCGATCTGAGATAATAGAGGTGGGCACCCCGTGCCTCGAAACAACTTCCTTGAGGTATATTTCTGCAAGAGTGGAGAACTTATCCGTCTCCTTGATAGCCAGAAAGTGTGCAGATTTTGTGAGTCGATCCACGATCACCCAAATAGTATCGTTTCCGCGCTGAGACCTAGGTAGACCAGTAACAAAATCCATGGAAATTTGCTCCCATTTCCATTGTGGTATCTCTGGTTGTTGGAGTAGGCCTGAGGGTTTCTGATATTCAGACTTGACTCTCGCACAAGTCAAACACTTGCTGACGTAAGTTGCTATGTGGGCCTTCATGCTAGGCCACCAATACGTAGTCTTGATATCGTGGTACATCTTATCCGAACCAGGGTGTACCGAGTAGCGAGACTTGTGTGCTTCATCCATCACAAGCTCTCGTAGGTTGCCATAGAGTGGGACCCAAACGCGTCCCGTTACGTAGTAGGCACCGTCTTCCTTCTGTTCTAAGCGTTGCCTTGATCCGCGTAGGGCTTCAGCCCTGACGTTCTCTGGTTTCAGTGCTTCTATCTGAGCGTCTCGTATTTGGGAAGGAAGACTAGAATGGATCGTGAGTTGTAAAGCTCGCACGCGCTTAGGCGCAGTGTCCTTTCGACTGAGGGCGTCAGCCACAACATTGGCCTTGCCCGGGTGATACCTGATTGAGCACTCGTAGTCATTCAGTAGCTCGACCCATCGTCGTTGTCGCATATTTAGTTCCTTCTGCTTGAAGATATGCTCGAGGCTCCTGTGGTCGGTGTAGATGGCGCACTTGGTACCGTACAAGTAATGTCGCCATAACTTAAGTGCAAAAACAACAGCTCCCAGCTCTAAGTCGTGCGTAGTGTAGTTCTTCTCATGAACTTTAAGTTGGCGTGAGGCGTAGGCTATAACCTTATCTCATTGCATCAATACACACCCAAGACCCTGAATTAATGCGTCGCAGTAAACCACAAAGTCGTCTGTGCCCTCTGGCAATGAGAGGATAGGGGCGCTGCAAAGTCTATCCTTTAAGTGCTGAAATGCTAACTCCTGTGCATTTCCCCAGCGATAAACAACGCCTTTCTGCGTTAATGAGGTGAGAGGCTGTGCAATCTTAGAAAAATCCTTTATGAACCTCCTGTAGTAACCTGCCAATCCCAAGAATTGGCGAATTTCCTTTGGTGTACGAGGTGCAGGCCAGTTCTTAATCGAGTCTACCTTGGATGGATCGACATGGATCCCATCCTTGTTTACCACATGGCCTAGGAAATGGACTTCTCGAAGCCAGAAGTCGCATTTCGAGAACTTTGCGTAAAGCTGTTCTGTTCGAAGGAGTTCCAGGATAAGCCGTAGATGTTGCTCGTGTTCCTCCTGACTCTTAGAATAGATCAGGATGTCGTCGATGAATACTATAACGAACTTATCTAGGTAAGGTTTGCACACTCGATTCATCAAGTCCATGAAAACCGCAGGTGCGTTCGTCAGCCCAAAAGGCATAACCAAAAACTCGTAGTGTCCGTAACGCGTTCTAAAAGCTGTTTTGGAGACGTCCTCTTCTCGGACTCTCAGCTGGTGATAACCCGATCTCAAATCGATCTTCGAATAGTAGCTCGACCCTTGCAGCTGGTCGAATAAGTCGTCAATACGCGGTAGAGGATAACGATTCTTCACCGTCACCTTGTTGAGTTCCCGGTAATCGATGCACATTCTGAAGGTACCGTCCTTCTTCTTTACAAATAGTACTGGAGCTCCCCAGGGCGATGAGCTAGGACGAATAAAACCCTTATCCAAGAGTTCTTGTAGTTGCGTAGAGAGTTCTTCCAACTCTGATGGAGCAAAACGGTAAGGTGCACGAGCTATAGGCGCAGCTCCAGGAGCTAGTTCAATCTGAAACTCGACTTGTCGATGAGGCGGAAGACCAGGTAATTCCTCAGGAAATACCTCAGGATAGTCGCGTACAATTGGAAAATCTTCTATCTTCTTTTCTTTTTCCGAGGTGTCAGTAACGAGAGCCAAAATGGCAGTGTGGCCCTTCCGCAAGCACTTCTGGGCCTTAAGGAGAGAGATGACGTTCTCAACAGCACTCCTCTTGTCGCCACGAATCATGAGAGGTTCACTACCGGAACCTGGAATACGAACAACCTTCTCGTTGCAAAGAATCTCTGCTCGGTGTTGGGATAACCAATCCATCCCAATGACAACGTCGAAACTACCCAAGACGATAGGAATAAGGTCGATAGAGAAGGTCTGGTTATCAAGAACAAGTTTACAACCCTTGACTACGTGTGTGGCCTCTAAACTCTTACCATTTGCTAGCTCTACAGTATGCTTGTTGTTCAAAGGTGTTGGGATACGCTTAAGCATTTGACTAACTTTTAATGACACTTAGCTAGTATCGGCACCCGAATCAAATAAGACTGTAACATAAAAGTCGTCGAGAAGGAACTTACCCGCCACAACATTGGGGTCATTCCTTGCTTCACCTTGGCCGATCACGAACGCCCGCCCCCTGGCTCCATTGTTGTTGTTGTTCCCATTGTTACCATTCCCCTGATTGTTGTTATTGTTGTTGTTGTTCTGGTTCCTGTTCAGTTGGGGACAATCTCTCTTGAAGTGGCCCTCAGCCCCACACTGAAAGCACCCTTTGTTATCACCCTGCAGCTGCTGCTGGCGTTGGTTCTGTTGAGCTTGCTGACGATTCTGATTGGCGGGGTATAGGCTCCTGCAATCCTTTGCAGCGTGACCTGGCTTGTTGCACCGATGACAGTTGCCCCTGGTGCATGGCCCGCTGTGGTGCAGGCTACAGCGATTGCATTTGGGGTGATTCCCTTTGTACCCACCATGACTTTGACCACCAGATGATTGCTGACTGGGGCTCTTGTAGTCATCAGTCTTTCTCTGCTGAGACTGGGACTGAACAGAAGTCGACCCCTTACTTGAAGTTCCATCCCATTTCCGTTTGTTGTCACTAAGAGCACCTGAAGTAGTTGCCGCACCTATGCGCTTTGGTAACTTGTTCTGCTCCACCGCCTGATCTGTGAGACGGTGAGCCAACTGAACAACTTGCTGGATGGTAGCGAGGTTTGCTGAAGTCACATGGATTTGGATCTCTGGCACCAAGCCCTTGAGAAAGAGTTCAATTCGCTTAAACGGAAGGTCCACCATAGTAGGACACAGTAAGGCAAGCTCATTCGATCTCTTAGTGTACGCCTCAATTTCTGACCCCGTCATCTTGAGGTTGAAGAACTCGACTTCCAGCTTATGAATGTCATCACGACTGCAGTATTCTTCCTTGATCATTTCCTTAAAAGTTTCCCATGGGGTGGCATTGGCAGCAACCAACCCCAGCATTTGAACCTGAGCGTTCCACCATGTGAGGGCTAAACCCTCGAGAGTACCGGTAGCATACTTCACCCTGCGCGCCTCAGGGCATTCACACATCTCGAACACAGATTCTAGTTTCTCAAACCAGTGGAGGAGACCTACTGCTCCTTCAGTGCCGCTAAAAGTAGTTGGTCGGCAGTCCATGAAAGTCTTAAAAGTGCACACGGGTGGCTGAGCATGCTGACCTATTGCGGGTGAAAGAAAAGACAGAGTTTAACACAAAGGTTGGTTCACGAGAGTAGGATCTACAGATCCTAGAATGAGTTAGAACTGCAGGATATACCTCTTGCGTGTGCAGCTGCAAGTGCCGCAGCAACTCGTTCGTTAATCAGAGCCATCAACTGGGCTTGTGTCAGGTTAATGCGTCCAGACATGATCTTCATATCAAGAAGAACATGAGTGAGAGGGGTTCGCGAAAGTACAACGATAGGATAGAGTAAGCACGCACGTGTTCAAGCAACGGTAGTTATACTAACCAAGCATACCATGAGCAATGTACTATGTAACTAACAAGTAGGCAATACACACATATCATATCACCTAGAATGTCGAGCCTTGCATGTGGAGTGAAGCGTCGTTGTGGATCGTAGAGCACTGTACAGGTTATAGTCTGATTTTAATAAAACCTTTTCCTTTATTAAAACCAAGTTCTCTATAACCAATGGCTCTGATACCAATCTGTCACACCCCCAAAATCCACCTGCGGAATTACCACCGCTTGGAGGCGTGACTGACCAGGATCCAACCACCAATCATATTGAACAAGCAAACAAGTAATTATAAAAGTTCAACCAGTACGGTTGGTGTTCAAACAAAACATAGTTTAAGTTGCAAGCGGAAGCATAAGTCTTAAAACCAAAACATAAGTTTAATTGTTCAAAGTTTAACATGGCACACAGCTTTCCATGCCCCACAACGACCCTCTTCCATGCAAGCTCCAGCTAAGTACCTAAAGACCTGCAAAGCATGTATTAACGAGTCAACAACAAGTTGAGTGAGTTCACGGTTGGGTGTTCGTTTTAAGTTGTTTCGAAAACAGTTTCCTTTATCTGGCATCCTGCCGTGGGGGTTACCCCATAATTAAAAACGTGACTTGTTCATTCCCGGTTACTCTGGCAATCCAGCCGTGGGGGCTACCCCATGTTAGTTATCTGGCATTTCGGCCGTGGGGGCTACCCCATGTATACACTAGACTCGTTACCATATCGACTGCTGACTGTAGTCATGTTTATGTGCCCTGAAACTGTCAATGTCTATCATCATTGACGTGCCCCAGATCCATTAGTTCACGCCCGTCCTCTGCGGCACGGTGTGAGGTTTGTCAGACCTAAATAGCGCTATCTAACTAATGACCCGCTCGCCATTGGCCCGGCGATTAAGTCGATATAAAAAGGAGGGACTTCGTGATAGAGTTTTGGTCTAGTACGAGTTATCTGTCCATGAGGACGAGGAATTACATTCCTGAACCAATCCTGTCCTATCCAAGGAGGACGAGGAACCCATGTTCCTTAACCCCAATTCCCGACCCCTGGGAATCCCATGCTTTGTAGAGGGTGTGAACTCACCTTGGTTTGCTCGGCAGGTACACAGAAAGTCAATCAAGTTGTAAGTGGTCAACGACGTCCTAACATAGATACCGTACAAGTCAGGTTCGTATTCAGGTAGTGCACGTATGTTCTACACATATACTGGCAAGTTGCATACAGGTATTATTCATGGCATACACGTTTAATCATGGCAGTTCAACAACAGTGCACAACATACTTAATTCACAATAGCACATACGGCCCACAAGCTCGGCCCAATCACTTAGGCCCGAAACAGTGTGAAGGTCCATACAGCGCACACATGTGTGTGGTCTCGAGTCGAGACTGTGCGGTCTCTACTCGAGACTGTGCGGTCTCGAGTTGTATCCTACAAGATCTCGAGTAGCAACTGAGGAGGTCTCGGGTCACGCATGTGCTGGTCTCGAGTCGCAACCGGACTCGCAACCATGGTCTCTAGTCATGATGTGTGTGTGTTGATGAAGTATGGTCTCGAGTCGAGACTATAGGTTCTCGACTCGCAACTAGTGTCGCAATCGGGGATCTCGAGTTGTCATGTTTCCGGTCTCGAGTCGAGACTGAAGTTCTCGGCTGGGGACATTTGCTGAATTCCAACATTGTACTTGGCCAATGAGATTTCATGGTCATGATATGGTGTACTAGCCAATAACAATGCACTAACATGTTTCCTTGTCTAGCTAATTACCAAAATGGATCAAACATGGCAATTTCAAATGTTCATAACATATTCATAACATCTTTAAGTTGTTCTTCATATATTCAAGTCATGTTCATGTTGATTATTCAAACTTGTTCATCATATTTTAGGGTTTTTAGCATCAATCATCAACATATCATGAACAACAATCAAAACACGTGAACATACTCATCTAATGGTTTCAAGTCATCACATAACATCTCAAAATCAACTCTACACTAATCCGATTAACATGATACTACACCTATGCAAGCCGGTTACATGAACACCCACATTTAATGGTTTGAATCACATTTAGACACAAGATATCATGAGCTCATTGTGTAATATATCCAAAATCAAAACATGTTAGCCGATTATCAACAACATACATATCCGATTCATCGAAACATCATCAAGCATACAACTATACTAGTTAAATCATATCATTCATACTACCATTTAACAACAAACATCATAAGGACACTAACCGGTTGATGGGTTTCAAAGGTGAATATGAAGCCTCCAAATGTGTGTGTGTGTGAGCCGATCCGAGAGTCCTAGTGTCGCCGGTTTGATCCGAGAAGGAGGAGAAGAGGTGGTGCTTGATTCTCTAGGGTTTATGGTTTTTTTTTTTTCTAGAGAGAGAGTGTGTAGGAGAAGGTGTGTGAGAGTGAGTGTGTGTTGTCCAAAGAAATGGCAAACATGGCTATCCACCAAGTTTATATGTCCGTTCCAAGTAGTGCACCCTAATGGGCTTTCGGTTGGGTTAAATGAGGTGTATGGCCCATCCGGCCCATTGTTTCATTGTTCACTCGAGACCGCATGGTCTCGAGTTGGGTTCTTGGTTCTCGGCTCACTTAAACATATACACATACTATACACACAAGCATACATATAAACATAACACATAATTACATAAAAGGTTCACTTATCATTAATCACATAAGTTAACTAGTCACACGTTTAAGCATGTTACATCGGGATACAAGAAAGGTTCTAAATTTCGAGTTGTCACAGCCATTAACATGTGACACGACATAGGAAGCATCCAAACCATAGGCATTTTTTTAGTTGTCGAGTCCACGACTGTCGATTCACGACTAGAGACACAAAAGCACTACTTGGTAAAAGAGTGGCCAAGAGTGTGGTTGTCTGAAACCCATTAGATCTAACCTTTTGTTCTGCGGTCTTGGTATGTAACTGATTAATGGTGCTTATGGCACCCTATTCGTGACATGATCTATATTATCATTCCTTAGTTTTTGTAATAAACATACCATAGCACATGTATTTTCCCCAAGTTTAGAAAACAAGTAAAAGTTTAAAAGTGGGGACATGAACTCATAACTTTGCGTATCCTGCGCCGTAAACTTCACCGGTTGGTTTTATAGCATCGTGACCTATACGTGTTCTATTAATGTTAGTCACTAGACTTGTATCGCACAAGTACAAGTCACCATCTTTTATGTATATGTTCTTTGTTGTTAAAAATAATTTATATTTTTAACTATGTATCTTACTTATATTATTTTCCCAAAAATAAATATAATTATTTTGTATTTTTCACCAAAAATCAAGACTTTGATTTTTATTACTTTCCGGAATTATATTTCTTAAAAATAATACATTTTTAAGACTTGTATGAAATATATATATTTTGTCATGCTATGAAATATATATGTGTTTATTCTTGTTATCCACCCGAGTTATATATTTTTGTCCAAAAATATATTTTAAGTTCATAACTTGTCCATGTGCTTCTTATGTATTGTCATGTATTTTGTATGTGCATTTTTGTACCTTTACTCCTTAGGAGTATTTAGTGTATTTTCAAGTCCTAATACACTACTACATATAATACACATAATATACACTTAGCACAAGATTTAAATACATATATTTTCCCAAAAATATACATACTTAATAATGATTTTATCTTGAAGAAATAATCATTTCTTAACTTGTAATTTCTTACAAAAATTAGGGAAACCTTGGTAAATATTTTTAGGTGAGTTTTTAGGGAATAAGTTTCACCCAAACTTATATTTTTCTAAGTGTCAAAATTTTATAAAAATTTTGACATAGTTTCCCCTAAAAATGGAGGTTTCCCATGTTTTCAAAACATGTGTTTATTTTCTTTTCAATCATCAAAACAATTTTCAACAACAATCATCAACAACATATACTAATTTCTTCATATGAAACATCATGGTGAACTTGATTCTTGTTAAACATGTGTAGTCTTTTAGATCTACACTTTACATAAGGTGATCTTTCCAAAATAAGTGTTCTTGTAAATTTTTAACCAACTTTTTATAAGACTTTATTTTACCAACCAACTCATCCATGAGTTTAATGGTTTCAAAGTTTGTAAATCATGTTTCTAAAAACATTTTTATGTTTATTAGAAAGATCATTGTTTTTAACCTCATGTTTAACCATGGATCTTTCACAAACAAGCTTTATGTTACATTTTTAACAAACTTTCCATGAGTTTTAGTTTCAAAAATTAATTCTACACATACTTTATCACTTCAAAATTACAAGGTTATGCACAAAAATTCATATTTCAAGTTCACATTATGCTTCATGTGTTCACCTTCAAGTTTAACCATGGATCCTTCAAGCTCCATGCTTAAACTTGGTAGATCCAAGCTTTAACATACTTGATCTAATCATAAACACAAGATACCACATCAACAACTTCATTACATACACTAAAATTTCATGTAATCACTTATTTTCTTCATAAATATGTTAGATCTTCTTATTTTTAGCATTAAGAGTTAAGTTGTTTAGATGGTGAATCTTGTACATAACATAAACATGACTTAAATTAGTGATCAAGAAGCTTACTACTAGCTCTAATGGCTAGGGAAGTGGCACAAAAATGACGAAGATGAATATGGAAGAAAATGAGAGGTTAAAAGCTCCACAAGGTGGTCCTTCAAGTTCCTACACTTCAAGCTTCCTTAGATAGCCTCCACACACCTCTAGATCACCTTGGATTATAATATTGAAGCTTGGAAATGGTGGTGGTAGTGTGGTGATGGTGAACCATGAGCAAGCAAGAAGGAAAGGAAGAAGATGAAGTGAATGTGTAGTATGATTAGTTTAGGATTTTATAAGATTCTCCATATCTATTTTATGGTATATTTATAGAATATTCTTTAGCATAAGATCTAATATAATCTAATAAAATCAAGTAAAATCAAATAAAATCTTCATGTGGGACCCATAGGGGCCGGATTTGGTGAAGGGGGGGGGGGGGGGTAAATGTAAAATCTTGAAGGTTTAAATTGCAAATGATAAGGCTTAAGTAAGTTTAAGTGTGTTTAGGTGTTTTTATGATTTTTAAGGTGTTCTAGCATCAATACTAGATTAATTTCATAAAAACATTACTTCTAGTCAATTTTTGATGTCCCGGTTATTGTCCGGTTGTTCGGTTCGTTACGGTTCGTTAAAGTGCTGAATTGCGCAGTTTCACTAGTTATAAAGCATTTTTTATGGCAGTTTTAATTCCTGATACTTCGTAAGTTATTTTGGACAATAAAACATAAATTATTCATGATATTAAGATGTTTAAAAGCTAATTTATTGCTGAATTATGCTGATTTATGCTAAATTCTGCATTTAAAGTGAGTTTCGGGTGATTTTTAGTGCATAGTTTAGCTTCCGGAAAGCTTATATGTTAACCCTTGTATCCATACTTGGGTTTTAATGTATTTTAGACGTTGGACCTACTCCTAGGCCCTAATTCCTTTATCTGACTGCTTTCTGCAGGGCTGCTGACACAATGTGTCTTACCGGTGAGTTTACTAGTCTTTCTAACGCAACGCTAAAAGTAATGCATAAAGCAATATTTGAAATATAAAACGTGCATGAATTCACATGTATAGCATGTAATCAGACAATGTTGACATTTAAGCACATAATTGCAGATATTAAATAATAATAAAACTGTACGAAAATTACCGATTTTGTGCCAGTTGTCACAATAAATTGAATGAAATTTGAATTGTGAAATCTGAGTACAAATACTTGGATGTACTGAGTGTTCATGTGGTATTTCCCTCTGTTGCACAGAAATGTTTGCTTATGAATTTCTGAGTATGTGCAGAATTTAAAATTCAAATCAAGAAACAGGGGTTGTTGAAGGTTGAGATGCTGTTAGTTGCTGACAAAGCTTGAAGCATCACAATAGCAAGATGTACCTGAGTCAGAAGAACCAGATACGTGTCATCATCTGACAGTGATAGTACATTTGAAGAAGTACCTGTGAACCTGCTTGAAAGAGAAGACTTTGACAAGGAAAAGAGTTGCTTAGAATCCTCCTCTTGCATTCTTTTCAACAAGATTTTCAAGGAAAGCTGATCCTGATTAAGAAGAACAAAGAGCCCAAGTTTGAAGATTAAGAGATAAAGTATCTTCCCACAGCGACATGAGATAGACAACAGTTTGATAAAGACAGCATAAACCTAGGGGATATTGTAAGGCCATATACGCTTATCTTTATCAAACACAATTACATGCTATTGGGCTTAGCTTTCTAGTGGGTTAGATGGTATTGGAATAAGCCATGTGGGCTATTTAAGTGATTTGGGCTTGTTTAGTTAAGAATGTGCATGTGGGCCGGGCCCAGTCTGTAACTAGGTCACCCTATGTAACTATAAATATGGTGAGCCTAGGTCACTATAGGGTTGCTATTCAGTATATTGTTCTTCCTAGTCTTTTCGAATTCTGTGTACCAGACGGTTCTTAGAAACCGTGTGCACTTTGATTATTCAATCAGTTACGTTCTTGTTCATCTCACTTTCATTAGTATTCCGCACTTTTGATCGTGTTAGTGATATCCGGTTGATAGTTTTGGGACTTACAATCGCATCACAACAACATTATGTTAAGCCCATTCTCCTCTATTGACCGCAACAGCCCAATAACAGCAGCCCAGTCACGTGCAGCAGCCCAATCATCCAGCAGTGCAGCAGCCCAGACATCCAGCCCAATGATCACGTGCATATCTTAAAAGAATAAAAAATGACACTAAAATGAAAGAGAAAGAATGAATGAATAATACTATGTATATATGTTTTCAACACCCCCCTCACTTTTATTCTTAAAGACATCCAATAGATTTAACCATTGACAAACTAATTTATGCTGACTAATCCGAAGCCCTTTTCTAAAAATACCAGCGACCTGTTTTTCAGTGTTATTACCAATCGCTGAAATACAACCAAACTTGAATTTTTTCACGAAGAAAAAATAAATCCAACTCAAAATGCTTAGTTCTATCATGAAAGACAAGATTGGTAGCAATTGACAACGAAACACTATTATCACAGAACATAGAGACAGGTAAACTTATTTTAACTTGCAACTCACTAAGAAAATTTATTAACCACAGAATTTCACATGTTGCAGTACACATAGCTCGGTATTTAGCTTCGGCTGTAGACTGAGAAACAGTGGACTGCTTTTTTACTCTTCCAAGTAACTAACGAAGTACCTAAGAAGACACAAAAACCCGTGACAGACTTCCTAGAGACCAAACATTTACCCCAATCTGAATCTGCATATGCAGTCAGTTCAAATTTAGAACATTTAACAAAAAAGATACCTTTACCTGGAGAATTCTTAAGATATCTCGAGACTTTCACAGCTAAAAGCCAATGTGCTCTAGTAGGTTTATGAATAAACTGACTTAACACATGCATCGAATAAGATATACTAGGTTTGGTATGAGATAAATATATTAATCTACCTACCAAACGCTGATAATCTGTTACATTAATTAAATTCTCAGATTCTTTCTCACATAAAGAGGTAACAACATGATTTAGTTTAATAGGTGTCTGTACAGGCTTACACGCAGACATGCCATACTCAGCAAGCAATTCTAAACAGTACTTTCTTTGCGAAAGACACAAACCATCATTTATTTTTAACACTTCAATACCCAAAAAAATACTTTAAGGTACCTAAATCTTTTATTAGAAACTTGGTTTGAATGAACTTCTTAACATTTACAATTTCTTGTTCATTGTTACCGGTTATTAATATATCATCTACATACACAAGCAAAATAATAAACACAGAATTAGACGATTTCACAAGCATTGAGTGATCACACATACTTTGTACAAAACCAAGTTCCAACAAGATACTAATAAGTTTAGCATTCCACATTCTAGGTGCTTGTTTTAAACCATACATAGATTTATTTAGTTTACACACTCTAGTATCGTTTTTAGCATAATAACCTTCCGGAAGCTTCATATAAACATCTTCCACTAAATCCCCATATAAAAACGCATTATTAATATCTGATTGATATATTGGCCAGTCATTTTGAACCTCAATTGACAGAACACATCTAACAGTGACCATTTTGACAACCGGAGAGAAGGTCTCGTCAAAATCTATCCCTTCTCTCTGACTGTAACCTTTAGCAACTAACCTAGCCTTATACCGTTCTATCTCCCCAGTTGCCTTATATTTTATTTTGAATATCCATTTACATGCAATAGCTTTCCTATCACTAGGTAACTCAACTAGGTCCAATGTTTTATTTCTGTTTAATGCCTCAATTTCATCATTCATAGCATTGATCCAATTTGGATCATTACATGCCTCAGAATAATGTTGCGGTTCAACAGTTTTATTAAACAACGATATAAAACAGAAATTTTCATGAGATAAATGAGAATAAGTGACTACTTTTTCTAACCCATATTTCACTTTACCATCTAAAACAAATTCATCAAGCCTTTTTGGTAAAACCTATTGTCTAGTTGACCTCCTAACATAGGGACCAAGATTTGGTGGTAAGTTACCCTCAGACAAGTTATCAACTTCATGTTCTATATTTTCATGCTCAGCCCTATCATGATAAAGTTCTGTCCTACTGGATTGCTGAGGCACAACTTTATCTACAAAATTCTCAGAATTCCCACTATTACCTTGAGAACTAGATGGTTGATTTACAACCCTATCAACAGTAGCCTCAAAATCTTAATCAGATTGCCGAGGCTCATGAAAAACATAATCTTTAAATTGATTAACCCCCTGATCATCATCGGGATTAACCACCTTTGAATGTTGAAAAGCTGGTTGTTCATACAGATCAAAAAAATTTAAATTGTTTAACCCTTTTTGAACATCAGAGTTACTTTCAAAATTATTACTTACAAAAGGAAAAATAGACTTATAGAATCTAACATCTCTTGAAAAAACAATACTTTTTGTTTCTAAATTCCAAAGTTTATATCCCTTTTTTTCATTTGAGTAGCCAACTAAAACACACTTATCAGCATGACTACCAAACTTATCACTATTATTTAAAACAGTACTATAACACAAACAACCAAACACTCTAAGGTAAGACAAAGAGGGTTTAAAACCATGAACCAGCTCATACGGACGCCTACCAAATAGCACAGAAGACGGAGTCCTGTTAATTAAATATGCAGCAGTTAGAATACATTCAGACCAAAAACTTAAAGGCACATTACTTTGAAACATTAACGCCCTAGAAATATTCAAAAGGTGTCGATGTTTCCTCTCAACAATACCATTTCGTTGGGGAGTGCATACACAAGTTGTTTGATGTATTATCCCATGTTTGTTTGTAAACTCTTTAAACATATTGTTAACAAATTCAGTACCATTATCACTACGCAAGATCTTAACAACAACATGTTTAACATTTTCTAACACTTCATCCTTGCGTTTCATGAGATACACCCAAACAGACCTAGTATAGTCATCCACCACAGTCAAAAAATACCTACATGCTTCTTTACTTTTAACTTTATAAGGACCCCCCATCCAAATGAACAAGTGCTCCTATTTGTTTAGTTTTTTGTTCACTTAAAGGAAATGGTTCCCTATGCTGTTTAGAGTTATGACTTGTTTCACATGGAACACCTTTATCAACCTCTTTTAAACTAAGATCACCTTTTAACACTTTTAAAACCATTTCAGATGGATGGCCCAACCTAGCATGCCATAAACTACTCAGAGACTCACTACTGGAACTAACACAATCAAACACAGATGACTCACCACAAAAATACAAACCCTCATGCTGACTACCAGTCACCAGGTTTTTCTTTGTTAATGAATCCTGGAGATAACAAGAATGTTCATCAAATGACACAACAACTTTATTGTCTCTAGCTAATTTATTTACATATATCAAGTTTACACAATAATCAGGTACAACAAACACATCAAATAGAGTGACTTTATCATTTAGTTTTATGTCTTCAATTTTAGTAACCGAAGCACTTGTCCCATTAGGATGATTCACTTTAATATTATATTCTGAAACATCAACTATATTAAACATATTTCTATCACACATGACCATGTGTTGGTTAGCACCAGAATCACAAATCCACCCAATGCTCTTCATAGACTTAGTAAGATTTGCAAAACAACAAACATGATGATTAAAACTAGTAGAACAAAACACATTAGAACTACATGTCATATTACAACTAATAGACCCTTCATCAGTCTTTTGACTTAACAAACTAAGCAACTTTGAAACCTGATCAGATGTAAGACTTGCAGCATCAAATTTATTAACATCAGCAGAACTAGTACTAACAACATTATTACTAATAGCCTGTTTTTTCCCTTGGTTAGACCTAGACTTTATCAAGAGAGGATACCCAATCATTCAAAACACTTATCAATAGAATGACCCAGTTTATTACAATGAGTACACTTTATATTTTGATTAGGAACCTTTCCAAACTTTTTCTTATTATAAAAAAAACAGTATTAGGTTTGGAAAAAAAACCTACAGTCGGTTCCTTAGTCAAAGTTATATTTGAATTTCTATGGGAGTCTTCCCTGGAAATAATAGAGAAAGCATCTTTCACAGAAGGAAGAGGCTCTCTAATCAACAAACTTGTCCTAACAGATTGATAAACATTGTCTAACCCCCTTCAAAAACTGCATCAATTTAATCAAGTAACTTATTATACCGAGTAGAAGCATTGCAAGTACAAGTAGGAATTTGTAAGATTTGATCTAACTGTTTCCACATTATGTTTCACCTATGATAATACTCAGCCACAGACAAACCATTTTGACTGAATGAATTGATCTTTTGATACAAATAAAAAACAACAGACCCATCTACTTTATCATAGGTATCTCTTAACTCTTTCCAAACATCAGCAGTAGATTTAGAGTATACATGACCTAAGTACAATTCTTCTGAAACAAGATACTATCCAAGTTAAGACCACATAATTACACCTTTCCCACTGTGTTCTAAGTATTTCATTATCCTCAGGTTTTGCAAATGTTCCATCAATAAAACCAATTTTATTTTTATCTCTCAAAGCAAGTGTCATCGCATTAACCCATATAGTATAACTTTCAGTTCCTTTCAACTTAACACTAACTACAGTTAAGTTTACTGAATCACTTGCATGCAGATACAACGGATTATCAGGTTCAAGTTTACTAATTAATGTTTCACCAGCCATCAGAACATATAATCACAAACAACAATTACACGAAATAACAATCAAGATTATACTAAACACACAGATTCTAAACAGCCAAACTGTTCCAGGGGCCAGATGGTAGGTTCGTCATTCAGAAGGTGCCTACCCAAGTCTTAGAACAGAGGCTGGACCACTACATATGTAAACAAAATCAAAGAACAGAAATCAACCAATAATCCAAAAAAAAACACAGAATACACAACAGACAATAATACCAAATACAGATATCACAAACAAATGCAACAGAGTGTACCCTCTCTGTATCCCAATTAACACCGGATCAACTACTCCGGCAACAACAATGCCTAAAATGCAATAAACTGAAAAAAAACCAAGAAAGGAATGAATACACCTAAAGCGTTTAACTCCAAGCTATCAGTCCCGTAGCCTTCACTTAGGGCTACGAGAAACTGATTAGAAGAAACCTCTACAGATCCTGTTGGTTTGCCCCATTCTCAAGAATGAAAAACAGAGACCAACGCGAATCTTCTTCAAATTGCTTTAAGCCTTCCACAAACCCTAGAGCAAAGGTATCAGTCTTCACAAAAACCAAGACCACCAAAAGCGGATCTATAATTGGTAGATTCAGGTTGTACCGCCAAGATTACTCAGATCCACTTGAGCACACACCGATCTAAAATAATACAAACCCTAGAACCAGCAGCGGAGAAGAATCACCCAAGAGCCTTTTATGGCTCTAATACCATGTCAAAACTAACATGTATCAAGAAAAAACTCTCTATGTTATCGATGAACAACAGGAGGAACAATGAAAACAGATACAAGAAGTTTACAACCTCACAACTAACACTCACTGATCATCAACACAATGATCAAAACTCACTTATACATTATCTGAAAAGTACCAGATCTTAAAACAAGATCGAATCAACAAACCCTAAGAGAGAAAGTGCAGAGAAGACAACTATGTGAGAGAAGGTAAAAAATATCTCGAATGATATGATCGAAAGTAATGAGAGAGAAGCCCCTTTATATCACATCGCAGCAACATTATGTTAAGCCCATTCTCCTCTATTGACCGCAACAGCCTAATAACAGCAGCCCAGTCACGTGCAGCAGCCCAATCATCCAGCAGTGCTGCAGCCTAGACATCCAGCCCAATGATCACGTGCCACATGCTAAAAGAATAAAAAATCACATTAGTAACGAAAGTGAAAGAATGAATGAATAATAACATGTATATATGTTTTCAACAATAACTCATTTAATTTATCTCTAGTTAACTTAACCAAATAACGGTACTAATCCATTGGCTCGGTTTAGTTCGGTCCACCATTGACCACTGCATGTGCTCGGGAATTACGTCCGATATTATTCAGGCCATTTACAGCACTAAATAAGAACTAGTCCAAGTAGGCTTAGTATTCCCATCTTCGATTGGTATCTGATAACTGAAAACAACATTTTTGTCTAAGGAACCGCTGCCAAAATTAAGTTTTTGACATATTAGTTATAAGCATATCCTTCTACACAGATCACATTTTTTTACAAAAGATGATTTTTAACATTATTATTCAAGTTAATGACCTGAAAGTTGGTTGTCGACAATAATCAGGATTCTCATCAGAAGAATTATTGAATTTCTTATCATTAAAAGCAAATTTTCGACTATAATCAGGATAAAAAGTAGTGTGACTGATTTGCTTGGCCAGACCTCTATTCATTGAGCAACTCAACATGTTTTTCATTTCACTAAACGATGATTCTTCGTAAACAATGTGTTAAAATATATAAAATATTATATGCTTTCCAATTCAATTCTCTCATTATCTTTTCCTTTTTTTGTTATGTTTGTTTTGAGGTTCGGTTGGGCTCCTTTTAAGTCTTGGGCTGCTTCTTTGGATGGGCTGCTGCTAGATGCTTCTTGGGCCTAGTTTTTAGGGTTCTCTCCCCTTTATATGTCAGCCCGCTCGTGTGTTGTTTGCTTATCCCAAAATATAGAAAGTTGCAGCGTTCTTTGGTGCTCTCTAGAACATTCCTCAAAAGCTGTTGCTTTTTCCTCCTCTTCGAGTGTATCCCATCGTGCTGCTGATCGACGTATTGTGCAGATCCTTCGGTTGAAGATCTGGTCCTGTTGGCTGTTTGTAACCGGTGGTTTACACCGTGTATGATACCTACTTCTGGTTAAACTTTTGTACTTCTTGTTCTGTTTGTAAGAGATTATCTCTTTTTCACATGGTATCAGAGCCATAATCGGCTCTCTGGTACCCGTTTCCTTCCGCTGCTACTACATATTGAATGAACAGATGATCTAGGGTTGTGGTTAAAGATCTAAGGAATCTTGGTGGTACAAGTGAATCCGCCGATTCCTGATCATCCGCTTGAAGATATCTATGTTTTAATTCAAATATATATACAAACCTATCACAAACTAAAACACACACCAATCACAAACTAAAACACACACCAATCATAAAAAACACACAAATTCTATCCAATCATTTTTAAGAATGTCAACCGATTCGTCGAGCTGTTCATCCGACGGTGTTCTTGACGATATGTTTATCGCAGTTACGCAAGAGACGATTAATTATTTGCGAGAAGAAGTTATCCGAGCAAAGATACGTGACAGGAACACACACCATAACCTACGAGCTGATCTGACCGAGCACCTATGGTTTTATCGTGAACAAGAAGGAGACGACGAAGACGACGAGTGATTTTTTTAGTGATTTTGTATTTTTTATTTAAGTTATGACATTGTATTTTTTTAATTTAAATTATGCCATTTTATTTTTTAGGACTTTGTAATGTTTTCTTTTATTTTAATGAAATTATGTTTTTTTTTTTAATTTTCTAGTTATTAAAATTGCATTTAATTTAAAAAAATAAAATATATTGATAAAAGATAATAACTAGGTAATGATGATGAGGGCTTTAAACCACTGCATGCAAGTTAAAGGAAGGGGCTTTAAAGCCCCCTGTGTGACGTGGTGGCGAGGTGGCGTGATAAAGCCCCTAGGGGCTTTATACCACACCCTCCAGCCTAAGGGTATGTTTGGCAAAAGTAGCTAGTGGCTAGAAGCTGGTAGCGGTAGCTGTAGCTTTTTAGATATAGTTGGTGTTTGACAGAGTAACCGGAGCTTTTAATAAAATGTATAAAATGACCAAATGGACATAACAAAACAGGTAAGTGGTAACTCACTTAACCTGTACACAACCCGTAACATCAAAGATTAAACACAACAATTATCACCACCCCAAAAAACTCCCTCTACAACGTCCACCACCCTTATTTCACCCGCTTTCTCTTTCTCCATCACTATGATCTAATGCATTGTTGGAAATTTTAGTGAAAATGAGTTTTCACTAAATATTTTGGACATCAATAATTATATTTATATATGTGTTGTATAAATAATAATTCGTGGGTTTGTGTTCTATGTTGTGAGAGCATCATAACAATAAATCAAACTATGTCCAAAATGAAGCTAAGATGAATAGAATATCGATGCTCGAAGTTGGTGATTAAAGTGAATATTTCTAAACTTTGGTGACTCTAGTATAAATTCATCTTTGTCATAAATTGGTGGTTTTATGACTTTTAATCTCTATTCAAGAGTCATGATGTAAGTTTTGCTATGTCTTATTATTTTATTTAATATGACATTAACATGTCATGAATGTAAATTAATCCTTTTGACTCATAATAAATTACAAGACTCATAATGAAGGTTTTTATGGTTATAATTATCTTTAAACAATAGTAATTAAATATGAAGTTTTAGTTTTGAGTATAAAAGGAACTTATGACTCTTTGATGGATGAGAGAAAGAAAATAGAGAAAAATGAGATGAAAGAAATATACTAGAGAAAATTATGCACAAAGTTTTATAGAATTTAGAGAGGAGTACTCTCTAATTCTTCCACCATCACCAACTTATCTTTATTTTCCCACGTAAATTAGAACACTATGATACCCGGTGCTATCTCGGGCGCGAGTGTCATCTCTGGCAGTACACATACTGTTCCGGTTGTTGTACCCTAGGAGACAGAACCGTCTGAGAGGAGGCGCGAAATTTGTTTTAAGGGAAGCGTGTTGAACACGTGCCTCAACCAAAAACCGTCAACAATTTTGCTTGTCTTGCAGTGGAGTTTTGATCATGTAGGTGCGGTTGAAGTTTTCAAAGACATTGGCTTTGAATCAAGATTGATACAATTTAGTTGTATTTTATATTCGTTTATTTAGTTTTGTAACCGGTATTGTACTAGTCGAATTTCCCACAAATAACGAGAGTCTCGTTATTATATTTATTTTATTAATATTTTTAATAAAACGTGAACCTAGTTCTTACAATCTTAAAACAGACTTTCGTGAAAATTGTTGCTACAATCTTAAATCCATTCTCTACAAGGATTTAGGTTCACGAAAGTTAAAATATTTAATGAGATTTTTGTTAAAATCTTGTAAATATTTTTTTGGGAAATATATATTTAGTACAATGAGTCGAATTAATTTTATGATAGGAGTACAATCTTTAATCCGAATACCGTGTTGCAAAACGAACATTTTGATTCAAGTTTTGGAGTTCATGGGTTTTTGTTCGTGTTTAGATAAAACCGAACCATATACAAAATAATATGTATTTCAATAGGTTTTGAAATACTAAAAATTTTCTAATAAGCGTAGAAAAAAATTATTTTGTAACCTCTTACAAATGTTTTTGTAACGTTTAATTTCTTAATAATAAGCTTTTAGTAACCATAATTGATATATTAATGTTGGTTTTTAAAAGTCTTGAAATATTTATATTTTCTAATGAGCATATTAGAAAGTAACTATTTTAACAAGTTTTAATATTTTTTTTTTTTGGTAAAGAAGTTTTAATATTTTCTAACGAGCGTGTTAGAAACGTTGATGTTTGAAGAATAACAAGATTAAAACTTTTTATATCTCTAACGAGCGTGTTAGATTTTTATAGAATAATAAGTTTTAATATCATCTTGTATATCTAATGAGCGTGTTAGATATGATGATTGTGTAAAACTAACTTGTTAAAAGACGATTAAATTTTCTAACGAGCGTGCTAGAAAATATACGTTTAGATTTTCTAACGAGCATGTTAGAAAAGATTATTATTTCAAATAATTACCGAAGAGCGTGTTGGAGACAATTATTTGGATAATAAACCTTGTAACGGTTTCGTCTAAACTATTAAATTTCTAACGAGCGAGTTAGAAACATATTTTTTCCACATATGTTTAAACGATTTTTGTTTGTTTATTTCTAATGAGCGTATTAGAAATAGTTTATATTTTTTTATAAACTTTGAAACAAATTTTGTAATCGATTATTTCTAACGAGCGTGTTAGAAATGATTTAAAGAGTTTGATATTTGTTTATTTTCTAACGAGCATGTTAGAAACGATTTAACGACTTTGTCAATTGTTTATTTCTAACAAGCGGGTCAGAAAACGTTTATTTTATATAAACCAAAAACGGCTTATGGCAATAAATAATCGTTTAATTTTCTAATGGGCGTATTAGAATTAGTTTATCTTATAACCAACTGTTTTAACGATTTGCAATAGTTAATTTCTAACGAGCGGGTTAGAACCGGGTTAACTTTGATAAACTATTTAAGATGATTTGTAATCGTTTATATATATTTTCTAACGAGGGTGTTAGAAAAGGTTTATGTTTATTTCTAACGAGCGTGTTAGAAAACGTTTTATTTCTAACGACCGCGTTCGAAGCGGTTTACTTTATAAACCCGAATATTTTGAATGTTTGTTAAACATTTAAATTCTAATTAGCATATTAGAATTGGTTATCATACAAACCACTCATTTTAACGATTGGTAATCGTTATTATCTAACAACGATCAGAAATGGTTTGAATATGATAAACCAATTATTAAAACGATGTGTATTCGTTTTATTTTCAAACGAGCGAGTTTGAAAGTGTTTTATTTAATAAACTATTATAAGGTTTATTGTCTTGATTTGTAATCAAAACATAAATATATAGTTTAATAATAAAACACTTGCAAAAACAAGAAATGTTTTGAACGAATAAAACATGTCTTTGCGAATTATAAGTGTTTCGATACTTCCACAAGAAGTATAACGTCTTCAACCATATAATAGTCTCGGCAAGACTATTTGGTGAAAAACAACTCGATGTTGTTATAAATATAATAAGTTGCTCAACTACTTGCGAGTAGTTAAATTGTAAACAACTTTATATTTTGGACAACTTGTGATTATTCAAGTTTAGAGTTCCAAGATGAGGGAGTACCTCAAAACATGACACCGAACGATATAATTGCGTTTATTTCGGTCAAAGTGTTGAAGATAATAACACTTTGGCATTTGATATTTAGACATCTTTAGTGTATCCGTTTTACTTTTGTCCACTTTTACTTTATTATAAGTGGTAGACTATCATTTGGGTTTATTTCACATTAACAAATGGTTTAAATATAATAAAAGATAAATATTTATTTTGGACTATTGTTAATTTGTCAAAAGGATACACATTTTGGTACTAAGTGTAAAAAGTAATTTACACAAACACAACGAGCGGGTTGTGATCATGACTTGTGTAATAAGTCACAAATCAAACATCAAATGCATAACGGCGTCATAAGAAACGTGGTGAATGGTTTGAGATGAAATGCACGAAAACGAGATATGTCATCTAATGTTGAGAGCATCAACATGGAAATGCACATATAAGTTTTCAAAGAATATAACATATGAAAGAAATATATGTTATTATTTGTAAATGATTTTAATAAATTTAGAAAATTTATTAATGAAAATTTACAATAGTGATGGACATGTAGATGCTTCTACCACCATCAATGTTGTTTAAACTATGTGGAAGCTTGGTCCTCATTTTGGGAGAGTATCTCAATACATGGTATTAATGAAACAACAACGTAAATGTATATATCACTATAGGCATACGTGAATTCCTTGTTGTTGAGAGTCAATCTAATTGACTATATCTCAAGACTCGAGTGATTTTATACAAAGATCTTTCATCAAAGTGACTTGGATTAAGACTTACGCTTAAGTCATTAGGAAGTCAATGGTGAAGCCTTGGAGATAAAAAGGCAAATGAGTTATGATCCTAATGGATGGAGTTAACTATGGTTTTAAGACCTTCCTAAAACCGATGGCTTTGGAATGGTGAAATAAAATTTCATTATTGTGTCTAAACTAAGAAACGAATGTTCGGAAGAGATAGTGTGTTATCTCTTAAGGCTGTAAAGAATCGGAATGATGCATCTTCCGTTCACATGCTAGAGTATTGTGGTCTAAAGCATGCTAGACTAATACTTGTTAATTTATATGCTCGACAGAGATTAAATTAACTTTAAACATTCAAAATATGTGATGACATAATAACGAATTTCTTGCTAAAACAAAACTATAAATAATTTCATATGTGAAGAACTCATATAGCTCAGAAGCTCTTATGAGCAATATTAATCTGAGTAGAGTAATATAATTGGATGACTGCATTGACAAAAAGATATGGATAATTTTTATCCTATTACGCGGGTCTAAAAGTCATCAAGAATAATATTACTCAAGCTTAATTAAAATGCAAGCAATGTGGGAGGAGAAGCCATTTAAGAAATAAACCCTTGAGGGTATGTAGAAATGGTAGTTGAGAAGTTTTCTCAAACTCAAAATGAAAGGGAGAACCTTTCATCACCCCATTTGGATGCTATCCAATTACACTTAAATGTGGGGGCTGACTTGCATTTAAATGAGGAAGGTTTGGCAATAAGGATTTTAGAAATCCTAATATATATTGCAAACGCATGACCAAGTGGAGTACACAATGGTTATATGGAGTCAATCGAATAGATTGGACTCGAATGCCAATTGGTTAGATTCAAAATTTAGTAAGATGTCAATTATGACATACCAAAGGCATGATGGAAACGTGTCTAACCATGAATTGAGTTTCATGTTATTCTAAAGACAAGGTACATAACTGGATCCAAGTTGATATCACGAGTTATAAGTCTTATGAATTGACTAAAGGGCAAAATTGACTAGTAAGTCAAGAACACGTTAGAACAACTGATCTAAACTGGAAATTATTGACTTGATGAAGTAAAAAAATAATTTTGGATCCAACAACCAGTGGGTTAATAAGAGATCAAGTTGTGGAATGAGACTAAAGCCCATGGAAAAGGGACACGAGGGAAACCTAACCTAGTTGACTGGAGATCCCAAGATCTAGGTTCAATAGGACAACTTAATCATGAACTGAAGGGTAGTCACTGTGGGGGCATAGCTAATATATATGTTTATGTATAAGCTAATGTATGTGTGAATATATCCCCCTAAAACTATAAAAGGGTGTTTAAATACGTCCTAGTCCATTCCTATAATATTCAGTGACATTGTTGTGAGGCTAAGCATAATATATGGCTAATTGATTTGTGGAAATCATAGTAAGCCATAATGCTTTTAATGATTCAAAGGAATCACCTATGTGAGAGATAAGTAGGGTCACTTCGAATGGCATTGTGGGGTGCGCAATCCTAGAGCTCTCGCAGAACAGGCTAGTGTTCCAGGACCATAATAGGACACGATAATGAGGGGATGGCCCAGCTAGGGAAAGTATTGTGTGAATGCATATTGTCGTTTACACAAATGGGGGGTTGTTCAAGGATATCACGTCTACAAAACCCTAGTAGACTAAGTGTGCTTCACAAAGGAAGGTTCAAAGGCAAAACCTACCTATCCTGCAATACTCTATTGTTGAGGTTTCATCAGGGGAATTTTGTATGTTTTAATCAATCTCCATTCATGTGGGGGATTATTGGAAATTTTAGTGAAAATGAGTTTTCACTAAATATTTTGGACATCAATAATTATATTTATATATGTGTTGTATAAATAATAATTCGTGGGTTTGTGTTCTATGTTGTGAGAACATCATAACAATGAATCAAACTATGTCCAAAATGGAGCTAAGATGAATAGAATATCGATGCTCGAAGTTGGTGATTGAAGTGAATATTTCTAAACTTTGGTGACTCTAGTATAAATTCATCTTTGTCATAAATTGGTGGTTTTATGACTTTTAATCTCTATTCAAGAGTCATGATGTAAGTTTTGCTATGTCTTATTATTTTATTTAATATGACATTAACATGTCATGAATGTAAATTAATCCTTTTGACTCATAATAAATTACTAGACTCATAATGAAGGTTTTTATGGTTATAATTATCTTTAAACAATAGTAATTAAATATGAAGTTTTAGTTTTGAGTATAAAAGGAACTTATGACTCTTTGATGGATGAGAGAAAGAAAATAGAGAAAAATGAGATGAAAGAAATATACTAGAGAAAATTATGCACAAAGTTTTATAGAATTTAGATAGGAGTACTCTCTAATTTTTCCACCATCACCACTTATCTTTATTTTCCCACGTAAATTAGAACACTACCCTTGGTCTCGTATTTGTTGTAACAACACATAAAGAGTTAAGAAACACAATATTCACTAAAAGAAACCACAAAACTAAAGAGTGGAATACAAAACATACTATGTTATCATCAATCTTTAACCATGGACTCTCGATGTTCCTAATGTAACACACATAATGACCATAAAATGTGGCATTCATTGTATCTACATGAACCACCACACCATAAAGCCTGTAAACTGGAGACTAGTCACTTGTCCCACTCAGACACTTTAGTTTAAAATCGCCTTTGATTAAAAAAAGTTAAGATATGTTACTAGAAATCGCTTCCACGCGTGGAGCCTCGAACAATGTCAAAGTCTTTTTGGCCTTTTCAAGGGATTTGCACCTTAAAATGTGTCATACGATAATAAAATTAATGCAACATAGCATTGATCATATAAAAAGAACTAACCTGCTGCATCTATACCTGTTTTCACCATCCAGTATCGCAGTTGTGTAAATTTATCCATCTGTCTTCTAAAGTCCCTATAGTGCCTTCTATTCAACTGTGACATCCATCATCTACTCATGTTGATCCGATTTGCCTCAACAGTTTATCAACATATCAAAAACTACCAAGTTTAGACACTCTTACTTTTAAATTTATTTTTTCTAGTGAACACAATGTTACCTTAGATCTTAGATAACTCCCAAAGGAAAAAGTCCAATTAAAGTCGTCTCTTCTTCTAAAAAGTTGGTAGCGTTTTTTTTCCCACTTCCTTTACGCAAACGGATTGCAAAGTATCAATAGCATACCTGTAACAATACTTGATAATTCACTAATACGACAATGGTTAAGCTTGATACAATCGGTGCACCTTAGAAACTCATGTGCATCTTTAACCGCTAAGTGATCTCCAGCACCAGATGAAGGCATTCTAGTTTCGTTAAACATTTGGTAGAGAAATTTCATCATCTGAATTCTTACTTCCTGACCCATTTGAGGCAGAGGTATCCAATATGGTTGTTTTCTCTTTGGAACCAGACGGTTCAAATGTTGGCCCGGGTTTCAAATCACGAACAAACAAAAACTCAACACACCATATTGGAGACTAACCGGTCTCATGTTATTTGTATTATAAACTCGACAAATAAAACTGAATACGTAACCCTCTATTTGTACTAGACATAAACTGATTCTAACCCAACTCAAACTCAATTTAAATAATCAAACAAACCTAACCGATAAATCTAAACATTCAAAGTTAAGTATTTAAACTTTAAATACAATACTAATTAAACAACCAAGCTTTTCTCCTTCTTATTGATTTATCTAGAACCCTTTTTTATATATCTCGAACCAAACTCGCTTAAGATTAACTCCTTCATTAAAACCGTCAAGCTTGTCAATGGTGGATTTCTTGGAATGGATGGTTCCACTCCAAAAGCCAGAAGAAGTTGTAGAAGGTTAGAAAATGAAGACCTGTTAGAGCCATTGATGGGTGTCGAGTGTTATATATATTAGGTGTATATTTTAAGCCCTTTTAACACTTTTTAGTCAAGTTTTAAATTTATAAAACACGATATCTACTAACACTAGACACACATATGGGCAAGTGCACCCATCGTGAGCGTAGTATAGTGTTGGTAAGATACCGAGGTCGTCCAAGGACACAAGAGCTTTTAGTACCGGTTTATCCTCAACGTCTAATCAAAATAAAAAGTTTAGAAAAATGTTTTAAGCTAATAAAAATAAAAACTAACTAAAATGCTGAAAATAAAAATAAAAAGAAAAACAGATAGACAAGATGAATCACTTGGTTCCGACTCGTATCTAGTGTAACCTTTGATTATTTCCGCACTTTTGCACTTATTTAAGAGATTATCTTAGTTATTGTAGTAGGCCCCTCTTTTGAAGTTGACGTTACCCTCACCCCAGTAGTTTGAGTCAGCAAGGATACAATCCTAAAATGGTGGATTATTGGAAGATAATTAATTAAGTTATTAATGCAAATTATGGTAGGCCCCTCTTTTAGAGGTGACGTTACCCTCGACTAAGTAGTCTGAGTCAGCAGGGAGACAGTCCTAAATAGCCGGGTTATAGTATTAATAGTAGTTAACTTATGAGGGGTTCAAAGAGTTTGGACCCCCGCCATCCAATACCGTTAAGTATTGAAGGAGGTCCTACTAAATTTGACCCAGGTCCATTGCAGGACCTCTAAACGCTGAACAATGGCAAGACCTTTACCAAACCGTTCCCTTAACCCCCGACCAGGTAGCCAAAATACCTCCATATAGACCGTGGAGATATGAATGGTGAAAATCTTTTATTTTATATAGACAGTAAATAATGCCAAGACACCACGGACAAACGATAAGGAAAGATCACCTTCAACATAAGCAACTAGTTATTAAAGTCATTAATACAAAACCAAGTAAAAAGTGCAAAAAGATTAGAAATAAAAAGTATTACACTAGACACTTTGTCTTCACCAAGTGATGTAAGAGACTTAGGCAAACATGGCCTTGATTGTCAAGAACTCTTACGATCAATCTTGGATCCCGAGATGACTCACACACTCTTTGATGGACAATGGATGATGGTGGTGGATGATGGTGTTATGGTGGTGGTGGGTGGTGGGTGAAGTGTGAGAGAGGTGGTGTGCCAAGGGATGGTTTGAGCTTGAGCCAAGCACTCCTATTTATAGGCTGAACAGAAGCTCGGGCACGGCCCCGTGTCCAGTGGGCACGACCCCGTGTCCACATCCTTCTCTTTCTTCATTTAATGCAGCTTTGTCTTATTAGTTGACCACGCCCCCGTGTCCGCTGAGCACGACCCCGTGTGCAGAAGAATCTTTGTACTATGAAGATTTGCCTGGATTGTGCGAATCTTATAGTTGACCACGGCCCCGTGCCCGGTGAGCACGGCCCCGTGATGGGCAATAGAAGCTTCTACCACTTTGTCTTTTCTGCTGACACTTGGGCACGCCCCCGTGTTGGTTGGGCACGGGGCGTGTTCAGTCTTCTGTTGCCTTGTTTTGCTTGGGAAGATGTTGTCGTGGGGTCGGGCATGTCACGTCTTGTTCCTTTTCTTGTATTTATGTTAGATTTTGATGTCTTTTTGCTTCTTTTGTTAATTTGAGCTCATTTAATCCTGAAAATACAAAAGGAAGACAAAAGCACACTTTTTCCAACATTAGTACTAAAAAGGGGTTAGTTTTATGCCTCAATTGATGTAATTTATATGTTGCATTTTGCACACATCAAATACCCCCACACTTGAATCTTTGCTTGTCCTCAAGCAAAACTCTTTAATATGTGGCTATTACACTCCCAAATGGAATGGGTAGAGAAGAAGGTTTTTGGGCTTGTCATAGAGTGTCGGGATTTCCAAGATTCTTTATTTAGTTTTATTTTTATTTACTTACAATCCTATTCGTCATGATTTATTTAAAACTTTTCATAAGATAAATTACTTATTAGGGCATAACATGCCTTTGTAAAATTTTATTTATATACAAGTTCACATACCTCACGGGGATCACTCAACACTCGGCCGAAAATGTATTTTTGTGGATCACTCGAGAGCGGCATGGAACTTACTCCTACCATAGGCTTGCCAAGCAATCAATCCTCCTCCTTTTTAACTTATAAACCTTTGTAAATATCAAGAGGACTTTGTGGGTGAAGGGTTAGCCTTGGGTTAAAGGTAGGTGGTTGGGTTAGTGGTTAGTGGTTAGTAGAAAAAGGGCGAAAAGCGTAACAAGCGTCGGTTTTCGTAAGGCTTTTTTATTTTTGTAACTTTTATTTTGATGAAGCTATAATTCAAACAAAGTTATTTTTTATGAACTTGTTTGTTTATTTTCTTTTGCTTCATCATCAATATACTTTTTTTTTTTGAAAAGTCATACGAAAAATCGAGCTTGTTACTAAAACAAAGGGTTAAAAATGAAAAAGCTTTTGGTGGGTAAAAGGGTGTTTGGTTTGGGTTATGAAATGAAAAGGTTTAGGCTCAAAGGGGCTAACTAGGGGGATTTTGGGTAGGTGGTAAAAAAAAGAAAAATAATGGTGTAGAAGTAAAAAGGGTTAGTCCTAATGCCTCAATCATTTACTTACTCGGGTTTAAGTTGGTAAGGACCGGGAATGTATCGTCATGGCAAGTTCTAGAGTCGTAAGAACCAAGCGGCTATTCACACAAGAAACGAAAAATGAGCATTTAGTTTAAAGATATATATTTGTATGCTCAATAAAGGCTCAAAACTCACTTTTGTGGGAATGGGTTTTTATGTGATCAAGTATATATAATCAAATTTTAACTAAGTTTGTCATGCTTTTTCATAATTTTCTTATGTTGGTTCTTTTATCACGACGCTATCGGTTGTAAATTCGTAAAAATATAACCTTTTTTTGAGAACTTGAATTCCCCGAGTTAAACCTAGACAAGTAAAAAAATGAAATTTTTTGAAAAAATTTGGGGTGATTAGCGGTTCCAATAGAGTTTTGTGTAAGACTTGTATTTAGGACTTGCAAGATTCAAGGTTTTAGCATCCCCCCCACACTTAAATTACACATTGTCCTCAATGTGTCCCAAAAATAAGTTTTTGGGTTGATTGAATTTGTAAAAGGTGTGAAAAAGCAAAAATTTTGTGTTACTGGGCGCTGAACACGGCCCCGTGTTGTCCGGGCACGGCCCCGTGTTCAAGTGCCAGTAACAAAATTAAATCAAGAGAAACAGAAGCCTGGACACGGGGGCGTGTTGAGTGAACACGGCCCGTGTCCAGTTACCTGAACTGGGTCTTTTTCTGCAGACAGTGCAGCACGGGGCCGTGTTGGGTGGACACGGCCCGTGCCGAGCTTACTGTAAACGAAGAAATTTGTCGGACGGTTCTGTTTTCCTGCATGGGGTGCTGGTTCAAGTTTCCCTTGTATCCTTTGCCATTTCAAGTGTGTTTTATTCCTGAAAATTAAAATTAACTAGAAAACATGAAAATTAATCTAAACTAAACTAGGGATAGTTCCGCGGAATGCCTCCGTGGTGCGCCACGTTTATAAGGGTCCTTGGCTAGACCCAAAGCCTGGTCATATGCTACCCAAGTGGGTTGTATTGCATCCCATGTTACACCGTCGGAGAGCGTCATCCAAGCTTGAGTCTACGACCTTCATGTAGTTGACCGGGCCTTCTACTCTTTTTCCACATTAAAACTTCACTTCCTTGTCCCCAAACTTCAATGTTAACGTTCCGTCATTCATATCCACCACCGCTTGGGCGGTGGCTAGAAATGGCCTCCCGAGGATGAGAGGAACATCGGTGTCTTCTTCCATGTCTAGGATGACAAAGTCGGTTGGGAAGACGAAGTTGTCAACTTTTACCAATAGATTTTCAGCGACACCTTGTGGGAATTTGACGGATCTGTCGGCGAGTTGTATGCTCATCTTTGTAGGGCTTGTTGTTCCTAGGCCGAGTCGTTTGAACATCGATGTGGGCATGAGGTTAATGCTAGCCCCAAGATCGGCTAATGCATTACGAACGGGGGATTCCCCAATCGAGCAAGGAATTGTGAAGCTTCCGGGGTCGATTTTCTTTTGTGGAAGTTTGTTGAGTACTAAGGCGGAGCATTCTTCGCCTAAGTTAACTAATTGCAATGATTCAATTTTCCTTTTGTTAGCGAGGAAATCCCTCATGAATTTTGCATATTTAGGCATTTGGGTTAGGACCTCAATAAAAGGAATATTAACATGCAATTGTTTTAGTAAATTTTCGAACTTTGCGAATTGCTCATCGGTCTTTTGACGATTTAACCTACCGGGGTACGGAATTGGAGGAGTCTTGGTGGCCTCTTGATTTGGTAAAGAAGCCTTTTCTGATGCGGGTGGAGTCGTGCTTTGGCTAGACTGGCTTCTTTCATCTGGCGGTGATGGAGTCTCCTCGGGACCCACGGTTGATTTCTCAATGTGATGAGATGCACTTGTGCTTTCGGGTTGGTTTCGGTATTGCTAGGTAACGCGCCTTGTGGTCTCTCGGAGAAATTTTGAGCTAATTGATTCAATTGTTTTTCAATGTTTTGAATGCTAGCTTGTTGATTTCTAAAATTCGATTCCAATTGTTGAAATCGATCCGAGTTTTTCTTTTCGGTGTCGGAGATGAGGCGAGATACAGTATCTTCAAGCCTTTCTCTTCCACCTTGTTGTTGAGAGAAATTTTGTGGTTGTTGAAAGTTAGTTCGTTGGTTTTGTTGGTTACTACTATTGCCGGGATCTCTCCAACCAAGATTAGGGTGGTTACGCCATCCTTGGTTGTAGGTACCCGTTGGTGGACCCGACGGCCTAGGTCTATTACCAATGTAGTTTACCGTTTCTGTTTGTTCATCTAGTTCTTTCATACAACTCCAATTTTCATGTGGCCCACCACACCCTTCACAAGCCATAACCGAGGCCGTTTTTGTCATTTCTAATTTTTTGATTTTTGAAGAGAGGGCCTCGATCTGGGCTTGTAAAGAAGTGCTTTCATCAACCTTATGGGCGCCCGGGGCAATAGATTTATTACCTCGGGGAGTGTGCCATTGAAAATTGGTTTGAGCAATTTCCTCAATTTGATTATATATTTCATTTGGGCGATGATTACCTAAAAGTCCCCCGGAGCTAGAATCAAGTGTTTGTCTTGTGTGTGGCAACAACCCATTGTAGAAAGTGGATACTTGTTGCCATACGGCAAGACCGTGATGGGGACACTTTCTTAGTAGCTCCTTGAACCTTTCCCAAGTTTCATATAAGGATTCCCCATCCTCTTGTGAATATGTATTAATTTCAGTCATTAATTTAGCCGTTTTAGCGGGAGGGAAATACTTATATAGAAACTTTTGGGCTAGTTCATCCCAGGTGTTTACCGAGCCAACTGGGAGGGTGTTAAGCCAAGCCTTAGCTCGGTCTTTTAGTGAAAATGGAAACATTCGAAGGCGGATGGCGTCATTTGATGCTCCATTGATCCGAAAGGTATCACATATTTCTAAGAAATTAGTAATATGTAGATGGGGATCATCGTCCGCAAGCCCGTGGAAGGTTGCGGAGTTTTGAAGCATTTGTATCAAATGTGGCCGAAGTTCGAAGTTGTTGGCTTCGACATTCGGTGCATTGATAGCGGCGCCGAGATTACCTACGGTGGGCCGTAGGTAATCCATGAGGGTACGCTGGTCCGCCATTGGAAGTGGGTCCCCCGAAACTTTCTCTTGATTTTTAGCTTTAAGTCTTTTTCTGAGAAAGCGTTCGGGTTCTTCTAGAGGTTCTTTTATGTCTCTACTAGAACTGGAGCTCATGCACTACGTAGGAGGTTCAGATGTGGCGTCTGGGTTCCAAGTCCTGCAATAAAAACAGAAAAGAACGTTGGTCAGAATGTTCACCACGGCCCCGTGCTCAGTGAACACGGCCCGTGGTCAGAGGTACAGTAATTGCTTTCCGGATCCCTGTTACTGGGAGTTGGACACGGCCCCGTGTTGCACCGACACGGCCCCGTGCTCAGCTCTCTGTAACTCAGAAAATAAAAAACTGCCAGTGATGATGCTGGGCACGGCCCGTGTCCGACCAGGCACGGCCCGTGCTGAGCTCTGCAGAAACAGAAAAACTAAAAAAAAATCCTAAAAAAAATGAAAAATAAGAAAAACGATTAGGCCGTTGATTCCTAACTTTCTTAAAATCCTTGTGTCCCCGGCAACGGCGCCAAAAACTTGATGGGTGTCGAGTGTTATATATATTAGGTGTATATTTTAAGCCCTTTTAACACTTTTTAGTCAAGTTTTAAATTTATAAAACACGATATTTACTAACACTAGACACACATATGGGCAAGTGCACCCATCGTGAGCGTAGTATAGTGTTGGTAAGATACCGAGGTCGTCCAAGGACACAAGAGCTTTTAGTACCGGTTTATCCTCAACGTCTAATCAAAATAAAAAGTTTAGAAAAATGTTTTAAGCTAATAAAAATAAAAACTAACTAAAATGCTGAAAATAAAAATAAAAAGAAAAACAGATAGACAAGATGAATCACTTGGTTCCGACTCGTATCTAGTGTAACCTTTGATTATTTCCGCACTTTTGCACTTATTTAAGAGATTATCTTAGTTATTGTAGTAGGCCCCTCTTTTGAAGGTGACGTTACCCTCACCCCAGTAGTTTGAGTCAGCAAGGATACAATCCTAAAAGGGTGGATTATTGGAAGATAATTAATTAAGTTATTAATGCAAATTATGGTAGGTCCCTCTTTTGGAGGTGACGTTACCCTCGACTAAGTAGTCTGAGTCAGCAGGGATACAGTCCTAAATAGCCGGGTTATAGTATTAATAGTAGTTAACTTATGAGGGGATCAAAGAGTTTGGACCCACCCCCGCCATCCAATACCGTTAAGTATTGAAGGAGGTCCTACTAAATTTGACCCAGGTCCATTGCAGGACCTCTAAACGCTGAACAATGGCAAGACCTTTACCAAACCGTTCCCTTAACCCCCGACCAGGTAGCCAACATACCTCCATATAGACCGTGGAGATATGAATGGTGAAAATCTTTTATTTTATATAGACAGTAAAATAATGCCAAGACACCACGGACAAACGATAAGGAAAGATCACCTTCAACATAAGCAACTAGTTATTAAAGTCATTAATACAAAACCAAGTAAAAAGTGCAAAAAGATTAGAAATAAAAAGTATTACACTAGACACTTTGTCTTCACCAAGTGATGTAAGAGACTTAGGCAAACATGGCCTTGATTGTCAAGAACTCTTACGATCAATCTTGGATCCCGAGACGACTCACACACTCTATGATGGACAATGGATGATGGTGGTGGATGATGGTGTTATGGTGGTGGTGGGTGGTGGGTGAAGTGTGAGAGAGGTGGTGTGCCAAGGGATGGTTTGAGTTTGAGCCAAGCACTCCTATTTATAGGCTGAACAGAAGCTCGGGCACGGCCCCGTGTCCAGTGGGCACGGCTCCGTGTCCACACCCTTCTCTTTCTTCATTTAATGCAGCTTTGTCTTATTAGTTGACCACGCCCCCGTGTCCGCTGAGCACGACCCCGTGTGCAGAAGAATCTTTGTACTATGAAGATTTACCTGGATTGTGCGAATCTTATAGTTGACCACGGCCCCGTGCCCGCTGAGCACGGCCCCGTGGTGGGCAATAGAAGCTTCTACCACTTTGTCTTTTCTGCTGACACTTGGGCACGCCCCCGTGTTGGTTGGGCACGGGGCGTGTTCAGTCTTATGTTGCCTTGTTTTGCTTGGGAAGATGCTGTCGTGGGGTCGGGCATGTCACGTCTTGTTCCTTTTCTTGTATTTATGTTAGATTTTGATGTCTTTTTGCTTCTTTTGTTAATTTGAGCTCATTTAATCCTGAAAATACAAAAGGAAGACAAAAGCACACTTTTTCCAACATTAGTACTAAAAAAGGGTTAGTTTTATGCCTCAATTGATGTAATTTATATGTTGCATTTTGCACACATCAGCCATCATCAACCCGAGAAGACCAAGTTGAAAAGCTGGGATGAATATCATCATCACTATTATTAGTCTACACCATGCATAACTGATTATTGTATTTATTTGCTTATTGTCTTTTTGTATTTCCTGTGTTTATTGTTCCATTAATTCTTTATTCTATATATTAAACTCTCCACACATTGGTGGAGATCATCCAGTAACCATTCTCATGGTATCAGGCCAAAGGTCCTAATCAACCCTCTCCCACTTCTTCCCTCCCCATCTGATCGTCTTCCTCCTTTTCTCAGCCATGGCTGCTTCATCCTCCGATACTACTCTACCTCACTCACTGACCCATATGATCACACTCAAACTTACTACCAACAATTACCTTGCTTGGGTTCATCAAATGACCAGAATCCTTAAGTATCAGCAACTTATCACGCACGTCGATGGCTCTTCCTCTGCTCCAACTCCCACCATCACCAGTAACGATAAGAGTGTCGATAACCCAGACTTCCGAACTTGGGCTGCTGATGATCACTGCACCGTGATTCTGCTGAATGCTTCTCTATCCGAAGAAGCTGTAACTCTTGTTATCAGCCTTCCCACGGCTCGTGACATGTGGGTTAATTTAGAAAACGCATATGGAAATACATCTATAGAGCGTGTTCATAATCTTCGTGATCAACTCCGGTTAAATCAGAAAGGTCAGAAGTCTGTTGCCGAGTTTGGTCGTACCTTCAAGAATCTTTGTGATAAACTCTTGGCTATTGGTTACCCAGTTGATCCTGTTGACCAACTTCATTGGTTCCTATGTGGTCTAGGACCATCTTTTGAAAGCTTCTCCACTCCCATCCGCTCCACTCGCCCCGCTCCGTCATTCGCCGATCTTCTTGCCCGGGCCGAAGGTCATGAGTTATTCACTCATGCTCTTCATGCTTCTCCTACCCCTCCGGTTTCGTTCTTGGCTCAAACTCAGTGCTCTAACTCCTCTCCTAGGGGTCGCGGTGGTCGTCTGTCTTGTGGTGGTAATCTTTCCGGTTCTCGTGGTGGCCATTGACGTGGTCGCCAACTACCTCACTGTCAACTATGTCGTCATGACGGTCATTATGCCAACCTTTGCCCCAATCTTGCTAGTTATGCATCTAATGTTACTCCTACTGAAGACACCTTAGCAAATGCATTTCTATCCCAATGTGATATCAATGCTCCAGATTGGGTTGCCGTTACCGGCGCCACCGATCACTTGGATCGATCTACTCAGAATATTCAAAACCCATCGGCTACCTCAGGAACTTCTTTTGTCACCTTTGGTAATGGAAACTCTCTTCTTATTACCCACAAAGGTCACTCATCTTTATCTCCTAATATTATATTAAAAGATATCTTGGTGGTTCCAAATATCACCAAAAACCTCTTGTCGATTAGCAAACTGACTAAGGATAATTGTGTTGATGTTTTGTTCTCTTATCCTCATTTTCATATTCAGGATCGACACACCCAGCAGGTTCTAGCCCGAGGACGATGTGAAAACGAGCTCTACATCCTTCAGCCGGGTTCTCATGCTTTTGTTGCTTCTTCAATAAAACCAAAGGCTTCATTTGAAGTTTGGCATTCCCGGTTGGGACATGTCCATTTTGATATTATTACTATGTTAAAAAATTATGGACTTTTATCTATTTTGGCTTTGTTACCTAAACCGGTTATTTGCTCTCCATGCCAACTTGCCAAGAGCAAACGGTTACCCTTCAATAATAATGATAAACGTGCCTTGCACCCTCTTGATATTATACATTGTGACATATGGGGTCCCTCGTCGGTTACTTCCATTGATGGTTATCGTTATTATGCGGCATTTGTGGATGATTATTCACGCTTCTGTTGGCTCTACCCATTAAAACTAAAATCTGATTTTTACAATATTTTGGTAATATTCATAAAGTATGTTCAGACACAATTATCTCGAAAGATAAAAATCTTTCAAAGTGATGGTGGAACAGAATTTGTTAACAACAAAGTTCGGTCATTATTTGAGGAGAATGGAACGTTTCATAGGATATCTTGCCCATACACACCACAACAAAACGAGCGTGTTGAACGTAAACATCGCCATATAGTCGAAACTGGTTTAGCCATGATGTTTCATGCTAAACTTCCATCCCATTATTGGGTTGATGCCTTTTCGTCTGCTATCTTCATAATTAATCGTTTGCCCACCCCCATATTAAAAGACAAATCTCCTTTTGAGGTTCTATTCTCTCAACGACCAAATTATGATATTTTTAGAGCTTTTGGTTGTCAAGTATTTCCTTATCTACGGGAATATTCGGAACACAAACTTGAACCAAGGAGCATACCGTGCATCTTCATCGGGTATAGTCCTACATATAAGGGTATCATTGTCTTGACCCCACATCGTCCCGTGTTTACATCACTCCACATGCTCGGTTCAATGAAAACGTGTTTCCTTATCATGGCACCAGCAATGACACTTTGACTTTAGACCTTCCCTTAAGCACCTTTCTAGACAACTCCTACCCCACCTCATCATCTAAAACCCACTGCCCCAACATACCATCTACACCCACTTCACCTAAAACTACACCTCCATGTACCCTATGCATTAACCTTTCCCCACCAATTTCCACACCTACACACCCTAACCCCATAGAACCCGTTACACCATCCTCTCCTACATCACCATCACCGCCATCACCACAAACCCCTCCTGCCCCGCATACCCCACCCTCACCCGTCTCTCCAAACACCACCGCAACTTCCGATGACTCCATACACGTACCACCACCGCCACCCCCACTTCCCACCCATCCTATGATTACACGCGCTAAAGCTGGTATTTTCAAGCCTCGACATATTGCCGACTTATCTTATGTCACATGTCACCCTCTTCATCAGGCTCTTTTTGCCGCTAATGACCCCAAACATTTTAAAACTGCCCTCAAAGATGAGAAATGGCGTCTCGCCATGCACAAGGAACTTGATGCTCTCACTCGTAACAATACTTGGTCACTGGTGCCTCGACCCACTAATCGCCATGTTGTTGGATCGAAATGGCTATTTCGAACCAAATATCATTCTGATGGCTCGATTGAGCGTCATAAGGCAAGACTCGTGGTTCAAGACTTTAGCCAATTTCCCGGTCTTGACTATCCCCACACATTTAGCCCGGTGGTGAAAGCTTCCACCGTCCGGATCATACTCTCCCTAGCTATTCTTAATGATTGGAAACTACATCAACTAGATGTCAATAATGCCTTCTTGCATGGTCATCTAAATAAGTGTGTATATATGGAACAACCTCCAGGTTTCGTTAATTCTAGATTCCCCGATCATGTGTGCAAACTTAACAAAGCCATATACGGGCTCAAACAAGATCCTCGCGCATGGTTTCATTGCTTGAGCACCTTTTTAACCACCAATGGCTTTGTATGTAGCCGTGTCAATCCATCACTATTTATATTCAAACGAGGGACATGCATTATGTACCTGCTTGTGTATGTGGATGATTTAATTCTAACGGGGAATCACATCAATGCCATTTCGTCCTTTATTCGACGCCTCCATAATGAGTTTGCGATAAAAGATTTAGGACGACTCAATTACTTCTTGGGTCTTGAAATATCTTACACTCCAACGGGTTTATTTCTAAATCAATCCAAATATGCCTTTGAGATTCTCTCTCGTGCTCACATGTTGGATGCTAAACCGACCTTTACTCCACTTGCTTCTAACATCACTTTCACCGCTGACGGTGAGCCATACTCGGATCCTACACACTATAGATCGATTGTCGGTGCTTTGCAATATCTCACCATCACACGACCCGATATAACATATGCTGTGAATCAGGTAAGTCAATTTTTGCATGCCCCTAAGACTAATCATTTTCAGGAAGTTAAACGAATCTTGCGCTACATCAAGGGTACTATTACTTTCGGCCTTACTTTCTCAAAACTGACACATTCCTCACTTGTCGGTTTTTCGGATGCTGATTGGGCAAGGTGCTTAGAGACGAGACGCTCCACTTATGGGTATTCTATTTTTTTTTTCGGGGGGGGGGGGGGGGAACCTTATGTCATGGAGTGCTAAGAAACAACCTACTGTCTCTCGCTCCAGTTGTGAATCGGAGTATCGAGCTATGGCAAACACGTCAACATAAATCATTTGGATCACTCATTTACTTCGTGAACTTCATGCTCTACCACGTAGTCGTCCCACGCTTCTTTGTGACAACAAGAGTGCTCTTTTCCTCACTCAGAATCCAGTCTCTCACAAACGGGTAAAACACCTTGACATTGACTATCATTTTATACGAGAACTGGTATCGTCTGGGAAACTTCACACTCGCTTCATTTCGTCCAAGCTCTAGGTTGTGGATATCTTCACCAAAAGTCTCCCAAGACCTCAATTTGAAGCCTTTCGGAAGCAGCTTCGCATTGGTCCTCCACCGTCTCGCTTGAGGGGGGATATTAGTCTACACCATGCATAACTGATTGTTGTATTTATTTGCTTATTGTCTCTTTGTATTTCCTGTGTTTATTGTTCCATTAATTCTTTGTTCTATATATTAAACTCTCCACACATTGGTGGAGACCATCCAGTAACCATTCTCAACTATGTTAGATTTTACTCTCACAAAGTTTCCAAAGTAAACATCCAAAATCCCCTGAACTGCCAGAAGATGCTTCATTGGAGGATCTGCTAGGGGTGGTGAAAGTATATTACTCCTCAGACGATAATGATTCAGAAGTTGAATGAAAAATGGATCCGATGTTGGATCGATTATCATCTATTTAATGGTCAGTAGAATCTTTGCCATCTTCTTGCTTCAAAGAACTGCCTGAAACATCTTTAACGGGTTCACAGCCAAATAAGGAACACATTCATCCTTCTGTTAAATTGTGAAGTAATTAAACATATGAAATGTTAGAAGAGCAAAACATATGAGTATCAGAATCTATTCTTAATGAATAATACAAGTAAATCCCATCATATAGTTAGCTTTTATTAATATCTGAGAAGTTTTGAACTTCACTTAAACAATTATATACACTAGAAAGACATGTATTTACACAAAATAACAAAACAATATATGCTCAAAATGATCAAATATCAATCCCAAGGCAACAATATCGAGCTCACGTTTAGTTATTTTTAGCTAATTAATATTACTTTAAGATAGATTATGTACCTTAACTTTTTTGTTCAAGGAAAAAAAATAGAACTGCAAAGGGAAGTGAATGATATTAGAGATGAGCAATAAAAGAAAGGAAACAACAAAAAAGAAACAAACCAAGAAATGTAAATATGTGTGTGTGCATGGTCTTAAGGAATTGTATGGTTCAACACTTCAACTAATTCATTAATATGAGAGCTATATGCTAATATGCCCCTTAGACATGACTCTTCCCATATATTGTTTTCTATAATCAATCACTCAAATTCTCAATTTTAAAGTTTAATGAATCGCTTAGCTTTTGACACTTTTCACTGATTCCTTTGGATTCGACACCTTGCTTACCTTTACTAGTAAAGGTAGCCAGGAACATGTTTTTAATTTATTTTTTATTTACCTTTTCAACATCGAATAAAAGTGTCAATACCGTAACAAGGCGAAATGAAACCAACCGAATTCCTGCCACGTAGCCCGAAAAACCCCACTAGCTAGTATTACTTAACTTCAATCCAAAACTAAGTTACATGCAATGTTTTAGAATCACACCCTTGATTATAGACACGACATTTAATGTACAATAAAAAAATAAACAATAATTTCAAGCTTTTCTAGAATAAAACACAAACACGTGTACACTACATGATTTAAACTCTCAATCTTTTGATTGTGGAGCACGCCACTTAATCATCAGGATTTCCCTTTGAGTGAAATCCAAAATTATTACCATAAGCTTGTAGCTATAATTACTATTCATATACAGATCGCATATGATAGATCTAGTTTGCACCATTGCTTTCACCACGCATGTTTCAATGGTTAGGATCAAGGCCTCAAGGGTTCTAAACTTCTAATTATATGGGCAAATCAAAAGTCCATACCACATGAAATGAGTGGCCCATAACATCCGGATGGTGTGACCGTAGGTAGCCGTATCCCATGCCTATGTCCTATAATTCACACACATACACAAGTCATACTTTATGTGGCCTATCGACTCAGTCAACTCTTATAAAATCAAACACAATAAATATTATACACAATAAGGTGAAAGCCTAAGCTTTGTATTGTTAGGTCCAATGGTACTTGGTGTAAAGTTTGATCTGAAAAATGTACTTATATTTAGAGTTTACAAACGTGTTGAGTATGTAAAAGCTAATAAGATTTATTTAACTAACATATTTTCGCTTTGAAACGTTAATTAGCAAATGTTAACTCAAAAGATGTGTATTATTCAAGTCTTGGTTATTGTTCAAATTTCTAATCAACATCGACCTTTAACTATATGTAACAAAATAAAAGTCTAACTCACATGTTGTACATCGATCGCTACTTTAAATGTCGGTCAGTGACGGAGCTTGAACGATAACTCAGTGGGGGGCGAACTCTCAAAATCCAAATTGGTGGGGGCCGGACTCTTAAAAATACATATCTTACACAGTTACACTACAAAAAAAGTTTGGAACCTTTTAGGTAAAATTAATACTACGAGCGAAAAGTTGGTGGGGTCGGGGTGCCCCTACCCCAATAAAGCTCCGCCCCTGGTGTCGGTCATCCAAGTTCATATACTTTAAGTTTCGGTCATCCAAGTTGATAACTTGATATGAATGCTAAGTTTCGGTCATCCAAGTTGATAACTTGATATGAATGCTAAATCAGTTGAAGATGAGGTATAGATTCTGGACACTTATTAATGTTGACTAGTTAGCATTGTTAAAGTCTAACAAACTTTTAATAACGTCAACAATAATTCTGGGTATATAGCAATGTTTACACAGAAAGTCAAACTTATTAGTTGGCAATAAGAGGCTCCATCATTTAAATCGCTCATACCAAAAATTCTGAACTTTTCATAGCCATTTCATAAGTTCAACTTTTTTAGCTGGAAATCAAGAATCCGAATACATCAAAACAAGTGTGTGTGCGTGTGGGCAACGTTTTAGACAAGAACTATTCTAAGAGTTACGAGAGATTCACAATAATGAGTAGGTTAATAATATTGACGGATTCTAAACCGGGTTATCGGGTATGATAATCGGAGCTTCGTGTGTCAAACGGGTTACAAATTCTTAGTTATTGAGTCACATGTTTGTTAGTACAGTAGTGGGCTTGTGAATCATGGGTCGTGTTTTACTAGTTTGTAGGGAACTCCTTTTTTTCTGTTCAAGTAGGTAGTGGGTATTCTTAAGTTAATTTCTAATTTAATTTATGTAGTTTCAGTAAGTTTCAACAGAAAACAATTCTATTCTTCGTAGTTTTTCTCTTTATTTTGGAGCTTACCCTTTTCCAAAACTTGTAATTGAGTGAGTATAGATTGTTTGGTTCTTTCTTTCTTTCTTTCTTTTTTTTTTTTTTTAATTCGAAGTCTATTTTTTGATAAAAAAATTTACGATGTTTAACTAAATATATATAGGGAATAGTTAAAATAAGAACTTCGGTAAGTTGTGCGTAGTGGCAGAGCTTGACCAAAAGTTCCGTAGGGGTGGAAAATCATGGGACCCAAATTTTTTTCCCTATTGCTATGTTTTGAGTTAGATGTTCGTGTCAGCTATTCGATTCGGGTCTGGTCAACCAATAATAACTCCAAATAAAAGTAAATAATCTTTATTCATTTAAATGAACCCGTTTTTACATATATAAAAAACTAATTATCCTATATATTATCCTATATATTAAAAAACAAAGCTAATGAATAGTAGTTGTCACATCATAATGAATAGTAAACTTTCCTTATTGGTTGTCATGAATAGTAATATACATAACTTCAAGTCATCTTTTGTTGACTTTTTTCCCCTATACCCTTTTTAAGTGTGTATATATATCTATTTTCTTCAAAGTTAGGTAGATTATTCATTATGGTGGAGTAGTTTTGTGGTTGTATGTGTTTTAAAGAGACTCAAGTTCAAATCATGGGGTCTTTTTTTTTCCCCATTTTATGCTTACATAATTTCACGTCATCTTCCTTTTTCTCCTCTTTCACACGTTTTTCTGATTGTATTTATACAATTCTTATTCCTTATTTGTTGGGTTAGTGGATGCTTAGACATCGCAATAGTCGCCATCGCCAGGAGTTACTAACTCGCTTGCTACCAACGGCTCTGTTGTATGAAAATTCCACTTGTTAACTTAAAAATAAGACACTAAATAGCATAGCTTTAATAACAACCAAGTATTTAGTCGCAATAAATAGTTTTACAATGACTTAGTTTTGTCGCGCCGCAACGCGGCGCGCAGCATTAAAACCTAGTTATTGTTTAAAAAAGAAAAGACAAAAACATTTAAAATGGTGCAAAAATATGTATAAAGGATTGAAGATTTAAAGGCTTCAAGAACCCTAAGAACACATAAACTTTTTCTTTACTTCTGTTGAAGTCGAACACAGATGAGACGCCTCTTTTTGTATTTTACGTTTACGTTTATTCGCACATTTTTGGATCCATAACGTAGGCGGAATGCTTTCGCACGTGATTAGATTGGAAACTTCAGCGAAGTATAATTACACGTTTCGACCTTCCAGCGAAGATTAAGTGTAAATATTTAATTTTATTTTTTTTATTTCACATTTGTGTTTATTTGCACGTTTTTGGATACGTGACTTGAGTTGAATATAATTACGCACTTCGACTGCCCGTTGTAGATTAAAAGCACACCTTTCATGTTTGTGTTTATTTGCACGTTTTTGGATACGTGTAAGTATGTAAGATAATATACAGGTTTCTCAATGCATCGCGTCTGGAAAACCTATTGTTGGTAATATGTCATATTGCAAATTTACAAGAGCAAGATTCTCATTGCCTCGCTTTGTCCAACTATAATTGTTTAAACCAAAAAACAATATAATGTATGTTTTTATACTTAAATTTAAAGCTCAACAAAACTATAGTTTGATCAAACAGTAAAAGTTTAGGAAGAAAAGCATTGTTCGCCAACGATAACGATCAAATTTGGACTTAGTCATGGTGGTATAAGCCAGGCTTCTCAATAGTATTGAAAAGTTTAGGTTAATCCAAGGTGGCCAAGAAGAAAGATGAACATCTCAAATCGGCATTATTACGAGTGTGATTGCTTCAATGTGGTTCTAGAGTTGCAAATTCAAGAATTTTGGAACCGTTTTAACGAGGTAACATCGGAACTACTTATTTGTATGAGTTGTTTGAGTCCGTGTCATAATTTTAGTGTGTTTGACATTCCAAATATACTAAAACTAGCCGAAAAATATCCATATAATTTCGATGAAGCCGAAAAACGAAGGCTTCCGGTTCAACTCGGAAACTACATTGGTTTGTGAAAAAAGATATACGATTTGCCAACTTGGATGGTTTGTCGAGTATTGTAAGGTTAATGGTTTCAATAAATATTCACGTAAATTTTACATTGGTATATCGTTTATTGAAGCGTGTTCTCGTGTTACCCGTCACAACCGCAACCGTTGAAAGATGTTTTTCGGCAATGAAGAATGTGAAAACCGACTTGCGTAATCGGATTGGCGATGAGAATTTAAGTGATAGTTGTATATGTTATATAGAGAAAGACTTGCTTAAGAAAGTACCTCTAGATGATGTTTTGGAAAGATTTAAAAAAATGAAAACCCGTAGGACGACATTTTAAATATATTTATAACAACGTTTGACGTGTTTTTGATGATTATATAAATTTTAATTTGATGTTCTTTTGTTTTACATAACCTCGCCCGACCCGAACCAAAATTTTTATTTATAAATCTAGGCGCCTAAATTTTTTAAAAATATTCCGCACCCCCATGGAAAAATTTATGGGTCCACCACTGAGGATGGGTTAAAAAGGTTTAAACTTTTATGTGTTTTGAGGTATTTTTGGGTTGTTCTAGTCTTTATAGGATGGGTTTGTTCTATCTAAATCTCTTATTGATTATATGATTCTAGTATCGTTTGAAAAGTTGATATTCAAAACTTGTTGATGTGAATAATCTTGAAAATTAAGGAATATTGATGGTTGAACACTCGAATATCATTGTTTATTTTGTATGTGATAGACAGAATGAGTAAGGAAGTTATGGCACGGTTTCTCAACAAGTGGAAAGCGGTTGAAATTGAATCATCTTCCGATTTTGTTGATGTGATTAATCTTCCCTCGGATCCTCATGATCGTACGTGAATCACCGAGATGATGTTAGAAGGGCATACCTATTAAGAGGACCATGTCAACCAATGGGTATTAAATTCCCACAATCAACGTTTCAAGGTAAAGAGTTGAGAAATTTCAAGGAAGAATGGTATGACCGACAGGAAAACAAGGGATGGTTAGAGTATAATATAAAATCAGATCGTGTGTTTTGCTTATGTTGTTATTTGTTTAGGTCCGAATTTGGTGATCACGTTTGTTTTGAACGGATATATCAATTGGAAAAAAGTACATGAGGTACTTACAAAACATGTTGGCTTAGTGATGTTGGGTCAAAATATGTGTGTTTTGTAGTAAATTACGTTGGTTTTTAGTGTGTGAAATAAGTTAAATTGTGTCGTATATATATATTTATTGTGCGTTGTTATTTTGTTGTTTAACAGGTGATACGGGTGTAAACAAGAGAAAACGAATTGAAACGCGGGTTCAACGGGTTAATACAAGACGCGAAAGTTGAAAAAAAAATCATCCTGGTCAAGTCAGGCGACACACGGGGCTGGCTTGGGGTGGTGCCGCGACGTGAGGCCGATACATTTTATGGGAAAAGTTGTTATGTCGACAAAACATGATTATTTAAGGAATCTTTTCCATATCAATCATTAATTATTCCACAGCCGTCACACATGAATTGAGAATGAATTATGGGAAAGTTTAGTTAATGAGCCCAAAATTAATTATTAGGTTAGACTTTGATAATGAAGGACAACATTTGTGGTATGCGCATAAAAGAACTTTTCATTAATTGAGATAGGCAGCCGTCAAGATAGAAATAAAGGGATGAATTGAATATTATTCTACACATCTCTCAAGGCTGTGGATGATCTTTAATTACTTCGGGATGACAACTGATGCGGTGAAGATTATCATGAGCGGCTAGGCTCTACGCGGCTTCCTCCAGGCGGACGGTTCAGTTAGGTTTTACTTTATTCAGTTTATACTCAGGTTTGGATGTATTTTTAACCTTGACAAAGTTGTATTAATACATTGATGTGTTGGTTTCTTTAAACTATTTGCATATGTTTTGAGTTCTTGCTTTACAACTTGTTCGGTTGATGACAAAATCTAGTAACTTGTTGAGTGACATAGAGTAGGTTGACTCACGCTAGTAAATAGGGTTAATCGAATTATAAAAGATCTGATGACAAAGACCTATTTTTTATTACCATATTAAATTAACCAACTTTCCAACATCATGTCTATGTGATTGCCAATTAACTGAGTAAACTGAGTTTTGTGAAACCTAGAACCTGAAGTTTGGAGAAAGTTACGTTTTATAAATCTGATATCTTTTCTTGTAGTTAGTTTTTTTTTAGTTTCTTTCAAATTAATCAAAAACCCCAAATTCTAGATTAGAAGTAGTTAATTAAATAATTTAGCTAAACACTAACTACATATTCCCCGTGGATACGATACCCTACTTACACTATCTACTTAGTTTAATTAGGTTTTTGCATGACCCTTACGACAGTCATCAAAATGGCGCCGTTGTCGGGGAATTATTGCGTTTAGTGTTTTTTTGTTAGTTAGTTAGTAGTTAGTTGTTCTTGCTTTTTAATAAAAAAATTCTAAAAAACCCAAAAATATTTTTTTCTTCTTATTATTTTTGTTAGTTCGATGTTACGCTCAGGTGTTTTGTTTGTGCTTGTGCAGGTCTTCAAATCATGGATAGAGCTTATCAGGCAGAGTTTAATGAATTTCAGGATGTCGAATTCTCACAACACAGCCAACCAATGTATCAGCAAATGAGCTTTCAAAATAGACAATCACAGATTTAGAACTGATATGCCAGATATAATGAAGAGGATATGATATGTATAATGAGTATAATGATTTTGTGCCTCCACCGCAACAGTTTATTCAAAGAGGTCAGAATCGGGTCAATTTGAGTCAACAAAGGTTTAATAATGTTCAAAAGAATAGTTATGGAAGATCGAGTGGTCCAGCTGAAGGTTCAAATAATGAGATAATGGAACTGTTGAAATAGATAAAGCAAGGATTCTACAATTATTCGAGCTATCAAGGAGATCAAGATAACTATGAAAGCAACTGTCAGACTCAAGAGAATAGGCAAACGGGTCAGCAAGACTCGGATGATAACTCTATCAATGAAAAATATGACACGATCATGGAGTTTTTGAAGGATATTCAGAAAAGCAACGAGGTTAGAGATAGGGAGGTCAAGGCGTTGTCACAGCAGGTTGGACAATTAGATGAATAAGTGGCTATCATCAGAAGAAATCAAGATAAGCTTCTTAGTGATTGTCAGAAAAATCCAGCTCACAATTCTTCTCACACGAGTGTCCACATAGATGAGGTAAGTACTTCTTCTCTTTCTAAAATTTCTACTGTTGAAACTCAGTCACCACAACATGTTGAGGGTATGGTAGATGATGTGACTGAGTCTGAGGATGAGAGTGAACGTGATCAACAAATTGGAAGTTTTATAAAGTCTAAACATGGTTTAAATAAAATGTTTTTGATAGTGAAAATGGGAATGTAAAGGTTCCATTCCCTATGGCCTTACTTGCACCCAAAAACTTAAGTAAATGGAAATCATCTAAGGGTGAAATTGGGAAAGTTTTGAAAAGGTAAAGATAAATAAACCACTGCTTGAACAAATAAAAGAAAGTCCTCATCACGTTGAATTTTTTGAAGAGTTGAGTACCCGAAAACGACGTCACAAGTTGACTAAATAACTTGATAACGTTCATGTGAACGCCGTTTTAATGGGTACCCTTCCCCGAAACTCCAAGATCCAAGAGCACCTATTATTGTAATACAAATAGGTGATCTTAAATTGGACAGGGCTTTGTTGGATCTGGAGCATGTGTGAGTATATTACCGGGGAGTTTATATGATCAGTATGATTTTGGGCCATTATAAAAAGTTGAAACCATAGTGGTGATGGCTGATCAAACTCCTACGTGTCCATGGGGGATTGTAAAAGATGTGATTGTGAAAGTTGGGGAATTTTATTATCCTGTCGATTTCTTGGTACTTGACTGTGTTAAAAATAACCAACCAACTGTCATATTGGATAGACTGTTCCTAGCTACTGCTCATGCTGTTATTCATTGTATTGAGGGAACAGCCATGTTTAGGTTTGGGGATCAAAAGTCAATTTTAAAAGTATTTTCAAACTCAACCAAACCTATTGCTAACAAGTGTGCACCTTCTGAAAAGAAGAATCTCGTGGAAGAGAAATAATGTTTTATGACTGACAGATTGGTAGAGGTTAAGAAAAACAAGAAGAAACCGAGGAGGAGCAGGAGAAAGAAAGGGAAGAAATTACAGAAGATGGATGGAGAAGTAGAAAAGTGTGAGTTGAATAGCTACTGGTTGTTGAACAAGCTGGATGGTGTTTCGAAGTTGTGGATGAATAGATTGATGAAAATGAGAGATTGCAAACACCCTACACGCCCACCATGATTTAATAGGTATTGTCACACCCCCAAAATACCACCTAGGGAATGTCTCTGCTAGGCGTGTAACGTACCAACAACGAGCCACTAATTACATTGAACCCATACAAGTTTATAAATCAAATCCTCAATTATTAATGAAAATCACCATCAACAAGTTTAAACGAAAACCAACATGTTCAGCGGAAGCAAATAGTAAACCAATGTTAAACTGTTTCAAAAACCAATGTATGATATCAATAGTTCAATCACATGAATCCCTCCATTCGACCCATGACCACTCCAGCTAGTCCAGATAGCAAGTTCCCAAAATCCAAGATATCTAACGACCTGCGAGCATGCAACAAGTGTATCAGACAACGCTGGTGAGTTCATAGTTTTACGAAAACGTTGGTTACCAAGTGTTTAGTTAATCCATTGAATTTAATGTTGATAATATCCCGAATACAAGACGTCTTCTGATTACATTTCCCTTTCTCCAATGCTCTTATCAAAGCATTGGTCATGACTAGGTCATTAGTTCAACACTCGTCCTCCCAGGTACTGGGTGAGGTTGCCAAACCTAAGTAGCGCTACTAACTAATACCTTATTACCTCTCAGGTAACCAAACAACACGGAGGGACTTTAAAGGTGATAGGATGAGTATATTATCCAACATTACTGATTTACAACAAGACGTATTCCTCTCAGGAATACCCAAACAAGTTACCCAAAACCTATCCTTCCCAGGGATACCCAAGGACTGTCCCAACCACCGGGACGCCTGCTCAAGAGAGATGAACTCACCTTTGTTTTGCTCGGTAAGTTTAAGACACGTATTCCAAGTTGGTCAATTAGTCCCTATTGTGATTACCAATAACAATCAGTTTCGTATGTACATAAGGCACGTATTCTTTACACATGCTATGCCGGTAATGCTCAGGAATTACACATAACATCATACGAGTCACAACAGTTAACTATGCATTAATTAGTCCGTTAGCATCGTAAAATCACACGACAAATATTTGAACGTCATACTAGTTTACATTACAACCTTATGTGAAAACATACCCCTAATAGTCCATAGAATTCATTACACAGTTATATGGCCCACTCGACTTGGCCATAAGTAAGTGTGTGTGTGACTGATTGGCCCAAGTAACAATTAAATACACACAAAGTTTCAACTCAGTTGGTGACACGAAGTCACGCAGCCCAGTTGCTTGCATATTGATTAAACGGCCCAACAAGTTGCATGACCCAATTCTCCCCAAAAGCCCAAAACAGATTGTATGTCATCATCTAACTATCGCCATAATACATACTCATTCTAATCAATTTTTGTCTAACCCGAATACCTAATTAATAACAAGTCACCTTGAAATCATATATTAATTCTCGTTACATATCCTCCTCCAATCGCATAATATCATATTCCTCATATTATCTATTATTACTAGAGTCCTAGTGTTCCAACATCTAAAGTTGTTTATGATTATGAAATCATAAAAAAATCCATTCAATCATGTTCACAAAACCATTATCACCGAGTTATGTTTATCAAAGGGAACTAACCAAGATAATTGTTATTCAACACCACTATCACTGTTTATTATACTAATACCCAATCTATGTTCAATATCAATTATACATTAAACAAATCCAATTATAACTCACCATGCCAAGAAACAACTCACAATAATATCAAGTAGCAATAACTTAATAAAAATCTTTCAATAGCATGCTCATCATCAACGAAAAATCAACATATTATAGCACTTTTGCAATTCATAATTACATAAGGAAAAATCAAATAAGAATCAACATGAATATATTTACTAACCAAGATCCTCAATTAATGAAGTGATGTCTTGAGAGAGGGGGGGTCCACAGCCGACGAGATATCTTGATGGGGGTAGGGTTTTGTTTGAGTTCTTGTTATCAACATTAGCATATTACGTAAACATAAACAATATTTAATTGGGCGGTTCCTTCTTTGGCCGGCTGTGATAATGGGCTCAAGCCCAAGTGACAATTAACAATTAAGGGGGGTGGGCTTCGGTTATTTGGGCAGTCCAATACTCAATTAAAGGGTATAAGGGTGCGGCCCAATATCATATATAATCAAAGGCACTAGTGTGCAACGGCCCAAACGAACAACCGTTTAATAGGACTAACTATTACTTCCTAACATTAACATTTAATTTAACCAAGTTCACCAAATAAACATACAAGCATACATAATCACAAGCAACCCAATCATAACAGAAAGTGATTCGGAATTAATGACACACCTTAGAATTACGGGTCGTCACATCATCCCCAACTTAAAAGGAATTTCGTCCCGAAAATCGTTAAGTAAGCGCATGATAAATAGAGATTGTTGTCGGTTTTCCTCGGGTGCCACATCATCCCCAACTTGAAAGGGAATTTCGTCCCGAAATTCGCCAAGGATATCAGAAATTGATTCGACCGCTCGCACAACTGAGGATACTAGAGCTTTTCTCCGATCATTGCGTTCCCACATAAACTCCAGTCCACGTCTCGAGTTCCAATGAACTCTCACAATTGGAAATTGACTATGCTAACAATTCTTGTCATTCTGGTCCATAATTCCAGTAGATTCCACGACAGCTGTAACTTGTCATTGGCCTTAGGCGCTAGCAGGGGCATCACAAGTGTTTCATCGAACAACACTTCTTTAGATTCGAGACATAAATGACATGGTGAACCCTACTCGATTCGTCAGGTAACTCGAGTTTGTAGGCCACGTGACCGATTCTTTCCAGAATTCTGAATGACTTATCGTAACGTAAATTAAGCTTGCCACGCTTCCCAAGCGTACCACCCCTCCCAGGGTGAGACTTTCAACATGATACAATCGTCTACAGCGAACCCCCAATGTTTCCTAAGCTTATCAACTTTCCTGACGGCCACGCGTTGCCGCCAAACGATTTTTGATCCAATCAACCTTCCCAAGAGTTCGAGTACAAGTCCTGGACCTGTGATTAGGTTGTCACCCACTTTAGTCCAACAAGGAGGTTGGCATCATCATCCATGCAATGCCTCAAACAGAGCTGTATGCGTACTAAAACATCAACAACTATAGTAAAACTCACCCAAAGATAAGTGTCCTTCCGACTATTTACTAAAGTTAGCCATACACATGCTCGCAGCATGTCTTCGAGTGTCAGTATGGTTCGTTTACTCAGACCGCTTGTCCTACGGTGATTGGTAATGCTCATTCTAGACGTGAGCCAAGGGTGTTGTGTATTGCCAGACATAAATCAAGTATAGGTCAAAATCAGAGGTATCAGGAGTTGGCACCTCGTGCCTAAAAGCCGCCTCTCCTAGAGGAACATTCACAATTGCAAGAAAGTGTGCTGGTGACGTGAGTCCATTAACGATCACCCAGGTGATAATGTTTCTGTTTCGAGTTGTAAGTAGACTAGTGATAGAATCCATGGCAGTCTGTCCTCATTTCCATATGGGTGTTTCTAGTTGCTGATACTTCACCTTGACTTTCCCACGAGTCAAACATCATTCACATACATAGCTAGGTGGGCCTTCATACCAGATCACCAGTGCAAGATTTATAGGTCCTAGTATCTCTTATCAAAACCCAGCCGACTAGAATATCGAGGCCGATGTGCTTTGCTCAACACGAGTTCCCTACAGTAGTCGTATAGTGAGACCCACATTCGTTCCATGAGGTAGCGAATATCGTCCGACCTGCCAATGGTTGCTCCTCCATGCCCCGCATGGGTTTACTCTGAAAATTTTCTTCCTTCAGTTCTCCAGTTTGAACATAGCGAGTCTGATCAGGTAGATTAGAATCGATAGTGAACTGCAAGGCTCGTGCACGTTCAGGTTTCACGGTCATAAACATTCAAAAGTTCCATCCAGTGATGCCGTCACATAATTTAGCTCTCTCAAAACAAGAGTACACAGGAGGCCCCTGTGATCGGTCTAAATAGTGCAATTGGTACCGTCCAAGTAATGCCTCCATCTTAATTCCAAGGTCCATGGCTTCTACCGCAGGTTATGACTCGTGGAATTCTTCCTGTAAATCCACTACATAAACCGTCACCTTCTCGTGCCGCATTGGTATGTAACTGGGTCTCTGCTTTGAATCGTCATGATATACCACTAGATCATTCGTACCCTCGGGTAAAGACAATGCTCAGTGCATTGTAGTGTTGGGTTTCAAAAGCTGAAAAGACGTTTTCATGTTTGTCCCCACAAATACACAGCACCCTGCTGTGCTAAAGAGATTAAAGCTGTGAAATCCCCGAAAATCCTGTGATGAATCTACGATAGTATCTAGCTGGACCAAGAAGTTACTGTATCCCCGATGGACTATTTGGTGCCGATCACTATCTAGTGAAATGGATCTTTAGCGAGATCTGCATGAATCCCCTCTTCGTTGACTACGTGACCATAAAGAGTATGCACCTCTCGAATCCAGAAGTTACTCCTAACGAGACTTCGCGTGTAGTGGCTCCTCCCTCGGGAGCTCTAAGATAGGATGCAATTGCCGCCCATGGTGTTCCTTTCTCCTAGAAATGATTCAAGGCGTCCTCAATAAACATGGTCGGTTCATGTGATCCATAAAGCTGCTGGTGTGTTGTTTGTCCCAAAAGGTCATGGAATAATTCTTCCCGTATCCCCTGGAGATGACCGCATCGCGTTCAATATGCCGTTTTAGGAACATCCTCCCCTTGGACTTCTGTCCGATGTTAGTTCGTTCGTTAATCAATATTCGGATGGAAGCTTGACCCTCGCTACTGGTCGACAGGCTGGCAATACATGGTCGAGGCAAACGGTACTTGACTGTCACCTTGCTGAGTTCTCGGTAGTCAGTACACATATCCAACGATAAGGCTTATCTTCACGGATATAACTGGGGCTCCCCAAAGCGAAAGATTAGGTCCAACAAAACCTCTGCCTAACAGTTCCTGTAGTTGATTAGACAGTCCTTGCAACCCTCCTGGTGCAAGACGGTAAGGCGTACAAGTAATCGGGGTTGCCTCTGGCGCGAGATCAAACTGAGATTCTGGCTAACAGTTGTGCAAGTAATTCCTGAAAGTTCTTCGAGTAGCTCATCAGACGAAATCACAAACAATTGATGAATTCCCGATCCTCTTTTCCCTAACCTTAACATCAATAACGGTCGCTAACATAGCAGGGTAGTCCCTCCGTAGACGCTCCTGTCCTTCATTGCTGAAATGACGCTAACCCTTGCGCCACTCTAACGCTTCAGAACAGATAACTATCCTCCACTAAGGGGAGGGATACGCCAAATTTTCCCTCGCAGGGTATATTTGTGTGATATCTGGATAACCAATCCATACTAACTACCGTATCTAAACTATCAAGGTTAGTAGGAAGAAGGTCGATGTTGAACACTTGTCCCACAAGGTCGAGTTTGCATTCCAACAAATATAGGAGGTTTCAATTGACTTGCCATCAGTCGATTCCATAACAGGTTGGTTTCAAGAAGCATCGGGGTTAAACAGAACAGGAACAAGGCGTTTAGTTACCATAAACGTGCAGGCCACCGTGTTGTTATAATCCTGGCATCGTCCATGCCAATCCTAAATCATTTCCAGTGTTGTTGTTTTCGTTACAAGAATTTCCAGTACTACCGTCGTTCCCTCGGTTGTTATCGTCTTGATTTAGCAGCAGCCAATCCATTTCGTAGACACCTTCATTTCCGTACTGTAGGCTACTATTACAAGTACCTTGATGTTGCCATGAGTGTTGCCTCTAATGTCGTTGCTTGAAACGGGGACCTCCGATCTTTCACCACCCAAATCCATCTTTTCACATTCGGTGCCTCGTCCTAAAGCGCTATTCACCGAGCTGGTAGTCACACATTTGGCTCCCATAAGTTTCTGACTAGGGTTAAGGGTTCGATCGAAGTCAATTTTGCTGGTGTTCGCTGCCGGTAATCAGGGTCGTCTAAATACTGAGGTCGGTAAAGTATTACGCTCCTCCTCTTGTCTATCGATGTTGCAAGTTGTTTGAGTAATACACGGTCTGTTGCGAGAGTGTTACAGAAGTGATAGCACTTCGGAGTCTAAGACGTCATTACATAGAGTTCCAACAAACAAAGAGAAGTGAGAAAAGTGTCGACCAATCATTCGACGCTGCGACATCCAATTCAGGGATGTTCGTACAAGCACCTAACACTCTACCCAGTTTGCTAGGCATTCAGATGGATGTACAGGTAATACTCGATAGCATCGAGATTCGTAAGGATTCAGAAAGGAGTGAGAAGATCACGTTCAAGTAGGAGACAATCACTGCTATGACTCCTAAGGATTTGTACGTTTCACACTGTTCGAATAACGGAACATAACCCCTTTTCCACTTGTTAAGGCTTACTGGGACTCGCATGCACCCCACATTATTATTATTATGTGTGCACCCACAATAATATTGTGATTTGCATGCTCATCTCAGTTCCCCCTAACTCATGTCAAATGGTTCCTCAAACTCAAATGTCAAACGGAGGTTGTCAAGGTAATAAGATCACAGAAATCCAAAGACTATGGCATACTACCAATGCACCATGATATTGTCCGCTTTGGCAGCCAGCACGCTCCTAGCGTCTGCCTCTCATGGTTTTTGAAACGCATCATAATGTAAACAAGCAATTCATGCAATCATGCTATAGTGACAAGTGTGTGTTCGTATGTTGCGTCATAAGCAATTGTGTACTAGTCATGTAGTGTATGTAACAAGCGAGAAACACGAACCTTGCAATCTGGAGCTGAGTGTCATGGTCGTATTCACGTATTCAGAACTGTTCGGTTATAGTCTAGTTTTACTAAAACGTTTTAAAACCAAGTTCACTATAACCAGTGGCTCTGATACCAAACTGTCACACCCCCAAAATACCACCTAGGGAATGTCCCTGCTAGTCGTGTGACGTACCAACAACGAGCCACTAATTACATTGAACCCATACAAGTTTATAAATCAAATCCTCAATTATTAATGAAAATCACCATCAACAAGTTTAAACGAAAACCAACATGTTCAGCGGAAGCAAATAGTAAACCAATGTTAAACTGTTTCAAAAACCAATGTATGATATCAATAGTTCAATCACATGAATCCCTCCAGTCGACCCATGACCACTCCAGCTAGTCCAGATAGCAAGTTCCCAAAATCCAAGATATCTAACGACCTGCGAGCATGCAACAAGTGTATCAGAAAACGCTAGTGAGTTCATAGTTTTACGAAAACGTTGGTTACCAAGTGTTTAGTTAATCCATTGAATTTAATGTTGATAATATCCCGAATACAAGACGGCTTCTGATTACATTGCCCTTTCTCCAATGCTCCTATCAAAGCATTGGTCATGTCTAGGTCATTAGTTCAACACCCGTCCTCCCAGGTACGGGGTGAGGTTGCCAAACCTAAGTAGCGCTACTAACTAATACATTGTTACCTCTCAGGTAACCAAACAACACGGAGGGACTTTAAAGGTGATAGGATGAGTATATTATCCAACATTACCGATTTACAACAAGACGTATTCCTCTCAGGAATACCCAAACAAGTTACCCAAAACCTATCCCTCCCAGGGATACCCAAGGACTGTCCCAACCACCGGGACGCATGCTCAAGAGATGAACTCACCTTTGTTTTGCTCGGTAAGTTTAAGACACGTATTCCAAGTTGGTCAATTAGTCCCTATTGTGATTACCAATAACAATCAGTTTCGTATGTACATAAGGCACGTATTCTTTACACATGCTATGCCGGTAACGCTCAGGAATTACACATAACATCATACGAGTCACAACAGTTAACTATGCATTAATTAGTCCGTTAGCATCGTAAAATCACACGACAAATATTTGAACGTCATACTAGTTTACATTACAACCTTATGTGAAAACATACCCCTAATAGTCCATAGAATTCATTACACAGTTATATGGCCCACTCGACTTGGCCTTAAGTAAGTGTGTGTGTGTGTGTGAATGATTGGCCCAAGTAACAATTAAATACACACAAAGTTTGAACTCAGCTGGTGCCACGAAGTCACGCAGCTCAGCTGCTTGCATATTGATTAAACGGCCCAACAAGTTGCATGACCCAATTCGCCCCAAAAGCCCAAAACAGATTGTATGTCATCATCTAACTATCGCCATAATACATACTCATTCTAATCAATTTTTGTCTAACCCGAATACCTAATTAATAACAAGTCACCTTGAAATCATATATTAATTCTCGTTACATATCCTCCTACAATCGCATAATATCAGATTCCTCATATTATCTATTATTACTAGAGTCCTAGTGTTCCAACATCTAAAGTTGCTTATGATTATGAAATCATAAAAAAAATCCATTCAATCATGTTCACAAAACCATTATCACCGAGACACCGAGTTATGTTTATCAAAGGGAACTAACCAAGATAATTGTTATTCAACATCACTATCACTATTTATTATACTAATACCCAATCTATGTTCAATATCAATTATACATTAAACAAATCCAATTATAACTCACCATGCCAAGAAACAACTCACAATAATATCAAGTAGCAATAACTTAATAACAATCTTTCAATAGCATGCTCATCATCAACGGAAAATCAACATATTATAGCACTTTTGCAATTCATAATTACATAAGGAACAATCAAATAAGAATCAACATGAATATATATTTCCAAACCAAGATCCTCAATTAATGAAGTGATGTCTCGAGAGATGGGGGGTCCACAGCCGACGAGATATCTTGATGGGGGTAGGGTTTTGTTTGAGTTCTTGTTATCAACATTAGCATAATACGTAAACATAAACAATATTTAATTGGGAGGTTCCTTCTTTGGGCGGCTGTGATAATGGGCTCAAGCCCAAGTGACAATTAAGGGGGGTGGGCTTCGGTTATTTGGGCAGTCCAATACTCAATTAAAGGGTATAAGGGTGCGGCCCAATATCATATATAATCAAAGGCACTAGTGTGCAACGGCCCAAACGAACAACCGTTTAATAGGACTAACTATTACTTCCTAACATTAACATTTAATTTAACCAAGTTCACCAAATAAACATACAAGCATACATAATCACAAGCAACCCAATCGTAACGGAAAGTGATTCGGAATTAAGGACACACCTTAGAATTACGGATCATCACATCATCCCCAACTTAAAAGGAATTTTGTCCCGAAATTCGATAAGTAAGCGCATGATAAATCAAGATTGCTGTCGGTTTTCCTCGGGTGCCACAGGTATGATCTGGCTGAAGATCGAAAACTTAGCGCTTCTTGGGAGGTAACCCAAGTTTTGGTTTATATTTTATTTGTTTTTGTGTTTTTGTGTATGAACCGGATAAGTTTGGGGAAGTCTGAGGTGGTTTGGTTGCTCTTCAAACTTGTTTTTCTCTCATTTCTCTTCGTTTACTAACCCATTTAACCTGTTTTGGGAGCTTGTGAGTTTTGGGGTTGCAGGTTTTGATAGTTTTTATCCATACTCAATCTCTATTTGGATGAAAGTGATTCGAACGATTTCTAGAAAAGCATCCCATGTTGAATGCAGCAGCAAATGAAATGTTATACGGTTGCGGTGGAACAAGGCTCATAGGGATTCAGCTGCTTAAAAATCAGGGAAATATGTTCCATTTACCTATGTGTTTTTATTTATGTTTTTTAGTGTGTCAATAGTTTCTCGCTCCATTGAGGACAAAGAAGGAAATAAGTGTGGGGAGGGGAGACTAGCGTCTCGTGTGTCTTAGTCGTGTCAGTCATGTCGTAAAAAAAAATCTATAAAAAAATTTATAAAAAAATAATTTTTTTTTGAAAAAATAGAAAATGTCTCGAGAAAGTTTTTTCACAATAAATGGAAAATGATAGGTATCATTGGATCGTTGGCATTTGATTAGTGTGTGTGTGTCTATATATATATATATATATATAAGATAATGAATGGTCGGCCACACGTCTAATTTAGGATATGTGGGCAGACCCAGCTGGTTGAAGAGTTCTTTAGGAATGATATAAAATACCTTCAATTAGGAGTCTTGTGGGTTCTCACCTTAGGAGCTATGACAAAGCTAAAACTATGGAGAATATAAGAGGTACGTTATAAATAAAAAGCTTAAAAGTTTTTCCGATTAAATTGGCACACCTGTTTCTTTTTGTGAAAACAAATCCGAAACAGTGTGGCACCCGAAAAGAAAAGAAAAAATATTCCATCCATTCATTTGAGCACATGTTGAAAAAAAAAGGAAAAACAAAGCCTATGGTATTGCCCTTGGGATGGTGACTCATGCGGTACATACCCTCTAGGTGAAGTTTATGGCATTAACCATGGGGATGGTGACTCGTGTGGGGTATGTCCGCTAAACTGATCATAAGCAAAACATGTAAAGCTTGCAATATCATCCATCTATCCATCATAAATTTAATCGGAATAGCATAAGAGTTTTTTTATATAAGACGGTAGATTATAATCTTTTAACCTTATAAGCTTGAAGTGGGATTAGGTGGTGTTGTAGTCTTTTGAGTGTGAGATCCATAGTAACTATAATCACTTGAACTTAATAAATCGTGAATGAGGGCTTGAAAGTTGGCGGTTGGGTTTAGGTGGATCATATACCTTTAATCTTGGTAAACGTGTGGTTTTATTTTTAATAAAATAATTAAATATATTGAGTGCCAATGTTCTTATTGTGATTCCATTGCAGAGAATTTTTTCGGGACGAAAAAAAGATAAGTGTGGGTTGTGATGTCGGGTCGAAACCTAGTAACTTGTTGAGTGACATAGAGTAGGTTGACCAATGCTAGTAAATAGGGTTAATTGAATTGTAAAAGATCTGATGACAAAGATCTATTTTTGATTACCAAACTAAATTATCCAACTTTTCAACATCATGTCTGTTGGGATTGAACCCTATCAAAGGAACAGTTGATAAAGCCAAAACTGGATCAGATCAGTGGATCCAGAATAAGCAGATGTTTGTATTCAATCTTTCCCCTTGGAAGTGGCCCTAACAACTGATGACCTCCATCCACTGTCCGTTTACAACAAGTGCTGACCTTCAACATCTGATGAAGACCTAAAGACTGTTGAAGGCTAAACACTGATGCTCAATCTACTGATATGGGTCAAGCGTTGCTGAAGATATAAAGTACTGCCGGAATCACAAAAGTGGAAGGAGAAGCAATAGCTTTGTTTATCTCTTTGTATTGTATTGTAATCAGTGGTTAAGATAATAGTGCTTGTATAGATCAGTGGTTGTAGGTTATTAGGAGGTTAGATGTCACTTTCATGGTGACGTCAGCAAAGATGCTTCAGTGGTTTGGTTTGTACTATAAATAGAACAGTACCATGTACTGTTCTATTAGCTCTTTCATCCCAAGTCATTCTGTACGAACAAACCAGTGTGAGCTCAGGCTGAGGGGGAGATTTTATTACATGCATGCATTGTAATTGAATTGTTATAATAAATATAATCATTCGATTTCATGTTAAACATGTGTGTTGAAAGCATTTCTTTTGTTTGATTGTGTTGAAAGTTTATTCCATTACATTCCGCTGCAAATTGTTTATCATTCATCTTCATTATAATTAGAACAAACACAATCATAAGAAACTCAGATCCTAACAATTGGTATCAGAGGTTGGACAGTCAAATTTGATCTAACAATCATTTTGACGTAAAAGTTCAGCTCATAATCGTTGATACTTATAATTGTTCGTTTTGTTGAAAAACAGAGTAAGGTTTAATAACGAACAAAGTTGATTAATCAGTACCTGTAAAACAACCAGGATGACGTCACAATCACAAGATGTTAACAATAGCATCGGTTCACTCTTCAAACCACCCATGTTGAAACGAAATGAATACAACATCTGGCAGAGAAGGATGGGTCACATCCTTGCTCAACAGAATACCGGATGTTGGAAGTCGGAAATCTTTGGACCACGTGTTCCAATGGTGCCGAGTGCTGAGGATCCAAAGGTTTTTGTTCCTAAGAAAATTGAGAACTATACAGAACAGGATTTTCAGAAAATTGAACTAGATGCCAAAGCATTTAGCATCGTTGCATCCGCACTACCAAATGAAATTTATGCTGGACTGTTACACTGTAACAGTGCCAAGGAATTGTGGGATGCATTGAAGTAACAGTTTGGGGGAACTGAAGAAGTAATTGAAAATAATAGGGAAATTCTGAATCAACAGTATGAAACCTTTTGTCACATTAAGGGTGAAACATTAACACAACAGTTTGAGCGATTCAGTTGTCTCATTAGTGAGCTAAGACTTGTTAATGTTGAATTTGCTAATTCAACATAAAATAGCAGGTTTCTTAGATCACTACCTGAAAAATGGGATACAATTGCCTTTGTGACCAGAAATTCTGTTAGGTTCAAAGATCTGACCCTGACCCAACTTCATGGTAGACTCCTGACCTATGAAAGGGAGTTAAACCAGAAAAAGAAGTTGCAAGAGTCTGGCAAAGTTGCTGATGACTACTCATTTGGCAACACAACTCTTTTGGGTCAGGAAGAGTTTGGCCGTAGTAAGGATCAGAGTTATGATCACTTTATTGACATAACTGCTGGTGCAAACTTCAACTCTGATCCTCACTCATCCAGTTATGCTTTCAGAGCAAATGGAGAAAGCCAGAACTCTGACAATCTATGCTTTGAACTCAATGACCTTCAGTATTTTGATCCAACTGACTTAGAGGAAATGGACATTTTGCACCAACTTGCACTGGTGAGTGTTAGAACCAGCAAGTTTTACAAAAGGACAGGGAGAAAATTTCCAGGGTTACATAGGAATCTAAAAGTGAGGCTGGATAAATCAAAGATTAAATGCTATAAGTGTAATAGGTTAGGTCATTTTGCTAGGGAATGCAAGAGTCAAACCACTGGTCCAATTATCACACATCCTAGCTCAAACCCTAGACCACAAAATAACCAAAACACTGTGCACTATGCCCAATATGCCTCTGCTGCTCATGTAAACACTACTCATTATGCACACCCTACAACCCCTGTTCCTGTGCATTATGTTCAAACCACTGTCCCTAAGATACAGTATGTCCAAGCACCTGCTCCTCAGGTTCAGCTGCAACAAGTTGCACCTCAACAAGCTGCACCAGCAGTGGTTCAACCAGAACAACAAAGTTTCTTTACCCAAGGACTGGTTGACTGGAGCAGCTTACCTGAAGAGTTAGGAGATGAAAATTTTGCACTCTATGCTCAAAATAATGTTTCTGGTAATGATATATGTTTTGTAGCATTGGAGACAATACCAGAGGGGCTGGAAGATGAAGAAAAACAATCAAGTGATGAAACAGTGGACAAACTTGCTGAAGCAGTGGTTACAGCTGTTGCTGGTGAAATACTGTTGGGAGAAAATTCAGAACCCCTGTTGGAACCACTGTCTGACCCCTGGTCTGAAGAAGAAGATAAGAAACATGGTGAGAAGGAAGAGAAGGTGGCTGATGAGAAAGAGCGTGTTTGTGATTGTGCCATGATGGCTGCAACCAAGGTATCATCTCGGGTTCTTAAAAATCTGTGTTCAGACAAATGCATCATAGCATTTGCTAACATTAAAGAGGTGAATGAAAACCTTAGGGATAGAGTGTTAAATGATGAAGTTCAATTTGAAAAGTCTTTAAAAGAACTGAAAATCAAATTGGCTGAAAAAGATAATGAAATCTACAGTCTCAAACAAGAGCATAGCATAACCAAGGACCAAATCCAGACTATGATAGAAAAATATCAAGCCTGCAAAAAGGAGTTGGAATCCACCCAAATCACTTGTGAAAAATGGGTGGAATCCTGCAAAGGTTATGAAGTTATGCTTGAAAAACAGATCAAAAGCAATGTGAAATTTGGTGTTGGTTTTAGAAAACATGATGAAATTGAAAACACTGCTGCAAATGAATCTGTTCAAACCACTGTTGAAATCATACCAACAAACAAGGATGGCCAAGAGGTTAAAATAACTGATAAACTTGGTAACAAGATCACTTTGGAAAGATCTGTGGGGTCCTCAACTTTTGAGGAGATTGAGAAATACCAATTCAAACCCACATGGTCTGATGAGTGTGACATCCTTGAAAACTTCAAACCCATGGACTTCACAACTATAAATGGTGTAAAAGCTCCTAAGGCCAAGGTGATTCCTCTTAAGGACATCCCAACAGTAGTTCAAAACTCTGTTGCAAAGGAGTCTGAAAAGAAGAAGAAAAGAGAAAAGATTAAAAACTTGTTTTGTGACTTTTGTGAAAAGAAAAATCATTTGACCAAAGATTGTTTTCACTTAAAAGCTTATGATCTTAACAAAACAAGTACCATTGTGCCTTCACAGATGTCACACCCCAACCGATGGCGGAATCATCGGGGCGCGGCACTAGGCGAATCAGATTGCTCAAGAGAATCCATAACAACTATATTGCGATAATATTTAATACATTCGTTATCCCATACTAACAAATAATACAATCACATAAGTTATCACAGATTTCTTGTCCTCTCGAACAATACAAATCCGACAACCTAGATTTTAGTTGCGTTTCTAGACTTCCTAGCTTGATTTGATATAGTCTGCGATCTAACCTGCAACATACGTTAAAATGTTTGTCAATACAAAAGTATTGGCGAGTATACAGGTTTGATAAGTATAGCATAATAGATAAAAAGTGCTGCGAATTTCCACATGCATAAACGTAATACACGACATATATACTCACAAAAACTGATACTACCAACTAAGTCCTCGATGCTCGAATGTACGATGGCATAACTAGACCCCGTCGGGCGCAATAGTACTATACTAGTCGTGGTGGGACGTCGCGAGTATAAGCCCTAGCACATATGCAACTAGCATCACGTATATCTATGCATAACAGTTATTCGCAAGTGATAATTCGATTGATTGAATATTTCGTTTGATAAGTTCGATTTGTTAGAAACGTATGTTACACCCAAAATTCGATTAAAAAGGGTTCAAGTATACTCACAGTGCGTATTTAGCGAGAATACAACTTGATTGAGTCGGTTGCGAGTACGTCTGTGTTGATCCTTGAAGAACAGAGTAAACGATGTACGGTTAAGCGAGATTAGCCTTGAAAAGTCACTCACTTGGTCGAATGGTGCTCATCCGTGCGGATTGACATGTTATCCGTCCGGATGATATGTTATCCGTCCGGATGACATGTTATCCGTCCGGATAACAGGTGATCCGTGCGGATGAGGTGTGATCCGTGCGGATAATGTGTGATCCGTGCGGATAAGTGGTGGTTCGTGCGGATTGTCATCCGTTCGAATAAGCGTCATTCGTCCGGATGACATATATCCGTCCGGATGACATGTATCCGTCCGGATGACATGTATCCGTCCGGATGACATGTATCCGTCCGGATGACATGTTATCCGTGCGGATTTACATGTTATCCGTGCGGATTACATGTCATCCGTGCGGACATGTCATCCGTGCGGATATGTCAACCGTGCGGACATGTCTGTTTCACGTTCTGAACATTGTTTTCGAGTGTTTAACGGAAGGAATACGTGTAAAGTTACCGGGACAGTGTAATCTCGCACTAACACTTGAAGTTCCGTCAATTCCGACCCGCTCTAACGGCCGGGAATCACCCCGTTCCATCAGATCTGGCCGTTCGTGTTGGTTCTTCATGGTTAACTCGAAATCGCACAGTTCCTTGGGTAAATACTTAGATTTAGGCGAGATTTGTTACCAAAACATGTGGAAATCACCCAGATCTGAGTCGTTTATGGTGGGATGAGATCACAACTGGAAGTTCATAAGAACTCTTGGTGACATCACCTCAAAACGCCTCAAATCCGTAGATTTCACGGTTAGAAATTGAGTTTTGAAAGATAGAATGATGTAGAATTGAGTGTAGATCATAGAAGTACAAGTTTTAGGTTGAAATCTTACCGGAATCGCGAGGAAATCGAGAGAAAAGGGTCCTGAGCGTGTTTGGTTGAGTGGGGGCTGTCACATCACTGTTCAAGTGATGTGACATGGTATTTATAGGCGACAAAGGAGAAGAAGGGGGTTCCGGCCCGGATTGCCCATCCGTCCGGATTGCCCATCCGTCCGGATTGCCCATCCGTCCGGATTGCTATCCGTCCGGATGGCTATCCGTCCGGATGGCTATCCTGACGCGTTGGACTTCTCCGTTTTCGATCGTTTTGATAGTTTTCGAAGTACGCGCCTTTCATAGTAAATTTATATTATTATTATATATGTATATTTATCACTAGGGGTCGTATTTACGTATCCATATTCCAAAGTTTTGATAATTAACAATCGGTTTCCATTTCAAGTGTGCGATTATAAGCGACGTTTCACGGCCATCAAGGAGGGTAGTATAGGTCCTTTCTCGACGTCATCGTGAACGTTATTGCGAGTTGTGCCACAATGACTGACGGGGTACCATTCACTCGTATTGTCATCATCGTCACGACGACTGGAGTTATAACACTCACCCGAGAGTCTTTGTTAGCGTTAATTATTTGCGTTCGACACATCACGGCCACTGAGGAGGGTAGAATAGGTCCTCACTCAATGCCTCTGTGAGTGTTGGTGTGATAATAGTGTAGTATAGTGATATTGTATTTCGAAAATATGCGATTATCCTTCGAGTAGCGATATATACGGTATAGTCACATTATGATCCGAATCTCTGGTGCTAGGCGTAACGAGTATAACGAGTAGTAACAACGCACAAAAGTGCGGGTTGTTACAGTCTCCCCTACTTTAGGAAATTTCGTCCCGAAATTAATCCAATAGGTAGACTTCTAAAAGTTGGTCTTGTACAAGTAGCAATACGGCGAGCGGTTTGACCGGGAGTTGACAGCGAGAACGTTTCGAATAGGAGAGATCGATTGAGATAGCGGGAAGGCGACGTAAAGACAAAAGTAATATCCCACGAGTTGTCGTTACAAAGCACCTCGTGTTGCGAAGAATTCGTTAGTTAGATGCGATTGAAATTTTAAGGACTTAAAAAGGTTTCTCATAACGTAGAATTAACTGAATCGATCGTTAACCAGCGTTACAAGAAACATTCGTTTTTAGACATTCAAAGGAATTTGAAGAAAGCAAGGGTTACGAAAACTCTCCTATGACATGGGTTTAAGCTGAACTCGACGTCGAACCAATGTCTTAAGAAGGATTTTGTTTTGACGTTGTAAAAGTTTTAAGGAAAACTGGACTTATGAAACTTCTCTCGAACATGGAGTTAAGCTGATTCGATGTTATCTCCTCGTTGTGAGAAAATTTCACTTGTCCACCGGTTTTTAATTCAAAATTTTTATAAAAAGACGTTTTAATCAGTACAAAAGGTAGTTAATCACCGAGCCCCACTTGGCACTTTTCCCACGAAAGTTTGTTAATATGTTTAAAACACTTATATATAGGAAGTACCAGCGGCGTATCCACCATGCCTTGCCCATATTACTTTCGTTTCGTGAGGCAGTGTCAGGTGTGCCGATATGACACGGATAGAATTGCGTTTACTCGGCCCAATCGTTAGAAAGTCGGACCGAGCATAAGATAGAATCGAATAGGTTAATCCGGCGAGTTGATAAGCGAGGAGCGAATAGCGCGTTTTTGATTAGATTACACATTAAACCCACATGGCACGTTTCCACGAGAGTTTGCTAACATGGCGAAACACCATGCTTAACCAGGTTAGTTTTGTCTCGTGAAGCGGTGTCATGTGTACTAATACCACATAGACTGTAATGAACGCCAAGCGAGCGATAAGCGGTAGACTATACACGATATGCGATAAGCGATTATGTGATTAAGCAGATAACATAACACAACACTAGTAATGATGGCGACGATAAACGAATTACGATAAGCGGCAGTTGTTGCGTTGCAAGTGATGAAGGTATGCGGTTCGATTTGATTGATTACCACCACAGAGTTTAACTAACGTCAGACCCCACATGGCCTTTTTCCACGAAAGCCTGCTGATATGATTAAAACACCTTGCTTTAGCCATATGAGCTTCGTCCCGTGAAGCGAGGTCACGCGTGCTAACTTAACACAAAGATTACAGATAACGGGATAGCGATAGATTGATACACAGCAAACGATATAGATCCACATAATAAGCGATAGAGATTGCGAGATACGCTTGATAAACGATTGCGATTAGTCGAGTTTTGTTTCGAATACGCTTTACGTACGTTGCGACGCATCACGATTATCGAGGAGGGTAGAATAGGTCCTCACCCGACAACATCGTGGGCGTTATTGTGCTTGGTGAGTTTGATTGCTATAGACTTACGCCCAGTCTTGCGTTGATGCAATTGTCCTTCGAGGCAGACTCTCCAGAGTCCATCGATGAGGCGATTGCATTGCGTTTGCAGACTTACATCAAGTCTTGCGATGATGCCATTTCGGTTGTTACGCCTTGCGATTGAGTGTAGTGTGTTTGAAAATAATCACAATAGTATAATAGGCCTAATAACGTTCAACTCCACATGGCACTTTCTTCACGGAACTTTGGTAGTATGATAAAGCACACCTTGCTTGACCCCTACTACTTAGATCCCGTGATTTGGTGTCACCTTTTGTCAAAACGCTATGGCACCTTAGAATTCACTACGATCTCCGTTCACTGACCCAAGTAATCCCGTGTGCACCCGTGATTAATCGTTCCTTGCACGTTTATCGTACCTCGTTCTAAAAGTGTAGTGAGGGTAAAACACATTATTTCGTGATATAGTATATAGTATGTGTGTGACTCTAGTCTAAGTGCAACGATTAAAGAGTGATAGGGAAAACGAAAACGAGAGTTAATGTTACGCATAGTGGCAATATCAAGTAATAGAGTAGGTTCAAAACTTAGAGATTAACGTCGAAAATCGTATCATTACAACTTTATCCTACGCGTGCTAGATGTCTGATGCTGAAGACTTTTTGTTGTACTCAAGTTCACGGTTCGATGCGGCAGTTGCGGGTGAAGTGACCGTAACGGTTGCAGTTATTGCAATAGCGACAGTCAGCCCCAACTGGATGATGATAGGTACACGAGTAACACTGAGGATGAGCTCCAGTGTAAGCTCGTTTTGGAAACATCGGAACTGCTTGAAGAGGTTTCGGTTGCAGTAGTTCGGTTGTTGATGAGCTCGGGCTTGAAGTCTTTCGCTTGCGGCTGGGTTTGTCGGTGTCTTGCGAAGAGATGTCATCGTTGGAGGATTCGTCTGAAGACTCACTTACAGAGTCTTTGGTTGATTTGTCGGAAGATCCGTCGGTAGATTTGTCAGATGAATCAGCAGCAGATCCGTCCGAAGGATCGTTAGCAGATTCGTTAGAAGAATCGTTGACAGGATCGTCTGAGGGATTAATGGTGATTGCTTGATAAGCTTGCTTGACAGGATTCTTTGAGAAGAACCCTTCCATGAGTCGTTTGTTGTTGATTTCTGCGGCTAAGCGGTAGGCTTCTTCGATGGTAGCAGGTCTTGCAGCATCGACGAAATCACCCACACACTCAGGCAAGCCACGAAGGTACTTTGCGATGGCCTTTTCTGAAGTGTTGACCTGACCTGGGCAGATTATGCTAAGCTGTTTGAACCTTGCGGTGTAGCCAGCATTGTCACCTTCGGTTTGCTTGATTTTCCAGAATTCGTCTTCCAGTTTCTGAATTTCGTGAGAAGGGCAGTACTCTTTCTTCATAAGCTCTTTCAGCTCATCCCAAGAGAGAGCGTAGGCTGCGGAGATCCCACGTTTGTTGCGTTCGGCGGTTCACTAGTCGAGTGCTCGTGATTGAAATACTCCGGTAGCACAAGTAGTACGGAAACTATCGGGACACCCACTTTGACGAAGGGTAACTTCGATAGAGTCAAACCACTGGAGTAATTGAGAAACGCCTCCTTCACCCGTGAATTCCATCGGGTCACAGGCTCTGAAGTGTTTGTAGAGAAAAGTAGATTGCGGCTCTTCTGCCTTAACGTCTTCCGAAGTTCGAGAGTTGATAAGAGTGTGCACTCATGTGGCAATCTGAGGAATGACTTTGACCACTTCCCTGGTCACAAGTGAAGCAATCCTCTTTTCGCTCCTTCGTTTGGCTCGTCTCTTTGCTAACATTCTCGAAGTAGAGTTGTTGGAAGGCATCTAGACAGAAAGAGACTTGGAGTGAGATTCGATCATAATGATTTTTTGAGTTTTGCGATGCGATTGAGCGTGTTCAAAACTTGGTGCAATAGTATAGTAGTAATACGAATCATATAGGAGCCACATAGGAGACACGAATTTCCTAAGTTCTCACATGATGACTTGTTTGTTTATACGTATATATAGATAGTTATATAGATGTAATTTGTAATCATACATACACAAGTCGATTTAGAATATGCGAGGTAGCGTTGAAGTAAGAAGGCGAGAGCGAATGCGATAGATTATGCATTTGTTTTGTTGCGAACATTCGGGTTTCATTTTAGATTGCGATGGCTGTGCGACTTGTGCGTTTTTAAAGCAGGGAGTGAAAATCACTAGATTGAGAAATCGATAGAGCGTAAAGTTTCAAAACGTAAATAAGTTCCAATCATTTGTAAAATCGGCGGGTCGCATGATAGAGTGCCTTGGGTGTTTAGGCGTCAACTACCCAAGGTAACCCAACTATATCTAACAAGTTCGAGCATGCGCGTTGACCTAGAGGACTTCATGCTTCCACTGGGATGCAGCTCATGGCATTCGTCTTCCTAGTCATCGCGTGGTTCGAGTTATCGTGATAGTCGAGTCCTTGGTGAGAGCTTTTGAAAACCAGTTTATAGAGAGTGGAACGACTTATTAAGGTACGGGTTTCACCCCTGACTTAACAGTTTCGTTCCTAATTGTGGTTATGCTCTTCGAATAAATTCGTGAGTTCCACTAGATTTCGAAATGGAGACTTTCGTCGAGATGTGGATGTCACTCCTAACTCGATGAAAGGTTCTCATGCTAGAAAAAAATGCGTTGGGTGAGCAATCCTATCGAGAGTCCTTGGTTTTCACACCTGATCTTGACTGGATCGCTCGGTTTCGTTATGCGAGTAATTTTCGAAAACACGTGTATTATGTCAGCCTTAGGAAAGGCTAAGTAGCATTTCAGCCTTAGGAAAGGCTTCTTCGTGTGATGTTGTAGTACGCGGTGTTCACACAAGGTTGTAGCTTTTAGCAATTTCGATCGAGAGTATCAAATAGGCCCGGTACAAACCCTTACTGGTTCGTACGAGTCGGCCTGTTGGTACTTAGACTATAGACTAGGTCAATTTCTAAGACGTCGACCCGGACTAGGTCGAGTCTGGCCTAATTCCCTATAGTTATGGCTCTGATACCAATCTGTCACACCCCAACCGATGGCGGAATCATCGGGGCGCGGCACTAGGCGAATCAGATTGCTCAAGAGAATCCATAACAACTATATTGCGATAATATTTAATACATTCGTTATCCCATACTAACAAATAATACAATCACATAAGTTATCACAGATTTCTTGTCCTCTCGAACAATACAAATCCGACAACCTAGATTTTAGTTGCGTTTCTAGACTTCCTAGCTTGATTTGATATAGCCTGCGATCTAACCTGCAACATACGTTAAAATGTTTGTCAATACAAAAGTATTGGCGAGTATACAGGTTTGATAAGTATAGCATAATAGATAAAAAGTGCTGCGAATTTCCACATGCATAAACGTAATACACGACATATATACTCACAAAAACTGATACTACCAACTAAGTCCTCGATGCTCGAATGTACGATGGCATAACTAGACCCCGTCGGGAGCAATAGTACTATACTAGTCGTGGTGGGACGTCGCGAGTATAAGCCCTAGCACATATGCAACTAGCATCACGTATATCTATGCATAACAGTTATTCGCAAGTGATAATTCGATTGATTGAATATTTCGTTTGATAAGTTCGATTTGTTAGAAACGTATGTTACACCCAAAATTCGATTAAAAAGGGTTCAAGTATACTCACAGTGCGTATTTAGCGAGAATACAACTTGATTGAGTCGGTTGCGAGTACGTCTGTGTTGATCCTTGAAGAATAGAGTAAACGATGTACGGTTAAGCGAGATTAGCCTTGAAAAGTCACTCACTTGGTCGAATGGTGCTCATCCGTGCGGATTGACATGTTATCCGTCCGGATAACAGGTGATCCGTGCGGATGAGGTGTGATCCGTGCGGATAATGTGTGATCCATGCGGATAAGTGGTGGTTCGTGCGGATTGTCATCCGTTCGAATAAGCGTCATTCGTCCGGATGACATGTATCCGTCCGGATGACATGTATCCGTCCGGATGACATGTATCCGTCCGGAAGACATGTTATCCGTGCGGATTTACATGTTATCCGTGTGGATTACATGTCATCCGTGCGGACATGTCATCCGTGCGGATATGTCAGCCGTGCGGACATGTCTGTTTCACGTTCTGAACATTGTTTTCGAGTGTTTAACGGAAGGAATACGTGTAAAGTTACCGGGACAGTGTAATCTCGCACTAACACTTGAAGTTCCATCAATTCCGACCCGCTCTAACGGCCGGGAATCACCCCGTTCCATCAGATCTGGCCGTTCGTGTTGGTTCTTCATGGTTAACTCGAAATCGCACAGTTCCTTGGGTAAATACTTAGATTTAGGCGAGATTTGTTACCAAAACATGTGGAAATCACCCAGATCTGAGTCGTTTATGGTGGGATGAGATCACAACTGGAAGTTCATAAGAACTCTTGGTGACATCACCTCAAAACGCCTCAAATCCGTAGATTTCACGGTTAGAAATTGAGTTTTGAAAGATAGAATGATGTAGAATTGAGTGTAGATCATAGAAGTACAAGTTTTAGGTTGAAATCTTACCGGAATCGCGAGGAAATCGAGAGAAAAGGGTCCTGAGCGTGTTTGGTTGAGTGGGGGCTGTCACATCACTGTTCAAGTGATGTGACATGGTATTTATAGGCGACAGAGGAGAAGAAGGGGGTTCCGGCCCGGATTGCCCATCCGTCCGGATTGCCCATCCGTCCGGATTGCCCATCCGTCCGGATTGCCCATCCGTCCGGATTGCCCATCCGTCCGGATGGCTATCCGTCCGGATTGCCCATCCGTCCGGATGGCTATCCGTCCGGATGGCTATCCTGACGCGTTGGACTTCTCCGTTTTCGATCGTTTTGATAGTTTTCGAAGTACGCGCCTTTCACAGTAAATTTATATTATTATTATTATATATGTATATTTATCACTAGGGGTCGTATTTACGTATCCATATTCCAAAGTTTCGATAATTAACAGTCGGTTTCCGTTTCGAGTGTGCGATTATAAGCGACGTTTCACGGCCATCAAGGAGGGTAGTATAGGTCCTTTCTCGACGTCATCGTGAACGTTATTGCGAGTTGTGCCACAATGACTGACGGGGTACCATTCACTCGTATTGTCATCATCGTCACGACGACTGGAGTTATAGCACTCACCCGAGAGTCTTTGTTAGCGTTAATTGTTTGCGTTCGACACATCACGGCCACTGAGGAGGGTAGAATAGGTCCTCACTCAATGCCTCTGTGAGTGTTGGTGTGATAATAGTGTAGTATAGTGATATTGTATTTCGAAAATATGCGATTATCCTTCGAGTAGCGATATATACGGTATAGTCACATTATGATCCGAATCTCTGGTGCTAGGCGTAACGAGTATAACGAGTAGTAACAACGCACAAAAGTGCGGGTTGTTACAACAGAGTTGCACCATCTGTGGTAAATCAAACCATTCTACTCAGCAGTGTGTGTACCTGAAATCCTTTAAGGTCAAAAAGGAAGAGTACATGTCTAAATCACCAATGAGTTCATCAAAATCACAAGTCAAACAACAACCACTGTTTGTGCTAGTTCAAACAGCTGTTACAAAACAGCTGAACCAAACCTCTGTTAAAAGAGATGTTCAGGTAACTGATGCACCCCCTGCTAACCAATACCGAAGAGGTAAAGGTCAACCACCATATCCTAGGGTCCCACATGTCTTTGAAGCCTACAAAAGGCCCTCTAAACCAAGAGTGAATAGGCATCCCTATGGATATCAAGAAGTGATTGGAAATGGTCCCCAATAGTGGTTAGAGAAACAAGTTGCAAAAGTTAATCAAACCCCTGATCTAACCACTGTCCATCTTCCAGACCTTAACATAGACACTATGGAGACCCCATCCAAAGCCTTATTGGCTTTGGAGACCCTCATGAACTAACCTTTTACTTGATGTGCAGGGAGCTTCTGCATGCTTAGATAGTCTTCGGTATGTAGATAGTGGAGGCTCCAGGCACATGACAGGATGTAGAGCCCTACTCAAAGAATTCAAAACTCATGGAGGGGGTGATATATCTTTTGGTAATAATAGTAAAGGGAAGGTGATGGGGTCTGGTACAGTTCAGTCTGGTCATGTTAAGTTTGAAAATGTCAATCTAATAGACAATCTAAAATTCAACCTCCTTAGTGTCTCACAAATGAGTGATAAGGGCTATGGCTCATTCTTTACTAAGGATTGTTGTAGGATTGTTGGACCAGAAATGGTTAAAAAGATTGAAGAAATAACAAAAAATGGAAAAACCCAACTTGTTGCTCAAAGAAGTGGCAATGTTTATGTAGTTGATTTGTCAAAAGAGAACCCAAGAACTGATGCCTGTCTGTTCTCAGCTGCCTCTAACAAAGAGACAGAACTATGGAACAAAAGATTAGGACACACAAATCTCAAGACAATCACTGCTTTGTCAAAACAGGGGTTAGTAAGAGGTCTTCCTTAAAAACTGTTCACCTGTCCTGAGCATTGTGTTTCCTGCTTAAAAGGAAAACAACATAAAAGCTCATTTAAGTCCATTGAAGAGTCCAAAATAACCAAGTGCCTGCAAATGCTGCACATGGATCTGTTTGGCCCAGTTAAAGTCACGAGTCTTAGAAAGAAAAGATATTGTTTGGTGATTGTAGATGACTTTTCTAGGTTTACATGGACTTATTTCTTACATTCCAAAGATAAGACTGCAGGCATTTTGCAAGAATTTGTTACACAGGTTGAAAAGCAATTTGACTTGCCAGTAAAAGTCTTCAGGAGTGACAATGGCACAGAGTTCAGAAATAAGGAGTTGGATGAGTTTTGTGTGTCAAAAGGAATTGTAAGGCAGTACAGCATTCCAAGGACACCAGAGAAAAATGGGGTTGTTGAAAGAAAGAACAAGACATTGATTGAGGCTGCCAGAACCATGCTTGCTGATTCAGGCTTGCCATTAACTTTCTGGGCAGAGGCAGTAAACACTGCTTGCTATGTCCAGAACAGAGTTTTAATCAATCCCAGGCATCAAAAGACTGCCTATGAACTTCTGTATAAAATCAAACCACTGATCTCATATTTCAATGTTTTTGGCTGCCCATGCTTCATTTTAAACTTAAAAGATTCTATTTCAAAGTTTGCAGCCAAAATTGATTGTGGTTATCATTTGGGATACTCAACCACTGCTAAGGCCTACAAAGTTTTCAACACAAGGACTAAGACAGTGGAAGAGACTTTGAATGTAAAGTTCAATGAACTTTCTTCAATGAAAATCCCTGCAAACCCTGCAGAATTGTTTGATCTTGATAAATTTACTTTTGAAAATGTTGCTGTCAAGACTAACAGTGCAGGTCCATCTCAAAGTTCATCATCAGACTATGGATATGAAGTCACCATTCCACAACAAAAGTCTGCATCAATGGGTAGAGCAGCAGATGTTCAAAACAGCTGTCAAAGCTCAACCACTGCTACCTCAACAGTTGTTGACCAAAGTAGCCCATTAACCCCTGCTTCCACATCCTCAAGCACTGTTGATAAAAATTCCCAAACAGTGGATAAAAATCAACCTGCTTTCACACCACTTCCTCCTATTCCTCCACCTCCATTTCAAGCCACTGATGGATCATCAAAATCACCATCAGTGGTTAGCTCAGATGATTCACATCTGCAGCCCTCACCATTAAATGCCATTGTTCCATACAAAGGAGAGTTAATCTTCTTGAAGTCTCATCCACCCGACCAAATCATTAGCAACATCAGTGAAGGGGTGTTCACAAGAAACCAATCCCAAAACATCTGTCTTTTTGCTGGTTTCCTATCACTCCATCAGCCAGTCAAGTACCAAGAGGCACTAAAAGACAACAGCTGGGTAGAAGCCATGCAAGAGGAGCTCCAACAGTTTAAGAGACAACAAGTATGGGAGCTTGTACCACTGCCAGAGGGTGTGAGTCCTATTGGCATAAAGTGGGTCATTAAAAATAAAAATGATGAAAGGGGTATTGTTGTCAAGAATAAAGCAAGGCTAGTGGTTCAAGGTTTCAGACAGGAAGAGGGCATTGACTATGATGAAACTTTTGCCCCTGTAGCAAGATTGGAAGCTTTCAGACTGTTCTTGGCCTTTGCTGTCAACCACAACAAAAATGTGTATCAAATGGATATCAAATGTGCATTCCTCTATGGTAAAATTCAAGAAGAGGTATATGTTTGTCAACCTCCAGGATTTGAGGATCCATTTTACCCAAATCATGTCTACAAGCTAAATAAAGCTTTGTATGGCTTGAAACAAGCACCTAGAGCCTGGTATGAAACTCTTTCCACCTTTCTTCTTTCCATTGGGTTCACAAGAGGTAAAATAGACAAAACACTGTTTTTAAAATGGAGAGGGAAAGATTTGATGATTGTCCAAATTTATGCGGATGACATCATTTTTGGAAGCACATGTTCTAAAATGTGTCAAGAGTTCAGACAACTCATGACAGCTGAGTTTGAGATGAGTGCAATGGGTGAACTCCAGTGCTTTCTTGGTCTCCAAGTAAGGCAACTGCAAAATGGTAATTTCATCCAACAAGGCAAATATGCCAAAGAACTTTTAAAGAAATTTGAGATGGATGATTGCAAGCCATGTAGTACACCCATTGCAACCACAAAAATAGTCTTATCTGATGAAAAGGATGATTTGGTTGATCAAACTCTTTATAGAAGCATGATTGGGTCTTTATTGTACCTAACTGCATCTAGGCCAGACATCATGTTTGCAACATGTGTTTGTGCAAGATCCCAATCAGCCCCTAGAAAGTCAAACCTAATTGTTGTAAAAAGGATATTCAGATACTTAAAAGGTGCTCCCACACTTGGTATCTGGTATCCAGCTGATGGAAATATCAAGCTTTCAGGTTTCTCTGATAGTGACTTTGCTGGATGTAACACAACAAGGAAGTGCACTTCAGGAGGGTGCCAATTCCTAGGCAATTGCTTAGTGTCTTGGCAAAGCAAAAAGCAAGCAGCTGTTTCAACATCCACTGCTGAGGCAGAGTATATAGCTGCTGCAAGCTCTACAATCCAACTGTTATGGCTTCAAAATCAATTGCTGGATTTTGGTATCACTGCCTTAAAGATACCTCTCATGTTGGACAGTCAGGCAGCAGAAAATATCATCAAAAATCCAGTCTCCCATTCAACCACCAAGCACATTGATATCAGACATCACTTTGTGAGGGATTGCTATGAAAAAGGTTTGATTTCTCTGCATCATGTTCCAACTAAGGATCAGCTGGCAGATGTGCTAACAAAAGCATTAGACACATCTACCTTTGAAAGCTTGATCTCTAGGATTGGCATGCTAAACATGGAATAACAAGCAAAATCTTGTTTTTCTATGAATAAAAGCATTAAAATGTTTTCAGAAAATCAAAAATCCATCCTTAAAAATAGCTAAAAATGAAAATTTTCATTAATCCTTAAAAGTCTGCCATAACCACTGTTTTTGGTTCAAACATCTGTTCTGCTAAATGCTGTCCGCTGCTGAAAGTCAACCTCTGTTCTCTCATTTCTTTGTTAACCACTGTTGGTCAAAATCAGTGTTTTAACCCACTGATAGTCAATCCACTGATAGTTAAAAATCAGCCATTGTTCTCATTATAACTGTTGTAACCACTGATACTTGTTCCATCAATGGTTTCCTAAACAACTGTCTTCCATTACTCATCAGAGGTTGGCACGTGGACAGTACATATCCGTCAGATCTTTGTAACCGCTGCCACGTCAGCATTCACTTTTTCCCTTTATAAAACCCTGATCAAAACCCCAAACAGGGTTTTCACTGTCGAATCGAATTCAAAAATTCCTTTCTCAAAGCAGTTACCATTCGTTTCTCTCCATTTCTCTCAAATCAATCACCGTCTTCTTCCTCTCGCAATCAAAACCGCCATGTCTCTTCCTTACAAAACTTCTCATAATTACTTGGGTCTCCTTCAAAAACCAAGTCATACCACAACCTTCGATTCCGTCATTGACGCTCTTTCGTCTTCAAAGTACAAAACTTTGTTGATCTATGATGTTACAACTTACCAGGAAACCCAACAAGAATTTTGGAAAAATGCTAAACTTGAATCTAAGGATAAAAAGCCCTTAGCCATTAATTCTTCAATAAAGGGTGTTCCAGTTACAATAACACCACAAACCATCTCGAAAGTGTTTGAACTCGATGATCTTCAAGGTAAAACTTATTTCCCTAAAACAGAGTATCAAACTGACTTTCTTGAAAGGGGGTATGAAGAGGAAATGAAAAAGGACACTTTACAAAAGGGCAGTTTTCCTCCTGCCACAAGGTTTTTATTTCATACCCTCCTTATGTGTGTGTCCAACAAAACCACTGCTTTCAATGAAATACCATTGAAGATCCAATACCTTATTTATGTTATATTGAATGAAGAAAATTTTAACTACTCCTAGGAGATCTTCAATGATCTGGATAAAATGTTAATAAAAATTCATTTTTACTATTTCCAAGGTTTTTGAGCTACTATTTTCAAAAGAAATTTTCAAAGGATAATGCTCATGTGCTTATCCAAGGAGAACCTTGTCAAATAAACAGCCTAACTTCTGAAACATTCACAAGGCTGTCAAAAAATTCCAAAACACAAGCAGAGGTTCCTGAGCAGAATTTAGCAGCAACCACTGCTCCTCAGGTAACTGCTGTTGAGCCCACTGCTCAAGGTGATCACAGCAGCACACCCACTGCTGTGAAACCCACACCTAAATCCACCAAAAAGCCCAAACAGGAAAAATCCAAAAAGCCTCCCAAACCTACAAAAAAGGCAACTCTGGAAGATGAGATCCCAGAGCACTTGCCAGTGACAACACAAAAGTCACCAAAAACCACTGCTGCTACTTCCTCACAGCAGTTGGAAGAAAGATCTCAACCCGAGCCTAAAACTCATCCTGCATCTTCTCAAAAAGATCAGGTTGTAAGCACAAGGATACCACGTTATGATGCTCTGGAATCACTTGATTCCATCATCCACAGCCCACCTCCCGGGGCAAATTCTCTTTCCACTCCTAACCTTACTGCACAAATTCCCCCATAAATATTACCTTTGTTGGATGCACTTGATATAGCCCAGGCACAAATCAGTTCATCTCAATCACCTATCAATGAGATTATGCCACAACAAGTAACTGAGTCTGAGCTTCCTATCATTGCTAACCCACCAACAACTGAGGAGGTTACACTGCAGGAAGTACAAGTATTTCCTGTTAGTAGTTCAAGTGGAGCAGCTACTACAAGTGTTGAACCCACTGGTTTACATTTGGACAGTAGTTTCATAAATGAGACTCCTTTGAAGGCAATTTCTTCTTGGGGAACCAGAGTGTTTCCAACATTCACTGGTACACTTAAAATGGTTACCCCTATGAAGGAAGAAGTCCCAGTACCAAGAAAAAGGGGCATCAGGGGATGACTTTTGGGAAACTTTCCCTAAGTCAACCACTGATACAACCACCACTGGTGGGAAATCAGATGATCCCATTAACTTGGGTGATGGTTTAATGTACAGGGAATTGACGGAGAGGGTTGACAAGATTAACACATATGTTGCAGAGATCAAAACTATGCTGCAACAGGTATTACATGCACAAAAGGCACCACCCACTGCTGTTCCAACTCAAACATTTGTTCCATTATCTGCTCCCACTGCTGCTGAGCTTTGGAGTCTATTTCAACGTATGCTTCATAAACAAGAGAATATGCTGATCAGCAACATGAAATTCAAGTTCAAAAGATCAGAAATTTGATGGAAGCCAGGTTCATGGATACACAAGCAGACATCAAGGCAATCAAGGCCCACTTGTTGAAAACCACTGGTTCTGCTCCTCCTCCAATCATTTTTGTGGACAACCCACCTCCTAATGATGCCAAAAAGGGGGAGAAAATGAAGCAGTTAAAGAAAAAGGGATATGAAGATGGTCTGTACATTGCACCAGATAAATCTAGTATGCTTGCAGACATCCCTAAACCAGATGGTTCCAAAAAGGTTGATGTAACCTTAAATGCTTTGGCTGATGAAAAAGCAAGACTGAAAAAGGAAATGGAGGCAAAGGGTAAATCAAGGTTTGAGCAGGAGAAGAAAGTTTTTATGGAGATGGAAGTGCAGGGTATTTCTGAGCCCAAGGATGAAGAAAGTCCTAAGCCTAAAAGAAAATAGCCCACTACAAAAGTGAGGCAAGCCAAATCCACACCTTCTAGAATCACAAAACATACTCCCCAAACTCCCAAAAACTCCTCACATCAAACCTCCCAACCAACAAATGTTAAAACACCTGTTGTATCAACAGCTGTTGGTACTTCAGTGGTTTCAGCAGAAGTTAACCCTACAACCACCATTTCAACCACTGCCCCCACTATACAATCCACTGCCTTACCAAAGATCACATCACCACCAAAAATAACTTCATTACCATCAACACCACCTGCCAAAAAGCAGAAGACTTCAAGTGACATATCATCTGCTGTCATGGAAACAGTGGTTGAAACACCAGTTGTTTCAACAACTGTTAGTCAGACACCTACCACTCAAATCACCACCACTCAACCCACCAAAACACCACCAACCTCTCCTAAACCCAAAAGAAGAAGGATAATACTGGAAGATGACCCTTCCCCAACTCAAACATCCACACAACCACTGTCCCTTGTCTATATTCCAAACCCTGATCCATTATCATCAGCGCAAGTTCAAAAACCAATCACTGCTATTGTTCCTGTGGGATTCCAATTCCCATTGGATCTTCCAGCAATTAAAGAGGAGATAAAGTCTTTTTACTCTGAAGATGACCCTGCTAAAAGGAAACTTCCTTCCATTCAAGGTTATCCTTTCCCTAAAAACATAGAAGAGTATCTCAAAATAAAAGCTCAACAAGCAGAAGATATATCCAAAAGAGATACTAAGGGAATGTCTGATAAAGAGATTCAGAGAAGGATGCAATACCTGCTCACCAAGGTCAGAACTTTGGAATAGTTCTCAAAAGACCTGTGTTAAAAGTTGTCTGAGAAAGATGATGAAAGCTTGAGAAAAGACTATCTTGATTATATCATGGCTTACAAAAAGTACAGGGCAGATAGGCACCAGTACAAAGAATGGACCATTAGTGAGCTAGAAAATGAAACAGCCAGAATTCAAGATATGATCAAAAGTAAGGTGAAGCAGACTCCTCCAATCTGGGCAAAATATAAGAAAAATGTACCAAAAAGAACTTTGCAGCTGAAGAGAATGAAAGAAGAGCTAATAACAACTGATTTTGGGTCAAGGAATCAAGTGACAAGGTGGTCAGAGGATAAAGTGTTGGCCTCTTACAAAAAGCTGGAAGAATTGAGAAAGAAAAATCCTAATATTCCTCAAAAGCCTGTTTACCCTGAAGCAGTGGTTCCAGCTAAACCACAAAAACTACAAATCAGGAGATCCACTGCTCCACCTGCTGCCATCCTTTATCAAAGAAGGAAAAAAAAGCAGATGGATGCAGAAACAGCAGAAGATGTAGCAGCAGGGGATTACATTATAAAAATGGTCCTTAAGCAGATGATTGCAGAAAATCCTTAATTGGAAACAACTACAAACACTGCTCAACCAGCCATTACCAGGCCACCATCTCCAAACTCATCATCAATAAAAACTCTCCCAAGAAACCCACTAGATTCAAAAATACTAAAGTGGAAATCTGACAAACAGACCCGCGTATTGACTCTGTTCAAATCCAGTGGTGAAGTGAAGAACATATCAAGGGAACAAGCATTGGGCCTGGGTGTTGAAGATCTGCAAGATCTCCTTGATCTTACACTGTGTAGGGATGAGGATGACACAGATTCCTTGGACTTTGAATTACAATTCAAAGGTCAAGTCAGGGAATTGTTGATGAGGCAATAAAGATCAAAGAATAATGAAGGGTTTTGGCATCATCTGTGTAACAACCCTCATTAAAAGTCCTATTTATTTTATTATTTTATCATAGGAAACCCTAATTGAGACACCCAAGTGATTCTGCACAAACCCTACAAATTTCAGAACAATCAGAATCAGGATCAGGGCCCCTAAAACTCAGGGGGGGGGGGTATTCCCTACTTAACGATTATCTTTATATCTCGTTGTCAAATTCGAATTTTAATATTCCATCGACTCAGCAAGCCTACACCAACACGTGGCTACCCTATAGTGAAAATGTGTCCCTTACGGACCGTAAGGGATTAGGCTTACGGTCCGTAAGCGATGTCAAATTTGTGTATAAATAGCAGGAGTTGGGACTTGAATTCTGCAATTGAAACGACGTAAAATTTCATTACGTACGTTGAGTTACGTTCTGTTTACTATCAAAATCATTAATTAGTATAGCGGGGTGCTGCTACGATGCCGGGTATTAACTCGATCGCTGCTACGATTCAATGTCCGATCGATTGAAACTATTCGATGGATGTTTTAGTACTATCCTTTGTCATTCGTCGTGATTCCGACAGGATGTTTGAGTACCACCTGAACTCGGGGAATACTCTGTCATTCGTTGTGAATCCGATGGATGTTTAAGTGATTGTACTTTGTCATTCGTTGTGAATCCAATGGATGTTTAAGTGATTACACTTTGTCATTCGTTGTGAGGGTTTTAATCTCGTGAGTTATCGTAAATGCTGTATTAGTTACTTACCTAGTTCGTGTGCACTAGGTTACAAGACTAATCAATAGGCTAAGCTCTGCCTGTATAAATCTGCAATCTATCAAGGCTTATCTGTAGACTAAACTTTGCCATTAGGAATCTGCATGCTTATAATGTGAGTCATTCTCTTTTTATCAAATTACTTTCAAAAGCAAGTTTATTTTCAAAGTTATAATTACGGGGATTAAGTCTTTGTAATCACCAAGTTACAGCCGGTATGTGGGGTTTTGTATACATTACTTGATAATCGTCACCATTGGGGCAGCCAATGGGGGATATGACCATAGTCACAGATCCGGTCGAGTGACAAATACCGTGGGTAGTTGGTTTGATATCAGAAACATTGTAATCGCTCTTAATACTGCAAATTATAACAATGTTTTCTAGTTATACTTTGCAGTGATTAAGTCTTTGCCAATCTTTAAGAAGCAAATGTAAAAACTCTTAATGCTGTGAATTATAACAAATATGTTTTATCAAAAATGAATGAACTCACTAGTATTTCCTGCTGACAAAACCTTTTTAAAACGCGTTTCAGGTAATTATAGTAGATTGGAGTAAGAGATGGATACAGCACTGAAAGGCATCAAGAAATGGCTTATTTTATTAATCAAATTAAATAAAGAAATATTGTTTTATGTAATTAAATTTATCTTTATTAAAGCTACCATTATAAAACATGGGTTTATCCCATCTATTTAATAAATAAAATCCTGTGTTTTCTAACTCTGATATTTTTCCTAACTCACGGTCCTGATGAAATTTCCGCTGCAACGTTTTCAAAATAATCACAGGTACCACTTGGCTGTTCGCGGCTCCCGATTCCATCCAGGGTGGGTCGAGGGTCGTGACAGAAGGTGGTATCAGAGCCACTGATTTAAGCCAATAGGTGTTGTGATAATAATACCTAAGCATATATAAAAGAGTTAGGAAGATTGCTATTAACTGGTAGCACACATGATAACATTTAGACTTGAACTTAACAAAAGATGCCTTAGTATAAACTTCAAGATAAGCTAAGTACTTTTGTAAATAAAGTGTGGTAGGTTTTGGTATGCCGTAAGAATGACGATTAGAACATTGCAGGCAATAGCACTTAATTGCTATTAATTCTTGCTTATCTGATATTACTTGGTCTAGAATAAAATATGTTACGGCAATACAAATTTCCTTAATCCTGGATAAAAGCCCTAATGAAAGAGGCACTTTTAAAAATCTTGAAAAGATACTATTTATGGGAAGTAGAAAATTTTCTCTGGCAAGACTGGGTATGGTGTAGCAGACTCTCCAGTTTGTTCGGATATACTGGGGTTACCTCTCCGGCGCGAACCGGATAAGATGGGGTATATAAAAATGTCAAACAAGTGACAAGATTTCCCTAAATAGTATCATGATCTGATATCTGACTTGTTTTTGGAAATATGAATCTGTTAAATACATTGACCTTATAAGGGGTATGTATATTACAGCATGTTAAATATATGATTATATAGATATGTATATCTATAAGGAAATCCAAAAACCATAAGGATTGACAATTTGGAATAAAGCACAAGCATCTGTGTCTAAATTTCTTTATTAGGAATCTCTTTTCCGATATCAAACATTATTTCGTTTGATCATCTACCTCATAACTCGTACAAAGGAAACCCTATAAGTTGGTACGCCATCAAAAGTATAAGAATTTCTAATACGTTACCATAGACTATTAACGCAAGTAAGAAACATGTAAAGTTGTGCTAATGCACAAGAAAACACATAAAACTTAAATTATAAGTCCACAGACGTCGAAGTATATCACACACGATTTCCAAGGCAAGACCTTTGGAAAATATAAATTAGGCACGATGAGACCAATGCTAATTCCGTCAATAGAAGAACTACTAATAAAAAAGAAGCACTTTGCCACGTGATCCTACAAACGACATGAATATCGCTGAGGTACGTTGTAACAAGATTTCACAACCATCGATGCACAGTCTAATCAAAGTCATAATTATTATCACTGAAAAAGGAGTCATATACCTTTGTAAATTCCCTATTTCATTTTATTCAACATTCCCTGGTAATGTCACTTAACAACGGTTATCATACAAAATTTCAGATAAAATTCTTAAATTCCTTTTTCTGACCTCGGTAAATAGACTTTTGCATTGCTACTCCCCTTAATGGTCATCATACCATGAGAATTTCTTTTCATAACAGCAAATATTGATCTGTTTCATTTCTTGGTAAAATCCACACGTTACACATGCACTGTTTGTTGCGCATGTGGTTCATTCAATTTGTGAAGATCACTGGAGGACTCCATTCCAATTTGTTATTTTATTCAAATATCATTCCGCTTTTTGCACTGTGAACCGCATTATTGCAAAACAGTGACTCTTTGATATTGAGTCAATGAAATTTTGTTAAACCATTGAGGTAAAGAATTTATATTTTATATATATATATAAAAAAAATTATATTGAGATATACTCTCATTTAAGTTTATGTTTAAGTTATTTATTATTAATAATTTTATTATTAGTAATAAATTAATAACAGAAGTATTAGTATTATTTTTAGGTACTAAGGTTATCATCAGGGGCAGGTATTGGATAGCCTAGCCTTAGTTAGGCATGGACTGATCACCTATGCTTAAACAAGGCAGCACTAACCAATATCCAACCATGATAATGACTAGTTAATATAGAAATTAAGTCATCATATTTATATAGTAAATTTTAATTATATATATAAAAATATTTTACTTTGTATTGTAAGGAGAAGACATATTTTCATAAAACAATACAAGAATTAGAGGGACGAATAAAAAAATTATATAAATAATTATCTATCACATGTTTCATGGTAACTATGTACCGTAACACTCTGGCAAGAAAATGACCATATAAGAATAATATGGTAGTCATCAACTACGGTGGGTTAGGGGAATACTATATAAAGAATAGTCCTCGTTTTCACTTATTTACAATATTTGTAAATACATTCACAACGTTAAATGGTTTCAAAATAAAAATAAGTAATCACATAGAATCGACCCATTAAGTGTTATATATTTACAAAATATTTTACAAATACTTTTGTACAATAAATATTTTTACACCTTTATTTACAATTTTCATAAATAATCGTGAATTCTTTTACAAAATAATAATACTAAAATATTTTGTAATGTAATAACTTCATTGCGATATTTTGTAAAATATATTACATAGTAAATATAAGTTATTTTACATAGTATAGTAAAATACTAAAATAATATTTATTTAAAAGTGGTGACCATTTACATTTAGTAAAAATGTATAACAAATAATATATATTACATAGTATTTATATTTGATATGTAAGATACGATTCAGATATAGACACAAATAATATATTACATTTGCTTCACAAATATAATAATGGTTGGTCATGCCAAAACAACTTATTTTTTTTTATTATATTTCAATCTCTAGGATATAGTATGAAAAATATAGTCACTAATAGTGTACTATCACATTGTTTCACAATTACAACAACTTGGAACTCTAAACAATGATACATTATCTTTTCATGTATCTTTGCAATTCACTCATCTCAACACTTTAATTTTCTCATATCATAAATATTTGACAAATCATTCATGCTTTTATTTCATTTAGAACCTGTCAATTCTAAGTCCTCCTCAGTTGCCAATTAAAGTAAGCTTTCTTTTGACAAAGAATTTTATTGATTCTAAAAAGTCCTTCACATTCATTTTAAATATCTATTGATCATATATCTGTTGGCTTGAACCTAGTCACTTTGGAAATTTATATCATTTCATCTCATTCGTTTGACAATTGATTTCTTGAATTAATTCAGTTGAACCATTGAATCCTACCTATTGTACAACTTGTATTCGCAAAATTCGATATTTTAATTCTATATCATCTACCTTAAAATATTGTTTTTATTGACTAAAATATAACATAAGTCTAAAAGAAATATCGTAACCCAAATCTCGAGGACGAGATTTTTATTAAGGTGGGGAGAATGTAACAACCCTCATTAAAAGTCCTATTTATTTTATTATTTTATCCAATAGGAAACCCTAATTGAGACACCCAAGTGATTCTGCACAAACCCTACAAATTTCAGAACAATCAGAATCAGGATCAGGGCCCCTAAAACTCAGGGGGGGTATTCCCTACTTAACGATTATCTTTATATCTCTTTGCCATTCGTTGCGAGGGTTTTAATCTCGTGAGTTATCGTAAATGCTGTATTAGTTACTTACCTAGTTCGTGTGCACTAGGTTACAAGACTAATCAATAGGCTAAGCTCTGCCTGTATAAATCTGCAATCTATCAAGGCTTATCTGTAGACTAAACTTTGCCATTAGGAATCTGCATGCTTATAATGTGAGTCATTCTCTTTTTATCAAATTACTTTCAAAAGGAAGTTTATTTTCAAAGTTATAATTACGGGGATTAAGTCTTTGTAATCACCAAGTTACAGCCGGTATGTGGGGTTTTGTATACATTACTTGATAATCGTCACCATTGGGGCAGCCAATGGGGGATATGACCATAGTCACAGATCCGGTCGAGTGACAAATACCGTGGGTAGTTGGTTTGATATCAGAAACATTGTAATCGCTCTTAATACTGTAAATTATAACAATGTTTTCTAGTTATACTTTGCAGTGATTAAGTCTTTGCCAATCTTTAAGAAGCAAATGTAAAAACTCTTAATGCTGTGAATTATAACAAATATGTTTTATCAAAAATGAATGAACTCACCAGTATTTCCTGCTGACAAAACCTTTTTAAAACGCGTTTCAGGTAATTATAGTAGATTGGAGTAAGAGATGGATACAGCACTGAAAGGCATCTAGAAGTGGCTTATTTTATTAATCAAATTAAATAAAGAAATATTGTTTTATGTAATTAAATTTATCTTTATTAAAGCTACCATTATAAAACATGGGTTTATCCCATCTATTTAATAAATAAAATCCGGTGTTTTCTAACTCTGATATTTTTCCTAACTCACGGTCCTGATGAAATTTCCGCTGCAACGTTTTCAAAATAATCACCGGTACCACTTGGCTGTTCGCGGCTCCCGATTCCGTCCAGGGTGGGTCGGGGGCCGTGACAATCTGTTCCAGGGGGAGATTGTTGGGATTAATCCCTATCAAAGGAACAATTGATAAAGCCAAAACTGGATCAGATCAGGGGATCCAGAATAAGCAGATGTTTGTATTCAATCTTTCCCCTTGGAAGTGGCCCTAACAACTGATGACCTCCATCCACTGTCCGATTACAACAACTGCTGACCTTCAACATCTGATGAAGACTTAAAGACTGTTGAAGGCTAAACATTGATGCTCAATCTACTGATATGGGTCAAGCACTGCTGAAGATATAAAGTACTTCTGGAATCACAACAGTGGAAGGAGAAGCAGTAGTTTAGTTTATCTCTTTGTATTGTATTGTAATAAGTGGTTAAGATAACAGTGCTTGTATAGATCAGTGGTTGTAGGTTGTTAGGAGGTTAGATGTCACTTTCATGGTGACGTCAGCAAAGATGCTTCAGTGGTTTGGTTTGTACTATAAATAGAACAGTACCCTGTACTGTTCTATTAGCTTTTTCATCCCAAGTCATTCTATACGAACAAACCAGTGTGAGCTCAGGCTGAAGGGGAGATTGTATTACATGCATGCATTGTAATTGAATTGTTATAATAAATATAATCATTCGATTTCATGTTAAACATGTGTGTTGAAAGCATTTCTTCCGTTTGATTGTGTTGAAAGTTTATTCCATTACATTCCGCTGCAAATTGTTTGTCATTCATCTTCATTATAATTAGAACAAACACAATCATAAGAAACTCAGATCCTAACAATGTCTATGTGATGGCCAATTAACTGAGTAAACTGAGTTTTGTAAAACCTAGAACCTGAAGTTTGGAGGAAGTTACGTTTTATAAATCTGATATCTTTTCTTTTAGTTAGTTTTTTTAGTTTATTTCAAATTAATCAAAACCCCCAATTCTAGATTAGCAGTAGTTAATTAAATAATTTAGCTAAACACTAACCACATATTCCCCGTGGATACGATATCCTATTTACACAATCTACTTAGTTTAATTAGGTTTTTGCATGACCCTTACGACAGTCATCAAAATGGCGTCGTTGCCGTTGAATTAGTGTCATTAATGTTTTTTTTTACTTAGTTAGTAGTTAGTTGTTTTTGCTTTTTAATAAAAAAAGTTCTAAAAACCCCAAAAATATTTTTTTCTTCTTATTATTTTTGTTAGTTCGATATTACGCTAGGGTGTTTTGTTTGTGCTTGTGCAGGTCTTCAAATCATGGATAGAGCTTATCAGCCAGAGTTTAATGAATTTCAGGATATCGAATTCTCACAACACAGCCAACCAATGTATCAGCAAATGAGCTTTCAAAATAGACAATCACCGATTCAGAACCGATATGCCAGATATAATGAAGAGGATGGGTATAATGAGTATAATGATTTTGTGCCTCCACCGCAACAGTTTATTCAGAGAGGTCAGAATCGGGTCAATTTGAGTCAGCAAAGGTTTAATAATGTTCAACAGAATAGTTATGGAAGATCGAGTGGTCTAGCTAAAGGTTCAAATAATGAGATGATGGAACTGTTGAAATAAATAAAGCAAGGATTCTGCAATTATTCAAGCTATCAAGGTGTTCAAGATAGCTATGAAAGCAACTGTCAGGCTCAAGAGAATAGGCAAACGGGTCCGCATGAGTCGGATCATAACTCTATCAATGAAAAATTTGACACGATCATGGAGTTTTTGAAGGATATTCAGAAAAGCAACGATGTCAGAGATAGGGAGGTCAAGGCGTTGTCACAACAGGTTGAACAAATTAAAGAAAATCCTAATCACGTTGAATTTTTTGAAGAGTTGAGTACCCGAAAACGACGTCACAAGTTGCCTAAACGACTTGATATCGTTCATGTGAATGCCATTTTGATGGGTACCCTTCCCCCAAAACTCCATGATACAGGAGCACCTATTATTGCAATACAAATAGGTGATTTTAAATTGGAAAGGGCTTTGTTGGATCTTGGAGCATGTGTGAGTATATTACCGGGGAGTTTATATGATTAGTATGATTTTGGTCATTACAAAAAGTTGAAATCAAAGTGGTGATGGCAGATCAAACTCCTACGTGTCCCCGGGGGATTGTAAACGATGTGATTGTCAAAGTTGGGGAATTTTATTTGTAACGCTCCGCATTTTCTGTAATTTCCATATTTAGAAAGCTGTATTTGCATTTTAATTCTTAGAAACTTGTATTCTTACTTCATTTCAATCCTTATAATCTCGAGACTTTGATCATAATAGAAATCGTATTTTTATATCAACCTTGTTTAATCATACATGCATAATATGTAATCAGTCGTGAAATACACGTTTTAGTTTAAAACTGAGACATACCTCGAGATTATATTTTCTCGGAATCACATTCATACATGTATCATACTTATAATATACCTGCATACACCTTTATAGCATAAAATAATAAACAATACAATTGCAAGGACTAAAATGAAAATTTCCATCTTCCAACCACTTTCTTTAATGTCCTAACCTCCAACCAACTCATTTAATACCCAAACTCACCTTGTAACCTCCAACCAACTCATTTAATACCCCTCCTAACTCCTAACTGTCACACCCCAACCGATGGCGGAAACATCAGGGAGTGGCACTGAGCAAAACATATTGTTCAAGAGATTCCATAACAACTATTAATGTCATTATATTTAACGTTTAACGTCCCATACCATCAAACATATAAAGGAAACAGTCATTACAGATATAGTCTCAAAAACAAATAATCTGTTCCGACAACTCAGATTTATTTAGTTCGTTTCTAGACTCCCTAGCTCGTTCATCATAGCACAGCAAGCATAGCATCCTAATCAACCTGTCACATACATTAAAATAAAGTCAATACACAGAGTGTAAATGTGAGTACACAAGTTTGAGTAGCATATAGTATAGCGAAAGCGTTTACGCATAACCAGCATGTATCACGTAACGGGCAATGCAAGTAACTATCAAGACTTTGTTCACACTTAATCATGAGACTGCATTGTAGAGTATGCGCGACACATGTCCAGCGGACACGTGAAGTAAGATAAGGTGATCCCTAGCAACCCCCGTCCATGACAGGTGCGGAGTCCAAACTATAGTACTATCGTTGCTAGAGGCGATACCGTGTAACACTGTCTAAGCATAGTAACAAGCATTCGTAGATCACGTATAACATGCAGGAGCGGTTAGCGTTAAAAGTGGTTGCGTTGTGTGTTGTTGTGTTTTTTATAGCGAACGTATGTAACAACCAAAAGTGCGTTACAAGAAAATGGGTTCGAGTATACTCACAGTAGGTGTTTAGCTAGTAAACACAGTACTTGGATTGAAGGGAGCGTGTGGAGATTAGCCAGAGCATAGAACAGTAGCGTAAGCATTGAACAGCGTGCCGAATTAGTTAAGTATCGAATGGTGAGTCGATCGGATGGCCATCTGGACGGATGGTCATCTGGATGGATGACCATTCGGACGGATGGTCATTCGATTGGGTGAGTGTGTTTATAAATCGTTTTGAAACTTTGGAGTTTTCGTTGTAGCATTTTGGGAAATGAGAAGTATCTCTAGATGTCAAGTCATCCGGTCAGATGGTCATCCGAACAGATGGCCATTCGATCGGGTGGCTATTCGATTGCAAACCTTGTAGTTTGAAGTTGGTTAAATTGTTTAAGTGTTGAAGGTTATAAAAGGAGAAGTCATCTGGTCAAACAGTCATTCGATCGGATGGTCATCCAATCGGATGGCTATTCGATTGGGTGATTTGTTGTTTGAAAATCTGTAAAATATGCTAAGTTAAAACGTTTTGAAGTTTAATAGAGATGGCGTGACGACGTGTCAAACAACGGAAACACAACAAGTTTAGCTCAGCCGATCGGATGGGAATCACCCCATTCGATCAGACTTAACTGCTCTTAATGGAGTTTCATGTTTTACACGTGAATCGTTCGTCTCTCTAGTGGAAATCCGTTTTTAAACCGGCTCTAGACTAAGGAACGAGTCTAAAGTTAGATTGTGTCCAGATTCCATCGGGTTTGAGTAGAAGAGTGTAAAAGAGTTGAAAGAAGTTTGAATCCGTGAAGTAGTGTTGAAATCTAGTTGGGATTTATGTTAAATCGTGTAGAAATCCTTCAGATATGAACAAATCTTGATGAGATGATGCCATACCATAGTTTGCATAATAAACCATGATGACGTCACCTTCACGTAGTCCAAACTAGGTGATTTCAAGGTGAAAACGTAAGATTTGATGGAGAAAATGATGAGAAAGTGTGTAATGATGATGGAAGTACAAGATTTAGGGTGATATACTTACGGAATAGCCTTGAATCGAGAGAAAAGTGCTTGAGAGGGACTTAGGAGCATCTGGTCGAATGGAGCTGTTACATCAGTGAACAGTGATGTGACAGGTGGGTATTTATACTGTGAGAGAAGAGATAAGGCGGTGGATAAATGTGGGTCGGATGGCTAGTCGATCGGATGGCCATCCGATCGGATGGGCATCAAGTCGGATGTCCATTCGATCAGGTGGCCATTCGACCAGCCGAGTTACTTTTTGTTGGTTTCCGAGTTTTGTTTCGTGCGTTAAGTATTGCATTGCTTTTAAGCGAGTTGTGAGTAAGCGTTGCGATAGCATTACACAAGTAGTTACACCAATAACATAACACATAAAAGTCATAAAAGTAAATATGCGTTTCGAGTCTGTGATGAGATTGCATTGCGATAGAGTTGCGATTGCGTTTGCGAATAACATCCCAAAACATATATAAGGCACATACACAAGTAGAGCACATAATAACACACACATAGATTAATACCAATAACTGCGTTTTGAGTCTGCGTTGCGTTGCGTTATGATAGCGTCTAGTATAAACTTGCGACGTGATAATGCGATTAAATGCGTCCAAATAGTATCTGTTGTAAAACATAGTTTAAAATATTGTTTAAACCAATATGTCGATTACCTAAAAGGGTTAAACTATTATCGAGTCCCGAGAGTACAAGTCAATTAAGCAAAGAATGTCAGATCTGAATAACGACCTGACTTTGACTTTGATTTGACCCGGAAAGTCGGGTTGTTACAGCCTCCCCTACTTTAGGGAATTTCGTCCCAAAATTAAGGCGCAGGCATAACGAAGAGTTGTGGATATTTGGCTTTCATATCACTTTTGATTTCCCAAGTGAACTCGGTGCCGCGTTTGCCTTCCCAGCGAACCTTCACTATAGGAATGCGAGAGCGTCAAAGTTTCTTGGTCTCTCGGTCCATGATTTCTACTGGCTTTTCCACGAAGTGTAATGTTTCGTTCACTTGCAAATCCTCAAGGGGAACATGCAAATTCTCTTCGGCTAGACACTTTTTGAGGTTTGAAATGTGGAAAGTCGGATGTACATTGCTGAGTTCCTCCGGTAATTCGAGTCGGTAGGCCACTTTGCCAATTCTTTCCAGAATCTTATAGGGTCTAACCTATCGAGGCGCTAGCTTTCCTTTCTTGCCGAATCGGATCACCCCCTTCCAAGGTGAAACCTTTAGGAGTACGTGATCCCCAACTTCGAACTCAAGGGGCTTGCGGCGTTTATCGGCGTAAAACTTTTGACGACTCCGAGCTTTCAAGAGATTGTCTCGTATCTGGAGGATCTTGTCAGTCTTTTCTTGTAGTAACTCAGGACCGGGAGATTGTGCGTCTCCGATCTCGTGCCACACAATAGGCGATCGACATTTTCTTCCATATAATGCCTCAAAGGGTGCCATTTGGATGCTAGAGTGATAACTGTTGTTGTACGAGAATTGGACTAAAGGTAAATGTGAATCCCAGTTATCACAAAAATCTATAACGCACGAACGAAGCATGTCTTCAAGGGTGCGAATCGTGCGTTCAGTCTGACCGTCAGTCTGGGGATGGAATGCTGTACTGAGATTAAGAGTAGTACCGAGGGCGGATTGAAAAGATTCCCAGAGACGTGAAGTAAATCGACCATCGCGGTCAGAGATGATGTCACGAGGTGTCCTGTGTCGACAAATGACTTCGTCGGTATAGATTCGTGCTAATCGTTCAACCTTATAGTCTTCTCGTATCGGTAGAAAGTGAGCGGATTTTGTAAGACGATCCACGATAACCCAAATGTTGTCATGACCGGATGGCGTACGCGGGAGTTTCGTAATGAAATCAATAGCTATACTCTCCCATTTCCACATAGGGATCTCGGGTTGTACGAGTAAGCCAAAGGGTCGTTGGTGTTCAGCCTTAACCTTAGAACAAGTCAGGCATTTTGAAATGTAGAGAGGGATATCCTTCTTCATTCCAGGCCACCAATACCTGGCACGCAGGTCCTGGTACATCTCGTCGGCACCGGGATGAATAGAATATCGGGATTTGTGAGCTTCAGTCAGCAAAATCTTGTGGAGATTATTGCGACTAGGAATCTAGATGCGATCGAGGTAGTGAAAAATACCGTTAGGTTTATTTGCTAACTGCTTCAATCTTTGCAGGGTCGACATGAATACCTTGACTATTGATGATGTGACCGACGAATTGAACCTCCTCAAGCCAAAATTCACACTTAGAGAACTTGGCGTAGAGGCGATTCCCTTGGAGAAGCTCAAGAACTAATCGTAGATGCTGCGCATGTTCAGTTTTCATCCTCGAATAGATAAGGATATCATCGATAAACACAATGACAAAGTGGTCGAGAAAGGGTTTACACACGCGATTCATCAAATCCATGAAAACCGCAGGTGCGTTGGTAAGTCCAAAGGGCATAACGACAAATTCATAATGGTCGTAACGGGTTCGAAAAGTGGTTTTAGGGATATCTTCCTCCTGAATTCGTAATTGATGATAACCAGAGCGTAGATCGATCTTAGAGAAACACGTAGTGCCTAGCAATTGATAAAATAAGTCGTCGATTCAGGGTAAGGGATAGCGATTCTTGATAGTCAGCTTATTACGTTCCCTGTAATTGATGCATATTCGAAACGATCCATCCTTCTTTTTCACGAAAAGGACAGGTGCGCCCCATGGAGATGTGCTAGGGCGCATGAAGCCTTTATCAAGTAATTCCTGGAGTTGACTAGAGAGTTCGCGCATTTCGGATGGAGCGAGATGATAAGGGGCTTTAGCGACAGGGTTAGCTCCAGGAATGAGGTCGATTCGAAAATCAATATCACGAGACGACGGTAAACCAGGTAAAACGTCAGGAAAGACATTAGGAAAATCACGAACCACAACTACCTTTTCCATTGCTTTCTTTTCCTTCTCCGCTACTATGACGTGTGCCAAGAAAGCCTTGTATTCCTTTCGGAGATACTTGCTTGCTTGAATGCACGACATGAGCTTCAGTTCCTTCGAAGATAAGTCGCCATAGACACAGAGTTGATCACCATTTTAAAGAGAGAAACGAATCATCTTTTCAAAACAAACAACTTCAGCACGATTTTCATGAAGAAAATCCATGCCTACTATGATATCGAAACTACCAAGTTGCATCGGAATGAGATCGATCGGGAAAATGTGATTGTTGAGTTCGAGAGTACAATCACGGAGAACAGAATTGACGGTGACGGTTCTTTCGGTGGTGATTTCTACGTCGAACGTCGTTGGGAGGTTAGTGCATTTACGCTTTAGGAGCTTTTCGAATTCAAACGACACAAAATAGTTATCGGCTCTAGTATCAAATAAACACGAAGCATAAATACCGTTAACGAGAAACGTACCATTGACAACATTGTTGTCAGTCTAAGCCTGGTGACATTGATGTTGAAGGCTCATCCGCGGGCTGCTTGTTGCGGCTACTACTGCTGCTGTTGTTGTTGTTGCTGCGGTGGTTGCTGCAGCTCTTGTTTCACCATGCGATTCGGGCAGACGTTTGCAAAATTATTAGGGTCACCACAAGCGTAGCAAGCTCATGCATGAACAGCGGGTGTAGGAGCTGCTTGGTTACCCTGAATAGCAAGAGGTTGAGCTGGTGGTGCTGGAGGAGTTTGAACTTGAGCTTGTTGACACAGGCCTGAACGGTAGTGAGCAGTGTAATGCCCATAGATATTGCAGTTTGCACAGAAACGGCAATTAACCCCAGTTGGGTGATGGGAAGTGCAAGTTGGGCACAGAGGATGTAAATCAGTATACGCATGCTTAGCAGGCGGTGCGTTAGTCACGAGTGTGACAACTTGTCGGTTCTGGTTCTGATTGGGTTGGATGGCTACATCGTTGAGAGGAGCGGTGGTCGCAGCACAGTTCTTGTTGTTGTTACCCTTGCGTTTCCGATTCTTGCGTGAAGACTTCGAAACTTGTGGTGCTGCGATTTCCAGAGTGGGAGTAGCAGTGACCTGGTGGAGATTCTTGGTTGAGGTCTTGAAATAACCAGCCAAAACTCGGTTATCATTGATCTCAGTGGCGAGTTGGTAGGTCTCCTCAATCGTAGCAGGTTTAGCTGCTTGCACAAAGTCAGCTACACAATCGGGTAGAGCGCGAATATATTTCTTGATCGTGAAGTCTGGAGTTGACACTTGACCAGGACAGATGATATTGAATTATTTGAAGCGAGCGGTGAGATCAGAGTTGTCACCTCCTTCTTGCTTGATACCCCAGAACTCGTTCTCCAGCTTCTAGAGTTCATGTGGGGGACATAATTCTTTCATCATGACTTCCTTCAGTTCCTCCCAAGAGAGTCCATAGGATACATCATTTCAACGCCTGTTTCTCTCCGCCGTCCACCAATCCAGAGCCCTGGACTGAAAAACCCCAGTAGCGTTCACGGTGCGGAGGTTGTCTGGGCATCCGCTTTGACGAATAGTGACTTCTATCGAGTCAAACCACTGGAACATAGCACTGGGTCCATCTTCACCAGTGAAGTCTTTAGGACCACAGGCCTTGAATTGTTTAAAGCCGAAGGGAGCTTTCGGAGAGTCGCTCTTAGATTCGACGGACGACTTGCTCAATACGCATTCCTGCTTTTCCTAATTCCCTATAGTTATGGCTCTGATACCAATCTGTCATAACCCAACCGATGGCGGAAACATCGGGGCGTGGTACTGAGCGAAACAGATTGTTCAAGAGATTCCATAACAACTATTAATGTCATTATAATTAACGTTTAACATCCCATACCATCAAACATATAAAGCAAACAGTCATTACAGAGACTCTCAAAAAAAATAATCTGTTCTGACAACTCAGATTTATTTAGTTTGTTTCTAGACTCCCTAGCTTGTTCATCATAGCACAGCAAGCATAGCATCCTAATCAACCTGTCACATACGTTAAAATAAAGTCAATACACAAAGTGTAAAGGTGAGTACACAAGTTTGAGTAGCATATAGTACACAAGTTTGAGTAGCATATAGTACTGTTTTTTATAGCGAACGTATGTAACACCCAAAAGTGCGTTAAAAGAAAATGGGTTCGAGTATACTCACAGTAGGTGTTTAGCTAGTAAACACAGTACTTGGATTGAAGGGAGCACGTGGAGATTAGCCTAAGCATTGAACAGTAGCATAAGCGTTGAACAGCGTGTCGAAAGAGTTAAGTGTCAAATGGTGAGTCAATCAGATGGCCATCCGGACGGATGGTCATCCAGACAGATGACCATTCGGATGGTTGGTCATTCGATTGGGTGAGTGTGTTTATAAATCGTTTTGAAACTTTGGAGTTTTCGTTGTAGTATTTTGGGAAATGAGAAGTATCTCTAGATGTCAAGTCATCCGGTCGGATGGTCATCCGGACGGATGGCCATTCGATCGGGTGGCCATTCGATCGCAAACCTTGTAGTTTGAAGTTGGTTAAATTGTTTAAGTGTTGAAGGTTATAAAAGGACAAGTCACCTGGTCGAATAGTCATTTGATCGGATGGTCATCTAATCGAATGGCTATTAGGTTGGGTGATTTGTTGTTTGAAAATCTGTAAAATATGCTAAGTTAAAACGTTTTGAAGTTTAATAGAGACGGCGTGACGACGTGTCAAACAACGGAAACACAACAAGTTCAGCTCTGCCGATCGGATGGGAATCACCCCATTCGATCAGAATTAACTGCTCTTAATGGAGTTTCATGTTTTACCCATGAATCGGTCGTCTCTCTTATGGAAATCCGTTTTCAAACCGGCTCTAGACTAAGGAACGAGTCTAAAGTCAGATTGTTTCCAGATTCCATCTAGTTGGAATTTATGTTAAATCGTGTAGAAATCCTTCAGATCTGAACAAATCTTGATGAGATGATGCCATACCATAGTTTGCATAAGAAACCATGATGACGTCACCTTCAAGTAGTCCAAACCAGGTGATTTCATGGTGAAAACATAAGATTTGATGGAGAAAATGATGAGAAAGTGTGTAATGATGATGGAAGTACAAGATTTAGGGTGAAATACTTACGGAATAGCCTTGAATCGAGAGAAAAGTGCTTGAGAGGGACTTGGGAGCGTCTGGTCGAATGGAGTTGTCACATCAGTGAACAGTGATGTGACAGGTGGGTATTTAAAGTGTGAGAGAAGAGATAAGGCGGTGGATAAAAGTGGTTCGGATGGTTAGTCGATCAGATGTCCATTCGATCGGGTGGTCATTCGACCAGCCGAGTTGCGTTTTGTTGGTTATTTATTTTCGTTTCGTGCGTTAAGCGTTGCGTTGCGTTTAAGCGAGCTGCGAGTAAGCATTGCGGTAGCATTAAACAAGTAGTTACACCAATAACATAACACATAAATGGCATAAAAGTAAATCTGCGTTTCGACTATGTGATGAGATTGCGTTGCGATAGAGTTGCGATTGCGTTTGCGAATAACATCCCAAAACATATATAAGGCACACACACAAGTAGAGCACATAATAACACACACATAGATTAATACCAATAACAGCGTTTCGAGTCTGCGTTGCGTTGCGTTGCGTTGTGATAGCGTCTAGTATAAACTTGCGATGTGATAATGCGATTAAATGCGTCCAAATAGTATGTGTTGTAAAACATAGTTTAAAATATTGTTTAAACCAATATGTCGATTACCTTAAAGGGTTAAACTATTATCGAGTCTCGAGAGTTCAAGTCAATTAAGCAAAGAATGACATATCTAAATAACGACCTGACTTTGACTTTGACTTGACCCGGAAAGTCGGGTTGTTACACCAACCACCTTCATTTAAACCTCAACCACTTAACCCTCTTATAAATACCAACTCTAACACCTTCCAAACACTTGCACCATCTCCAAATTACTCCCAAACTCTCTCAAATCTCCAAGATTTTTTGGGCAAAAAGTTCAAGAACCAAAATTGGTAACTTCGGTGTTCCAACAACTCAAGACTCGTCAAACTCACTAAGTGGAAATTTCTTCGCAAACCATGAGCCCTTTTTTCCTTTTTACACTTTTGGTGCAATACGTTATACTATTTAAACACACGTAATCATACTTTATGCTTTAATCATAAACACAAAAAATCCAATCATACATGCTTAAATACGTGATACTTGATTTGTATACTTGGGTGATTCTTATGTGATTTAGTTGTCATTATCTTCGTACGAGCCTCCCCTTATCATGTATAGAGCTATAGGAGTAACGCACCGCCCGTATTCTTGAGGTCATGTTAAGTATTTTAAACTTGCCATAATCAGAGGGTTGACTTGTTAAATTGCATGCCATGTTTACATTAATCTGGTTAATTATTTTTGTCATGTGGATTGTTCAAACTCTTATACATACATGCTAGTACTCAAAACTTGTATACTCGCCAATACTTTTGTATTGAACTATACTTTAAAACGTATTGCAGGATTTTGATGACAATGATGATGCACGGAACTTAGTAGGATGCCTAGAAACACACCAAACTTTAAATTCATGTTTATTAATTTAGTCATTTGATAATTGTTGTAATTTGTTTGTTTCGAACTTGTTGTATTTCTATTTCAAACAATGTAATTGATGTTAGCAATGAAATGAAATTTATTATTAAATACTTGTCACAATTTAGAGTTACGAAGTCTTGAGCAATCTCGTTTTTGTCTCACTCCAATGTTTTCACCATCGGTTGGGGTGTGACAAATTGGTATCAGAGCCATAACTATAGGGAATTAGGTGGAATCACCATGTTCGACCTAGTCTATAGTAAGCACCAATTTTTGACAATTCTTGATACTTGTTTAATATGTTAGTTCTTCTTATTTGCTTCTACCTCTTCGTTTGTCTTAATATTTACAATATGTCTTTCCTAAGACATTTACACAATATACACGTTGAAGACTTGAGGACACTCGTATTATACAAATGATACGACTTCACCAAAATAAGCGTGAAACCTATACTTCGGTGAACGACTCTCAGTCCGCTTATTCGATTTTTGCACGAAATTACTGTAGGATCGGTTTTGACACCGTACAATTGCGTAACGAACGTTCGACGTGCGGAATCCGTGAACGTGCATGACCGAACACACAAGAACGTACTAATAACGTGATTCTATTGAATAAGATGACGTATACAAAGCCGAGAATCACATGAGAGAACTTTCTCTCTCTAGACTTTCTCTCTCTAAGATTAGATCTCCTAAACCTCCAAATGAGCAAAAGTCTTAAACATTAAACCTAAATGATCTATTTATAGGCACAAGGTTATAAGGATTTCTCCTTATTTACAAGTTTGCCACCTTGCCCTTTTTAACTAGATATTACAATAAAATGCTAGAATTCTTCTGTTTCTGCTACGGACTAGATTGACAGAGGCGATAGACACATAATGCACTAACAGACTCCCCCTTGGATATTGCCGTAGTCAATCTCGTAGCATCTTGTCTTTCTCTTTCTCGAACAGAATCCCCTTCTTCTTAGACTCTTTTTCCTTCAGGCTCCCCCTTTCGTCAAGCTTCCGTGCTTTTGGGATCGACACCTGGTTTTCCGAATACAAGCTCCTTCAGGATAGTTATCTGGCTCTTTGAATCCACGCTCCCTCTTGCGTTGAGCTCGTCTTCAGACTCCCCCATAGACTCAGCTGTCGGGATCGTAGTCTGGCTTTCACAAGTTCACAAATTCAGGATCAATTCCTGGCTCTATTCTGCATATGCTTAGGATTTGAAACCTGGTTAACCTGCAAATCCTCTACCCACAACATAAGTTTCACAAATTTATAACACTTATATTTAAGAAACTTACTTGGTAGAAATCATTCATTTATCAATCCGTATAGTTACATCAAGTTCAAGTGAATGACCTTGATTAACTAATCACACAATCTTTCAAAACATTTGTATATAACATTCAAATTTTTCAACATATTCTCCCAACCCTCTAGTTCATCAAGTTTAGCACTTGGAATTTTGAAAATCAACTCTCCAACATCAGTTGTCGAAAATCTTTTTGTATTTTTCAAAACTTTATGCTAAAACACACTAAAATCTTTTTGGATTTTGAGTTTAAAGAAATGCAGTAAAGAAATATATACAAACAATATTTTTGTGAGTTTGTGTAAGAGGATCATATCAGTTCATGAGACCAATCACAAGCACCGTTAAGCTTTTGATATTTTAAGTTCTAAACGATTCACATAGATTGACGATATAGTTGTCCTCTTAAACTCAATCTAAAAACTTTCGAAATGTTTACCGATACAATTAAGGTATATTAATTTTGCACTAAATTCTTATGGACCCCACGATCTCAGCATATCCCCTCATCATGCAATACACTAACTCAAGTAATGCCTTTAAACTTTTATCAACTGTGATATGTGCGAAAAACAAAGCAGAATGTTTAAACATTAACAATCAGGTCGATACTTCCGTATACGCAGAGAAAGTCCAATGTTTAAACAAAATAAGAAAATAAAAATAAGTTGAAGTTGTTTAGGCTTTAACCACCAGGTCGATACTCCCGTATACGCAGAGGTGATCCAAAGCTTAAACGAAACACCAAAGAAAATAAAGCATAACGTTTAGGCAATAACATCCAGGTCGATACTCACGTATACGCAGAGGATGTCCAATGCTTAAACAAAATAAAGAAATAAAACAAGTTTAAATCTTTTGCAAAATGAAATGCACAATCACAGCGACTTTTTCAGCAAAGTTGTGAAAGTTCACAGACTTAACCGGTTTTATGTCTTTCAACATTCAGCGATTACTGAGTAGGTACACAATCACGAAGGACAAAACTAAGTACTATGCTTTCAACCATGTTTCCCACTAGAACTAGGCTTTTTCATTTAAGTTTGTATCGTTATCGCAAATCTACTAGTCTAGCTGAGCCTATCGTCACATCATTAGTGAGACCGTTTATCACATTTAACATTTCATTTCTTTAGCATGCTGTGATAGTCCACTGATTTACTATCATTTCCTCTTTTCTCAACAAAACTCATTTTTTCTTTTTCAATGTTTTTTGCATTTTCTAATTTTCTAATTTTCTAATTTTCTAATTTTCTAATTTTTTTTTTAAATTTTTCTCCCCCTAAAATCAAAATATGTTTCAATTTTGATTTTCTAAGAAAATTTGAAAACAAACTTTGATACTCTACCTGTACAGTTTGTTTTAAAAAAAATTGACAACCGATATCGAATTGCTTCAATTCGCCATCCACTTGGCATAAACAATCAGAACTCCCCCTGACAACAAACTATTTTCCCATTTAGATTTCAAAACACTTAAGTTTGTTTTAATCAAAATGGTTTTTCCGGAAAATAAGCTTTGTATGTCTTTTCACAAACTCGGGGTTCTTTCATCACATTGTTCACCTTTATCCACTCATCGGAAAGAAAAATCAAGTACAACTTAATGTCCTTGATTAGTCTTTTGTGATTCGAAATATCACAGTTACCAACCTGTGAATTTCTCAAGAAAGATGCCGATACCTGTTCCACACTTACCAACCTGGGAACTCCGGCAAGTCAGGATTTTACTTGAACAGATTCACCCAAGCCTGACCAGCCTTGGGTTTAACAGTTTTTACCTCAACAGATGGCTCTTCTGGTTTTGACAAACCAGAATCATTGCCTAATCGTGGCTTGTCTGACTTTATTGAGCCAGATTCATCGTCGATAATTTTCTTCTTCTTTTCTTTTGTCCCCAGATTTGTATCTGATGAATTCGTTTTGCTTGCCTTTTCAGTTGAGGAAAGCAATTCATCAGAACTTTTTCTCGGATTACCAGTTGTATCCGAGGACAAAATTTTCTCCAAGTATTCTCTAGCCTTCTTTCTTTTCTTCCTCAGTCTGTCTTTCTGCCCCTGTGAAAGCTTCACTTTCTGTTCGTGAACTTTAGGTTCTTGAACTTTCTGTGCTTTGGGCTTGACATTGACTGGTTTCTTTGCCAATTTCTGAGAATCAGCCCTCGATCTTCCCTTTGATCTCATTGGGCAATCTCTGGCAATATGGCCTCTGATCTGGCATTCATAGCACCTTCTTGTTTCGAATCTCTGGCTTTGGCAGTTAACAGCAATGTGTCCTTGATAGCCACAAGTGTAACACACTCTGTTATCATACCTCTCACTACTTTCATACCACACACTTAGATCATAGCATTGATTTGCCTTGTGGTACTCATGTCTCCTCTTGTATCCTTGATTTGGCATTTGAGCACTGTGGTCAAACCTGCACCACTGATTATCAACTATTTTTGAGTTTTGATTTTTAAAATTTTGTGATTTTTTATTGTGATTGGATAATTGATCTGATGAGCTTTTATTTTCTTTTTGAAAATTTTTCGATTTTTTAGCGTTTTGTTTCTGTTCCACATTCTTCTTTACAGGTTTTTGCGTTGAGCATTCACCTTTCTCAGTAGAATGTAAAACAGTATTTTTAAACATTTCATTTAATTTCAAAAATGTTTTTCTTTTTTCTTCTTTTTCTTTTTCATCATCAGATTTATCATCACAATCTTCAATTTTGACTTTGTCAAAATTTGTGACATTGTCACTTATTGGAACAGAATTGATCGGTTTTGGACAAACATATGATGCAGAAGTCACAAAACTTTTCAATTTATTCTCTAAATTTTTTATTTTCTTTCTATCACATTTAGCTTCTTTTTCAAGTCGAATAATCGTCTGACGATGGGAATTTATTACCTTTTGCTTTTCAATATTATTCCTGCTAAAAACAGATCTCCCATCTTCAAGAATCTTTATTTGACTTTGAAATTCTTTTTCAATTTTTAATTTTTAATTTTCAAAACTTTTGATTTTATCTTCAAAAATTTTATCTAAAAATTTCTTTTTACTTTCAAAATCTTTTTCTTTCTCTTTCAAAACCTTATTTTCTAATGTCAAACTGTTCAAGTCATTTAACAGTTTAACATTCTCAGATTTCAGCTTTTTGATTTCCAATGTCAAGCTCTCCACATCTTTCAAGAGTTTAACATTGTCTGCTGCAGATTTGTCAGATTTTGAGCACACAATTTCAGAACTTGAAAATCCATTCTTCTTGGATTCTTCTTTCTCGGAAATTACTTCTTCAAGAACCTGCTGTTTTTTCGTAACAGCTTCTTTCACAACTTCTTCAGTCATCACAACTTTTTCTTCTTTGACTTCTGAGCACACTGGTTCAGAACTTGAAGTTTCATTTGTTGATGTACTTTGTTCTTGCTTTAATTTTTCTGAGTGAGTACACACACCCTGATCTTTCTCAGATTCAACAATTTCTTCAACCTTTTGATTCTTCTTTTTCACAGCAAGTTTAATCTTGAGTTTGTCAATTTGTTCTGCAAGAGATTCATTAAACATTTTAGACGAAAATAACTATTTATAAAACTCAAGTTGTTCAAGTTCTTTGCTATCATCATCACACTCTTCATCAGATGAGTATGAATGATCAAAAACTGGAGCTCTTTCTGAAACAGCTTCTGAAACTTTTTCATCTTTTTCAGAAACAACTTCCAAACTCTTTTCATTTTTATCTACAACAATTTTTGAATCCTTGTTTATTGAAACTGATTTTCTTGAAATTGAATTTTTGTTAAGAGTATCAAAAATATCATCTTCAAAGGAACTTCCAAATTCATCATCACTATCCATGTTTTGGTAACAGTTTTCACAATGTCAGTCACTTTCAAACGAAACCAAACTTTCAAACGGAATTCCTCCTCAAGCAAAATTTCTTCCCACGCGAAATAACCTTTTGAATGGGCTTAGAATGATTTGGGCTAAAAGGATCTTCAAACTGATGAGCTATCCAATTGGGCCTAGAGATCTGTCAATGGGCCGAGTGAAAATTAATAAGATCAAATGCAATTATGGGCCGATGACTTTTAGTCAAACAATTTTTAATTGGACCAACTCAATGTATTATGATATTAATCACATGGATTGGATCTTTTATATGTAAGATGTTAATTGGGCCAAATACTTTGAATGTTACGTGAGGATTTTTATGATTGGGCCGAACACTTTTACTGACTATTACTCAATTAAACCAAACCTTTCAGATGAAAACAATTATTAACTTGCCGACAATATTAAAGCATATCACAATTTCATTGGACCTTAATATGTGGGCTGTAATTCACTGTGATTAGGCTGACAACCACATTAAATTCTATTGGGCCGAGTATTGTCTTGAACTTGACACTATTTAATATCTCGAACAACACATCACATGCTCACATGCACATTTTAAAGAATCGATATTATCAATGTTAATATTCGATCTGATTAGGCCTCAACTTCCACTAAGCCGTCAACAAAAACACATGCAATGGACCGACACAATCAAAGTAACGACGCAACAACTGTTATGTTCACGTTCAAGCGAAATCAGGCGAGATAACTTTCGAGCGGAATCACCAATTTCGATTTTGAGCGAAATCAGAAACTAACTTTCAGGCGGAATCAGACTTTTATCTTTCCGAGCGGAATCAGAAAATAAGTTTCGGGCGGAATTAGAATTTATCTGATATCGAGCGGAATCAGATTATACTTTCGAGCGGAATCTGACTTGTTCTGATTTCGAGCGGAATCAAGCTGAACTCTGATACGAAATAGAACCTAAAAACTCAAATTTCTCCTAAACGGCTAGGAGTTTAAATCTGAAATTTGGTAGGGTTGTAAATCAAGTGTTTTCGCACAACATATCAAAAAATCAGCCGATTTGGACCGTAAAAACCCATTCAATTTGACGAAAAACCGTTAAAAACGTGAAAAATAAGTAGAAGATGAAGAAATAGATGAAACTCAGGTCTGAAATCAATGAAATCTGGTACGAATCTATGTGTTTGATCAGCGCAATCGAGCTCCTGCTCTGATACCACTTGTAGGATCGGTTTTGACACCGTACAATTGCGTAACGAACGTTCGACGTGCGGAATCCGTGAACGTGCATGACCGAACACACAAGAACGTACTAATAACGTGATTCTATTGAATAAGATGACGTATACAAAGCCGAGAATCACATGAGAGAACTTTCTCTCTCTAGACTTTCTCTCTCTAAGATTAGATCTCCTAAACCTCCAAATGAGCAAAAGTCTTAAACATTAAACCTAAATGATCTATTTATAGGCACAAGGTTATAAGGATTTCTCCTTATTTACAAGTTTGCCACCTTGCCCTTTTTAACTAGATATTACAATAAAATGCTAGAATTCTTCTGTTTCTGCTACGGACTAGATTGACAGAGGCGATAGACACATAATGCACTAACAATTACACCATCAAGTTAGGAGTGAAATCCACATCTTGATGGTCAATTTCCAATTCAAACTCTAGTGGACCCTCGACAATATGTCGGAATTAATTTTCTTGACCCGACAAGTACTAACCACACTTAGGGTATGAGGTTGTCAAGTTAGGGGTGAACCCCGCATCTTGTCAAACTAGTCCCACTCCTCGATTTTCAAATCCCGTCAAAATCTCAAACTTTCGATTAACTAAGGACATGTAGTAACCGGAAGGGTAAATACCGCTAACCAAAATTTTGGCGAGAGTATTCTACCAACTAGGCCAAAGCATGCTTCCCAAATCAAAAGAACTTTTGACCACTTTGGTTTGCTCAAAGTTACATTTCGGATGAATCCAACTTTTTGTCAAAACAACGTCATACTAGAATCGATTTTATGCACAACACGAATCAAACTTCTCCTTTTTGGAATTTAAAATTTATTTCACAACGATTACACATACATATCATTTTTATCCTTCCCATATGTCTTGCAACTATTTATATATGCGATTTCAAAATGACACCGCAAGATGAACACTACTCATATTCCCAAAAATGGGAGCATATCATCAAGATAGGAGTGATTCCCTTACCTTGACGGTTAGCTCCACTCTTTCCCTTCTTACAACGACTTCACAAACGAGTTAGGGGTGATTTCCTTACCTCCGTGATCATTACCGATTCTCCTTTTTTTCAAGAAACTTTATCATGCCAATCACACGATCAAGTCTTATACTTAAACCTTTTACCATTTTGTCAAAATTTCTACTTATGAAAAAATCTCAAATCTCATTATTTTATCAAACGTATTTCTTACCCTACAATCTATTTTACGTAAATCACATGCACAAAATTCCTAATCATACCTTAAATGCTTTATTACCCGATTTTCATAATCTTATGAAATGCTACCTATCAACCTAGTCGGTCTAATAAGTCACTTGCCCACAATTTTCATACTTTGTCCAATCACTAAAACACGCTCACATTATACTATTATACTAAAGACGTTTTGTTCCCAATAGGGAACCAATGAAACTTTCACTCATATACGTACAAAACTTATAGATGGCGCTTCGTCAACCCCGATTAATTGATAAACATGATCGATCCATAGTCAACCTAACCAACAAATGCAAATAGCCTATCCATACACCTTCGAGACTTCAATTTTCAAAAACATATCCTAACTTAGAACTAGCTCTCCTACCAGAAAATCCCTCGATACCATAGAACAAGGATGAACTCTTACAACCCTCATCTATACTCAGAACCCAAGAAACTCAATACGAACCATACCTAGAGAAAGCTTCCAAGGCCCATGACCAGTAACCCACTCGTACACTATACCGTTAAACACAAGCATCATACATATAGGTATTTAGTCAAAACCCGACACTTTACCATCAACCTACCGTTCGATCAACCTACCACACTCAACTTACTGGCCAAACTCACCCCCAATACACACATTAGACATAGTAACCCTACACCTATACGCCTATACCAACAAAATCCGACTATCTATAAGCTCATTTTGCTAAGTCTTTTCAAAACCAAAAGTTTTCACAAGAATTTTCAAAATACAACTTTTATTATCCTTTTAATACAAAATACTTTAAATGAAGCAAACCCACTGTTTTCAAAAATCTTTCAGACGCCACTAATACACAATATTAAATCCAAGCACATGGGTAAGGAAACTTCATAGGAGCAGACAATCTCCGACATACGTAAATCCATTTTTTTGAAACAAAAGTAGAATTTCCTTCTTACAAACCACATATTGCATAACAAAATGATATTTTATATTCTTTCAACATTCACTCCCGTCAAAGCCAATCATTTTTTGATTCAATTAACTCAACAATTTGCTCAAACAATTACACATGCATATCGTTAGGGCTGTAAACGAGCCGAGCTAGACCCAGCTCGAGCTCGGCTCGAACTCGATTCGAGCTGGCTCGGCTCCAGCTCGAATTTCAAATCAAGCTGAGATTTGAAGCTTGAGCTTGACTCGATTAGAACTCGAGCTAGCTCGGCTTGGCTCGATCTAGCTCGAACTAACAAAAAACCACAAAATTTACTAGTTAAAAAGCCCTTAAAATGAATTTCTTCATAGATTAAGGGCCATAATTGCCATTTAATTTAACCATATGGCTAAATATGCAAGTATAAGTAGTTAATTCACTTTGTACATTGTTTTTACCTTCTTTTATAGGTGAAATACTCCCTTAGTTTTTGTTTTCTAAGCGATGTGGGACAAAAAATGAAGGATGTAAACCTTATCGAGCCAGCTCACGAGCTCACGAGCCAAGCCAGACCAAGCTCGAGCTCGGCTCGTTCATAAACCAAGCCGAGCTGAGCTTGCTCGTTAACAACCGAACCAATTTCGAGCCGAGCTTTCTTCGAGCCTTTTTCGAGCGAGCTGCGAGGCACGAGTTTTCTGAACACCCCTACATATCGTCGTACACGTTTTAATCAATGTTTCCAGATAATCTCACACATATTATCATTACACTTCGTTTTTTCACACTCAAAATTTTCAAGATCATCTTATATGCTTAAACTCATTATGCTTCAATTTATACTATATACGCAAATTGTCATCATTCATACTCATACTCATACTCATACTTATACTCATACATTCGAACCTATACGTGAGCATAACCCAAGTGGTTCTCTTACGTTGGTCACATACATACTTAAAGAAAATCATACTTACATGCTTAACTTTCATACGCTATCACACGCACACATACTCACTTTTAATGTTACTGCATACCCTGACTCATACACTACTAGTACAAATTATGCGGATCATGCAATGACCAACATAATCGTGGGTGCACACGGGATTATATTGGTAGGCGCATGAAAACCACAGGGTGTTCTACTGTGTATCATAAGACATGGAACGTAACATGACACCGAATAATGAAACGGACGTAACATGGTTAGAACATGGTAGATACGTCACTGGTACATCCAATATATAAGTGTTTTTACCATATTACCAAACTTTCGTAAAACGTGCCATGAGAAATTCTGTGTTTTCCGAGACCTTATTTAAACGTGATTAAACAAACTTTAGTAACTCACAAATGCACTGCTAAACGCGCGTTATCCGATTATCCATGTCGAAACCTCATCCTCATAATTGTTAGCCGCAACGGTTATAGCTATCACTAGCATTTCTCTACGCTTCATATTCGCTGTGACAACTGTGCTCTGTAAACGATGTACAATGTAAAACTATATCAATTATCAATAAAACGATGTGTTTTGGTGTTATTATGTGTGTATTTGTGTTTGATGATTTTACGATTTGATTCTAGTTCGGTTTCAAGCTTTAAATCGCTTTCTGGAAAGTTATACGCAAACTGATGCGTAAACGTAATCAGTTTAACGCGAAAAACACTCCGGAATAGTGGCATAGGCTTAACATACCTTAAATAACCTTTATATAACTTAGAAATAAGTTTTGGATGGTTTGGTGTGTCGAAAACAAGTTTGTTCGATCGCAGGGACTATTTGCGTCAAACTGCGAAACTATGCCGATTTGTATAGTAACGAACATTTCGGAACATGATCATAAGTTAAACATACCCTAAATATCCTTTACATAGCTTAGAAATAGGCTTTGAGGGGTTTGGTATGCGAAAATAAAATTTTTTTGATCAATAGGGACTAAAAGCGTCAAAAAGTGCATAAGTTTGCATTTTCGCGCATATCTTTCGTTCTGAACATATCCCGACATCCAAAAATTTTTGTAATCATTAAAATATTTTATTTTAGTGATTGGAATGCAAAAAAAAACATTCATCGCTTAATTTGGATCGTTTTTTAGTCCGTTCGAGTTTTCGTCGTAATTAACCGAATAACGCAACCGTATGACCAAACAAACCGACATCCGAGATAATTTCAAGCATGTTTTAAGTTCCCTATGCTTTAACTTCATTGTTGAGCCTAACAGGGCTTAAACGCATCGAAAATGGCTTAAACAAGCTGAAGGGACCATTTCTGCCATTTTTCAAAACTTTCTAGAACTGGGTAGTGGTGGCGTCACGCGACCCCAATGGGGTGTTGCTGTGGCGGCACGCCACCCCCTCATCTGGGCAGAAAAATCATTTTCAGCAACAAGTTTGAACTTGGGGGTCTTTTATGCAACTTTTTTCAATACTATGAACTAGTTTTGAGGCTCCCCTTGTATTGTAAACCATGTTCCACAAGTGTATGGTGAGATTTGAGTCTTGATTCTTACAAAAACACATGTCAAGATCCTATAAACCGAAGACTTTCTATAAATACCCACTTGAGTTCCTTCATTTTCCTCACATTTGATCTCAATTCCTTCTCTAAGTTGAAGCTCTCACTTGTGAAGCTTCATACCTGAGAATTTTGAGTTCAAATCTTCATTGCTTGGACCTTTTGTAAGCTTCTTTCATGCTTTCTATGTATTTCAAGCATGAAAGTCAAATAGTGTTTGACTTTCTGCTTTGACCATGAATTGGTCAACACAAAGTTTGTTTGAACTTTGCAACGTGAGCGTAATCACGATGGTTATAGTCTCTTGTGACTATACCTACTAATTACCACGTGGATTAGTCGAAGTGATGAGTCTCAGTTTCGGTCAAAATACGTGTTTATGCGTATTTTGCATCGAACCTATTTTCGGGTATCTTTTTTTTTTATATCAAACTTGTTTTCTAACTTAGTTAAACATGTTTTAACATGTTTAGCTCGTCACTTTTAGTCTAGTGCTTGTATAAGGTCGTAAAGTCAAGCGGTCTTGACAACCGCTTAGACTTTCGAACCTGACCCGTTTGGTCGATCATTAGGATCCGACCAAGCACATTTAGTGACCATAGTTGTGTAGGGAATAACCTTCCGAGGTTATACCTTATGGTCACTTAGTTTAATTAGTTGTATGATAGGTAGTTTATATGCCTTAGGTAAATGACCAAAATGCCCTTTTCATGCATAATTGGATTTTAAACATATGTAACTTAAATTTTGCCATCTAAACTGGTTATGCAACATATTTAAACATGATTAGGCATATAATACTTGTCATAGGACTAGTTAGGCGCCTCGAACGCGCGTTCGCGCAAACGACACGTTAACGTAGCGTAAGCTACCTTAATGGGTCGTAACGGGTCGAAAGCACTTAGGATAGGTTCCGATTTAGAATGTAGGCTTTGTTAAACTATATCACATGAGTTCCAATACTCATTTGGTTTACGAAACCTCATTCTACCCCGATCTCCCAATTTAGGTGTCGATTTATTAACTAGCGATCCGATTACTAGATGCTATCTGATTCCTTGGTTTACTCGAGCTTTGCTAAGTTCATTTAATCGAGGATACTTTGTACTTCGATGTGAGTACATAGTTCCCCTATTTTACTATTTTCAATTGGTTTGGGGTGATTCATATGTGTTAAACGATTTCGATGCTTTAAACGATGATTTAAAAAACGAATACTATGGTTTATATTAAACGAAACGATTTTGATAATGTGAACGAACTTGTTGGATGCATTTACATAACGAATGACATTCATTAATAATGATCAAGCCGACCAGTATTAGGTTATAGTACCATAGGATCTGACAAATCCCGTTTTCGGACTGCACCCATGGTTTTGTATGGGGGTTATGTGGGTAACGACTGAACCTGTTAATTATTAACTTACCCTTGGGTGGTTTGTTAATACGAGTTGAACGATGGACGAGTTACGAAGGTTATTAACGAGACGACCAAAAGTAGTTTTCACAATTAAAACGAGAACGATTTAAACGATTTGAAATGATTGGAACAAGTTAAACGAATTGAACAAACGATTGGTTTTGGGTTGTGATTAAATAATGGGACGGGTGTAACATGATAAAAGCATGGTAGATACGCCGCTGGTACTTCTTATATATAAGTGTTTTTATCATATTACATTCCGTGGCATTATTTAGTTCACTTGGGTAAACGATTTTAAAACGATGTCACACAACAATGTTTACTAAACGATATAAACCATACGAGTTTTATTACGAGATGATTTACAAATTGGTTTACTTAAACAAATGTTTTGGGTTAAGATTCATGGCAACGAGATTTTAGAAGTTATAACCAACTTGTTTTGAGTTGGTTAATCATATTGCAATACCAAACTCTTTTCAAAGCAAGGTTTTCAATTAACGACTCTTGTAGTCAAACGAGGTATTGCAACATGTAAACGAGCCATGAATCCGACACTCTCACAAAACCTATGTGCTCGCCGGTATTTCTTTGTTGACTTTATTTTTACATATGTTTCAGGTGGTGATTGAATGATGTTGATTGCTAGGATGCATGCTCACTTAGGACTGGACAAGGCCTTAGTGACTTAAATAACAATGATAGTCAAGATGTGAACTTGTTTGTTAAATTTAAAGGCAATGTAAATGTTTAATAACTAAATAAAACGAAACTTTTTGAATCCATGGTTGTGAAACAATAATTCTGCCACTCCACTCTCCGACGTTTCCGCCGCGGTTTCGTTGTTTTAACGCGGTCGGGGTGTGACATTCGCATCATATCCGATGATCATACATTCATCTACCGAATCACTCATTCACTCTCACACCTCGATTATCCCCGATTAGTCCTTTGACATCTTATCCAAATCTTATTTACAATAAGTCGGCCCATTACCACCAAAGCCTTTTTGAAAACATCAATCCTACCATTCCAGTTTTTTCCACAAATAAGGAATTTTCTACAAACATGTGATTCTACTAATATGCCTTAAAATCGATAAAACTTTTCTTACAACCTACGGTACGGGCCACACTTTTCATCAAAATATATTCGATTTTATACGAAAACTTTTCTTCTTAGTTAACATCCTTTTAAAATACTTCTCCCATCGAGTTATTCAACTTGGTCAAACTCACTTTCCTACACATACATGCACGTTTTACTTACGATGGGTGCCACAAATCACCTTAGTAAAACGAACTACTTTTACAAACCTACCCCTTTTCATCCCTCAACATTTCCATACATTTGTAACACATTTATACATGAACTTCACGTAGACTTTAAACTTCAAAATTTTGATTTTAGCCAACCGTTTTAACCAAAATTTCTTTTTCCAAAGTCTTCCTCTAAAATAAAATTCGGGATGAAATTTCCCAAAGTAGGGGAGACTGTAACGCTCCGCATTTTCTGTACTTTCCATATTTAGAAAGTTGTATTCGCATTTTTATTTTTAGAAACTTGTATTCTTACTTCATTTCAATCCTTGTAATCTCGAGACTATGATCATAATGGAAATTGTATTTTTATATCAACCTTGTTTAATCATACATGCATAATATGAAATCAGTCGTGAAATACACGTTTTAGTTTAAAACCGAGACATACATCGAGATTATATTCTTTCGGAATCACATCCATACATGTATCATACTTATAATATACCTGCATACACCTTTATAGCATAAAATAATTAACAATACAATTGCAAGGACTAAAATGAAAATTTCCATCTTCCAACCACTTTCTTTAATGTCCTAACCTCCAACCAACTCATTTAATACCCGAAACTCACATTCTAACATCCAACCAACTCATTTAATACCCCTCCTAACTGCTAACCACCTTCATTTAAACCTCAACCACTTAACTCTCTTATAAATACCAACTCTAACACCTTCCAAACACTTGCACCATCTCCAAATTACTTCCAAACTCTCTCAAATCTCCAAGATTTTTGGGCAAAAAGTTCAAGAACCAAAATTGGTAACTTCGGTGTTCCAACAACTCAAGACTCATCAAACTCACTAAGTGGAAATTTCTTCGCAAACCATGAGCCCTTTTTTCCTTTTTACACTTTTGGGTGCAATACGTTATACTATTTAAACACACGTAATCATACTTTATGCTTAAATAACAAACACAAAAGTCCAATCATACATGCTTAAATACGTGATACTTGATTTGTATACTTGGGTGATTCTTATGTGACTTAGTTGTCATTAACTTCATACGAGCCTCCCCTTAACATGTATAGCGCTATAGGAGTAACGCACCACCCGTATTCTTGAGGTCATGTTAAGTCTTTTAAACTTGCCGTAATCAGAGGGTTGACTTGTTAAATTGCATGCCATGTTTACATTAATCTCGTTAACTATTTTTTTCAAGTGGATTGTTCAAACTTTTATACATACATGCTAGTACTCAAAACTTGTATACTTGCCAATCCGTTTGTATTGAACTATACTTTAAAACGTATTGCAGGATTTTGATGACAATGATGATGCACAAAACTTAGTAGGATGCCTAGAAACGCACCAAACTTTAAATTCATGTTATTAGTTTAGTCATTTGATAATTGTTGTAATTTGTTCGTTTCGAACTTGTTGTATTTCTATTTCAAACAATGTAATTGATGTTAGCAATGAAATGAAATTTACTATTAAATACTTATCACAATTTAGAGTTATGAAGTCTTGAGCAATCTCATTTTCGTCTCACTCCAATGTTTCCGCCATCGGTTGGGGTGTGACATTATTATCCTGTCGATTTCTTAGTACTTGACTGTGTTAAAAATAACCAACCAACTATTATATTAGGTAGACCGTTCCTAGCTACTGCTGATGCTGTTATTCATTGTATTGGGGGAACGGTCAGGTTTAGGTTTGGGGATCAAAAGTTGATTTTAAAAGTATTTTCAAACTCAACCAAACCTGTTGCTAACAAGTGTGCACCTTCTGAAAAGAAGAGTCTTGTGGAAGAGAAAGAATGTTTTATGATTGACAGATTGGTAAAGGTTAGGAAAAAGAAGAAGAAACCGAGGAGGAGTAGGAGAAAGAAAGGGAAGAAATTACAGAAGATGGATGGATAAGAAGAAAAGTGTGAGTTGAATAGCTGCTGGTTGTTGAACAAGTTGGATGGTGTTTCAAAGTTGTGGATGAATAGATTGACGAAAATGAGAGATTGCGAAAACCCTACACGCCCACCATGATTTGATAGGTATGATTTGGCTGAAGATCTAAAACTTAGCTCTTATTGGGAGGCAACCCAAGTTTTGGTTTTTATTTTAATTGTTTTTGTTTTTGTGTTTTTGTGTATCAACCGGACAAGTGTGGGGAAGTCTGAGGAGGTTTGGTTGCTCGTCAAACTTGTTTTTCTCTCGTTTCTCTTCATTTACTAAGCTGTTTAACCTGTTTTGGGAGCTTGTGAGTTTTAGGTTGTAGGTTTTGATTGTTTTTGTCCATACTCAATCTCCATTTGGACGAAAGTGCTTCGAACGATTTCTAGAAAAGCATCCCATGTTGAATGCAGCAGCAAATGAAATGCTATACGGTTGCGGTGGAACAAGGCTCATAGTGATTCAGCTGCTTAAAAATCAGGGGAGTATGTTCCATTTACCTATTTGTTTTTATTTATGTTTTTAGTGTGTCAATAGTTTCTCGCTCCATTGAGGACAATGATAGAAATAAGTATGGGGAGGGGAGACTAGCGTCTAGTTTTTCTTAGTCGTGTCGTAAAAAAATTTATAAAAAAATTTTGAAAAAAAAAATTAAAAAAATTGAAAAAATAGAAAATGTTTCGAGAAAGTTTTTTTGCAATAAATGGAAAATGATAGGTATAATTAGATCGTTGGCATTTTATTAGTATATATATATATATATATATATATATAGGGGAATGTTCAAATGAAAACCACTAGTTATTGTGAAAACTCGAAAACTAATTAAAAAAGCCAAAAAAGCATACCAAATTTTTTTGCATAATAATTTTCGCTACTTTTAGTATATAAAAAAAATTTCAAAAAAAAAAATATATTTTTGTAGTGCACATGTGTAATACTACACATGTGTAGTACACATACACATGTGTAGTATTACACATGTGTAATAAAAAAAAAAAAAAATTTTTGAAATTTTTTTTATATACAAAAACCTGCGATTTTTTATAAAAAAATTGAAAAAAAAATTTGGTGTGTTTTTAGGCTTTTTTTAGTTAGTTTTCGAGTTTTCACAATAAAAGTGATTTTCATTTGAACCATCCCCTATATATATAAATATATATGAGATAATGAATGGTCGGTCACACGTCTAATTTAGGATATGTGGGTAGGCCCAGCTGGTTGAAGAGTTCTTTAGGGATGATCTAAAGTACCTTAAATTAGGTGTCTTGTGGGTTCTCACCATAGGAGCTACGACAAAGCTAAAACTGTGGAGAGTATAAGTGGTACGACATAAATAATAAGCTTAAAAGTTTTTCCAATTAAATTGGCACACCTATTTCTTTTTGTGAAAACAAATCCGAAACAGTGTGGCGCCTGAAAAGAAAAGAAAAAATATTCAATCCATTCATTTGAGCACATGTTGAAAAAAAGGGAAAAACAAAGCCTATGGTATTGTCGCGGGGATGGTGACTCATGCGGTACATACCCTCTAGGTGGAGTTATAAAAATATGTGAAGTTTATGGCATTAACCATGGGAATGGTGATCGTGTGGGGTATGTCCGCTAAACTGATCATAAACAAAACATGTAAAGCTCGCAATATCATCCATCTAACCATCATAAATTTAATTGGAATAGCATAAGAGTTTTTTATATAAGACGGTAGATTATAATCTTTTAACCTTATAAGCTTGAAGTGGGATTAGGTGGTGTTGTAGTCTTTTGAGTGTGAGATCCATAGTATTTATAATCACTTGAACTTAATAAATCGTGAATGAGGGCTTGGAAGCTGGCGGTTGGGTTTAGGTGGATCATACACCTGCAATCTTGGTTAACATGTGGTTTGATTTTTAATATGTGTGTTTCGTAGTAAATTACTTTGGTTTTTAGTGTGTGAAATAAGTTAAATTGTGTCATATATATATATATATATATATATATATATATTTATATATATATATATATATATTTATTGTGCATTGTTATTTTGTTGTTTACTAGGTGATACGGGTGTAAACAAGAGAAAACGAATTGAAACGCGGGTTCGATGGGTTAATACAAGACGCGAAAGTTGAAAAAAAATCATCTTGGTCAAGTCAGGCGACACGCGAGGATGGCTTGGGGTGGTGCCGCGACGCGCGGCCGATTCATTTTACGGGTAAAGTTGTTATGTCGACAAAACATGATTATTTACGGAATCTTTTCCATATCAATCATTAATTATTCCACAGCCGTCACACATGAATTGAGAATGAATTATGGGAAAGTTTAGTTAATGGGCCCAAAATTAATTATTAGGTTAGACTTTGATAATGAAAGACAACAGTTGTGGTATGCGCATAAAAGGGAGAGAACTTTTCATTAATTGAGATGGGCAGCCGTCAAGATAGAAATAAAGGGACGAATTGAATATTATTCTACACATCGCTTAAGGCTGCGGATGATCTTTAATTACTTTGGGATGACAACTGATGCTGTGAAGATTACCATGAGCGGCTAGGCTCTCCGCGGTTTCCACCAGGCGGACGGTTTAGTTAGGTTTTTACTTTATTCAGTTTATACTCAGGTTTGGATGAATTTTTTGCCTTGACAAAGCTGTATGAATACATTGATGTGTTGGTTTCTTTAAACTATTTGCATGTGTTTTGAGTTCTTGCTTTACAACTTGTTCGGTTGATGACAAAACCTAGTAACTTGTTGAGTGACATAGAGTAGGTTGACTCACGCTAGTAAATATGGTTAATCAAATTATAAAAGATCGGAAGACAAAGACCTATTTTTGATTACCATATTAAATTAACCAATTTTCCAACATCATGTCTATGTGATGGACAATTAACTGAGTAAACTGAGTTTTGTGAAACCAAGAACCTGAAGTTTGTAGGAAGTTACGTTTTATAAATCTGATATCTTTTCTTGTAGTTAGTTTTTTTTAGTTTCTTTCAAATTAATCAAAACCCCCAATTCTAGATTAGCAGTAGTTAATTAAATAATTTAGCTAAACACTAACCACATATTCCCCGTGGATACGATACCCTACTTACACTATCTACTTAGTTTAATTAGGTTTTTGCATGACCCTTACGACAATCATCACTTAGTTAATAGCGCCCACAACAAGTGTTTCAAAAGTGTGCCGATTTACTTAACGAAAAGCAAGCGGTACACACACAATGGAGAAAAGGACCTCTAAGGAGAAACGTGATTACAAACTTAGATTAAGTGCTTCTACTTTGCTTGGAAAAAGGTTGTTGAACGGTGGTTTGGTGTTTCGTGGTCATGATGAATCAAACGATTCATTAAATAAAGGAAATTTCTTAGAGCTTCTAGAACTAATGGGTGAAATGAATGAAGAGCTTGGTAAGGTTATCTTAGAGAATGCACCAGCGAATAACCAAATGACTAGTCCTAAAATTCAAGTGGATATTAAAGATTGTTATGCTCAAGAGGTACTTAAACAATTTTTTGAAGATCTTGGTGATGATGTTTTTTCTTTATTAGTTGATGAATCATGTTATGTATCAAAAGAAGAACAAATGGCGATTGTTATTCGTTATGTTGATAACGTTGGGATTGTTAAGGAGCGTTTTATTGGGCTTGTTCATGTCAAAGAGACAAATGCATTAACACTTAAATCGGCTATTGATGATATGTTGGCACGTTATGGGTTGAGTTTGAAAAGGATTAGAGGCCAAGGTTATGACGGGGCAAGTAACATGCCAGGTGAGTTTTATGGCTTAATGTCACACCCCGATATTTACCACATCGCCTGGTGGGCCCGGTTGGGGAGTATCGTGACTAGATTGATATCAAGATACACAAACACAGATAACACAGCGGAAGTCTTGGATTTAAAATGTTATTACAAACATAAATGTCTAAGTGTTCAAAATAATAATACGGACTTCTTGTAATAAAGATCCAAAGGCGGATTGAATATGTACAAAAATGAGATAAAAGACTACTAGGCTTTATGCAAAGGAGTTGCAAATTCCTCTTCTAGCATTACCAGGCAACTTCCAGCCTATTTACGTATCCTTGCAATCTGAAACTTAGTCTTTTAAAAATACGTCAGTTAACACTGGTAAATACAAATAACCGATTCATTTTGAAAACATTTCAAAAATGTTTTAAGTGCACAAGGCACATGTATTTTCATAAATAACTTGGGACAATTTAAAATGATCTTGTATACAGTTTTACATGCTTGTCAATACATATGGGGTCCGGTGCAGAAACCGAATAACATGATCAACCGACACGCCACTTTAACCTACAAAGGGGTATCCCCAATATGGGTAAGAAAAACATTTTATAATAGCATTAGCATCTATCAGGTGATGCCTACACCCCGTGCTCGGTTGTGGCCATTAATAAATTAAATGAGCCGAGGATATCCAGGACACGGTCGCGTTAACCCCTAATGTTTAAGTTATCAGACAAAACAGATTAAAACGAGTTATGAATATTTTATAGTCACATTCTGACATATGATCCCATACCCGACCAAGCGGTAATAATTTACCGTATCCCAAGCCCGTATAGGGAAAATAGGTTAAGAGTATTTACCTGGCTTAATTACGTCGTACAATGCAAAAAACAATAAGCACAGCCGTTAACAGATATACTAAGGTTGGTTGCAATCTACCGGAAGGCCCTAGTCTGGAATGAATGGTATAATAACCAATTAGAATGTTAACGGGTCCTATTTAAGTCGTAGACTTGGACCGGTTAACTTAAATTAATGAAAATGGTATGATACGCTTGATTAAGCGATGACCGGAATAGAATGTAGTTTAAACCCAACAAGTACTAAGGCTTGTATAATATGGGTAAACAATATACATTCTGGAATCTGAAATAAAAATGATAAGAATTGACCCGTTTCGATAAACTTGCGTAAACTAGTTACATAAGCTTAACCGTACGCATATAAGCGATATCGGGTAACCGGATGAGTCATAACCAAGTTCTATATGCCAATATACTTTAAATAAGTTGTAACATCAGTAGGTTATCAACTTATATGACCATAGAGGTTTTTAAATCAAAATATGCACCATAAGGGCATTTTAGTCATTTTGTGACATACTTTGAGAACTTGCATAAAATCTGAGTTATGAACAAGTACATTCTGTAAAAACACTTTAATTATGTTATAATATCAGTAGGTAGTAAGTTTTGTATGATAGTTATGGTTTAAAACCATACTATGTGCCAAAAGGGCGTTTTGGTCATATTATAACATAATTTACGAACTTATATCAAAACTCAGGTTATGAACAGATTTATAATACCAAAATATGTTAATTATAGTAACATATTAGTAGGTAAGTCATTTTGTAAGTTCATCATTGATTAAAACCAAGTTTTATGTTATAATATCAGTAGGTAGTAAGTTTTGTATGATAGTTATGGTGTAAAACCATACTATGTGCCAAAAGGGCGTTTTGGTCATATGATAACATAATTTACGAACTTATATCAAAACTAAGGTTATGAATAGATTTATAATACCAAAATATGTTAATTATAGTAACATATCAGTAGGTAATTCATTTTGTAAGTTCATCATTGATTAAAATCAAGTTTTATGCAAAAAGGGCATTTTGGTCATAATTAAGCATAATACAAGAACTTGTGTAAAAAAAAACTTAGAATCTGATTATGATCAAGTAGTATAACCTCAGTTGGTTATCCTACATTATAATATGATCATAATACAACTTAAATTCAGTAGCTAACTTAGCTAAATCGGGTCAGAATCGAAAGTCAAAGCAGAAGTCAAACTGCTCGACTTTCGGTTTTGAACCAACACTAAAACTAGAAATGACGGGCTGAACGTGTTCATACATGTTCTAATATTAGTTACCAACTAATTAAGTGTTAAAAACATGGGTTATAACATTTATAAGATCAATTTATAACTTTGACTTTGGACTTTTTAAATTTATAACATTTATACGAAAAACTGCCTTTGGACTTTTTAAATAATATAACTTTGACCCGTCATTTGACCAAGTTAACATCATTTTCAGGAGGTGCCCTTTCGAGGGATTAACACCTACCTAATTACGATCACGTAGCCATGTTTGATTCGAACAATGGCTGGACCATAATGGTCTAAACCGTAAGTCAAAGCAAAAGTCAATTTTGCTTGACTTTCAGCCAATTAAAGCCTATAAACTGAAAGAACAAGGATAGAGCACTTACAAGTGGTCCAAGAGAATGAATGATTATAACTTAGAGGGAAGATCCTATAAACTCAAGAACTTCCAGTGGAGAGTAGAGAAGATTTTAAAGAAGAGGTGCAAGTGAAAGTGTTGCAACTACACTCCTCTTTATACTTGTGGAGCTTGCACATGATCTTTGCAGGTGTTAGCAATCATTTAGCATCAGTACAAGTGTATAAGGACGTGTCAAGACCAGCTTAAATGCTCAGAGATTCGATTAGGTGGCATCCACGCATATTTTCTTGAGCTCCAAACAAAAATTGTCACTGACGACCCTTTACGGATTGTTTGGGTTAATCCTTTGCGGTTTGTAAGGACCTACTGCGCACACAGGTTTCAAGATTCATGCAGACCGTAAGGCATAAGCCTTTGCAGTCCGTAACCATCACTCAGCAACAAAATTTCCAACTGTTTACGGGTCGTAAGGAGTGAACCCTTGAAGTCCGTATGAGGTCCTCAAAAACAAAAGATTTCAATGCTTGCGGTTCGTAAGCCAAAAGGCTATACGGTCCACAAAGGTCACTCAGAGGCTATAAAAATAGCATGTTAACACTGTTAGTCCCTCCACATTCATACTTTCAAAAGTTGTCATAATTAGTCCCTCTCGTCCAACATTTGGCACAAATGAGAGTATGGACACGTGTCAGTACATGACTGGACACGAATTTATGAGGTGTTAGATCCTCACCACTTTAAAATAAATCTTGACCTCGAGATTTTATTCAAAAAGATGGGGTTACTTTTGTCACATAGTGGACTCAACCTCTCATGTATATTCGAGACCCCGACAGGCGTCCCATTTAACCTTTACAATAGGTATAAACTTCCTCCGGAGCTTCTTAACCTGTCGATCCTCGATCGAAATTGGTTTCTCAACAAACCTCAGGTTGTCATCGATCTGCACATCGTGATGTGTCATTGCTAGCGACTCATCGGCTAGTCATTTCTTTAAATTACAGATGTGGAACACATTATGAATTCCACTAAGCTACTCCGGCATATTTAGCTTATAAGCTACTGATCCGACGCATTCGATTATCTCGAACGATTCGATATATCTTGGGCTCAACTTTCCCTTCTTACCGAAACGAATTACACCCTTCCAGGGTGAAACCTTTAGTAAGACCTTGTCCCCCACTTGTAAGCTAAGAGATTTACGCCTCTTGTCAGCATAGCTTTTCTGCCTGTCCCTGATAGCTTTGAGACAATCACGGATTTTCACAATCTTCTTCGTGGTCTCCGGGACAATCTCTGGTCCAGATAGTTGGGCTTCCCCAACTTCAGCCCAACAGACGGGTGTTCGACACTTTCTCCCATACAAGGCCTCGAAAGGAGCAGCCTTGATGCTCGTATGATATCTATTATTGTAGGAGAATTTTATTAGGGGGAGATGGTCATCCCAACTACCACCCAAGTCGATCACACATGCCCTAAGCATGTCTTCTAAAGTTTGGATAGTACGCTCACTCTTTCCATCTATCTGAGGATGGTAAGCCGTACTAAAGTTCAATCTTGTGCCTAATGATTGCTGAAAACTTTTTCAGAAATGAGAAGTATATCTAGTATCTCTATCAGATACAATAGATATTGGCACACCATGCAGGGACACAATCTCATCCACATATAACTTAGCCAACTTGTCGGAGCTATACGTCTCCTTTATGGGCAAGAAGTGAGCCAACTTCGTCAGCCTATCAACGATGACCAATATCGTGTCATTGCCATGTTTGGTCTTAGGTAACTTGGTAATCAAATCCATAGTTACCATTTCCCACTTCCACGTGGGAATCTCAAGTTGTTGTAGAAGTCCTGAAGGCTTTTGATGTTCAGCTTTAACTTGTTAAGACGTCAGACACTTAGCTACCTAGGTGGCATGGATTTCTTCATACTCACCCACCAATAGTTCTTCTTTAAGTCTTGATACATTTTGTCACCTTCAGGGTGAACAGAATATTTGGAATTATGCGATTCCTGGAGGATTAGATCTCTAAGTCCTCCAAGGATTGGAACCCAGATTCGACCATTGAATCTAAGAATTCCATCTTTCCCAGGTGACAACTGATCAACAGTTCCACCCAATCCTTCACTAGGAATGTTATCCTCTAACAAGGCTTGCTTTTGCGTATCCAATAGCTTCTCATTTAAGATAGATCTGAGCTCAATGCTCTTGACGTTAATCCGAATAGGCTTAACCCTTTCTTTATGGCTTAGTGCATCGACAACCGCATTTGCCTTACCGGGATGATAGCGCATCTCGCAATCATAATCATTCAGCGTTTCCATCCAGCGGCGTTGTCTCATATTCAAATCCTTTTGGTCGAATAGATGTTGGAGACTTTTATGGTTAGTGTATATAATACACTTCGTGACATACAAGTAGTGTCTCCACAACTTTAGTGCAAATACAACGGCACCCAGCTCCAAATCGTGGGTGGTGTAATTCTTTTCATGCACCTTTAATTGTCGTGATGCATAGGCAATCACCTTGCCTCTCTACATAAGCACACAGACCACGCCGGTGTGCGAGGCATCACAATAGACAACAAAATCATCAATACCCTTAGGTAGAGTTAGCACTGAAACATTGCTCAGCTTGTGCTTTAGAATCTCGAAGGATTCTTTCTGCTTTGGACCCCAGTCAAACTTTACATTCTTACGGGTCAGGGTAGTCAAAGAAGTGGCTATCCTCGAAAAGTTCTCAATGAACCTCCTATATAACCAGCCAATCCTAAGAAGCTACGTATCTCAGAAGGCGTCTTTGGTGCTTCCTAATTTAGTATGGCTTCTATCTTGGTGGGATCCATCTGGATACCACGCTCACTCACCACGTGTCCAAGAAACTGGATTTCTCTAAGCCAGAATTTGCACTTTGAGAACTTAGCATAAAGCTTCTCCTACTTTAATAGCTCTAGGATGCACCGAAGATGTTTCTCATGATCAGCTTGATTATGAGAATAGATAAGTATGTCATCTATGAAGAAAATGACAAACTTACCTAGATACGGTTTGCAGACTCTATTCATGAGATCCATGAATGCTACAGGTGCATTAGTGAGCCCAAAAGGCATCACTAGAAACTCATAGTGTCCGTATCTCGTTCTAAAGGTAGTATTTGGAACGTCTTCACTCCTGACCTTCAGTTGATGATAACCCGACCTCAAGTCGATCTTAGAAAAATAACTAGCCCTTGAAGTTGATCAAATAAGTCGTCGATCCTAGGCAGCGGATAACGATTTTTGATCGTTATCTTGTTCAGCTCGCGGTAGTTAATGCACATCCGCATTGAACCGTCCTTTTTAACGAACAAGATACGAGCTCCCTGGGGTGATGAGCTAGGCTGAATGAAGCCTTTCTCCAAAAGCTCATCAATTTGGGTCTTCAATTCCTTCATCTCTGTCGGCACTAGCCGATATGGGGCTCTTGCAACCGGTGCAGCTCCTGGTAGGATGTCAATCCTAAACTTCACTTGCCTTTCCGTAGGTAGACCGGGTAGTTCTTCAGGGAAGACATCAGGGTATTCAGAAATGACAGAGATATCTTCTATCTTGGGCTTCGGCTCGTCTACCATTACCTGTGCCATGTAAATGACACATCCGCTCTTCAGAAACTTGGATGCCTTGAGTAAAGACACCTTCTTAGGCAATCCATAGTGTAGGTCTCCTTGGATGGTGAGCATTTCACCAGATGGGGCTTTAACTTCAGTGAGTTTCTTATCGCAGGCAATGCGGGCTTGGTTATGAGATAACCAATCTATCCCCGCCAAATTCATTGGCAGAAGAGAGATAGGAATAGAATGATTCTTAATGGATATAGAACATCCATCAAGAATAGAAGATGCGGTTTCTAAGGTTCCATCGGCAAGTTCTACCTCGTATGCTATGTCTAGAGTTCTTATAGGTAAGTTTAATAGCTTACTAAACTTATGGTCTACAAAAGACTTATCAGCACTCGAATTGAAAAGAACTCTAGCAAAAATATCATTAATAAGGAATGTACCCGTTATGACATTAGTGTCATTGACCGCCTCCCTCGCTTTCATTTGGAAGGCTCGGGCGTTTCCCTTTTTCGCCTCTCCAGGCTTAGTTGTACCTCCCTTGGCAGCTTTAGGGCAGTTCTTCTTAATGTGGCCCTTGCATCCTTAAGATCCTTACAATCTAAGGTCTTATGCCCCGTTTTCTTGCAAATACCGCAAGGCTTTGCCTGCTGATCTGAACGACACTGTCCCGAGTGCCTCCTGTTGCAGGTCTTGCAGACTGGTCTCTCATCAGACCTCTGCTAGTTCTTATTGAACCTATATTTGCCCTTTTTCTTGGACTTTTGGGAGTTATCCTCCTCCCTCTTTCTCTTTCCATCGGTCTTAGTCTTGACCGACTTCTGTCTCACTACACCAGAGTGAGAGACAATGATAGGTCCACAACAGACCTATAGGAGGTAGGCTTCGAAGCCTTTACCATGCCCTTGATCTCAGGTGCCAAACCACCTATGAAACGCGCAATACGTTTCGATTCCAAAGTAATTAAATAGGGCACTAACCTCGAAAAAGAGTTAAAGTCGGTAACATACTTCCGACAGTCCAAGTTTTTCATTGTGAGAGTCAGAAAATCTGACTTCACCTTCTCCACCTCATGCGGTGGACAGTACGTCTCTTTAATAAGGTCCACAAACTTGGACCACTCCAAATTGTACAGGGGTATCTTCCATGTTGATTGTATCATAGCCTTCCACCAAGTTAGAGCATCGCCCTTGAAGGATTGAGAGACGTACTTCACAATGTCTTTATCAGCACAACCGCTGATATCCACAACAGTCTCCATCTCATGGCATCAATAGCCCCTTTCTCACCATTGAAGTCCCGGGGCTTGCAGGAGACAAAGTACTTGTATGTACAACCATCCTTAGAAGAACGGGACTTATCTTGAAACAATTTTTTTTCTTGGGTTCACTCTTCGCATTTTAAGAGTGTTGTGAGCTCTCCTTACGAGCTGATGAATGTGGAATTGATTGGGACTTGGGTTGAGTTGAACTCTTAAAGTAGGCTATGAAAGCATTCATAGCCTTGCCGACTTTAGCGGCTATCATGGCTTGGAGATCAACTCCCTCGTTGTCACGGTTAATATTCGCATTATCATTATTGGTGCATCTGCTATTGGCTTCATCTGAATGTGAATTCGCCATATGTGTATGCTTGGTCTAAAAACCAAAATAAGTAATCGCTCTGTTGCAATATAATAGTTAGTCATCGAATTTGATGACTTAAATATTTCATGAGCTATGGTATCATTAAACCATATAAGCTATAAGGTTCAGATATAAAATCCTTCCCCCTTTTGGACCAGTGTGTTCGACGTCACAATTGCCCAATTTTTAACATTTCAAATGAATGTTTAAATCAAAATAAATCAAGTATGTTTAGCCACGGTCTCAATGGACCATCTAGGGCATTAAAGTTTGGACATAGTCTATTACTTATTGGACAGTGGATCATAAAGTCACAACTGTCATTGTCGTATTGATATAAAAGTATATATATATATATATATATAAGTCGCGGTCTCATTTGATCAAGGGGCTTTAAGGTTTGAACATAGTTCACCACCTTTGGACAGGGAGTCATGCGATCACAACTGTCTTGTCATAATTGACGATATAATATGGCCCGTAGGCAAATCAATTGACATCACCTAGGATGTTAAAAGAGATAATCATCACACTGATGATATTAGTCATGATCTCATTTGATCATATAGACTATGAGGCATGGGCATAGCCTACCACCTTGGACAGGGAACCATAAGATCACAACTGTCATTGTTTCAATTGACAATAAAGTATTGCCCGTAGGCAAATCATCACTAAGGATGTTAAGAATATAGCCCGTAGGCAATTCATCACTAAGGATGTTAAAGTATATGATCATCGCATTGATGATATTAGCCATGATCTTATTTGATCAAATAGGCTATAAGGCTTAGACGTAGTACACCACCTTGACGGCTAGTGTGGTTCCTTAGGTCACACTGCCAGGAGTATTAACATTTCTTGAATGTTAACATAGAATAATTGTCTTAATGGTTTGACAATATATATGTAGCCATGGTCGCATTTGACGATAAAGCTATAAGGCTTGAACATAGTTCACCACCTCTGGATAGAAGGGCTAGTCATCCTTAACTATCATTTATAATTGCCAAATAATATGGACTTTGCCAATTGGCTGGTCAAAAACTATTAAGAAGATCTTTTGGAATCATTGAGCAGATCGATAAAGTTCGAATTAAAACCAAGACGATCGCTTGAAAAGGATGTAATGAATATATATAATATAAATAATTCCAAAATTTTTCATTAAATGATAGAAAATTACAATACTTGCCTTAAACAGGACTTTGAAATAAATTTAAACTACTTGTCCACGCATGGACTAAAAAGGAAATACATGTTCACGCAGGGACTAAAAGAAAAGACATGTCCACGCAGGGACTTTTGGAATTTAAATAAATAACAATACATGATAAATAAAAGAAAGCCTTCACTCGTCTTTCTTTCCCCTGACCAGTTTGGTGAGTTTCTTGAAGAACTTACTTGTCTTCCTCTCATTCTTCTCAGCCTGACGCTGAACTTGTTCCGCCCTTTCCAAGGCCTGGTTAATGGCCTCTAATTGTGGTGGTGGCAGTGTCTGTGGTTGAGGCACAACAGGATACTAGTATCCATAATTTGGATATCCAGTAGTTGGGTAGGCAGGCGGAAAGGGAGACGGGTAATAAGCATTTGGTACGACTGCTTGCATATAAGGGTCGTATGATGCTGACTGATAGTTATAATCTATCGGTGTAGATGGGTTAAAAGGATTGTATCTAGACGTGTCTGGATACGTAGGGATTGGGTTATCAAAACCCGATGGCGGTGGTGGTTGAACAAACGATACAGGAGTCGGATCAACCACTGGCGTAGTGTTTGAGGGTCCACCCATGTGTGGGTCCTCGGGAATAGGTGGGTAAGTTTGGGGAAAAGGTGGTAGCGAACCCGACTGTTGTCCCGTGCGCACTTTCATGCGCGCTCCACGTTTTCTCCTTGGTGGTTCTGGTGGTGGCTGCGGTTGTTCCACCGGTTCCATTTGCACATCCACTTGTGGAGGCGGCGGAGGCGGTGTAGGAGAATGATAAGAGGGTGTATTCTCGAACGTGAATTGTTGGTGCAGTTGTCTGTCAACTTCATCTTCATTCGAGTCTTTCCTGAAGACCGATAAAGACTGAAGAATGAGAAGACTCGATACTTCAGACTCGTCAACATCCGAGGGGGAGTCTGTTAGTGCATACGTCTGTCGACTTCGTCTTGTATCGAGTCGTGTAATAGAATAGATGAAACAAGTCACACAGTTCGAGATTAACAGGATATGGAGATGAACAAGCCAGTTCAAACGAAGTGGCCAGTTCAAACGAACTGGACCAGTTCGTACGAACTGGAGATGCTTGTTCAAACGAACTGGATTTAGTATAAATAGTGGACTTGTTGTTTTCATTTGTAACTTTTAGATTCCGGTAGCGAAGCTCTGCCGAAGTGTCTCCTCGTCTGTAAAAGTGTTCTAATCAATACAAGAGACAATTAATAGTGAATATCAAGCTGAAACAAATTCTGATTCATTGAATTCCGCCTTTGAATCAGTTTAGAGCTCTTCTGAAGACTCGTTCAGATCGATTCTCGATCCTACAAGTGGTATCAGAGCTCTAAACTGATTCAAAGGCGGAATTCAATGAATCAAAATTTGTTTCAGCTTGATATTCACTATTAATTGTCTCTTGTATTAATTAGAACACTTTTACAGACGAGGAGACACTTCGGCAGAGCTTCGCTACCGGAATCTAAAAGTTACAAATGAAAACAACAAGTCCACTATTTATACTAAATCCAGTTCGTTTGAACAAGCATCTCCAGTTCGTACGAACTGGTCCAGTTCGTTTGAACTGGCCACTTCGTTTGAACTGGCTTGTTCATCTCCATATCCTGTTAATCTCGAACTATGTGACTTGTTTCATCTATTCTATTACACGACTCGATACAAGACGAAGTCGACAGACGTATGCACTAACAGACTCCCCCTCGGATGTTGACGAGTATGAAGTATCGAGTCTTCTCATTCTTCAGTCTTTATCGGTCTTCGGGAAAGACTCGAACGAAGATGAAGTTGACAGACAACTGCACCAACAGACTCCCCCTTGAATGTTGACGGAATCTTCAGTGAGAGTCTTTATCATGACGACTCTTCAATCTTGATCGGTCTCCTTTCTTACTTAACATGTACCAGGATCTTCTCTTTGGTTCTAACCTCGTCAGACTCCCCCTTTCATCATGCTGGGATCGTTATCTGGAATTAGCTATCACCTTGAGATCAAACCCTGACTTTAACTCTGTTCAGCTCATCTCCTGCACAAATTTTCTCACCACCACATAAGTTTTTACTTAAATCAATAAGAAAAACTTACTGATTGAAACCATTCAATCATAATAGTTACATCAAGTTCAAATTAATGACCTTGATTAACTATTCTAACTTATTTCTCAAATCAAAATTTTTCAATTCAGTACACACACTCCCAAACCAGTTCATCATGTTCAGCACTTGGAATTTTGAAAATCAGCTCTCGAACATTAGTTGTCGAAAATCTTTTTGTATTTTTCAAAATTTATGCTAAAACACACTGAAAATCTTTTTGGATTTTTGATAACAAAGGAATGCAGTAAAGAAATATTTACAGACAATATTTTTTGTAAGTTTGTGTAAGAGGATCATATCAGTTTTTGAGACAAATCACTAGCACCGTTAAGCTTTAAACATTTTCAGTTCTAAACGATTCACGTAGATTGACGATATTGTTGTCCACTTAAACTCAATCTAAAAACTTTCGAAATGCTTACCGATACGTTAAGGTATATTAATATTGCACTAAGTTCTTATGGACCCTACGATCTCAGCATATCCCCTCATCATGCAATACACTGACCCAAATAATACCTTTAAACTTTTATCAACTGTGAATTGTGCAAAAACAAAGCAGAATGTTTAAACATTAACAATCAGGTCGATACTTCTGTATACGCAGAGAAAGTCCAATGTTTAAACAAGATAAGAAAAATAAAACAAGTTGAAGTTGTTTAGGCTTTAACCACCAGTTCGATACTCACGTATACGCAGAGGTGATCCAAAGCTTAAACGAAACACCAAAGAAAATAAAGCAGAACGTTTAGGCAATAACATCCAGGTCGATACTCACGTATACGCAGAGGATGTCCAATGCTTAAACAAAATAAAGAAATAAAACAAGTTTAAATCTTTGCAAAATGAAATGCACAATCACAGCGACTTTTCAGCAAAGTTGTGAAAGTTCACAAACTTAACCAGTTTTATGTCTTTCGACAATCAGCGATTACTGAGTAGGAACACAGTCAAGAAGGACAAAACTAAGTACTATGCTTTCAACCATGTTTCCCACTAGAACTAGGCTTTTTCATTTAGGTTTGTATCGTTATCGCAAATCTACTAGTCTAGTTGAGCCTACCGTCACATCTTTAGTGAGACCGTTTATCACATTATATCTTTCCATTTCTTTAGCATGATGTGACAGTCTAACTGATGTACTATCATTTCCTCTTTTTCACAACAAAACTCATTTTGATTTTTTTTGATTTTTTTTTAATGTTTTTAGCTTTTTCAAATTTTCTAATTTTTTAAAAATTTTTACTCCCCCTAAAATCAAAATATGTTTCAATTTTGATTTTCTGGGAAAATTTGAAAACAAAATGTACAAGATAAAGTGACAACATGATGAGAATTACTTTAATTCGCCATCCACTTGGCATAAACAATCAGAACCCCCCCTGACAACAAACTATTTTCCCATTATGATTTCAAAACACTTAAGTTTTTTTTTAATCAGAATGGTTTTTCCGGAAAATTAGTTTTGTTGATTTTCACAACCACTTGTAGGTTAGGGGATAAACTCATCACATTGTTTTTCTTCAACCACTTGGAAAATTTTAACAATTTTAGATTTTTATCAACACAATCACTTGTCGGAAAGATAAATCAAGTACAACTTAATGTCCCTGATTAATCTTTTGAACTTCGAAATATCACCGAAGTGAATTTCTCAAGAAAGATGCCGATTCCTACTCCGCGATTACATACTTGGGAGCTCCGGCAAGTCAGGTTTTTTTATTTTATTTAAACAGATTCACCCAAGCCTGACAGTCCTTGGGTGATTTTGAATTCTTGTTCAACAATGGTGGAAAATTTACATCATCCATTGTTAGACCAGAATTCTCATTTTTTATCTCAACACCTGGCTCTTCTGGCTTTACCACACCAGATTCATTGCCTGAACTTGGCTTGTCTGACTTTGATGAGCCAGATTCATTTCCAACACGTGGCTCCTTTGTTTCCAAAGAAACAAATTCATCGCCAGGAACTTTCTTTTTCTTCTTTCCCTCTTTCGTCCTCAGATTTGTATCTGATGAATCCGTTTTGCTTGATTTGTCATTCTTTGGCGAGCAAGACGATTTATCAGAACTTTTATCTGTTTTACCAGTTGTATCCGAGGACAAAATCCTTTCGAGATATTCTCTCACTTTCTTCCTCTTTTTCCTCAGTCTGTCTTTTTGCCCTTGAGAAAGCTTTACTTTCTTTTCTTGAACTTTCTGTTTTTGAACTTTAGGTTCTTGAACTTTCTGTTCTTTGGGCTTGACACTGACTGGTTTCTTTGCCAATTTCTGAGAATTAGCCCTCGATCTTTCATTTGATCTCATTGGGCAGTCTCTGGCAATGTGACCTTTGATATGACATTCAAAGCATCTTCTCGTCTCAAACTTCCAACTTAGGCAGTTAACAGCAATGTGTCCTCTCACACCACAAGTGTAACACACTCTGTTATCATACCAATCACCACTTTCATTCCAAACATTCAAATCATAGCACTGTTTGGCTTGGTGATAATCATTTCTCCTCTTGTTTGCTGGATTTGGCTTTTGAGCACTGTGGTCAAACCTGCACCACTTATTACCAACAATTTTTTAGTTTTTATTTTCCAATTTTTGTGGTTTTTTATCTCGATTGGATGATTGAACTGATGAGCTTTTATTTTCTTTTTGAACAATTTTCGGTTTTTTATCCTTTTGTTTTTGTTCCACATTCTTCTTTACAGGTTTTTGCGTTGAGCATTCACCTTTCTCAGTAGAATGTAAAACAGTTTCTTGAAACATTTCATTTAATTTCAAAAATATTTTTCTTTTCTCAATTTTATCATCAGTTTTCTCATCACAATCTTCAACTTTGACTTTGTCAAAGTTTGTGACATTGTCACTTATTGAAACAGAATTGATCGGTTTTGGACAAGGAATCGAAGAAGTATTCACAAAACCTTTCAATTTCTTTTCAAGCTCTTTGACTTTATTCCGAGCATTTTCAACTTCTTTTTCAAGTCGAATAATCGTCTGAAGATGAGAATTTATCACTTTTTGTTTTTCAATATTATTTTTGCTAAAAACAGATCTCCCATCTTCAAGAATCTTTATTTGACTTTGAAATTCTTTTTCAGTTTTTAATTTTTCATTTTCAAAATCTTTTTCCTTTTCTTTCAAAATTTTGTTTTCTAATGTCAAACTGTTCAAATCATTTAACAGTTTGTCATTTTCAGATTTCAACCTCTCACAATTTTCCTGCAAATCAAAAATCTGTTTCTTATCAGCTTTCTTCTCGTCTTTCAAAACTGAAATTTCTTCAGTCTGTTCCTCTCCCACTTGGACACCTTTATTCCTGCTTCTTTTTAGTATTGATTTTCCATTTTGACTTTTCTTCTTCTCAGCATTTCTCTCCATCTGTTCTTCAAGTTTCTCAATGAATTGACAAATTGTCAATCTAGAATATTCTCCAGTTCTTTTTAAATCCAAAAGATATGTACCCCACTCTTGTTGAGGTATGGCATTGGCTAATTTATCAACCCATTCATTTGGACTTTTCTGAATACCCTTCTCAGACATTGAGCGAACAAGATGGCTATACCTCTCAATGATACTCTTTGTACTTTCTCCTGGACAACCTGAAAATGAGTCAAACTCTTTCTTTAATACATTTATTCTATTAACTGTTTCACTATTCATATTAAAGAAATTTATATCCATGATACGGAAACACGTTTATCAAAACAGTCACTTTAAACAAAATATCAAGCTCAAACTAGATCACCTTTCAAATGAAATACCAATCACTTAAAAGTCTGATTGGGCCGATCAATTAGTGAGCTGACACTTCTCGATGAAATCAAAATCACATGCAATATCAAATTATATGTCCCACAATCAACAAATATCACAACACAATTCTCATTGGGCCGATTGTTAAGTGGACAGATTGAAGTTTATTTTGATTGGGCCAAATGTTAGCGGATCTGATTGTTTTAAATTTTGATATATGAGGCCGACAAAAACTGTTGTAATATTAAATGTGATTGGGCCGATATATTGTAGTGGGTTGTCAATTATCACCACATGCAATTCTCAACTCAAATGGCCGACAACTTTAAATTCACAAGCAAACTGATAGAACTCATGCACAAGCAATTGATTTACTAATTTTAAAAGTGGCCGACAACTTCAAGTGTCAAAATGATATGATTGGGCCACTAATATGAAAACAACTTTCAATGTACTGAAAATATCAGATCACATGCAATTAAATTGGATTCAATTGGGCCGTTTAATTTGATTTTAATATCGATTGTTAAAGGATTCTAACAATCAAACAATTAAAACATATTTGATCGGGCTGCAAATATATGAAGTCACATGGGTCAGTTCAAACGACTTGGATGTTTTCAAACGGACCGATACAGTCTCAAACGAACTGGGCTTCACTTCGTATGACCTTTCAAATGAACTGTCCTTCACACGAAGCTGAACTCCTCAAACGACCAGGAAACTGATGCGAACAGAGATTCAAAACACAATTCGTCTGAACTGATACGAACTGGGATTAACTTTCAAACGATCTGCGCTATTTGTTCAAACGGTCTGATGTTTTTGTCCAATTTTATCAAGTTTTCGTTTGAATTAGGGTCTGATATGTTCAAGGATTATGCTACACTGAATTCCGATCACAATGATGTGTATATCAAACAAAAACGTCCAGTAAATTGTCATAGATCTGATATTGAAGTTCCTGTTCGTGTGAATCAGACAAGTCTCAAACGAACTAATCGATTTTTTTATAAAATTGATTGAGTTTTACTTTGAAATTAAGCCTGAAACTTTTACAGATTGTCTAAAACACAATTTCGTACAATATTCTTGAAAATCAAGTCATTTTATCCAGAAAATCTCGTTTAATTTTGAAAAAATGTGACAGAATGGAGTAGAAACAGAAATCTTGATGAAATCGAGCTGAAAATGCAAGAGCTCTTCCTCCTGAGCTCTGATACCACTTGTAGGATCGAGAATCGATCTGAACGAGTCTTCAGAAGAGCTCTAAACTGATTCAAAGGCGGAATTCAATGAATCAGAATTTGTTTCAGCTTGATATTCACTATTAATTGTCTCTTGTATTGATTAGAACACTTTTACAGACGAGGAGACACTTCGGCAGAGCTTCGCTACCAGAATCTAAAAGTTACAAATGAAAACAACAAGTCCACTATTTATACTAAATCCAGTTCGTTTGAACTGGCTTGTTCATCTCCATATCCTGTTAATCTCGAACTGTGTGACTTGTTTCATCTATTCTATTACACGACTCGATACAAGACGAAGTCGACAGACGTATGCACTAACATGAATTGGTTCCAATACTGGTCCCATTCGTTAGGACCTTGATAAGGTGATCCTGCGTAAGAAGCGAAACCACTAGAAATCTCAATGGGGTGCATATGTGACCTCGATGGTGGCATCTCCGGATCTGAGTCTTCTTCCGGTTCGTTGGGTTGGTCCAACTGGTTTTGGGCAGTTGGAGGTGTGTTTATATACTTGTTTGGGTCAAATGACCCATGAAATGAATGGGAATGTGAATGATAGGATTGATGTGAATGATGTGACTGATGGGAATGATGGGAATGGTAGGAATGATGGTATGATGGTGATGAGTCAAGTAAGACAGAATGTCTCACTGGTTGTGACGAGTAAGAATTTCCCGAATCTTGGTAAGGATCAGAGCTGTGAGAATAGGAGGGTATATGTCCCGATGGTCCTCCCCTCGTCTGACCTTTTCCACGTCCTATCCCGCGAAATCTTGGCGGCATGATTAATTCCTGTCAAAAATAAAAAACAATGTATATATAACTTAATAAGCATAAGAGTTAATCCTAGGTCATTGCCTAGACTCAGAAAGTCTAAGGAATATGCTATTGTGCTGTTTGAGATTAAACACAAAAGGCTAGTGTTTAATTCTCTCAAACGTTGGCTCTGATACCAGCCTGTCACACCCTGATATTTACCACATCGCCCAGTGGGCCCGGTTGGGGAGTATCATGACTAGATTGATATCAAGATACACAAACACAGATATCACAACAGAAGTCTTGGATTTAAAATATTATTACAAACATAAATGTCTGAGTGTTCAAAATAATAATACAGACTGCTTGTAATAAAGATCCACAGGCGGATCGAAAATGTACAAAAATGAGATAACAGACTACTAGGCTTTATGCAAAGGAGTTGCAAATTCCTCTTCTAGCATTACCAGGCAACTTCCAGCTTATTTACGTATCCTTGCAACCTGTAACTTAGTCTTTTTAAAATACGACAGTTTACACTGTTAAATACAAATAACCGACTCATTTTGAAAACATTTCAAAAATGTTTTAAATGCACAAGGCACATGTATTTTCATAAATAACTTAGGACAATTCATCCGGTGTAGAAACAGAATAACATGATTACCTGTTGATCCATGCTTTCAAGCCCAGAAGAACAGATGATAGGAAAAGCCAAAACTGGTTCTCTAACAACTGATCACCAATAAGCAGTGCATGTTTTAGTTTCCCTCCAATGGCAGTCCTTCTATCAGCTGATAACACGAAGTGCTGATCCACTCAACAACTGTTCTACAACCACTGATCCTAAGAACTGAAGACCCAACAACTGCTGCTTATCAAAGTACTGATGAAGACAAAGCACTGCTATTCTCAAGACCTGATCAACCTATGAAGAAAGCACTGATGAGTAACATCAGTGCTTAGGCAAACAACAGTGGAAGGATCATCAGTGTTTATGTATCAGTGTCTAATTGTAATCAGTGTTTGTAATAGATCAGTGTTTAGAGGTTGTTAGGTTGTTAGATGTCACTGTCTAGGTAACGTCAGCTAAGATGCTCAGTGGTTAGACTTGTATTATAAATAGAACAGTACATGTACTGTTCTATTGGCTCTCTTTGGCACACACTCATTCTGTACGAACTAACCAGTGAGCTCAGGCTGAGGGGGAGATTAGTTGCATGCATGCAATTGTTTTGATTATTGTAATTTGATACAATCATTCGATTCAATGGAAAACATGTTTGCTTAAAGCTTTTCTTCCGTGATTGTGTTTACAAAGTTTGTTTATTATTTCCACCGCAATTACTACATCTCTGTTCTACCATTTTACATCAATTAATTTAAACAAACACAATCTAAAGAGACTCAGATCCTAACATTACCGACACGCCACTTTAACCCACAAAGGGCTATCCCCAATATGAGTAAGAAGAACATTTTATAATAGCATTAGCATATGTCAGGTGTATGTCTACACCCCGTGCTCGGTCGTGAGCATTAATAAATTAAATGAGTCGGGGATATCCAGGACACGATCGCGTTAACCCCCAATGTTTAAGTTATCAGACAAAACAGATTAAAGCGGTTAATGAAGATTTTGTTGCCACAATCCGACATATGATCCCATACCCGAGCAAGCGGTAAAAATTTACCGTATCCCAAGCCCTTATAGGAAAAATAGGTTAAGAGTATTTACCTGGCTTAATTACGTCTTACAATGCAAGAAACAATAAGCACAACCGTTAACAAATATACTAAGGTTGGTTGCAATCTACCTGAAGGCCCTAGTCTGGAATGAATGGTATAATAACCAATTAGAATGTTAACGGGTCCTATTTAAGTCATAGACTTGGACCGGTTAACTTAAATTAATGAAAATGGTACGATACGCTTGATTAAGCGATGACCGGAATAGAATGTAGTTTAAACCCAACAAGTACTAAGGCTTGTATAATATGGGTAAACAATATACATTCTAGAATTTGAAATAAAAATGATAAGAATTGACCCGTTTCGGTAAACTTACGTAAACTAGTTACATAAGCTTAACCGTATGCATATAAGCGATATTGGGTAACCGGATTAGTCACAAACAAGTTCTATATGCCAACATAATTTAAATAAGTTGTAACATTAAAATCTGAGTTATGAACAAGTACATTCTGTAAAAACAATTTAATTATGTTATAATATCAGTAGGTAATAAGTTTTGTATGATAGTTATGGTTTAAAACCATACTATGTGCCAAAAGGGCGTTTTGGTCATATTATAACATAATTTACGAACTTATATCAAAACTCAGGTTATGAATAGATTTATAATACCAAAATATGTTAATTATAGTAACATATCAGTAGGTAATTCATTTTGCAAGTTCATCGTTGATTAAAACCAAGTTTTATACAAAAAGGGCATTTTGGTCATAATTAGGCTTAATACAAGAACTTGTGTAAAAAACTCAGAATCTGATTATGATCAAGTAGTATAACCTCTGAGGGTTATCCTACAATATAATATGATCATAATACAATTTAAATTTAGTAGCTAACTTAGCTAAATTGGGTCAGAATAGAAAGTCAAAGTTGAAGTCAAACGGCTCAACTTTCGGTTGCGAACCGACACTAAAACTGGAAATGACGGGCTGAACATGTTCATACATGTTCTAATATTAATTACCAACTGATTAAGTGTCAAAAACATGGGTTATAACATTTATAAGATCAATTTATAAAGTTTACGAAAAACTGCCTTTTGACTTTTTAAATACTATAATTTTGACCCGTCATTTGACCAAGTTAACGTTATTTTCAGGAGGTGCCCTTTTGAGGGATTAACACCTACCTAATTACGATCACGTAGCCATGTTCAATTCGAACAATGGCTGGACCATAATGGTCTAAACCGAAAGTCAAAGCAAAAGTCAATTTGCTTGATTTTCGGCTAATTAAAGCCTATAAACTGAAAGAACAAGGATAGAGTACTTACAGGTGGTCCAAGAGAATGATTATAACTCAGAGGGAAGCTCTTATAAGCTCAGGAACTTCTAGAGGAGAGTAGAGAAGATTTTAAAGAAGAGGTGCAAGTGAAAGTGTTGCAGCTACACTCCTATTTATACTTGTGGAGCTTGCACATGATCTTTACAGGTGTTAGCAATCATTTAGGATCAGTACAAGTTTATAGGGACGTGTCAAGACTAGCTTGAATGCTTAGAGATTCGATTAGGTGGCATCCATGCATATTTGCTTGAGCTCCAAACAAAAATTGTCATTAGCGACCCTTTACGGACCATAAGGGTTAATCCTTGCGGTCCGTAAGGACCTACTGCGTACACAGGTTTCAAGATTCATGCGAACCGTAAGGCATAAGCCTTTGCGGTCCGTAACTGTCACTCAGCAACAAAATTTCCAACTGTTTACGGACCGTAGGGAGTGAACCCTTGCGGTCCGTATGAGGTCCTCAAAAACAAAAGATTTCAATGCTTGCAGTCCGTAAGCCAAAAGGCTATACGATACGCAAAGGTCACTCAGATGCTATAAAAATAGCTTGTTGACACTTTTAGTCCCTCCACATTCATACTTTCAAAAGTTGTCATAATTAGTCCCTATCGTCCAACATTTGGCACAAATGAGAGTATGGAAACGTGTCAGTACATGATTGGACACGAATTTATGAGGTGTTACACTTAAGAGCTCTTATTTTAAAGGAAAATGTTTCAACTTTCTATATTCATTGTTTTGCACACCAACTTCAACTAGTTGTTGTGGCGGTTACACACAAACATACACCTATTTGGAGAGTATTTGAAACGATAACATGGTTGACAAATGTCGTTTGTGCATCTTCTAAACGACAAGACATGCTTCGTGAAAGCCGAAGAAGACAATTGGAAAAAATGGAAGACGTGCTTTGTACCGGAAGTGGGTTGAATCAAGAAATGACACTTTCAAGACATGGAGATACACGTTGGAATTCCCACTACAATACGCTTTAGTGTTTGATTACTTTATATCCAAACATTATGGAAGTTCTTGGATGGATAGTAGAAACGGGTTAAACTCTTCCTTGTAGTAGACAAGCGGACGAACTTCTAGAGGATATGAAAAAAACGACTTTGTATTTTACATACACTTGATGGAGCATATTCTAAACGTCACACACACATTGTCCCAATGTCTACAAAGAAAAGAACAAGATTTAATGAATGCGGTTAAATTGGTTTCTTCCACCAAAAACCAACTTGAAAAGTTTAGGTTGGAAGGATTTAATGAGTTCTTGGAGAAGGTTAACTCTTTTTGTGACATGTATAAACTTGAGGTGAAAAATTTAGTTGATGAATATATTAACCCAAGGTGGCCAAGAAGAAAGACGAACATCTCAAATCGACATTCTTACCAGTTTGATTGCTTCAATGTGGTTCTAGATTTGCAAATTCAAGAATTTGGAAACTGTTTTAACAAGGTAACATCGGAACTACTTCTTTGTATGAGTTGTTTGAGTCTGTGTGATAATTTTAGTGCTTTTGACATTCCAAATATACTAAAACTAGCTGAAAAGTATCCATATGATTTCGATGAAGCCAAAAAACGAAGGCTTCTGGTTAAACTTGGAAACTACATTGGTTTTGTGAAAAAAGATACACGATTTGCCAACTTGGATGGTTTGTCGAGTCTTGTAAGGTTAATGGTTTCAACAAATATTCACGTAAATTTTACATTGGTATATCGTTTATTGAAGCTTGTTCTCGCATTACCCATCGCAACCGCAACCATTGTAAGATGTTTTTCGGCAATGAAGAATGTGAAGACCGACTTGCGTAATCGGATTGGGGATGAGAATTTAAGTGATAGTTGTATATGTTATATAGAGAAAGGCTTACTTAAGAAAGTACCTCTAGATGATGTTTTGGATAGATTTCAAAAAATGAAAACCCGTAGGACGACATTTTAAATATGTTTGTAACAACATTTGACGTGTTTTTGATGATTATATAAATTTTAGTTTGATGTTCTTTTGTTTTACATGACCCGACCCGAATTTTTTATTTATATATCTAGGCGCCTAAAATTTTTAAAAATATTCCGCACCCCTATAGAAAAATTCCTCGGTGCGCCACTGCTCAATACTATGTTAGTGCAAGTATCTTGTATTTGGCTTATGTTTCATGTGTTGATCTGTCGGTAAGTGCCAATGAATTTTGTCTGTCGGTGAATCAAAAAACGATACTCACATCTCTAGTAGCGAATATTAAACACATTAACTTAGGTTGTGTGAATAGTAAAAATATGTAATTATGTGTATACAGTATGCACCCAGTAAACACATTAATACTTACATAGTTCTTGTGGCTGAATTCTTATTCATTATCACATACTTATTATGGAGGTCGAGAATCGAACAAAATCCGGATTAACCAAGAACAATTGTTATGCGTATACCTTATTTTAGGTTTTATACTATACACATTAGTCAAGCAGTTCAATTTAGGCCCGGTTTAATCCGATTTTAGACGTGACCATACTGAAAACCAAATTAACATACCGAAAACCAAATTAACAAGAAAAGGGAGACCGATTAACCCTAGTAGTAATAACACGTTAACAAAGTGGAGTTTCAATAGAAGAAACAAAACTTTTATAGAGGTTGCCAAAGTTATTAATAAATTATAAATCTTTACTATAAAAAATTACTCTTTCACATAGCTTCTTTTCTAGTTTTTTGATTTAATAACATAAAAACCTATGAATAGCTATATCATATAAATATATAATATAAGTAGCTTAATCTAATGCTGCCTTTGAATGATGATCAATGGTTTCTTTCACATTTGAGATAACAATTTGGCAATCTTTCTACGAGGTTGACACTTTGCCACCAAAGGTTTAGCTTTTGGCATGGTCAGTCCCTTTCCTTCGGTCATGTCAATCATCTCCTCAGTCGGTCTTTCCCACTTGAAGCATTGAATGAGCGTACCCAACGCTAGACCGATCATACGCATGGCTAAGTTTTCGGCTGGACACCTCCTCCTTCCCGACCCAAATGGCATCAGCTTATACCCGTCTCTTGAACCTTCTAACCCTATAAATCTTTCTGGTTGGAACTTCTTAGGGTTTTCCCAATTCTTAGGGTCATTTTGCATGGCCCATAAGTTCATCAATAGCATTGTACCACTTGGGATATGATACCCTCCCACTGTACAATCCTTTGATGACTCATGGAACACGAGTGGACCAGGAGGGTACATTCGCATAGTCTCGTTTATTATGCTTCGGAGATATGGAAGGTTGGCTAAGTCTGATTCGTTCACTAACCGATCTTCGCCTACATAATCGTCGATCTCATCTTGCGCTTTCTTTAGAGCTTCGGGGTTGTTTAACAAAAGTGATAACATCCACTCCATTGTTCCGCTTGATGTATCGGTTCCTGCTGATAGTAGCACCTTACATAAAAACAGAAATGATTATTTAGTTTATGATTTTAAATGTTGAAATACATTTTAAAAATAATTAAAGGAAACCATTATTATAGTATGTTTGTACTTGATCTACACTTTACTCCGAGAGGCAAAATTATAAATTACAAAAATACATAACCCACTGATTTAAATATATTATCAATAATATTTATTTTTTTTAAATATTATAAATTATTAACAGTAAATGTAAAATTTGGCGATGATGTAGAAAATGTAATGCATTTTTGTTATAATTGGATTATGGGTGAAGTTTGTATTTCTAACTTACTTCTTATCTTTTTTTTTTAATTATTAAGTATTAGGTATTAAGTTTATTTAAATTATTCGTAATTTATTTATATAACTTTCTTAAAATAATCTGATTATGGAAAGTAACTATAAATATTGTGGGATGTAGAAAATGTAAATATATTTTTTACATTGATGGATTATCTGTGAAGTTTGTATTTCTATTTGTTTTTATCTTTTTTATTATTAAGCTTTAGATATTAATTAATTAAATTATTTATATATTTGCTTTAAAATTTGGTAAAAAAAATGATGATGATGATGTAAAAATGTAAGAATGGTTTTGAAATAAATGGATTATGGTTGAAGTTTGTATTTCTATTTTATTATTTTATTATTATTAAGTTTTAGATATTCATTAACATTCCATTCAATTGTTTAAAATAATTTGGTAAAATATGATGATGATATAAAAATTCCAAGAAATCAAGAATAGCTTTGGCTCCGGTGGGAATGGAATCTATGGGTGAAGTATGTGCATTTGTCAAAGGTGGGGTCTATTCGCACACGCCCTTAGTCTATTTAAACACTCCAAAGCGTCCCGCTATGGCCAAAGCGGGGCGCTTTGGTGTAAAGTCAACAGACAAGGTCTGACAGGTTCAGTCCTTGTCTGTTGACTTTACACCAAAGCGCCCCGCTTTGGCCTAAGCTCGGCGCTTTGGTTTTTTTTTTTCAAAGCGCCCCGCTTTGGCCTAAGCTCGGCGCTTTGGTTTTTTTTTTTTTTTTTTTTTTTTTTTTACATTTTGGGCGTATTTTTTACTGGTGACTGGTCTACGTATAAGTTCAAATTTTACATTTTTGGTCCAAATTTTACAATATTTAATTTGTTTGTGCACATATATCTAAAGGTGAAGTCCCATCTCAATATTTAATTTGTTGAGGCATCTCACTGTCGCGTACAACCCTTTCCAACCCTTTCAAATATAAAAAATAAAAAAATAAAAAAAAAATTACATAAGTATTAACACTTCGACGAAATCAGTTTGTAATGTGACGTAAATAAAAGGACTTTCGGATAAGATCACAAAAAGGACAGAAAGTTGGTAAGATTGGTGATATTTTTCAATGAAGCCTTATCTTATGTCTGACACAAGACATCATTTTCATCTCAACCCATGCTTTGCTTATCTCTCAAACCATGCTTTCCTTATCACTGTGGAAACCGATGAACTCTCTCTCTCTAGTAATGGTGCATTTTGTGCCTCAAAAAAAGTTAAAGTATATTAGAAAAATAAAAAAATCAGAAAGTTGTTGATAAAGCAATTGTGCCTTACACACGCCCTTGGTCTATTTGCACACTCAAAGCGTCGCGCTATGGCCATAGCGGGGCGCTTTGGTATAAAGTCAACAGACAAGGTCTGAACCGGTCAGACCTTGTCTGTTGCTTTACATCACTGTGTGGTGGTGGTGGTGGTGGTGGTGTTGGGTGAGTGGAACGGTGGTGATATGACAAACGCCGGCCCTTTTGGTGTTATTAATGAGACTTTGAATTTCAAAGTTGGACTGTCTATCCAAATGTCTATTCACTCATCTCTATTTTTCAAACTAATAATTATTACTTTTGGAAGTGTGTTGGTAACGAAAAGAAAGCTATTGGTAATTGGGTAAATGGTAATTATTACTTTTGGAAGTGTGTTTGAATTTCAAAGTTGGACTGTCTATCCAAATGTCTATTCACTCATCTCTATTTTTCAAACTAATAATTATTACTTGTAATTTAATTAAAAGTAATAAACTATTAAAAGAAAAAGAAAAACGATAAACATAAAGGTAAGAAAGTGTTACAATTTTCAAAGAATTTTCATGTTTGGTTCGCATTAGAAATTTCTAGTGGGTTTATCAACGGGTTGTAATATTGTGATAATGTACAAACCACGAAAATATTGAGTACGTTTGTGTTTGTTCAATATATGCGTTACATCACGTTAAAAACCGAATGTCACCGACACGACCCAATCAGATTCAATACGCACGTGTACGACCCAAAATGACAATATACATCATAATACTACAATTAATGAAAAAATACGTCATGTACATGTACGGTAGGCGGCTGATACACATAAAACAACTCATAGGAGTACTTGTGCTTTCAAACCAAAATGATACGATATAATGGAATACGACATCACACGTAACCGATTTGATCCGGAACTTGCAGTATAGTCCATATATATTAAAAAATGATGTATAATGGAAAAAGCGTAAAATTTAGACTATTATCGACGCGTTTGTGAATTAAAAACAATTTTAAAAAATTTAAAAAAGGCCCATAGCGCTGCGCTTTGACCTAAGAGGGGCGTTTTGCCCGAAAATTTAAAAAAAAAAAACCTCAAAGCGCCCCTCTTTGGCCATAGCGGGGCGCTTTGATGTAAAGCAACAGACAAGGTCTGACCGCGTCAGTCCTTGTCGGTTGACTTTACACCAAAGCGCCCCGCTTTGGCCATAGCGCGGCGCTTTGGGGTGTGAAAATAATTTTCTCCGTGTGTAAATAGCATGACCCTTGTCAAATGACATCACATATTTCTAGAAGTTTCTAAATCCACTTCAGATGATCTTAAAGCAAACCGGTTAATGGAAAACTTGCAAGGTCAAATTTGTAGACTTTTTGATGCCTAAAGCAAGCAGCTAGTGTATGGAGGTGTTTCCTAACAACTCTCTGGTGTTGTATTAATGTATAAACTATAAAGTGATAATAGTTTCATGATATAATGTTATAATAAAATAAAGAGTTATAAAACTATGTCAAACGAGAGATTTATATGTATATTAATTCCAATTTGAAAACATATATAGTTATTTTTCGGATAAAAAGTAAAAGAACCTAACTAGTTATATTGTTGTATTAGTTAGATTTAAAAAAAATCATACTGTTTTCTTAGAATAAATAAGAGAGAAGAACCCAAATAATGTAGATTTTTTTTTTAATTTTAAAAAGCTAAAGAAACAGCTTAAATGAGTACTTAATTATTCAATAGTCTTTTAAAAACTCAAAAAAATTAAAAAGCTAAAGAAACAGCTTAAATGAGTACTTAAATATTCAATAGTCTTTTAAAAACTTAAAAAATATTGTGTGACTAGCTCAGATAATAAAATTGCAAGCCTTTTAGATATAAGATTTTGAGTTTAATTCCAAACAAAAAGTAGATTAGTTTAATGTAATTTAAGTTGTTTAAAAAAAATATATGGTCAAAACTTACATCAAAAAGCTTTTTTTTTTTGAGGCACGGCTAAATTTTTGGAATCTTAACTTTATTTTTTTAATAACGTTTACAACTGACTCCAATACTCGAGTGAGTCTTTCTGAGACAGGATATTAATCGTCCATATTGATTTAGACACTTCAGGGTTGGCTCACCAAGAAACATTATCAAAGATGAAACTCACTATAGTGAAAAAACCCTCTTGAATCAAGTTTAAAACTTCTAGAGATCTTAAGTCTTAACCATCATTCTCATACCATCGGACCAGAAGGCACTTGACCAAACTTGATTTAAATGATTAAATTAGTTTCACGTTGATCTTTGTTTCTTACCGGATAACTCACATCTATTAATGATACTTTTAAAGAGTTAATTATTGTTTTCGTCTCAGTGGTTTGTCAAAAATTACTATTTCAGTCCATTAGTTTAAAATTGCGATTTCAGTCACTGTGATTTCACTTTCGTAACCATTTCAGTCCACCTCGTAACCATTTCAGTCCCTGTACTTAACAGAATAATAGACTGAAATGGTTAGGAAAGTGAAACCACAGGGACTGAAATCTCAATTTTTAAACTAATTGACTGAAATAGTGATTTTTGACAAACCACGGGGACTAAAACAATAATTAACTCTACTTTTAAATTTACACACTTTATCCTATGATTGATGTTTGTTTTTTACCGTATATACGTAGTGTTATATATACGATAGTAATAATAACTAGTGGATTATATCCACGCTACATGACAGTATTACCGACATTCAGTCGGTATCAGTCCGGTTCGTTTCATCACATGTACAACATTGGTTGAAACTTAAAAAAATACGTTACATCCGCGTTACGAGGCGGCGATACCGTTTCGTGACCTGCACAGTATCGGTTGAAACTTAAAGAAAACGTTAAACCCATGCTACACGGCAACGGTACTAATGTTCAGTCAGCGTTAATTAGTCCTATTCGTACCAATGTTTTAGATTAATGTGTGTGTGTATATATATAGGGATTAGTTAAAATGAGAACCACCTTAGTTGTAAGAACCGTGAGAACTAGGTCATCCAAAAGGTTCTTCACGAATTTTTTTCTCAAAAGTCATAAAAATATCACTTGTTTCAGCAAAAAAAAAAAAAGTCGCATACCCACATTTACATGAGGCGTAAAAAAATATTTATCGTCGTATAAAATTTACACCAGCACATAAAAAAAACTTGTATCAGTCAGAACTACCGACTAGACAATTTTTTTACAGATGTGTTTATAATATTTTCATATACATATGTGCAAAAATAATTTGGCCCAACTCGCGCGAGAACAAAAAGTTCTCACAGCTCTCACAACTCGTGGTGGTTTTTATTTGAACAAAAAGTAATAGGTTTCATTTTTACCTGCATTAATCCTTTGATGACTTCATCCTTGTAATATTCAGGTTCTGTTTCTTGCAACTTCAATAAAACTTCAATCAAGTTCTTTTGTTCCATCTCCTTGATGGCCGGCTCTGTGCAACCACCCTCTTTCGTGAGAACTACTAGTTTCTTTCTGTTTCTATGCTCTTCTAACAAACCTTGCATAAACCCATCTCTTTTTTCCCTCAACGCCACCATCCTCTTCTCCAACTCCCTCCCAGCCACTTCCACCATGGCAAATAATCCGACACATTCGTCGTCTCCATTACAACCTCCTTAAACCGCCGAGCCGCCACCACATCCACCTCCTGATCACCATAATACCTCTTACCCGCAATCATCATCATCATTACATTCAACATCAACTCAAAAAACATTGACTTCATCTCCACCATCTCATCGGTCACCACTTTACGGTACACCTTCTTAGCCAACAACCTCACCTCCTCGGCACGAATAGAATTTAGGGTTTGTAACCTATGAGCCGATAAGAGCTCAAGCGAGGCGATACGACGTAAGTTACGCCAATGATCACCATAGCTTGACCAAGAAAGGGTGGTATAGCCATACCCAAGGTGTTTCCCGGCAAGCAAATGAGGACGGTTGGCAAAAGTAACGTCGTTCGTTGTAAGGCATTCCTCCACCGCTTCGGGAGACGAAACCAACAAAGCGCGACGGGTACCGAACTGGAGCATGAGCATGGGACCATGACGGTTTGATAGTTTACCTAAGGCTCGGTAGAGAGGGCTTTTCACCAAGTAAAGATGACCTATTATGGGTATGCATGGGAATGGAGTTGGTGGTAAATTTTTTTTGTTTACAAAAGCAAATTTGGTAATCCATATTATGGTAACGATGGAGAGGATCACATAAAATGCCTCCATAGTCTAGTTTGAGGTTGGTTTTCTTCTATAGATTTGTTACAAAGATAACAACGTATTTATAATGTAAAAAAAGTAACGTGTGCTGCTTGCCTACTAGCCATCTTTTAGAATATAAAGTCAAAAGTCATTAAGTGTTCACCATACTTCTTCTCATTACTTTTTTTATGTTAGTGGTACGTAAGATGGTTGAATGATCGAATTTATGCTGAAGAAGTAATTATTAAGTATCTAAAGAACTTATATAAGAATTGAGACTTGAGAGATTAGATTAATTGAATAGGTAATTTTGTCTAATTAACACAATAAAAGTAAAATATAAAAAAGATCGACCTAGGTAGATATTATTACGCAACTCTGGTTTATGAATTGTGATCGTCACTTATTAGATGTCAAGATGCTCATATGCTAATTTAATTGGTAGACTTTTAAACACTTCTAACCTTTTTAAGCTTACACTGCGGGGTATGGTGGGGCTTGGGTTGGGCGTGGGTTGGGGCGGGTGCTGACACGTGGAATGGGAGCCCCCCCCCCCCCCCACTGCCTGGTACGTGTCCGCGGGGTATGGTGGGGCGTGGGTTGGGTGCACCGCGTGGCAGGGTAGTTTAAAAAAAAATATATACAAAATTTAAAAAAATCACACAAACATTCAAAAATTTAAAAATTCAAAACTTTTGAATTTAAAAAAGCCAACGGTTTGAATTTAAAAATTCAAAACTTTTGGGATGGCCCGCTATGACGTGGCGGGTGAGCCAATGATATTCAGCCAACTAGGATGGCCAAACCGCCCCACGCCCGGCTTGAAACCCATGTCCCAAGGGCCACGCCGAAACCCATGCCCACCCGGGGTGGTGGCTTGGGCGTTTTCCCCCTACCCACGCCCAAACTCCCGCCCCATACACCGCAGTCTTAAATACTCTGTTATTGTCACTTAGGTTATAGCCTAATGGTAAGAGAAATTATCTTTTATGGGAAGACCAAGCTTCAATTTTTTGGAGGTGTAAGTATTTAAGGGGAAAAAATTAGTCGTTCAAAAAAAATAATGTGTTATTAAAATTTGAACATATGTTTTGATTCCAATTTGAGTCACACTATAAAATCGAACCGATCGAACCAAGCACAACACAATGAAATTGATTACCTGATTACTTTGCTTTTGATGTATATCTATCACAATGATAGTACAATAAATATTATATTAATAAGAAAACTACAAAAAACGAATATCGTAATGCGATGTGTCGCTTGCGCTGCATCGCACAGCCATCATGCTAGTTATTATATAATACACTAGGTTATAGACCCATGGATTACACGAATTTGTACAATATAAACGTTGTAATATATAATCTTTAAAATAACTTTATATAACTAACGACATATGTTAATTAGTGATGAAACTTTATATAAACGAATTTTCATGACCATATGATAGGTCACACAACTAACATTAATTTATCACAAAAACTGACATATGTTAATTAGCAACACAACACTGAAATACCATGATAGCGCTGTATTATGAATGAAGTTACGAATTACGTTACAAATAATAGTGTATAAAAATAATATTAATTTTATTATAGTGTATCTTTTAAATATAATTTTTATTTAAAATAAATATATAAGGCCTCAATTCTATTTACAAAATTCATTATATAAGTTCTTCCTTTTCTCTTTACCGGTAAAAAGCCAAATTTGTTGTTATAATATAAATGAGATTTGTTATTCTTACTGATAATTGTTATGCGGATTTAATTAATAATTATTTATTATAAAGTTATAATATACATTAACGGTTTATATATGATGAATAAAAATCTTTTCGTTATTAAAGGTTAACTCACTATGTTCAAAAATGGGTAAAAAAGAAAATTAACAATATTAAAAAATGGTTTTAGGGTTACAAAGGGATTTAGACGGGAAAAAATTTGTGCGAATATATATATTTATATATTTGTTGTGTCTGTAAGACCCCGTTTATCATAGTAGATTTAATAACATAAGACCTTGCATTTTCTGCCAAAAATTTAGAGTTTACAAAAACTTTCGAGATTTTGGAAGTTTATCTAATTACAACATTCACGTATTAATCCTACTAAACAACATTTGAGACAAAAACTACAAGTGTTTACATAGTTTTAAAACAAAAGATCAAGTGCGGAAGCGTTGAATTGTGTGTTCGGTTCGACTAGATGGCTTGATCATCATCCTACTACTTGATATACCTGGAAACTAAAAATTTTAGACAACCATTAGTAAAATGATTCTTAAATTTAAAAGAGAAATTTAATATTCAAGACTGGGCTCTACCGTAACTTACGGTAGCACCGTAAGTTACGGTGGCCACTGGAAAGTTATGGTCTGCCGTAAGGCAGTAGATTTGCACCGTAACAATTTACTGGCTACCGTAAATTACGGTAGTCACCGTAATTTACGGTAGCTGCTGTACATGCTTTCTTGTTTTTGCAGTTTTGCTGATTTATTTCCTGCATCAATGTATTTTACTTTTGATCAAGATTATTAATTAACTAAGCTAATTACCCATACACGGATTTTTTTATCAATGATAATGCTTGGCTACCCTCACGAGGAATTGCCTACGGAATGGTTTACAAGCTTGTTTCCAAGGCTTCGAGTTTGCCCTTTTTATGCTAATTAACATGTTTAGAATTTCTGAACCTTAACTCCCACATTAGGAGTTAAGTTTCTCAACTAGCTCAGCGTATTCGCTACACGGCTTACGCTTGGTTTATAACCATTCATCGTGTTTACTATTAAACTTGTTTTGACCCGTTCTACTTGTCTAAGACGCAAAGTCACTTCCGTGACGTATTGGTCTATCTTGTTTACCATGTTTTCAAAACTACAACATAAGACTAATAAATAATTTTAATGTAACGAAACGGTAATTTCGTACCTTTAGAGCACGCCTTTCCCCCGTGAATTCCCTCCGGCTTGTCCGCTTGATGATCCGGACTCTTTGCCTAGAAAATTCAGTTTACAGCTTGTTTAGAATTCTTTTCATGACCATAATCACATCATTGTGAAACATGATCAAATCTGCGTTTTCATCCTATTTTTAACATTTAAATCCTCACTTAGGCATTTCAACAAACACCTAACGGGTCAGATTCTTCTATAATTATTACCAAGTTCATGATTTGTAATTAACATCTAATTTCACTAAATTAGTAAATTTCACATACATCTTGACATCTATATTTCTGAATTTACTTTACCAATTCAGATTTCACTATAACAATAGTCATAATTCTAGTATTCATCAAGTTTCCTTCAAGCTCATTAGTCTCCTAACATGTAAACCCCAAACCTTACAAACATGATGCAAAGTTTTCACAAGGGATCACCTAGGGTTTGACTCTAGACATCATATTAATTCAACATTCATTCATGCATGGCATATCTAGGCTCAATTTCAGTTTTTCACAATTAACCTAGAATTCATGATGGATCAAAGTACCAAGATTTTACATACCTTTTGATCCTTGCGACGAGGTGATTACTAATTTGTGTTTAGAATTCGATTTGGGACGGATTTGAGGCTTCAATTTTGCAAATTTTAGTGTGAAGCTAGGGTTTGGAGAATACCCTGGTCGCCCCCTTCCTCTTTTTCGACCAGACACACCCAAAATGGTGTGTTTGGTGAGTTTTGTTACAAATCAGCATTTAACTTTCATTCTTTGACAAGTTTAGTCCCTCACTTATCATCTAGCTTTAAGTACTAGTGTTTTTAACCTAGTGTTAGTTATTTCTAGGCTTGTAATTTTAACTAGGTTAAAATTTCTAAATGGTCAATTCTTGTTTATGAAATCCTTAAATTTCTAATATAAAGATTTATATTTTCGGGGTGTTACAAGTCCACCCCCCTTAAAAAGGGTTTCGTCCCCGAAACCGAATTACGTACCAAATAAAGTCGGGTAAAGCCGTTGCATCTCTTCCTCGGACTCCCACGTAGTGTCCGAGCCTTTTCTATGCTCCCATTTGATTTTGACTTGGTCGATTTGTCTATTTCGTAAGTGTTTGACCTTTCGATCTAAAATCTCCACTGGTCTCACAGCATAATTCAGACTATTATCCACTTCGATATCATCGTAATGGATATAGGCTGTTTCGTCCGCTAAGCACTTTCGTAATTGTGACACGTGAAACGTGCCATGAATCCCACTTAGTTCTTCCGGTAGCTCAAGGCGGTAAGCTACCTTGCCAACCCTTCCGATGATTTTAAATGGACCGATAAACCTCGGGCTTAACTTCCCCCTTTTTCTGAATCTAATAACGCCCTTCCATGGGGAAACCTTTAGCATGACCATGTCGCCAATCTGGAATTCGATTGGCCTATTCCTTTTATCAGCATACGCCTTTTGCCTATCTTGAGCCGCTTTCAAGTGTGCCCGAACTATATCGATCTTTTCATTTGTGGCTCGTACGATATCTTGGTGGGCGAGTTCACGTGGACCCACTTCACCCCAACATACCGGGGTTCGGCACTTTCTACCATAGAGCATTTCGTACGGTGCCATTTTAATACTAGATTGGTAGCTATTATTATACGAAAACTCGACTAACGGTAGGTGGACATCCCAACTTCCTCCAAAGTCAATTATACACGCCCGTAGCATGTCCTCCAGTGTTTGTATTGTTCTTTCACTCTGTCCATCGGTTTGAGGATGGTATGCAGTGCTAATGAAAAATTTGGTTCCCATTTGCTCTTGGAAATCTCGCCAGAAATTTGAAGTAAACCGGGTATCCCTATCAGACACGATGGATACCGGCACCCCATGACGTGCTATTATTTCATTAGTGTAAACTTCTGACATCTTTTCTGACGTGTAAGTCTCACGGATCGGAATGAAGTGAGCACTTTTCGTCAATCTATCCACCACTACCCATATGGCATCGAAACCACGATTTGTCTTAGGCAACTTGGTTAATAGATCCATTGTAATATGTTCCCATTTCCAAACCGGAATTTCTAACGGTTGGAGTTTGCCGTATGGTTTCTGATGCTCCGCCTTGACTTGTAAACATGTCAAGCATTTTTCTACATACTTCGCCACATCCCTCTTCATTCCAGGCCACCAATAATTTTGTTTTAAATCATTGTACATCTTGGTCGCGCCCGGATGAATTGAATATCGGGATTTATGAGCTTCATTAAGTAGAAGCGCCTTCACCCCACAAGTATGTGGAACCCATATCCTTCCGGATCGAGTCTTCAACCCATTATCCCCATCCGACAAATCTTTCAATTGACCGATTATTCTTTCTTTCTTCCAATTCGCTTCTTTCATTGCTTCTAATTACGCCTCTCGAATACGTTCAAGTATACCCGAGGTCACCACGAGTTGCATCGATCTTACTCGTATTGGGACATAGTCCGCTTTTCTGCTCAGAGCATCCGCCACCACATTAGCCTTTCCGGGGTGATAATGTATTTCACAATCGAAGTCCTTCACCGTTTCTAGCCATCGCCTCTGTCGCATATTTAACTCCTTCTGATCTAAGAAGTATTTCAAGCTCTTGTGATCGGTGAATATGGTGCACTTTACCCCATATAAGTAGTGCCTCCATACCTTTAAGGCAAATACCACCGCAGCCAACTCAAGATCGTGCGTGGGATATTTCTTCTCGTGTATCTTCAATTGTCTCGAGGCATAAGCTATAACTTTGCCCCGTTGCATCAAAACGCATCCGAGCCCTGATAGTGAAGCATCCGAATATACCACCATGTCTTCGACTCCGTCCGGCAATGTCAGTACCGGAGCTTGAGTTAACTTCTCTTTTAGTGTTTGAAACGCCCTTTCTTGATCTACACCCCAAATGAACCTTTCTTTCTTCCGGGTTAATTTTGTTAGCGGTGACGCAATCTTGGAGAAATCTTGAATGAATCTCCTATACTATCCCGCAAGTCCCAAAAAGCTTCTAATTTCTGAAGGGTTCTTCGGGGGACTCCATTTTGACACGGCCTCGAACTTTGACGGATCCACCAATATTCCGTCGGCACTTATGATATGGCCAAGAAATTGTACCTCTCGTAACCAAAAGGCACACTTAGAGAATTTCGCATACAACCTTTCTCGTCTAAGCGTCTCTAACACCTCTTGTAAGTGGTGTGCATGTTCAGCTTCGCTTTTCGAATACACCAAAATGTCATCGATAAACACGATGACTGACTTATCCAACATAGGCTTACAAACCCGGTTCATGAGGTCCATGAAAGCCGCGGGTGCATTTGTTAGCCCAAATGACATCACGAGGAATTCGTAATGTCCGTATCTTGTGCGGAAAGCCGTCTTCGGTACATCTTCTTCTTTGACCTTTAGTTGGTGATACCCAGATCTAAGGTCAATTTTTGAAAACCAGTTCGCACCTTGTAATTGGTCGAATAAATCATCTATTCTCGGAAGCGGGTATCGGTTCTTTACTGTGAGCTTGTTTAACTCCCGGTAATCGATACACATGCGCATGCTCCCGTCTTTCTTTCTCACAAACAATACCGGTGCGCCCCAAGGAGACACACTCGGCCTTATGAATCCCTTGTCAAGCAGGTCTTGAATTTGGGACATCAACTCTTGTAATTCCGACGGTGCGAGTCGGTACGGGGCTTTTGCCACGGGTTTCGCGCCCGGAATCAATTAGATCCCGAACTCTATTTCCCGTTCAGGCGGTATCCCCGGTAAATCCTCCGGAAACACATCTTCATAATCTCGTACTACCGGTACATCTCCAATCTTTCGTGATTCTTTTTCGGGCTCATTAGCGTATATCATGAATGCCTTGCATCCTCGCTTCATAAGCTTGTGAGCTTTCAACATTGAGCATACTATGGGGTTGCCTCCTTTTTCGCCATAAATGGTGACGTGTTTCCCGCTCGGAGATGTTAGTTTTATCTCTTTACGAAAACACACGACCTTTGCATGGTGTTGAGATAGCCAATCCATCCCAACGACTACTTGAAATTCTCCCATTGACATCGGGATTAGGTTTATCAAATATTCTTCTTCGTCAATGCTCAGTTTACAGTTTTCACATACATCACAAACAATAAAGCTCTTGTTATTACCTATCTCTACTTCTAAGGGCACAGGTAATTTTGTTAGAACAAATGAAGGATGTCGAATAAATCCATATGAAACAAAAGATTTATTCGCACCCGTATCAAATAACACGCGTGCAGGAATCGAATTTACAGCAAATATACCTGAGACCACGTCAGGTTCAACCTTCGCTTCTGCGGCGGTCAATTGAAAAGATCTTGCCTTTGCTTTTGGGGCTTCACCTTTCGGGTCCTGCCCATCCTTCTTTCCAACCAGTTCCGGGCATTCCGACTTTTTGTGACACGTTCGATAACAATTGTAACAAACCGTCACTTTCTCCGGGCACGATATAGCCATATGTCCCGTTTTTCGGCATATGGGACAAGGCTTATCCTTGTAACGGCATTCGCCTTTGTGACCCTTTCCGCAGATTCTGCAACTTGGCGACCCGCCTTTCGTATCAGATTTCTTTGCGGTTTCGTTTGTTCGTGCCTTCTTAGCAGGGCTTGGGTTTACATCTTGTGCTTTCCGTTCACCCCGTTCAATGCTCTTTTTCAGTTCGATCTCCCTTTCCCGAGCAGCATTTATGATCTCGGTAAGGGTCTCGTATTTGGAAGGGGTGATAAATTCCCTATACTCAGCACTCAACATGTTATGGTAGTAGTATATCTTTTGTTCTTCATTTGTCACTAGATCGTCGCAAAATTTCATCTTATCCATAAACGTTGCCGTAATCTTGTCTATGGTCTCACCCTTGTGCCTAAGTTGCATGAACTCCTCCTTGATTTTATTCATAACCGCCTTGGGGCTATGATGTTTAAGAAATGGCGTCTTGAATTCTTCCCATGTCATGACCTTAGCAGCTTCAATACCGATTTCTCTCTTTTTGTTATCCCACCAATCTTTCGCTTGACTCCTTAATTGACCCGTACCATAGGCTACGTAGTCATCTTCATCACAATGGGTCCTCTCGAATACCCCTTCGATATCACTTAGCCATCGTTGGCACACTATTGGATCAACCTCCCCATTATATATTGGTGGTTTACAGGCCATGAATTCCTTGTATGAACAAGGCTTTCGTCCTCCATGCTTTTCCTTTGATAAATTTGAATCATCTTCCAATTTCTTGATTCTCTCTTCTACTATTGATAAAACTGTATTTTGAATTTTATCAATAAAGCCCGACAAACTGTTTTCGATCGCCTTTCCAACCTCTTCGGCAATCACTTCCCTCATTTGTTCGGTGACTCTTGGCACCGCATTATCATTACCTCCTTCTGCCATCTCTATTTCTGAAATGTTTACATAGGTTGTTAAACATTCCATCTATAACACATGCTTTACTTGTTTTGATTCAATCAAGTTCATATCTTGATTCAATCGTTCTTGTTTTGATTCAATCAAGTTCATAACTTGATTCAATCGTTCTTGTTTTGATTCAATCAAGTTCATAACTTGATTTAATCATTCTTGTTTTGATTCAATCAAGTTCATAACTTGATTTAATCATTCTTGTTTTGATTCAATCAAGTTCATAACTTGATTCAATCGTTCTTGTTTCATGCATTTCTTGTATTTGAGTGAGCTTACACACTCTTTTCATGCATATTTGTTCATGATCTATTTCTATATTCTCTAATTTCTACTTAAACGATTAACTCTTACCGGATGCTTGATCAAGCTTGAACCGAACACTTCTTGACAACCTTGAGCTCTGATTACCAACTTGTAAGACCCCGTTTATAATAGTAGATTTAATAACATAAGACCTTGCATTTTCTGCCAAAAATTTAGAGTTTACAAAAACTTTCAAGATTTTGGAAGTTTATCTAATTACAACATTCACGTATTAATCCTACTAAACAACATTTGAGACAAAAACTACAAGTGTTTACATAGTTTTAAAACAAAAGATCAAGTGCGGAAGCGTTGAATTGTGTGTTCGGTTCGACTTGATGGCTTGATCATCATCCTACTACTTGATATACCTGGAAACTAAAAATTTTAGACAACCATTAGTAAAATGATTCTTAAATTTAAAAGAGAAATTTAATATTCAAGACTGGGCTCTACCGTAACTTACGGTAGCACCGTAAGTTACGGTGGCCACTGGAAAGTTATGGTCTGCCGTAAGGCAGTAGATTTGCACCGTAACAATTTACTGGCTACCGTAAATTACGGTAGTCACCGTAATTTACGGTAGCTGCTGTACATGCTTTCTTGTTTTTGCAGTTTTGCTGATTTATTTCCTGCATCAATGTATTTTACTTTTGATCAAGATTATTAATTAACTAAGCTAATTACCCATACACGGATTTTTTTATCAATGATAATGCTTGGCTACCCTCACGAGGAATTGCCTACGGAATGGTTTACAAGCTTGTTTCCAAGGCTTCGAGTTTGCCCTTTTTATGCTAATTAACATGTTTAGAATTTCTGAACCTTAACTCCCACATTAGGAGTTAAGTTTCTCAACTAGCTCAGCGTATTCGCTACACGGCTTACGTTTGGTTTATAACCATTCATCGTGTTTACTATTAAACTTGTTTTGACCCGTTCTACTTGTCTAAGACGCAAAGTCACTTCCGTGACGTATTGGTCTATCTTGTTTACCATGTTTTCAAAACTACAACATAAGACTAATAAATAATTTTAATGTAACGAAACGGTAATTTCGTACCTTTAGAGCACGCCTTTCCCCCGTGAATTCCCTCCGGCTTGTCCGCTTGATGATCCGGACTCTTTGCCTAGAAAATTCAGTTTACAGCTTGTTTAGAATTCTTTTCATGACCATAATCACATCATTGTGAAACATGATCAAATCTGCGTTTTCATCCTATTTTTAACATTTAAATCCTCACTTAGGCATTTCAACAAACACCTAACGGGTCAGATTCTTCTATAATTATTACCAAGTTCATGATTTGTAATTAACATCTAATTTCACTAAATTAGTAAATTTCACATACATCTTGACATCTATATTTCTGAATTTACTTTACCAATTCAGATTTCACTATAACAATAGTCATAATTCTAGTATTCATCAAGTTTCCTTCAAGCTCATTAGTCTCCTAACATGTAAACCCCAAACCTTACAAACATGATGCAAAGTTTTCACAAGGGATCACCTAGGGTTTGACTCTAGACATCATATTAATTCAACATTCATTCATGCATGGCATATCTAGGCTCAATTTCAGTTTTTCACAATTAACCTAGAATTCATGATGGATCAAAGTACCAAGATTTTACATACCTTTTGATCCTTGCGACGAGGTGATTACTAATTTGTGTTTAGAATTTGATTTGGGACGGATTTGAGGCTTCAATTTTGCAAATTTTAGTGTGAAGCTAGGGTTTGGAGAATACCCTGGTCGCCCCCTTCCTCTTGTTCGACCAGACACACCCAAAATGGTGTGTTTGGTGAGTTTTGTTACAAATCAGCATTTAACTTTCATTCTTTGACAAGTTTAGTCCCTCACTTATCATCTAGCTTTAAGTACTAGTGTTTTTAACCTAGTGTTAGTTATTTCTAGGCTTGTAATTTTAACTAGGTTAAAATTTCTAAATGGTCAATTCTTGTTTATGAAATCCTTAAATTTCTAATATAAAGATTTATATTTTCGGTGTGTTACAGTGTCTGTAACCATGTAGGTGTGTATGAGCCAATGTGAGTCTCGCCCACTTGGTATATAAAAACTTGCCTCTTAAAGGGGAGATCTCAGATTCAAAAATGAGCAAAATGAATATTTTAGTATAGTTAGTGTAAAATAGAGTAGAAGTACCATTTGCCATTAAAAAGGTACTCCAAAACATTATAGAGAACGTCAAGGTTTTAAAATACCATTTTTGCGTATTTGGTGTAAAATAGAATAGGAGTATCATTTACATGTTAAAAAAAACTAAAAATATATTGCATATTTTTTAACTCTATTCTACTGAAAACACATTTATTGATCACAAATCGGTGTAGCTATAAAACCTTAATATTCTCTCATCTATAAATTGAAAGGTCTCATATCGCTATAACTTCAAAATATTAAATTCTTCCGTCTATAATTTTAAAACAGAGTTGAATAAATTTTAGTCTTTTTGCAAGATGTCCTCTCGGTTAGTTGCTCTTTTTTAGCTTTTATTTAGATATTAGAAAAACTCATATATCGATTTTATATATAACTAGGATTTTGACCCGTTGCGCGTTGCGGCGGCGTCAAAAGTTAAAGTAACTCGTATTTATACTGTATATTTGACCTGAATCTTTACTTAAAAAAATTACATTGTCATTGAATGAAAATGTATTATATTTGACCCGACTTGCTTTCAAATACAGTTTACGAACGTACACAAAATAAGTATAAAACGTATTATTTTTTACCAGACTTGCTTGAGAAAAAAGTTTATGTCAAAACATGAGCCATTTACGTTCGATTTGGGTTGGAATTGTGTTGTAGCTCAAAAGGATCATAAAAAAGTCACCCCAACCAAACACGCCCAACCTAAAAGCATATAAATATTGCACATGGACCTAAGGAAACAAAAAAGAAAAGCTGAAGGGCCATGGGAAAAAATAGCAGGGACCATACACGTTAAAATAACCGGCATTTCTATTTAAGTTACACTTAAGATTTGATATTCATTGAAGATCAAAATACTCCATCTTTGCTACGACGATATCAAAACACTACCTTTAATAATTCTGGGATTAAACTTTAGATAGCACTGCAATTTCTTGCCCATGACATCTTGTAATGTTTGCAATTTCTCTTGTGGAATCACCTTTATTTATAATTTAATCGTGACATTCTGGTTTCTGTATGAACAAATGTATACAATCCTGAAAGAAAACTGAATCGGTTTGAATGCAGCACAAAAAAAATTACAATCTTTAGGGAACTTTAGATCAAAATAACTAAAATTGGGATTTCACAATGGCAGTTACGAATATTACATTTTATTTAATGTGAATCTTCAAATTACAATAATCACTTTTAAACAACATTCAAACAACGTAATCAAAAAATTCAAGACTCCAGGAAAAATCCAACTTATTAGGAAACATATACTATCAAATATCATGAACCAATAAAATCCCATCTTCCGGTTGGCGCAAACCACCACATTAACATGACATTTAATCAAGAACTTACTTGCCATCATATACTTTGGCATGTGCATCTCCAATCTTTGGGCCAAAAAAATGCTTCGGATCAATCAACCATTTGCTTCAAAACAAAACTCCCCTGCCCGAGTAAAACCCAATTCTGGAACCTACCATCCTCCACTCTCTATCTTCAAACCCTCACTGAGGACTTAACACAACACACATTGAGGACAAACTTTCAAACCCACATCTTTAAGTTAAAACCACAAAATATTGAAACATATTTTATTATCAGGAGTTTATTTCAGATTAACCTTACATGAAACAAAATCCCAAATATTCAATTTTTATTTCCAATACAACAAATCCGTCAAAATCAAAGAAACCCATTGCAAAGCTTCACTTAAAGAATCACCGCCCCATAGTAACGTACTATCTCGGGAACTCTTCATAAAATTCCACTAACGCAAACCGTATCTAGACCAGAATCGTGTAAAAAGCAAAAAAGTTAAGTGTCAATCTTACCTAGCCTGAAGCTGTTACAGAGGTTTGGCTGAAGGAAAAAGGCAAGATTAGGAGTTGAGCAGCCGGCGGTGGCGGAATCGAGCCACCAACACCTCCAATCCCCGGCGGTGCTAGCGGCGGTCCTCCGCTGGTTCCAGGCGGAGCAATTGCTCCGTTGTTGTTCCACATCTCCGGTCCGGAGTTGTTCCACATCGTTCGCTATGTTCCTAAACCCTAACCATAAAAGCCTAGGTTTGGAACAGTTTACACCGGTGTGATTGATCGTTTGTGTGATAGTTGTGATTGATGGGATGATTGTTTGAAGTGAAATTGGTTGAGATATGAGATATTTTGAGTGGTTCAACGGCGGTTTGTGCTAGGGTTTTGGATCTGAGTGATATGTTTCAGTGGAAACGAAGGGGGAAATAGAAGTGAGGAGAAATAAGGGGGTGTGTATATAATGAAGGGTGAGGCGGTGTAAAAGTTGAGGACGTAAAGACAAAGGTCCTCCACCGACCTTTGTCTTTAAGATTATATAAATCTCATATATAGATGACAGCTTTTTTGTAATTTAAAGCATTTTATTTGTAAGAAGTAATAAAATAATAGGTTTTAACTATAGATCATTTATGTATTTATTTAATCATAAATTAGAATTGATATTATATTATATAATAATAATTAGTATATTATTAAAGAATTAAACAAGAGAATGCCACGTGGCATTTATTGGATTCTATTAAATAAGAGAATGCTCATTTATGTATTTATTTAATCATAAATTAGAATTGATATTATATTATATAATAATAATTGATATATTATTAAAGAATTAAACAAGAGAATGCTATGTGGCATTTATTGGATTCTATTAAATAAAAGAATGTCAGACTTTTATTGGATTCTTTTATTAGTATTAGATTTGAAGGGCGTAATTGTACCTTAAAGTTTAAGGCACTTATGACAAATTTTACTGCGTAGGGTACAATTGCTCTATGTACTAGTTCTCTGATTGCCCTTATTTAATAAATTTTTCTTAATTAATACATTATTACTTAATACACTCCTCACATGAGATTATTTAATTTACTACATTAAGTTTTATCTTATTTATAATACTGTTTTAAATTAAGATTAAAATTTACATATGTTATTTGTATTTTATAACTAAATAAACTATTTAAATTAAATATTATCTTATTTAAATACGTAAGGTTATACTAATAATAATATCACAATATAATCAGTGTTTATAGTAAGTCGAGTTAGATTGTGTTCTTTAAAAGATATGTTGCATCGCGCATACTAACCCACTAGTAACAAATTATGTACGACATTTAGCTAGAGGATAAATAAAGCATTTAATATTGGGTTAAATAAAGTAAGGGCAAATTCCTCTGTTTGTCTTTTAATATTAAGTAACTTTGTTAGAAACATATGTATTACACCGGTTGAGTAACAAAAACGATACAATTTATAAATCTTTAAATACTTTTTATGATTTAAATTATATATTATGTATAATAATAAAAAATAAAAAGTTGTAGTTATAATTCATAAATCTCCAATTTTCTTTGTATATAATATCTGATATTTTATTGATAATTTTATAATCTTTATCTAAAATTAATAGTTTTTATCTAAAAGAGTTTGGATAAAAACCGGATGATATTGCAACGTACTCTTAACTACCATAACAAGCCACTCTCCGCTCACCCCCCCCCCCCCCCAAACAGCATGTAATTTTTAAAAAAATAATGATAAAAAGGACAGGAGCCAGACGTTGGTAAGAGAAAACACAAACATTAGCGGTTAATATGTAAGAACCAAAAAGTATATTAGCGCAAACTATTGTTGTTATTTGATATGTATAATAATATGTAGTCGGCAAATTAATGCACATTTATTTTTTCAATTTGATCTTACCTAGCTATACAATCGTTTTCAATTTGTAAATTTAAGAAAAATATAATTGAACAATTTAATTGATGATTATAAATGTATTTTGAATTAAAAACTCTAATGATAAAAATTTGAAACGAATTATTAATTAAGTTGTCTAAAATAGTGAAGTTGATTTAAATCGTAAACTAAATTTGTTGACTTAAACAATAGGATAAAATGTTTTGACAAGATAAATAGTTCAGGAGACATGAAATTGTCATGTGACAAACTATAGATCCCGTATAATACACGAATTTAAAGATAGAATTATGTAATTTTATAATAAGGTGTACACAAATTTATATAAATAAATTATTTTTCAGACATACTTCAAAGGAAAAATTACAAGTTTTGTCCTTTATCTTTATACCACTTTTCAGGCGGTGTCCTTTTTAACGAATGTTGACAGGCGGTGTCCTTTACTAGGTATTTTGTTGCAAATTTAGTCCTTTACACCCAACCCAGTTAAAAAACCTTGTTAATTGTTGGGTGTAAAGGACTAAACTTGCAACAAAATACCTAGGTAAAGGACTAAACTTGCAACAAAATACCTAGTAAAGGACACCGCATGTCAACAATTAACTGAATTTTTTAACTGGGTTGGGTGTAAAGGACTAAACTTGTAACAAAATACCTAGTAAAGGACACCGCCTGTCAACATTCGTTAAAAAGGACACCGCCTGAAAAGTGGTATAAAGATAAAGGACAAAACTTGTAATTTTTCCTACTTCTTCAAACTATAGTAATTTAAATTACATATTTAAATCTATAAATATATTCCTATGCTTATTCCATGAAATTCTAGACCGTTAATAATTCCAAAATAATTAATTATAAACAAAATAATTAAAATAAAATTCTTATCTAAATGCTTTAGACCTCTAAATAAATATTAGTTTTGATTAATATTGTTACATGAATGTATAATCTTACGAAAATTAGAATTCATAAGATATACATTTAACTATGATGATAAATAATATTATATATTCATTGAGGTGATTTTTTTCTTTATCTTTAGTTTTCTAAATATATTCCTCCATATATATAAGGAAGGGTTCAATTAAAAACCACTAGTTAGAGTGAAAACTCGAAAACTAACTAAAAAAGCCTAAAAACATGCCAATTTTTTTTTACAAATTTTCGTTACTTTTTATATATAAATAAACTTTTTTTCAAAAAAAAAACTTGTACTGCATATGTGTATTATTGCACATGTGCACTACAAAAAAAAGTTTTTTATATATAAAAAGTAGCGAAAATTTATAAAAAAAAATTGTTTGTTTTTTAGGCTTTTTTAGTTAGTTTTCGAGTTTTCACTCTAACTAGTGGTTTTCAATTGAACCCTCTCTTATATATATATATAGGAAGTGTAGAATACAAATCCCCTAATCATACATTACGTACGCGATCATAATAGCCCTACACGTGTCCTTGATTCAGTTTTCCTACATAAGGGTATATCAGACAATCCATTCAATCAGTAGAGGGCAAATTAGACAATTCCTTCAATAAGCAGATCACGAGTTCGTTACACCACTATCCCGATATTAATCGTATCAGTTTAATCGATTGTTGTTTTCAATGGATCCACATAGCAACACCGGACGAAACACAGGTGTTGATTTTGAAGACGTTGAATTCGTCAGTGAGCATTCCAATAGAAATTAATTTCGCATGTTATTATTTAAACGAATCGCATGTTATAAAAAGCATGAAATACAATTTCGCATGTTATACAAATTCACATTTTTATAATGTCCACTACTAGAAAATAGGTCTAATGCAACGTTTTAGAAGTAACCTTTTTCATATGAGTTGCATTTGACTCTAATGCGACATCGTCGAATATAAAGGTTGCATTAGAAGATCAAATGCAACCTTATTTCTAAAAAGTTGCAAAATTATATTAAATTTGCAACCTTTTTGTTAAAAAGTTACGGATTTTACTCAAAATTGCAACTTTGTTTCTTGAAAGATTGCAAATATTATTGAAATTGGCAACTTTTGTTATAAAGGTTGCAAAAAGCTCATAATGGTCTATTAGAAACTATAATTACTATTAAGAGCCAATACGGTCTATTAAGATAAGTACGATATATTATTGCTCACTCTGAAATAGGATGACTCACTAAACCCGATTTACCTATTTTAAAATATAATGCGACCCAATAAAGCCTATCAAAGTCCGTTAGAGCCATACACCACTAGAAAATAAGAATTTTGAGCGGTTAATAAAATAAATTTGGGCGGTCTATACCATGGAGCCGCCCAAAATAATGTTTCACAATCATAATCCCCTCCTAAAACCAATGTTTTAAAAATCGGTTTTTAAGTCATACCGGGTTGGGCTATAAAATGGTTCAACAGTTTGAACCAGATTGTATCGGGCGTTTAAACCGGGTTACTAGTTAACCCTATAAATTCTATAAAATATAAATTCATCTAAAAAACAATCCAATCTCAACTAGTATTTATGTAACTTATCATAATTTTATCTAAAAACAACTATTTTTATTGTAAACTATTAAGCATTTTAAGAATATTTTTATTAATTAAGCATTTTAAGAATATTTTTATTAGTTATAGACAATATTGCATTGTACGAGTTGAGTAACAATTTCAACAACGATAAAATATTTTGGAATATAAGGCAGTAGGTTAATTACCGGAAATATAGAAGATCAATATTACCTTAATATTGTATTTTATTAAAATTAAGAAATCAAATATTAAGATAATGCAAACCGGTACAACGGTTTGAACCGGTAGAACCGGATTTACTGCCGGTACATAAGACATACCGTATTCGGGTTTTACCGGCCTTTATCGTACCGGACTCGTGTCTAATATACGGTTTAACCGGTATAACCGGCCGGTTCGTACCGGTATTTAAAACATTGCCTAAAACAATTCCACACCGCCTAAAAACATACATGTTTGATAGACTCGTATTTTAGGCGATTTTAGTGTGAACCGCCCAAAAACCATCCATTCATTTTCGGTTTCCCTCCTTCCCTTCCAAAACTTCCCTATTTTCTAACCCTAAATAGCATAAGCCCCTCTTTCCCTTCATTTTCATCTCCCACCAAAGCTATGGCAACGAAACCTCCTATGAGCAGGTGGCTGACGAACAACCACAACTTCAATTCGGCAGCCCTCCAAAATTGGTTTTCCAACCCTAACATATGGTGATCGACTCTTAAATCAACGTTCAACAGGGATCTATCCCCTTTCTCTCTCTCTCTCTCTCTCATTTGGTGTAATCGATTCAGAATTGTTAGGTTAGAATGTTGTAATTTGTAGGGTTTTCTTTTTGTTTGTAGGGAGCCAGGGTTAGGGTATGTCCTGTTGTTCAAGATGATGATTCATTCCGCAGATTCGGTCTGTAGTTGTTCAAGAATCGACTTATTAGGTATGTTTTGTTGAAAAATGTGTGTGCCTTTGGCAATGATTAAACCAGGTACAACTTACAGTTAATTGATTTATATAAACTATTATTATGCTGAACGACACATTTGACACTAATATGTTGTTCTTTATAGCTATGGAAGCGATTCAAGGGTGGCGATGCGCCGCCTGAAGAACTGGGTGCGAGTAAAGACTACAATGCCAATATGGTCCCTAAGGCATGACTTGTTTTCTTTAAAATGGATAGTAGTTACTTCTACAGAGTTTCATTCCATCACATTGCACTCATCGTATTTTTTCGTTTGCAGTACATGATGGCTAATGGCACCTTAGTTCGTGTTCTAATTCACACGAGTGTCACAAAATACCTTAACTTCAAGGCGGTTGATGGAAGCTATGTGTTCAACAAAGGAAAGGTATGAGTACCTTCTTGCCATCTGCTCACAACACCTTTTATATATCTTTTAATTTTCGTTCAGGTTCACAAAGTACCTGCAACTGATGTGGAAGCACTTAAATCTCCTCTCATGGGGTTATTTGAGAAGTGTCGAGCTCGCAAGTTCTTTATTTACGTTCAGGATTACGATGATAATGATCCAAAATCACATGAAGGGATGGATGTCACAAAAGTACCAGCAAAAGATCTTATATCGTACCATCTTATCCTATTCTTTTTTCATTAACTGATTGATACATACCTGATTAAATGATCAAAAGCATGGTCTTTTAGTTTCACTGATACTATTTTCACACTTTGACTTGTTTTCTGTAGGAAAAATATGGACTAGACGATAATACTGTTGATTTTATTGGCATGCACTGGTATCATTACCGGTTTATCTTTGCTTAGGTATGTCATATGTTGCCAGTAGGTATGTTTTTCAAGGTTTGTTGCCAAGAGGTATGTTTTTCAAGGTCATGTTATATTTTGTCTTTGCTTAGGTTTGTCATCTCTCACCTCTGCTAGTTCTTGCATCTAGCTTTAGTTCGCGACTCTGTCTTTGCTTAGGTTTGTCATCTGTTGCCAGTAGGTTTGTCTTTGCTTAGGTTTATCGGTTTATAATCGAGCCAAGCCCGAGCTTGCCCTAGCTTGGCTTGGCTTGGCTTGGCTCGGCTCATGAACAGCCCTAGCAGGAGATGGAACAAGTATGGTCAGGTACACATTCTGCACTTGAGGGTTTTTTACTGTCACTAGATATTATGATCCGAAGACTTTTTTATTAAGTTTATACATGATACAATGTGAGAAGATAGTGGAGTGAATTTAAATCTTTAATTCAGTTTCTGAATGTACTTTGACATAATGTAATATGCTTTTTTTTTTTTTTACCTGGATCATACAACCCATTGAATTGAATAAAAAAATTTAAATGTGTTTGATTTACCAATCATATACTACTAGTTGGTAAAAGTTAGTAGATGGGCTTATTTCGGGTGTCAAAGCTGACTTGGTTTTGATTTCCCATTGATTTATGTACCATATTATGAATCAATCTAAAGATGACTTTGAAATTAATTATATTTATTCCAAAGGGACTAGCATTATCGAACCCTTTCACTCTTTATCATGCTTATCATATATGTCGAGTTAAACAATTATTTCAGTAGGACATGAACTTATGCAAGTAAATGTGGCGGGCAATATCATCTTCATCTTAAATGCAACATATCTAATATAATTTTTATTGGTGATTTGCAGAAGTGGTGATGTTGTGAAACAATATAAGAAGTGAAATCTGGTAGATAACTACCAAAGAAAAGGATAGCAATTTGTCTAAGCATTCTTTTATTTATGATTCCTGGTGCATGGTGTGTGTGGCACGATGATTCAGACGTCCTCACATAGATTAAGAAGTTGTTCGAAATTCATATGTGACCTGCTGTAAAGATGATGTATGGTTCGAAACCCATAAGGAGCTGTTACCAGTTCAGTGCGTGATGATAACTGAATAGAATATAATGAACCAAAACTAGGCTTTTCCTCCTTTTTTCAACATATGAGGTATTCAGTTAGAATTCTGATGTTATTGTTGTAGTTTTCTGGTGATCTACTTGTCAGTATTGGTCCCTATTTTGTTGACTAACTTGTTTGACTGTGACTTTTAGTGATGAGGAGCCAGCAAGGCAGAGCCTTTTGTAGAATCTACTGATGTGATTAATGCTGAATCTATTGAGGTTATTCAGTGCCGCATTTGTCATCAAGATGAAGAACATCATGATAAAGAAGAATGTGATGATGAAGAACATCATGATGAAGAAGACGAAGAAGTTGATGGTTTGATCAATGCTGGTGAATTTGATGTTTGCGGCATTTGTTTGGAAGCTGGGCTAGTAATAGAGATCGTCAAATTTGATGTGAAATAATGTTTTCAACGTATTAATGCCGCAAACATTCAAATTCACCAGCATTGATCAAACCATTCAGCATTAATACGTTGAAAACATTATTTCAATAAAAAAGAAATGGAAACATTCTACTCATTTCGATCTCCAACAGGCAGTCGTTTCATAACGTACTGCATCATAGCTTCCAAAATCGAGATTACGAGCTATTGTACCCAATGGTGCATAACTATGATTACGAGCTATTGTACCCAAAAATCGAGAGAACTCTCCAGCCACATCCTTCCCCTCAACATTTAATCATTGATTTGGCATTAATACGTTGAAAACATTATTTCACATCAAATTTGACGATCTCTATCAATGATATTTGTCATTATTTGTTCTAGCGTAATTACGATTCAATGTATATCGAATAATAGCAACAAAATTTATAGTACAAAGTTGCATTTGGGTATAAAAAGTTGCATTTGTTGTAACTAAAATTCGTAAAAAAAATGTTGCATTTAATGTAAAAAAAGGTTGCATTTTTTCTAATAAAAAGAAAATAATAGTTGCATTAACTCTAAAAAAATGTTACTTTTTTGTAACTAAACCATGTTGAAGGTTGCATGTATGTGTAAAAAAAGTTGCATTTGAGTGAAAAAAAAGTTACATTTTTGTGACTAAAATATAAAAAAAAAAGTTGCATTTGAGTGTTATAAAAGTTGCATAGAAAAAAAGTTGCATTTGTATACTAAAAGCAACACTTAAAAAAAAGTTGCATAAGGCTCTAAAAAGGTTGCATTAGATCTAATGCAACTGCTTCTAATGTAGCCCCCAATAAAAAGTTGCATTAGGCCTAATGCAACTTTTTCAAGGCTTAATATAACATTTTTTAGGGGTTACCCTAGCTTCGTTTTCTTGTAGTGGTCGCATGTTATACAATTTCACATGTTTATAATGTTGCATGTTTACAATTTAGCATGTTATACAATTTAGCATGTTATACGACTTAGCATGTTATACAATTTAGCATGTCATACAATGTTGCATGTTATATAATTTAGCATGTTACACAATTTAGCATGTTATACAGTGTAGCTATTATCCAATTTAGCATGTTATACAATTTAGCATTTATACAATTTAGCATGTTTTACAATGTTGCATGTTAGATAATTTAGCATGTTATACAATATACAATTTAGCATGTTAGACAATTTAGCATGTTATACAATTTAGCATGTTATACAATTTCATGTTATACATTTTCGCATGTTGTTCGCATGTTATACAATTTCACATGCTGTTATGGAAACCCAAATTCGCATGTTAGTTACAAGTATTCACATGTTAGTTACAAATTCGCATGTTATACATTTTGTATGTTAGTTACAAGCAATGTTGCAGAAATCGGCCTAGGCGGCCGATTAATCGGCGCCTAGGCGCTAGTTGGTGGGTTACTGCCTAAATTTAAGCTAGTCGGTAAAAGTAGGACAAAATCGGTAAAAGTCGGTCAAAATCGGACTAATCGGGCCCATGTTATTTGACCCAATAAACCTAATTTTTGAAACCTGGCCCATGGTTTAAAGCCCAAATTTTAGTTATAAACCTATTTTAACATTTAAGTTTAGGTATTTTAACATTTAACCCCCTCTATCTTTCACTAGTTTACATATGGTTCCTAAACTTTTAAATTTGTTAATAAAAAGTATAAAGTTATCTCCTAAACTTGTAAATATATTAATAAAAAGTATAAAGTTATCTATAGACTATATATATAAAAAAATTTGTAAAATTATACTTAAAAAGTCCAATCCGATTAATCTAATTAATCCCGGATTAATCCCTAGGCGGTACCTCACCGCCCGACTAGCGCCTTCTACAACATTGGTTACAAGTATTCGCATGTTCGATTTGTGGTCGGTCATTGTTTTTCTTGCTCTGTTACTCCGGCACAACTGACATGAACAATCACATCAAAATTTTTATTATTCTAGTAAACATTGTTGTCGATTGGAGATATAATACCTCCCAAAGCTGTTGTAGTTGTCATAATCGTCGGATGAACAGTCGATTGGATGAAATCGCACCGGTGGACGTCGATTGCAGAAGAGTCGGTTGGAGAAGAAGAAGGTACCGAACGAAATTACTAGGATTTTGATAGAGGAATTGTCAATTTTATCCTTCGCGGTTGGTTTTATGTATATTAATTTGATTAATTTAATTATATAAATTAATTTCGTAGCGTTCAATAGATAGAAGATCGGACGGTTGGGCTTATCGCATACATAATGTAGAATAAGAGGCATTGTACGTTAACCGGGCTCTATATATATATATATATATATATGGGAAAGTGAATATGGTGCTGTTACACACCTAAGCTTAGGTGCAAACCCCTTAAAACTACGTAGTTTTGTTAAACAAAACTAAAATAAGTTAATATTCTTTTTCTTTTTATTCCCTATTTCCATTCTAATTTCACAGCATTCATCTTTATAATCTGGGATGATGAATTCAAAAACAACCCTCGAAGCTCATAAATCAAAATCCAAATGGCTGGCAACTTCTAATAGAGATGGATAAAATTAACATTAAAGTCAAACACTGAAAAGTAATTTGATAATGTAAGAATTTTTGGTGGAATTACGCAGCTATTGTAATCTTCATATTTTAATCTCAAATTTAATTTGAAGTTGAAAATTCAATAGACATATATTCTGGTTTAACAGAGGAGCAATTCAAGATAATGAATTCACTGATGTCACAAAGATATTTTGTGGAAACCCTAAACTTATTTTGATTCAATGGTTTGTATTAGATGCACTTAATCATGAAATACCACTATAATACATAAAATTGTAATCATGTGGAAATTCAGTCAAATCGTAAAATCAACATAAGAAGATGACAAAAAATTGTTAGTTGAAATAGAGCAAGAGCCATAAATATAAAGTGAAACTCGTTTCACACAAAACACTACTCAGTTTCATACTAATATTTCAAAGATGAATCGTGAACGCTCTGAAATTGGAACCGAAAAAGGGAATAAAAATAAAAATAGTAGCTTTTTTTAATTTTACTAACCAAAACTACGTAGTTTTAAGGGTTTCGTACCTAAGCTTAGGTGTGCAACAGCTCTATATTCACTTTCCCCATATATATATATATATATATATATATATATATATATATATATAGGGAGGAGCTCATGCGAGAACCACCCTTATTGCGAGAACCGCGAGAACCAATGTGAACACAACCTAAAATAGCTAAAAAAACCTAACCCCCCCCCCCCCCAAAAACCTAAACCCCCCACCCCCCCCCCCCCCCCCAAAAAAAACCTAACCCCCCCCCCCCAAGCTAAATGCTAAAAACTAAAACCCCCAAAAAACCTAAAAAAAACCTAACCCCCCCCCCCCCCAAACTAAAATACTAAAAACTAAACCCCCAAAAAATCTAAAAAAATAAAAAAAAAATCTAAATTTTTTTTTTTAATATTTTTTATGCTCAAATCGCTACTTTTAGTGGCAAAAAAAAAATAAAAAAAAATTAATTTTTTTTTTGCTTCGAAAAGTAACGATTTTTATATAAAAAATATAAAAAAAAATTGTGTGATTTTTAGCTATTTTTAGGCATTTTTGGTTGTGTTCACATTGGTTCTCGCGGTTCTCGCAATAAGAGGTGGTTCTCGCATGATCTTCTCTCTCTCTCTCTCTCTCTATATATATATATATATATATATAGGGGGCCGCTAAAATAAGAATCACCTCCAGTTGTAAGAACCGCGAGAACCTCTCTCCACCAATCATATTCCGCCAACAAAAAGGGTAATTTGGTCATTTACCCCAATTGTCAAATCCCTACCTCTCTCCACATTTAATATCACCAGCCTTTTTTAAAATGTCAGATTCCTTTTAAAACCCGTCTTTTGAAACTCATTCATTACTTTCTCACTGATGAAGATATAACTTTATTCAATTTTGTCTTTCTCTCCCCGTTTGAAACTCATTCATCACTTTCTTACTGATGAAGATTTTGATGAAGCAAATCTTCATCCTCTCTCTAAGCAAACTCTTCATCATCTTCATCAGATTTACAGGAAAGAGAGAGAGAGTAGACAGAGAAAGAGAGAGGGGGAGACCGGTGAACCCGTCAGGAACATAAAAACACCACCGCCGCCGGGTCCCTTTTGCTGAAATCCACCCGCTACCACCGCCGAGAGCGGTGACGACGGCACCGGTAACGCTTCGTCGGCTTCTGTCTCTCCACTGCATTTCTCTCATCTCTCTCTCTCTCTCTCTCTCGACTTTGTGTGTTTTCACCGTCGTGTGCCACCACCAGAGGGTGGTGGCCGGCTGCACTCTGTCCGGCAGAGCCCCGATTTCTTGAATATGATGTTTTTTTGAACGGCTGAGGTAATGGGGGTGACCGGTGGGATGCCGACAAGGTAGCGACGGCCAGTGGTGTGTTCTTGAATCTGATGGTATTTGGGTATGTTTAGGGGTTTGATCTGATGGTGGTGGGTTCTTCATGGGTATCTCAAAAAAAATGGGTATTGTTCTTGATCCTTGGGTTTCTTTTTGGAAGATTTGAAAAGTTTAGATTTTTTTGTGGGTTTTGTTGCATTTGTTGAGTCTTGGCACAGACAAAAGAAAGATGGGATCTGGAAAAAGTGAGTTGCACTTGTTTGAATGTTTTTTTTTAATGATGCAGGTTGTTTGAACGATGCCTTTGTATTCTTTGATTCTCTGATTCTCATAGGTTTTGATATGTTTGGATTGGGCGGCGATGATGAAAAAAAAAACGTAGATTTTGATGACGTTGGCGCGGCAAAGACGGTGGAGGGTAGGTTTTTGAACCTGCAACCCCACTTTTGCAGCCATTTTTGATTATCGGAAAATCTTAGCCAAGCCCTGTTTTTTTTTCGAGATACATATTGTTTTGATGTTGCTGGTTTTTTATTTTTTTTCCCAAGTCGATGATGATAACAATCTATCTGAGACACCTACCGAGTTTGCGATTTCTGGGTGCGTTCGTTTTTGCGTAAAAAAGTTTTTGTAAAAAAAAAACAGTTAAACCGTAAACTTTTTAACGTAAACCGTAAACTTTTTAACGTAAAACGTAAAAAGTTTTACGTAAAACGTAAAACGTAATTTTTTTTACGTAAAATTTAAAATGTAAAAATTTTAACGTAAAACGTAAAAAGTTTTACGTAAAACGAAAAACATAAAACGTAATTTTTTTTACATAAAGCGTAAAACGTAAAAAGTTTAACGTAAAAAAGTTAAAACCGGGGCGGAAAACGTAAAAAACCGGGGCGGAAAACGTAAAAAACCGATGCGTAAAACGTAAATAACGTTAACGTAAAAAACCGGCGCGTAAAACGTAAAAAACCGGGGCGTAAAACGTAAAAAACCGGGGCGTAAAACGTAAAAAACCGACGCGTAAAACGTAAATAACGTTAACTAAAAAAACCGGGGCGTAAATCGTAAAAACGACGCGTTGAAAAAACGACGCGTGAAAAAGCCGGGCGTAAAAAGGGCTCGTCAAAAAACGAGGCGTGAAAAGGCCGGGCGTAAAAACGTAAAACGTTAAACGTAAAAATCAGTGAATAAATCTGAATTTGAAAATGTTTTAATAAAAAAACTATGTTTAAAAAATAATTATCTAATATAATAATACCAAAAAGTAATAAAAAACAATAAAGTCAAAAAGACAAAATAGTGTAATTTTACTTAAATACCCTTTTGAATTATAATATTAAAGACATAATAAGACAAAAAATACTTAATATTATTTTTAAATACTTTTAAACTCATCCATCCATCTACGATCTAATGGCTAGAAAGTGGTTCTCGCGGTTCTTACAACTGGAGGTGGTTCTTATTTTAGCGGTCCCCTATATATATATATATAGGATGGGGTTCTAGAGTGAACACTAGTGTATTTGCGAACTGAGTGAACAAATCCTGGCCATTGATCTACACACGTGTATGGCCAGGATTTCATCATCAAATCGTAAAATCCACTAGTGTATTTCAACATCAAATCCTGGCCATTGATCTACACATGTGTATGGCCAGGATTAGTTCACTCAGTTCGCAAGCTACACTAGTGTTCACTCTTGAACCTAATCCTATATATATATATATATATATATATATATATATATGGGTGGGGTTCTAGAGTGAACACTAGTGTATTTGCGAACTGAGTGAACAAATCCTGGCCATTGATCTACGCACGTGTATGGCGAGGATCTCATCATCAAATCATAAAATACATTAGTGTATTTCAACATCAAATCTTGGCCATTGATCTACACACGTTAATGGCCAAGGTTAGTTCACTCAGTTCGCAAGCTACAATAGTGTTCACTCTTGAATCTAATCCTATATATATATATATATATATATATATATGACAAATAAGATTATATATTTATATCGATAAATAAACTAAAAATCTTAAGATTACGAATTAAGAAAAAAAATGATTTAAAATTGTGATTAATACATGAGAAGCTCATAAATATATAATCTTATTGAAGTTGAAAGTTTTTTCACGTAGATAAAAAGCATTTTCTTACAGAATTATAAACAAAAAAATATTATGTTACATTTATCTATGAGATTACGTAAAGCTTATTTATGGAAATTGTTGCAAATATGTCAATAACAATATATACGAAGCTAAAAGAACATCAATATTTTGAAATAAAAGTGACATATGATTTATCGTGGAGAAATTGCAATAATATAATTTATATTAATTGTTTTTATCGCTAATACTAATTTATAATATTTTATTATTCATTCATTGTCAAAATCTAATATATTTTTAGTATCCGAATATAACAAATCAAAAATATATATGTCCATAATATATAGTATGATGATATTATTTATATATAATATTAATATTAGGAGAAGAGATTTGATGATATTTTTTAATATATTTATTAAAATATAATAGGGATTAAGATAAGTGTAAGTGATTTTCATAAATTAAATTGAAAAATAAAAATAAAAATTGTAAGACTAAAGAAGCAAAATGCCATATGACATTTTTTACAATTGTTTATTAGTATTAGATGCTATGCAGCATTATTTACAATAATTTATTTATTAGTATTAGATTTATTCATGGCAATTCATATTGTTTTTAAAATTTTTCTTTTCCTTTTGGTTAATTTTTGATATGCAAATATGAGAGGCGGAATAAATGGACCATTGTGAGGAAGTTGAAGAAAAATGGTATTTGGTTAGTAAGTTGAATGGAATCACATACTAAACAAGGATTCTCATTCTCTCTAAATACCCTAAATTATTTATTCCATTCTCACATGATAACTAAAAGAGTTAATAGCCAAAATGGTCCCTGAGGTTTGCTCACTTTTGCCACTTTAGTCCAAAACCCAAATTTCTTACATCTGGGTCCCTGAGGTTTGCATTTTGTTGCCATTTTAGTCCAAATTTCAAATCAGGTCAGATTTCAAAAAAAAAACCTGGTTTTTGTCCTTTTCCTCAGGGGCATTTTGGTCATTATTCTTTTATTATAACTAATTATTAATTAAAAATAACTATATATCTCTCTATCTATCTCTCTCTCTCTCAGTTCCCCCAAAAAAACCCAGTTCATCTTCCCAACAAAACCCCACAGCCATCAACACCTCCCCCCTCCCACTACCACCCACCTGTCGCCGTCGTTCAACTGGTGGCGGAGCAACAGCCACCATGGAACTCCAGTGGTGGTCAAAATGGAAAACCCTAACAACTGGTCAATGGTGGAGCTTCAATCCCCAACAGAAGATGACTTCTTAAACCAAATCTAATTCCTCTGCAGATCATCACCACCACCTCCATTCTCCGGCCACCACCACCAAGCACCACCTTCATCATTCGTGATCAAAAACCCCTCATACGAAGAAGTTATTCAGTCCCAATCACAAACACCTTCACAGTCTCCCTTCAAATCTTCTCATACGAAGAAGTTATTCAGTCCCACCACCCCCACCACCGCATCATCCCCACCACCACCATCCCACCTCCACCACAAAACATCCTCATCGACAAAACAGGCAACGCCATCTCCACCTCCACCACCATCAAGTCCATCAATCTCCACCACCGCCATCTCCACCTCCACCACCATCAATCTCCACCACCGCCACCATCTAAAACTCCCCTTCACCCAGATTTCATAACTGAACCATCAAAATTAACAATAATCAAGCCACAATTAAACCTATACAAACACAAAACCCTAACAATTATATCTGCAATTCAGCCTTGCCACAAAACCCTATACAAACACAAAACCTGGTGTCTTGACGGTGGTGCCGACGGCGGCAGATGGTGGAGACGATGGCGGTGGTGGATCTGAAGCAAACCCAATTGAGATTGTCAAGATAACAACCCACAATTCATCGATTTCAAATTTTGATGCTGATTTAAAGTCGGATTTCAAGAGAGAGAAGAGAGAGAGACATGTGGCGGTGGTGAGATTGAGAGAAGAGAGAGAGAGACGGTGGTGTTGATGATGATGATGATCTTGACGGTGGTGCCGACGGCGGCGATGTTGATGATGATGATGATGATCTTGACGGTGGTGAGATTGAGAGAAGAGAGAGACGGTGGTGTTGGCGATGTTGATGATGATGATGGTCTTGACGGTGGCGGCGACGGTGGCGGTGGTGGTAGTTTAGAGAGAGAGAGAGAGAGAGCAGTGACATGTTGAGAGAGAGAGATATGTTGATGATGATGTGTATCTGTGTGGGTGTATATATATATATATATTATATAATTGATTTTTTTAATATAAATTACTTTATAATAATCCAAAATGACAATTTTGCCCCTAGGAGAAATGAGGAAAAGGACAAAAATCAGTAAGAAATTCTGACAAAAATTGACTTTTTTGAAATTTGGACTAAAATGGCAAAAAAATGCAAACCTCAGGGACCCAGATTTAACAAATTTGGGATTTGGACTAAAGTGGCAAAACTGAGCAAACCTCAGGGACCATTTTGGCTATTAACTCTAACTAAAAAGACCATAAGATGTTAATGATTTATTTCATTATTTATCCATTCTAAGACTGTGAGATATGGAATGGAAGGGTTCCATTGTATTACCTCAGCTCCGTCTCATTAATAGTGCCCCCTTTTAACTTTGAGGGTATGGGATAAATCTCCATCTCTTTCAATGGCGCCCCCTTCACACACATGTCGCTATTGTCTGCCATTGCAATAACATACATTCAATAGCGCCTCCCTAATCGCGCTCGCAATATGGTTGGAGGAGGTGGGGGTGCTATTGATCTTTTTTTGGCTGAGGCGGCATGGGGATGACGCCCCATACCATCTAACCTAAGGCTCCTAAGGTTCAAATTTCCATACCATCTAACCTAAGGTTCGCCGTTTGTTTTATTTGGTGAATGTGGTAAAAGTATGAATGGAAGACTTTCAAATATTTGACGAATTCATAATTCCTTTCTTGTCATATTTCATGGAAAATACCATGATAGGACTCGGAAAGAAATTAAGATATTAATATGATAATTTAGTTTTCTTGAAACGGCACTTAGGCTGTATGCTAAAGTATACGATAAAGTCTTCTATCTCACGTAACCTGATGTTGTAGACTTTTAGTTCATTTGTTCCATGGCATATGCTGTATGTGCTAAATTTATTATACGAAATAAAAACATGATTCGGTTTCACATAGAATCAACGGATGTGTTTAATTAAATATGGGTCGGGTTTTTCAATCTAACGGATTGTCTTGTTTATTTTTTTTTAATTTTAGTTCATTAAAAGGATGACTATGGGAAGTGTATATTACGGTTTGAATTATAAGTTTTCGAAAAATACATATATGGTTTATGTTGTTCACTCATTTCTAAAAAAAATGGTCACTTACACTAACTTATATTTAAATTTCTCTTAAGTTTTGTGAAATTATCATTTAACCCTTTCTTTGGATCATTGGATGTAGCCCTGCTCAGGGGCGGAGACAGCTAAGAACCAGCCGTAGCACGGGCTACGGCTCAAAGTCGTGTTCGCAGTGTTAATTTTTTGATTTTTTTTCGATTTTATATAAAGGATACCCCTCAAAGTTAATGATTTTTTTTGGGATACCCCTGGTTTTAAGGTCTAGCTCCGCCACTGGCCCTGCTCATGGGCGGATCTTAGTTGGGGCCCCACCTCGCTGGCTTTTTACTTCGTTGTGTAAATTTTACTGAAAAATTCATACTCCGATCATCTCTATTTTTTTCTTTAAAACTTTCGCCGTCCCTCTTTGTTTAAAAGTTCAAAATCCAATACTTCCCTACTAATCTCCTTACCTGACTTCACAGAAAATGTCACCAAGCACTCCAACAACTTCTTCTTTGCAACGAAGACAAAAGGCAAGAAACATCCGAATCGATCCCTCCATCTGATCTTTCTTCAAGGGAAGGGACCGACTATGAATAATTTATTATTATACTATTGTTATTACATAATATTATTGTTATAATATTATTATATTGTTAGATAATATTGTCGAATAAATTAGTGACCAGAACAAACTTTCCTCCAATGAGTCAACAAACGAATTTTTAACAATCGAATGAATCTTTGAAGGACCCTTGATGTGTTTGTTTAGGGTGAACGGGGCACTCCCCTAAGAGGGGAGTCCCCTCTCTTACGCACGGTCAATCAGGTTATGCCACGTCAACTCCCCTCTTAAACTCCCCTAACACCCTCAATTTGATGGCGCCACTCCCCTTGTTTTTTTATTCAAAAAAAAAAAAAAAAAATTTTTTTGATTGGTTGAAAATGAGGCTGGCCCACCATCTCTCTCCCTCTTCATGCGGTGAACTCTCACCGATCTTGCTCCCCTAATTGCCTCACCTAAGTGATGGCGGCGGTGTTCCCCTAAGGTGACTTGCCTCACCGAAGGTGCCCCGCTCACCCTTAGCAATTTCCTAAAATTTTGACTTTAAAGATTTATGACATTCCAACTGTTAAGACATGCCTTCAACATATCACTTTTTTGTAACACGTTGAATATCGTACATGCTTTCACACCCATTAAATGTGTAGGAATCCGTTCGTGTAAAATAAATAAAATATTTTATTAACTTGAATTATAAAAACAAGACAGAATTACAACTGAAAGAAAAAAAAAACAAATACAACAGAAAAGGGAAATACAAGAACAGAAATCCGAACAGAAACACTGTTCTTTGGCTGAGGATCGTGTTAGACACGGGTCCCTTAAAACAAATTTCGTGTCTCCCAGGAGAACACGTTTGTTTCCAGGATACAACAGCCTCAAGCAGTTGCACTGCCGGTCTTGACTCTAACCCGAAGGTGTACCTCGAAAGCTTGAAGGAAAGTGATGAATTCTGCAGTGAGAAGATTGTAGAGAGAGCTTGTGTTATTCGGTGTCTCTCATCTGGTGAAAGGAACCTCCTATTTATACACCAGGTTGAACTCGAAACTGAAAAATAAATTAAATGGGAGAATTAAACTGCATTAGACGTCTTTAATGCACTTTAATTCGTCACTTAATTCTCAGTCAAACGCATTAACTTTGTCAGTTTCGAATGCTGAAATGTAACTGCACAGCATTAACTGCTGCTGGAAGCTTCTGAGCGCGCAAGTCACACTGGTGCGCGCGCGCCCAGGTCTGCACGTTCCATGCGCGCGCCTCTACCAGCACGCCACACAGTCGCGCCGTTTTGGCTCACTTTGGTGCGCCGCGCACGTCACATCAGGCCCATGCACCTCCATGCCATGTGTACTCGCGCGCGGACTGCCACGTCACGCGCCTCGAACCTTCAATGCGAGTGTGCGAAGTGCAAAGTGCGCCATCAAAGCGCCACATTGCGCCTCATCGCCCACGCCACGCGCGCGCGCGTGTGCGAGTGCGAGTTAGGGTGCTCCGCACCCTTCGCGAGTACACTAGTGAGTGCTTCCACGAAACAATAAGGATGGAGAGTTCCCACTTAAATACCCCTTTAAGTTTCATCTCATCCGATGTGGGACAAGATGCCACTTTCCCACTTATTTCAGCATTCAAGTTTGAAACACCAAACTTTGAGCATCGATATCTCATTCATCTTAGCTCCGTTTTGGACATGGTTTAGTTCGTTGCGAAGCTCTTCCGACATAGAACACAAACCCACAAATAAATATATAAAACCCGCTCATTTTATTATATTTATTTCTAGTCCAAAATAGGAAAAAATCATTTTCCTATATTTGTGAAAAATGCTATTTTCACAAAATTTCCAACAAAATGTTTTGGAAGTTGTAAGTTGTAACACTATCGTGACAAGTATAGAACAACTTATGTACATTGATATTTTTAATCATAAAATGTCAATTCCTTTAAACCTAAGTCATGCATGAAAGAGAAAAATGCCCGGATAGTCCCTGTGGTTTCACCTTTTTTCACCTATAGTCCCTATCTTTCTAAAACTACTTGAATAGTCCCTGTGGTTTTCCGTTTTGTTCTCGGATAGTCCCTGGGTCTAACTTCAGTTACTTTTCTCTGTTAAGTGGTTGTTAAGAGGGTGTGAAATGACAAAAATACCCTTTCCTTAAAAGGCGAAACCACAGGGACTATCCGGGCATTTTTCTCTTTTTATTTATAAAACCCCACCACCACACTTCATCTTCAACCTTCACCCACCATCACCCTCCTCCACCCTCCACCACCACCATCCGCCACTCAACAACAGACACACCACCCACTCCCGATCTAATCCAACAAGCTTGCAAAGCCACCAGGTACCAACAACTATGCGAATCTTCACTAACCCAATACCCTAACAAAACCCCAATCCAAATCATCCAATCAGCATTAACCGTTTCATACAACACCCTCCTTGAAGCTCAGTCAATGGCTGCACAGTGGCTCCGGTCACACACACCCACCTGCAAACCCCCACCCCTCACTTAAAACCCTACCTACAAACACACCAGTCAATGGCTGATAGTCGCCATTTCAGATTGTAATGGGCGGGCGGGGCGATCAGCGGCACACCACCGTTTCTTCTCCGACGACCAACGAATCACCTCCGCCATCATCGTTCATCATCACCACCGTCGCCTTCAATCTCCTTCAACAACCATCCTGCTCACCGTTCAACCACCTCCCTAACCACCACCTCCGATCTCCTCTGTTTCTTAAATCAATCAAGAATTGAAGACATAATAATAGCCCCCTCTTCTAACCCCTCATCCCTCATCCCTAATACCGTCGGCATCCTCGTCAACATAAATCAGCGATATCAATATCATCATCAATATCATCATTGGCACCCTCGTCGGTCATCAGTACCATCGACCTCCAACACCGCCGCCGTCGGTGTACCACCACCGTCACAGCGTCGCTGCCACCTGACGCCACCCCCACAACGCCACTGGTTGTGGGGTTCTGCTACATCGCCGTGAGCCACCACCGGTGATGGTGGCTGGCCGGTCTTCATCGAGCAGGGAGAGAGAGGAGGAGAGATTTTAGGTGTGTGGGGAAGATGATTGTTGTGTGAATCTGGTTGTGGTTACCTCCTAGGAATCGAGTGGGAGAGAGCAGACCAAGAGATGTGTGTGAGTATTTGAACAAAAATGAGAGTTCTAGGGTTTCTTCAAGAAGATGCAGAGGAAAGGGTATTTTTGTCATTTCACATCATTTTAACAGAGAAAAGTAACTGAAGTTAGACCCAGGGACTATCCGAGAACAAAACGGAAAACCACAGGGACTATTCAAGTAGTTTTAGAAAGATAGGGACTATAGGTGAAAAAAGGTGAAACCACAGGGACTATCCGGGCATTTTTCTCTGCATGAAAATTACCAATTAAATTACACCATATCTAAGATGTGTGGGTATTGGTCTAATATCTAATGATTCTATACGAGAAGAATAAGATACAATAACATTAACTTTTTTTTTTAAATAAAAGTGTTTCTTATTTAAAGGGTATAAATTTGGGTAAATGAGCAATTTTATATAAAATTAAATGGAATAAATTCAGGTATGAGAACATAAATAATTAAACTTACTCATAATAATAGTAGTAAACATATTTAAGTTTTTTAATTAATATTTCTGTATTTTTAATAGTAGTAATAATATTAAATATTGTAAAAGACAATAGATAAAAATAATAATAATGATTTTAGTTTGAGTGTTTTGATGTTTATAATTGATATGAAAAAATGATTTAAGTAAAAAAACTAAATGATTTTATTATGTTAAAATGGTATTAAATAACAAAAGAAAAAAGAATCCCTCAAAATGAGTTAACACAATTATGGATGGTGTTAGATGAGTAGAGTGAAATGGAGAGAAATTTGAAACTAGATGTCTAAAAAGGTAAAAAAGAAAAATTCTTTTGAAGTGAATTGGAGATTTGAGTAAAACCACGGGAACTAGTTACTTGTAATCATTTTTTATTCGTTCTATAATAATCGTTATTTTTATTACTATCTTATTTTTTATTATAAGCTATTTTTACATCCTTACCATTGATGTAAAATAAGTATAAGGGGTTGTTTGGCAACATCTGAACCAATAAGTGCTGAATGAATAAGAGGCCTGAATGGGTAAGAGGGTCTGAATGGGTAAGTGCTGAACCAGTAAAGTGCTGTTTGGTTCCATATCTGAATGACAGTGTAAAATGACATTTTTACCCCTCCCCACAAAACCCAATATCATCATCATCATTCATCAGTATTCAGACATCACCCCCCCCCTTCTTCCCCTTTCTCTCCCTGACCAATCATCGTCGCCTTCAACCACCACCTTCTCCGACATCAACTACTAATCAACCACCGTAGACCACCGTCAACAACCTCCGCCGTGCCAACACCACCATCACCGTCTTGAACACCATCCATCATCATCTTGTACACCACTACCTTCAAACTACCCAGGTTACATCCACCGGAAATCACCCAACACGAACCTGAGCACGTCACCACAACAGAACCATCTTCTCCAAAAATAAAAAAAAAATAGGAAAAGAGTAGAAATCAGAAATCAGAAATCAGAACCATCTTCTCCAAAAATAAAAAACCGGAGGTTGTGAGGAGGAGGAGGAGGCGGCGACCGGCGGGAGGTTGTGAGGAGGAGGAGGCGGCGAGCGGGAGGTGGTCAGGAGAGGGATGGAGGCGGACGCATCATCGGTGGCGAGGAGAGGGAGGAGGAGGTCGGCGCTCGGTGGTGAGGAGAGGGAGGAGGAGGGCGGCGGGAGGTGGTCAGGAGAGGGATGGGGGCGGAGGTGGTGTTGATGAGAGGAGAAAGGGGGAAATGGTGAACCCTAGCTTTTGTTACAGAGAAGAGAAGGAAAAGGGTGCAAGAGTCTTTTTTTTTTCTTTCAGCATGTTCTTATCTCTGGATGGTACAGACTGGATGGTACCATTAAGAGGTTGGTATTTTACCAACCAAACAGCTAACCTCTGTCCGAATAAGAGGTCCAACCTCTTAATGATTCATTAAGAGGCTTGCCAAACAGCCCCTAAGTGTTCATATTTTAACACTGATGTAAAATAAGTGTTCATATTTTTTTCATGTTATTACTCTACCTTTTGATCATGATACCTTTTTTGTAATAAAATATAATATTTTTATGCATTTAGAAGGAAAAGTAACTAGTTATTTATTATTATTATTTTTTTTTGAAAAATAAACTTAATTAAAAATACACCTCTGACTTAAACGGGCAAAAGGCTAACAAATAACTAGTTATTTAAGAAAAGGATATCTTTTATGCGGTGTATAAAAAGTGGCTTAGTTATTAGTAAGTACTCTTATTTTAAAATTGAGTAATCAAGTAGGTTGACTTGATTTTGGATGAAATAGGTGGCCATCAAGCTCAAGCATGACTCTTGTGCATTTTAGAATTAATGCATTTTCATTAGGTAAGAGTAAATTTCAAAGTTCGTCCTTTATGTATGTCTAAAATATCAAAGTATGTCCTTTGTCTTTAATATCTTCAAGAAACATACTTAATGTTTGCAAATCCTTACATGTTACGTCCTTTAGTCCTAATCCAGTTACTTTTCATGGTTAAATCAGACAAAGTGTATCCTACATAAGGGTATTTTGGACATTTTACCATTTATTTATATAAAACAATATACCTCCTCTCCTCCACCAGACACAAACACACTCTCTCTCTCTGCCATCACCTCCACCAGCCACCACCATTACCTCCACCAGACACCCCCACCAGCCACCACCACGACCACCGCCAGACACCCCCACCAGCCACCATTCTAACCAAATCCAGATATCAAAACATTAAAGCCAAAATCCATAATCAGGAATTGAAACCCAGAAGCAGAAATCAAGACATTATAACCAAATCTAGACATGAATCACTAGAACCAAAATCTAGAAGCAGAAACCGAAATCGAAACACTAAAACTAAAATCCAGAAGCAAAAATCAAAACATTACAACCAAAATCCAGAAGCAGCAATCGAACATTAGCAAAATCCCGACCTTCTGTGACTCGATCCGACTCGCCGGAGACTTTATAACTCCGGCCATGGCCCGTCTTTGTCATCCTCCCACCACACCCTCACCTGAACCCCACACCGAACACCTAAAATCAACAACCAGCAGCCGCCTCCTTCCAGATCTAAGAGATGAATGACCACCACACCCCACCTGCAACCACCAACATCACCGCTGCACCTCCACTCCTGCTACAAAACCCCCATCACCGCTGCACAAACCTTTTCACCGCACCACTGTTGCCGTAAAAGGAGGGGGGCGCCGCTGCCACTGTTGCCGTAAAAGGAGGGGATCGACTCCTTTCTTCTTCTCCGTCTCTCTCTCTCTCTCTTCGCCATTTCTCTCTCTAGAATCGGAAGAAATAGAGACCGCCACCGTGAGCGGCGGCGCGACCGTCGTGTTCGAGCATTTCCGACCGTCGGCACCTCTGTCCGCAACTCTCTCTCTCTCTCTTCGCCATTTCTCTCTCTAGAATGGTTGGGGGTCTCGCCGGTTGCTGGAAACAACCACCGCCGCACCGCCGGTGGTCTTACCGGACCGGCTGCCGGCCTTCAATGCACAGAGAGAAGGTGTCGAGTGAGTGGGGTGGGGTGAATAGAGTTGTTGGTGTGTGTTGTTGAAGCTTGAGAGAGGTTTTTGAAGAGATTGATTTCTCTGTGTTTGCTAGTTGATATCGAGAGAGAAGGGTTTTGAAGAGATTGATTTCTCTGTGTTTACATGTATATTTAAACAAATTAAACAAAGAAATTATTTATTGTTTTTTATGATTTTTATTTTAATATTTATGATAAAATGACCAAAATACCCTTATGTGGGGCTAACTTAGTCAAATTTAACCATGAAAAGTAACTGGATTAGGACTAAAGGACGTAACATGTAAGGATTTGCAAACATTAAGTATGTTTCTTGAAGATATTAAAGACAAAGGACATACTTTGATATTTTAGACATACATAAAGAACGAACTTTGTAATTTACTCTTAGGTAATTTAAACCAAACGCCGGTCCATTACCAATTCAAAGTCTCCTTTAATTCTTAGAATCTTTACAGAACTAAAATTTGAACATTATTCTTTAGTCTTCTCTAGAATTTCGTGTCAAATGTGGCTGCGAAGATGAAACAGCGGAACACCTCTTCCTTTCGTGTCAAATGGCCTCTGTTTTATGACAAAAGGTTAGTAGGTGGTGCCGTATTCCGAACATCTTTGAATTTTCATTCAAGGATCGGTTGGAAGTTCACAACTTTGGGAGAATGGGGGCGGCAGAAAAGAAGGTGGTGCAAGGTATTATTATAATCTCATGTTGGTGTCTTTGGAAGGCCAGTAATAAGGCGGTGTTCTCGGGTAGCCGGGTCAAAGTGGAAGACCTTTTCAGCGAAATTAGATCAGTGGGGTATTTTTGGTTCAAACATAGAAAGTCCTTTCGGTCCAATTTTTGGAGTGATTGGTGTAAATTTGTAATTATGTAGTGGTGTTGTTGTTTGTGTTTGTCCGGCTCGGTTTTCGGGTTCGGTTGTTCTAATGAAGTTCTCTGTCAAAAAAAAGGGTAAATTATAGTTTTCATCCTTTATGTTTGTACTGGATTGCAATGGATGACCTTTGCATTCAGTAATTACAGTCACGATCTTTTTTTTTGTAAAACCTGTTACACCCTACGTCCTTTGACCCTAACTTGGTTAAAAATTTCAGTTAACTGGGGACATGTGCACCCCATGTGAGGGCAAAACGATCATTTCAAAACTAAAAAACTTATATAAAAATCTATAAAACCATTTTCTCTCCATTTATCTCTCTCTCCCATGTACCCTCTCTCTCTACATCATCTCTTTTCCCGTTCCCCTATACGCGCTACAAATCGGAACCCTAAACCCACCATCATCTCTCTACAAATCCGAACCCTAAAACCCCCCACAACGGCAGCACCAACTACCATCATCTCTTTCTCCGTACCTGCACCCACCATCACCAACCCGCCACCTGCAACCACCTCTAACCACCCTCAAACAACTAGCACTGATCACCTGCAACCACCACTAACCACCCTCACACAAATGACAATCTGGAAACCCTAAACCCACTACCATCTGGATCAGATGGTTGCGGCTTCCCACTACCATATGAAAACCCTAAACCCAAACCAAATCTGAACGACGACCACCAAATCATGCCCTTATTTAACACAAATCAGAACCATAATGAAGACCCTCACCACCGCTAACACAGCCGCCGCTGCTGCCGTCATTAATCGATGATCTGATTAGAGGTTAAGCTGGTTTTAATCGATTGGTGAGATTTTTAGGGTCAGAAGGTGTTTTCAATTTATGGTAAGCTGGTTGGGGGAAGAAAGGGGTGTATCTGGACTACAAGCTTTAACAACGAATAGCTATTAAATATTTATCAAACTTAACTAAATAAAGTTGCAGGCTTGACGATTTTTCTATATATCTGTTCTGACTTTTTATCTATCAAAATATATATGTGATATTTTCAGAGATGTGATGGTGACGGTTGTTGTTAGTGGTAGCGTCCAGCGATAATGAGTGGTGGTGGTAGAGGTTGGTTAGAGAGAGATGAAGAAGATAGATTTTAGTGTTAGGGTTGGGGTTGGGGTTGGGGAGGATGGTGTTTATTTATTAATGAACATTTTAAATAAAAACATGAAATGACCAGAATATCCTTAATTGGATAGACATAACTGAAAATTTTAACTTGGTTAGTGCTAAAGGACGAAATATGTAATGCTTGCCCACCCCAATGTTTCGGTTAAAAGTGTATAAGCTCCGATTTTTCGTCCGAAAATTTTAAAATTATATAGGATCCCCCCCCCCCCCCCATTATTTTTCCAAAATTGTATATCCTAAATATTTATAAACTTTGTATATAAATGAATGGTAGTTTGGTAAATATACACTTTGTTTATTTGGAAGTATTATTATTTGACCGACTTGAATCGAATAACCGACCCGACCCGAAACATAACTATAGGAAAAAAAATTTGGGTCCCATCACTTTACGCCCCCTCGAAACCTTTGGTCAAGCTCCGCCACTGACGAAAAGTGTAATTTACCAAAAAAAAAAAAGAATTTCAAAGCATTTTAATAGAATTTATATCTTAATTTTACTCTAGTTGGGCAGAACTTACATTATGGAATTCAACGTTTATCACCTCGAAAAATATGAATTGAGAATCACAGGAATCTCTATTCTCAGTCACACATACCTAATTATAAAATCATATTATATAATCGTCGGGTATACGTTACTCATCATTAGGGGTGCAAACGAGCCTAGCGGCTCGCGAGCTACTCGAGATCGGCTCGAGAAAAAGCTCGAAACGAGTCGAGCCTTATCGAGCCCGAGCCGAGCTTGAGCATAAACCAAAGCTCGTTTGTTTATCGAGCCCGAGCTCGAGCCTCGCATGTGAAGCTCATTAGGCTCGTCGAGCCTTATCGAGCCTTAGTGTAAACGAGCCGAGTCGAGCCGAGCTTATTTAAACTTGTTTACAAGCCGACCTCGAACCTAAAAATAAGCGTATTTAGCAAACGAGCTCGAGCCCGAGCTTCACTTATCGAGCTCGCGAGCTTAAAAAGTCTATTATTTATATTATTTTTATTTAGTACCCTAATTAATAGATAATAAACGAGACGAGCTCGAGCCTGATCGAGCTCGGGCTCGGCTCGGCTCGTTTGCACCCCTACTCATCATCCATCAAGTTTTCGAAAATACACATGAGTATCAGATATACCCGTTTGTGGTATTATCACTCAAACACAATTTAATCCCACCTCAAACATTGATTTGAAGTTTATATCAGTTTTAACATACTATTTACTATTTGTTTAACGTTATGTAATATAATATAATAATATATTAGGTTTTGATGTGGCTAAATGGGTTCAGATAATGGAACATGATATACGTACGCACTGGTCCCAACATGATATGCGGCTAAACTCGAAACTAGGGCTGGCCCTCGTCGTATATCGGCCCTCGTCGTGGTCCTTCCCGCCTACCCTCAGGGCTGGCCATGTTTAGAACATTCAAACTATGTGTATGTTGAAGATCCCAATAAAATCTTATCCAACTAGGATTAGTAGGCACAGAAGTTGGTTAATTCTGGTACATGTTAACGCAAATTTTGTTATTTAGTAAGCGCAATTAAAATATATTGTGCATAATAACTTTAGTGTTTGATGTTATCAATATACATATTAAGGGGTGTTTGTTTTTCTTGAAACGCTCTTCTTCTCCTCTTATGTCTGCGCCACACAGATCACGCGCAGACGTTTGAGTCTGCAGAGTGTTTGTTTTCTCGAAGACATATCATTTAAAAGGTCTGCTTGACCTCTTTTTGGTGCATACATGGACTTAGGCCCTGTTTGGTAGCCTCTTAATCCATTCAGAGGCTGCCTCTTAATGAAATCATTTGTGGCCCTTATGTCTGAATGAATAAGAGGTAACCTTATGTCTGACTGGATAAGAGGTAACATCTGAATGGTAAACCATCACATGTCACATTCTTCTACATTATCTTTGTTAAACTCTTAAATGATTTCATTAAGAGGTAGCCTCTTAATGTCATTCAGATGCTACCAAACAGCCCCTTATTTTTCTAACATCTTCTACATTTTTTTTTTGTAATATCACAAAACACACAACTTTTCAAGAAAACCCTAACCCCTCCTCCACCACCCTTCTTCATCCCTCCCACACCACCACCACCTCTCCTCCCACACCACCACCACCTCTCCTCCTACACCCCCGTCGCGCCGCTGCCGTTCATCTCCTCCTCCAGACCGCCGCCGCTGCCGCTCATCTCCTTTTCCCCTTCACATGTCCGTTTTTTTTAATTTTTTTTTATTTGTTGTTGGTGTTTTTTATGTGAAGATATATATGTTCATAAATTGTTTGTTTTCTGATTTTTAAGATTATATATCATATGTGAATTGTTGGTACTTTTGTTTATGTGAAGATTATGTATTATATGTTTATATATCGTTGGTGTTTTTTGTTTTATTATATCTTATATGTTCACATGTTGTTGGTATTTTTTTTGTCGCTTAAAATGGTTTGATTATGTTTAATTGATTCGTGCCTATTATGTTGTCGCTCAAAATGGTTTGATTATGCTTACTTGATTTCAATTTATTTAAATTTCAGTTTATTTCTGCAATCTGCAGAAGATAAAAAAACAAACAGTCTTCTTCTTGCAGACTGCAGAGGTTTGATCCATCTTTTTTGCTACAGATGTTTGCAGATGTGGTCCGCAGACTGCAGACATTTTGTCTCTAAAAAAACAAACAACACCTAAATGTCAATACAAATAATGTTTACATCTAAATCAGCCATAAATATACAACCAAACAATTAAAGGAACAGAAAAAAAAGTGGTAAAGTACCACTGTTTAACAAAACTAAAATTTGGCAAGGCAATAGTCTTGGTCTTACACTACTCCTTGTAACCCATTAAACCAAAACAAAGGATTCTTTTTAAAGATAAACTTCATTAAAACAAGCCAAACCTCAAACCGAGACGACCACAACCAACAAACGAGAATTACATAATTACAAATTTACACCGCTCATCCCAAGAAATCCTCTCTGATTTCGACCTGCTATTTAACCACAAAAAACCCACAGACTTTATTTCACTAATAATCACTCCTATACTAATAGCCTTGTTAAATTTCGTCGTTTCTAGATCTCCATATACTCCAGCATGCTACTCTTATTATACCTTTGACAACTTCTTTCTTCCCCCCTTTAATCCCAATATGCTCATGAAACTCAACCAAGTTCTTAACCGAAAAAGCCAAGATATTAGGAATCGAGCACTAGTTGCTAACAAACTGCCAAATAACCGCAGCTGTATAACAAGATGTGAACAAATGCTCCGCCGATTCAGCTTCCTCTCCACACATAATACACCTCGAGTCATGAACTTCGATATTCTTTCTTTTAATCGTGTCGATAGTAGCGATTCTACCCAATGCTAGCCTCCAAATGAACACATTACATTTAATCGACAACCACCTACACCACTCGATGACATACGAAATGAAACCGTGACGTTACAACCTTTGTCAAGAAGATTTTTAATCCCTCCCACGCTGAAATCCTTATCCGCAGCCCCAATCCACTGCCATTTATCACGACCCCCATTCAACTCGAAACTGTAAAGAATACTACACAGCCTTACCATGTTGTTAACTTCCTCACCGGCCATAACCGGTCTCCTCCATTGCCAAGTATATCTCAGCCCTTCACTGCCAACCGTAACACGATCACAAACTTTGCAACTTTTGTTAGCTTCAATACCAAACAACGCAGGGAACTTGTATTTCAATGGTTCATTATCAAGCCACGAATCCAGCCAAAACGATATGTCCTCCCCATTTTTGACCTCACCTATGAAAAGTTTCCTTAAGGGAACGTCATCGATCTTCGTTTTAGATAACACGCTAACAATGTTATTCCATATCCCACCCAATGACTTTTTAGTAGGAACCATTTCCCAGTTTGATCTAGTATTGTGGATAGCTTCAATGATCTTAACCCACAATTTATCCTTTTCTGTCTTAAAACGCCATCCCCATTTAGAAAGGAGAGACACATTTATATTTTTAAGCTTACTTAACCCTAAACTACCACGATCTTTTGGGAGAGTCACATGATTCCATGCCACCCAATGGATCTTGCCATCCGACCCGCTTCCCCCCCAAAGGAATATTCTGATTTTTTATTCTAAATCCTTTATGACTTGCACTGGCGCCTTGTAGAGAGAAAAGTAATAATTTAGCAAACTTTCAAAACCTATTTAACTAGAGTAATTCTTCCACCAATCGAAAGCATCACCGGGTTCCACTTAGTCAATCTTGAATCAAAAATCTCATAAATCGGTCTCCAATTCGCCAAACAAAGGATAGTAGCAATATTCCCTAGTTATAATCATGTCTAATTCATTGGCATCTTCATAATTCAACACCATATTAAATTTGCCGATATTCAATATGTATTAAATGGTGTACCCAAAAAGAAAAAGCAAAATAGAAGAGAAAACCCATAATTTTATTCAACCTTCATCTTCCATATATCCTCCATAAGTCAACCGTCTAAGTGTATCTATCCCATAAGTAAGAAACATGTGAAGTTCAAATGTAATACCAGAATCCAACAAAATGGAAGTTGTCTTAACATAATACCAAAAACAACAAAACGAAGGTTGTCTTAATCCACAAAACATACCAAGTAGATTTAAATTCAGAAATGTAAACATAAACCGTTGATTAACATAATTGAACATGAACATGATGTACTTCTTAACGTGTTTCAGCTTTTCCACACTATTTTTAGTCTCTTCTTGTAGCTCAATATGGTTTGTTTAACTATCGAATGGCCAACAGCTATTGAGTTAGGTGTAGTGTTGTCACAGCGCTAGGTAACCCAAGTCCACCATCTTAAGTTTCGAGAAAAAATCACCGCATGAAAGCTCACTGCAGTACAACCCAATTGGGATCGGATTCAAATATGATACCTATGACCTCAAACCCAAATCTTCACTTTCCCTCTGATGCCACTGGCCATGTCACTATTAATCTACATAAAAAATTGGAATAAAAAAGCAAAATTTCTTAGTCATCAATATTCAATGGTAGTAATTGTGTAAGTTTGAAACTAGGCATTAAAATTAGGTTATTTTTAGAAGTAAAAAAGTTACGACTTTAATAGAACCATTTATAAACATATTTATAATTCCTTGAAATTTTCCTATAATTTCAAAACATAAACTAATTTTTTTTTGCACGGTAAATTTGATCACTGACGAACCACTAGAGTATCATCGTGGCACGAGCGGAATCACCCGATCATATCCATCTTCATTAGGTATAATGCATGTACACTAATTCAAGAGGAAGCCCAATAAATATGGGAAAAACCCTCTTTTGTGGGAATTGAACCCAAGACTTTTTGGTCCTAAAACTTTATCCTACCCCCCAAAATACCACTATGCTATTAAAGGGCAAAACATAAACTAAATGATTTGTAATAGAGAAAAATGCCCGGATTGTCCCTGTGGTTTCGCCTTTTTTCACCTATAGTCCCTATCTTTCTAAAACTACTTGAATAGTCCCTGTGGTTTTCCGTTTTGTTCTCGGATAGTCCCTGGGTCTAACTTCAGTTACTTTTCTCTGTTAAGGAGGGTGTGAAATGACAAAAATACCCTTTCCTTAAAAGGCCAAACCATAGGGACTATCCGGGCATCTTCTTCATAATTTTTTTTATAAAACCCCATATTATCCCTTTCTCTTCATCCCTGCTCTCTCTCTAGTACCACCACCACCGTCACCTCCACCTCCACCGCAGCGCCGCCGCCAGAATCAACGAGTTCCTCTCTCTCTTGCTCGAGTCGTGTCTCTCTCCGTCTCTGTCCTCGTCGTCTGGCACCACCCACCCACCACAGCGCCGCCGCCACCAAAAATGGTGGTGGCCGACCAATAATCGAGAGGGGGTCTCCATCGTCAAGCTCACCATTACAGGAATCAACGGCCGCAGGAACAGCGGCTTTGCCGCCCAAGCTTCCTCGCCTATTTCTCTCTTCGATCTTCCTCTCTCTCGAAATCAGCAAGCTGCAGGTGTTTGGAGTGTTATATGGGAGAAGAAAGAGGTGTTGGAGGTGTGTGTGTGGTCGATAGTATCATCGGCCGGCAACCGGTATGGCCTGCTCATCACCAGTTCTTCACGAGAGAGAGATGAAAGGGCCTATGGGTATGTTTGTGTGATGTTTTAGGGTTTAAATGATGAAGTTGTCTATGTTTTGTTTGAGTAGGGGAGTTAGAGGATTTAGGTTTCATGGGAGAGAGTTGCCGATCTCTTGCCATCTGATCAACCGATTGGATATGAGCCCATGATTTCGTAGCCTTGTTTGTTTGATTAAACAATTCTCTTCTTTATGGGAATGGAGATGATGATGATGATGATTATGTTGATGCTGCTGCTACTGTTGTTGTTCCATATAGAGAGGCTATGGTTTGGGTCAACAATTGTCAAAACTGGTATTTGGTGAAACCGATTTACAAGTGGAAAAGGATCGGTTTGGTTTGAAACTAGTTCTGGTTATTAACTGGTTTCAAGGGATAAGTTCTCGAACCGGTGGTCGGTTTGAAACAGGGGCGGATTTGGGCGTCACATATCCGACTACAACAGATCTGAGCCTCTTATCTGTCAGCTGATTACTCGATCTATGAATGTTGTTTTAAGAAGACTTGTTTTTCTATCCAAAAAGGGTTAGTGATGCGGCTTGTTACCGGTTTGCCTTCTGTTTCGATGTGATTTCCCCTGATATTGAAGGGTGAATATGGTAGAGAAGGAAGAGAGAGAAGTAGTGTTAAGTGGTGGTTGTGGCCAGTGATGATGGCGGCGGTGGAGGTGGAGGTGACGGTGACGGTGGTGGTGGTACCAGAGAGAGAGCAGGGATGAAGAGAAAGGGATAATATGGGGTTTTATAAATAAATATGAAGAAGATGCCCGGATAGTCCCTATGGTTTGGCCTTTTAAGGAAAGGGTATTTTTGTCATTTCACACCCTCCTTAACAGAGAAAAGTAACTGAAGTTAGACCCAGGGACTATCCGAGAACAAAACGAAAAACCACAGGGACTATTCAAGTAGTTTTAGAAAGATAGGGACTATAGGTGAAAAAAGGCGAAACCACAGGGACTATCCGGACATTTTTCTCTTTGTAATATTTCGAACACAACTACCGCACGTTGACGTCCAAAAGTCAGCAATTAGATTACATATCATTAAAAGAAAAGGAAAATTGCACCCACTATGAGCAATTTGGAGTTCTAGCTATAAAGTTAACAACCACAAGTCAAAGCCACCATTTTCAAACAACCAAATTGCCGGTAAGTAACAACATAGCATCATGTATACTTACAAGCTAAATTTAAATTTCAAACAACCAAATTGCCGGTAAGTAACAACATAGCATCATGTGTACTTACAAGCTAAATTTAAATTTCAAACAACCAAATTGCCGGTAAGTAACAACACAGGTTGCATTTGTGACTGCTACGAAAAAAATTATAATCAAATAATCCATGTTAGTGATAATACCAAAATATATATTCAATAGTATGCTTACAAGTTAAATTTTCAATGAAACGATTTAGAAGTTTTTACGTATTAGAAGAGTTTTTGGGAAGGTTTTATGTATCAAAAGAGTTTTTGGGCGATTTATAGCCGATTTGATTAAGCTAATTTCTTTTTTCCATTTAAACCTAACCCGAGTCAAGCCAACCAGGGGCGAAGTATAGAAGGGGCGGGAGAGGGCGCCCGACCCCCCGAACTTTTCGCTCGTTAATGTTATATATGTAGTTTTCGTATAGAAATTTTTGGGTATATACATCTTCGACCCCCCGGTTCTATAGTAATTTTTGGGTATATACGTTTTCGACCCCCCCCTCGGTCATTCGGGTCAAGCTTCGCCACTGAAGCCAATCATATATAAACGTGTTTGGCATTACCAGTTTACCACCAATATCCTATGGCGAAAAATGACAAGTAAACAATAACTTTGAGTTGTAGATATAAAATAAAGAATACCTCATAAGTTTGCGAAAAGGATAGCTGCCCGAAAACTGCTAAATTGAATTGTAGAGCAAAATACATCAACAAAAAAAAAAAAAATGATCACATCTTATGAACAAACAATTATAAGGAGTTTCAACAATCAATCATACAAAAAAAAAAAAAAAAAAACAATTTCATAAGCACACAAGGGTAGAAACAAAGAACTTGCAATTTCATCTTGTTAAGAAATGAAACCGGATAAGACTATGGGGTGTGGAGAGATTTGGGTTGGGGACATTGCTCGACACGTGGTGAGGGTGGAATCTACAAGCTAATACTAAAAAATTAAGGGTGTGGTGAGGCGTCCCTTAGCTGGGCGAAGCCAACCATGGGGATTTTTTAAACTATTTAAAATTTCATTTAATAAAAATAACACACTAATTAAATTAAAAGATTATATAGAATATTTAAAAAAATACAAAGAAAATAAAAAACCTACAAAAAATAAAAAAATAAAATAAAAAACTACATAAAAGTTACTCCATGTTATATTTTTTCATTATTTCTTCTTTCATTTCGAACGTCATTGCCAGTTGTAGGCCGGTAAGGTGACCAACCTAACGTTTGTTGTCTTTTTGTTCATTTAATAAAAATAACACACTAATTAAATTAAAAGATTATATAGAATATTTTAAAAAAATACAAAGAAAATAAAAAAAACCTACAAAAAAAAAATTAAAATTAAAAATTACGTAAAAGTTACTCCATGTTATATTTTTTCATTATTTCTTCTTTCATTTCGAACATCATTGCCAATTGTGGGCCGGTAAGGTGACCAACCTAACGTTTGTTGTCTTTTTGTTGATTATATTAAACTAGATTATAATCCCGTGTATTACACGGGTTAAGTAAATAAAATATCAAATAGTTAATAACGAAGATTTAACAATTATAAAACGATATTTTAAGACACTTTTCTGATATCCGAACAAAATTTTGTTTTATGTATGATCAAAACTTGTAATGTTTGTCAATTTTATAAATATGAAAACATTTGAACCATCAATTAGAAGACAAACTGTATCATCGACTTTCTCACGAAGTGAACCCAAGTTTTATTTAAATAATAGTGGTCTTAATTTATTAGTTTTTAAAAAATTGTTGAAATGTTTCGATTATGCATATAGCAATTAGCCAATTAGATAAACTTATAGCTACAAAATAATATTTAAATTAATTAGATAAGTATAAATTATCGGTAATTATTAAGTTATATAACTTTAAAATTTAAATATATGATAAATGTAGTTATTATTCTTCTTGTATTTTAAATATATTAAATAAATAAATTATTTGTTAAGCAAGAAAATTGTTCCATCCACCCTCGTTATGAAAATGTTGGATATTTGTTTCAATTATTAAGATATAATTTCTAATCTAGTAATTAATATAAATAAGAAAATCGTTCCCTCCACCCTCGTTATGAAAATGCTGGATATTTGTCTTAATTATTAAGATATAATTTCTAACCTAGTAATTAATATAAATAAATAATAAGATAATTAATGGAACTTTATCCGTAATTTCTTAAATGTTTGAAATAAATATTAAATTTTATAATTTAAATTAAATAATAAGTATCTACAATTAAGTATGAGTAGATGGTCTAGAATAATAACATAGTAATTAATATAAATAAATAATAAGATAATTTATGGAACTTTAACCGTAATTTCTTAAATATTTGAAACATATATTAAATTTAAAATAATTTAAACGACCCCTATAAATTTAAAATAATAATTATCTACAATTAAGTAATAGTACATGGTTTAGAATAATGATAAGTGTCCTTTTATTAGTTTCTTTTATTATATAGTATAGATTTGTTTTAAATTATGACCCGAACCGACTTGAACCAGACCGAAAAATTATTATCTAGCGATAGACAAACGACCCCTATAAATTTTCACATCCCATAAAAAAATTTCCTAAGTCTGCCGCTGATCAGCATTGTTTGTAAATTGATTTAAATTATTTGGCCAAAACTTTTATCATGAGCAAGGTCCTGAATTTATCTTTTCTTGTTCGTTGAAGATAAAACAGACTTTGGTTTTTAAATCGTTTTCTAATTCTAATTCGTTGAAGATAAAACAGAGTTCAAATCGGTAAAAATTGACACCTCTGGTAAGTTGTACACAAATATATTTAATCACATACGATTAAATATATTCTTGAGTTGAAACAATTAAATCGGTAAAAATTGACACCTCTGGTAAGTTGTATACAAATATTGTCAGAAAGAAGAAAAGAATTTATAGTATAGGGGCTAGTGTGTAACATGGTGTCCTATATAAACATCTCTCTTGTAAACCCCTAATTGAATTTCTTTTACAATCTAATACAAGCCCCTATTTTTCTTTATACCGTGTGATATGGTATCAGAGCAGTGTTTGTGATTCGTGAACCTTTGATTCATCATCTACAATCTACCTCAACAAAACCAAAAATCAAACCACAAAAACCCAAAACCAAAATCAAATACCAAAAAAAATTCCTTCGTTCTTCATTTCGATCTTGATGTGAATCAAAACTGATTATGTGAAATCATTGCCGTCGGCCGCAAAACAGAAACAGGCTTTCAGAAGTTTTTTTTTAGTTTTGACCGACATCTTCTTTATAATTGTTGGTGGATGACTTTTTACTAAAAGCATCACTTAGTCAATTGTTGCATGAATTAATTAATTCATATCCACTACTTGCTCTCATTTGCTCACCACATGGTTTCTTTTTCATTGGCTGACAAGAACAGCCCACACATAAGAGGCTACGGCATTTGTTAATTCCCCACACGTAAGAAACCCTAGTGAATTTGTTTTTCAAATCTGGCGGATTTACTAAAGTGGTTAAGCTAGCGGATTTGTTTTTGGCAACCTTAAATCTTGAACGCGAGTTCAAGTGGCCGGTGTATTTAATAAATACGCCGGTGTATTTAATAACTACGCCGATAAGAGAACGTGCCCGGATTTGTTAGTCCAGCGAAACCTTCAATCTTGAACGCGAGTTCAAGTGTCCAGTGTATTTGAGAAATACGCCGGTCAGTTAGTTTGTCCGTAACGACAACATTTTTTTTCTCCCTAAAAAAACAACCGTTCGAAGATGGTTAATCAGAGGAACTATGAGTTGTTGAAAGACTATCCATCAACAAGTGGAGAAGCCTATTTAACAACACAGAAAAAGTAGTGATCAAGTCAGTCCTTGGATTTTTGATTGTGGAGCCACTGATACGATGACGTACGAACCATCGGACTTCGTCTCTACAAAGAAACCAAACAGAACCCATATCAAAACGACAAATGGCGAAAATGTCTTAGTAAAGGGAGGAGGAACTGTTGAAATCTCTCCCAATCTGAGACTGTCAAACTGTTTATATGTTCCTTCGTTAACACATAAGTTGTTATCAATAAGTCATGTTACAAAGGAACTCAATTGCACAGTTCTAATGCATCCTCATTTTTGTATCTTACAGGACATCAGAACGGGAAAGATAATTGGGCGTGGTACTGAACGGCAAGGCTTATACTATGTGGATGAGGTGACTCAGTCAGGGACTGCAATGCTTGCTCACGGAACAAAGAGTAGAGAAGCATGGCTTTGGCATAGGCGATTAGGGCATCCTTCCGCAGGATATCTGCACCTTTTACTTCCCGAACTCTTCCCGTCCAACATCACATTAGACTGTGAAACATGTGTCTTAGCCAAAAGCCATAAGAAACCATTCAAACCGAGTAACACTAGGGTCAGTGACCCGTTTTCCCTAATACATTCAGATGTTTGGGGCCCAGCTGAAACTAATGGAGGTCAAAACTTCCGGTTTTTTCTACTATTTGTTGATGATTGTACCCGTATGACATGGGTGTACTTTTTAAAACACAAATCTGAAGTCTTTGACAAATTCAGACTGTTTTACACCATGGTCCAAACTCAATTCAAAACCAACATTCAGATTTTACGATCTGACAATGGAGGGGAGTATGTTAATAACTCCATGAAACAATTTATTCAAGAGAAGGGAATGATCCACCAAACCACGTGCCCAAAACACCCAGAACAGAATGGTGTAGTTGAACGGAAAAATGGCATTCTGGTAGAAATGGCCAGAGCCCTTATGCTTGAATCCAAAGTTCCTAAGTCTTTTTGGCTCGAAGCTATAAACACAGTTGTGTATCTCCTTAACCGTTTACCAACCAAAGCTCTTGATCTAAAGACTCCCCTAGATACCTTATCTACATTCACTAAACTGCCCCCACCTCTTACTTTACCACCTCGAGTCTTTGGGTGTACAGCCTTTCCACATATACCCAAAACTGAACGATCCAAACTTGACCCATGCACGAGAAATGTGTCTTTTGTGACAACTGGCACCAAACCGGTAATTTTCGTACACTTTAATTATTATTTAATGACTGCAATTATGTGCTTAGATGTCAACATTGTCTGATTACATACTAAGCAAGTGAATTCATGCACGTTGTATACTACAAAATATTGCTTTATGCATAAACGAGAGCGTTGCGTCAGAAATACTAGTAAACTCACCGGTAAGACACATTGTGTCAACAATTCTGCGGAAAGCAGTCAGACAATAAATTGGAGCCTAGGTGTAGGTCCAACAGCAAGAATACACTAAAACCCAAGAGTACATACAAGGGTTTACATATATACCATCCGGAAGCTAAATTACGCACTAAAAAGCACCCGAAACGCACTTTAAGTGCAGAATTTTATATAATTCAGCAATAAATCAGCTTTTAACAACATAAAAATTATGCAGAATTCATGTTTTAACATCCAGAATATTTCCCTAAGTGTCGGGAATCGAAAGTATTACAAAAGGGTACTTAAAAGACACTAAAAGGTGCAATTTAGCGCTTTAACGAACCGGTATATAACCGAACAACCGGATATTACCCGGAACACCAAAATAATGCTAGAAGCATTGTTTTTATGTTTCTAAGCTAGTTAGGGTCCCCGAACACCCTAACACACTATATATTTCATAACACACCATAAACCACTAACTATATCATTTATCTCCTAACTAGTTTAGTAACTAGTAATTGCAACCTAACTAGCTACCCCCCCCCCCCCCTAACCGGTTCTAGACAAGGACCCCACCATCTTGATTTTATGGTGATTAAATAATGGATCATGTTGCTTCTTTGGTGACATATTACACAAGGGAAACTAGGAGAAAATGGATATAAGTATAACACATGGAGACCTTAACTTCATAAGCTCATTACACATTCAACACCCCTTCCCTCCTTCTCTTCTTCTTGCTTACGGCCAAAACCACACACAACCACCATCAACATCATTCAAACTTCCTCAATCATTCTAAGAGCATCCAAGGGTGTTAAAGTGCATACAACGAAGCTCGGTGTGTTCGGAAGTTGAAGAACCTCAACCGTTTGCTTTTATCCACCACTTTTACGCTCTTGAACTCCCCTAGCCTTGTGCTAGTAGTAAGTGTCTTAGATCTTCATACTCTTCATATTTTTGATGGTTAATAGTTGAAAGAATGATAAAATCTCAAGAACTCTAAAGAACATAATCAAAGTCTTGGAACATAAACTAACTAGTGATGAAATATGGTTAAAGTGATGTTGAAATCATGTTATTCTTGTGTTGCTATGTTTGTTGATTGTTGTTTGTTAATAAAAATGGTATGGTTCATCACATGGACTTGCTAGATCATGTTTAAAGACATGAACTAGCAAGATGTAAGAGTTAGAGATGTGTAGGATGATGAAATCATCCACACATAAACTATGAACTTGGATAAATAAGTGTTTTCTTGGAAAATAAAAGATCAAAGTAAGTTATAAACATGTAGATCTAAATATCCATGAGTGGTTTTTCAAAAGAAACCAAGTTAAAAATACAAGTTTCACTAAAACTTGGTTCTTACATAAATAAACATTATTTTTAGTGGTTAACAAAGTAAAGAAACACATGTGTAACAAGAAAAATACATGAAGAAGTATTTTTAGAAAACATGAACATAAGTTGTAAAGAATCACATTCTTTAAAAATGAAGTTTTTAAAGAAGCAATCACACTTTAAAGGGTAACAAGACATACTAAATACCCTAGTAAGTTACTACACATTTTTATAAATTTTCAAGTTCATGAAATAGAGAAATTAGTGTATGTTGTTGATGATTGTTGTTGAAATTGATTGTTGATGATTTTTAAAAGAAAATAAACACATGTTTTGAAAACATGGGAAACCTCCATTTTTAGGGGAAACTCTGTCAAAATTTCTATAAATTTTGACACTTAGAAAAATATAAGTTTTTGAGAAACTTATTCCCTAAAAATGTATCTAAAAATATTACCAAGGTTTCCCTAATTTTTGTGTTAAGAAACGAGGATTTCTTCAACAATAAAAATGGGTATTAAGTATGTATATTTTTGAGAAAAATATATATATTTATTGATCGCCAAATTTTGTGCTAAGTGTATGTAATATGTATTATACTTGATAGTGTATTAGGACTTGAAAATACACTAAATACTCACGAGAAGTAAAAACACAAAAATACACATACAACATACAAGATACATAATTCGGGTGCAAAATACAAAAAGCTTATATTTATTTTTGAGAAAATAATATAAGTAAGACACTTAGTTAAAAATATAAATTATTTTTAACACAAGAAAACATATACAAAAGAGAGTGACTGTACTTGTGCGACACAAGTCTAGTGACTAACGTTAAGAAAACGCGTATAGGTCACGACGTTAATTAAGCAAATCCGGTGAAGTTTACGACGCAAGGAACGCAAAGTTGTGAGTTCATGCTCCCCCTTTTCTTTTAACTGTTTTCAGTTTTATAACTTCGGGGGTGAAATACATGTTACAAATATTACAATGTTTACAAATGGTATGATGGATACAAGAATTGAGGAATGATACGAGAAATCGTGTCACGAATAGGGTACCATAAGCACCATTAATCGTGTACATACTAAGACCGCATAACAAAAGGTTAGATCTAATGGGTTTCAGGGCAGCCCCACTCTTGGTGACCACTAGAACCGAGTAGTGTTTTTGTGTCTCAGTCGTGAATCGACTACTAGAAAAATGCCTATGGTTTGGTGACTTCCTATGTCGTGTCACATGTTAATGGCTTTGCAACCCATTAACACTTGATACATACATAAATACATGATTTATACAAGAATACTTGATTTATACATGAGTACGTGGTGTACACAAAAGACTTGATTTATACAAGATACAAATTATGTTTTCATACAAAGTATACAAACGTGAAATACAAAAATTGCATGAATTCACACCAACATTATGTTGACGTTTTTTTCCAAAACTCACATGTATTTCAGGTAACTAGTGGATGTGCGCGCGGTTTTACTCATGCTCTTGGATGTCGCTTTTGTTTATCTTTGAATAAAGTTGTAAACTTATCAGACAAAATGCTGTCTTGTGATGTAAACACTTAAACCATGTTTTCGGTTATGTAATGTTTGGCGTTTTGAAGTTAATTTATGAGCATGTAGTATGTTTACCTTTCGTATGCAATGAGAACCTTTCATGATCACACCTCGTGCTTCCGCCGCAGAAAGGGGTGTGTCAGATTGGTAACAGAGCTGCGATTGTAGTGAACCAGGATTCCTTCTCGAGTCTAGTCTACAATCTCTAGGATCCTTTCACGAAAATGATTTTTCAAAGAGTTTTCATTGCATAAAACGTCCCGCGAGATCCACTACCTGAAACTGTTTACATGAGTCAAGAAAAGACACTACGAGACTTAGAGTGCACAGAAGTAGCACTTGTCTTTAACTGAGAAATTACTTGCAATTATGTGTGATAATTAGCATATACATATACTAGAAGTAGAATACCACTAGTATACATGACTTTACCTGAAAACAATGGCCTATCTGAAGGCAGAAATACGCGGATGAAACGAACTGTGCGGACTGTGCAAGGAGTTTCGTAATTATGGATGCATACATAATTATGGAATTCAGTGCACAGAAACCACAGCAAGTCTTGTCCCGTGTAGATTCCCTCAGTGCAAGAAAAGGGTCAAATGTGAACACCCCTCCCCCAGCCTATTAAACACTCTTTTAAGAGTAATGATTTAGGGTATAAAGACAAGAACCGCCAATGTAAAATAAGGTGTTTACCTAACTATACATGCTTGCTGCGGTATGAATTGATTTATACATTTGGCGGATTGTTTGATGTTACTATGTGGTATATGCTTGTGTATATATATATACTACTACTGTCTCGTATGACGATATCAAACAAATGTCTAACCCTATTGGGTTGTGTTCTTCAGAACATGGCACCCAGAAGAGCTGTGAACGCTCGTGACCAACCTCCTCCTCCCCCACTGCCAAGAATTGCCGAAGAGCTGGAAGCTCTACTGGAAGAAAGGATCTCCGCTGCTATCGCCCATTACGAGGCGAACCGTACTCAAGACAATGCAGGACCAAGCAATGCTAGACGTAACAGACATGGAGATTCGTCTGGAGGAAACACAACTCAAGGCTGCACCTTCAAGCAGTTCCTCGAATGCAAACCACTGAACTACGATGGCACCGGAGGAACAGTGGCGTTTGTACGCTGGACGGAGAAGACTGAGTCCACCATCCGCATGAGGAAGTGTACCGCGGACCAACAAGTTACTTTTGCTACTAGGTTGTTTGTCGACGAAGCTCTGACTTGGTGGAACTTGCAAGTCCAAACTATGGGTGATGATGCCGCGTATGGCATGTCTTGGGATGAGTTGAAGGAGAAAATGAGAAAGAAGTATTGCGCTCGTGCCGAACTCCAAAGATTGGAGACTGAGTTTTGGCACTTGACCATGGAAGGTGCTGACATCACTGGTTACACTCGAAGGTTTCACGATCTGTCTAGAGTGCTTCCCTTCATGGTGACTCCTGAATTTAAGCGTGTGGAACGCTACATTTGGGGAGTGGCCTCAGAATTCCACGGCATGGTAACTTCGGCCAAACCTCAAACCATCACTGAGGCGGTAACTCTGGCTGCCAACCTTACTGAAGATTGTGTTCGTAGGAAGAGGTTATCACTAAACTCAACTGAAAGGACCGAGACGCATGCTAAGTCGTCTGGTGACAAGAAGAGGAAGCATTCGAATCTGAATCAAGCAACTCGCAACAACAACAAAGGCTTCAACAACAAGAAGCGCGACCCTAAACCGCCTCAGGAAGCGGAAACTCTTTCAACCATGAATGACGCCCATACCAAAAGGTACTTGGGCACTATGCCTTTCTGCAACCAGTGCAAGCGTCATCACGGAGGAGTTTGTCGCATTCCAAAATGCGACAAGTGTGGAAACCTGGGTCACCATACCGAGGACTGCTGGGGAAAAGGAAAGAACGGGAATGGAAACCGCAACGGTGCTGGAACCGGAAACAATGGTAGAAATGGAAATGGCAATGGTAACCGGAATGGCAATGGAGCTGGGCAAAACCAAGGATGCTTTGGTTGTGGAAGCACGGATCATTTCAAGAAAAATTGCCCAAGGGGAAACAACGTTTAGACTCGAGCGTTTGTGATTGGGGCAAGGAAAGCACGCGAGGACCCTAATATGGTCACCGGTACGTCTCTCATTAACAATCACTTTGCATCCATACTTTTTGACACTGGTGCCGACTATAGTTTCATGTCTGTGGAATTTAAACGTATGTTTGGAATAGAATCTAGTAGATTAGATATTCCTTATTCTATAGAACTAGCCGATGGTAAACTTGTTGAATCAGGCGAAGTTGTTAGAGGTTGCACGTTAGAACTTGGTGAACGAAGGTCTAGCATCGACCTCTTACCTATTCAATTGGGTAGCTTCGATGTAGTGGTCGGAATGGACTGGTTGTCCAAAAACAAAGCTGAAGTTATTTGTCATGAGAAAATCATTCGCATCCCTTTAGCGAATGATGAAACTCTCATCGTACATGGAGAAAAACGAGACGCGCCTCTGCGAATCATCAGCTGCATGAAGGCACAGAAGTGCTTAAGGAAAGGATGTGTCGCTTTCCTAGCGCATGTTGTAGATAAGAAGGCGGTGGAGCCGAAACTCGAAGACATTCCTGTGGTGAAGGAATTCCCTGATGTTTTTCCCGAAGATCTGCCAGGACTACCTCCGGAACGACAAGTCGAATTTCATATAGACTTGGTTCCAGGAGCCACTCCTGTAGCCAAGGCTCCCTATCGACTTGCACCATCCGAAATGCAAGAGTTATCTACACAACTCCAGGAGTTGTTGGATAAAGGATTCATAAGGCCAAGCTTCTCGCCTTGGGGAGCTCCAGTATTATTCGTGAAGAAGAAGGATGGAACACTGCAGATGTGTATCAATTACAGAGAACTGAACAAGCTCACGATCAAGAATTGGTATCCACTACCGAGGATTGATGACTTATTTGATCAATTGCAAGGATCAAGCTACTATTCCAAGATCGACCTTCGATCTGGATACCATCAGTTAAGGATACAAGAAGAAAGCATACCAAAGACTGCATTCCGAACGCGTTATGGACAATACGAGTTCCTTGTGATGCCATTTGGGCTGACGAATGCACCAGCAGTCTTTATGGATCTGATGAACCACGTATGCAAACCATATCTCGATAAATTCGTGATTGTATTTATCGATGATATCCTGATTTACTCGCAAGCGAAAGAAGAACATGAGCAACATCTCAGAACTATTCTGGAACTACTGAAGAAAGAGAAGCTCTATGCAAAGTTCTCGAAATGCGAATTCTGGATTCGCGAAGTACAATTTCTTGGTCACGTTGTGAACAAAAAGGGCATTCATGTGGACCCATCCAAGATAGAAGCAATAAAGAATTGGGAAGCTCCCAGGACCCCAACTGAAGTTCGACAATTTTTGGGCCTAACGGGCTATTATCGGCGATTCATCGAGAATTTCTCCAAGATAGCTCAACCGCTAACCACCCTTACTCAGAAAGACAAGAAATACGACTGGGGTCACAAACAGGAAGAAGCCTTCCAGTTACTTAAAAACAAGCTATGCGATGCACCGATACTATCATTACCCAAAGGCACTGAAGACTTCGTGGTATACTGCGACGCCTCACGACAAGGTTTGGGTTGCGTGCTTATGCAGCGCCAAAAAGTCATCGCTTACGCTTCAAGACAGTTGAAGGTACATGAGAAGAATTACACCACGCACGACTTAGAACTAGGTGCGGTGGTATTCGCCTTGAAGATCTGGCGACACTATCTATATGGTACTCGATGTACAATCTTCACATATCACAAAAGCCTACAACACATATTTGATCAGAAAGAATTAAACATGCGTCAGCGACGATGGGTCGAGCTGCTAAACGATTATGACTGTGAGATTAAGTACCATCCCGGAAAGGCAAACGTTGTAGCGGACGCGTTGAGCCGAAAGGAAAGGGTTAAGACCCTAAGGGTTCGAGCATTGGAAATGACTATTCGAACGAACCTCACTGCACGTATTCGTGATGCACAACAAGAAGCTCTTAAGATGGAAAACCGTAAAGCTGAATACCTACGAGGTATGTTGAAATATATGGTGCCAAATGAAGAGGGAGCCTTATACTTTAAGAAGAGTATTTGGGTTCCGCTCTATGGCGGTATTCGAGAAGTCATCCTTAATGAAGCACATAAATCAAGATACTCGATCCATCCAGGATCGGACAAAATGTATCAAGACTTAAAAGAATACTATTGGTGGCCGAGACTCAAGAGCGACGTTGCTATTTATGTTGGAAAATGCCTAACCTGTGCTAAGGTTAAGGCTGAATATCAGAAACCGTCCGGCCTACTACAACAACCAGAGATTCCCATGTGGAAGTGGGAGCAAATCTCGATGGACTTCATAACAAAATTACCCAAGACCCCTAGAGGGCATGATATGATATGGGTAATAGTTGATTGGTTAACAAAGTCTGCGCATTTCCTACCGATCCGAGAAAAAGACAGCACTGGAAAGCTTGCTGAGATATACTTAAAAGAAATTGTGGCACGACATGGAGTGCCTATCTCAATCATTTTAGACAGAGATGGACGCTTTGTCTCAAGAATCTGGCAATCATTTCAGGAAGCCTTTAGATCTCAATTAGATCTAAGCATGGCCTTCCATCCGCAAACAGACGGCCCGAGCGAACGAACCATACAAACGTTAGAAGATATGCTTCGCGCATGTGTCATGGATCTAGGCGGCAGCTGGGATACTCTTCTACCTTTAGTTGAGATTTCTTACAATAACAGTTATCATACGAGCATAAAAGCCGCACCGTTCGAAGCTCTGTATGGCCGCAAGTGCCGATCGCCCTTATGTTGGGCAGACGCTGGAGATAAACGTATGGTTGGTCCTGAACTTGTACAAGAGACAACCGACAGGATTATGCAGATCCGAGAACGCATTAAGGCGGCTCGAGATCGACAAAAGAGCTACGCTGATCAAAGACGAAAACCATTAGAATTCGAGGTGGGAGACAAAGTGTTGTTAAAAGTCTCACCTTGGAAGGGCGTAGTAAGATTTAGAAAGCGTGGAAAGCTTAATCCACGATACATCGGACCATTCAGAATCTTAGAAAGAATTGGTACCGTGGCATACAAGTTGGAATTACCGGAAGAACTTAATGGAGTACATGATACGTTCCATGTATCCAACCTCAAGAAGAGTCCAACACAAGAAGACGTGATCATCCCTACGGATGAAGTACATATTGATGACGCCCTCCGATTTACAGAACAACCCGTCGAGGTTACAGACTGGAAAGTCAACAAGACCAGGAGGAGCACTGTTAAACTTGTCAAAGTACGTTAGAATTCTAAGCACGGACCCGAGTACACATGGGAACGTGAAGACCAGTTCAAAGAAAAGTATCCCCACCTATTCAAGAAGACTCCTGCGAGAGTTAGTTCAGCCTGAATTTCGGGACGAAATTCTTTTAACAGGGGGAGACTGTGACAACTGGCAACAAACCGGTAATTTCCGTACACTTTAATTATTATTTAATGACTGCAATTATGTGCTTAGATGTCAACATTGTCTGATTACATACTAAGCAAGTGAATTCATGCACGTTGTATACTACAAAATATTGCTTTATGCATAAACGAGAGCGTTGCGTCAGAAATACTAGTAAACTCACCGGTAAGACACATTGTGTAAACAATTCTGCAGAAAGCAGTCAGACAATAAAATTGGAGCCTAGGTGTAGGTCCAACAGCAAGAATACACTAAAACCCAAGAGTACATACAAGGGTTTACATATATACCATCCGGAAGCTAAATTACGCACTAAAAAGCACCCGAAACGCACTTTAAGTGCAGAATTTTATATAATTCAGCAATAAATCAGCTTTTAACAACATAAAAATTATGCAGAATTCATGTTTTAACATCCAGAATATTTCCCTAAGTGTCGGGAATCGAAAGTATTACAAAAGGGTACTTAAAAGACACTAAAAGGTGCAATTTAGCGCTTTAACGAACCGGTATATAACCGAACAACCGGATATTACCTGGAACACCAAAATAATGCTAGAAGCATTGTTTTTATGTTTCTAAGCTAGTTAGGGTCCCCGAACACCCTAACACACTATATATTTCATAATACACCATAAACCACTAACTATATCATTTATCTCCTAACTAGTTTAGTAACTAGTAATTGCAACCTAACTAGCTACCCCCCCCCCTAACCAGTTCTAGACAAGGACCCCACCATCTTGATTTTATGGTGATTAAATAATGGATCATGTTGCTTCTTTGGTGACATATTACACAAGGGGAACTAGGAGAAAATGGATATAAGTATAACACATGGAGACCTTAACTTCATAAGCTCATTACACATTCAACACCCCTTCTCTCCTTCTCTTCTTCTTGCTTGCGGCCAAAACCACACACAACCACCATCAACATCATTCAAACTTCCTCAATCATTCTAAGAGCATCAAAGGGTGTTAAAGTGCATACACCGAAGCTCGGTGTGTTCGGAAGTTGAAGAACCTCAACCGTTTGCTTTTATCCACCACTTTTACGCTCTTGAACTCCCCTAGCCTTGTGCTAGTAGTAAGTGTCTTAGATCTTCATACTCTTCATATTTTTGATGTTTAATAGTTGAAAGAATGATAAAATCTCAAGAACTCTAAAGAACATAATCAAAGTCTTGGAACATAAACTAACTAGTGATGAAATATGGTTAAAGTGATGTTGAAATCATGTTATTCTTGTGTTGCTATGTTTGTTGATTGTTGTTTGTTAATAAAAATGGTATGGTTCATCACATGGTCTTGCTAGATCATGTTTAAAGACATGAACTAGCAAGATGTAAGAGTTAGAGATGTGTAGGATGATGAAATCATCCACACATAAACTATGAACTTGGATAAATAAGTGTTATCTTGGAAAATAAAAGATCAAAGTAAGTTATAAACATGTAGATCTAAATATCCATGAGTGGTTTTTCAAAAGAAACCAAGTTAAAAATACAAGTTTCACTAAAACTTGGTTCTTACATAAATAAACATTATTTTTAGTGGTTAACAAAGTAAAGAAACACATGTGTAACAAGAAAAATACATGAAGAAGTATTTTTAGAAAACATGAACATAAGTTGTAAAGAATCACATTCTTTAAAAATGAAGTTTTTAAAGAAGCAATCACACTTTAAAGGGTAACAAGACTTACTAAATACCCTAGTAAGTTACTACACATTTTTATAAATTTTCAAGTTCATGAAATAGAGAAATTAGTGTATGTTGTTGATGATTGTTGTTGAAATTGATTGTTGATGATTTTTAAAAGAAAATAAACACATGTTTTGAAAACATGGGAAACCTCCATTTTTAGGGGAAACTCTGTCAAAATTTCTATAAATTTTGACACTTAGAAAAATATAAGTTTTTGAGAAACTTTTTCCCTAAAAATGTATCTAAAAATATTACCAAGGTTTCCCTAATTTTTGTGTTAAGAAACGAGGATTTCTTCAACAATAAAAATGGGTATTAAGTATGTATATTTTTGAGAAAAATATATATATTTATTGATCGCCAAATTTTGTGCTAAGTGTATGTAATATGTATTATACTTGATAGTGTATTAGGACTTGAAAATACACTAAATACTCACGAGAAGTAAAAACACAAAAATACACATACAACATACAAGATACATAATTCGGGTGCAAAATATAAAAAGCTTATATTTATTTTTTAGAAAATAATATAAGTAAGACACTTAGTTAAAAATATAAATTATTTTTAACACAAGAAAACATATACAAAAGAGAGTGACTGTACTTGTGCGACACAAGTCTAGTGACTAACGTTAAGAAAACGCGTATAGGTCACGACGTTAATTAAGCAAATTCGGTGAAGTTTACGACGCAAGGAACGCAAAGTTGTGAGTTCATGCTCCCCCTTTTCTTTTAACTGTTTTCAGTTTTATAACTTCGGGGGTGAAATACATGTTACAAATATTACAATGTTTACAAATGGTATGATGGATACAAGAATTGAGGAATGATACGAGAAATCGTGTCACGAATAGGGTACCATAAGCACCATTTATCGTGTACATACTAAGACCACAGAACAAAAGGTTAGATCTAATGGGTTTCAGGGCAGCCCCACTCTTGGTGACCACTAGAACCGAGTAGTGTTTTTGTGTCTCAGTCGTGAATCGACTACTAGAAAAATGCCTATGGTTTGGTGACTTCCTATGTCGTGTCACATGTTAATGGCTTTGCAACCCATTAACACTTGATACATACAGAAATACATGATTTATACAAGAATACTTGATTTATACATGAGTACGTGGTGTACACAAAAGACTTGATTTATACAAGATACACATTATGTTTTCATACAAAGTATACAAACGTGAAATACAAAAATTGCATGAATTCACACCAACATTATGTTGACGTTTTTTTTCCAAAACTCACATGTATTTCAGGTAACTAGTGGATGTGCGCGCGGTTTTACTCATGCTCTTGGATGTCGCTTTTGTTTATCTTTGAATAAAGTTGTAAACTTATCAGACAAAATGCTGTCTTGTGATGTAAACACTTAAACCATGTTTTCGGTTATGTAATGTTTGGCGTTTTGAAGTTAATTTATGAGCATGTAGTATGTTTACCTTTCATATGCAATGAGAACCTTTCATGATCACACCTCGTGTTTCCGCCGCAGAAAGGGGTGTGACATCTTTGTTGGTTATGGGGTGAATCAGAAGGGATACAGATGCTATAATCCATTACGACGTCGCGTAATTACCACTGTCCACTGCGATTTTCTTGAAACAGAATATTACTATCAGTCCCATCTCAGTGGTCAGGGGGAGATAGAGCATGAGGACTCACTGAGATGGTTGAAGTGGATTCCATCAGCAAGCGAAGACGAGTCATCTCATACATCCACACATACTGAGCCTGTCGAAAGTCTCACCCAAGAATCACCCAGACTGGTGTCCGAGGTAAGTGACTCTCAAAATATTGACTCTCAAAATCTTGGAAATGTGATTGAATCGGACCCTAATAGTCATGAAAGTCCCGAGGTAATGGAACAGGTGGAGATCGCTGAGCAAAACAACGCAGCCCAAAGGGAAGCCGAATCTAACGAAAAACATGATGGAGGCTATGGAACAACACCGGGAACATATGTTTTACCTCCGAGAGCCAATAGAGGGGTTCCTCCAAAACGGTACTCCCCAGAAAGGGAAACCAGAACTTCAAGGTATCCTATAGCTAAGACGGCTGACGGGAACTTATCTAACAGTGCGAAAGCATTCGTTACCTCTCTATACTCCGAACAAATACCTAGTTCCGTAAAGGAAGCCCAAAGTCAGAAGAACTGGAAAGAAGCAATGGAAACGGAGATGCATGCTCTTATGAAAAACAACACATGGGAGAAGTGCAGCCTTCCTAAAGGAAAGAAAACAGTTGGATGTCGGTGGGTGTATTCAATCAAATATAAACCAGATGGTTCCATTGGAAGATACAAAGCACGGCTTGTAGCCAAGAGTTACACTCAGACGTATGGGATCGATTACTCTGAGACTTTTTCTCCGGTTGCAAAAATGGACACCATCAGAGTTCTCTTCTCTGTGGCAGCCAATAAGAACTGGCCTCTCCACCAGTTCGATGTTACAAACGCATTTCTACATGGAGACCTAACGGAAGAAGTCTACATGGAAGCACCTCCAGGTTTTGGAGCGGGTTTTAAAGAAGGGGAAGTCTGTCGGTTGAAAAAGTCTTTATACGGGCCGAAACAGTCTCCTCGGGCATGGTTTGGAAAGTTCACTTTGGCCATGAAAGAATATGGGTATCACCAAAGTAATGCTGATCATACCCTGTTTCTCAAGAAAAGAAATGGTCTTGTAACGTGCTTGATCATATATGTAGATGACATGATTATTACCGGAAACGATGTAGAAGAAATAACACGTCTGAAAAAGAATCTGTTCTCAAAATTTGAAATGAAAAACCTTGGGAATCTCAAGTATTTCCTCGGAATAGAAGTCCTCAGGTCTAAACGGGGGATCTTCATCTGCCAAAATAAGTATGTCCTTGATCTCCTGGTAGAAACCGGGCTGGTTGATTGTAAACCGGCGGATACTCCAATGGTGGTGAATCACAACCTTCACATGGAACTTAATGGAGAGCTTGCAGACAAAGAAAGGTATCAATGGCTCGTGGGCAAGTTAATTTATCTCTCTCACTCTCGGCCTGATATAGCTTATGCTGTTGGAGTAGTAAGTCAGTTCATGCACCAACCACAAGTTGCCCACATGGAAGCAGCTCGGAGAATTTTAAGGTATCTCAAGGGGACCGCAGGCCATGGAGTGTTGTTCAAAACAAATGGTCATTTAAATGTTGAGCTCTATACTGATGCAGACTGGGCTGGAGATAAAGGAAACCAAAGGTCAACATCAGGATATTTCTCCTTAGTCGGTGGAAACCTGGTTACCTGGAGAAGTAAGAAGCAAAAGGTGGTTGCTCTGTCAAGTGCAGAAGCAGAATTTAGAGGTATAGCTCGAGGGTTAAGCGAAGTTCTTTGGATCAGGAAGCTACTAGAAGACATCGGCTTCTCCCAAAGGGAACCAAGCAAAATTATGTGTGACAATACGACTGCAATTCAGATCTTAGAAAACCCAGTTCAACATGATCGAACGAAACACGTGGAGGTAGATCGCCATTTCATCAAGGAGAAACTGGAGGAAAAAATCATAAAGCTCCCATATGTGCCATCTAAAGATCAACTCGTAGATATTCTTACAAAAGCCGTCAACGGAAACGCGTTTAGTAGATGCTTAAGCAAGTTAAGTATTGGTGATCCCACTACTCAACTTGAGGGGGAGTGTCAGAAAGAAGAAAAGAATTTATAGTATAGGGGCTAGTGTGTAACATGGTGTCCTATATAAACACCTCTCTTGTAAACCCTAATTGAATTTCTTTTACAATCTAATACAAGCCCCTATTTTTCTCTATATCGTGTGATAAATATATCTAATCACATACGATTAAATATATTGTTGAGTTGAAACAATTACAAAGTAAGCAAATACATGGTACATAGGGGCAGACCTACCCACAGTCGTGGGTGGACGGACACACTCTTTGGAAAAAAAATTAGTGCATATTTTAGACAAAAAAACCCGGTCGCACCGACAACTCGAGTTTCCAAGATTTCCATCTTCGCATTTAGTGCACGTTAATTTTTTTTATGTTGTTTGTTACTCAACTTGTTTGTTTCACAACGCTTACATTTGTAAAACGTTAAATAGTATTGCGATTGATATTTGATATTTGGGGTGCATATTATATTTGAGTATATGATGATAGTGTAATTTGTGCTAATTGGGATTGTATAGTTTATTATGGAACTTTGGCCAACACCCCTGCTCATATGAAAACACCCCCTGATGAAAACACATGGTGTTTTCGTCCATGTGGCTGACGAAAACAGAGATGGGCCTTGGCCCAGTATTGAGATATTTTATATAATCATTTTATAAACAAATCTTCTCGGAGAAGTTTCTCACTTACCAAACCTTATCACAAACCTTATCACTTTGTTTCTCTCTCTACCTCTGAAACCCAACAAACAGAATTCCTCTTTTGAAGCCAAAACCTCTGTTTAAATCCTTGGTTAGTGATTTCATGATTCAGTTGTTTTAGATGCATATCGTATGATTATTGGATGTTTAATCATGATGTATGTATATATAGATATGTGATTATGTGATCGATCTGTGTGCTTGTTAGATAATTATTATCTACGAACTGTCTGTATCTTGGATGTTTTGATCAACAGTGGGTATATGTTATTGAATGATAAACTGATAGAAATATGTTCTGGATTTCACAATGATTTGGTAGAGTATTTGTTACATATCATAAATTGATTAAATGATTTCAATTATAACAGATCATGTAACTGTTAGTCGATTAGAGTTGCTGGGTTTTTATAAGTTACTGTAAGTATTGTTGAAGAAGATGATAACTGGACGAAATCACCCACAACTTTAAAGTGGACGAAATCACATAAGTGATTTCGGCCCACATATGTGTTTTCGGCCCAGATAAGAATTCGGCCCAAGTTGGATTTCGGCTAAAGGGGTTTTCGGCCATAAGGTGATTTCGGCTAAAGGGGTTTTCGGCACATAAGGGTTTTCGGCTAGCTAGTGATTTCGGCCCAACTGTTATCTTGTTAACTGGTTAAATTTATTAAGTTGTTAACTAATTAAATTACATATAATAACTCTGTTAGTTATGTAACTATGTTTAGCCTACTAACTAAGTTAAGTTCATTAACTCAGTTAACTTTACTCACTATGTAAGATTCATGGATGACATTCTGTTAAATATGTAACTTAGTTAAGTAAAACATGTGACACAGCTAGTTACCAGTTCTGTTAAATGTTAATTCTGTTAACCGTATACCCCTGTTTATATATGTTAATTCAGTTAAGCATACTAGCTTTATTAACTGTGATGTTGGTTAACTATGTTAGAGTTAATTGAGAAGACTATTATGAGGAAGATGAATGTCACACCCCCAAAATCCACCTGCGGAGTACTACCGCCTGGAGGCGTGACTGACCAGGATCCAGCCACCAATCATATTGAACAAGCATATAAGTAGTTATAAAATCCAACCAATATAATTGGTGTTCAAACAAAACATAGTTTAAGTGGCAAGCGGAAGCATAACGTTTAAAGCCAAAACATAAGTTTAATTGTTTCAAAGTTTAACATGGCACACAGCCGTCCATGTCCCACAACGATCCTCCTCCATGCAAGCTCCAGCTAAGTACCTAAAGACCTGCAAAGCATGTAGTAACGAGTCAACAACAAGTTGAGTGAGTTCACGGTTGGGTGTTCGTTTTAAGTTGTTTCGAAAACAGTTTCTTTTATCTGGCATCCTGCCGTGGGGCTACCCCATAGTTAAAAACGTGACTTGTTTATTCCCGGTTACTCTGGCAATCCAGCCGTGGGGGCTACCCCGTGTTAGTTATCTGGCATTTCGGCCGTGGGGGCTACCCCGTGTTAGTTATCTGGCATTTCGGCCGTGGGGGCTACCCCATGTATACACTAGACTCGTTACCATATCGACTGCTGACTGTAGTCATGTTTATGTGCCCTGAAACTGTCAATGTCTATCATCATTGACGTGCCAGTAGTCCATTAGTTCACGCCCGTCCTCTGCGACACGGTGTGAGGTTTGTCAAACCTAAATAGCGCTATCTAACTAAAGACCTGCTCGCCATTGGCCTCGGCGATTAAGTCGATACAAAGATGAGGGACTTCGTGATAGAGTTTTGGTCTAGTACGAGTTATCTGTCCGTGAGGACGAGGAATTACATTCCTGAACCGATGCTGTCCTACCCAAGGAGGACGAGGAACCCGCGTTCCTTAACCCCATTCCCAACCCAGGGAATCCCATGCTTTGTAGAGGGTGTGAACTCACCTTGGTTTGCTCGGCAGATACACAGAAAGGTCAATCAAGCAATATTGTGGTCACTCACGTCCTATCATAGTTGTATCATACAAATCAGGTTCGTAATCAAGTAGTACACGTATGTTTCTAGCACATTGCATTCAAGTATCATCTATGGCAGTCCAACAACATTCACATTCAATCAGTAACGTATAAGATTCCACGCATTAGGCCCAAAAGTCCGGCCCAATCACTTAGGCCCGTAATAGTGTGCAAGTTCAAATCAGCGTGTACCTGCATGCAGTCTCGAGTCGAGACTGTACGGCTTCTTATCGAGACTGTGCGGTCTCGAGTTATGGCTTACAGGTTTCGAGTCGCAACCGATGAGGTCTCGGGTCATGCATGTGTTGGTCTCGAGTCGCAACTGGAATCGCAACCATGATTTCGAGTTGTGCTGTTTTGGTCTCGAGTCGAGACTATGGGTTCTCGACTCGCAACCTGTGTCGCAACCGGGGATCTCGACTTGTCCTGTGGTGGTCTCGAGTCGAGACAGAAGGTTTCGGCTGGGGACATGTGCTGAATTCGATATTGTACTAGACCAATGGGATTTCACTGTTGTGATTTTATGTACTATCCAATGAGGTTCTACCAACATGTTTAATTGTCTAACAATTAACCAAAATGGATCAAACATGGCAATTTCAAATATCCATAACACATTCAACAAGTTCTTCACATATTCATCATGTTCTTCACTTTAGGGTTTTTAGCATAAATCTCTATGAACTTTAACATGATCATAACATGAACAACAATCAAACACTCCAACAACTAATCCGAATAATATGAACATAAGAGTATATAATCCGAACAATATGAACATTATGCAAGCCGATTTCATGAACATCAACCATTTATGGTTTAAATCACATTCAATCACAAAATATCATTAACTCATCATGCAATCAATCCGGAATCAAAGTATGATAGCTTATTAACATCATCATGCATAAACTTAACAAACCAACATATTATCAAGTCACACAAGATACATCATTATCAACCAAAATATCACATCAACATCATCAACAACAACCGAAATATGAACACACAATGGGAATCACTAACCGGTTAAAGGGTATGAGGGGTGAACTTCCAAATGTTGATTCCGAGCTTGAACCGAAGGTCCTAGTGTGCCGGTTTGGATCCGAGGGTGAGGGAGGAGGGTGTTGTGGCTTAGGGTTTTCGTGAGAGAGTGTGAGAGTGTGTGTGTGTAGATTGCCCAAAGATGGTGATGTTGGCTAACCACAAGGTTTTATACTAACTTGTTGATGCACCCTAATGGGCTTTCGGTTGGGTTAAATGAGGTGCGTGGCCCATCCGGCCCATGTTTCACTTGTTCACTCGAGACCACATGGTCTCGAGTCAGGTTCATAGTTCTCGGCTCACTTATGCATATATATAGACACTATACATACAAGCACAACACGTAATAATCACATAGTTTGTTCGCATATATTATTACACCAATACGTCAACTAGTCACATAATGTTTCAAGTAGGTTACACTAAGATACACGAAAGGTTCTAAATTTCGAGTTGTCACATCATCCCCAAGTTGAAAGAAATTTCGTCCCGAAATTTGGTAAGCACTCACTGAGGAAGCTAGTTAAGTTGTATGGTTTTCCCGGTTTTCCTGGGGTGTCACATCCACCCCCCGTTGATCTGGAATTTCATCCCGAAATTCCGTAGCTTCAGCCTCAGTAGTGGGTGTACTGTTTGCGAACAGTTGGGGATACTTTTGTTTCATCTGATCTTCGCGCTCCCAGGTGAACTCTGGGCCGCGACGTGAGTTCCAACGAACTCGAACGAGAGGTATTCTAGTACTCTTGAGGACCTTAACATCCCGGTCCGTGATTTCGACTGGTTCCTCGACGAATCGTAACTGCTCGTCGATAGTGAGTTCCTTCAGAGGAACTACGTGGGTCTCATCTGACAGACACTTCTTCAGATTCGACACGTGGAAAACGTTGTGAACTGCACCGAGTTCTGCTGGTAAGTTCAGTCTGTAGGCCACCCTGCCTATTTTCTCGATGATTTCGAAAGGTACAACGTATCGTGGGTTAAGTTTGCCGCGTTTACCAAAACGAACCACACCCTTCCAGGGTGAAACTTTGAGTAGTACCCGCTCCCCAACCTGGAGCTCAAGCGGTTTCCTGCCCTTATCGGCGTAGACTTTCTGACGGTCGCGAGCTGCCGCCATGCGTTTTCGTATTTGAGCAATCTGTTCGGTTGTGTCTACCACATGTTCTGGACCAGTGATCTGACTATCTCCTACCTCTGCCCAACAAAGAGGTGACCGGCATTTACGTCCGTACAATGCCTCAAACGGAGCAGCTTTAATGCTGGTGTGGTAGCTGTTATTGTACGAGAATTCTACCAGTGGCAGATGCTTCTCCCAGCGGTTGCCAAAATCGATTACACATGCACGAAGCATGTCTTCTAAGGTTTGAATACTGCGCTCGGACTGCCCGTCCGTCTGAGGGTGATACGCTGTGCTCATGTCCAATCGTGAGCCAAAGGATTTGTGCATTGCTTGCCACAGCTCTGAAGTAAATCGTGCATCTCGATCCGAGATAATAGAGGTGGGCACCCCATGCCTCGAGACAACTTCCTTGAGGTATATTTCTGCAAGAGTGGAGAATTTATCCGTCTCCTTGATAGCCAGGAAGTGTGCAGACTTCGTGAGTCGATCCACGATCACCCAAATAGTATCGTTCCCGCGCTGGGATCTAGGTAGGCCAGTAACAAAATCCATGGAAATTTGCTCCCATTTCCATTGTGGTATCTCTGGTTGTTGGAGTAGGCCTGAGGGTTTCTGGTGTTCAGACTTGACTCTCGCACAAGTCAAACACTTGCTGACGTAGGTCGCTATGTGGGCCTTCATGCTAGGCCACCAATACGTGGTTTTGATATCGTGATACATTTTGTCCGAACCAGGGTGTACCGAGTAGCGAGACTTGTGTGCTTCGTCCATCACAAGCTCTCGTAAGTTGCCGTAGAGTGGGACCCAAACGCGTCCCGTTACGTAGTAAGCACCGTCTTCCTTCTGTTCTAAGCGTTGCCTTGATCCGCGTAGGGCTTCAGCCCTGACGTTTTCTGGTTTCAACGCTTCTACCTGAGCGTCTCGTATTTGGAAAGGCAGACTAGAATGGATTGTGAGTTGTAAAGCTCGTACGCGCTTAGGTGCAGTGTCCTTTCGACTGAGGGCGTCAGCCACAACGTTAGCCTTGCCCGGGTGATACCTGATTGAGCACTCGTAGTCATTCAGTAGCTCGACCCATCGTCGTTGCCGCATATTCAGTTCCTTCTGCTTGAAGATATGTTCGAGGCTCCTGTGGTCGGTGTAGATGGCGCACTTGGTACCGTACAGGTAATGCCGCCATAACTTAAGTGCAAAAACAACAGCTCCCAGCTCCAAATCGTGTGTAGTGTAGTTCTTCTCGTGAACCTTGAGTTGGCGTGAGGCGTAAGCTATAACTTTATCCCGTTGCATCAGTACACAACCAAGACCCTGAATTGATGCGTCACAGTAGACCACAAAATCGTCTGTGCCCTCCGGCAAGGAAAGGATAGGTGCGCTGCAAAGCCTATCCTTTAGATGCTGAAATGCTAATTCCTGTGCGTTTCCCCATCGATAAACAACGCCTTTCTGCGTTAGTGAGGTGAGAGGCTGTGCAATTTTAGAAAAATCCTTAATGAACCTCCTGTAGTAACCTGCCAATCCCAAGAATTGGCGAATTTCCTTTGGTGTACGAGGTGCGGGCCAGTTCTTAATCGAGTCTATCTTGGATGGATCAACATGAATCCCATCCTTGTTTACTACGTGGCCTAGGAAATGGACTTCTCGAAGCCAGAAGTCGCATTTCGAGAACCTTGCATAAAGCTGTTCTGTTCGAAGGAGTTCTAGAATAAGTCGTAGATGTTGCTCGTGTTCCTCCTGACTCTTAGAATAGATCAGGATGTCGTCGATGAATACTATAACGAACTTGTCTAGGTAAGGCTTGCACACTCGATTCATCAAGTCCATAAAAACTGCTGGTGCGTTTGTCAGCCCAAAAGGCATGACCAAAAACTCATAGTGCCCGTATCGAGTTCTGAAAGCTGTTTTGGAGACGTCCTCTTCCCGGACTCTCAGCTGGTGATAACCCGACCAATCTTTGAATAGTAGCTCGAACCCTGCAGCTGGTCGAACAAGTTGTCAATACGCGGTAGAGGATAACGATTCTTCACCGTCACCTTGTTGAGTTCCCTGTAGTCGATACACATTCTGAAGGTACCGTCCTTCTTTTTCACAAATAGTACTGGAGCTCCCCAGGGCGATGAGCTAGGACGAATAAAACCCTTATCCAAGAGTTCTTGCAGTTGCGTAGAGAGTTCTTCCAACTCTGATGGAGCTAAACGATAAGGTGCACGAGCTATAGGTGCAGCTCCAGGAGCTAGTTCAATCTGAAACTCGACTTGGCGATGAGGCGGAAGACCAGGTAATTCCTCAGGGAATACCTCTGGATAATCGCGTACAACTGGGAAATCTTCTATCTTCTTCTCTTTTTCTGAGGTGTCAGTAACAAGAGCCAGAACGGCAGTGTGGCCCTTTCGCAGGCACTTCTGGGCCTTAAGGAGAGAGATGACGTTCTCAACGGCACTCCTCTTGTCGCCACGGATCATGAGAGGTTCACTACCGGAACCTGGAATACGGACAATCTTCTCGTTGCAAAGAATCTCTGCTCGGTGTTGGGATAACCAATCCATCCCAATGACTACGTCGAAACTACCCAAAACGATAGGAATAAGATCGATAGAGAAGGTCTGGTTAGCAAGAACAAGTTTACAACCCTTGACTACGTGTGTGGCTTCTAAACTCTTACCGTTTGCTAGCTCTACGGTGTGCTTGTTGTTCAAAGGTGTTGGAATACGCTTAAGCATTTGGCTAACTTCTAGTGACATGTAGCTAGTATCGGCACCCGAATCAAATAATACTGAAACATAAAAGTCGTCGAGAAGGAACTTACCCGCCACAACATTGGGGTCATTCCTTGCTTCACCTTGGCCGATCACGAACGCCCGCCCCCTGGCGCCATTGTTGTTGTTGTTCCCATTGTTACCATTCCCCTTATTGTTGTTATTGTTGTTGTTGTTGTTCTGGTTCCTGTTCAGTTGGGGACAATCTCTCTTGAAGTGGCCTTCAGCTCCACACTGAAAGCACCCTTTGTTATCACCCTGCTGCTGCTGCTGTCGTTGGTTCTGTTGAGCTGACTGACGATTCTGATTGGCGGGGTATAGGCTCCTGCAATCCTTTGCAGCGTGACCAGGCTTGTTGCACCGATGACAGTTGCCCCTGGTGCATGGCCCACTGTGGTGCAGGCTGCAGCGATTGCATTTGGGGTGATTCCCTTTGTACCCACCATGACCTTGACCACCAGATGATTGCTGACTGGGGCTCTTGTAGTCGTCAGTCTTTCTCTGCTGAGACTGGGATTGAACAGAAGTCGAACCCTTACTTGAAGTTCCATCCCACTTCCGTTTGTTGTCACTAAGGGTACCTGAAGTAGTTGCAGCACCTATGCGCTTTGGTAACTTGTTCTGCTCCACCGCCTGATCAGTAAGACGGTGAGCCAGCTGAACAACCTGCTGGATAGTAGGGAGGTTTGCTGAAGTCACATGGCTTTGGATCTCTGGCACCAAGCCCTTGAGAAAGAGTTCAATACGCTTAAATGGAGGGTCCACCATAGTAGGACACAGTAAGGCAAGCTCATTCGATCTCTTAGTGTACGCCTCAATTTCTGACCCCGTCATCTTGAGGTTGAAGAACTCGACTTCCAGCTTATGAATGTCATCACGACTGCAGTATTCTTCCTTGATCATCTCCTTAAAGGTTTCCCATGGGGTGGCGTTGGCAGCAACCAACCCCAGCATCTGAACTTGAGCGTTCCACCACGTGAGGGCTAAACCCTCGAGAGTACCGGTAGCGTATTTCACCCTGCGCGCCTCAGGGCATTCACTCATTTCGAAGACAGATTCTAGTTTCTCAAACCAGTGTAGGAGACCTACTGCTCCTTCAGTGCCACTAAAAGTAGTTGGTCGGCAGTCCATGAAAGTCTTAAAAGTACACACGGGTGGCTGAGCATGTTGACCTATGGTGGGTGAAAGAAAAGACAGAGTTTAACACGAAAGTTGGTTCACGAGAGTAGGATCTACATATCCTAGAATGAGTTAGAACTGCAGGATATACCTCCTGCGTGTGCAGCTGCAAGTGCTGCGGCAACTCGCTCGTTGATCAGAGCCGTCAACTGGGCTTGTGTCAGGTTAACGCGTCCAGACATGATCTTCATATCAAGAAGAACGTGAGTGAGAGGGGTTCGCGAAAATGCGGTGACAGAAGTGAGTAAGTACACACGTGTTCAAGCAACAGTAGTTATTCTAACCAAGCATACCATGAGCAATGTACTATGTATCTAACAAGTAGGCAATACATACACAGATCCTATCACCTAGAATGTCGAGCCTTGCATGTGGAGTGAAGCGTCGTTGTGGACCGTTGAGCACTGTACAGGTTATAGTCTGGTTCTAACAAAACGTTTCTCCTTTATTAAAACCAAGTTCACTATAACCAATGGCTCTGATACCAATCTGTCACACCCCCAAAATCCACCTGCGGAGTACTACCGCCTGGAGGCGTGACTGACCAGGATCCAGCCACCAATCATATTGAACAAGCATATAAGTAGTTATAAAATCCAACCAATATAATTGGTGTTCGAACAAAACATAGTTTAAGTGGCAAGCGGAAGCATAACGTTTAAAGCCAAAACATAAGTTTAATTGTTTCAAAGTTTAACATGGCACACAGCCGTCCATGTCCCACAACGATCCTCCTCCATGCAAGCTCCAGCTAAGTACCTAAAGACCTGCAAAGCATGTAGTAACGAGTCAACAACAAGTTGAGTGAGTTCACGGTTGGGTGTTCGTTTTAAGTTGTTTCGAAAACAGTTTCTTTTATCTGGCATCCTGCCGTGGGGCTACCCCATAGTTAAAAACGTGACTTGTTTATTCCCGGTTACTCTGGCAATCCAGCCGTGGGGGCTACCCCGTGTTAGTTATCTGGCATTTCGGCCGTGGGGGCTACCCCGTGTTAGTTATCTGGCATTTCGCTACCCCATGTATACACTAGACTCGTTACCATATCGACTGCTGACTGTAGTCATGTTTATGTGCCCTGAAACTGTCAATGTCTATCATCATTGACGTGCCAGTAGTCCATTAGTTCACGCCCGTCCTCTGCGGCACGGTGTGAGGTTTGTCAAACCTAAATAGCGCTATCTAACTAATGACCCGCTCGCCATTGGCCTCGGCGATTAAGTCGATACAAAGATGAGGGACTTCGTGATAGAGTTTTGGTCTAGTACGAGTTATCTGTCCGTGAGGACGAGGAATTACATTCCTGAACCGATGCTGTCCTACCCAAGGAGGACGAGGAACCCGCGTTCCTTAACCCCATTCCCAACCCAGGGAATCCCATGCTTTGTAGAGGGTGTGAACTCACCTTGGTTTGCTCGGCAGATACACAGAAAGGTCAATCAAGCAATATTGTGGTCACTCACGTCCTATCATAGTTGTATCATACAAATCAGGTTCGTAATCAAGTAGTACACGTATGTTTCTAGCACATTGCATTCAAGTATCATCTATGGCAGTCCAACAACATTCACATTCAATCAGTAACGTATAAGATTCCACGCATTAGGCCCAAAAGTCCGGCCCAATCACTTAGGCCCGTAATAGTGTGCAAGTTCAAATCAGCGTGTACCTGCATGCAGTCTCGAGTCGAGACTGTACGGCTTCTTATCGAGACTGTGCGGTCTCGAGTTATGGCTTACAGGTTTCGAGTCGCAACCGATGAGGTCTCGGGTCATGCATGTGTTGGTCTCGAGTCGCAACTGGAATCGCAACCATGATTTCGAGTTGTGCTGTTTTGGTCTCGAGTCGAGACTATGGGTTCTCGACTCGCAACCTGTGTCGCAACCGGGGATCTCGACTTGTCCTGTGGTGGTCTCGAGTCGAGACAGAAGGTTTCGGCTGGGGACATGTGCTGAATTCGATATTGTACTAGACCAATGGGATTTCACTGTTGTGATTTTATGTACTATCCAATGAGGTTCTACCAACATGTTTAATTGTCTAACAATTAACCAAAATGGATCAAACATGGCAATTTCAAATATCCATAACACATTCAACAAGTTCTTCACATATTCATCATGTTCTTCACTTTAGGGTTTTTAGCATAAATCTCTATGAACTTTAACATGATCATAACATGAACAACAATCAAACACTCCAACAACTAATCCGAATAATATGAACATAAGAGTATATAATCCGAACAATATGAACATTATGCAAGCCGATTTCATGAACATCAACCATTTAAGGTTTAAATCACATTCAATCACAAAATATCATTAACTCATCATGCAATCAATCCGGAATCAAAGTATGATAGCTTATTAACATCATCATGCATAAACTTAACAAACCAACATATTATCAAGTCACACAAGATACATCATTATCAACCAAAATATCACATCAACATCATCAACAACAACCGAAATATGAACACACAATGGGAATCACTAACCGGTTAAAGGGTATGAGGGGTGAACTTCCAAATGTCGATTCCGAGCTTGAACCGAAGGTCCTAGTGTGCCGGTTTGGATCCGAGGGTGAGGGAGGAGGGTGTTGTGGCTTAGGGTTTTCGTGAGAGAGAGTGAGAGTGTGTGTGTGTAGATTGCCCAAAGATGGTGATGTTGGCTAACCACAAGGTTTTATACTAACTTGTTGATGCACCCTAATGGGCTTTCGGTTGGGTTAAATGAGGTGCGTGGCCCATCCGGCCCATGTTTCACTTGTTCACTCGAGACCACATGGTCTCGAGTCAGGTTCATAGTTCTCGGCTCACTTATGCATATATATACACACTATACATACAAGCACAACACGTAATAATCACATAGTTTGTTCGCATATATTATTACACCAATACGTCAACTAGTCACATAATGTTTCAAGTAGGTTACACTAAGATACACGAAAGGTTCTAAATTTCGAGTTGTCACAATGAATTTGCATGAATTGGAGTAACTGTTTACATGATACAAGAATGCAAATTGCTAGACACACTCTGTGATATTTCTGTGATAGTGATTGCATGCAAAAATCTTACAAACATGTACTGACTGAACATACGTGCACTATAGGATTTGATTGATTACTTGCGAGCACATAGTTTAGCATACCGAGCAAAATAAGGTGAGTTCACACTCTTACCAAGGCATGGGGTTCCCGGGGTTGGGAATGGGTTGAATGATGGAATTTAACAATTACTCGTACTTACGCGGCTACTAGACTATCTACCATCGTCCTCGGGTTAAGCAGGACACTTACGTAAAACCTACGTAAACAAGTACTTACCACTGTCCTCAGGTTTCGAGGGACACTTACGTAAAACCTACGTAAACTCATACATGCAACTGTCTTCCGGAGTCAGGAAGGACACTTACGTAAAACCTACGTAAACCCCACGCGTACCACTGTCCTCGGGTAAAGAAGGACACTTACGTAAAACCTACGTAAACCTTGTACGTACTACTGTTCTCGGGCTAAGAAGAACACTTATGGTTACAAATAGTCTAGTGTGTATACAAATATGGGAAGCCCCCACTAATAGAACACACTATCGGCCTAGTAGAGCCACATGTTATGAAGATAATTTACTATTACGAACTTTCTTACTGTGAACTCGCTCAACTAGTTGTTGACTCTCTGTTACATGCCTTGCAGGACCTTAGGTACTGTTGGAGCTTGCACGGGAGGCACGGTCGTTGTGGACATGGATCGTGAATGTGTTGTTAAACTTAATGACATTTTGTACTTAAACTTATGTTGGGTCTTACATTATTGCTTCCGCTACACACTTGTTTATGTTTGGTTTTGAAAGCACCTATCGTATCGATGAATGACTTTTACTATTTACTTATATGTTCAATATGATTGGTGGCTTGATCCTGGTCATGTCACGCCTCCAAGCGGTGGTACTCCGCGTGTGGATTTTGGGGGTGTGACAGATTGGTATCAGAGCCATTGGTTATAGAGAACTTGGTTTTAATAAGGGAAAACTTTTTGTTAAGACCAGACTATAACCAGAACAGTGCTCAACGATCCACAACGACGCTTCGCTCCACGTGCAAGACTCAACATCCTAGGTAATATGGTACATGTTTTGTTGCCTACTTGCTAGAATTGCATAGAACTTTGCTCAGGGTATGCTTAGACTAACGTAACACTATTGCATGAGAACACTTGTGTGCTTACTCTCTTCTGTTATCGCACTACTCGCGAACCTCTCTCACTTATGTCATATTTGCTATGAAGATCATGGCTGGACGCATTAACATGACACAAGCCCAGTTGACGGCTCTTATTAACGAACGAGTTGCTGCGGCACTTGCAGCCGCACAAGAAGGAGGTATACCCTGCCGTTGTAACTCACACTAGGATCTTTAGATCCTACACTCCTAAAACAACTCTTGTGCTTAATCTTGTCCTGGTTCTTATACACGACAGGTCAGCACGCTCAGCCACCTGTTTGCACCTTCAAAACTCTCATGGACTGTCGTCCTACTACTTTTAGTGGCACGGAAGGAGCGGTTGGACTCCTCCATTGGTTTGAAAAGCTCGAGTCCGTATTTGAAATGTGTGAATGCCCTGAGGCTCGCAGGGTGAAGTACGCCACTGGTACTCTGGAAGGCATTGCGCTGACTTGGTGGAATGCGCAAGTTCAGATGTTAGGGTTGGCTGTTGCTAACGCCACACCCTGGAATGATTTCAAGGAGTTGATCAAAGAGGAATACTGTAGCCGTGATGATATTCATAAGCTGGAGGTAGAGTTTTACCACTTGAAAATGACGGGGTCAGAAATTGAAGCGTACACCAGAAGATCGAATGAGTTGGCTATTTTGTGTCCTACTATGGTAGACCCTCCCATTAAGCGTATCGAACTGTATCTCAATGGTCTGGTGCCGGAAATTCAAAGTCACGTAACCTCAGCGAATCTTGGCACCATTCAACAGATCGTCAAGCTAGCTCATCGCCTCACCGATCAGGCAGTGGAACAGAACAAGCTGCCTAAACGTATCAGCGCTACTACTACCGCTACCACTTCAGCTACTCCTGCTACTCCCAGTGACAACAAGCGGAAATGGGAAGGAGATTCCAGCAGGGGTTCAGCTACCGTTTAGTCTCAAGCTCAGCAACGCAAGACTAATGACTACCAGAGTGCGGGTCAGCAATCCTCTGGTAGTCAGGGGCAGAAAAGATATCAAGGAAATCACCCAAAGTGCAACAAGTGTAACAGGCACCACAGTGGCCAGTGCAACAAGGGTCGCTGTCTGAGGTGTCTTAAGATGGGTCATGAGGCTAAGGATTGTAGGAGCCCACGGCCTGTAGCTCAGAATCAACAGCAACAGCAAACGCAGCAGAACCAACAACAGGGTAACAAGGGATGTTTTCATTGTGGGGCAGAAGGTCACTTCAAGCGAAACTGCCCCCAGTTAAACCAGAACCAGAATAACAACATCAACAATCAGGGCAACGGGAACAACAATGGAGGAAACAACAACGGCAATGGTGCTAGGGGTCGTGCATTTGTGATTGGTCAGGCTGATGCAAGGAACGATCCTAATGTGGTTATGGGTAAGTTTCTTCTCGACGACTTTTATGTTACTGTATTATTTGATTCGGGTGCGGATACCAGTTATATGTCTCTGAAAGTTAGTCAAATGCTTAAACGCGCACCAACACTTTTGAACACCAAACATGTCGTAGAGTTAGCTAATGGAAAAAGTCTAGAAGCCACACACATAGTTCAGGGTTGTAATCTTATCCTCGCTGGTCAGACTTTCTCTATCGATCTCATTCCTATAACTCTGAGTAGTTTTGATATCGTCATTGGTATGGATTGGTTATCCCAACAACAAGCAGAGATCCTATGCAAGGAGAAGATCATTCGTATTCCCCGTACTGGCAAAGAACCTCTCGAAGTTCAAGGCGACAAGAGTGGTGTCGTGAGTGGCATCATCTCCTTCTTGAAGGCTCAGAAGTGTTTGCAAAAGGGCCACATAGCTATTTTAGCACTCGTTACTGATACATCGACGACAGAGAAAAAGATTGGGGATATTCCTGTAGTACGCGACTTTCCTCAAGTGTTTCCTGAAGAGTTACCTGGGCTACCGCCCCATCGCCAGGTCAAATTTCAGATCGAGCTAGCTCCAGGAGCAGCACCCATAGCTCGAGCGCCTTACCGCTTAGCTCCAACTGAACTGGAAGAACTATCTAAGCAATTACAAGAACTATTGGAAAAGGGTTTCATACGTCCTAGCTCTTCGCCCTGGGGAGCTCCAGTATTATTTGTGAAGAAGAAAGACGGTACCTTCCGCATGTGTATAGACTACCGCGAACTGAACAAGGTGACGGTGAAGAATCGCTATCCACTTCCACGCATCGACGACTTATTCGATCAGTTGCAAGGGTCGAGTTATTACTCGAAGATTGACCTGAGGTCAGGCTATCATCAATTGAGAGTCCGGGATGGGGACGTCTCCAAAACAGCATTCAGAACTCGCTACGGCCATTACGAGTTTTTGGTCATGCCATTCGGGTTAACGAACGCGCCTGCGGTTTTCATGGATCTTATGAACAGGGTGTGCAAACCTTATCTTGACAAGTTTGTTATTGTTTTCATCGACGACATCCTAATTTATTCGAAGAATCGGGAGAAACATGAGCAGCATTTACGACTTATTCTGGAACTCCTTCGAACGGAACAGCTGTACGCTAAGTTTTCAAAATGCGACTTCTGGCTTCGTGAAGTCCACTTCTTAGGCCACGTGGTAAACAAGGATGGGATTCATGTCGATCCATCCAAGGTAGACTCGATCAAGAAATGGCCTGCACCTCGTACACCAACCGAAATACGCCAATTCTTGGGTTTGGCGGGTTATTATAGACGATTCATCAAAGACTTCTCAAAGATTGCACAGCCGCTCACATTGCTGACACAGAAAGGTGTTGCTTATCGTTGGAGTAATACACAGGAAACAGCGTTTCAGCACTTAAAGGATAGACTTTGTAGCGCACCTATCCTCTCATTGCCTGAAGGCATGGACGATTTTGTAGTCTACTGCGATGCATCTATCCAAGGTCTTGGATGTGTGTTGATGCAAAGGGATAAAGTTATTGCTTATGCTTCACGCCAACTTAAGATTCACGAACGGAATTACACTACACACGATTTAGAGCTGGGAGCCGTTGTTTTTGCGCTCAAGATATGGCGACATTACCTGTATGGCACTAAGTGCACCATCTACACCGATCACAGGAGTCTTGAGCATATCTTCAAGCAGAAAGAATTGAACATGCGACAACGTCGATGGGTCGAGTTACTGAACGATTACGAATGTGATATAAAGTACCATCCGGGAAAAGCCAATGTGGTGGCCGACGCCCTCAGTCGAAAGGATACTACACCTAGGCGTGTACGAGCGTTGCAACTCACTATTCAGTCTAGTCTTCCTTCACAGATACGAGATGCTCAGGTAGAAGCATTGAAACCGGAAAACGTCAGGTCTGAAGCCCTACGCGGCTCAAGACAACGGTTAGAACAAAAGGCAGACGGCGCCTACTATGTAACAGGACGCATCTGGGTCCCACACTATGGCAACCTACGCGAGCTTGTAATGGAAGAAGCTCATAAGTCTCGCTACTCAGTACATCCTGGTTCGGATAAGATGTACCACGACCTCAGAACTACATATTGGTGGCCTAGCATGAAAGCTCACATAGCAACTTACGTTAGCAAGTGTTTGACTTGTGCGAGAGTCAAAGCGGAATATCAGAAACCATCAGGCCCACTCCAACAACCTGAGATACCACAATGGAAATGGGAACAAATTTCCATGGATTTTGTTACTGGCCTACCTAGATCTCAGCGCGGAAATGATACTATTTGGGTGATCGTGGATCGACTCACAAAGTCTGCTCACTTCTTGGCTATCAAGGAAACGGATAAGTTCTCCACTCTAGCAGACGTATACCTTAAAGAAGTTGTCTCGAGGCACGGGGTGCCCACCTCTATTATCTCTGATCGTGATGCACGTTTTACTTCAGAACTGTGGCAAGCAATGCACAAATCTTTTGGCTCTCGTTTAGACATGAGCACAGCTTATCATCCTCAGACAGACGGGCAGTCTGAGAGCACTATTCAAACTCTAGAAGACATGCTTCGGGCGTGCGTAATTGACTTTGGCAAGGGCTGGGAAAAACATCTACCACTTGTGGAATTTTCATACAATAACAGCTACCACACCAGCATTAAATCTGCTCCATTTGAGGCATTGTACGGGCGTAAATGCCGATCACCTCTTTGTTGGGCAGAGGTGGGTGACAGTCAGATCACAGGTCCAGAAATGGTAGTTGATACTACTGAAAAGATTGCTCAAATACGACAACGCATGGCGGCAGCTCGTGACCGTCAGAAAGCATACGCCGATAAAGACAGGAAACTACTCGAGTTCCAGGTTGGGGATCGAGCACTACTCAAAGTTTCACCCTGGAAGGGTGTTGTTCGTTTTGGCAAAAGGGGCAAACTCAATCCACGATACGTAGGACCATTTGAAGTCATTGAGAAAATAGGCAAAGTGGCCTACAGACTGAACTTACCAGCTGAACTCAGTGCAGTTCACAACGTCTTTCACGTGTCGAATCTGAAGAAGTGTCTGTCAGATGAGACCTTCATAGTTCCTTTGAAGGAGCTCACTATCGACGAACGGTTGCATTTCGTCGAGGAACCAGTTGAAATCACGGACCGGGATGTTAAGGTCCTCAAGAACACCAGAATACCTCTTGTTCGAGTTCGTTGGAACTCCCGTCGTGGCCCAGAGTTCACCTGGGAACGCGAAGACCAAATGGAACTCAAATATCCCCAGTTGTTCGAAAACAATACAACTACTACTGAGGCTGAAGCTACTACAGAATTTCGGGAAGAAATTCCAAATCAACGGGGGGATAATGTGACACCCCAGGAGAACCAGTAAACGATAACTTACCTAGCTTCCTCAGTAACCGCATGCTAAATTTCGGGACGAAATTTCTTCCAAGTTGGGGATAATGTGACAACTCGAGTTTCCAAGATTTCCATCTTCGCATTTAGTGCACGTTAATTTTTTTATGTTGTTTGTTACTCAACTTGTTTGTTTCACAACGCTTACATTTGTAAAAAGTTAAATAGTATTGCGATTGATATTTGATATTTGGGGTGCATATTATATTTGAGTATATGATGATAGTGTAATTTGTGCTAATTGGGATTGTATAGTTTATTATGGAACTTTGGCCAACACCCCTGCTCATATGAAAACACCCCCTGATGAAAACACATGGTGTTTTCGTCCATGTGGCTGACGAAAACAGAGATGGGCCTTGGCCCAGTATTGAGATATTTTATATAATCATTTTATAAACAAATCTTCTCGGAGAAGTTTCTCACTTACCAAACCTTATCACAAACCTTATCACTTTGTTTCTCTCTCTACCTCTGAAACCCAACAAACAGAATTCCTCTTTTGAAGCCAAAACCTCTGTTTAAATCCTTGGTTAGTGATTTCATGATTCAGTTGTTTTAGATGCATATCGTATGATTATTGGATGTTTAATCATGATGTATGTATATATAGATATGTGATTATGTGATCGATCTGTGTGCTTGTTAGATAATTATTATCTACGAACTGTCTGTATCTTGGATGTTTTGATCAACAGTGGGTATATGTTATTGAATGATAAACTGATAGAAATATGTTCTGGATTTCACAATGATTTGGTAGAGTATTTGTTACATATCATAAATTGATTAAATGATTTCAATTATAACAGATCATGTAACTGTTAGTCGATTAGAGTTGCTGGGTTTTTATAAGTTACTGTAAGTATTGTTGAAGAAGATGATAACTGGACGAAATCACCCACAACTTTAAAGTGGACGAAATCACATAAGTGATTTCGGCCCACATATGTGTTTTCGGCCCAGATAAGAATTCGGCCCAAGTTGGTTTTCGGCTAAAGGGGTTTTCGGCCATAAGGTGATTTCGGCTAAAGGGGTTTTCGGCACATAAGGGTTTTCGGCTAGCTAGTGATTTCGGCCCAACTGTTATCTTGTTAACTGGTTAAATTTATTAAGTTGTTAACTTATTAAATTACATATAATAACTCTGTTAGTTATGTAACTATGTTTAGCCTACTAACTAAGTTAAGTTCATTAACTCAGTTAACTTTACTCACTATGTAAGATTCATGGATGACATTCTGTTAAATATGTAACTTAGTTAAGTAAAACATGTGACACAGCTAGTTACCAGTTCTATTAAATGTTAATTCTGTTAACCGTATACCCCTGTTTATATATGTTAATTCAGTTAAGCATACTAGCTTTATTAACTGTGATGTTGGTTAACTATGTTAGAGTTAATTGAGAAGACTATTATGAGGAAGATGAATTTGCATGAATTGGAGTACCTGTTTACATGATACAAGAATGCAAATTGCTAGACACACTCTGTGATATTTCTGTGATAGTGATTGCATGCAAAAATCTTACAAACATGTACTGACTGAACATACGTGCACTATAGGATTTGATTGATTACTTGCGAGCACATAGTTTAGCATACCGAGCAAAATAAGGTGAGTTCACACTCTTACCAAGGCATGGGGTTCCCGGGGTTGGGAATGGGTTGAATGATGGAATTTAACAATTACTCGTACTTACGCGGCTACTAGACTATCTACCATCGTCCTCGGGTTAAGCAGGACACTTACGTAAAACCTACGTAAACAAGTACTTACCACTGTCCTCAGGTTTCGAGGGACACTTACGTAAAACCTACGTAAACTCATACATGCAACTGTCTTCCGGAGTCAGGAAGGACACTTACGTAAAACCTACGTAAACCCATGCGTACCACTGTCCTCGGGTAAAGAAGGACACTTACGTAAAACCTACGTAAACCTTGTACGTACTACTGTTCTCGGGCTAAGAAGAACACTTATGGTTACAAATAGTCTAGTGTGTATACAAATATGGGAAGCCCCCACTAATAGAACACACTATCGGCCTAGTAGAGCCACATGTTATGAAGAGAATTTACTATTACGAACTTTCTTACTGTGAACTCGCTCAACTAGTTGTTGACTCTCTGTTACATGCCTTGCAGGACCTTAGGTACTGTTGGAGCTTGCACGGGAGGCACGGTCGTTGTGGACATGGATCGTGAATGTGTTGTTAAACTTAATGACATTTTGTACTTAAACTTATGTTGGGTCTTACATTATTGCTTCCGCTACACACTTGTTTATGTTTGGTTTTGAAAGCACCTATCGTATCGATGAATGACTTTTACTATTTACTTATATGTTCAATATGATTGGTGGCTTGATCCTGGTCATGTCACGCCTCCAAGCGGTGGTACTCCGCGTGTGGATTTTGGGGGTGTGACAGTCGCACCCTTTAAAAATATGGTTGAATGCCTCATCCGCACCCTAACAAATAATTTCTGGTTCCGCCACTAGATGTAAGTAAGAGTGGGATAGATAATATGTATGTATGTTGTGGAACTAAATAATTACGAATGAGTGGGACTCATATGTATATATACGTGTTTTTAATACATGTGAGTGTTAACGGTGCTAACCGGGTTGCTTTTGAGAATGAAATGAAGTCAGGTACATTGTTGTTGGCTCATTTAAGGATTGATACGGAGATGCACTGATTGAAGTCAGAAAGAGAACCAGATGGAATGTATATGAGAATAAAACGTGGCATGGTCGTTTAATTATGCATGTTTAGAGTATGTACAATGTCACTAAGTACTAATGATGTGAGTGTATATGGTGATTGCAGGTTGCACAAATTCACAGATCATCATCATGGAGTGTAATCGGTTGAAGATCGAGTCATATCATAGATTGTACGGGAGTGTGTGGTAATGTAGTTTGATGAACGTATGTCATGTTATTTCATAAATAAGAACAAGGAATGTATGTATTGTAAAAAGTCATTTAACTCAAAAAATGTGTATTATTCAAGTCTTGGTTATTGTTCAAATTTTCTAATCAACGTAGACCTTTAAGTGTCTGTAACAAAATAAAAGTCTAACTCACACGTGCATCGATCGCTAATTTAAGTGTCGGTTAGTGACAGAGCTTGAACGATAACTCAGTAGGGGCCAAACTCTTAAAATCCAAAACGGTGGGTGCCGGACTCTTAAAAATACATATCTCACACTACAAAAAAAAATTTGAAACTTTTTTGGTAAAATTAACACTACAAGTGAAAATTTGGTGGGGGCCGGGGGTGCCATTAAAGCTCCGCCCTTGGTGTCGGTCATCCAAGTTCATATACTTTTGAAGTTCCGGTCATCCAAGTTGATGACTTGATATGAATGATAAATCAGTTGAAGATAAGGATTGAAGAATAGATTTTGGACACTTATTAATGTCGACTAGTTTGCATTGCTAAAGTCTAACATACTTTTATTAACGTCAACAATAATTCTGGGTATATAGCAATGTTTACAAAGAAAGTCAAACTTATTAGTTGGCAATACATTAAAACAAGTGTGTGTGCGTGTGGGCAACATTTGGGACAAGAACTTTTCTAAGAGTTATGTGAGATTCACAATACATTAAAACAAGTGTGTGTGCGTGTGGGCAACATTTTGGACAAGAACTTTTCTAAGAGTTATGTGAGATTCACAATATTGCGTAGGTTAATCTTGATAGATTCTAAACCGGGTTATCGGGTATGATAATCGGAGCTTCGCGGGTCAAACGGGTCACAAATTCTTAGTTGTTGAGTCATATGTTTGTTTGTGTTTTGTTAGTAAAGTAGTGGGCTTGTGAATCATGGGCCATCCTTTACTAGTTTGTAGGGAAACTCCTTTTTCTGTTCACGTAGGTAGTGGTGTTAAAAAGAAGCTGAGGTAGTGTTTGGTATGCAGGAATGAGAGGTGGAATGAAATGACTATTGCGAGGGAATGAAAAAAAGTGTGTTTGGTTGGTCAACGTAATGGAATCACCCATTACATAAGCCATTCCATTCCCTCAAATTTATTTCATCCACTCCCCCTGTTTTTTTTTTCCCATTCCATTCTCTCTCTCAGCCTACGTCACAAACACCGCCCATCACATCCACCATCTACCACCATCACCTGCCGTCGTCACCACCCGCCGCCAACCTCCGCCGACCACCACCACCATCCTCAGCCGCCACTGCCGCCCGCCATCGACTACCACCGCTGCCACCCGCCGTCACAAACCACCGCCACCCCGACCACTACCGCCACCCTCCGCCGACCACCACCACCATCCTCCGCTACCACCACCCGCTACCGTCAACCACCACCACACATCGTCGTTGCCGCCACCACCACCCGTCGCCGCCACCCGCCACCACCAACCACCGCCACCCCGACCACTACCGCCACCCTCCGCCGGCCACCACCACCATCCTCCGTGGCCACCTCCTACTACCGTCGACCACCACCACCCACCGCGTCGTCGCCACCACCAACGACCACCATCGTCGCCACCCGCAACCATCGACCACCGCCACCCCGACCACTACCGCCACCCTCCGCCGACCACCACCACCATCCTCCGTGGCCACCACCCGCTACCGTCGACCACCACAACCCACCGTTGTCGCCACCACCATTGCCGCCACCTGCCACCGTAGACCACCGCCAACCCCGACCATCGCCGCCGCCACCGCTAACAACCATCATCCACCGACCACCGCTACTAGCCGCCACCGATCACCACCACCACCACCCATCGCCGATTTAATTCATTCCTTTTATCTTACCTACCAAACAACACAAGGTAATGATTTATTCCTTTCCTGCATGGTAACCAAACAAGACTTTGGAATGTAATAATCCATTTCATTCCTTTGTCCATTCCATTACCTCGTCCATTCCATTCACTCATCTATTCCATTACGCTATACCAAACAAACCCTAAGTTTTATTTTCTTTTTCAATTCAGTTGTTTAGTCAAGATAATTGCTTATTGTATTTATTATTCTAATTGTTGAAAATAAATAAGATGAAGGGCCAATTATGAAAGTCTATGGAAGCTGAAGGATTAAAGTCTAAAAGCATGTTGATATATGAGATCGTGATTGGGTCAAGAAAGCTCTGATCGCAGAAAGTATTCCTGATTCACTTCACAACTTGTGCAAACGAGTAAAAGAGAAATATACACATCGTATCGTTGATCGTGATCACATCTGCTTTGCCCGAAGTTCATCTTTGTCTTGTCTGATGCTTGTTGTCTTCATCAAGTGTGTTATGGTTCCAGATCGGTTCCTTGTTCTCATCTTATGTTCATCTGGTTTGTTTACTCTTTATTCTTTGTAAGCATATATCATATCAACTGATCAGAGTTGATCAGTTGATTATTTTGTACTGTTGAAAAACTCACAAATTTGTGTGAGTTCTTCTAGGGTTTGGTGGTCATTTTTTGGTTTGGGTATAATCATTTAATAAAATCTTTCGTCGTCGTTTTGTCGCTATTTGTGTGTTCTTGTGTACATTCATGTTCTTGACATGGTATCAGAGCTTCGGCTCTTGATTCATCGTCTTCCGCTTGCCTTGCTTTGGCTACTTTGGTTATGTTTTGATTGCAAAAAATGTCAGATATTTTACACTTATCATTGTATGTGGTTTTTTTAAAATCTCTGGAGTGATCCGTAGTGGTTTATAAAGATCTTGTAGTGTCAAGTTGTTCTTAAATATTTTTGATCAAATCAAAAGTGTTTTTGTTGTTTTAAACTATCTTGTGTTTGAATTTGGTGTTCGGTTCCTTGTTTTCTCGACCCTAAGGTTGTTCTTTTGAAACCCTAAATGATACAGAGAGGTTCTTGATGGTTTGAAATTACAAGATTTGTTACAAAATAGTTCAAATCTGAAAGATCTGGAAGATTTATCTGGAAAAGGCAGAAGTCTTATATCAAGGGTTTCAACAGAGTTTTCTTGACAGAGGTTGTGCATCAACCGTCGAAGCTTACTATAACAACCCTCGAAAAACACCCTAAATTACACTCCGTATACGAGAAACGGACCCGTATAACCTTGATTTTTATAAAAATAAAATAAATTAAGGTTTTTGCCTCACTCGTTGGCCGCGACTACCTTAGTCGTGCGAGTCGCGGGGCGCGAGACCCCTTGCTTACCGGACACACATTGACGACACGTGCCCAACGCGTGTCAAGTCTGTAGTGGTGAGAAGGCCACCTTAGCCGTAGATAGGGGGTCTCTCGCGAGGCACGAAGGAACCAGAGCCGGTGCTCGCGAGGCGCGAGCCAGTTCGGATTTCACCTATAAAAGGAGGCCTTCAGCCTCCGTTCAAATTCGTTCAATTCTTATTCTCTCTCAGCCCCTATTATAGCAATATAGTAGCTCGGAATTATACCCTTAAAACACGAAGCTCTGCCTCGTTGTAAGTATTTTAACCCCCGATCACAAATTCGTTACCCTACCCGATTGATCTAGGGCTCCGTAATGCATGTCGAGGCTCTGCGTGACTAAGTTCGTTGGAGTTCTGTCTCATGTTGTATGGCTAATGTGATTTGGGTTATCTTACTAACACGTGTGCATTGTCTGTTTTTAATAGAAAATAATCAGGAACACCAACAGGAAGCTGTAGAAATTCCTAAGTCTACAAAGTGAGTCATTCTCTTTTTCTACCAAACTGTTTTACAAAAATGTTTTCAATTTTACTTAATAGTGATTGAGTCTTTGTATTCTACAATTGTTGCCGATATTATGGGGTTTTGTATATATTACTTAATAAGCGTCACCATTGGACAACGGGTTAGCCAATGTGTGATATGACGACCATAGTCACAGATCCGGCCGAGTGACAAGTACTGAATGCGTATATTGGTAGATATAAATATTGTAATCGCTCTCAATACTGTAAAGTTATAAAAGCATGTTTTGATTAAACTGGGATGCACTCGCCAGTATTTCTTGCTGATAAAATCTTTTTAAAACGCGTTTCAGGTAACTTAATGTGAAGCTATAAGAAGCCAGCTAGGAAGCACTGAAGGCTTAAAGAAGTGGCTATAAAAGTTACCTAAATAAAACTTTATGTTTTCAACAACTAGGTTTTATCCCTATAAATGTATTAGATTGAAACATGGGTTTTATCCCATTTGTTTATAATAAAAATTTGGTGTTTTGAAACTCTGAAATTATTTCCTAACTACGATCCTGATGTCTCATTTCCACTGCCAAATTAATAAACACCGATACCACCGAGCTGTGTCCCGCGGCTCCCGCTCCCGGGGTAGGAGTATAACCCGAGATTTCAAGGTCTTTCCTCTACGCATCACTTGTTTCACAATCTCGTTTTCACAATTCGTTTTGCGTTGTATCATGTGCATTATATATGAATGATTGAAGTATTGTTATGTTTGGGTGTTACATGAAAACTTAGGAATTGTTTAATGTTTAGTCATAACATGTGCATACCACAGTCATATCAACGAAGAACTCGAGTCAACGAAGAACTGGGTCTTCGTTGACTGTATTTGACGAAGAACCAGGGCTCTTCGTCACAACCACTCTTTGACGAAGGAGGGTTCTTCGCCAAGAAGGGTTCTTCGCCAGGAATGGTCTCGGCCCAAGCTAGGCCCGGCCCATTATGGAACGCATACACATACGGGTTTTAGGTATGTGGCTCTCATTTGCTTGCAAACACAAAACAGTAGCAAACCCTAACCTTTCTTTTGGAATTCGACGAGAACCCCTCTCCTCTTCGGAGCCTTTGGTGAATCGACATCATCTTTCCCTCATTCTAGCCGCTTTGCACGATCAACACTTCTCGGTTAGTTATCATTCTTGTAATCAAGGTTCTTTCTTGTGATTGATCATGTTACTACTTGTGTTTAATTGTATGAATGATACCGAATAACTATTGTCACAAACTGGTAACGTGCATGATGTTAAACTGGTAAACTAGGGTTTTACAATGTTAGTGTTTGAATTGCTGATGCTTAGCCATATATTTGCAAGTGATCATTAGTCTAAGATCCACCATGTGAGCATCGATCTCGATGAACATGCGGGCGATTAGGATAAATGGGTTTTCAAATTGTGTGATGGCTCAATTGATTTTAGATGCATATGTGGTTAATCTCTTGATGATAACAGATAAATGTGAGGATGATTATGTGATGTGTTAGGGTGCATAATCATTGTTAAAACCGTTGTTTGATCTAATTTGGAAAACTGTCAAACTGTTAGCATCTATTACGGCTGAAACCAAGGAAATTGTAACTGTCTGTTGAGGGTGCGACGAAAGACTTTCCCCCACGAAGAACATAGTTCGACGAAGAACCTGGTTCTTCGTTGACTGGTTCCTGACGAACCACTAGGGTTCTTCGTCAAACTCAATCTCGGTGAAGGATAGTTCTTCGCCATAGGGTTCTTCGCCAAGGAAGCATCCCACGAAGAACTGGTTCTCCGTGGAGATGCTGCAAGTGAACATTTAAACAGAACAGTCTGTGATGATGAATGTTTATGTTTGCAAAACTCTAGTTGTTGCATGTTAATAATGTTAATTAGGAATGAGGAACTTGATTTGACTCGTGTGAGTAGCCAATTCATCTGTTAATTGTTATTATGTGACATGCACATGGGATGTGGACTTAAATGAGAATTGAGTACTTGCTATGTGATATACGGTGATCTTTGCGATGAATGCAATATGTGAAAATACGTGGCTTGATTAATTGTGAAACTTATTTTCTTTGGTAACCATGGTAGGGTTTGGGTTGACCAACTTGGACGGGTAACGTAACATACTGAGCAAAACTAAGGTGAGTTCATTTCTCTTGAGCATACGTCCCGGTGGGTGGGACTATCAATGGGTATTCCTGAGAGGAATAAGTCTTTGGGTAAAAACTGGGATCTTAGATAATACACTCATTTCCTATCACCTTAAGTCCCATCTTCTACCGAATAGTTACCTGAGAGGTAACGGGGTATTAGTTGATAGCGCTATTAGGCTTGGCAACCTCACACCGTACTTGAGAGGACGGGCGTGAACTAATGACCTTAATCATGACCAATGCTTAGATAGGGGGCATTGGGGACGGGCAAAACAATCTGGAGCCATCTTGTACGGTACTCAAGTTATTATCAACATTATTAACAATCTGAACTAAACACTTGGCAATTAACGTTTTCATAAAACTATGAACTCACCAGCGTTGTCTGATACCCTTTTTGCATGCTCGCATGTCGTTAGATTCTTGGAATGGACTTGTTGTCTGGAGTGGTCATGGGTCGAACTACTTGGATACACATGTTAGACTTACTGATTTTCATTCTTTTGGTCTTTAGAAACATTTAAACAATGGTTTACTATTTGCTTCCGCTGAACCTGTTAAACTTGTGATATGATTTAGAATGTTTGATTTAATAAATGGGAGTTTATTTTAATATCTTGTGAATAGTTCAATGTGATTGGTGGCTAGATCCTGGTACGTCACACGCCTAGCGGGGTTTTCGCATGTGGTATTTTGGGGGTGTGACACGGGGGCTGCGACACTTACGATCCGAAAAATTAGGGTTTCCTTTAAACCCAAGATGTTTATTCGTTGAACAGTAAGACCTGGAGGCGTTTCTGGTTTGGGTATGTTTTCCTAAAGATCTTCAGCTTTTGTTGTTTCTTTTCTTGATTGAACTTGTAACCTTAAGTGAAGGTTACGGTTCCTGAACCTTAAAGGATTACCATAACTTGGGCGCTCATGAGATTAGATCATTCCATCTCTCTTATGTTATGTCACACGTATTGTGTTTAGGCATTTCTTGGCTGGGTTAGGGGGACCGACATTGAATACAAAGGAGAGCCACACCTTTATTAATGTGCTGCATTTCCTGTTTTCTTTATGTGTTATCATTCTAGCTGTATTGTGCGTGCTTGATTGGTGTGATTTAGGTCTTGATGTGACCAAATTTGTGGTGAACTATATAGGAGCTAATTGAGTTTCTAATATAGTTTCATGGTCGTATTTTTAGTTGAAGTAATGTATATAGATATGTAAATGTTAAAGAGATAGTTGAAATGTGTGTCTTGCTGCTTTGTGGCGTTTAAAGCCGGTGGTTTTTGTTTGGGTTGTTTTTTATTACTTAAAAGCAAGTCTTGTTTGGGTTGTTTGGTTTTTCTTAATCGTGCGTAGGTTGTTTTAAATAAAATTAATATATTTTAATGGATATCGAATTATGTGCTGGTAACATGTGATTACGAAGTATGTGTTAGTAACTTGTTGTGAGTTCAAGTTTTTTTTAACACTTGTTATTTCACATGTGTTGTATCTAGTGTTCATACCTATGTTGTCAAAAGCGCAAAAAGCGCACGCCTAGGCGCCCGGGCTCAGCGAGGCGCACCTAGAGCGCCTGGTGGTAGCCTAGGCGCAAAAATGGGTTTTTTTTGAAAAAAACGGTGCTGAGGCGCAAAAAGGCGTGCGCCTAGGCGCAAAAACAGTGCTGAGGCGCAGTGGATAAGCAGGAAAACTGAAAAAAATGAAACCCAGTGCGTGAGTGCGTGCAAAAACCGCCTCACGCGGGCCCGGGTTTTCGGAGCTGCATTCGTGCGGGCACGCACGAGTTCAACCAAATTCCAGCTCAGAAACTCATTTTTGCACCCCCCTGCGCGCGGGTAGGACTTGTGGTAAAACATGTCATAAAGCTACAATGGAGTAGTAAATGCTTTACCTTATAAACAACCACTCACTTTGTTCCCACACCAATGTGGGACAAAGTATTTAACACCTTTTGAGACTTTTATTCACACACCCAAAACTTACAACATATAAGTCCTAAACTTTTGCCAATAACTATTAGCTACATGATCTTAAATGGCATATATAATAGTTTTTTAATTTTATATGTGGAATCTTATTTATTTTCAAAGCATAACATATTTTTTATATTTTTTCTCTATGTGCGCTTTTCTTAAAAAAGCCCACGTTTTTTGCGTCTTACGCCTAGGCTCCGGGCGAGGCCGATGCGCCTCGCCTGCGCCTTGCGTCTTTGACAACATAGGTTCATACCACCATCATGGCATATTGTATAGGTAACAAATATATCGTTTCTACACCTTTGTTATTTTGTATCTCTTTGTGTATAGGTTTAAAAAATATGTTTTTGAGAGGCTTCGAAGTGTATTTTCGGAATCTAGTATGTTCAAATACAATACAACATTCTGGTTAACTTAACATTTTCAAATGATTTTCTAATGTGTAAAAGGATACTTTTTTTTTCTTTCTAAATTTGTTAATCAAGTGAAGTGATATTATTCAAAAGGTTTTAAATGTTCTAAGTGTCTTCAATGCTAGATTTTTCTAAATTTGTTAATCAAGTGAAGTGATATAAACGCACATTCTAATATTGCATTCATTTCACATTCGTATCCTACAGTAAACTTTACTTGTCAAATTCCAATAACACAAAGTATAAGCTAGAGTCGCATCTTTTCATTCCACATAATTCTTCATGTCGTCACATATAGCACATATTGATATAGCATGTACTTAATGATTTATCTAACATAACACTTGTGACAAAAGCCTTATTACACTATTCATGCTCAGTTGACTTTTTGAAAGTAAACTGTCTATCTTATGGATTATCAATCTAATCTCATACATCCACAACATTATAGTCGATTATACTACGGACATCGTTTACATTCCCTACTCACATAGTAAAACACTTATACAACCTCAAGATCATATATGCACACAACATAAACAATTTCTTCCATACTAGTCATCTCATAATTCCACAACTAACAACATCATTCAAAATTAACTAATTTAACACTATCCTTGAACCCGACCTCATCCTTACTAGCAATCCACATACCATACAAGGACACCACTTTCACCCCTTTGATCCCTACCACAAAATCAACTAAACACATAAGATGTACCATATCTTCAGTAATAGAGTACAAACTCCTAATGCACGCTTCTACCACATCATACTAACAATTTAAATTTCCACATGAACTCCATGTAAAACACACTTCACTTATTAGTTTGCTAATAATTACATCATAATCACTTTCTATACATATTTACCCACTACTTGCATACAATTCCACATATTTGCTCTCTTAAGCATTTCATCGAACACTTGGCGGGTCTCACATTTAAAGCATAATGTACAAGCATATAAAGCATGACATTTTACTAGTTTAACTCACATATTATAAATAATCATTTAAGTTTACATGATTCTTTCATTCTACATCAATTTACTTAACATTCATGTATTATAAACAAGATCATACATCAAAATTTCACATATATATTTCTACTTGATCATCCTACTCATGCTAACTTCTCATCCAATGGGTTTTTGCTATAAATCAATCAAAATGCTAAAATCAAACATTATTCCTGTCTTATTTTGTATTCATAACTTCCAATCACATAAATGTTTGCATAATTTCATGATTAGGTGAAAAATGCATTTCCTATAATTCACTAAATCAAGGAATTCGACTTACCACTTTACTGAACAAGGTTGGATGTTTGCAAATTGAGGTTCATGCATTCGATTTCCTTGAGATTCCTACTCAATTTGATGAAGTTGGTGAAACTATGGTTTCACCTTGCCCTCTGTCTTTGTTCGATCGACCAGACACACACACACTGTGTGTGTTTTAATTTTGCATTCTTTTATTGTTTTAAGTTTTAACACTTTACATGTTTGGCCCTTCAAGAATGATGTTTATATTATTATGACCAAAAGTCTATTCTTACTTTTTCATAACTAGCTTAAATTAAATAACTCATGGAATTTGGGGTGTTACAATGGTTTATAATTGTTTGTTTGATCATCATGTCTTAATACTACTACTATAGGATCTTGTTTTTTAGTCAAAGTAATATTTTTTTACTGTAACTCATCTGGTTGATTGAACTTCGTGGTTCGTTTTTTTTAGTTGTATATTCTTGATTTGTGTGACAACCTTATTGTTTTCTCAATCATGAGTTGTTGTCTGATTGAAAAATCTTGTGCTTTGTGTATTCAATCAAAAACTGTTTAGGTTGTCATTATGTTTCTTGGTGTAGAATTGTGTGATTCTCACTTTTTATAAGATTTATTATCTTTGAAATCATGACTTTTTATCAGATTTATTGTCCGGAGTAGAACCATGCGGCTCTTAATTTTATCGGACTTGATCTTTTGAATATTGTAATTCAGAGTTTTCTTTAACAATGGTAAAAATGTCTTTCGGATTTGACCGTGTCTTGATGGTTGTTTTGTTTACCAAATCCTATCATGATTATTTGTTTGACATGTATCATGATGGTTTGTTTGATTCGTAAGTCTTGTTGTTTACAATCTTGTTTGTGTGGTTAGTCGAACTATGCAGTTCAAGTGTGTCTAACCAGTTGTATGTCAAGATTGTTCTTGGTTTTTGAAAGCCTTGTATGTTTTCTCTTGTGTGAGATGTTATTTCTGATTACAAATCATGTGATTTTGTCTACAATCAGAACTTATTTGGCTATCTTTATAATCTTATGTTGTGCATGTTATTCTCATTGCATCAGGCTTGTCTTGAATCTTGTGATTCAGTGTTTGTTGTGAAGTTGTAAAAGTTTTAACTTGCATAAAACTTGTCTTTAAGTTCTTGTAAAATTGTAAAATTTTTGTTCAAATCAAATTAGTCTTTAATTTTTTTACAAGTTGTAAAAGTTTTTGATCAAGTCAAATTAGTCTTTAAGTTCTTCACAAGTTTTGTCTTTCAGACATGGCTCTGAGGTTTAAAAGGTCATGTGACTTTTTTGTTTTATCAGATATGTTTTTGATAGTGTTCTTGGAGTCTTGTGATTCCCTCCTCTATGATCAGATTGGTGATTTTGATTTGGTTATAGAATTTATGAATTCTTTATTGATTAAAATATGTGTTCTGATTTGTTTTACTTTCTGGTGTTATAGAAAGTTTCTATATTTGGTTGTTGACACATGGCTAGTTCATTAACTAATAGTGGATTTTGAGTTCACTTCTTCATTAAGAATTTTATGCATTCGTTAACTTGTATGTTTTTGGAATATTTTTTGTTTAGGCTATGGTTAGAGTGTTATGGAACCTTGTGGCTCTTTATTCATTGGTTTACCAGGTTTTCGTGTTATCTCGCAAACAAGTTCTTATCTTCATTGTCTTTGTATATCCAATTCAGTGATAAATCGATTTGTTTTGTGCTTCATCATGTTATTCATGTTTATAGTATGGTATTAGACATTTAGACCTCATCATATTGATGGGTTTTATTGTCTTTGATATGGGAAAGTGTTCTTTTAGATCTGTTAGTAATTTGTATTTGATTCATCCCATATGTCTTGGTCTTCAAATTTAATGTTAAAATAATTTGGGTGATTTTTTATTGTTGTTTGAGATCTTGTTGTTCCTTGTTTGAATAGATTTATGAATTTGATCTAGTGGTAGAATCATATGATTCTTTGTTAGTTGGAATATGTATTCCAAAATGTTGACTTTCTGTTGTTGCTTGACTTTCTGTTGTTGCTGGAAGTTGTTTGTCTGTTAGTGAATGAATTACATTCTTCTTCTAGATGTGGATCTAAAGTTCACTATTAATTTTGGTGGATTTAAAGTTCTTTGCTGGTAAAAAAATGTTATGAAAAAGGTTGTTATAAATGTGTATCGTATATCAATACGTTCTATGGTTTGGTTTGTTTTGTTATTATAAAGTAAATCAATGGACCTTTAGGATGGTTCAGCAACAACAATAAAAGAGAGCTCTCAGCAACAACAATAAAAGACAGCTTCGTTGCTGTATAAGTGTTTGGCTTGTTCAATAACAGAGAAGCATTTTGTAAAAAAGGAGTTGATGATTATTGGCCATCATGATAAAGAGCATCTGTTAGAGAAAAAAAATTTAAAGTGGTGTAAAAGATCCAAGTGTAGCGGTAGTTTGCTTGGGTTATCAAACATGTTCGATAACTGAATTGAGGAGGGGGTGTTAAAAAGAAGCTAAGTTTACTTTTTCAATTCAGTTGTTTAGTCAAGATAATTGCTTATTGTATTTGTTATTCTAATTGTTGAAAAATAAATAAGATGAAGGGTAGATTATGAAAGTCTATGAAAGCTAAAGGATTAAAGTCTAAAAGCATGTTTATATATGAGATCGTGATTGGCTAGGGTTTCAAGGGAGATGGGTTCTTGGGTCAAGAAAGCTTTGATCGCAGAAAGTATTCCTAATTCACTTCACTACTTGTGCAAACGAGTAAAAGAGAAGTATACACATCGTATCGTTGATCGTGATCACATCTGCTTTGCCCGAAGTTCATCTTTATCTTGTCTGATGCTTGTTGTCTTCATCAAGTGTGTTAGGGTTCCAGATCGGTTTCTTGTTCTCATCTTATGTTCATTTGGTTTGTTTACTCTTTATTCTCTGTAAGCATATATCATATTAGCCGATCAGAGTTGATCAGTTGATTATTTTGTACTGTTGAAAAACTCACAAATTTGTGTGAGTTCTTCTAGGGTTTGGTGGTCCTTTTTTGGTTTATTAAGTATAATCATTTAATAAAATCTTTCGTCACCGTTTTGTCCCTATTTGTGTGTTCTTGTGTACATTCATGTTCTTGACAAGTGGGTATTCTTAAGTAAATTTCTTATTTAATTTATGTAGTTTCAGTAGAAAACAATTCTATTCTTCTTAGTATTTCTCTTTATTTTGGAGCTTACCCCCAACATATTGTTCTTAGCCTTTTACAAAACTTGTAAATGAGTGAGTATAGATTGTTAGGTTTTTTTATTTTTTAATTCGAAGTCTATTTTTTTGATAAAAAAAATTTATAATGTTTAACTAAATATATATAGGGAATAGTTAAAATAAGAACTTCGGTCAGTTATGAGCAGTAGCAGATCTTGATCAAAACTTCCGGGGGGGGGGGGGGGGGGGCAGAAAATCGTGGGACCCAATTTTTTTTCCTATCGCTATATTTTGAGTTATATGCTCATGTCAGCTATTCGGGTCGGGTCGGGTCAAACAGTAATTGCTCCAAATAAAACTAAATAATCTTTATTCATTCAAAGGACCCGTTCTTACACATAAAAAAAACTAAATATTGTTTAATAAAGAAAAGACCAAAATATTTATAATAGTGCGAAAATATGTATAAAGGATTAAAAATTTAAATGCTTCAAGAACCCTAAGAACACAAAACCTTTTTCTTTTCTTCTGTTGAAGTCGAACACAGATGGGACACCTCTATCCTCATGTATAATTCTTTTTGCATTTCACGTTTACGTTTATTCGCACATTTTTGGATCCGTAACGTAGGCGAAATGCTTTCGCACATGCTTAGATTGGAAACTTCAGCGGAATATAATTACACGTTTCGACCTCCCAGCGAAGATTAAGTGTAAATATTTATTTATTTTTTTGTATTTAACGTTTGTGTTTATTTGCACGTTTTTGGATATGTGACTTCTATGGAATATAATTACGCACTTCGACTGCCGATGTAGATTAAAAGCAGACATTTATGTTCTTTTTATTTTGCGTGTATTTTCAGTTAAATAAAGTACTTTTTTGGAATTGTAAACGGCTTTGATGCATGCTTGGATCGGTAACTTCAAAGAAATAGAGTTACGCACTTTAACTATCCGACAATAATGAAGAGTGGATATATGTTTTTTGTATATTATATTTATTTTTAGCATATATAGTATTTTATGCAATCTTTTTCCATCTATATATGTTTACGTGTAAGTATGTAAGATAATATACAGGTTTCTCGATGCATCGCACTAGGAAAACCTATTATTGGTAATATGTCATATTGCAAATGTACACGTACAAGATTCTCGCTACCTCGCTTTGTCCAACTAATAGTTGTTTAAACCAAAAACAGTATAATGTGTGTTTGTATACCGAGTCTTGAAGTTTTTACATTTAAATCTCAACAAAACTATAGTTTAATCAAACAACAAAAGTGGCAATAAATTTAGGAAGAAAAACATTGTTTGTCAACAATAACGATCAAATTTGGACTTAGCCATGGTGGTAGCCTAGCCTCTCAATACTATGTTAATACAAGTATCTTGTATTTGGCTTATATTTCATGCGTTGATCTGTCTGTAAGTGCTAATGAATTTTGTCTATCGGTGAATCGAAAGGCGATTCTCACATCTCTAGTAGCGAATACTAAACACATTAACTTAGGTTGTGTGAATAGTAAAAATATGTAATTATGTGTATACAGTATGCACCTAGTAAAAACATTAATATTTACATAGTTCTTGTGGCTGAATTCACATACTTATTATGGAGGTCGAGAATCGAACAAAATCCAGATTAACCAAGAACAATTGTTATGCGTATACCTTATTTTAGGTTTAATACTATACAAATTAGTTAAGCAGTTCAATTTAGGCCTGGTTTAATCCGATTTGAGACGTGGCCATACCGAAAACCAAATTTACATACCGAAAACCAAATTAACAAGAAAAGGGAGACCGGATAACCTAGTAGTAATAACACGTTAACAAAGTGGAGTTTCAATAGAAGAAAAAAAACTTTTATAGAAGTTGCCAAAGTTATTAATAAATTATAAATCTTTACTATAAAAAAATTACTCTTTCACATAGCTTCTTTTCTAGATTTTTGATTTAATAACATAAAAACTTATGAATAGCTATATCATATAAATCTAATACTAATAAAAAAGTCCACTTAATGTCACATGACATTCTCTCATAATAAAGGATTTTATCAAAATGTCATGTGGCAATTTATTATACTACATCAACCATAATAAATAATAATAATAACTAAATTAATATAAAGACAATTCTCCAACTTAATAAATATTTTTTATGCATCATCCCACTCAAAAGAAATTGACATACCATGGTGCTTGAGTTACTAAATTATACTATATGATATATAGATAAAAATCTAATACTAATAAAAAAGTCCCTTTAATGCCACATGCCATTCTCTCATAATAAAGGATTGAGTAAATTTCAAAACTCGTCCTTTATGTATGTATGTATGTTATTACAAATCATGTCATTTGTCTTCAATAATTACATTAATCATACGTAATGTTTACAAATCCTAACATGTTATATCCTTTACCCGAAACCCAGTTAATTTTCTCAGTTAATTGTAGTCATGTGAGGCCAACATGAGGGCATTAATCTCTTTTAACCTAACCATTTGTTTCCCTCATTTAAAACCCCAAATAACCTACCCACAAAGATTTACCCATGACTGAAGAAGAACAAGCTGCGTTTGATGCTGCAGAAACGGCCCGTGTTGCTGCTATAGCAGCTGCTGAGGTGTGTTTTCTTATTATTTTCTCGTTTTCATTAAATAAAAATGAAGACTAATGATATTAATTTGCAGGCATATGCATCGTCGAAGTGAAGGGATAAACGACCATAGTGCCATTGAAAGATGGCAATCTTAAGTCGCTGTTGCTGATTTTGATTTCTATAGGAGTATGCATATGATGAATGAAGAGGAGTCGAATACGAATTTAAAACCATTACCTACATATTTTTGGAATGAGGGTCGATTGGGATTATTTTTGTAATTACCATGATAAGTTGTTACCGAGGCCCTGATACTTGACGAAATGAAGAAATCCGGTTTCTTTATTGTCAATGAATGATGTTGGAGAGAGGTTTTCCTGAGCGGTTACGCTCATTGCCAAAACAGTAAATCGGAAATTAGTGTTTTAGAGGGAAGAAACGTTTAATAGGAGGGAGAAAGACGAGGGTTTTAAGGAATAGGTGAGGGGGAATGATGACGGAGAAGTGGCGGGAAGTGATTGGAGAAGAGGAGGTGAAACGATTGTGGCGATGGACATTGTGGTGACGGATACGGTGGTTGGTGCGGCGTTGGTTACAACTGGAAGGGTTGTGTGCGGCGGCGATTGACTTTTTTTGGGTGAAGGGTGACTATCCACTGATACAACTTACAGATGGGGGTAAATCAAACACAGCTTGTTCCTCTTCGGTCATGGGTAAATCTTTGTGGGTAAGTTATTTGGGGTTTTAAATGGGGAAACATATGGGTAGCTTAAAAGACATTAATGCCCTCATGTGGGCCCCACGTGACTATAATTAACCGAGAAAATTAACTGGGTTTTGGGTAAAGGATATAACATGTTAGGATTTGTAAACATTAGGTATGACTAATGTAATTATTGAAGACAAAGGACATGATTTGTAATAATATACATACATAAAGGACGAGTTTTGTAATTTACTCTAAAGGATTTTATCAAAATGTCATGTGCCAATTTATTATATTACATCAACCATTATATATAATAATAACTAAATTAATATAAAGACGAGTTAAATGCTTGGTTGGTCCCTGTGGTTTTCAAAAATTGCAGACTTGATCCCAGTGGTTTACTAATTACACGCGTGGTCCCAAAACTTGTCAAAAATGCACTCGGTTGGTCCCCAGCCCTAACATCAGTTAAATTTCTCAGTTAAGTCCATGTCAAATTACCAAACTACCCTTATTTATATAAAAACAAATAACCAAACTACCCTTCTTCTTCAACCTCTGAAACATTTATCTGGATTTACAATCCATAATACTACTCCCTGTATCCAGATTTAGTAGCTTCCAACTTTGAAATCAGATATGAATTTGAACAACTTTTTTTTATTTTATCTTTTGCAAGATTGATAATGATAACTAATTTCTAGAAATACAAAGGAAGATGGAGATGAGTAATCAACATAACATTTTAATTCGCAAAAGTGGCAAAAGTGAATACCTAATTTCAATCGGTAAGAGATGTAGATGATTCCTACTATTAGGGCTTGTATAGCTAGGTTTTCTCAATCAAACTTGGAATCTGAGACCTAATTTAATGAAAATCAATGTAGGCGAGAAATGGAATGAGAGGTTGTAGGATGAAAGAAATCGATCTCTGAAATAATTAGGAAGGTATACCTGTGGATGCGCTAGTAGGTCTCTATCTCTCTTCTCAAACAAGAACCACCAACACAGGTCTCTCTCTCTCTCTCTTCGAATCAGAGGTCTGGTTTTTGGGCGTATCGAATTCTCTGGTTGAATCATCCAAATTGAGGCTGCATATCATCTGATCTTCACCGTTTCGATCTCATCCATGACAGGTACCTACTTCTTTTGCGATACTTTTGTTTCGTGTTAGTTACAGTTGTTTTTATGAGAAAATGTTTATGGCTGTCGGATCTCGAAAATGTTTATAAACCGGATGTTGGTAACAAGGAAAGGATGGTGATGAAGATGATTGTGATGAAGATAACTTGGTCCTACTGATGAAGATGATGATGGAAGTAAAACTAAACAAAAGTAAAAAATTATAAAGAGAGTTAATAAGCAAGGGTATTTTGGTCATTTAACATGGACTTAACTGAGAAATTTAACTGATGTTAGGGCTGGGGACCAACCGAGTGCATTTTTGACAAGTTTTAGGACCACGCGTGTAATTAGTAAACCACTGTGACCAAGTCTGCAATTTTTGAAAACCACAGGGACCAACCAAGCATTTAACTTTATAAAGACCATTCTCCACCTTAATAAATAATTTTTTATGCATCATCTCACTCAAAAGAAATTGATATACCATGATGCTTGAGTTACTAAATTAGACTATATGATATATAGATAAAAATCTAATACTAACAAAAAAGGATTTTATCAAAATGTCATGTGGCAATTTATTACAACAACAACAATAACTAAATTAATATAAAGATCATTCTCCACCTTAATAAATATTTTTTTATGCATCATCTCACTCAAAAGAAATTGATATACCATGATGCTTGAGTTACTAAATTATACTATATGATATATAGATAAAAATATAAGAATTACTTTATCTTTTAAATATACCGATTTTACATATTAAAGATCAAGATTATCTCCACCTCTATGGTATACGATAAAGGGTCATTATATTTTTTTAATATGTCTGTATTTAATATGAATATCCTTTAAAATCAAAAGCCTTTTAATCGTAGGTTTATTATTATCTTTAACAAAACTATTATTATTAATATCCCCGATTTAATTATTTATGCATTATTATATTTACTTTATTTGATAATATAACACCTCATTAAGATTAACAATATATATAGATTAACCACATAAATTTCTAAAACCAAATGATTTAAACTATTAATTATTGATAAAGATGATAAACTAACAAACCTACTAATAAAAAATCCCCTTTATGTCACATGTCACTCTAATTTAACCTTTAATAAACATCAAATCTTAGACCACAGGGTGTGCGGCGGGGGTTGGGGCGGGGATGCCAAGTAACGCTGGCTAAACCACACCGGGCCAGCGTTGGCCACGGCGTTGCCCCGCTGGCGTGGGTTTGAAGCCTAGCGTGGGGTAAGGTGAGTTGGCTGGCTTGGATTGGCTGGTGAGATAGGACCTTTGGGCTAGCCGTTTGGCATAGTCGGTGGCCAACGACTATTTAAAAAAATCTTTTACTTATATTCTATATAAATCAAATAATTCTTACTCATTTTTACTATTCAAAAACCACTACCAACCTCTAAAAAATTATATACAATGGATTCTTCAAGTTCGAGCGATCCGTATGATAGATTTGTTTTGTCATCCTCATCCGACGGTGTGGCGGAAATATTACTACCAACAGTGGCGATGGTCGTGAAAGCTCTTGTTGAAGATTCAGATGAAGGGACTTCCCAACCCCAACCCAAACGAAGGAAGTATATTGTTCGTGAACGCAAAACCAAAAACGATTTGCTGGTAAGCGATTATTTCTCACCTGAACCAACGTATGATGAAAGAATGTTTAGGCGTCGTTTTCGTATGAGTAAAAATTTATTTTTCAGAATATCAAAGGATTTAGAGGATAATTATTCTTTTTTCTGACAAAGACCCGATGCGCGTGGTAATTTGGGATTTACCACGTGGCAAAAGGTTACGGCCGCCCTAAGACAATTGGCTTACAACAATAGTTCCGACATAATGGACGACTATTTAAAAATGTCGGCACGAGTGGCTAGGGAAAGTCTTCACAATTTTTGTGTGTATATCATTGAACAATATATGAAAAGATACTTGAGAAAACCGACGTTTAGTGATATGCAACAAATTTCGGAACATCACGCTGAATATCATGGTCTCTCCGGGATGATAGGTAGTTTAGATTGTATGAAACGGGAATGGGAACTTTGTCCAAAGGCATGGTGTAACAACTCCCAAAAAACCTTATAAGGACCCCTTGTCGAAACCAGAGACTTGTACGGCGCGACCCAGTACGAAAAATAATGAAATTAGTAACTGGACTCCCAGGAGGCACGCGGGGGATACCCCTAAATCTTCCGCGACACGCGGGGGAGTACCAGGACACGTGTTACCCGAGCGCGACGTGTGACAAGGCTATACGTGAAACGAAGCCTGTCTAGGCCTACTGGGCCTCTGCCGCGACATGCGGGGGGGGGGGGGGTCCCCGGTGTCTGTCGCGATGCGCGGGTGGTGCCGGGTTGACCTATAAATGTAGCAACCCGGGACTTAAGTTTCTGCACAATTTCGAATTCATTTTGTGATCTTCTACTCTCGTTCTGCTCTTTCTTTACACAATACACTACCCCTAATCTGCGAAACTCTGCCCCGTTATAAGTGTTTTAACCCTGATCAATGATTCGATACCCTGTTCGATCGATCTGAAACCCAGCAACGGATACCAAAGTGCTACCTAAATATGGCTATAGTTTGTTAACTACATTGGAGTTTTGATCTCGTGATGTATCGTTAAAGTTCGAATTGGGTTGATGCACTGGCACGTGTTGCATTGTATTTTTATTAGGAACTCAGGATTAGCACCAGGAAGCTTTAACCTAAAACCCTAAATCTACAAAGTGAGCCATTCTTTCTTTTATCAATTGCTTTGCAAGCCCTAAATGTTTTTCAGTTATACTTACAATGATTTAGTTTTTGTATTCTGAAATTACCGCCGGTATGTGGGGTTTTGTATACACTACTTGTAATCTTCACTATTGGAAGGAAGTTAGCCAATAAGTGATATGACCACCGTCACATCGGAACTGCCATCGTGTGACAAATACTGATTGAGTATTTTATAGATATAAACAAATGTAAAAACTCTTGATGTTGTAAAATTATAACAATGTATCTTTGTATACAAGTGAATGAACTCACCAGTATTTTTCGCTGATAAAATGTTTTCAAACACGTTTCAGGTAACTTACTGTGAAGGTAATAGAAGCCTGCTATGGAGCACCGAAGGCTTAAATAAAGTGGCTATGATTACCTGAATAAAAGATGAAATTTGTGTTTGATCAATTAGGGTTTATCCCTATAAAAAGATTTGATTATTATATGAGTTTTATCCCGTTTGTTTAATATTAAACTTTTGTATTTTACAAACTCTGAAATATTTCCTAAGTACGATACTCATGATATTTTCTATTGCAAATTTAATAAACACCGATATCACCTGTAGCTGCCTCACGGCTCCCGTCCAGGGTGTGGTCGGGGGCTGTGAGAGAAGGTGGTATCAGAGCCACTGGTTTAAGCAATTTAGGTGTTCTTTTAATACCTAAACTTAAACATTAATGTTAGGAAATTAATATAATAATTTATGTGTTATTTCTGTGAAAATAAATTTCAATATATATATGATTTTTATATTATTTTTGACAATTTCTGAGTCCATAGTATGTGTGACGAAAATGGGTCCAATGCTTTCCATCATATGTCTGATTCGGAGATGGACGAAGGGCCATCCGGAGTAATATCAGGATTTGAAGCAGATGCGAAACAATCTTTCATTTTCCAAGCACAACCAACTGAAACCCTACCACCTAAGAAAAGAGGTTGGTTTAATAAGGGAAAAAGAGAGAAAAGACGAAAAAGAAAAATCTAGAGGCCACTATAACACTATTAGAAGGATCAGCCCAAATACCCATTACTAAACCACTGTGGGAGGAACTAGACCAAAGGCTAGCTAACCGTGACCTATTTCAACCCACTAAAAACGAGATAAACCTAAACTTACTAGCAGACCCTGAACCACAAATACTACCACTTTACCCAGAGCAACCATTAGAACCAATACCTCTCTACCCAGAACCTATCCAAATGAATCCTCAACTGATACCCGCATTTAACCCCAAGGATATCCCAAGGATACCTACGCCAACACCGGATTCTATGGAGCAGTGGTTAACAAACGATTGGGCATTCCAGAATTTGATAAATGATCCTAATCCATACCTCCCATACAACGAACCAGAACCTGCGGTGTTCCCTCAAAATGAACCCCGAAAACGTAGAAGAACTTCGTCACTACGGCGAAGAACTCATAGATGCAGGGAACATGATCCAGAATGTGGGCGAAAATATCGTCTAGAAATACGAAGAGAGAGAGTTGCAATTCTGAAGATGACAAACCTAATAATATATACACACACACATATATATATACATATATACATATATTCCTTATATTTTGAAAAAATATATAATAGTAGTAGTAGTAATAATGTATAATATATATATGTATATATATATATACTAGTAGGGTGCTCGCGCGGTGCAGGGGGGGGGGGGCACTTTGCATTGCGACACTCATTTCTGGTAGTTTTTTTATTCGTATAATATTTATGGTAGCATTATTGTGGTGGATATATGTCATAAGGTATTACACATGTCTAGTAATTATTACATTTAGAATTTAAATTATCAAGTACTTAAAGAAACCATTAATGCAATAAAGTAACACACGGATAAGAAAAAAATAAGTCTTAAACATAAATAAAAGTTATATAAAGTAGCACACGAATAAGGAAATATAAGTCTTAAATATAAACGTTGAAAACTAAAAGCTCAAGTGTCAAGTACTTTGCATCATGATGATATCAATTTAGTAATCATACGGCTTAAACATCTCAAGTGTGTCATCTATTTTTGTCACACCACCATTTGTCATCATCGAGATCAGCGTCCTCCAGAATTTCTTGTATCTCTTCCTGTTTGATTGTTACATCCTTTGGAGGATAAGTTTCTTCTTTGTTTTCCTCTTTAACTGATACATCATCAGTAGTAGTAGCTGGAGTAGTTTGAGGACTAGAAAAATGTTAAGGATTTTAGTTACATATTTTTATCATGTTACCGTTATATATAATAGAGGATAAAAAACGACTTTCACAGTTAAACATAATATAAAAACGAAAAAAAAAACAAACAATATATCATATTTTAGAAACATTCATACCTGTGTAAAGATCTGAAAGGATGAATATCGAAGCTCCAAAACCACTAAATAATAAATAAGATGAATGTTAAGTGTGAGCATAGAAGAATAAATCAAAGTTATACGCAACAGAAAATTGAAGTACCTGTAAACCAAGAATTCTAAAGAACAAGAAATTTATTGATGTGAAAAAACTAATGAATTATACTATATCTAAAGAACAAGAAATTTATTGAAGTGAAAAAAACTAATGAATTATACTATATATAGAACCTATAAACCAACGAATTAAATAACATGTAGCTTTTTTCAACTAACTAATATTATCTATAAGAGTATTTTTGAACTTATAATCCCTAAAAAAATGCCACACAATCTGGTATTCAGTTTTTGAATATGTATTATGTTTCGATTATGGAGTTTTTTTTCCTAAAAGTTTGTTGGTGGAAAACTTATTTACCAAACTTCTAAAAAAAGTTTTTATAAAAAAATGTTTTATGAAAATGATAATGCTTATAAAAACGTTTTTATAATTTTTTTATGAAAACTAAAATTTCATTTTGTTGAATATGGTATTATATAAAGTTTTGTAATATAACAAATTGGATTAAACAAGTGAGCTTGTTTGATGTCAATTTACTAATTGCTAACCTATGTAAGTGTGTACACCTAACCAAGTAAATACACAAACACACAGAATACGAACAAAGCTCATATCAAACCCGTATGTGCAAGATTTAGAGTCGTCGGAACAAATTGGTGAACAATCTTAATCAAACAAAAATCGGAGTGAAAAGGGTTGGAATATTTTTAAATTGATACGAATGACAACAACGTAGAGAGTCTTACGCATTTGAAATTTGATAGGACACACTGCTTTAATCACTTGTACACTAATGCATCATATACTTGTACATTTTAATCCGCACAACAATACTGAGCAAGACAACTATCGAAACGTCGACAAAAATGAGTAGGTCATCATGGTACCTTCGGATTTTTTTAAAACATTATAGTCTATAAGATATGACAAGAATACGTAAAATAATTATAAGTTTGTTGTGGAAGGGGATAAGTGTAACTAATTAGCCATAATTTTGTTAAAATAAAGGGATTTGAGTGTAATAATAGGAGGGACTAAAATATAATTAGTGTTTAAAAGACCAAGTTACCCTCATTTTAGGGGTGTTTTTATAAATAAAGAGGGAAGAAGTTCTTATTTTTTGGGTGTCTTAAAATACCCCTCACTCATGTATTATAATATAGTATATATATATATATATAACACTTATATATATATACATAGAAAAAGTGTATTGTACAAAATGGCTTAACGTACGCGATGTGAAATCACATGTTGGTTTTTTGTAACAATTTCGTATGTGGTAATTTTGATGAAATCGCATGTTAAAAAACCAACATGCGAAATTGTTACAAAAAACCAACATACAATTTCAACATGGGATGAAGATCTGACGGCTGGGATGATCGCGTACGTAATGTAGGATAAGGGCTCTTGTACGTTAACCTAACTCTATATATATATATATATATATATATATATATATATGTATATATATATCGACGCATACTAAAATACTGACATATTAATTATAGTTTGTATTTAGTATTGATGCAATATATATATATATAAATGAGTAAAACGTCGCAATGTTCGACGGTTTTGATAAAATGTGTTTGAATATTTGTTTTATTTTAATTATTCTGTGATATTAATACCTGATAATGTTTGCAATTCAGATGTGTAATGAAGTAAATCAAGAAATTCATGCTAATAATGATAACGGAAATCATATGGATAAAAGTGCTATAGAACATATAGTAGCCCAAGGAATAGTTGATGCCATACTGGCATACCATTTATTATTGAAGCTATTAAGAAACCTATGCCTGAAAACAGTAACACTATTTTAGGCAGTAAACGTACTCACACTAAGCCTTGTCACAACGTCAATGGAGACAATGACGTTCTTGTCCTAAACAAAAGAAGACCATAGCCTATGGTTGTTCTTATGAAGAGTTCTTGTCCTGTAAACCAATTGAATTTTCTGGTAATGAAGGAGCCATTTCAGCGTTACGCTGGTTAGAGAAGACTGGAGCAGTTTTAAAAATTAGTAAGTGTGCTGAAGAAGATAAGATAATGTATACTTCTAACCTTTTCAAGGATGAAGCGTTAGAATGGTGGAATACCATTCTTCAATCAAAAGGGAGTAACATGGTTTATAATATGGAATGGAATGAATTTAAGGAAATAACTGAAAGAAAATTCTGTCCTCCTCACGAAAAGAAACAGATAGCTAATAAATTCCTAAACCATAAGATGACTGGGGTAAATTGTCGTGAATTTACTACCAAATTCTTTGAATATGCAAGAATAGTACCAGCACTGGCATCGCCAGAACCGGTATTAATCTCTCGTTACATCTCAAGATTAGTTAGTGAAATCAGAGACATGGTCAAGGCAGCTAGACCACAGACTATTGAAGAAGCAGTTGAACTTGCTAACACCTTGACAGATGGACTGATACACACAAGGGAAGAAAACCAGAAAAAGGATTTAGCCTAAAGAATTACCCAAGAACTACGTTCTGATAATTCCTACCGTAAAAAAAGAGCAGGTCCATCCTCTTCATCTGTCACACCCCAAAAACGTCGTAGCGGAATATTAAACGTAGTGGAGACAGAACTTGGTGCCCATTTATATCTTGTCGAGCGATGCATTTTACTTGTTGGACGTATTGGTTTATTTTAAACATAAGTTATTAAACATTACGTTTTAAGACACGACACAACTACATAGTTAAGTTGTCTTTGATTCTCGCGGATCTTATTACAAAAGTCCCAGAAAGTTTAAAAGTTGTCCAACATTTTTAAACAAAACAACTTGCATCATCAAACACAAGATACGCCATGATTTCCCGAAGCCGAACTCAAGTACCTGTAGAACACGTTAAAATCAAGTGTCAACACAAAGGAAGGTGAGTTCACGTATTCACTTACAACCAATTTTATTTCAAGAAAACTTTCTGATTAGGTGTTTATTTGAAAACATCCATATAAATTTTAGAAAGTCCATTTTACTTCCTTATTAAAAATCCATGGGCCTTCCGTCGGTTCATCGATCCGACAACTGTAATATATATTGCCCAGGTTTTGTATATTAAATTATTGAGTCAATTTTTCAGACTCGTATGTTAGCTAGACGATACGAACTATATATTAACCATGCAGGGATAATCAAAGCTAGACAATAAACATAATATTAATTCATCGTTTGACATTGACACGGGGCGACCGGTCACGACGGGGTTGTCAACCCGATAGATCTACCAACAATTCATCGCGTGCAATACTTAACTGATTAAACGACATCATGGGCGCAAGGTTCTTTCTCGAAGAACAATATGATGTCTGCCTCACGTACAATATATATATATATATATATATATATATCCTACTAATATGACAATATAATACACGACGTTGTACGAATTCCCCTGTCACTCAAATGTTGAGACCCAGTCCGGAATTCATCCCCAATCCGTACGGTCTTGTTTCACTTAAGAAATACCGCACATTCAATATTCATTCATAAAAAAACGTTTTACTTCGAAACGTATAACTTATCAAATTTCATATATTTTCAGCGAAAATATATATTTTATATTAAAAGGTATGTTTTATTTCGAAAACATTATTAAACCCAATTAACGACGTGTTCTACCCCCAAAAAATATATACAAAGCAGTAAAAAGAGGGGTTTAGTGACACTCACCTTTGGTTGCGTATTTTAATATCGCAATCCCAGAGATTGAATTTTATATACGTCCTAATATAGGAACAATTCTAAATCAATATATATAACACAAAAATCCTAAGTTTCTCCGTTTCTTAGAATTATCACATAACTTTGAGATTTTCTCGAAAAGTTGTCATTTTTGATTATGTTGGCACGTTAATATATATATATGAGTCCATAGGGTGGGGTTCTAGAGTGAACACTACTGTATTTGCGAACTGAGTGAACAAATCCTGGCAATTGATCTACACACGTGTATGGCCAGGATCTCATCATGAAATAATAAAATACACTAGTGTATTTTAACATCAAATCCTGGTCATTGATCTACACACGTGTATGGCCAGGATTAGTTCACTCAGTTCGCAAGCTACACTAGTGTTCACTCTTGAACCTAATCCTGAGTCCATATATATATATATATGATTTTTTTTTGTGATTTGAACGATTTTATTGGTGACCATTATTGTGTGAATCCGTTAACTCTCCCATTTATACGCAATATATCTACGATTTGCGCGTCGTAATATATATACACAAACGTTCATAGAATTTAACACCGAACACGCAAAATATTACTAACTTACCTATTTTGTCATTTCTAAAGCAAATATGCATAAAACATCTCATATGTACCAAATTTCATGCTCGACAAACAAGTTACACATTTAACGAAATTTTACCGTTTCTACCGCATAAAACGTACATGCATACATGCGTAGTCTAAATTTCCCACTATCAAATTAACACTTAACATATTATCACATTTACATGTTTAAATCACTTAACACATTTTATCACATAAGGTTCACTCAAAATTTACCCATACTAGTGTTTATAAAAAAATGCGTATTTTAGCTATTCGGTAACGTTTTCGGGCGTCGGAAGTCACGTATGACCAACCAAACACCAAGTAAACTTAAAATTAGTTAAAATACTTGTTTTTAAACTAAAAAATTCAGTTTATTTACTGATCTAAATCAGTTTTACAAAAATCACTCGAAAAGCCGATTTTTGACCGTTTTAACGCATAGTTTTGCGTTAAACGTTACCATAACCATTCCAACTCAAAACGACTTGATATTTTAACACAATACATGTTATTTACTTATTAAAATAGTGGTTATAATCAGATTAGTGCAGTTTTTGTGTAAGTCACATAAATCATGCGATTTCACGTATTTTACAACTTTTAATGCACCACGTACAACATGCAAAGCTAGCAAACATTATGACCAAGTTATGTGTCACTAAATACTTCAAATATTTACATTTTTAATGTTTAGAATCTGATTAAAATTAATTTTTATCAAATCATAATTAAATCATCATTTCATGACCACCAATCATCATGCATGTCCAAATATCTCCATCTAGTGCACCCATATCATATCATCATCATCATACATGATCTTAAATGCATCTAAGAATACATTAACTCCATGTTCTTACAAATCATAACATATATCATCTATAATCATCTAATCATACATACATAAATGCAAGTATTCTTACATTTATGTGTATGTGACAAAAATTACATGCATGTATACACATAGACATACATATACACGACACATATACACACATAATCTTCCAAAAAGTTTACTTTTAACAAGTCCCTTTTCAAATCATAAAACTCCTTTTAGAACCTTCTTTATGACAACTTTTGATTCTTGCATGAAATCAATCATTCAAGACTTATGTTATTCAAGAACCATTCAATAAACATCAAAACACAATCATATACACACACATATATACCTACGGCCATACATATACATACATACTCATCCGTTTCATTTTTCTTTAAAAACCCATTTGTTTAAGTTTCAAGTTTATGTTTAGATTCAAGAACAAGAGAAACTTTCACTATCATTTTTACCATCATAAATCATGAACAAGATTTGAAAGATGAAATGTTATACCTTCAAGATTTTTAGATGGGTTTTTGAGAAAAGTTGATGATATGAAGGTTGTTCTTGCTTGAAATCACTTCCAAACACCCATTTTTAACTTGAAATCACCTTGAAAAGCTCTTGAATCTTCATGAAATGTTTAAAATTTTTGAAGGTGTGAGTGTATAGGGGGGTTTCGGCCGAGATTTTTAGAGAGAGAGAGAGAGAGTTTGAATGTTGCTTTGATTATGATCTTGGAAGGTGTAAGATATTAGAAAAGTTTGCAAGCTTAATCATCATTCCCATATTTCCATGTCCAACAAGTGGCAACATCAAGAGAGAGGTGGCCTCCAAGGCCGCCACCTTGTCCTCTCTCTCTCTCTTAATACACACATAATTATATATATATATATATATATATATACATACATATGTAGATTTAATGAATAAAACAGGTATTTTACTGAATACCGGGTATTTTATCTAGCATTTTAGTCCCGTTTTAGCGCGTTTTAAATTATTTTTAACGCTCTATAAAAATAAACCTGCCAAAATATTACGGGACAATATTTTGTTTGCCTGGACTGGCTATGTTGTCGGTATTTGGCAGTATGCGCGCTGTGCTGCGCGGTACGCGTTTAAAATCGCAAAAATAGGGATTTATGCGTTTTTATTTATTTTTATCATTCTAAAATAATAAATTCATCAGATTATTACTAAAATGATTGTCAGTTGCCTTGACAGGCTGTGTTGACAGTATTTTGTCGGTACACGCGCTGCATCGCGCTGTACGCGCTTAAACTCGAAAAATAGAGTTTTCTAGCGTTTTAAATTATTTTTCCACACGGATTTGATTAAAATAATTATTCTAATCATACCAGACTATTTTTAGGATTTTAACACTGATCATTTGGTCACCGACGTTCGTTTCGCATTTTAATCGTTACGCGATAAGCGTTTATCTTACCATTGCCAACATAATTTTTATCAAAGTTTAATTTTATCAATACATTAAATTTCACATATAAACATTATAACCAGTCAAATATAGCCCTGTTACCTATTCACAACACGTGTTACAATTGTACAGTATGACCTGAAAAGCCGGGTGTCACATCATCACCTTTCTGTAAGTTCTGTAAAAGGAAGCATTCAGGAAAATGTACGGTATACTTCAACTTCGGCAAGATACCTGGACATAAAGAAGAATAGTGTAGAAGAAAAATTAACCGAAAATATGCTTCAACTGCGGAGAGGCAGGCCATATTGACCAAACTGCCGAAAACTAACTACAACACCTAACAACAAGGCAAAGACAACCAAAGGACCCAAGAAGAATGCTAGAGCCTTCGTACTGACAGCCCAAGAAGCCGAATTGATTCCCGATGTGATTACCGGTACGTTCTCGTTCATGATGTCTATGCTAAAGTATTATTTGACTCTGGTGCAAACCAAAGTTTTATAAATACTACTTTCTGTCAATTACTCAATCAACATTTAACTAAACTTTGCCAAGAATGTACTGTTGAAACGACCAATGGAAATTCTATCAGCATAAGTGAAATCCTTCAGAAAGGAAAGATAGAATTATTAGGACATAAGTTCACAGCCAACTTATTACCAATGAATCTAGCCGGATTCGATGTTATGTTAGGAATGGATTGGTTGTTAGCCAATCATGCGCGAATCTCGTGTGAGAACTATTGGAAAAAGGTTTCATACAACCTAGCTTATCGCCTTGGGGAGCACCTGTGTTATTCGTCAAGAAGAAAGATGGATCGATGCGCATGTGTATTGACTACAGAGAATTGAATAAGATTACGATTAAAATCAGTACCCACTACCGAGAATCGATGATCTATTCGATCAACTTCAAGGAGCTCGATTCTTTTCAAAGATTGATTTGTGCTCAGGATACCATCAATTAAAAGTACAGGGAGAAGACATTCCTAAGAATGCTTTTAGAACTAGATATGGTCATTATGAGTTTACAGTCATGCCATTCGGTTTGACAAATGCTCCAGCTGCATATATGGATATTATGAATAGGATATGTAAACCATACCTGGATAAATTTGTAATTATATTCATAGACGATACACTTATTTATTCCAAGAGTAAGGAAGAGCATGTCGATCATTTACAGGTACATCTGATATTATTGAGAAAGGAAAAGCTTTATGCTAAATTCTCAATATGTGAATTCTGGTTGCAAGAGGTACAATTTCTTGGACACCTAATTAATCATAAAGGAATTCATGTGGATCCTACAAAAATCGAGGCTATTACCAAATGGAAAATCCCTAATTCACCAACGGAAGTAAGAAGTTTTCTTGGATTGGCAGGATACTATAGACGCTTTATTCAAGATTTATCTAGAATAGCCATTCCATTAACCAAGTTAACATGCAAATTTGTTAAGTTTGAATGGGGACCAAAAGATGAGGAAGCTTTCAAGATCCTGAAGCAAAGACTAACTAATGCACCAATACTTGCTTTACCAGAAGGAACTGAAAATTTCATAGTATACTGTGATGCATCAAAATTAGGATTTGGATGTGTGCTGATGCAACGTCAGAAAGTGATTGCTTATGCCTCTAGACAACTAAAGAAGCATGAAGAAAACTACACAACACATGATCTGGAATTAGGAGCAATAGTTTTTGCCCTCAAGATTTGGAAACATTATCTTTACGGTAGTAAGTTCACTATCTTCACAGATCATAAAAGTTTAAGATATATTTTCAGGCAAAAAGAATTGAACATGAGACAATGACGTTGGATGGAGATCCTTAGTGACTACAATTGTGATATCCAATATCACGCAGGAAAAGCTAATGTAGTAGCTGATGCTCTAAGTTGAAAGTATCAAGAGAAGCCAAAAAGGGTACGTGTTCTCCGATTAAACCTACAGATAGACCTAATGCAACAATTGAAAAAGACTCAGGAAGCAACAATCAAGAATGTCATACCTTCAATTTGCACATGCGGAGTACTACTGCGAGGCGTGTGAGTGACCAGGATCAAGCCACGAATCATATTGAACAATCATATTAATAAAACAGATTTTATCAAACCAATACGACTAGTGACTAATAAAGTCCAAATCCAAAGTCTTAAGTTTAAAACAATGTTTAAAGATAGCAGCGGAAGTATAAGTTAAACAGTTCTAGCAAAATTTTAAAAGTTCATAATTATTAATAAGGAAACCCAACACGAGTTCATGTGACCACTACACTCCACGCTGCAAGCTCCCGCTATCACTGAGTACCTGCAAAGCATGCAGAAGGGTATCAACATAAAGTTGGCGAGTTCACGAGTTGTCCAGTTTTAATTTCATTAAACTTATGTTTGTGTTAAGTTACTCATTTATACCATGCCATGGGGAGCTACCCCATATGTAAGCTACTAAACTGCGTAATACTGAATACTAGTGACCTGTTGCATCGTTGTTTTTCCCCGTTTGTCAATGTCTATCAGCATTGACGGTTTGCCAAGGCCTATTAGTTCACAACCGATCCTCTCAAGGCACGGTGTGAGGTGGTGAAACCCAAATAGCGCTATCAACTAATAACCCGTTCGCCAGGCACCGGCGACTAATCGGTATATTAAGTAGGGACTTCGTGATAGAGTTTCGTTTAGTATGCTTCTTGCATCTAATATAAATAGTAATTAACCGTATTCCAAACCAGGAATAGTAAGCAATCCCAAACCTACAAAAATGTCGTTTGTTTTGTTTCCCAACCACCGGGAACACACGCTTTTTAGTAAAGTGTGTGAACTCACCATGGTTTGCTCGACAGGTAATTTACTTGTTTAAACATGTGGTCAATAACGTCCTATTATAGTTGCCAATGTTGGAATCAGGTTCGTATTCAAGTAACATCATGTATACACGTATTTGACACGTAACACATAATATTCAAGTATTGTCTAGTAAATATACGGACAAGTTTGAAGTCCCATAAATAAGCAGTAACAAGTATAGTCTAAGTTTATTACAAGTGTGCAGTCCATCAATTAATCAGCCCACATGAACTGTGCGGCCCAATTAATTAGCAGCCCAAAGAGAATGTGTGACCTGACTATCGGTGTGCAACCTAGTCTTCTTCAAAGTCCAGTATATGAGTGTGCGGTCCATTACAGTACTAAGCCCAAATAAAAGGTGTGCGGCCCAGTAAATTAACAGTCCAATAGGAGTGCGGCCCACCAGCAAGTGTGCAACTTCTTGGTAGTGTGCAGTCATGCATTGTGCAGTGGTACCTTCTGCTCCGATAACATGTACACCGTAGTGTACGGTCTCTAAAGTGTGCAGCTTAGCTTACGTGAGTGTATGATATGCATCATGGGTTGCACCTTACCAAGTGTGCGGTAAACGTGGCATACAAGGTGTGCGACCCATGGTGCCATGTTGTACGTTGCGCTGAGCATGTGGTACATTTAATGAGTGCATAGTACCCTTATCCAAACAACAATTCTTTCATGTTATCATGATTTAATCAATCATCAGAATCATTCTATCAATTACTACCACCCCTGTTTATCATATAATTCATCACAACAGATTTGACGACAAGCATTAATAGATTCACCTTCCTAAATTCATCTAAAACCATCAAACAGTTATCATTATTGCATCAAGAACAAGCACCATATGAATTCGAATCTATCTTTCATTTTGATATCTTCAAGTCAATCTAGCAATTAAACTCATCCTACTAACAGTTCATCATTCATCATGCAAATCATCCTTACTTCTAACCATCCGTAAGAATAGATTTCAAACAAGATCCTTCATTAATGTTCATAAAGTTCTAAACTTTAAGTAGCATAACAATCTCCTAGTCTTTCTCTTGTCACAACATTAATCATCATCATGATATTTTTACAGAAACATCATTGTATGAACATGAATCAAACCGAATTCTTTATTCACTTAACACTAAAACAAGCATCACTCATGTATAACCATTTAACATACAACTCATTAATCAAGTTAGCACCTTTATCATGTATCATCACCTATTATGAAGATAGTAAACTAACTGGTTTGGTCGAGAGTGAAAATGTGTAGAAAGATCAAAAGATAAGCTTCCAAAACTGATGATTGATGATTATCTTGAAGGCTGCCATCTAAATCAGGAGAAAAGAGAAGGTTTTTTTTTGGTGTGTTTTCCTTTATGGTTTCTAGAGAGAGAAAGTGGATGAGGAGAAAGAGAAGGAATGTTTGTTGCAAATGGAATGTTCAGCCGTCACATTCATTTGACAATCATCCTAGGGTTTGCAGCCTTGTTTCCTTTTATAACCTTGGAAGACCCCGCACACTCCTAAGGGCGGTGGAAGTGTGCGGCCTGTTAGGGATTTATATGGGCTAGTGATTGGGCTTAGGTAGCTTGTAACATTCGTCAAATTGGATTCCTGAAATCCGACCCGTTTTAAATTTTGGATCCTAACCCTTGAAACTCGAGAGCTTCGAAAAATAATTAATCGTTTAATTCCTTATAAATATGGTCATTTAATTATTCATTAGTTTAATTAATTAAATTAATCAAATTTACAAATAAAAAATTTTTATTCGTTTTACTTTGATAACAATCTAGTTAGTCTTGTTAAGTTTCAAAGTTAGTTTGAAGTAATATGAGTAACCAAGTTAGTTTAACCAGGTTAGTCAAGTTAGTTCTAGTTAAGGGACCTATTTGTAATTTTCTTTAAAGTCTAAACAAAAAAAGGAAATAAACATGCAGACCACAGGACTCGAACCCGAGTCTCGCACATCAACCAACAACGACATAACCACTGCACCACCTTTAGGTTTGGTGCTAGAACTATCCTTGTAAACATTAAATACAAACGTCCAGCTTGCATTTCAACCTTGCCACCAAAACAGTTGACCAAGACTGTTCTTTTCTTTTTCTGTTTGTTCACGCTAACTGTTCGATGATTGAATCTTATACGCGTTTTCCGATTAAATTCCTTTTCATTTTTTTTGCCGCTCAAAACCGTCGAGCAATCACAGTTGGATTTCCTTTTTGTGATTCCTGATTAGTCGGGATTGATCTTGAAATTATACGATTTCCATTTTAATCATGATGAAACACCTCTTATATATCGAAGCATATGGCCAAGGTATTGAAAACCATCACCACTATCATACTAAAATGACTTGACACCATCAAACATTCACTCAAAAACCACCCTTTTTGATTAACTGCAACTGCCGCAAAACATCGGAGAAAACGAGTATGTTGCCGGAATAAGGAAGCTTGCCGAAAACACTTTTGCCGTAGTTGGAAACTCGCCGGAGTTACGTACGGAGGTCATGACAGGAATCCTTGCGCCTTGCCGGACATCGAAGTGCATCGGAGTTCACCGGAGAAACCCCGAAGCCGTCGGAGTAAACCGTTTCGCCGGAGTTACATCGGACTCGAGTCGTCACCTTTCGGATAACCATCATGTTCGTTCTTTTGGATTTCCAATCTTTCCCTCGTATGATAATTCAAGAAATTCTCATACGCAATCAATGTGAGTATACTTGATCCCATTTCTTACTTTTTAACACTTTTGGGTGCAACATGTATTCTATACAAAAAACACGCAAAGCTTGAAACTTGTTATACTCACACTCTATCCACATTTAAACACGAAACATTTTGCTGCTTGTTAATCTCATATGCTATGCAAGTTGAACGTGTTAACTTGAATGTGTTAATCTCAATGCCCTTGCGTCTTGGGGTATTGTTAAGTTGAACGTATTGAACAAGTTGAACGTATTAAACAAGTTGAATGTATTGAACAAGTTGAACGTGTTAACCTCCTGCTAGTCTATTGGGAAAGGAAAAGTAGTAACTTGGATTATGTTATTCGTGTTGGATATGAGTATTTAAACTTTTTATTCTACTTTATGCTATGTATCAAACTTGTATACTCGCCAATATTTTTGTTGATCTTATTTTAATACATGTTGCACATTGATAGACGAAGTGATCAAGAAAACAATCTAGGATGAACCTAGAAACACATCTCGAATAAACAATGTTGTTAATTATTTTGATACAACTTTGTCACTTTTGAAACAATGTATGAATTTTAGTATTTTAAGAAATCATGATTAATTTATATTGTCACAATAGTGTTATGATGTTTATGAGCGATTTGTTCGTGTCATCCCATGTTTTCGCCATCGGTTGGGGTGTGACAGATTGGTATCAGAGCCATAACTATATGGAATTAGGAAAATTGCTATACTTTTACCTAGTCTATAGTAGGAATACTCTGATACCAGATTGGTATCAGAGCCATAACTATAGGGAATTTGGAAAAGTAGGAATGCTTTTACCTAGTCTATAGTTTAGGAGCTTATCCTTATGTGTTGTTTAAAACTACTTTCCTTCTATCTTATTTGCTTCCCTCTATTCTCCTCAGTCTTTTAACATACATGCCTTTCCTAAGGCTAACACAATACACACTTGGAGGCTTTTGAAGACACTCTTATAACACAATCGAAATGACTCACCAAATAGGAGTGATTCCCACATTTGGTGATGACTTTAATTCAGCTAAACTTTGAATTTTGCACGAAATTCACCCTCAAGTTAGGAGTGATATCCAAATCTTGAAGGAAATCTCCATTTCATATTATAGTGGACCCTTATCTTTTGATAAGTACCAACCACACTAGGGTACGAAGTTATCAAGTTAGTGGTGAAACTCGCATCTTGTTAACTAGTCCCACTCTTCGATTTTCAATCTCGCTAAAGTTTCGATTTTCCAAATCGATTAAGTACGTGTAGTAACTGGAAGGACAAATATCTTTAGTCGCTTCTCGATGAGAGTATTTGTCTATTAGGCCAAAGCACGTTTCCTTAATTCGAAAAGGGCTTCGATTACTTTGGAATAGTCTTTTGTTACGTTCCGTGACAATCCACGTTTTACACTAAATCTCTTTTATGCTAGCTCAATTTTAATGTGTTTTATATTTGAACGTTACTTTCATTTCAAGCTTGAGACACGTTACACACTATCTTCGCATTCTAAAACAAATAATAATAATCTCTCGTGAACAAATTAAATTTACGATGCTTTCATTATCTGTGTTACACTACGTGAAATTCACGATTATGCTATGTGAAACTAATTGAACATTTTATATGCTATATGAAACTATATGCTATGTGATGCATTCATGAAAACAATTTCCTTAAACAAAACGTTATGATCAAGTCTCATCTATTCTTCCTTTTGAATCATTAGAAGTCTTACTCTTAGAGTTCGAGGATGAAATCTCCTAAAGTAGGGGAGACTGTAACATCCGTCAAATTGGATTCCGGAAATCCGACCCGTTTTAAATTTTGGATCCTAACCCTTGAAACTCGAGAGCTTCGCAAAATAATTAATCGTTTAATTCATTATAAATATGGTCATTTAATTATTCATTAGTATAACTAATTAAATTAATTAAATTTACAAATAAAAAAGTTTTATTCTTTTTACTTTTATAACAATCTAGTTAGTCTTGTTAAGTTTCAAAGTTAGTTTGAAGTAATATGAGTAACCAAGTTAGTTTAACTAGGTTAGTCAGGTTAGTTCTAGATAAGGGACCTATTTGTAATTTTCTTTAAAGTCTAAACAAAAAAAAGGAAATAAACATGCAGACCACAGGACTCGAACCCAGGTCTCGCACATCAACCAACAACGACATAACCACTGCACCACCTTTAGGTTTGGTGCTAGAACTATCCTTGTAAACATTAAATACAAACGTCCAACTTGCATTTCAACCTTGCCGCCAAAACAGTTGACCAAGACTATTCTTTTCTTTTTTTGTTTGTTCACGCTAGCTGTTCGATGATTGAATCTTATACGCGTTTTCCGATTAAATTCTTTTTCATTTTTTTGCCGCTCAAAACCGTCGAGTAATCACAGTTGGATTTCCTTTTTGTGATTCCTGATTAGTCGAGATTGATCTTGAAATTATATGATTTCCATTTTAATCATGATGAAACACCTCTTATATATCGAAGCATATGATCAAGATATTGAAAACCATCACCACTGTCATACTAAAATGACTCGACACCGTCAAACATTCACTCAAAAACCACCCTTCTTGATTAACTGCTACTGCCGCAAAACATCGGAGAAAACGAGTATGTTGCCGGAATAAGGAAGCTTGCCGAAAACACTTTCTCCGTAGTCGGAAACTCGCTGGAGTTACGTACAAAGGTCACGATAGGAATCCTTGCGCCTCTCCGGACATCGAAGCGCATCGGAGTTCACCGAAGAAACCCCGAAGCCCTCGGAGTAAACCGTTTCGCCAGAGTTACATCGGACTCGAGTCGTCTCCGTTCGGATAACCATCATGTTCGTTCTTTTGGATTTCCAATCTTTCCCTCGTATGATAATTCAAGAAATTCTCATACGCAACCAATGTGAGTATACTCGATCCCATTTCTTACTTTTTAACACTTTTGGGTGCAACATGTATTCTATACAAAAACACGCAACGCCTGAAACTTGTTATACTCACACTCTATCCACATTTAAACACGAAACATTTTGCTGCTTGTTAATCTCATATGCTATGCAAGTTGAATGTGTTAATCTCAATGCCCTTGAGTCTTGGGGTATTGTTAAGTTGAACGTGTCACACCCCCAAATTCCACAAGCGGAGTATCACCGCAGGAGGCGTGACATGACCAGGATCAAGCCACCAATCATATTGAACAATGCATTTAAAGTAAATATAAAACCAACCACAATATAATTGGTGTCCAAAAGAAATCAAGCAAATCCAAGTTATCAGCGGAAGCATAAAGTTTAAAACCAAAAGATAAGTTATAAGTTCATAAAGTTTAACATGGAACTCAACAGTCCATGTCCCACAACGACCTCTTCCACCTGTACAAGCTCCATCTAAGCACCTAACGACCTGCAAAGCATGTAGCAACGAATCAACAACAAAGTTGAGCGAGTTCACAGTTGGTGTCCATTTTTAAAGTTGTTCCAAAACCATAAGTTTTCTCGAAAACCATGAGTTAACCATTTCCTTGTTTCCCAAACCATAAACAGTGGGGGCTACCCCATGTTAACCACTAGACCCATTACCATATTGACCACAGACTATAGACATGTTTATGTGCCCTGCGTCAATGTCTATCATCATTGACTAAGTGCCCAGATCCATTAGTCCACTCCCATCCTCTGCGGCACGGTGTGAGGCTTGTCAAACCTAATAGCGCTATTTAACTAATGACCCGTTCGCCATTGTCCCGGCAATTAAGTCGATATAAAAATGAGGGACTTCATGATAGAGTTTTGTCTAGTAAGTTAAAGGTTGTCCTACCCAAGGAGGACCGAGGTATATATTCTACCCAAGGAGAATATGTAGGTTCCATTTTAGTTCCTTAACCCATTCCCAAACCACCGGGAATCCCATGCCTTGTAGAAAGTGTGAACTCACCTTAGGTTAGCTCGGCAGATAAACGAAAAGGTCACTTGAGCTATATGTGGTTAACCACGTCCTAACATGCACATAGGTTTACACAAAAACTAACTGGTTACGAACATGTAATGATCATGGCAAACATGTAAGATCACATTCAACACATTAACAAACAAGTACACATCATATACCAAACTTGTGCGTCTCAGATGATTGGGCTCGCACAAGTTCAACGGCCCAATCATCTTGTGCGATTCAATAATTGAAGCCCAATACTATTCGGCCCAACCTGTTGTGCGTCCAGCACAACTTGTGCGACTCACAACGGGGTGTGTGACTGAAACGAGCCCGGCCCAAGAATAAATGATGTCCATACCCCATACAGCCCAACATACAAACAGTTAATCAACTTGTGCGGTCCATTTAACCTTGTGCAACCCAAACTAACTGGCACGATTACAAATGGCTTGTGCGACTGGAATTTACTTGTGCGACTGAGTTTTGGGCTTTAAGGCCCAACAACATAATAAGGTTCAAACAGATGTGTGTGGCCCAAGACTTGTGTGATCGACACTGCCTTGTGCGATCCACATATCTTGTGCGATCATGCCAAATTCCTAGGTTGTACTCTGTGCTTAAACAATTGTACCCTAACACATCTTGTGTGACTGTGTTGTGCGACCGGGGCTTGTGCGATTGAGCTCTTGTGCGATTAGGTTTATTATCCGTAATTTATGGAAATCAGTTACACCATTTATTTGCAATTCAAATCTAACAGTTTCCTAACTTGCATCCATCGATCAAAACAATTAAACAGTTTCCAATCATGCAAATCATCGATCAAACTAAGCATTTACTAATTAATTCTTATGAACCCTAGTTAATCATATAACAACTTATCATCATCACATCGAATCAAATAACATAATTAACATCAAGATCCTAAATTCATCATCCAATAACTCAAACCAATTCTTATAATCCATCCGAATCCAAACACATATGGCCGATTACATTCATTCGGTTCTAGATCATTATTATCATCACATGATTATCAAACCCTATATTGAACTAACATATTACACATGTGAGCCGATTTACATGAACACTAATCTCATCAATTTATTTCATAATCAACCACATATCATTCGTAAATCATTATGTTGAAACATATAAATCACAATATCATCTAACAAAACAATAATCATGAAACATTAACCGGTTAGAAGGTAGAACAAGGATGATCCGAATCAAGAAAGCTTCGAGAAGGAGGATTGTGGCCGTCGGCTTCGAGAGAGAGGGTGAGAGATTTAGGGTTTGCTAAACTTTGTGTGTTTTGGTGAAGTGTAGGATTTATACTAACACCCTAGGTGTTATTCGAACTAAGAGAGTGGGCCGAACCCTTCATGGGTTGCCCTTGGGTTTCGAGTACAAGGAGTGTGGCCCGAATGAGCTTGTACGATTGGACTAGTGTTGTGCGATTACATTATATACATACATTACACACATTCACATAACATGTAACATTTATTCATTAAAACCAGCATATCAATAAGTCACATAGAGTTCATACACGTTACATTAAACACAAGATAAGTCTTGAAATACAAGTTGTCACATCATCCCCAAGTTGAAAGAAATTTCGTCCTGAAATTTAGAACGTAGTTACTGAGGAAGCTAGTTAGGTTGCGTGGTTTCCTGGTTTTCCTAGGGTGTCACATCCTTCCCCCGTTGGTCTGGAATTTCGTCCTGAAATTCCGTAGTAGCTTCAGCCTCAGTAGTGGTTTCACTTTTCTCGAACAACTGGGGATACTTGTCTTTCATTTGGTCTTCTCGTTCCCAGGTGAACTCTCGGCCATGACGGGAGTTCCATCGAACTCGAACAATGGGTATTCTGGTACGCTTGAGAACCTTAACGTCTCGGTCAGTAATCTCTACTGGTTCCTCGACGAATCGCAGTTGATCGTCAATGGAGAGTTCCTTGAGAGGAACTATGAGGGTCTCATCTAACAGACACTTCTTCAGATTGGACACATGGAATACGTTATGAACTCCACTGAGTTCTTCAGGTAGGTTCAGTCTATAGGCCACCTTGCCAATTCTCTCAGAGATTTCGAAAGGTCCAACATAACGTGGATTTAGCTTGCCTCGTTTACCAAAACGTATCACACCCTTCCAAGGCGATACTTTTAGTAGCACTCGATAACCAACCTAGAACTCGAGTGGTTTCCTACGCTTATCAGCGTAGCTTTTCTAACGATCACGAGCTGCCGCCATTCGTTGTCGTATTTGGGCAATCTTTTCTGTCGTGTCGACGATGAGTTCTGGGCCAGTGATTTGGCTGTCACCAACTTCTGCCCAGCATAAAGGTGATCGGCATTTTCGTCCATATAATGCGTCGAATAGAGCAGCCTGGATGCTGGTGTGGTAATTGTTGTTATATGAAAACTCTACCAAGGGTAGGTGCCTTTCCCAGCTGTTACTAAAGTCAATTACACATGCTCGAAGCATGTCTTCGAGAGTTTGTATGGTGCATTCGGACTGCCCACCCGTCTGTGGATGATAAGCTGTGCTCATGTCTAGACGCGAGCCGAAGGATTTGTGCGTCGCTTGCCACAAATCAGAGGTAAAACGTGGATCACGATCAGAAATGATGGAGGTTGGCACCCCGTGCCTCGAAACTACTTCCTTCAGGTAGACGTCTGCTAGAGTGGAAAACTTATCAGTTTCCTTGATAGCCAGGAAGTGTGCAGACTTGGTTAGTCGATCCACTATCACCCAAATGGTGTCGTTTCCTCGTTGAGATCTAGGTAAGCCAGTAACGATGTCCATGGAAATTTTCTCCCATTTCCATGTCGGGATCTCTGGTTGTTGAAGCAGACCTGATGGCTTCTGGTATTCGACCTTGACCCTAGCACAGGTCAAGCATTTACTAACATAGGTCGCTATGTTAGCTTTCATGTGGGGCCACCAGTACGTAGTCTTGAGATCGTGGTACATCTTATCTGAACCAGGATGTACTGAGTAACGAGACTTGTGTGCTTCGTCCATCACAAGCTCATGTAGATTACCATAAAATGGAACCCAGATGCGCCCCGCCAAGTAGTAAGCACCGTCTTCCTTTAGTTCTAACCGTTTCTCCAATCCTCGCAGGGACTCAGCCCTGAAGTTATCTTCTTTCAATGCTTCAACCTGAGCATTACGAATCTGGGCAGGAAGACTAGAGTGAATGGTAAGCTGTAACGCACGTACACGCTTAGGTTTGGTTTCTTTTCGACTGAGGGCGTCAGCCACAACATTGGCTTTGCCTGGATGGTATCTGATTGCGCATTCATAGTCGTTAAGGAGTTCGACCCATCGACGCTGTCGCATGTTTAACTCCTTCTGATCGAAGATATGCTGGAGACTCTAGTGATCGGTGTAAATGGTGCACTTGGTACCGTACAAGTAATATCTCCATATCTTAAGAGCAAACACCACTGCTCCCAACTCCAAATCGTGAGTAGTGTAGTTCTTTTCGTGAACCTTGAGTTGGCGCGATGCGTAAGCAATGACTTTCTCACGTTGCATCAACACACAACCAAGCCCTTGGATTGATGCGTCACAATAAACTACGAAATCATCTGTGCCTTCAGGCAACGAGAGGATAAGTGCGCTACAAAGCTTCAACTTCAACTGCTGGAATGCGGATTCTTGAGCATCACCCCAACGGTAGGTGACACCCTTCTGAGTAAGAACAGTAAGGGGCTGCGCAATCTCTGAGAAATCCTTGATAAACCTTCTGTAGTAACCCGCCAAACCCAAGAATTGACGGATTTCAGTTGGTGTTCGAGGTGCAGGCCAATTCCTGATTGAGTCAACCTTGGATGGATCAACGTGAATCCCATCCTTATTAACCACGTGGCCTAGAAAGTTGACTTCACGAAGCCAGAAGTCGCATTTCGAGAACTTAGCATAAAGCTGTTCTGTTCGAAGAAGTTCCAAAATGAGTCAAAGATGATGCTCGTGTTCCTCCTGACTCTTGGAATAGATCAGGATATCATCGATAAACACAATAACGAACTTATCCAAGTAGGGTTTGCACACTCGGTTCATAAGATCCATGAAGACCGCATGTGCGTTTGTTAGCCCAAAAGGCATGACCAGAAACTCGTAGTGTCCATAACGAGTCCTGAATGCTGTATTGGAGATGTCCTCGTCTCGGACTCTCAGCTGATGATAGCCCGATCTCAGATCAATCTCTGAGTAGAAGCTCGACCCTTGCAGCTGGTCGAACAAGTCGTCAATACGAGGAAGAGGATAACGGTTCTTCACGGTCACCTTGTTGAGTTCACGATAGTCAATGCACATTCGAAAGGTACCGTCCTTATTCTTTACAAACAAGACTGGTGCTCCCCAGGGCGAAGAGCTAGAACGAATGAAACCCTTGTCCAAGAGCTCTTGTAGTTGCGTAGATAGTTCTTCTAGTTCTGATGGGGCTAAACGATAAGGCGCACGAGCTATAGGCGCTGCTCCAGGACCTAGCTCGATTTGAAACTCGACCTGACGATGAGGCGGAAGACCAGGTAGTTCCTCAGGAAATACCTCAGGGAAGTCGCGTACAATCGGAATATCTTCTATCTTCTTTTCCTTTGTTGAGGTGTCAGTAACGAGGGCTAGAATAGCAGTGTGGCCCTTTCACAAACACTTCTGGGCCTTAAGGAAAGAGATGATGCCCACGACAGCACCACTCTTGTCACCACGAATAATAAGAGGTTCTTCACCAGAACGAGGAATGCGGACGATTTTCTCCTTGCAAAGGATCTCTGCTCGATGTTGGGATAACCAATCCATCCCAATGACGACGTCGAAGCTACCAAGAACGATGGGGATGAGGTCGATAGAGAAGGTCTGTCCAGCAAGAACAAGATTACAACCCTTAACTATGTGCGTGGCCTCAAGACTTTTACCGTTTCCTAGTTCTACAACATGCTTGGTGTTTAAGGGAATTGGGGCACGCTTAAGCATCTGACTAACTTTTAAGGACATATAACTAGTGTCGACACCCGAATCGAATAAAATAGAAACAAAGAAATCATCCAGTAGGAACTTACCCGTCACGACATTGGGATCGTTCCTTGCATCACCCTGACCAATCACGAAAGCACGTCCCCTGGCACCATTGCCATCGTTGTTACCCCTATTGTTGTTCCCATTTCCTTGGTTGTTGTTGTTGTTGTTGTTCTGATTCAGTTGTGGATAGTTCCTTTTGAAGTGGCCTTCAGCACCACACTGAAAGCACTCTTTATTATTACCCTCATGTTGCTGCTGCTGCTAGTTCTATGGAGCTTGTTGCTGCTGCTGGCGATTTTGATTCGCAGGATACGGACTCCTGCAATCCTTCGCTGCGTGACCAGGCTTGTTGCATCTATGACAGTGACCCTTGCTACACGGCACACTGTGGTGCAAATTACAACGGTTGCACTTAGGCTGATTTCCCTTGTACCCTCCTTGTTGACCAGGGCTCTTGTAGTCGTCAGTCTTTCGCTGCTGAGACTGGGACTAACCAGAAGCTGAACCCTTGCTTGAATTTCCATCCCACTTGCGCTTGTTGTCGTTAGGAGCATCAGATGTAGTGGTAGCACTAATACGCTTTGGCAGCTTGTTCTTCTCAACTGCCTGATCAGTGAGACGGTGGGATAGTCGTATGACCTGCTGAATCGTGAGAAGGTTAGCCGAAGTCACCATACTCTGAATTTCTGGCACTAATCCCTTGAGGTATAGCTCAATACGTTTGCAGGGAGGATCCACCATAGTAGGACACAAAGCAGCTAGTTCATTTGATCTCTTCGTATACGCCTCGATTTCTGACCCCGTCATCTTTAGGTTGTAGAACTCCACTTCTAACTTGTGAATGTCATCATTGTTATGGCTCATTTTCTAAGCATACATATCCTGACCAATATCCTGCCTTTATTTGTTTATTTGTGACCAGGATGCTGGAAGAGGATATTGCTAACATCTTGGGTGATATCCTGAGGTTTATTGAATTAACCACGTGCAGGTTAAAGGCTGAGACTTGCTAACGGTCAAGTGGACTTCTTCTCCTCAAGACTCGGACGTGTTTGTTGAAGGAGAGACGTTGAACCCGAAAGACCAGGTCTACAACGTTCAATTAAGGAATATTCGGTGGATCCCGGAAGTTTAGGATAGTTTGTTATATTATCTTTACTATAAATAGATGGGGGCGGATCAGTTTAAGGCACACAATTGACACTTACACTCTCGAACACTTTCACTCTCTAGCTCGTTGCAAACACCACACTTGTATTCAAATTTCATTGTAACACATAGTCGATCCGCACCACATCCTGCATTGTATCCTGACGTTTGAAGTAATAAGAAGAACAAGGCAGCTGCGATTGTCAGCTCCCGAGGTTTTATGCCGGCGATCTAGATTGATCAAGGGCTTTCCTCGTACATCTCGTGTCGTTTACTTTACTTTTGCTCATAGTTTGATCGTAGATACAGCTCAAATATCCTGAGCCGTATCCTGAATACTGATTTTCTAAATAACTTAACAAGCATATTTTTTACACATATTTCTAGCACACTACCTCACTTAACTAATTTGATCACTAAATTGCTTAGGTAATTTTTGACCAAAACAATTTGGCGCCCACCGTGGGGCAAGTGGTGCTCTCTTTACTAAAAATTTTTGCGAAATCGCTAATCGGCTTTCTATTTTCAAAACTTTTTGCTACATTGTCCATAATGGCCTCAAGATCAAACATGAGTTCCTCTACTGTGTCTGCTATGACTTCTGCTACTACTGGTTCGGTGCTTCCACCACCTCCTCCAAGGATGCCAGCCTCTTCACGACCTCAGGATATTATCCCTACTCGCAGTGTTCAGGAATCTGCGCCCGTACTAGCTTCTAATGATGAAATTCTTACTTTATTTGGAAGTGTGCAGGAACAAATGAGGCAGCAACAGGAAACAAACCAAATACTTTTAAGGGAAATACAACTCCTGAAGTCTGGCTCGAGCAGATCTGCTGAGGATAATGTCACTCCATTACATCCCAGAGCGTTGAACTTTAGTTCAGCTGTGTATACCGAGGATAACAGGGGGAATATTGTGCCCAGCCTTCCTCAGAATCATACTCCTGAAATACCCTCCTCGGTCAGGATGTCAACCATGAGGAGCTCAGGATATGCTTCAGGATATGGGCAAAATCCTCCAACGGGTAACGTGTCAAATAATAATAATACTCATGCTACTAACAATAGTGGATCTTTGCAGGATACAGGTGTAACATCAGCACTTACTAGGGAACTTCAGAAGTTGAAGGACATGATATCTAGTGTACCTGGGGTGGTCCAGCCGATCCCGGAAGTGTCCCAAGACAGCCATAAGATATCTCGTTTTGCATATCCTATCTGTGATGCTGAGATCCCAAAGAGATTCCAAACCCCCAACATGAAGCTTTATGATGGGACTACGGATCCTGAAGAGCATATTGCTCAGTATAGGGAGAGAATGGAGATTAACCCTATCCCTCCGGAGCTCAAGGAAGCGTGCTTGTGCAAGGGATTTGGTTCTACTCTAACAGGATCAGCCTTAAAATGGCTGTTAAACGTTCCTCCTCACTCAATTACTTCGTTTGCTCATTTGGTTAATTTATTTAACAGTCAATTTTCTTGTAGTCGGAGTTTTGAGAAACTAACCAGTGATCTTTACAGGATAACTCAAGGGCCTCAGGAATCCTTGAGGGATTATGTGAACAAATTCAGTCGAGAATCCTTGGATATCCCACATCTTGATGTTGCAACAGCTGTGCAAGCTTTTAAGATAGGATTACAAAAGGATTCTCAGTTTTATCAGGATCTTGTAATGAATCCCTGCAGGAATCTCGACGAAGCTCGTAACAGGGCTTTGAGATATATCCGTCTGGAAGATGACAGGAAGATGCAAGAGAGGATGAACTCATCTAACACTTATGAGTCAACTAACAGGAAGTCAGAATCCTCATTCAAATCATATCGGCCTAAGCCATATGGTAGAAATGAAAACAAGAGAGTGAATGCTGTCGAAGATGAGGATCCTGAAGAGTATCCTGAGTTTTCTGAATATTGCTTTTCTGTTAACATTCCTGAATTGATGTATGCCATGCAGGGTCTAGGAGACAAGGCTAGGTGGCCTCGAAAGAATCAACAAAAGGTTGACTGGAAAGATAAGTCAAAATGGTGTGCTTTCCACGAAGATTTCGGACATGTAACTGAGGATTGCATTGCGCTAAGGAAAGAAATAAGCTATCTTCTAAGCAAGGGACATCTGAAAGATCTCTTAGGAAGAAAGAAGAATAAGGGTCAGGATACTGAGAAGGATCCTGAGCGGGCAGCATCACCTCCTGCGGATGCCAAGATAATCAACTTCATTTCGGGAGGATCCGACATTTGTGGAACTTCGTATTCGGCAGCAAAGAGACATGCAAAGGAAGCTAAGGCCGAAAGGGGAGACAAACCTGTCAGGATGACTACCCTTACGACTGACAAAGTGATCACTTTTGATGCTGATGACAGGGATACTGTCCAGGATCCTCACCATGATACTCTGGTAATAACGTTATATGTGGCTAACCATTTTGTACGCAGGATATTGGTTGATAATGGCAGCTCCGTCAACATAATCCAACTAGAAACTCTGAAGAGAATGAATGTATCTCCAATGGATATCACTTCAAAGTCTACCGTGCTTGTTGGGTTCAGTGGAGAGGCTAGAAACACAGTGGGAGAGATAAAGTTGCCAGTATACGTTGAAGGAGTCAACTCGATACAACGTTTCTGTGTGATGGATTCTCTATCCTGCTATAACATCATACTGGGAAGACCGTGGATTCACGATATGAAGGCTGTGCCATCAACATATCACCAATGCATCAAGATACCTACCCCTTGGGGAGTTGTCAAAGTTGATAGTGATCAGCAGGAAGCGAAAGAATGCTACTCATCCTCGATGAAATCCTCAACCAAACCTAGTGCAGCATAGCAATTAAAGACGCGGGCCCAGGATATCGTGGAGGATCCGGAGCAGGATGTGAAGAAAATTATTCTGGACCAGGATAATCCCGATATTTCGGTGCTCGTAGGGACCAATATCCCTTAGGATATTGAAGAACAATTAATTAACTTTTTGAAATGCAGGATGTCAACGTTTGCATGGAAGCATGAGGATATGACAGGCATATCCAAAGACATTATTACTCACAAGCTTGGAATTGATAAATCATTCAAGCCTGTTCAGCAAAAAAGAAGGAAGTTTGCTCCTGAGCGGAACACGATTATCCAGGAGGAAGTTGAGAGATTATTAAAGTCCAGGATGATCAGAGAGGTTAAGTTCCCGAGGTGGCTAGCAAACGTGGTTGTGGTACAGAAGAAAAATGGGAAATGGAGAGTTTGTGTAGACTACACAGACTTGAACAAAGCTTGTCCTAAAGACCCATTTCCTCTTCCCCACATTAATGCAATGGTAGATGCCACTGCCGGGCATGAAATGCTGACCTTCATGGACGCATCCTCAGGATTTCAACAGATCCAAATGGAGCCTTCTGACCAGGAGGATACTGCCTTCATGACACCAACAGGTATTTATTGTTATACAGCTATGCCTTTTGGTTTGAAAAATGCAGGTGCAACATACCAAAGATTGGTAAACATGATGTTCAAAGACAAACTGGGGGACACCATGGAGGTATATATCGATGATATGGTGGTGAAATCTAAAAAGGCTGAGGATCACCTCCAGGATATCAAGGGAGCATTTGATATCCTGGATCAATACAACATGAAGCTGAATCCTGCTAAATGCCATTTCGGAGTGGGGGCAGGAAAGTTTCTTGGATATATGGTGACAAAAAGGGGGATAGAAGCAAGCCCAGAGCAGATCAAAGCTATCCTGGATATAAAATCACCCTCAAATATGAAGGACGTACAAAGATTGACAGGCCGAGTAGCAGCCTTAAACAGGTTTATCTCGAGATCCTCAGAGAAGTGCAAAGATTTTTATGATATCCTGAAGAAGAACAAAAGATTCGAATGGGGGGAGAAGCATGAAGCAGCCTTGCAGGATTTGAAACGATATCTCTCAACCGCACCTCTATTGATGAAGCCTGAAAATGGTGAACCACTATCCCTATACCTTGCTATATCAGGGAATGCTGTAAGTGCCGTTCTTATAAAAGACCATGAAGGTCAGCAATATCCTGTTTATTATGTTAGTAAAAGTTTGTTAGATGCTGAAACTAGGTATTCTCATTTAGAAAAATTAATATTAGCTCTAGTCATGGCATCAACGAAACTTAGACATTACTTTGAGACACATAGGATTCATGTTAAAACAAATTATCCTGTCAAAAATGTGCTTAGGAAACCAGAGATGTCAGGCAGGATGGCCAAGTGGTCAGTAAAGTTAAGTGCTTATGATTTAGTATATGAACCTAGAAATGCCATAAAGTCTCAAGCTTTAGCTGACTTTGTGGCTGATTTCAGTAGTGATATTCAGGATGAGGTAGACCTAGAAGTTCAACAGTTAGGAGAATCCTCAGGATCCTGGACATTATATACTGATGGTGCATCTAATGTAAGAGGAGTAGGATTAGGAATACTACTAAAATCGCCACAGGGGGACATATTACCCCAGGCTATTAGGTGTGAATTTCCTGCTACTAATAATGAGGCAGAATATGAAGCTTTAATTGCAGGATTAGAATTGGCTAAGAGTATGAGTATCAAAAATTTGCAAGTATATGTTGACTCTTTGTTAATTACTAACCATTTTAATGGATCCTATGCAGTTAAGGGTGAGAAATTAATCGAATATCTCGATATTCTCAAAAAAATAGCAGGATATTTCGATGTTTTTATACTTGAACAGGTACCAAGGGAGGATAATGCTGAAGCGGATGCCTTAGCAAATTTGGGATCATCGATCAGGATACCCGAAGGGATCCAAATACCAATATTACATGTCTTATATCCTGCAACGAATCCTCAGGATAAAGAAGTAGCGGGTATTCAGGATCCTGGAGCAGAGCATCCTGAAGAGGATCCTAAATCCTGGACAGCTCCAATTATGAGATATCTCAAAGAAGGACACATCCCTGGGAATGAAAATCCTAAGGCATTTAGGATGAAGGTATCACGATTCACTATTATAAATAATATTTTATACAAGAAATCTCTTGCAGGACCGTATTTGAGGTGCTTGGAGGATCCTGAAGCCAAAGAAGTACTTCAGGATATACATGAAGGGGATTGTGGTAACCATGCTGGGGGCAGGTCGTTATTCTCAAAAGTATTAAGGACAGGATATTATTGGCCAACAATGAGAAAAGATGCCGCAAAATATGCTCGAAGATGTGACGCATGTCAAAGACATAGTAATATACTGCATCAACCTGCTGAACCATTGTATCCTATTGTTTCCCCTTGGCCATTTATGAAGTGGGGTATGGATATAGTGGGAAAGCTACCAAAAGCTCCGGGAGGAAAAGTCTTTATGCTAGCAATGACGGATTATTTCTCTAAGTGGGTTGAAGCTGAAGCATTTGTTCAAGTTAGGGATCAAGAAGTAGTATCCTTCATAAAGAGGAATATCCTGACCAGATTCGGAGTACCAGCCGAGATAATCTGTGACAATGGTTCTCAGTTTATAAGCAAGAGAACTACTGACTTTTGCAAGAGTTGGGGAATCAAAATGATAACATCTACTCCAGTACATCCTCAAGCGAATGGACAAGCAGAATCCTCAAACAAGATAATTGTCAATAATTTAAAGAAAAGGCTTGGGGCCAAAAAAGGAAGATGGGCAGAAGAATTACCCTTTGTTTTGTGGGCTGATAGGACAACGGTAAAGAATGCAACAGGCCAAACCCCATTTTCCTTGGTATTTGGAGCAGAAGCGATGATTCCAACGGAAATGACAATACCTACTGCGAGATCTACCCTAAGTGATCCTGAGCAGAATGCTGGAGCCTTGAGTCAGGATTTAGACACTATAGATGAGAAGAGAGATGAGGCAAGGCTAAGGATGGCAGCATATCAACAGAGAATATCCAGGGCATATAACAAGAATATTAGGACCAGAAGATTTAAGGTTGGAGATTGGGTGTTTAGAAAGGCTTTTCAGAATACTACTAATCCTGCCGATGGCAAGTTAGCTCCAAAATGGGAAGGACCATACGAAGTTGAATCAGAAGCAGGGAAAGGAGCATACAAACTCAAGAATATGGAGGGGGATATGCTACCGAGATCTTGGAATGCTATACACCTTAAGCTCTATTTCAAGTGAGTTTAGAATTTAATTTCTAACTCAGGATGGTATGAATTCTACCTTTTTTAAATATGTTTGGTTTAATTTGTTCTTTGTAACCCAATACTGACTTAAGCATCGGAGGGGTGTTAGCCAAGCTAACACCCACCTTAGTTTACAATTGTTTTACAGGATATGTTTCAGGATATAGCTCCAGGATATGTACTCAAGATAACTCGAAAGATTAGAGGATTGGCCCCCTCTCTCACGTTTAAGGGATACTGATCCCTTCACAGGTTTAAAGGTATTCACCTTTCTTCCGAATTGGGTTTAAACACCCCGCCTGGAGCGCAAGTTATTCAGGGATAGTTCAAGGTGGCGGGACCAGTCCATGTAAAAGTGGCTGACAATTTCGTTACTGTTGGCTATATCCTGAATCCTAAAGGTATATGAGGATTGATCACCCTCTCTCACGAAAGGGTATTTTCATACTCTCTAAGGTTTAAAGGTTTTCGCCTTTCTAAGTCTTGGAGTTTATACACTCCCGCCTGTAGCGCATGAAAATTTGGGATTTTCCCCAGGATACAAGGGATTTATCTCCAGTACGTCCTTGGGTTTTACCCTTGGGACGTAAAAAATTGCCTATACAATGGAAACTGACATTCAGTAGATTTCTAAAGTATTTGAAGACATTGTACACAGGGGACATCCCTACCAAGATGGTGATGTTAAAAGGATAAGGCTCGGAACTAATGTACTAAGTACCTCGCACAGGGGACATCTTCATTGAAGAAGTTGCAAAAAGGTTGAGGCTTGGTAATAAGGGTATATACTACTCCGGGTATGATCTTTCCTTTGTAAACATCGTCTAAGGTTTTAGTAACACTATGTTTTATAAAAAGTTAAGTATCCTGATATATTCTCAAAGTCTTTTCAGGATATTTGATTAAGGTGTTTGAAACTAGTATTAGTTTGGAACTTTGATCATTTAAGTATTATCAAAACTTGGTTTTGGAAAATAGATTGTTTTTCAAAAGCTTTCTACAAAGTTGAAGGAATGTTTGGAAGTTTTATCTAATAAAAAGTTTTTACAATATATCGCTGAGCATATTAATCAGGATATTTTCATAAGATAACAATACAAAATTTTTGCAAAGCTAAGATTTATACTTAGGAAAGACGGAAGATGATAGCAAGAAAAATGAAAAGATGAAATTATTCTTGAAGCAATCAATACTGGTTGATAACCGAAGGTTTCATCCTGAAACCCAGGACCTATCCACCTTCAGCTATCAAATTGTTTCGATACAAAAATTGTTCATAAAAACCTAAAATTGTTCAAATGATTTAAGGTAAATAAGCTTTAGGGGGCAGTGCCTTCTTCGTCCATAGTAATTTCAGCAGCATCCGTCTTGGGATCCGCCTCAGTATCCTTCTCAGCATCGGTTGTTTTTTCAACTGCTTTGGAAGATTCTTCAACAGCTGATTTGAAAGAAACGCCGCCAAGGTTCTTTAGCTTGGTCTCCCAGGCACCAACATCCCAAGAAGGGCATTCGAAGCCTAATGATTTGGCTTCGTGGGCCATCTTCAACCTGGCTTGAAGGAGAGAAATGACGACGGAACTCTTGAGGCTTTCCCGGTAGCTGACCATATCTCGTTCGTATTGCACGTGGGCAGCTTCAAGATCGGTCTGGGCTTGAAGAGCAGCTTTGTTGAGAGCAGTTTGGTGTTCTTGAGTCATGGCTTTAAATTTCTGCTCGTAATGACGAGATTTGGCAGCTGCAATCATGCCTTGATCGGAGATTGTGGTTTCAGCTTCCTTTAGCTTGGTTTCAAGTGTCTTGTTGAGCTTGCAGGATTCTTGATATAGGTTAACCAAACGCTCAAGACCCTACAAAGGTAAAAGGACAGGTATTAATATTGATAAATCTTTGAAAATAATGTAAGCCACAGGATATGATATGAGAAAACTAACCTGGTTGAGAAAGGAAGTCATAAACCCGCTGGCTTCAATGAACCCGTGTTTCTCATAAGGAAAGGTGTCAGAAATGACAGGGGAGTCAGGCTCTTTCCTTTTGCGGGAACTTGAACTCCGGGGCTTGGTAGCCGGTGAAGGTTTGGGGATAATGATGGCTTTGGAGCTGCTGGGTTTGGATGTGGCTGTGGTCTTGGGGCTAGGTTCTTTCTTGACCTGGATCTGATCAGAATAACTATCCAATTCGTCGAGGTCAAAGACTTCAGGAATCTTGGCCGGTGCTGCATAAAGGGAAAAGTTTTACTCTTCATTTTACTATTATACTGTCTTGACTAATTATTTTGAAAGTAATCCTTACCAGACATTTCGGATGACGAGTATTGACTGGAACTGGGGACGTGTGTGGTGAAGGTCCTGTCTATTGCTGGTAACTGGTAAACAGTATTGATTCTTTCTTCTGACTCGGCGGTAGGAGGAGCGACTTCCTTGAAGTTCACTGCATAAAGATCGAAAAGAAGGATATTAATAGAAGATAAGAATTAAATGGTCTATGAGAATATTTATAACCTTACCGGTGGTTAACCACTCCACCGGAAGGTTGGCACCCTCAGCAATGGAGTCTCGTTTGACAAAGAAAAATTTGCGTTGCCATCCGTCTTCGTTTTTGGTGGCTTTGAGAATCAGGGGTTTGCTGGAGGTCGAGAAGAGCAAGAACCGGCTAGAGCCATGGGATCGGAGGCGATAAGCAATAGGTAAATCCTCGACGCGGAGGTCGGAACAATGGAGGTTTTTGATTTGGTTAAGTACAATTAGTACTCTCCAAACCATGGGCATGGTTTGAGCAAAAGAGATGCCGGTGGTTCGAAAGAATTGGATCATGAATTCAGGAAAAGGGTATCGAAGACCTAGCGAAAAAGGATATGCTGGAAAACAAACCCATTCAGTGGAAGAAACATCCGATCGAATTGACCGATCGAATGGTCTAAAGACCGTGTTCTCAGGGAAAGCGCCGGAGGCTCTTAAAGCTGCAATGTCTGCGTTGTCAAAAGCACAGATCTCCTTTTCGGGATTTTTAAGGAGATTCTGCTGGGTGAAGATCTCGGCATCCATTGCTAGTAAGGCGATGTAAATTGATAGAAAGTAAATCAGAAATGGAGAATTACCTGAAGGTTCTGTTGAAGATATCTGCTTTTCAAACAAGAAAAGAGAAGATATAGGGGCATTGTGGATCTTCATTGAGCAAAAAGCGCGTTGGAAGTTACGATGTGATCTTGACCGTCGCTTCGTTTTAAATGCCTTGAGTTATGGGATAAGATTTTTGAAATATATCCGTTGGATTGGTATACCAACCGATATATTTGGGGACAATTGTTATGGCTCATTTTCTAAGCATACATATCCTGACCAATATCCTGCCTTTATTTGTTTATTTGTGACCAGGATGCTGGAAGAGGATATTGCTAACATCTTGGGTGATATCCTGAGGTTTATTGAATTAACCACGTGCAGGTTAAAGGCTGAGACTTGCTAACGGTCAAGTGGACTTCTTCTCCTCTAGACTCGGACGTGTTTGTTGAAGGAGAGACGTTGAACCCGAAAGACCAGGTCTACAACGTTCAATTAAGGAATATTCGGTGGATCCCGGAAGTTTAGGATAGTTTGTTATATTATCTTTACTATAAATAGATGGGGGCGGATCAGTTTAAGGCACACAATTGACACTTACACTCTCGAACACTTTCACTCTCTAGCTCGTTGCAAACACCACACTTGTATTCAAATTTCATTGTAACACATAGTCGATCCGCACCACATCCTGCATTGTATCCTGACGTTTGAAGTAATAAGAAGAACAAGGCAGCTGCGATTGTCAGCTCCCGAGGTTTTATGCCGGCGATCTAGATTGATCAAGGGCTTTCCTCGTACATCTCATGTCGTTTACTTTACTTTTGCTCATAGTTTGATCGTAGATACAGCTCAAATATCCTGAGCCGTATCCTGAATACTAATTTTCTAAATAACTTAACAAGCATATTTTTTACACATATTTCTAGCACACTACCTCATTTAACTAATTTGATCACTAAATTGCTTAGGTAATTTTTGACCAAAACAATCATGATGACAATACTCATCCTTGATCAGATCCTTAAAGTCGTTCCATGGGGTGGCATTAGCAGCTGCCAACCCTAGCATTTGAACCTGAGCGTTCCACCATGTGAGCGCAACACCTTCAAGAGTTCCCGTAGCAAACTTCACCCTACTAGCAACAGGGCATTCACACATTTCGAAGACAGATTCGAGCTTCTCGAACCAATGGAGGAGGCCTACAGCTCCTTCTGTACCACTGAAGGTACTAGGTCGACAGTCCATAAAGGTCTTGAACGTACACACGGGAGGCTGAGCATGCTGACCTGTTGCGCGAGAAAGAAAAGACAAGATTAAGCACGAGAGTTGGTTCGCGAGAGTAGGATCTAAACATCCTAGGATAGGTCGAAATGGCAGGTTATACCTCCTGCTGGAGCTGCTGCGAGTGCCTCAGCAACTCGTTCGTTGATTAGAGCCGTCAGCTGGGCTTGAGTCAAGTTCAGGCGTCCACTCATGATCTTCACATCGAAGGAAACACAAATGAGAATGGTGTCGCGAAAGTGCGTAAGTATGGGATGACAGAAGAGAGTAAGCACGCAAGGTTTCAAGAAACAATCGTTACACTAACTAAGCATACCATGATCAAATGCACTACTTTAACTAACAGGCATGCAATACAAAAATAAACCATATTACCTATAGTGTTGAGTCTTGCACGTGGAGCGAAGTGTTGTTGTGGATCGTTGAGCACTGTACAGGTTATATTCTGGTTTTGTCAAAAAGCTTTTCCCTTTTTAAAACCAAGTTCACTATAACCATGATACCAATCTGTCACACCCCCAAATTCCACAAGCGGAGTATCACCGTAGGAGGCGTGACATGACCAGGATCAAGCCACAAATCATATTGAACAATGTATTTAAAGTAAATATAAAACCAACCACAATATAATTGGTGTCCAAAAGAAATCAACCAAATCCAAGTTATCAACGGAAGCATAAAGTTTAAAACCAAAACATAAGTTATAAGTTCATAAAGTTTAACATGGAACTCAACAATCCATGTCCCACAACGACCTCTTCCACCTGTGCAAGCTCCATCTAAGCACCTAACGACCTGCAAGGCATGTAGCAACGAATCAATAACAAAGTTGAGCGAGTTCACAGTTGGTGTCCATTTTTAAAGTTGTTCAAAAACCATAAGTTATCTCGAAACCATGAGTTAACCATTTCCTTGTTTCCCAAACCATAAACAATGGGGGCTACCCCATGTTAACCACTAGACCCGTTACCATATTGACCACTGATTTTAGACATGTTTATGTGCCTTGCGTCAATGTCTATCATCATTGACTAAGTGCCCAGATCCATTAGTCCACTCCCATCCTCTGCGGCACGGTGTGAGGCTTGTCAAACCTAATAGCGCTATTTAACTAATGACCCGTTCGCCATTGGCCCAGCGATTAAGTCGATATAAAAATGAGGGACTACATGATAGAGTTTTGTCTAGTAAGTTAAAGGTTGTCCTACCCAAGGAGTACCGAGGTACATATTCTACCCAAGGAGAATATGTAGGTTCCATTTTAGTTCCTTAACCCATTCCCAAACCACCGGGAATCCCATGCCTTATAGAAAGTGTGAACTCACCTTAGGTTAGCTCGGCAGATAAACGAAAAGGTCACTTGAGCTATATGTGGTTAACCACGTCCTAACATGGTTACCATACATGTCAGGTCTAGGTTCAAGTAGTGCACATAGGTTTACACATAAACTAACAGGTTACGAACACGTAATGATCATGGCAAACACGTAAGATCACATTCAAAACGTTAACAGACAAGTACACATCATATCCCAAACTTGTGCGACTCAAATGATTGGGCTCGCACAAGTTCAACGGCCCAATCATCTTGTGCGATTCAATAATTGAAGCCCAATACTATTCGGCCCAACCTGTTGTGCGTCCATCACAACTTGTGCGACTCACAATGGGTTGTGCGACTGAAACGAGCCCGGCCCAAGAATAAATAAATTCCATACCCCATACGGCCCAACATACAAACAGTTAATCAACTTGTGCGGTCTATTTAACCTTTTGCGACCCGAACTAACTTGCACGATTACAAATGGCTTGTGCGACTGGAATTTACTTGTGCGACTGAGTTTTGGGCTTTAAGGCCCAACAACATAATAAGGTTCAAACATATGTGTGTGGCCCAAGACTTGTGCGATCGGCACTGCCTTGTGTGATCCACATATCTTGTGCGATCATGCCAAATTCCTAGGTTGTACTCTGTGCTTAAACAATTGTACCCTAACCCATCTTGTGCGACTGTGTTGTGTTGTGTGACCGGGGCTTGTGCGATTGAGCTCTTGTGTGATTGAGATCTTGTACGATTAGGTTTATTATCCGTAATTTATGGAAATCAGTTACACCATTTATTTGCAATTCAAATCTAACAGTTTCCTAACTTGCATTCATCGATCAAAACAATTAAACAGTTTCCAATCATGCAAATCATTGATCAAACTAAACATTTACTAATTAATTCTTATGAACCCTAGTTAATCATATAACAACTCATCATCATCACATCGAATAAAATAACCTAATTAACATCATGATCCTAAATTCATCATCCAATAACTCAAACCAATTCTTATAATCCATCCGAATCCAAACACATATGGCCGATTACATTCATTCGGTTCTAGATCATTATTATCATCACATGATTATCAAACCCTATATTGAACTAACATATTACACATGTGAGCCGATTTACATGAACACTAATCTCATCAATTTATTTCATAATCAACCACATATCATTCGTAAATCATTATGTAGAAACATATAAATCACAATATCATCTAACAAAACAATAATCATGAAACACTAACCGGTTAGAAGGTAGAACAAGGATGATCCGAATCAAGAAAGCTTCGAGAAGGAGGATTGTGGCCGTCGGCTTCGAGAGAGAGGGAGAGAGATTTAGGGTTTGCTAAACTTTGTGTGTTTTGGTGAAGTGTAGGATTTATACTAACACCCTAGGTGTTATTCGAACTAAGAGAGTGGGCCGAACCCTTCATGGGTTGCCCTTGGGTTTCGAGTACAAGGAGTGTGGCCCGAATGAGCTTGTACGATTGGACTAGTGTTGTGCGATTACATTATATACATACATTACACACATTCACATAACATGTAACATTTATTCATTAAAACCAACATATCAATTAGTCACATAGAGTTCATACACGTTACATTAAACACAAGATACGTCTTGAAATACGAGTTATCACAGAACGTATTGAACAAGTTTAACGTATTGAACAAGTTGAACGTATTGAACAAGTTGAACGTATTGAACAAGTTGAATGTATTGAACAAGTTGAACGTGTTAACCTCCCGCTAGTCTATTGGGAAAGGCAAAGTAGTAACCTGGATTATGTTATTCGTGTTGGATATGAGTATTTAAACTTTTTATTCTACTTTATGCTATGTATCAAACTTGTATACTCGCCAACATTTTTGTTGATGTTATTTTAATACATGTTGCAGGTTGATAGACGAAGTGATCAAGAAACCAAGCTAGGATGAACCTAGAAACACATCTAGAATAAACAATGTTGTGAATTATTTTGATACAAGTTTGTCACTTTTGAAACAATGTATGAATTCTAGTATTTTAAGAAATCATGATTAATTTATATTGTCGAAATAATGTTATGATGCTTATGAGCGATTTGTTCGTCTCATCTCGATGTTTTCGCCATCGGTTGGGGTTTGACATAGCTGGGTTGGGTGTGTGCGGTGTAGCCCAATTCAGAGGGGTTGTGCGACTAGTGTGGTGTGTACGGTGTCAAGGAAGTGTGCAGCTGGCACAAGTGTGCGACTGATTTAATAATAAGAATGATAATAACAATAATAATACACAAATTTAGCACATAATGCACATCTAATTCAACAATAAATCTTGGTTATTAAACTCACATAACTATAACATAAAAAAAAGCGTGCAGGAAAACCCGAAGTGTCACAAAGAATGATGCTGAAGGATTAAAAGGAATGATCAAAGAATTAGAAAAAGGAATAGATGGAATTCAGAAATTCCAGAAGAAAAAAATTTGGGTACCAATCCAAGGAAATTTACGAAATCGAATTTTAGAAGAAGCTCATAAATCAAAGTATACGATGCATCCTGGAAATGACAAAATGTATCAAGATCTAAAGAAAATTTTTTGGTGGATAGGAATGAAAAAAGGGCATAGCAAGTTATGTTTCTAAATGTTTAACTTGCTCACAGTTAAAGCTGAACATCAGAAACCTTCAGGTTTACTTCAACAATTGGAGATGCCAGTTTGGAAATGGGAACTGATAACAATGGACTTAGTTACCAAACTACCCAAGACACAAAAAGGTAATGACATAATCTGGGTGATTGTGGATAGATTAACTAAATCTGCACATTTCTTAACAATGAATGTTGATGCATGAAATGTCTGTTGACTGCGTCTACAAAAAGTCTGAAGTCAAGATTGGTCAACAGGGGGTCAAAATGTAAATATTATGAAATATAGAAGTCTGGTTCGCTTATGTGTCTAAGTCTGGTTCGCTTATATGTCAAGTAGTCTGGACCGCTCATATGGCATGTCATATGAGCGGACCAACATGTCTATATATAGAGGAAGTAGTCTGAGCGATCCAGAGTGTGTATGTGTATGCTTGGGAGCCAAAACTCTGTCAAAATTTCATTAGAAAGCTAATAAAGTGAAAGAATTGAAAGGATAAGCTGCTGTTACATTACATATTCTGATTCCGCCTTTATATGTAATGATGAACTTTCTCAACTGATCGGTTAGAGTCACGACACGGTCCAACAAGTGGTATCAGAGCTTCAGGACGAGGAGTTCATACTACATCAGCTGATTCGACACTATTATCTCATTTCTACTCATATTTCTCTTTTATTTTTCGGATTCAACAAGTTTCATTTGACAAAATGAGTTGACAGTCAAGTATATTGAGCGAAACTTGTTGTTAAACAATCTGTAAAAGTTTCAGTCTTTAAAACAAAGTAAAACTCATTCAATTTTATCAAAAACAGGATCGGTTCACGAACAGTTTTTTTCAAACTCAGATCTGGAACGATTTTGCGGTCAAAATTGAACAATAATCATATCATTGTGATCGGAATTAAGAGTAGTACAACCCTTGAAAGTATCAGATTGTAATTCGGACTAAAAATCGGTTAAAAACTGTGGTCCGCTTTTACGGTCATCGCTGTTACGTACATTTTCAGATCCGCTCGAACAAACAGGTTGTTGATTATCACGTGGTTCGCTTATCCGGACATCTGTTGGTTCGCTCGAACGAACATTAGCTGGTCCGCTCAAACGGACACTATCTGGTCCGCTCGAACGATCATTTTCTGGTTCGCTCGAACGAACATAGTTAGGTTCGCTCATTAGTACATTTTCTGGTTCGCTTATCTGAACCTGTTTGGTCCGCTTATTTGTCACGTGCACAGATCGGTTCGCTTTTGTGGTTCTGTTTTTCAAAAATATCGAAAATTTTTCTAAGTGTTGGTTGATTTTGCAGGTACGTTCAAGATGGATGATATTTTCATGAACCCATTTAGCGATATACGCGTTCGCTGGGGATTCCGGAAACAATGATACTTCGTCAAGCAATGTGAATGATAACCCGCCAAAGGAGAAGAAAAAGGAAGCTTGGGAATCGGAAAGTGCCTTCGGAACGTTTAATAAACCTCCAAAACTAATGGCTATTGAGGAGTATAGTCGGTGGTCCAGTAAGTTTGAAGACTGGTTGATGGCATTCGCATTTCCTAGCTGGAAAAGTTTGAAAAATGGTTATGCAAATGGAAAGAAACATGGTGAAACTTTAAGAGCAGCCGAGGAGATTGACTCATTTGTAGCTGAACAAAAGTGTGTGGCGTTGTTATTCCAGTCCGTCCGGGAAGACATAATCTCATTGATCGACTATTAAAACGCAAAAGATCTTTGGGAAAAGTTAGAAAAGAAATGTTTAGGTAGTACTGAAATCATAAAAAACAAAAAGAAACTTCTTAGGAAAGAGTTTGATATGTTTGGTTGTCTTAAGAATGAGTCAGTGTGTAAAATGATTGAAAGGTTCGGTCATCTGAAGCTGGAATTAGCAAGACATGATATCAGATATTCTGATGATGAGCAAGTAGACAAGTTGTTCGATTCGTTGCCAGACGAGATGGAGTGGAGATATTATGCTCTCATGCTTAAGAACACTATTCCTTCTGAATTGTTGAAACCAGATTTGGTGATTGAGAAACTTGAAAGTCATGAACTGGAATTGAAGAAGACGTACAAAGTTAATCATTCATCTTATCAACAGAATCTGGATCTATACTATCCAAAAAGCATGATGCTAAAAGCAACTTCTCCAAAAACAGCTTTTTCTGCTGAAAATGTGTCGACAGCTGGCAAAGAAAGTCAAACTGGTCAAAGCAGTGGAAGTCACAGTGGTTTTCACAGTGGATCTTCATCTTCTGGAAATGCTGATGCAAAGAATCGTTTTCAATGCAACATCGCAATAGACTTGAAGAATGCTCAGAACTTTGATGAGGAATCGGCTAAGCAGCAGATGATCTTTCTAGCATCAGTGTTGGAATCGTATGAAGGATTGGTAGCTGGGAAGATTGGCAATACAAATCTGACGAAAGAAGATTACGATCAGATTGATCCGGAGGAAATGGAACTGATCGATATTCGTTGGGCTATGGCAAGTGCGGTTCGTCGTGCACAAAGATTCATGGAAATTACTGGCAGAAAAACAATTGGTGGTGCTTCTACCAAGCTGGGGTTCGATAAATCGAAGGTGACTTGTTTCAAGTGTAAACAGAAGGGTCACTTCAAACGAGAATGCCGAAACGCTTATGCTGATGAGTCGGAGAACCCTTTCAGAGATGATTACTACAAGAAGGCGATTTATCACCAGAATAAATCCGAGCCGCCTAGACTGAAGCAGGTTGAAGACAACAGAGAGAAATCTAGAGCTCTGGCAGTGATTTACGATGATGAGGGTTATGATTGGAGTCAAGAGGTTCTACCAGAAGAAGATGCGATTGGTTACGCATTTATGGCGAGAAATGACGATCCTATTCCATGGAAAGACGATCGAACTGAAGTGCAAAAATATCAATACAGAAAAATGATAGCTGAAAACAAAATCATTAGAATATCTCGTATCTATCTGGAAGCGAGAAGAGCCAATAGATGGGATCCAGATAGAGAGTGCTATCTTGATGAGTATGGAAATATTGCAATTGATGATAGTACACTTGATATTGAAGCTATAATCCAGCAATACAAAGAAGATGATGAGTATTGGCAACACAAATGGTGGGGAACTCCAACTTCGAAAATGATTGAAGAATAGAAAGAGAAAGAGAAAGAGAAAGAGAGAAAAGAGAAAGAAGAGATCGAGAAAGCAAAGAAGATTGATACTGGAGTTATTGACACAACGCAGGAGTTGACTGCTGAAAATCTTGGAAGAATGGCTGACAAAGTGCTAGCTGCTAAGGCACTTGAGGTAGACTCTAACTCCGTGTCTGAGTCAAAAAGCCAGGTCAGTTCAGATGTGTCAACAAATGCGTCAGGTAAGAAAATCGATGGAAATGCTGATTGCAAAAATTGCAACAAAGAGTGCAAATTTTGTAGCACAGTCACGTATCTCAACGGGAAGAAAGTTGATGATCTGACAGCTAAGGTCAGAAGTGTTGAGAATCAGATTCTTGATCGTGACAAAACAGTTAAAGCTTCAACTGAACGGATAAGAGAATTAACTAAACAAATTGAAAATGATAAAATTGATCATGACAAAATTAAACAAGAAAATGAAAAGTTGATTCTTGAAAACCGTCAGATTTCTGAAAAATTTGAAAAACTAAAAAGCACATTGAAAGATTGTGATGATCGAAATGGTAAAACTTTTAAAGAAAATGAACATCTAAGAGCAGTGCTTAGAGTCAAAGAAGAATCAATTAATCAACAACTGGATGAAATCGCTAAATTGAAACTTAAAGTTCAAGAGGGTGTAATCGAAAATGAGCGAATCCAGTTGAAGCTTAACAGTTACAACTCCGCAAGCTTTGTTTTGCAACATATTATTCCCAAACCCATCGGGAAAGACAAAGCGGGCGAAGATGTGTATTGTGATGGAACTGGGGTGGGGTTTCATCAAGTTCCACCACCTGTTCTTGATAACTACACGAAAAAACAATCTGGGTTGGTTGAAATTGAGGAAGAAAAAGAAATTAAACTTCCGGAGAACATTGATGTCACTTTTACATCATCTGATGATAGTGTTCAGACAGAGATTGTTAAGAGCACAGCTGAAAGTGTTTTGATGTCTGATTCAACTGAAGATTATGGGTGTTTCTTAGACAAATACATTCAGAAATCAAAGTCCAAAAACAACTTAAGTGATGAACCGGGTCTTGTGATGTACAAGATGGCTGGATCTGATAAGTTGTATTCGGATTCTGAGTTTCCGATTGAGAATGTTAATGTGAAAAAGTTGACAAATGTTTTCAAGTTAGTTGAAGTTGAGTTATCAGAAGTGAACAGTTTGTGTCAAACAAAAAGGCAAATGAATTTTGAGAAAGATAAAGCTTATTACAAAAAGCCTGTTGTTCCACCACGTTTTTATAATAACAATCGAAACAATTGGTCGGGTGGTTATCGAGGTGGTAAGAGTTATCAGAAAAGGAGTTTTCAAAACAGAAGGTTTGCTGAAAAGAAGGTGTTTGTGAACGGTTCAAGTTCACTTTCTGATGAGGAAAATGAAATTTTTTCAAAATCAAATAAAGAGTTCTTTGAGAAAAGAGCTTCACATTATCGGTCTGAAGGCACAAGTCGAGTTGTTGATACTCGAACATGTTTCAGATGTAATCAAGTTGGTCACATTGCACGAATGTGTACCAATGTGAAGCCTAAGATTGAAAATGTGAAGTTTCAACAGAAGAAAGTTGATGTGAAGGGTAAAGCACCAATCGTTGTTGAGAAAAAGAGTGTGAAAAATGACAACATGAAAGTGAAAAATGAACCTGTAAAGAAAATGGTAACTAAAAATGAAAAATTTTACAAACGGGTTGCATTATCTCAACAAGTTTGGAAACCAAAAACAGAAATGAAAATTTCAACTTCTGAAGTGAAAAAGGCTGAAGAATCAATTTCGGTTGATTATGATGAAAATTTTCCACCTTTGAAGGCTGAAAATTTCAAAATTCAAATTGCGAGAGTCAAGGTTACACCTAAGGCTGATGAAGCCTGGGTGGACACCATGTTCGAATAAGCAGTTTGAATGGCCGGAGCTTCCTGGATCGCGAAGCATGAATCGGCATCTTTATTGAAATGTTTTAAAATCAACTTGTGGTATGTGCAGGATCTTCCAAGAGCCATTTCAAGATGGATCATGGATAGTGGCGCATCTCGACATATGACAGGAAAAACTGCATTACTGTATGATGTGAAGAATATCAATGGTGGTTATGTGGGATTTGCAGGTCATGAAGGTGGTAGAATTGTTGGTGAAGGAACGTTATCCAATGGGATTGTAACGTTTGAGAGAGTTAACTACATCACTGAGCTGGAGAACAATCTGCTTAGTATCTCGCAGATTTGTGACAATCAGTATACTACTCACTTCACTGATAAGGAATGTTTGATTTTGAAACCTGGTTTTGTTATTCCGGAAGATTTGATTATCATGAGGGCACCTAGAGTGAATGATTTATATGTGTTAGATATGTCTGTAGCAACTACAACTACTGGTCAAGCACATTGTTTTGTGTCTAGAGCAACTGAGAAAGAATCGAGATTGTGGCACCGAAAGATGGGGCATATACACCTAAGGAAGATGAATCACTTAGTGCACAATGATTTGGTATTGGGTGTTAATATCAAAGGTTTTCATCTGGAAGGGGAGTGCATTAGCTGCATCAAAGGCAAGCAAAAGAAAAAGTCACACCCTACAAAGCAAGTCAATTCAGTTTCAAGACCGCTGGAAAGACTTCACATGGATTTGTTTGGTCCGGTGAATGTCAAAAGTATTACAGGAGATAAATATTGTTTGGTCGTTACTGATGATTATTCCAGATTTTCGTGGGTTTCTTTCTTGAAGACAAAAGATGAAACATTTGACAGTTTGATGGGTCTGTTCAGGAAGATTGAGAATTTGTACCAAAGGCGTATCAAGAGAATTCGAAGTGACAATGGTACTGAATTCAAGAACAGTAAGATGGAAGAATTTTGTGATGAAAGAGGTATTTTGCATGAGTTTAGTGCTCCGTACACTCCGCAGCAGAATGGAGTCGCAGAACGCAAAAACCGGACGCTAATCGAGACGGCTAGAACTATGCTCGCAGATTCAAAGTTACCGATTAATTTTTGGGCTGAAGCTGTTTCTGCCGCATGCTATACGCTCAACAGGGTTCTCACTGTCAAGAAGTTCAACAAAACATGCTTTGAGCTAATAAATAACCGCAAACCAAATTTGAAGTATCTAGAACCGTTCGGGTCACCTTGTACGGTTATAGAGCCTTTTGGAAAGTTTGGTCCGAAGTGCATTGAGGGTATATTTGTTGGTTATTTAAATCCATTACGACGTGTCTTCGTTCCAAGTGAAAAGCGGATTATTGAAGCTGCAAATGTTGAATGTCAAGGTTATACTATGCCGCCGCAGAATCCTGGTGATTCATGGCGTTATCATTATGACAAACTTTGGGATTCGTTTGACATGAGAGAAGAATCAGAGGATGATGAAGATTTCTTTGATGAGTTGGATATTTTGCGTGAATATGAGTCGCAGTTAAGGTTTCCAGCTGAGTATTTGAGAAGACCACGGGAAACTTCAAATGATGATGAAGCAGGTCCAAGTAATGCTGGTGAACATGATGATGTCCAACAGAATGAAGTTGCTCAGGATAATCAGTCGGCTCAGAATGATAATCTAGAAGCTGAAAACATGCCAGTATTTGATCATGGTGATTCAGATTCAGATTCTGAGGGGGAGCAAATTCAGATTTCAAGTCAAACAAACCAAGTTGGTGAACAAGATGCAGAGCAGAATGTTACTAATCTGGAGGGAAATGTAGATGTTCCAAGCGAAGTGATGCCGCGAACTTTTTCATATCATCCAGAGGAGTTGATCATAGGAGAATTGCAGAAAGGCGTTCGCACTCGAAATCAGATTGATAAAGGGCTTACATGTTTTTATACAAAAGTTGCTCCTTTGCAAACTGAATTCTCATTAAGTTGTTTTATCTCGCAGGTTGAGCCAAGAACTTACAAAGAGGCGCTTACTGAAGACTCTTGGGTCAATGCAATGCAGGAGGAACTTAGTCAATTCGAGAAATTGGGAGTGTGGAAGTTAGTTGATTTGCCGGATGGTCAGAGAAAGATTAACACTAAGTGGGTGTTCAAGTGTAAGAGGGACGATAGAGGAGTTGTCGTAAGGAACAAAGCTCGACTCGTTGTTCAGGGATTTAGTCAACAGGAGGGAATTGATTTTACCAAAGTCTATACTCCTGTAGCACGACTAGAGGCTATCAGAATTTTCCTAGCATTTGCGTCTTGGAAGAACTTCAAAGTTTATCAGTTAGATGTTAACTCGGCGTTTCTCTATGGGAAGGTTAAAGAGGAGGTTTATGTCGGTCAGCCACCGGGCTTTACCGATCCAATCCACAAAAACAAGGTCTACTTATTGGACAAAGCGCTGTATGGTTTACACCAGGCCCCGAGAGCCTGGTACGAGACTTTGTCTCAACACCTACTAGCCAACAAGTTCATTCGTGGAAAAGTGGATGCCACTCTCTTCACTAAAGAGGTCGATGGTCATCTTCTGATTGTTCAGATTTATGTGGACGATATAATCTTTGGGTCGACAAATGAAAATCTATGCAAAGATTTTGAATCAGTGATGAAGCAGAAGTTTGAAATGTCATCAATGGGGGAGATGAAATTCTTTCTGGGTTTACAAGTTGAACAACTTCCTGAAGGAATTTTCATTCATCAGTCAAAGTATGTTCATGATATTCTAGAGAAATTTGGGATGTCAAGTTCTACTCCAGCTGCTACCCCACTTGCAACAAATCATGGGATTCACTCAGATCTCACCGGAGACAGGGCTGATGAAACTTTTTATCGATCCATGATAGGTTCTTTAATGTACCTAACTGCTTCACGTCCTGATATAATGTACCCAACGTGCCTCGCAGCAAGATTTCAGTCTAACCCGAGAGCATCACATATGATTATTGTGAAGAGGATATTGCGCTACCTGAAAGGAACTCCTTCATTGGGGTTGTGGTATCCTAGGAAAGGCGATTTTACGCTCGAAGGGTATTCCGATTCGGATTTCGGATGCTGCAAAGTCAATTCAAAATCAACAACTGCAGGATGCCAGTTCTTTGGTCCGAGATTGATTACCTGGCAGTGTAAGAAACAAACGTCTGTGGCGTTATCTACATGTGAAGCGGAGTATGTTTCTGCTAGCAGTTGCTGCTCTTAGATCTTGTGGATACAGCAACAGATGCGCGACTACGGTTTGCAGTTTCTTAACACACCTCTTTTTGTTGATAATGAGGCTGCAATAAATATAACAAAGAATCCAGTACATCACGCTAAAACTAAACATATAGAAATTCGTCATCACTTTATTCGTGATTGCTTTGAGAAAAAGTTGATACGAATTGAGAAAATCCACACTGACGAACAGAAAGCTGATTTACATACCAAAGCTTTTGATAAAAATCGGTTTAAATATTTGTTAAAACCGAATGGTATGAAGCTTCTGTCGGTGTCGGATGGCGTAATTGGCGTTGATGAGAGTACTGTTGCGGATGAAGACGAGAAACAATCTGCAATGGTTTGTCGAATTTTTACTTGTTTTGGTATTTAGGGGGAGTAGATGTTTGTACATAGTTATTTTCAGAAAATACAAAAACAGTAAAAAAAAAAAAAAAAAAAAAAAAACAAAAACATGATAAAATCTGAAAAAGAGCTTGTGTATATAGGGAAAATGATAGTACATCAGCTAGACGATTACAGTATGCTAAAGATTTGAAAAGTATAAAAGAGTTAAACAATCTTACTGATGATGTGTCGATAGGTTTTCACACATTTAGTAGATTTATTCGGGATATAAACCTAAAATTCAAACTTGTGAATTCGTGGGGAACACTACTTGGATATATAGGTAACCCCTGAAATCTCGTTTGAAAGGTCTCTTAATCTGATATACTAGGTCTTTATACTCAATGATGTCTGGGGTATTATTCCGGGACTTCTGCTGAACGGTGGTTCTGACCTAGTCCTTGGCTAATACTTGCTGCAATGCTTGAAACACAGCATTAAACCCTCAGCATGCTGAAACAATAAAATTGATAAATGCTGCTGTTGTAAGCAAAAAGATCCTCTAAAGGGGACACACCGAAAAGTCGAAGCTGATATCTCTCTGCGTATATGGAAGTATCGACCTGAGATCCCTCGGCCCTCGCATACCTAAATTATATACAGATATCATTGTAGTATTCTCACCTGTAAGACTGATTATTGAGATTCTGGATACGGGAGTATATTCAAGAGGTGGGACACATGAATGATCTAAGTTCTTAATTCATCTAAATCGTATCCTGAATAAGTTGAAATTTGTGTGAGAATTTAAGATGGATCAGTATATCGACAATCGAGGTGAATTGTTTAAATCTAAGTATGTAATGTAGCTTAACGGTACTTGTGATTTGTCTAAAAAGCTGATATGATTCCCTGACACGCTCACCAAAAATATGTTTGTAAATAGTTTACTTTGTTTAATTTCTGCAATTTAAGTTTTCTGTATTTCATTTCTTAGTTTAGATCACTTTATAAAATCCAAAAAGATTTTATTTCTGCTTTATTTTCCGACAAACCAAAGTGGAGAGTTGATTGTTGGATTCTTAGATGTTTGAAGCAGATGCAGGAGATTCTGGACTGAAGAATGAGGAGAGTTTATCTTGATAGAGTTTGTTTTATTGAATAGTCAAAAACAAGTTCATTAACTTGATACTTGTTATTTTCAGAAATTGTTTGAAATTGTTGTTTTTAAATCAGTTTGTTTCGTCAAATGATCAACCAAGGTCATTAAATTGGACTTGGTAGATTAATTGAGTAATCAGGGTCATTAACTTGGACCTGAATACTTGAGTGGATTGCTATAACTGATTGATTTTGTGATTTAATGTTGAAAAGTTAGTTTGTAATGTTTGTTGGTTGAGTAACAGGTTTGAACTTCATTATTTCCAAAGGAAGCTATTTGTCAAAGCTTGAACCAGATATCTCAGATTCAGCATACTGAGAAGGGGAGTCTGTGAAAGGGGGAGTCTGGATCAACAGTTATTGGGAAGTTGAAGTTAGAGCAAGGTGATGCTGAAGCCTGTGAAGAATGCTTGAGAGAATAGACAGAGTTAAGAAAAAGACTAAGACTGAAGACTACGGATCTGAAGATACATAAAGACTACGTCAACATCCAAGGGGGAGTCTGTTGATGCATGAAATGTCTGTTGACTGCGTCTACAAAAAGTCTGAAGTCAAGATTGGTCAACAGGGGGTCAAAATGTAAATATTATGAAATATAGAAGTCTGGTTCGCTTATGTGTCTAAGTCTGGTTCGCTTATATGTCAAGTAGTCTGGACCGCTCATATGGCATGTCATATGAGCGGACCAACATGTCTATATATAGAGGAAGTAGTCTGAGCGATCCAGAGTGTGTATGTGTATGCTTGGGAGCCAAAACTCTGTCAAAATTTCATTAGAAAGCTAATAAAGTGAAAGAATTGAAAGGATAAGCTGCTGTTACATTACATATTCTGATTCCGCCTTTATATGTAATGATGAACTTTCTCAACTGATCGGTTAGAGTCACGACACGGTCCAACAATGAATGAAACTTTCAGTATGGAACGATTAGCCAAGTTGTTCTGGATGAAATAGTCTCATTACATGGAATCCCTTTATCGATTGTGTCCGACCGAGATAGTTGTTTTACTTCTCATTTTTGGACAAGTTTCCAAAAAGCTATGGGAAGCTGATTAAATCAAAGTACAGCTTATCACCCTTAAATAGATGGACAAAGTGAAAGGACGATACAGACTTTGGAAGACATGCTTAGAGCCTGTGTGATAGACTTTGGAGGAAGTTGGGACGATCATTTACCATTAATAGAATTTCTTACAACAATAGTTATCATACAAGCATTAATGATGCACCATTTGAAGCACTCTACGGACAAAAATGTCGAACACCTGTATGTTGGGTAGAAATAGGAGAAAAGCAATTGTCAAGACCTGACAAGAAACGACTGACAAAATAATTCAAGTCAAAGAAAGACTGAAAACAGCCTGAGATCTTCAAAAGAATTATGCAGATAATAGGCGTAAACCCTTAGAGTTTCAATTCGGAAACAAAGTGCTATTAGAATTTTCACCTTGGAAAGGAGTCGTTAGATTTGGTAAGAAAGGAAAGTAAAGCCCAAGGTATGTTGGGCCTTTTGAAGTTATCCAACATATAGGACCAGTAGCCTACCTGTCACACCCCCAAAATCCACATGCGAAATATCACCTCTTGGAGGCGTGACTGACCAGGATCCAGCCACCAATCATATTGAACAAGCATGTAAGTAATTATAAAAATCCAACCAATACAATTGGTGTCCAAACAAAACATAGTTTAAGTTGCAAGCGGAAGCATAACGATTAAATCCAAAACAAAATATAAGTTCAAATGTTTCAATGTTTAACATGGCACACAGTTGTCCATGTCCCACAACGACTCTTCCCCATGCAAGCTCCAGCTAAGTACCTATTGACCTGCAAAACATGTAGTAACGAGTCAACAACAATGTTGAGCGAGTTCACAGTTGGGTGTTTGTTTTAGTTATTCCAAAAACATAGTATCCTTTAACTGGCATCCTGCCGTGGGGGTTACCCCATAGTTGAAAACGTGTTTTGTTTATTCCCGTTCACTCTGGCAATCCAGCCGTGGGGGCTACCCCATGTTTAATTATCTGGCTCTTCGGCCGTGGGGGCTACCCCATGTATATACTACTAGACTCGTTACCATATCGACTGCTGACTGTAGTCATGTTTATGTGCCCTGAACTGTCAATGTCTATCATCATTGACGTGCCCAGATCCATTAGTTCACGCCCGTCCTCTGCGGCACGGTGTGAGGCTTGTCAGACCTAAATAGCGCTATCTAACTAATGACCCGCTCGCCATTGGCCCGGCGATTAAGTCGATATAAAAAGGAGGGACTTCGTGATAGAGTTTTGGTCTAGTGAAATGTAAACTGTCCAAGAGGACGAGGAATTATATTCCTTAACCCGTACTGTCCTACCCAAGAAAGGACGAGGAATCCATATTCCTTAACCCATTCCCAACCCCTGGGAATCCCATGCTTTGTAGAAAGTGTGAACTCACCTTAGGTTAGCTCGGCAGATAAACGAAAGGTCAAACGAGCAGCTAGAGGTCAACCATGTCCTAACATGGTTACCATACAAGTCAGGTCTAGGTTCAAATAGTGCACGTATATTTACACATAAGCTAATAGATTACGCACACGTATTGATCATGGCAAACACGTATTATCACGTTAACAGTCATAACATATCCGAACTTGTGCGATCAAAAGATTGGGCTCGCACAAGTTCAACAACCTTGTGCGAGTCACCCATTGAAGCCCAATAGTACCCGACCCATTAACTTAGAAAGCCCAATACATCCATATACATATACACGGCCCAAATTAATAAACAGATAATCTATCTTGTGCGATTCAGTTGATCTTGTGCGACTGGGGACATCTTGTGCGACTGGACTTGGGCTTTGAGGCCCAACAGTATTGTAATTCGTGTGAGGCCCAAGCCTTGTGCGATCGGCACTATCTTGTGCGATCCACAAGTCTTGTGCGATCATGCATAATAAAACAGTATTATGTGTTTTATGTGTTGTACCCCGTCTTGTGCGATGCATTTGTGCGATCAGATCAGGTCTTGTGTGACCTGATCTTGTGCGACCGAGAGGGAACTTGTGCGATCCGTTTTATTATCCGAATATAATGCTAATCAGTTACATTGTTTCCATATTTGCATAAAATCACTTAACACAACCAACAGTTCTTAATCAAACCATATATCGATCAAACAAGGTTTTTATCATCAATCTCCTAAGAACCCTAGACATAATCAACACATGAACACTCATCAAAACACTTAAACATATCCATCTAGGGGTTTCAAATCATCATATAACACTTCATAATCGACCATACAATTAATCCGATTTCACATACATGCAACCGATTAACAAGCATTCGGTTCTAGAACAATAATATGCAAATCCGATTAACATCTACACGGTTCTAAATCAATAACATGTAACCCGAATCATATGAATATTACCACATCAAGAACCATTCATTATTCATACCAAGAACCCTAACCATTACATAAACTCATGGCAACCATAATATTATCTAACAACAATCATCATAAAACACTAACCGGTTATCAAGCTTCAAATAAGAATAATCCGAATCGAGAGAGCTTCGAAGAGATGGATGTTGTTGCCGTCGGGTTCGAGAGAGAGAAGGAGAGAGTAGGGTTTTTGTGTGTGTTGTGTTTTGCAAGTTATGAGGAGTATACCCCAACTCCTAAGTGTTATGCGTGTAAAGGAGAGTGGGCCGAACCCATCATGGGCTGCCCTTGATCCGAATACAAAGAGTGTAGCCCGAATGGGCTTGTGCGATTGGTTCGTGTTGTGCGTTCGGTTCGTTTGTAACATACATACATTACACATAACACATATTAAACATCACATTTCATTAATCATCAAAATTCATATAATCACGTAACGTTCAAACATGCTACACAAAGCACAAAGATAGGTTCTGAAATACGAGTTGTCACATTATCCCCAAGTTGAAAGAAATTTCGTCCCGAAATTTGGTACGTACTCACTGAGGAAGCTAGTTAATTTGTATGGTTATCCTGGTTTTCCTGGGGTGTCACATCCTCCCCCCGTTGATCTGGAATTTCGTCCCGAAATTTCGTAGTAGCTTCAGCCTCAGTAGTGGTTGTACTGTTTGCGAATAGTTGGGGATACTTTTGTTTCATTTGATCTTCGCGTTCCCAGGTGAACTCTGGACCACGACAGGAGTTGCAACGAACTCGAACGAGAGGTATTCTAGTGCGCTTGAGGACCTTAACATCCCGGTCTGTGATTTCAACTGGTTCCTCGACGAATCGTAACTGCTCGTCGATAGTGAGCTCCTTCAAAGGAACTATGAGGGTCTCATCTGACAGACACTTCTTCAGATTCGACACGTGAAAAACGTTGTGAACTGCACTGAGTTCTGTTGGTAGGTTCAGTTTGTAGGCTACCTTGCCTATTTTCTCTATGATGTCGAATGGTCCAACGTATCGTGGGTTAAGTTTGCCTCGTTTGCCAAAACGAACCACACCCTACCAGGGTGAGACTTTGAGTAGCACTCAATCCCCAACTTGGAACTCGAGTGGTTTCCTGTGCTTATTAGCGTATGCTTTCTGACGGTCGCTAGCTGCCGACATTCGTTGTCGTATTTGAGCAATCCTTTCTGTTGTGTCTACCACAAGTTCTGGGCCAGTGATCTGACTATCCCCCACCTCTGCCCAACAAAGAGGTGATCGGAATTTACGCCCGTACAATGCCTCAAATGGAGCGGCCCGAATGCTGGTGTGGTAACTGTTATTATACGAGAATTCCACTAGTGGCAGATGTTTTTCCCAACCATTGCCAAAGTCAATCACACATGCCCTAAGCATGTCTTCAAGGGTCTGGATGGTGCGTTCAGACTGCCCATCCATTTGCGGGTGATAAGCTGTGCTCATATCTAAACGTGAGCCAAAGGACTTATGCATTGCTTGCCACAGTTCAGAAGTAAAACGTGCATCGCGATCAGAGATAATAGAGGTGGGCACCCCGTGCCTCGAGACAACTTCCTTAAGATATACGTCTGCTAGAGTGGAGAACTTATCCGTTTCCTTGATAGCCAAGAAGTGTGCAGACTTTGTGAGTCGATCCACGATCACCCAAATAGTATCGTTTCCACGTTGAGATCTAGGCAGGCCAGTAACAAAATCCATGGAAATTTGCTCCCATTTCCATTGTGGTATCTCTGGTTGTTGGAGTAGGCCTGAGGGTTTCTGGTATTCGACTTTGACTCTCGCACAAGTCAAACATTTACTAACAAAGGTTGCAATGTGGGCTTTCATGCTAGGCCACCAACATGTAGTTTTGAGATCGTGGTACATCTTATCCGAACCAGGATGTACTGAGTAGCGAGACTTGTGTGCTTCATCCATCACAAGCTCTCGTAGGTTGCCATAGAGTGGGACCCAAATGCGTCCTGTTACATAGTAAGCACCGTCTTCCTTTTGTTCTAGCCGTTTCCTTGAGCCGCGTAGGGCTTCAGCCCTGACGTTTTCTGGTTTCAATGCTTCTACCTGAGCATCTCGTATCTGTGCAGGAAGACTAGATTGGATAGTGAGTTGTAAAGCTCGTACGCGTTTAGGTGTAGTATCCATTCGACTGAGGGCATCGGCCACCACATTGGCTTTGCCCGGATGGTATCTCATCGAGCATTCATAATCATTCAGTAGTTCGACCCATCGACGTTGTCGCATGTTCGGCTCCTTCTGTTTGAAGATATGCTCGAGACTCCTGTGATCGGTGTAAATGGCGCACTTGGTATCGTACAGGTAATGTCTCCATATCTTAAGTGCAAAAACAACAGCTCCCAGCTCTAAATCGTCTGTAGTGTAGTTCCTTTCATGAACTTTGAGTTGGCGTGAGGCGTACGCAATAACTTTATCCCGTTGCATCAATATACAACCAAGACCCTGAATTGATGCATCGCAGTAGACCACAAAGTCGTCTGTGCCCTCTGGCAATGCAAGAATAGGTGCGCTGCAAAGTCTATCCTTTAGGTGCTGAAATGCTGATTCCTGTGTATTACCCCATCGATAGGTAACGCCCTTCTGAGTTAACGAAGTGAGAGGTTGTGCAATCTTGGAGAAATCCTTAATGAACCTTCTGTAGTACCCTGCCAAGCCCAAGAATTGGCGAATTTCTGTTGGTGTTCTAGGTGCAGCCCAGTTCTTGATCGAGTCTACCTTGGATGGATCAACGTGAATCCCATCCTTGTTTACCACGTGGCCTAGGAAATGGACTTCACGAAGCCAGAAGTCGCATTTCGAGAACTTGGCGTAAAGTTGTTCAGTTCGAAGGAGTTCCAAAATAAGTCGTAGATGCTGCTCGTGTTCTTCCTGACTCTTAGAATAAATCAGGATGTCGTCGATGAAAACTATGATGAACTTATCTAGGTAGGGCTTGCACACTCGATTCATAAGGTCCATGAAAACCGCAGGTGCGTTTGTCAGCCCGAAAGGCATGACCAAAAACTCGTAGTGTCCATAACGAGTTCTAAAGGCTGTTTTGAGACGTCCTCTTCTCGGACTCTCAGCTGGTGATATCCCGATCTCAAATCAATCTTCGAGTAAAAGCTCGACCCTTGCAACTGGTCGAATAAGTCGTCAATACGTGGAAGAGGATAACGATTCTTCACCGTCACCTTTTTGAGTTCGCGGTAGTCGATGCACATTCTGAAGGTACCGTCTTTCTTCTTCACAAATAGCACTGGAGCTCCCCATGGCGAAGAGCTAGGACGAATAAAACCATTATTCAAAAGTTCTTGTAGTTGCGTAGACAGCTCTTCTAGTTCTGATGGGGCTAAACGATAAGGTGCACGAGCTATTGGTGCTGCTCCAGGAGCTAGCTCGATTTGAAATTCGACCTGGTGATGAGGCGGAAGACCAGGTAGTTCCTCAGGAAATACCTCAGGATAGTCGCGTACAATCGGAAAATCTTCTATCTTCTTCTCTTTCTTCGAGGAGTCAGTAACGAGAGCCAAAATAGCAGTGTGGCCCTTTCTCAAACACGTCTGGGCCTTAAGGAAAGAGATGATGCTCACAACAGCACCACTCTTGTCGCCACGAATCATGAGAGGTTCATCACCTGAATGAGGAATACGGACGATCTTCTCGTTGCAAAGAATCTCTGCTCGATGTTGGGATAACCAATCCATCCCAATGACAACGTCGAAGCTACCCAGAGCGATAGGAATGAGGTCGATAGAGAAGGTCTGATTAGCAAGAACAATGCTACAACCCTTGACTACGTGTGTGGCCTCTAAACTCTTACCATTAGCTAACTCTACAGTGTGCTTGATGTTCAAAATTGTTGGGGTATGCTTAAGCATTTGACTAACTTCTAGAGACACGTAGCTAGTATCGGAACCCGAATCAAATATAACTGTAACATAAAAGTCGTCGAGAAGGAACTTACCCGTCACAACATTGGGATCATTCCTTGTTTCACCTTGTCCAATCACGAACACCCGCCCCCTGGTACCATTGTTGTTGTTGTTGTTGTTGCCCCCATTGTTACCATTCCCCTGATTATTATTATTGTTGTTGTTGTTCTGGTTCCTGTTCAGTTGGGGACAATCTCTCTTGAAGTGGCCTTCAGCTCCACACTGAAAGCACTCTTTATTGTTACCTTGCTGCTGCTGCTGGCGTTGATTTTGTGAGACTTGCTGTTGCTGACGATTCTGATTTGCGGGGTATAAACTCCTGCAATCCTTTGCAGCGTGGCCTGGCTTGTTGCACCGATGACAGTTACCCCTGGTGCATGGCCCGCTGTGGTGTAGGTTACAGCGATTGCATTTGGGGTGAACTCCCCTGTACCCTCCTTGACTTTGGCTACCAGACGATTGCTGACTAGGGCTTTTGTAGTCGCCAGTCCTTCTCTGCTGAGACTGAGATTGGACAGAAGTTGAACCTTTGCTTGAGGCTCCATCCCATTTTCGCTTGTTGTCACTAGGAGTATCAGAAGTAGCTGTATCACTAATACGCTTTGGTAACCTGTTCTGCTCCACCGCCTGATCAGTGAGACGATGAGCCAATTGAACAACTTGCTGGATGGTGGCGAGGTTAGCTGAAGTCACATGACTTTGAATTTCTGGCACTAAGCCCTTAAGATATAGTTCGATACGCTTAATGGGAGGGTCCACCATAGTAGGACACAAGATGGCTAGCTCATTCGATCTTTTCGTGTACGCTTCAATTTCTGACCCCGTCATCTTGAGGTTGAAGAACTCTACTTCCAGCTTATGAATGTCATCATGATTGCAGTACTCTTCCTTAATCATTTCCTTAAAATTGTTCCATGGGGTGGCGTTAGCAGCAACCAACCCCAGCATTTGAACTTGAGCGTTCCACCACGTGAGCGCTATACCCTCGAGAGTACCAGTAGCATACTTCACCCTGCGAGCCTCAGGGTATTCACACATCTCGAAGACAGATTCGAGTTTCTCAAACCAGTGGAGGAGGCCTACAGCTCCTTCGGTACCACTAAAGGTACTAGGTCGACAGTCCATAAAGGTCTTGAAAGTGCACACAGGAGGCTGTGCAGGTTGACCTGTCGTGAGAGTAAGAAAGGACAAAGTTTAACACAAAGGTTGGTTCACGAGAGTAGGATCTAAGGATCCTAGAGTGAGTGGAGATGGCAGGGTATACCTCCTGCCTGAGCGGCTGCAAGTGCCGCAGTAACTTATTGGTTAATCAGAGCCGTCAACTGGGCTTGAGTCATGTTAATGCGTCCAGCCATGATCTTCATATCAAGGGAAACATGAGTGAGAAGGGTTCGCGAAAGTGCGATGACAGAAGGGAGTAAGCACACACGTGTTTCCAAACAATAGTGGTTACGTTTATCTAAACATACCATGAGCAAAGTTCTATGTAATCTAGTAAGTAGGCAATGTAAACATAAATCATATCACCTAGAATGTCGAGCCTTGCACGTGGAGTGAAGCATCGTTGTGGATCGTTGAGCACTGTACATGTTATAGTCTGGTTTTAACAAAAACGTTTTCCCTTATTAAAACCATGTTCTCTATAACCAATGGCTCTGATACCAATCTGTCACACCCCCAAAATCCACATGCGAAATATCACCGCTTGGAGGCGTGACTGACCAGGATCCAGCCACCAATCATATTGAACAAGCATGTAAGTAATTATAAAAATCCAACCAATACAATTGGTGTCCAAACAAAACATAGTTTAAGTTGCAAGCGGAAGCATAACGATTAAATCCAAAACAAAATATAAGTTCAAATGTTTCAATGTTTAACATGGCACACAGTTGTCCATGTCCCACAACGACTCTTCCCCATGCAAGCTCCAGCTAAGTACCTATTGACCTGCAGAGCATGTAGTAACGAGTCAACAACAATGTTGAGCGAGTTCACAGTTGGGTGTTTGTTTTAGTTATTCCAAAAACATAGTATCCTTTAACTGGCATCCTGCCATGGGGGTTACCCCATAGTTGAAAATGTGTTTTGTTTATTCCCGTTCACTCTGGCAATCCAGCCGTGGGGGCTACCCCATGTTTAATTATCTGGCTCTTCGGCCATGGGGGCTACCCCATGTATATACTACTAGACTCGTTACCATATCGACTGCTGACTGTAGTCATGTTTATGTGCCCTGAACTGTCAATGTCTATCATCATTGACGTGCCCAGATCCATTAGTTCACGCCCGTCCTCTGCGGCACGGTGTGAGACTTGTCAGACCTAAATAGCGCTATCTAACTAATGACCCGCTCGCCATTGGCCTGGCGATTAAGTCGATATAAAAAGGAGGGACTTCGTGATAGAGTTTTGGTCTAGTGAAATGTAAACTGTCCAAGAGGACGAGGAATTATATTCCTTAACCTGTACTGTCCTACCCAAGAAAGGACGAGGAATCCATATTCCTTAACCCATTCCCAACCCCTGGGAATCCCATGCTTTGTAGAAAGTGTGAACTCACCTTAGGTTAGCTCGGCAGATAAACGAAAGGTCAAATGAGCAGCTAGAGGTCAACCACGTCCTAACATGGTTACCATACAAGTCAGGTCTAGGTTCAAATAGTGCACGTATGTTTACACATAAGCTAACAGATTACGCACACGTATTGATCATGGCAAACACGTATTATCATGTTAACAGTCATAACATATCCGAACTTGTGCGATCAAAAGATTGGGCTCGCACAAGTTCAACAACCTTGTGCGAGTCACCCATTGAAGCCCAATAGTACCCGGCCCATTAACTTAGAAAGCCCAATACATCCATATACATATACACGACCCAAATTAATAAACAGATAATCTATCTTGTGCGATTCAGTTGATCTTGTGCGACTGGGGACATCTTGTGCGACTGGACTTGGGCTTTGAGGCCCAACAGTAATGTAATTCGTGTGAGGCCCAAGCCTTGTGCGATCGGCACTATCTTGTGCGATCCACAAGTCTTGTGCGATCATGCATAATAAAACAGTATTATGTGTTTTATGTGTTGTACCCCGTCTTGTGCGATGCACTTGTGCGATCAGATCAGGTCTTGTGTGACCTGATCTTGTGCGACCGAGAGGGAACTTGTGCGATCCGTTTTATTATCCGAATATAATGCTAATCAGTTACATTGTTTCCATATTTGCATAAAATCACTTAACACAACCAACAGTTCTTAATCAAACCATATATCGATCAAACAAGGTTTTTATCATCAATCTCCTAAGAACCCTAGACATAATCAACACATGAACACTCATCAAAACACTTAAACATATCCATCTAGGGGTTTCAAATCATCATATAACACTTCATAATCGACCATACAATTAATCCGATTTCACATACATGCAACCGATTAACAAGCATTCGGTTCTAGAACAATAATATGCAAATCCGATTAACATCTACACGGTTCTAAATCAATAACATGTAACCCGAATCATATGAATATTACCACATCAAGAACCATTCATTATTCATACCAAGAACCCTAACCATTACATAAACTCATGGCAACCATAATATTATCTGACAACAATCATCATAAAACACTAACCGGTTATCAAGCTTCAAATAAGAATAATCCGAATCGAGAGAGCTTCGAAGAGATGGATGTTGTTGCCGTCAGGTTCGAGAGAGAGAAGGAGAGAGTAGGGTTTTTGTGTGTGTTGTGTTTTGCAAGTTATGAGGAGTATACCCCAACTCCTAAGTGTTATGCGTGTAAAGGAGAGTGGGCCGAACCCATCATGGGCTGCCCTTGATCTGAATACAAAGAGTGTAGCCCGAATGGGCTTGTGCGATTGGTTCGTGTTGTGCGTTCGGTTCGTTTGTAACATACATACATTACACATAACACATATCAAACATCACATTTCATTAATCATCAAAATTCATATAATCACGTAACGTTCAAACATGCTACACAAAGCACAAAGATAGGTTCTGAAATACGAGTTGTCGCACTACCAGCTACAGTTACCTGAAGAAATGGCAGTAGTACATGATGTATTTCATGTATGTAACCTAAAGAAATGTTTAGCTGACGAATCCTTGATAGTTCCTCTTCAAGACATAGAGGTAAATGAGAAACTGAAGTTTTTGAAAAAGCCTATACAAATTGAAGATAGAAAGATTAAGAATCTGAAGCACAAGAGGTTAGTTCTAGTCAAAGTAAAATGGGATTCAAAAAGAGGACCAGAATACACATGTGAACTAGAATCAGAGATGAAACGAAAGTATCCTTACTTATTCTAGTGAATCTTGAGGACGATATTTAAAACAAGGTAGGGAGGATGTAACAACTCCCAAAACACCTTATAAGGACCACTGATCGAAACCACGGACTTGTATGGCGCGACCCAGTACAAAAAACAATGAAACTAGTAACTGGACTGTAACGTTTCGCTTATTTGTACCTTCCTAATTTAGCAAGAATTGTTGTACTTTCCATTTTAGATACCTGTACTCTTGTTGTATTCTGTTTTCGTTCCAATTTGTAATCCGAGACGACTGATCATAATGAAAACACAATTATTTTAATCATATTCATGTGCAAACTTGTAATCACAACTCACATTTTGAACATTATGTTTTGCATGATTCTCGATTCTTAGTTACACATTGATGCTTGATACTCGAAAAATCGATTAAAACACGTTTAAATCATTCGAAAACCGACGTATATTGTGTAAATTCGATATTCGAGACCCAATCAATCTATAAATTATGTTAGAAACTAAAAAGAAATGCATAAAACAAACAATCCCATAACATTAGGCCCAAAAAAAAAAGAAATTATACAAATGGGCCAATTTTCAACTTTCCATATTTCTTTCACCACCTCAAACCCTAATCTCTCACCTATAAATACCACACTCATTCCACCACTTTTCTTTGCCATTTCTCAAAGAATTCTTCCTTCCTCTTGATAGTAAGTTCCATCTTCTTTCACCTTCTTCTCTTCTTCTTGTTTTTTTATGTTTTCATACTTCCCCAAATTGGAGAAATCCTTATGGAATGTCACCAAATGTTTACCATGATAAACAAAGATGATGCATCAATAAAACAAGGACTAATCTTGGGTTTTTCTTTTACATGTTTTTTTTAAATATTTAATTGTGTCATTTCCATCTTACATTACTAACCATGATCAAATATTAAAATGCCTAACTTAATATCGTCTAACTCTTTATTATATGACTAAACTAATACACTAACCGCTAACAATTTACATTCATGTCGTACCTAACTTCTAACATTTACATTATACTTTTACATTCATGTCTTGTCTAACTTCTAACAATTTACATTCATGTCGTACCTAACTTCTAACATTTACATTATGATTTTACATTCATGTCATTTACTTTTACTTCTAGTTCATGTTCACGCATTTGTTTGACCCGTTTGGGCTAATTCGCCAAAACCAAACCAAGACACCAAACTAACCAAATGTTTGAGTGATCTTGTGTTAAGGTAGGCGCTTGTAATGGTTAGGATGCAAATTCAACCATTTACCTACTTGCGTGAAATTTTGCATCTATTTTACATAATTTTCAAAAACCAAACCAAAATTCCACTTTTTACCTTAGAACATGTAAATATTATAGTAAATATAATTAGACATAAAATAAATAATACATATATATATATATATATATATATATTGTTAGTAATTCTACTAATTTAATTTTCTAAATTTAATTAGTCTAATCATTCCTTTTTCCATCTATTTACCATAAACAACCTACTAATTACCTAATTATAAGATTATGGATGTTTTTTTATAAGTAGACTTACTTATGCATTATAGTTGATATTACATATAGTTATATAAAAAGTTTATATAATTATTAATATCTCTATACATATACATTTTAATTGATAAGTTATTCTTTATTTCTCATTTATATCTCTAAACTAATATTCAATTATCTCTTTACTTATTTCATATACATAAATTAATAGTGTTAAAGTGAGTGTTTAGTCAAAATAATATTTTCATGTATTTTCATATATTATTATTATCATTATTATCATTATTATCATTATTATCATCATCATCATCATCATCATCATCATCATCATCATCATCATTCATTTCTTATTCAAATCCCATTTACATTCCAACTTCTAAATCCTTGTACTTACACACCTTGTTCATCCTTGTTAGGATAAGTTGGTGCTTCAACCTTTCAAGATGATCATCTAATGTTTGTGGAAACCACTTGAAAACTGTGTTATTCTCGATCCCATTTTCGTTTTAAACACTTTGGGTGCAACATATACATTATACAAAAACATGCAACACTTGAGACTTGTTTATTCAAAATCACACTCTATCCACATTTTAAACATGAAAACATGTGATACTTGTTAATCTCATATGCTATGTATACATTATGTCTATATGCTCATTAACTTTGCTAGCCTACCTTAACAATTATAACGCTATAGGATCAACGCACCGCCTTGATTCTTAGGGTATTGTTAAGTAAAACATGTTAAACTCCCTTCGTTTCGACGATGTTGGGAAGTCAAGATTGCGTTGGAAACTTTGGTTTGACATATAGTTTACACTAGTTCGGCATATTAGGAACTTATATACCTTATTCATGTTGGATATGAGCACGTTTAAACATTTTATTCTTATTATGCTATGTAGCAAACTTGTATACTCGCCAACATTTTTATTTATCTTTATTTTAATACATGTTGCAGGTTGAAAAATGATGCCAGTGAAGAAACAAAGTTTAGGGTGGACTTAGAAACACACCTTAGAAATAAACAATGTTTTTGATTCTATGTTTTGATACAATTTGATTATGTCTTGAACCATGTATGACAATTTAGTATTTTATGAAATCTTGATTAATTATATTGTCATAATTTGTGTTATGATGCTTTGAACGATTTGTTTTCGCCTCACTCTGATGTTTCCGTCATCGATTGGGGTTTGACAGATTGGTATCAGAGCCATAACGATAGGGAATTAGGAAAAGTAGGGATGCTTTTACCTAGTCTATAGTTTAGGAACATTATCCTTATGTGTTCTTTGAAACTACTTGCCTTCTATCTTACTTGCTTCTTATCTATTCTCTTTGGTATTTAAATATACATGCCTTTCCTAAGGCTAACACAATACACACTTGGAGGCTTGGTGAAGACACTCGTATCTCATAATTGAAACGACTCACCAAAATAGGGGTGATTCCCACATTTGGTGATGACTTTCCGTCAGCTATACTTGTTATTTTGCACAAAATTTACCCTCAAGTTAGGAGTGAAATCCATATCTTGAAGGAAATTTCCATTTCGTATTCTAGTGGTCCCTTATCGTTTGATAAGAACCAACCACACTAGGGTACGATGTTACCAAGTTAGGGGTGAAACCCACATCTTGGTAACTAGTCCCACTCTTCGATTTTCAATCTCGCCAAAGTTTCGATTTTCCCAATCTACTAGGGACATGTAGTAACTGGAAGGACAAATACCGTTAATCACTTCTCGACGGGAGTATTTGTCTATTAGGCCAAAACACGTTCCCCTAACTCAAAAGGACTTCGATTTACTTTGGAATAGTCTTAGTTACGTTCCGTGACAATCCAATTTTTACATTGATTTACTTTGGAATAGTCTTAGTTACGTTCCGTGACAATCCAATTTTTACATTAAATCTCTTTTATGCTACCTCAAATTTTAATGAGCTTTACATTTGTACGCTATATCATTTCAACTTTGGAGACACGAAGCACACTTCTTCACAATCTAAAACAATAATAATCTCTCGTGAACAAATTAAATTTATGATGCTTTCATTATGTGAAAACTCATGTTATGCTATGTGAAATTATTTGAACATTATATGCTATGTGATGCATTCATGAAAACAAATTTCTTTAAACAAAACATTATGATCAAGTCTCATCCATTCCTTGTTTTGAATCTTTAGATGTGTTCGAGCCGTCACTCAAACTCGACCAAGAGGTCCAAGACTAGCTCACAAAATAAGATAATGGCATTCATGGCTAACTAGATGGCATGTGTGAGCCTAGAAATCGTCAGCAAGATCACAGCCTCTACACCAAACTCCTCTGTTGACTCGAAGATTGAGCAACCTAAACCACTCTCTTTCAACTTCAAGCACTTTTCAGCTTGCAACCCGAAGCCTTTCACTGGCAATGATGGAGTGACAGCAATGCTTGAGTGGTTTGATAGCATTGAGGTCACTTTCATCAACAGCGAGTGTCCTAAGAATCTCAAAACTCGTAGTGCTACTGGGGTCTTCCAAGCTAGAGCCTTGGAATGGTGGACCAACGAAAGGAACAGCCGCTCTAACGAGGAAGCTTATGCATTACCTTGGGCCGAAGTCAAACAACTAATGATGGATGAGTTTTTTCCTGCTCATGAGTAGCAGAAGCTTGAAGAAGAGTTTTGGGCTCTTAAGCAAATTGGAGATGACAATCTTGCCTACACCACCCGTTTCAAGCAACTAAGCTTTATCGTACCACACCTGGTGTCCACTACTGATCGCATGATCAGGAAATACATTCATGGCTTACCTTCTGCCATGTGTGACACCTTTGAGGCAGCAAAACTTGACAACATCGAGGCAGTCTATCGCCTCGTAGCCAGCCTAAACAACAATCTTATTAGGGATAAGCAAACCGCAACAACCGTCCCCAACAAACCAGCTAACCAAATCACCACACAGTCAAGTGGTAGCAAGGGTAAGAAACAAAAGTTTCAAAATCCAAGCTGCAACGCGATTGTTCTTACTGCAACCCCGAACCCTGTTACACCAGAAAACACCAAGAAGCCATACACTGGGGCTCATCCCAAGTGTAATAGCTGTCGTTATCATCACCCAGCCAACTAAGCTTGTCGCCATTGCACTCCGTGCAATTGATTTGGTCACACAACCCCTTACTGCCGCAACAACAACCAAGTTCAGCAAGCTCCCCAAAACCAAAAACAACAAACAACACTCGAGCATGTTATAAGTGTGGTGACACAACACATCTTCGCCCATAATGTCCTCAGCTGAATCAAGAGCAACAACAGCAACAAGCTCCATGAGAACGAGCCTTCAATATCAACACCAATCAAGCACAAAACGACAATGAGGTCGTTAATGGTACGCTCCTTGTTAACAACCTTTTTGCTTCTATACTATTTGATACTAGGGCGGACAAAAGCTTTGTGTCCGTTGAATTTGAATCTATGTTAAATTATACACGCTCTAAACTACCTAAGTCATTCACAGTCGAAGTTGCCAATGGCAAATCTATCACAGTCAATTCTATTCTACATGATTGTTTTCTCACTCTTAATGATCATGTTTTCCCTATAGAACTCATACCCATGCAATTGGGTAGCTTCGATATCATAGTAGGCATGGATTGGCTTCGAAAGAACCATGCTGAAATTGCATGTCATGAAAAATACGTTCGTTTACCTCTTCCCTCTGGCGATACTTTACACGTCTATGGAGACAAGCCTTCAAGAGGAATGAAGCTTATGTCATGCACACAAGCGAACAAGTACTTACGTAAACAATACTTTTCCTTTTTAGCCCACATAGTGGAAGAAAAGGGCAAGGAAAAGAGCCTAACTGATGTTCTAGTGGTGCGTGATTTTCCTGAGGTTTTTCCCAAAGATCTACCTAGCCCTCCTCCATCTCAATCTATTGCTTTTCGCATTGATCTCATCCCTGGCTCGACTCCTGTTGCTAAAGCTCCTTACCGTCTTGCACCTCTGAGATGCAAAAATTGTCGAGTCAACTTCAAGAGCTCCTTGATAAAGGCTTCATACGCCCAAGTACTTCACCTTGGGGCGTTCCTGTGCTTTTCGTAAAAAAAGGATGGTTCATTCCGCACGTGCATCGATTATCATGAGCTTAACAAACTCACTGTCAAAAACCGTTATCCTCTCCCTCGCATTGACGACCTATTTGATCAACTCCAAGGCGCAACTTGCTTCTCTAAGATCGACCTTCGTTCTGGCTATCATCAACTTCGTGTTCTCGAAGAGGACATCCCTAAAACCGCATTTCGTACTTGTTATTGTCACTACGAGTTCATGGTTATGCCCTTTGGTTTGACCAACGCACCAACAGTCTTTATGGATTTAATGAATCTTGTTTGTAAACCCTACTTGGATCGTTTTGTAATCGTCTTCATCGATGACATTCTCATCTATTTGAAAACTTAGGCCGATCACGAACGTCATCTATGCCTCATACTCGAACTCTTACGTGGTGAACGCCTATACGCGAAATTTTCTAAGTGCGAATTCTGGATCAAAGAAGTGCAATTCCTTGTATATGTCATGAGTGAAAATGGAATTCATGTTACCCTTCCAAGATCGAAGCAGTGAAGAATTGGATTGTGCCTAAGTCACCATCTGAAATTCGTTCCTTCCTAGGATTGGCGGGTTACTACCGTTGATTCATCTCGAACTTTTTGAAAATCGTCGTTCCCCTCACTTTGCTAACTCATAAAGAGAAACCTTTTTGTTTAGGGTCCTGAACAAGAGGAATCCTTTCAACGCTTAAGGACTTGCTTTGCAATGCTAGTGTCCCCGCCCTTCCTGATGGAAACGATGATTTCGTGGTATATTGCGATGCATCGAACCATGGTCTTGGTTGTGTCCTCATGCAACGAGACAAGGTCATCGCGTATGCTTCTAGGCAGCTGAAAATACATGAGAAGAACTACACTACCCATGATCTCGAGCTTGGCGCAGTTGTTTTTGCGTTAAAGATCTGGCGACACTACCTTTATTGTACAAAGTGTGTGGTTTTCACCGACCATAAGAGCCTACAACACATCTAACTAAACATGCGTCAACGTCGTTGGGTGGAATTGCTTAACGACTACGACTGTGAGATTCGCTACTATCCTGGCAAAGCGAATGTCGTGCCGACGCGCTCAGTCACAAAACTCATGTTAATGGCATTCGTTGTTCTCAAATCATTAGCGATCTTCATACTTGTATTCGTGAAGCTTAGTATTCGTCAGCCAACGAGGGAAGTTTGTTCGTAGAGATATGAGGTGCCGCTGAAGATCAACTTGTAACAAAATCAGACGGACTCCAATACTATCTTAATCACATTTGGGTGCCAAATCGCGACAATCTTCGTGAACTCATGATGTGTGTAAAATGCAACATATAAATTACATTAAATGAGGCATAAAACTAACCCTTTTTTAGTACTAATGTTGGAAAAAAGTGTACTTTTGTCTTCCTTTTGTATTTTCAGGATCAAATGAGCTTAAATAAATAAAAGGAACAAATATGCAGCAAAATCTAACATAAATACAAAGAAAAGGAATAAACGTGGCATGCCCGACCCCTCGACAGCATCTTCCTAAGCAAAAACAGGAGATCAGAAGGCTGACCACGGCCCCGTGCCTAGCGGACATGGGGGCGTGGCCAAATGTCTGCAGAAAAGACAAACTGATAGAAGCTTCTATTCCTAGCACAGGGGGGCGTGCCCAGCTCCACACAGGCCATGGTCAATGCTAAGATTCAGAATATTCTGCACACGGGGGCGCGTGGAGCCTAATACAGACAATTGCAATTAATGAAGAAAGAGAAAGAGGATGGCCACGGGGCCGTGTCCAGCGGACACGGGGCCATGCCCGGGCTTCTGTACAGGCTATAAATAGGGGTGCTTGGCTCACTTCAAAGGCATCCCTTGGCAAACCACCTCTCTCCCACTTCACCACCACTCCACCACCATCACAACACCCACATCCACCTCCATCATCCATTATCCATCCTAGAGTGTGTGTAGTAGTCTCGGGATCCAAGATTGATAGTAAGAGTTCTTAACAATCAAAGGCCATGTTTGCCTAAGTCTCTTACATCACTTGGTGAAGACAAGCATTTAATGTAATACTTTTGATTTTTAATCTTTTCGCACTTTTTATTTGGTTTTGTATTAATGACTTTAACAACTAGTTTCTTATGTTAAAGGTGAAATTTCCTTATCATTTGCCCGTGGTGTCTTGGCGTTATTTTACTGTCTATATAAAATAAAAGATTTTCACCATTCATATCTCTACGTTCTATATAGAGTTATGTTGGCTACCTGGTCGGGGGTTAAGGGAATGGGTTGGTAAGGTTCTTGCCTTGTTCAGTGTATGGATCCTGCAAGGACCTGGGTCAAGCTTACTAGGACCTCCTTCAATACCCACTGGTATTGGATGGCGGGGGTGCGAATGGCTTGATCCCCTCATATGTAAACTACTATTAATACATTAACCCGGCTACTTGGGATTGTATCCCCGCTGACTCACACCACTTAGCCGGGGGTAACGTCGCCTTCAAAAGAGGGGCTTACCACATTACACATTAATAACTTAATTAATTATCTTTCAATATTCCGACCCTTTGGGATTGTATCCTTGCTGACTCAAACCACTGGGTTGAGGGTAACGTCACCTTCAAAAGAGGGGTCTACTACTATAACTAAGATAATCTCTTAAAAAGTGCAAAAGTGCGGAAATCATCAAAGGTTACATTAAAGGCGAGTCGGATCCAATTGATTCATCTTGTCTATCTGTTTTTTATTTTATTTTTATTTTCAGCATTTTTAGTTTTTATTTTTCATATTTAAAACCTTTTCTAAAACTTTTGATTTGATTAGACGTTGAGGATAAACCGGTATTAAAAGCACTTGTGTCCTTAGACGACCTCGGTATCTTACCAACGCTATACAACGCTCACGATGGGTGCACTTGCCCATGTGTGTGTTTAGTGTTGGTAGAATATTGTGTTTTATAAATTTAAAACTTGACTAATGTGTTAAAAAGTGCTTAAAATATAAAGAAAAACATATCACACCTAACGCACACCAAGTTTTTGGCGCCGTTGCCGGGGATACAAGGATTTTAAGAAAGTTAGGAATCAACGGCCTAATCGTTCTTCTTATTTTTCTGTTTGTTTTAGGATTTTTCTAAAATTTTCAGCTTCTGCAGAGCTCAGCACGGGGCCGTGCCCGCTGAACACGCCCCCGTGCCCAATCTTTGGTACTGGCAATCCTGTTTTAAGTCAGACAGTAGCTGAACACGGGGCCGTACCCACCGAACACGCCCCCGTGCCCAAGTTTCAGTTACTGAAAACAGAACCGTAAGATCCCGACGGTTGGTAATTTCTGGCATTAACATGAGTGATACTGATCATTTTTACTTTCGCTCCTCTTATGGTGTGTGGTGTCAAATATGTGGTGGATCTCATGAAGATTTAAGATGTTATTTTTTAAATTACATTCCCCACTATATAGACCCATCCTTTTCCTGTAACCTTAAGATGGGCGAAAGTAAAAACAATCCCTATCTCTCCATCGAATACTCTCAATCATCTCTTCTAGATGATATGATTCTCGAAGAATTATTTCAAATGGAAGAAGTAATTCTCCAATTGATAAGAGAACTTGAGATGGATATAATTTATTCATCTCAAGACGACGATCAAGGAGAATTATTGAGATCGCATTCGGATTATAACAACATCGTTGCTCCTGAAAGCACCTCCAACTCTTGTGAGGACATGAGCGATAGTCGTCCCTGTGTCGATTGTGCTGTGAAGGACTCCCCATCGGTCTCCGCCGATGCATACATAGACCTGAGCAATTCGACATATACCTTCTTTAACGAGAGCCCGGATAAGGAAAATAAAGGTTGGTCTCGGCCACCGGTATTTAGCTTAGGATTCACCCTTTCCGATAACCTCTTGCGTTCTTGTCTAAAACTAGGGAAATTAAGGTACCTCAGGCACTTCGGTGTTGTTCTGTCCAGTAAGGAACCAGCCGATCCGGAAAAAATTCCTTAAAATAAGACAAAACTTCATAAAAACCTCTGGCCACGGGGCCGTGTCCAGGTCAACACGCCCCCATGCCCACCTGAAGATTCTTGTCTGACTTTGGGTCAGAATACGGACAAAAAGTGTCAGAATCTTGTCTACACCCGGGGCCGTGTCCAGCCGACACGGGGCCGTGTCCAGCCGACACGGGGCCGTGTCCAGCGTGCTGTCGTTTTCTATAAATGCAGCAAGATTCCTGCACACTTGGACTCAGTCCAAAGACAAAGATCTGGTGGGATCTTCACATATACCCTACAAGGTATATTCTAAAAAGGTTCTCAACAACCATCTTGTCTTTTCTACTTTTGTCTATTGCCTTCTTCTTCATTCTCTCATCAAAACCTCCATTAAAACTTGAAATCTCCATGATTTCAAGCTTTATTGTTTTAATTGTTAGGTTTTTATTCAAGGAATATTATCAAAAATAAGTTTTACAACACTCTTTTAAGTTATTTCTGCTTAAAAATGCCTCAAAAGTCAGGAAAATAATTTAAAGCTATAAGATTCCTTGTTTCAAAAATCTGCAGAGAGGTGGCCACGGGGCCGTGCTCAGCGAGCACGGGGCCGTGGCCGGAGTACTGTCTCATTAATTTGAAAAGTTTCGGCTTGTTTTCTTAGAATATCGAGTAGAAATAGCGGAACATCTTCAACTCATTCAAGGAACGACCGACGAGGAAGAAGGTCATCAGTGGAAGACTCTCTAGTCAACTACGTTTATGCCTTGAGGGAGGCCATTGATGAAATGACAAGAGTAGCGGAAGCTTTGGTTGACCGTATAAATCATTTGATGGTGGGGTTAGAGGGGTGCCTTCGAGAAGTCAACCTTTTGCACCAAAGGTTGAATATTCTTGCTTCTCCTCCTATGGTGCCAATCATTGCACAAAGGGAGTGGAATGTTGTATTGGAGGTCATTATTCTGGCCGAATGCTATGTCATACCCCCGGAACCCCCTCAAGACATTTTACACGGGGTCCCGGTTGCCGTCGCACCTCCTCCACAAGTCATTGTGGAGAATGAGCCCGCCTTCTTCCTCCTTAGGGAGATAGAGGAATGGCTCAACATCTAAAGAGACATCCCTCGGTTTCGAGTTCTACAACACCCTTAAGTACCGGGAAGCTATTTCCGGGTTTTTGACATTTCTACAATAAGGGTAGAACTCCTTAGAATAATTTCCTGCGTTACTTGACCTATCTATCCTAGGAACTTGTAGTTTTTTATTTCTATCTTTATTTTCATTTTCTAGGATCCTTTGTAATTGTTAATTTTTAATGAATGATGGTTTTTAATTGATTAAATGGTGTTTGGATGATGTTGTAATGGTTAAACACACTCGAAATAGTGGAGGTTACTAAGGGAAACTTGAACCCACACCCCATGCACAAAAACAGAGCCTCCCGACAATTTTTCTTCATTAAAGCAAGTTCAGCACGGGGCCGTGCTCACCCCAACATGCCCCAGTGCTCAAGGAACTGCAGAAAAACGCCCAGTTCAGGTAATTGGACATGGGGTCGTGCTCACTGAACATGCCCCCGTGCCCAGCCTTCTGTTAATTATGATACTGGCGATCTAAACACGGGGCCGTGCCCGGACCAACACGGGCCCGTGCCCAGACGCCCAGTAACATAAAATTTTGTTTTTAAACACCTTTTTACACATTCAATCAACCTAAAAACTTATTTTTGGGACACATTGAGGACAATGTGTAATTTAAGTGTGGGGGGATGCTAAACCTTGAATTTTTGCAAGTCCTAATAACAAGCCTTTTCATTTTTTTTACTTGTCTTGGTTTAAGTTGGGAATAACACGTTCTAAAAAGGTTATATTTTTACAAATTTACAACCGATAGCGTCGTGATAAAAAGAACCAACATAAGAAAATTATGAAACGGCATGACAAATCTAATTAAAATTTGATTATATATACTTGATCACATTATAAACCCATTCCCACAAAAAGTGAGTTTTGAGCCTTTATTGAGCATACAAGCATACATCTTTAAATTAAATGCGCATCTTTCGTTTCTTGTGTGAATAGCCGTTTGGTTTCTTACGACTCTAGAACTTGCCACGACGATACATTCCCGGTTCTTAACAACTTAAACTCAAGTAAGTAAATGACATAGGCATTAGGACTAACCCATTTTCCTTTCAACACCATTATTTTTCATTTTCTTTTTTACCTACCCAAAATCCCCCTAGTTAACCCCTTTGAACCTAAACCTTTTCATTTCTAAACCCACAAAACAAACACCCTTACCCACCAAAACCCTTTTTTATTTTAACCTTTTATTTTAGTAAAAAGCTCGGTTTTCTTGTGACGTTCCTTATAAAAAAAAATGAAGTCTAGCAATAAACAAACAAGTTCCTCAAAGAAACTTTGTTTGAAAGTGTTTAGTTTGAATAAAAGTCACAAAAACAAAAAGTTTTAGGACGACCGATGCTTTTTATGCTTTTAGCCCTTTTTACTAACCACTAACCCAAAACCGCCTACCTTTAACCCAAGCCTAACCCTTCCCCAAGTCCTCTTGATATTTACAAAGGTCTATAGTTAAAAAGGAGGAGGATTGATTGCTTGTCAAGCATATGGTAGAAGTAAGTTCCATGCCGGTCTCGAGTGTTTCACAAAAATACATCTTCGGCCGAGTGTTGAGTGATCTCCCGTGAGGTATGTGAACTTGTATATAAATGGAATTTTAAAGAGGCATGTTATGCCCAAATAAGTAATTTCTCTTATGAAACGTTCTAAATAAATCATAATGAATAGGATTGTAAATAGCATAAAAATAAAACCCAATAAAGATCTTGGATTCCCGACACTCAAGACAAGCCCAAAACTTCTCTTCTACCCATTCCATTTGGGTGTGTAAGCCACATAATAAAGAGTTTTGCTTGAGGACAAGCAAAGATTCAAGTGTGGGGGTATTTGATGTGTGTAAAATGCAATATATAAATTACATCAAACGAGGCATAAAACTAACCCTTTTTTAGTACTAATGTTGGAAAAAGTGTGCTTTTGTCTTCCTTTTGTATTTTCAGGATCTAATGAGCTTAAATGAACAAAAGGAACAAATATGCAGCAAAATCTACCATAAATACAAAGAAAAGGAATAAACATGGCATGCCCGACCCCTCGACAACATCTTCCCAAGTAAAAACAAGAGATTAGAAGGCTGACCAAGGACCCGTGCCCAGCGGACACGGGGGCGTGGCCAGATGTCTGCAGAAAAGACAAACTGATAGAAGATTCTATTCCCAGCACGGGGGCGTGCCCAGCTCAACACGGGTCGTGGTCAACGCTAAGATTCGCAAAATCTTGCAAATCTTGATAGTACAGATATGCTTCTGCACACGGGGTCGTGCCCAGCGGACACGGGGGGCGTGTGGAGCCTGATACAGACAATTGCAATTAATGAAGAAAGAGAAAGAGGATGGCCACGGGGCCGTGTCCAGCGGACACGGGGCCATGCCCGGGCTTCTGTACAGGCTATAAATAGGGGTGCTTGGCTCACTTCAAAGGCATCCCTTGGCAAACCACCTCTCTCCCACTTCACCACCACTCCACCACCATCACAACACCCACATCCACCACCATCATCCATTATCCATCCTAGAGTGTGTGTAGTAGTCTCGGGATCCAAGATTGATAGTAAGAGTTCTTAACAATCAAAGGCCATGTTTGCCTAAGTCTCTTACATCACTTGGTGAAGACAAACATTTAATGTAATACTTTTGATTTTTAATCTTTTCGCACTTTTTATTTGGTTTTGTATTAATGACTTTAACAACTAGTTTCTTATGTTAAAGGTGAAATTTCCTTATCATTTGCCCGTGGTGTCTTGGCGTTATTTTACTGTCTATATAAAATAAAAGATTTTCACCATTTATATCTCTACGGTCTATATAGAGATATGTTGGTTACCTGGTCGGGGGTTAAGGGAATGGGTTGGTAAGGTTCTTGCCTTGTTCAGTGTATGGATCCTGCAAGGACCTGGGTCAAGCATACTAGGACCTCCTTCAATGCCCACTGGTATTAGATGGCGGTGATGCGAATGGCTTGATCCCCTTATATGTAAACTACTATTAATACATTAACCCGGCTACTTGGGATTGTATCCCTGCTGACTCAAACCACTTAGCCAAGGGTAACGTCGCCTTCAAAAGAGGGGCCTACCACATTACGCTTTAATAACTTAATTAATTATCTTTCAATATTCCGACCCTTTAGGATTGTATCCTTGCTGACTCAAACCATTGGGTTGAGGGTAACGTCACCTTCAAAAGAGGGGCCTACTACTATAACTACGATAATCTCTTAAAAAGTGCAAAAGTGCGAAATCATCAAAGGTTACATTAAAGGCGAGTCGGATCCAAGTGATTCATCTTGTCTATCTGTTTTTTATTTTATTTTTATTTTTCAGCATTTTTAGTTTTTATTTTTCATGTTCAAAACCTTTTTCTAAAACTTTTGATTTGATTAGACGTTAATGATAAACCGGTATTAAAAGTTCTTGTGTCCTTGGACGACCTTGGTTTCTTACCAACGCTATACTACGCTCACGATAGGTGCACTTGCCTATGTGTGTGTTTAGTGTTAGTAGAATATCGTGTTTTATAAATTTAAAACTTGACTAATGTGTTAAAAATGGCTTAAAATATAAAGAAAAACATATCACACCTAACGCATACCAACTCATAATGAAGGAGGTACACAAGTCCCGATACTCTATTCATCCTGGGGCTGATAAGATGTACCATGACCTTCGTACGTCCTATTTGTGGCCTGGTATGAACAAAGACATTGCCACCTTCGTTTCCAAATGTATCACTTGCTCAAAAGTCAAGGCTGAGCATCAGCATCCTTCTGGTTTACTTGAGCAACCAGCAATTCCAGTTTGGAAGTGGTACCTCTTCAAGACATAGAGGTAAATGAGAAACTGAAGTTTGTGGAAAAGCCTATACAAATTGAAGATAGAAAGATTAAGAAACTGAAGCACAAGAGGTTAGTTCTAGTCAAAGTAAAATGGGATTAAAAAAGAGGACCAGAATACACATGGGAACAAGAATCAGAGATGAAACGAAAGTATCCTTACTTATTCCAGGGAATCTTGAGGACGAGATTTAAAACAAGGTAGGGAGGATGTAACAACTCCCAAAACACCTTATAAGGAACACTGATCGAAACCACAGACTTGTACGGTGCGACCCAATACAAAAAGCAATGAAACTAGTAACTGGACTCCCAGGAGGCACGCGGGGGATACCCTTAAATCTTCCGCGACACGTGGGGGAGTACCAGGGCACGTGTTACCTGAGCACGACGTGTGGCAAGGCTATACGTGAAACGAAGCCTGTCTAGGCCTACTAGGTCTCTACCACGATACGCGGGAGTGTCCCTGGTGTCTGCCGCGACGCGTGGGGGTGTCAGGTTGACCTATAAATGCAGCAACGTGGGACTTAAGTTTCTTCACAATTTCGAATTTATTTTGTGATCTTCTGCTCTCGTTCTGCTGTTTCTTTGCACAATAAACTACCCCTAATCTGTGAAACTATGCCCCGTTGTAAGTGTTTTAACCCTGATTACTAATTCGATACCCAGTTTTCGATCGATCTGAAACCCAGCAACGGATGCCAAAGTGCAGCATGAATAAGGCTATACTTTGTTAACTACGTTGGGGTTTTGATCGCGTGATGTATCGTTAAAGTTTGAAATGGGTTGATGCATTGACATGTGTTGCGTTGTATTTTTATCAGGAGCTCTGGATTAGCACAAGGAAGCTTTAACCTAAAACCCTAAATCTACAAAGTGAGTCATTCTTTCTTTTTACCAAATGCTTTGCAAAACCCTAAATATTTTTCAATTATACTTACAGTGATTAAGTTTTTGTATTTTGAAATTACTGCTGGTATGTGGGGTTTTGTATACACTACTTGATAATCTTCACTATTGGATGAAAGTTAGCCAATGAGTGATATGACCACTGTCATATCGGAACTGCCATTGTTTGACATATATTGATTGAGTATTTGATAGATATAAACAAATGTAAAAACTGTTGATGCTGGAAAATTATAACAATGTGTCTTTTATACAAGTGAATGAACTCACCAGTATTTTTCGCTGATAAAATGTTTTCAAACGCGTTTCAGGTAACTTACTGTGAAGGTAATAGAAGTCTGCTATGGAGTACTGAAGGCTTAAATATAGTGGCTATGATTACCTAAATAAAAGAAGAAATTTGTGTTTTATCAATTAGGGTTTATCCCTATAAAAAGATTTGATTATAATATGCGTTTTATCTCATTTGTTTAATATTAAACTTTGGTGTTTTACAAACTCTGAAATATTTCCTAACTACGATCCTGATGATATTTTTCGCAGCAAATTTAATAAACACCGGTACCACCTGTATCTGCCTCACGGCTCCCGTCAAGGTTGTGCTTAGGGGCTGTGACACATGGAAAGGCTCTCACACACGCGGATTTCATGGAATGCCAGCTATGATGCTTGAAGCCTTTGCATCACAAGATCTTTGGATCTGGCATGCATTCTTTGGTATACCCAGTCCACATAACGATATAAACATTATACATCACTCGCCCCTTTTCAATGACCTAATAAATGTTGTTGGACTAAAAGGAACATTTTTTGTAAATGAGGTTGAATACAAGTATAGGTACTATCTTGTTGATGGAATTTACCCTGAGTGGGCTGTTTTTGTGAAATCATTTTCAAGAGATGGAACCCTAGATCCTAAAAGAATAAAGTTTAACAAAGTTCAGATGGCGGCACGCAAAGACGTCGAGCGAGCATTTGGTGTTTTGTAGAAAGGGTGGCGCATTTTGAGCATGCCTTGTCGATTGTATAAAAAAAATCGAATAAGAAACGTGATGTACGCGTGCATCATTCTACACAACATGATTTTAGAGGATGAAGGGCGTGCAATAGTTGATATTATGGCGAGGAGACCGAATCAAATAACGAAGACATTAGTGACGAAGAGATAACGCAAAACCAAAATCTAATTGAGTCAAGACAAACAAATTCAAACCTTCGAGCTGATTTGGTAGAACATGTTTCGACACTTCCTAGATTCGACTCCAATGAAGATGAAGATGACGATGATTGATTTTTTTTGGTGATGTAATGTATTTTTTATTTTAGTTATTTAATATAAATAAAAGGTGCTTTTAAAATTACTTTATTAAATTCTATGATTAATATAAAAAAACAAAAAAAAAAAATTGGTGCCATATGACATCCCAACGCCGCCAGGCCACGCCCCTTCCACACCCCACTTTTTTGGGTGTGGACTGGTAGAGCCCACAACTGGCACGTGTCGAGCAATGCCCTCAACCCAAGCCCCCCACACCCCATAGTCTTATTTAACTTTTAATATAAGATTTCAATTATTGCCACGAGTCAGCCTCTCATTCAACTTTACAATTTAGACTTATATTTTATTTAAAAATATTTTTGTAATCCTTATCCTTATTAATATAAAAACTTAATTTAAATATGTTAATAATCATATTAGGATGCACTATTTATTTAATTTTATAGATAAATACAATGTATTTTATTAAATATTATCGTAAAATAAAAATGTACAATAATTTAGATCTTTTTTACTAACCCATCCTTATATTAATACTAATCGGAAACATACAATAATTAGATTATACTATGTGATCAGCATTATATAGAAGTATGATTTACAATTTTTTTTTATTTTACATATGTAATACACGGGTTTGTAACACTTATAAATTAAAATATTATTCAATCTAAGTTTTTTTAATATTTAGTTCGTGTAATACACGAGATTATAAACTAGTATATAATATAAGTGACTTGATCTAATGCTGCCTTTGAACGATGATCAATGGTTTCTTTCACATTTGAGATAGCAATTTGGCAATCTTTCTACGAGGTTGACACTTCGCCATTAAAGGTTTAGCTTTTGGCATGGTCAGTCCCTTTCCTTCGGTCATGTCAATCATCTCCTCAGTCGGTCTTTCCCAATTGAAGCATTGAATAAGCGTACCCAACGCTAGACCGATCATACGCATGGCTAAGTTTTCGGCTGGACACCTCCTCCTTCCCGACCCAAATGGCATCAGCTTATACCCGTCTCTTGAACCTTCTAACCCTATAAATCTTTCTGGTTGAAACTTCTTAGGGTTTTCCCAATTCTTAGGGTCGTTTTGCATGACCCATAAGTTCATCAATAGCATTGTACCACTTGGGATATGGTACCCTCCCACTGTACAATCCTTTGATGACTCATGGAACACGAGTGGACCAGGAGGGTACATTCGCATAGTCTCATTTATTATGCATTGGAGAAATGGAAGATTGGCTAAGTCTGATTCGTTCACTAAACGATCTTCGCCTACGCAATCGTCGATCTCATCTTGCGCTTTCTTTAGAGCTTCGGGGTTGTTTAACAAAAGTGATAACACCCACTCCAATGTTCCGCTTGATGTATCGGTTCCTGCTGATAGTAGCACCTTACATAAAAAAAAGAAACGATTATGTAGTTTATGATTGGAATAATGGATTTTAATAATCCAAACTATTAGCTGTTGGCCGACAACGGTCTCAACTTAAAAAATAAGCAGTGCTGCTCTCATCTTTTTACATGTTGTAAACTAATGGACCTTTATTAATAAAACCTTAATTTCTTTTTGTCCCCTTTTCTTTTTCGGTTTAGTAAAGGTTCATTAGTTTACGATATATGAAAAGGTGGGACCACCACTAGTTATTTTTGATGTTGAGACCGTTGCCGGCCAACGACTAATAGTTAGGATTATTAAAATCCATTATTACTTTATGACTTTAAATGTTAAAAATACATTTTAAAAATAATTAATGGAAACCATTATTTTAACATGTCTGTACTTTTTTTTTTGAAGGGTGACTTTCTATGTACGTGACTCAGTGTCACCGGGTTCTTGTCAAAGACAATCCCCCGTCAGCTCCGCCCTCCGGACGCGATGTTCGATTGGGCCCCGGCCGTCTCGTAAGCTGACCTTCGCCCGGAAACCATACTGCCCCCACACGGGTAAAACCGCTGGGTGAAAACCGGGTTGCCCTCCGGATCGAACCATGCCTCGGTAGGAACGATCCATCATTGGGACATCCTTCCCCCGAAATGCCACAGCCGGGTTTCGAACCTGTGACCTCTCAAAGGAAGACACAAGCCCCACCACATGGGACCAACATGTCTGTACTTGATCTACACTTTACTCCAAGAGGCAAAATTATAAATTACAAAAATACATAACCCAATGATTTAAATAATTACCAATAACATTTAATTTTTTAAATATTATTAATTAATTATTAAAATTAAATATAAAATGTGACGATGATGTGGAAAATGTAATGCATTTTTGTTATAACTAGTTTTTTTACGTCGCGCATTGCGACGAAACCGAGCAAATGATAATGTAAAACAAACGTGATTTGAAAATAAAGCATGTTATTTAGAAAGACAAACCATGAAAACGATTTAGTTTATCATCATACCATTTTATTATACCAAATAAATACTTTATTTTGAGTACAATTTCGTTTTTAACAAAACTTATAACGGAATATATAAGAAAAAAAATCAAACATAACTACATAGTTAAGTTTTAAGAAAAAAATTATAAACGTAAATTATTAAATATGTATCAAATTAGTCGATAAATTAACATATGTTCTAAAAAAAGAAAAAATAATTATTAAAATTTGGTAAAAGAAAAATATGGTTTTAAAAAGGATATTAATTAAAAATATGTTATTAAAAGTAAATATAATAATAAACTATTATAATATAATAAATAAAAAATAATAAAAAGCTATATATGATTATAAAAATAAAGTTACTATTCAAAATTTCGTTTTTAACAAAACTTTTATAACGGAATATCGAAAGAAAAATCAAACACGACTACGTACTTAAGGTTTTAGAAAAAAAAATTATAAACGTTAATTATTAAAGAAGTATCAAATTAATCAATCGATAAATTAATATATGTTCAAAAAAAATAAAAAAGAATTATTAAAAAATGGTAAAGGAATACATGGTTCTAAAAAAAGGAAAAAAATATAAAAATATGTTATTAAAAGTAAATATAATAATAAATTATTATAATATATTAAATAAAAAAATAAAAAGCTATATATTATTATAAAAATAAAGTTACTATTCATCGTCCTTTATCAACAATATATATATATAATAAACTATATAATATATTAAATAAAAAAATAACACAAAGCTATATATTATTATAAAAATAAAGTTACTATTCATCGTAATTTATCAACAATATATATATATATATATATAATTGGATTATGGGTGAAGTTTGTATTTCTAACTTACTTTTTATCTTTTTTATTTATTTATTAAGTTTTAGGTATTAAGTTTACTTAAATTATTCGTAATTTGTTTATATAACTTTCTTAAATTAATCTGATTATGAAAAGTAGCTATAAATATTGTGGGATGCAGAAAATTGAAATATATTTTTTACATTGATAGATTATCTGTGAAGTTTGTATTCAATAGTCTTTTAAAAACTCAAAGAAAAATTAAAAAGCTAAGGAAACAGCTTAAATGAGTACTTAAATATTCAATAGTCTTTTAAAAAGGGTGTTGCTAAATGCACTCCCATTTTTTTTAATTTTACTGGTTGCACTCCCTCTCTGAAGTTTGTAAATAAATACAATCAACCCTTGTATTTTCTAATTTTTTTAAAATTTGTATTAGGAAATATCCCTATTTTTTCTAGGAGTTTATCTAGCTGTCATAGTTTGAAAATTTAGGTATATACGCAGAATTCTATGGAAGAAGAAAAAACTTGCACTGATTGAAAGAAGAAGATTAAGAGAGAGCTTGAAGAAACAATTTTTTTCAACTTTGATTTTCATCATAGTTGTTCTTGGTATGTATCTTAACTAAAAGTCTTCATCATCTTTTCAAAAATTTCATCAAAAGCTTTCGTACTCTAACAAAAATATTTCGTACTGTGTGAATTTCAACTTCACGTGAACATATGTTGGGGTAACCGCTATAGAAGTTCACTAGGGTCACTACCCTCTCTAATGTGAAAGCTAACACTTTTTTCTAAAGGAATTCACTTGATCTCTTATCCCCTGCTTCTCTGTACAATTGTACATATCTACCACTATATATACAACTATGTATTATACGTGAAGATAGATATACATATATATGTACACAGGTCAAAAGTGATTATTTATTCAACTTCAAAAGTGATTATATATTTATATGTTGGAAACTAAACAAAATATTTATGCTAGAACATAAGGATTTATTTTCAAAAAATAGAAAATACAAGGATGGAATTTAAAAGTTATAAAACTGATATTTTTGGAAATTGAGGTATAAACAATAAAAGTGAAAAGCGCATTAAGCCACACCCTTTAAAAACTTAAAAAAACATTGTGTGACTAGCTCAGATAATAAAACTGCAAGCCTTTTAGATATAAGATTTTGAGTTTAATTGCAAACAAAAAGTAGATTAGTTTAATGTAATTTAAGTCGTTTAAAAAAATATATGTAGTATTTTAAAACAGTTGGTAAGTACTCATACATTTAATGGTCAAAACTTGCATCAAAAAGCTTTTTTTAAGGCACGACTAAATTTTTGGAATCTTAACTTTATTTTTTAATAACGTTTGGAACTAACTTCAATACTCGAGTGAGTTTTTCTGAAACAGGATATTAACTGTCCATATTGATTTAGACGCTTCAGGGTTTGGCTCACCAAGTAACATCATCAAAGATGAAACTCACTAACGTGAAAAAACCTTCTTCAATGAAGTTTCAAACTTAAGACTTCTAGAGATCGTAAGTCTTAACCATCACTCTCATACCATCAGACCAGAAGGCACTTGGCAAAACTTTATTTAAATGCTTAAATTAGTTCCACATTGATCTTTGTTTCTTATCGTATAACTGACACCTATTAATGCTACTTTTAAATTTACACACTTTATCCTATGATTGATCTTTATTTTTTACCGTATAACTCATACATCTATTAGTTCTAAATTTAGGGCTGTTCATGAGCCGAGCCGAGCCAGGCCAAGCTCGGGCTCGGCTCGATTATAAACCGAGCTGGCTCGGCTCGGCTCGGATTTGAAACCGAGCTGAAAATCTAAGCTCGGGCTCGGCTTGGTTTTAAACCGAGCTAGCTCGGCTCGGCTTGGTTTGGCTCAATTTTATTAAAAAAACTAATATATACCTCTTAAAATTTAATAGCCTAAAATATTATTCAATAATTTAAAAGAATATATTCAAAATAAGTTCAATCTAATACAATTCAAACCAAAATCAAGTTTAACAACGCAAAATAAGTTTTAATTTCAATAAAATACAATATTAGTTCATTAGTATGGTAATCAATCTTCAAATATGCCATAAATATCAAATTACAAACCTATATACATGTAAATAATAATCAGTTTTTTTGTAATATATTATAATGTATATAAAATTAAAACTTATTATAAGTAAAATAATTCGAGCTAAACCGAGCCGAGCTACAAAGCGAGCCGAGCCGAGCCGAGCTAGGCTCGTTACGAGCCGAGCCGAGCTAGGCTCACTTTCTAACCGAACCGAGCCGGCTCGGCTCACTTTTAAACCGAGCCAAATCGAGCGAGCTTTTTCCGAGCTAAATCCGAGCGAGCTTCGAGCGAGCTCCGAGCCGCGAGCTTTTTGAACAGCACCAGTTCTAATTCTAAAGTTACACACTTTATCCTATTATGAGAACTCATATAGTAGTAGTATAATATACATCTATTAGTTCTAACTAGGTTAATACGCCGCGCGCGCGTTGCGGCGCGCTAAACCGAATGGGTTTAAACATTTTACTTGTACGAATGAAGTTGATACAAATTGTTTAAAAATAGATAAGGTAATTTACATCTGTATTTTTTTTAAAGGCAACGGAGACTATTATTATCAACAAAGTGAAACCACCGACATAGCAAGATACTATCGGCATGATACTGATACAGGCTACAGAAAAAAAATAAAATACATGACCAAACAGAAAAAACATAGTTCGCCTAAACATTAATGTTGAAAAGTCTCCGGTTGCTGCACCATGTTATATCAAAACCTTTGGCTCTATTCGTAATCCAGTCATATGACAATTTAACTTGATCTGCAGAAAGTTAAATGCTTTTGGGTGGATCTTGAGCATCCGTAGCTCCTTTTGAGGGTTTGTATCTCTTAAAAGCTGCTAGAAAACTCATTTGCACAACTGAACCAGATAATGTATATTCAATGTAGAATTTTCCGAAAGCAAAGTCACAAACCATCTAGCATTCAAGCGTAAAACAAACTCCATTAAAAGATTTACAATTAAAACATCAACCCGTTAACCCAGTCGAATACTTTTAGAGAAAAAAAACAAATTATCGTAAGCTCTTAGTGTATTAAACAAATTATCGTATGTTATAACGTGTTTAGATCACATATATTTGACTCTACTAAAGCTCTTGGTGTATTATGTGTTTAGATCATATATATTTGACTCTATTAAAGCTCTTAGTGTATTATGTCTGTACACATAAACCAACATATTATAACTTTCATACCGCATGATACCAAAGACATGAGTTCAAGAAAGGTTATTAAAATGGCTTGACGTGCTAAGTGGTGGTTACACAGGTTATTAAAATGCATCCCAAATGATTAAAATGCATCCCAAATGAACCCACAACTAACTGAAACTTACTCAAATACCAATGTGTTGCTTTTTAAAACAAATATAAATAACTTACTCAAATACCAATGTGTTGCTTTATAACAAAAATATAAATAACATGTCTCGATTTCGTAAGAAAACTTGGAACTTACCCATTGCTTGCAACATTCAGGGTTTTGTGTTAAGCACCAGATGTAAATGCTTGATGCTTCATGGGATAGCTCAGGGATGCCTAAAATGTCCAAAAAAACTATATCAATAAATTAAGTTTGAATATACATTCTTTAGAAGTAGAAATTTATATATTTTAATAATGTACCTTATCCAGGATGTAATACTACGATGCCAGCTAGGATCTTCCCGTTTCCGAGTGTTAAATGGTTCTTATATCGTCGGTCATCAACCGCAGCAGCTACAGACGCAATCCATGGACTGTAAGACACCATCGTTTTGGCAAACGGGCCACCGTTTCCGGCGGCTTGTGCAACAAAAACTCCGGCTTTTACAGCTGATAAAAGTGCTGCATCGAACGGGTTCAGAAAAGTAGTCCTTGTGGTGGCCGGAGGGCTGTTGGGCCCAACCCAGAGGTTCAGAATGTCGACACCGTCATGAACCGCCTGTTCGATGGCTGCAACTACATCCGCAACAAAGCCTCCAAAGAACCTGTAGAGAGCCTTGTACACCGCAATCCTATTCAAATTGATCATTATTCAAGTGTTATTTTGGTTGTATTTAAAATATACACAATAATAAAATAATATTATTTATATACATTATTATATGTAATGTAATACGTAATTTCGGTCATACGAAGAATATATATATTTGTGTAGTATATATTTTATGAGCATTCAACCTGTGTAATACACGAACTATTATGGTATTTCAGTAATACCAATTAACATAAGCCCGTTTGACACGGTTCCATTTAGCTAAATTTTAAATTTAACATAATCAAATCGACCCATTCACAAGAAAACGGGCCAACGGGGCAACGACCTTTATCTTGAAGTGTTAAATTTCCATGTTAAAACAAAAGAAAAATAGTGTTCAAACCTTGCCCGAGGCGCCATTCCACTTGCTCGTCCATATTCATACCCGTGCACACGTACAGGAACCCCATTGTTTCCCGCAGCGATCGCAGCGGTATGACTGTAAAACAGTAATCATCGCGTGTTTAATAAAAAGCCGATAACAAATATAAAAGTTATTAGAAAAAAAAAAGAAAAAGAATATAATGTTGTTTTCGTTGAAATCAGCATATTGGAAAATTCAAAAGGAAAATGCCAAATTCGTAACCACATAATATTTAGTTTTTTTCTTTTTTTGTATTGATGTGTAATATAAATTTTTTTTATCCCACATAAAGATTTTATTTTATTGACAAGTGAATTTCGATCCACTATCTCGTGACGTCAAGAAAAATACTTCATTTTGGAATATGGATAGAACTTAGATCTTAGTAACCCATAGAATGAATGAAATATACACAACAGAAAATTACTAAATGATAATGTAGCGGCTTTTGCAAAATGTTGAGCCCCGACGATCTTTCCGTTACAAAAACTCCTCTTCGTGTCGGGATCATTTTCACATTTCCCTCTGTATCTTGGAAGCGGTTAGTAAGGCTCGCTTATGGTGTTTTGAAAGCTCGGATGGTGTGGGAAGATACCGGAATCTACAAACCCGATCACGATATCCTCTCCGGCTCGATCAATCCCGCCACCTGTGGGCCACACGCCGGTTGGAAGTCCTAGAAACTGTGGTGTGTGTGTTGTGAGTTTCCTCACTTTCCAGTCTCTGTCAACTGACTTCACACCGGGGGCTCGCCTAAGCGTTTCTGCCTACTAATATTCGAATAAACGTATAAGAAAACATGATTACAAGACGACATTATAATCATAAATGAGTAAATGACCAAAACAGACATTTTTATAGATGGCTGAGGTAAATAAACATGTCAACCCGTGAACCTACCCGATTGACCCGAGACTGACCTGTTTACCCAAAACTGACCCAAGCCCGTTTACCCAAAACTGACCCAAGCCCGTTTACCCAAAACTGACCCAAGCCCGTTTACCCTAAACCCAAAACCGTGAACCCGTTTAGCGTAAACCCAATCACGCAAATTTCGTGTTAGGTTTGTGGTTAAGTGTTCAGATTGTGACCTGTTCAGGAGACATGTGGACCGCAAACCCGTTGATAAGATGCTTGTAGCTGTATACTTTCGTGTACGTTTCATCTTCGAATAATGATTCAAGAAGCGTATCGTGCCTCGTTTCAAGGTGTTGATAGTATGACGCAACCGAATCACTGCATATAAACCAAAACAGTAAACAAAAGCGCGATAAATCGTTTAATTTGTAACAACAATCATTAAACATTTAAACAAAAGGATGATTGGTTTCAAGAACACTAACCTAGTGACATCAAGTTTCTGATCGGTATCAACTGCAGTGGCTTCAAAACCGTCAATGCCACCCCTATAACTTATCACTGGCTCTCCTTCAACTGTCACGATATAAACCTCGGATTTTGCAAAAATCAAGGAACTAAACAGAACCAAAAGCATGAACATATGTTCAACATTTATCATCATCGTCGTTGTCGTCATCTCCTGATTGATCCACTGATCACCAAATCTGTTTCCAATAAACCAACTTCAAATTAAATCACATGATTCAACATAACTAACTCCCTTCAACTTCAACATAAATATATTATCACAACACACATTCGCAAGCCCCTGTGAGTACACGCTCGTTCACGACTACTATTATTCAAACAAACCCCCCCCCCCCCATCTTGGTGGGGTTTGGGGGCAATTTGGTCCATCATTAGCAAATGGTCATCAGTAGCAACTGGTAATCTTTACAAGATTCACAAGAAATATAATATCCACACTCTACAAGATTTCTACAAAATATTCAATCTCTATTTACAAAAACACAAAAACAAATCAAGAAACATCACATATTCATTCACATTACAATAAAATCTGAACAACTAACTCAACAAATTTCAAGAAACATACCATTATGAAAAGATCTGCAACACCCCCTTCAAATGTGGTCCAATAGAATACTGCCAACCACCGGTTACCACCGATGATGGTAAAACCATCGCCGACTACCGTCGGTCTGAACAACAGACCTGAGACGGCGGCAGATTACCGGTCACCTCCGCATCTGAAAACCCTAAAGCTTCTGATAACCAAATCCTAGGCCAATAACAGGTGATCGCTGAATCCATCATGTGAATACCCACATAGACCAACCGGAACACATATCGGCGACCACCACCGCCATGCACGACCGCTAAGGACTGGTCAGACGGTATAAGACGACGGCGGAGGCGGCGGAGCCGTTTAAACAGTCTCCATCAGCCACACTATCTCTCTCTTCTCATTCTTCTGAATCGTAACCAGAGGATTTTCATGAGAGAGAGGAAAACCTCCAAAGACCGGACGAGCTGGAGGCGGTGGATAGAAAGGTGCGAGCTTTGAGGTTGGGGAAAGGTGTAGAGATTTGAGATTTGTATGATATATCAATGAGGAACGTGGCAACATCTAAAGAAACGAAGGAATGAATCAGCTGTTAACCACTGTTCATTCACTTCTCTTATTATCATTTAGTAATTAGTAATAATTAGTAATAATTAGTAATTAGTAATTAGTAATTAGTAATTCTAAAGTTACACACTTTATCCTATTATGAGAACTCATATAGTAGTAGTATAATTAAAATAAAAAGACTCCAAGGAGAACTCATAAATTTTACGAGAGATCGTGAAAAATTATCAAAATCATTATCTTTTCTATATACTAGTATTATTTTATTTTATTTGGTACAGAGACTTTCTTGTATTAGGCCATCACACTCTCAAAATTGGAGAGCCTCGCTGCCCTACTTCGGCCAGACTATGTATTCTTAACTGAGCTCACGCTAGCTTTAGAGTTTGATTTGGGTGTTTCCCCATAAAACCATACCGCCGACTGTCACTTGAGAGACGTTATGCCAGCACAAGAGCTAAACACTCTCTGGCATAACATATAGTGGGACGAAAACCCGGTTGAGCTCAGGATAGAAGCTGTCACCTTTGCAAGGACGGTAGACTCTATCCATCATTGCATAATCCAACAAAGTGACAAAAGTGGGGATTAAACTTAGGTCTCTATTGGAGAACCCAACTCTCCCTACCACTAGGCCACAAGTGGTGAATTTATTTGTGTAAATTTACATGTGTTCGTATATACGTAGTGTTATATATACGATAATAATAATAACTAGTGGATTATATCCACGCTACATGACGGCAGTACCGACATTCAGTCGGTATCAGACCGATTCGTTTCATCACATGTACAACATCAGTTGAATCTTAGAAAAACATGTTACACCCGCGTTACGAGGCGGCGATACCGTTTCGTGACCTGCATAGTATCGGTTGAAACTTAAAGAAAACGTTAAACCCTCGCTACACGGCGGAGGTACTAATGTTCAGTCTGCGTTAGTTCTATTCGTACCAATGTTTTAGATATATATATATAGGACAAAGATCCGTTAGGAACCACCCTTTATTGCGAGAACCGCGAGAATCAATGTGAACACAACCAAAAATGCCTAAAAATAGCTAAAAAAACACACAAATTTTTTTTTTTAATATTTTTTATAAAAAAATCGCTACTTTTAGTAGCAAAAAAAAATTAAAAATTTTTTAAAAAAATTTTTTTTTTGCTACTAAAAGTAGCGATTTTAACATAAAAAATATTAAATTTTTTTTTAGATTTTTAGATTTTTTTTTATATTTTTTTTAGGTTTTTTGGGGATTTAGTTTTTAGCATTTTAGCTTGGGGGGGGGGGGGGGGTTAGGTTTTTGGGGGGTGGGGGAGGGGGGGTTTAGGTTTTTGGGAGGGGGGTGGGGTGGGGGGGGGGGGGTTAGGTTTTTTTTAGGTTTTTTGGGGGTTTTAGTTTTTAGCATTTAGCTTGGGGGGGTTTAGGTTTTTTTTTTTTGGGGGGGGGGGGGGGTGGGGGTTAGTTTTTTTTAGGTTTTTTAGCTATTTTAGGTTGTGTTCACATTGGTTCTCGCGGTTCTCGCATGAACCTTACCCTATATATATATATATATATATATATATATATATATATATATATATAGTGAAGAGTTCAAATGAGAAGAAAGTTTTTGTAAGAAGAAAAAAGAAGAAATTTCAAACACTAAGAATGCTTTATTTTACTTTATTTAATATAAGTATTTAATGTTACTATAAGGGTACATTGGTAAATCTACATAGGTCATTAATTTGTAATCTTCCTCTTTAATAGCTAACTACATTAAATTTTAGAGTAAACTTCCGTTTTGCACCCTGTGGTTTGGTCATTTTAACGGTTTTACCCCAAACCTTTAAAAATAGCCATTTTACTTAGGTCTCTATTAAAAATATATATAAGTAATATACATATATATATATATATATATATATATATAAGTAATAAGTTTCATCAATGGCGGAGGTAGTCCATTAATTTAGGGCTATCCCGATTTTTTTTTATTTTACCGTGCAATCATACAATAAAAAACGATAATTAATAAAGTAAAACAAATATCTAATAGATTTGTTCTCTTCTTTTTTTATAGCTTGAAATCGTTCAATCATATCGTCGTCATTTACTTTGTCAAAAGTTTCTTTTTCGACCGCACAAACCAAAGAATTGTTCAAATATTCCGGAGCCATTCGGTTGCGCAAACCTATCTTGACAAGCTTCAATTTAGAAAAGCATCTTTCAACGGTTCACTACTAGAAAATCTGAAATTTCTTACACCAGTTTTCGTAGGAAATGCGTTACAAAACAGGCTTTCCCACACATTTGTGACAAATACATGATGTAGGAAAATGCCTCGTAGGAAACATGTTTCCAACGCATTTCCTACGCAATTTCCTACCCATTTCCTACAAAATTGTCGTGTCACAAACTGCTACAGATCTCCTACAACAATTCATAGTTATTTTTAATATATTATTTATGATAAATATTAATTATTATATTTTCGGAATTTTTTTAGCTACACATTTCCGACAAAAAAAAAATTAAAAATTTTCATTCAGCATTATTGGTGACAAATTTCTGACAGAAAAATAAAAATAGTTGTTACAAATTTCCGACATAAATATAAAAATAGTTGTTACAAATTTCCGACAAAAGCATTATTCGTGACAAATTTCCGACAGAAAAATTTTTAGAAACTACAGGGACTACTTTTGTAAAAACTGAAACTTCAGGGACCAAAGTGTAAATATTTCAAAAATATGTCAAAAAGGGGGTTCTTCCTTAAAGAACTGGCCCTTTGCAAGGATCAAACTCCTGACCTATCGTTTAGAACCGCAACGCCTTAACCAGTTTATCCTCCTACTAGGAGCTGTTAGAATATGAAACTTAATTCCTTTTATACACTAACTAGATTTAAACTGTTTGTCAGAAATGTGTCACAGGTTGTGACACAATTCTGACGGAACGATTAAATCAACTAAAAAATAAATTGTTTGTCGGAAATGTGTCACAAGTTGTGACATAATTCTGACGGAACGATTAAATCAGCTAAAAAATAAATATTTTGTCACAAATGTGTAGGAAATATAATAATTTTTAATTATTATACTAATTTTACTATTATATATAAATATAGAAGTGTATATCCTTGTATTTATTTTTAATAAAATTAAGTAATATGACTTAGTTGTCGGAAATGTGTCACAGGTTGTGACACAATTCTGACGGAACGATTAAATCAACTAAAAAATAAACTGTTTGTCGGAAATGTGTCACAAGTTGTGACACAATTCTGACGGAACGATTAAATCAGCTAAAAAATAAATATTTTGTCACAAATGTGTAGGAAATATAATAATTTTTAATTATTATACTAATTTTACTATTATATATAAATATAGAAGTGTATATCCTTGTATTTATTTTTAATAAAATTAAGTAATATGACTTAGTTGTCGGAAATGTGTCACAGGTTGTGACACAATTCTGACGGAACGATTAAATCAACTAAAAAATAAAATGTTTGTCGGAAATGTGTCACAAGTTGTGACACAATTCTGACGGAACGATTAAATCAGCTAAAAAATAAATATTTTGTCACAAATGTGTAGGAAATATAATAATTTTTAATTATTATACTAATTTTACTATTATAAATAAATATAGAAGTGTATATCCTTGTATTTATTTTTAATAAAATTAAGTAATATGACTTAGTTGTCGGAAATGTGTCGCAACTTGTGACGCAGTTCCGACGGAATGTTTAATTAAACTAAAGAATAAATATTTTGTCACAAACTTGTAGGAAATGATTTAATAATCAACCTTTTGTAGATTATTTCTAACAGATCTGTGACGCAACTATCAATTAATTAGGTTTTTTTTATTTTCTGTCATTGTTGCGTCAAAAAATTGACATAGAATTTTGGAAAAAAAAATCGTAGGAAATTTGTCACAAATGTGTTTGAATCTGTGACAAAAATAATTGTGTAGGAAATTTCCGTAGGAAATTATGCACTTTTCTAGTAGTGGTTGCGATTGCAACAGGTAAAACCAAAGCTAAATTCACTACCCGATAAACCAAAAGACAAGAACTATGTGTTCCGGTTTCCGCCATAAGACGAGTAAGATCACTTATTCAATTATAATATTGTTTTGTGTTTTGAGCTAAGTTTACCAATTATATTTAGGGTCTCCTTTCAATTCTAATAGTGTTAATTTTGGGCTTATTTTATCAATCGGACTTAATTATTCTACAAGTTTTCGAGTAGTAAAATGTTTGGGCTTATAAAAAAGGGATTTTAGTAATATCAAGTATCCTATTTTTTTTAATTATGGGTATCCTCGTATTTTTTTAAGGGTATCCTTTGTATAAATCCGAAAAAATACACTACGGATACAAGGTTGAGCCGTAACCCATGCTACGGCTCCTAACACTATGGTTTCGCCCCTGGGTTTCATTTTTACCTGCATTAATCCTTTGATGACTTCATCCTTGTAATATTCAGGTTCTGTTTCTTGCAACTTCAATAAAACTTCAATCAAGTTCTTTTGTTCCATCTCCTTGATGGTCGCCTCTGTACAACCATCCTCTGTCGTGAGAACTGCTAGTTTCTTTCTATTTCTATGCTCTTCTAACAAACCTTGCATAAACCCATCTCTTTTTCCCCTCAACGCCACCATCCTCTTCTCCAACTCCCTCCCTCCCAGCCACTTCCACCATGGCAAATAATCCGACACATTCGTGGTCTCCATTACCACAAACGTCTCCATTACAATCTCCTTAAACCGCCGAGCAGCCTCCACATCCACCTCCTGATCACCATAATACCTCTTTCCCGCAATCATCATCATCATTACATTCAACATCAACTCAAAAAACATTGACTTCATCTCCACCATCTCATCGGTCACCACTTTACGATACACCTTCTTAGCCAACAACCTCACCTCCTCGGCACGAATAGAATTTAGGGTTTGTAACCTATGAGCCGATAAGAGCTCAAGCGAGGCGATACGACGTAAGTTACGCCAATGATCACCATAGCTTGACCAAAAAAGGGTGGTGTAGCCATACCCAAGGTGTTTCCCGGCAAGCAAATGAGGACGGTTGGCAAAAGTAACGTCGTTGGTTGTAAGGCATTCCTCCACCGCCTCAGGAGATGAAACCAACAACACCCGGCGGGTTCCAAACCGGAGCATGAGCATGGGACCATGACGGTTTGATAGTTTACCTAAGGCTCGGTAGAGAGCAGTGGCGGAGCTTGACCAAAAGTTTCGAGGGGGCGTAAAATGATGGGACCCAATTTGTTTTTCCTATCGTTATATTTCGGGTCGGGTTGGCTATTGATTCGGGTCAGGTCAAATAATAATAGTTTCAAATAAAACAAAAAAAAATTCATTCATTCAAATGACCCATTCTTACACATAAAAACTTGCGATTAAGTTTATTGTATGGTGTGTAATCTAGAGTTAAACAAATAAGAGTTAAAATATATTTACAAAACTACCCATCACTTATATACAAAGTGGTAACAAACTTTACTTTAATTTATATATTGTATAAATATTTAGGAAAAATAATTGGGGGGGGGGGGGGGGGGGGCAATCCTATATAAATTTTAAAATTTTCGGACGAAAAATCAGAACCTATACACTTCTAACCGAAACATTGGGGTGGGCGGGTGCACCCCCGGGAACCAATTAACCTTCGCCACTGGTAGAGAGGGCTTTTCACCAAGTAAAGATGACCTATTATGGGTATGCATGGGAACAGTGGCGCAGCATGTAAGGGGGGGGGGGACGTCCGCCCCCCGGGATTTTTCGCTCAGTAGTGTTATATATGTAGTTTTCGTATAGAAATTTGTGGGTATATACGTTTTCACCCCCCCGGTTCTATAGAAATTTTTGGGTATTCTATAGAAATTTTTGGGTATATATGTTTTCACCCCCCGCCCGAAAAATCCAAGCTTCGCCACTGCATGGGAATGGAGTTGGTGGTAAATTTTTATTGTTTACAAAAGCAAATTTGGTAATCCATATAATGGTAACGATAGAGAGGATCACATAAAATGCCTCCATAGTCTACAGTCTAGTTTGAGGTTTTCTTGTATAGATTTGTTACAAAGATAACAACGTATTTATAATGTAGAAAAGTAACGCGTGCTGCTTGCCTACTAGCCATCTTTAGAATATAAAGTCAAAAGTCATTAAGTGTTCACCAATCACCATACTTCTTCTCATTACTTTTTTTATGTTAGTGGTAGTGCTGAAGAAGTAATTATTAAGTATTTAAAGAACGGATTAGGATCAAATACAAAGGATCCTAATTGTAAGAAGTGTAAGAAAGATTTATAAAGTGACAAGTGTCCAATAACCTAAAAAGACCCACTACAAAAAAAAAAAAAAAAAAACCCTTAAACATCCACCACCACCAAAAACCCAAGCCCCCACACCCCACCCCCATCACCCACCCAAAAAAAAAAATTTTTTTTTTTTTTTTTGCCAAGGGGGTGGGGGTGGGGGTTTAGGTTTTTGGGTGGTGGTGGTGGTGGGGGTGGGGGTGGGTGTTTAGTTTTTTTTAGATTTGTTTTTAGGTTTTTTTTTGGGGGGGGGGGGGGTGGTTAGGTTTTTGGGGGTTTTTTTGTTTTTCTTTGCCGCGGAGGGGGTGGTTAGGTTTTTTTTTTGTCACTCTATAAATCCTTGTTACAATTCTTATAATTAGAAGCATTTGTAGAATAACTTGACCCTTAAAGAACATATATAAGTTGAGACTTGAGAGATTAGATAGGTACTTTTGTCAATTAACACAATAAAAGTAAAATATAAAAAAAGAGATCGACCTAGTATTATTACGCAACTCTGGTTTATATATGAGTTGTGATAATCACTTCTTTCTGTGTAAGATGTCAAGGCGAGCATATGCTAATTTAATTGGTAGACTTGAAAACACTTCAAACCTTTTTAAGCTTAATTAAATACTATTAGAAACTGGTGTATTAGCGGTGACGCCTTTGATGTCGTGCTAATACAGGTGATCTGGAACGCGGCCTTTTGATTAATCCTAATCATTGATTATGTGTTACATCCAACGAACAACCTTTTATTGTCCGTTCAAAACCCTATAATTATTAGGGGCAATAGCGACTAAGAAATATATTAGCGGCGAAACTATTGATCATTAGTAGTGACATGCGTCGCCGCTAAAACTTCGATTCTTTGTAGGGTCAAGGTATGTGAATCCCATTGTTTAATTTAAACTTGTAGGGCCAATTGGATTTTAACACCTTTAACTTTGAAGAGTTGGCCGATAACACCCGCAACTAACACTTTGATCTGTGACACCCCAAACTTTTAATTTCGTTTGTCATTTCACCACTCAGTTAAAAAATCAGTAACTGAGTTAGTTTTCAATCCTAGGTGGCATCCTACGTGTCTTGTTTTTGATGAGGTGTCGTTATGAGGTGGAAAAATATAAAAATGTGTAGATCATCAGTGAAGATTCTGTCTCCCCATATAAACCTCTAAATCAACCAACATTTACACATGAGGATCTGAATTTCACTAGAAGAAAAACCAAATTCAAAGGCCAACCGTGTGTGCATTTCAAAATCAAAGATGGAAACTATGAAAATGTGCTTTTTGATGACAACCGTGTGTCCACTCCTTCAAACGACGGTAACTTCTTCATCTTTCTAGATCTGTCATTAACCAACCAATTGCACAAATCTGATTGAATTCATTTCGACTTAATAACTTTTGTACGTTCTGATTGAATAGCTAGGGGTTTCTTAGAGTGAAATTGATGATTGATTTTGGGGTTTTTTGTGATTTATAGGAGCAGCGATTGATGGAGCCACGGTAACTTCCGCCGTCACCGCCGTAGACTCCGCCGTGGTGTTCAATGTCTCTTCCGCCATGAGCAACAAGAATCAGAATCTGTTTCACCGCCGATCTCACTTTCTGAGAAAACCTAATTATCTTCTTCGCATTGTCAATGGATATTCCGACGGAATCTTCCGCATCCGTTCGTTCTGGTAACTGCTCCATCGTCGGAATCCTCAACGCGTCAAGCCGGAGATGTTCGCCGTACGAAATATTCACCCTCTCCCTCAGCTTCTCACCGACCGGAAATGATAACAGCTCCCGCAGGCTCATTGCCGACGGCTGATTCCGCTGAAAAAACCGACCGAATCTGATCCACCGTATCCGCCATAATCGGCGCACAAATTAGGGTTGAGTTCCTCCTAATCCCGTCACTTTCTCCACATCAGGTGTCACCTAACCACTAATTTGATTTGATTTTGTGTATTGATAAGGGGCCTTTTCTTAATTCAGGTTTTGATGATGATGATGTTCGAATCTGGGCCTCTGATGAAGAACCGAGGAAGATGATGATGATTTGATTTTGTGTGATAATCGCCGGTGATAAAATTCATTTAAAGATGATGTTTGATTTTATATTTTGAATTTGATATTTGATATACATACACAGATTTCACACATATTTTTATATATTTCCACCTCATAACGACACCTCATCAAAAACAAGACACGTAGGATGCCACCTAGGATTGAAAACTAACTCAGTTACTGATTTTTTAACTGAGTGGTGAAATGACAAACGAAATTAAAAGTTTGGGGTGTCACAGATCAAAGTGTTAGTTGCGGGTGTTATCGGCCAACTCTTCAAAGTTAAAGGTGTTAAAATCCAATTGGCCTAATTATTAGGGGCAATAGCGACTAAGAAATATATTAGCGGCGAAACTATTGATCATTAGTAGTGACATGCGTCGCCGCTAAAACTTCGATTCTTTGTAGGGTCAAGGTATGTGAATCCCATTGTTTAATTTAAACTTGTAGAGTGAACCAGGAATTTTCCGTTAGACCCATTGTTTAATTTAAACTTGTATAGTGAACTAGGAAAAATATACATACGCAAAAGATCAAATATCAACAATAGGCCAGCTAATACGACCGTGAATCGTCCACCATCTTTTTGCTTAAATGACAACAATAAGACCACAGTCGATGTCTCAACCAGGCTGTACAATAACCATACAATAACTTCAAGGAGAATGATTGTCAAAAAAAAAAAAAAAAAAAAAAAACAACAACAGTGATGTTCACAGTTGATGTCATGGTTTGATTGTGAATCGACCATAATACCCTTTGAAGAACTCTTTATCTTTAAGATCCAAGTCAAATGAACAGTTCAAAAACACTTCAACAATGACTAAACTACAAACATGATACATTATCAAGTTGAAGAAAAGATGAAGATAATAGCCGGTTATGAACGTGTTTTTATAAGAACATATTAATGTGAGTACGTATTTATAAATAAACTACTATTTTTTATAGACCAAGTTTTATAAATTAGTTAACTCAAAATACGAAAGGATTCTTCCTTTATAGAAAGTTTTTTAAACTAAAATCTAGTCAAATAATGTGGATTTAGAATACTGGGAAGTGGTCACCTAACTAAAAATGAAGCAAACTCTTTCCTCCTTGGCATGGAAAATGCTTGCCCATTCCCGCATGGGAAAATTATTAGGGTAAATTACATTCTTCGTCATTTATGTTGGTACCGGTTTACAACGGATAGTCTTTAACTTCAATAAGTACGATCACAATCCTTTATTTACAAAACTAATTACACCTTTCGTCCTTTAGTAATAACATGTTAAAATTTTAAGTTAAATCTTGTTACGTGACTTGCACATGAAGATAGATAAGTAATTTTATTTGTTTATTTAAAAAGTAAAAAAAGTTATACCAACCCCACTACACCCACCTTTTGTCTTTTTTGGGCTACACTCCGGTCATCTTCTCTGGCTGGTTCAGATGTCAACCACCGTTGTATAAAAAGCCACGGTATTATTGTAAATGTCGTGAAAATAGTTGGACAGAGTGTTGCATAAAAAGTTATGGTTTTGTAAATCCCAATACGAAATTAAACCAACCATTACTACAATTGTGGCCACCAAATCCGGTTACAATATAGAAAACCCAAATCAATTTGATTACTTTCGATTTGCTTTCCTCGCCGATCAAATTACAATTTAGAAAACCCAAATAAATTTTGCAGTTCCTCTAGCATGAAACCACTCAGATTGCTGACCACCAATCCCTCAAGACCAATCCTTTTCACCCACCCAAATCTGGTTCAAATGTTAACCGCTTCTAAGGAGAGGAGAGGGTGGGTGAAACCAGAAGATCTAAACCAAAAGAGATAGAGAGTTGGGGATCTGGATGGAGGCAGAGGTAGTGGTGTGGTGTGGTGTGGCGGATCTAGTGGTAGTGATGGTATAGGTCGGCTGGATTCGGTGGCGGTGGGTTTGTGGTGGCCGGATCCGGTGGTGGCGGAGCTCGATTCAGTGGGGGATAGTTCAGAGGAAGAAGATGACCGGTGGATTTATGTGAACCATATATAATTTTTTGTACTTTTTTAAATAAACGAGTAAAATTACTGATCTACCCTCATGTGCAAGTCACATGACCAGACTTAACTTAAAATTTTAACCTGGTTAGTATTAAAGGACGAAAGATGTAATGGGTTTTGCAAATAAATGTGAGTGCATAATGTCTATCACTTCCGTCAATCACGTATGGTAGCTTAAACAAATGGGTCAAGACTGGTGTTGAATAGAAGAAAGCATAAAGTGTAATTTAGTGATTAGAGTAGCTTCGGACGAAGGGGCCCTTCGTACGAAGGGAGCCATTCAATGGCTTCGTACGAAGCTAGTGCCACTATATATATGAGTGTGGGTCTTGGTCATTTGCATCTTTTGAGCAACTTTGAGGCGAAGCTCTGCTCGTTTGTTTTCACGGTTTTGTACTGTCAAAGTATCAATAGAAAACAACTTATAATTACATCTGAGTGTCCGATCCACACACACGTATTTTGGATTCCGCACATTATACGTGTTCATACGCATTCATCGGTGAAGGAACCGATCCAGGATTCGAATCCACAAGTGGTATCAGAGTGGGTGATTGTTTGCACGGATTGAAAACATGAAGATTCAAGCAACTTCGTTAGATTCAGAGACAAATCTCTTCATCTTCTTCTACTCATCTTTTACACTTTCTTTTTGAACTTAAAATTTAGATCTACAATGTTTCCACGGTTAAAATTGGCTAAATTATGGATATGTTGTATGAAAAACGTTTTTGAATAATCCTACAAAGTTTCAGATCAAAATTCGAACAAAATCATAATCAAATAAGTGAAAAACTATGAAAAACGTGACTTGGTTCTTCGCAGGTTAGCTTCGTACGAACCCACGCATTTGTACGAACTCAGATTAAAGTTACAAACCCACATTTTACGCCTTCGTACGAACGCACTTTAACAGCTTCGTACGAACCCATTCAAAAGTTGTGACTTCGTATGAACCCAGCTATTCCGTTCGTACGAACCGAGATTGTATTGTTTGTTATTCAAGTTTGATCAAGTGTTTGTTTGATTGTTTCGCAGAAATCATGGCTGAAGAATTTTACAACATGTTTTCTAACACATTCACATCTGAAGAAACCCCGGTTACAACAAAAACTGTTTCCAGTGCTATTTCCGAGAGTTTGAAATATGATAGTGTGTACGGAAATCATCAACGACCACCACAATTAATGAACATAGAAGATTATCATTGGTGGAGCACGAGATTTGAAAACTGGGTGAAGGCTTATGCCTATGAGAGTTGGATTATGATGACTTTCAGATACAAAAAACCTGTAAACGATCAAAATGTATTACTTTCAATTCCACAATTTTCAGAGATTGATAAAACTAACCACTCTAATGAACTAAAAATGGTAACATTATTGCAACAATCGGTTAGAGAGGATATCTTATTTTTACTTCAACATGGTGAAACATCCAAGTCGATGTGGGAAGCATTGAAGCTAAAATCTGAAGGCAGTAAAGACATCAAGTAGAACAAAATCTTACTGCTGAAAAAGGAGTTTGATCTATTCGGATGCATGAATGGTGAAACTGTTCGACAAATGATAGAAAGATTTTATCACTTGAAGATCGAGCTGGAGAGGTTTGGAATTATGAAGGACAGGGAGGATATTATTGATAAACTGGTTGAGGCGTTACCGCATGTTGAAGACTGGAAAACGTTTGTGATTGTGTTGAAGAATGATGCAAAATTTGATGAGATTACGTTGGATGGTTTGATTGAAAAACTCGAAGGTCATGATTTAGAGTTGCAGAAATAAAACAAAATGACCAGTTCGAGCTATCAGCAGAATGTTGATTTGTATTACCGACGAAGATGCTGCTGAACAATCAGTCACCAAAGATTGGTACAGCTTTTAGTACAATGCTGCTGATTCATCAAAAAGCAAATTTCCAAGTTATGATTCAGGATATCATTCATATTGTTGGATCGTCGTATGACCCGAATGAGTCAATCAGAAGAGTTTACAATCAGAATCAAAGGCGGAATCAATGATTCTAACTTGATACAGCTTGATTTTCCCTAATTATCTTCTTATTAATGATTTCAAAGCTTTACAGATCGTTTGACAAATTGGCAGCACCTCGGCTCTGAAATCTCGAACGTTACAAATGAATCAACTGCTCAGGTATTTATAGGGGTGGTGATTTCGTACGAAATAGCAAAGGCCTATTTCGTGCGAAATACCTGTGTGTTGTTTCGTACGAAATAGCCCTTGCTATTTCGTTCGAAATACCCCTCTGACATCCAAAACCTAATTTCTAACATGCTGAGCACTGGTTAATCCTAAAAGTGAAAAGTGCAAAAGATTTTTATCAATAAAAAAGATGGTGGGATAGATGTGGGTCAAAATCACCCAAGGCTGGTCATGCTTGGGTGACAGGATTTTCAAACTAAAAGTCTGACTTGCCGGAGCTCCCAGGTTGGTAATTGTGGAGCAGGAATCGGCATTTTTCTTGAGAAATTCACGAAAGTGATATTTCGACCTACAAGTGGTAGTTTTTCTTGAAAATTGTTATATTTCGTATTTACAAGTGGTTTGGTTGATAAGTGAACCTACAAGTGGTTAAAGAAGGTTTTCACTTACAAGTGGTTGATCAAGGTCATTAAGTTGAACTTGAGTTAACTTTCATACAAAATGATTGGAAAACAAAGTGATTACAAGTAAAATCAACAAAACTTATTTTCCAGAAAAACCATTTTTGATTAAAACAAACTTAAGTGTTTTGAAATCTTTATGGGAAAATAATTGTTGTCAGGGGGAGTTCTGATTGTTTATGCTAAGTGGATGGCGAATTGAAGCTTGAAAATCAGTTGTCACTTTATTTGTACAGTTTGTTTTGAAATTTTCTTTAAATGATTTTGAATTTTAGGGGGAGTAAGAAATTTCAGAAAATCCAAAAACATTAGAAAATTTGAAAAAGTTAAAAACATGATAAAATCAAAAATGAGTTTTGTTGTGAAAAAGAGGAAATGGTAGTATATCAGTGGACTATCACAGCATGCTAAAGAATTGGAAAATCAAATGTGATAAACGGTCTCACTGATGATATGCCAGTAGGTTTTTGCACATTTAGTAGATTGTGTTCGAGTTATAAACCTAAATTTCATACTTACTTATTTCGTGGGGAACATCTTTCGGATATATGGGTAACCCCCGAAATCTTGTTTGAAAGATCCCTCTTTCTGAGATACTAGGTCTTTATGCTCAGTGATATCTGGGGTATTATCCCGGGACTTCTGATTTTACGAAAGCAATGGCCTAGTCCCCGTATAATACTTTTCGATTGCTTGAAATATAGCACCACCCTCAGCATAAAAAATGATGAAACATTGAAAAATGCTAATCATGTGCTGTTGAAGAAAAGATTCTCTAAATGGAACACACCTAAAGTCGAAGCCATCATCTCTCTGATTTTGCGGAAGCAATAGCCTGAGCTTTCATGGCCCTCGCATTTAACCCTTTACAGATATCATCTAGGTATACTCACCTGTAAGACTGAATATTGGGATTTGGATACGGGAGTATATTCTGAGGTGGGACACGCAAATAAGTTTAAGTCTCTAAAACATTAATCTCGTATCTCGAAACAGTTGAACTTTGTGTGAAAATTTAAGTGGATCAGTATACTGACAATCTATGTGAATTGTTTAGAACTTAAAATGTTTAAAGCTTAACGGTGTTGGTGATGTGTCTCAAAAACTGATATGATCCTCTTACACAAACTCGCAAAAATATTGTCTATAAATATTTCTTTGCTGTTATTCAAAATCCAAAAAGATTTTCGGTGTGTTTTAGCATAAAATTTTGAAAATTCAAAAAGATTTTCGACAACTGATGATGAAAAGCAGATTTTCAAAATTCCAAGTGCTAAACATGACGAACTGGTTTGGGAGAGTGTTGAAAGAAAAATGTTTTGTCTACAGGTGGTCATCAGAATTTTTAACTGATTAAATCAATTGTGAGTTTGTTTCTACAAGTGGTAAGCAGGGATTCTAAATTTGTTATATCTTATCTATTGTGAAATTTTTATTTGAGGTAGAGGTTTGTGCAGGACTCAGTGATTAAACCTGAGCAGAAGGTGAATCAGATTTTCGATCCCGGAACAATTTAAGGGGGAGTCTGCTAGTAGATCAACATACTAAGGGGAGGAGAGTTGATGATGCTGACAAGCTTACATAATCAAGAGATCTGATCAAGAAAGGATAGAGTCAATTTGAGATTCTGGGCAAGAGAAAGAAGATTATGGATGCTTACACTGTTAGATACGTTGGAAGATTAAGAAGACTGATAAAGACTGAAGACTGTGAAGACTCAACATCGAAGACTTCGTCAACATCCAAGGGGGAGTCTATTGGTGCATATGTCTGTCGACTTCGTCTTGTATCGAGTCTTGTATTTAGTTGGATAGATCACGGCACGAAAAATGAGGAATAGTGTAGAAAGTTGATTTCGCACGAAATGACACTTGGTCATTTTGTACAAAATAGCAACTAGCTATTTCGCACGAAATGAACCCTGTTCATTCCGTGCGAAATACCCTGCCTATATATAGCTAGTGTGCCTTGTCATTTGTAAGGTTCGTGATTCCGGTACCGAAGTGCTGCCGACGTGTCTACTGATTGTAATCTGTGTCAAATCAATAAAACAAGACAATTAAGTGTGAATCAAGCTGTTACAAAGTCTAATCAATAAATTCCGATTGTTTAATTTAAACTTGTATAGTTAACTAGGAAAAATATACATAGGCAAAAGATCAAATATCAACAATAGGCCAGCTAATACGACCGTGAATCGTCCACCATCTTTTTGCTTAAATAACAACATTAAGACCACAGTCGATGTCACAACCAGGCTGTACATAACCATACAATAACTTCAAGGAGAATGATTGTCAAAAAAAAAAAAAAAACCACAGTGATGTTCACAGTTGATGTCATGGTTTGATTGTGAATCGACCATAATACCCTTTGAAGAACTCTTTATCTTTAAGATCCAAGTCAAATGAATAGTTCAAAATCACTTCAACAATGACTAAACTACAAACATGATACATTATCAAGTTGAAGAAAAGATGAAGATAATAACCGGTTATGAACGTGTTTTTATAAGAACATATTAATCTGAGTACGTATTTATAGATAAACTACTATTTTTTATAGACCAAGTTTTATAAATTAGTTAACTCAAAATACGAAAGCATTCTTCCTTTATAGAAAGTTTTTTAAACTAAAATCTAGTCAAATAATGTGGATTTAGAATACTGGGAAGTGGTCACCTAACTAAAAATGAAGCAAACTCTTTCCTCCTTGGCATGGAAAATGCTTGCCCATTCCCGCATGGGAAAATTATTAGGGTAAATTACATTCTTCGTCATTTATGTTGGTACCGGTTTACAACGGATAGTCTTTAACTTCAATAAGTACGATCACAATCCTTTATTTACAAAACTAATTACACCTTTCGTCCTTTAGTAATAACATGTTAAAATTTTAAGTTAAATCTTGTTATGTGACTTGCACATGAAGATAGATAAGTAATTTTATTTGTTTATTTAAAAAGTAAAAAAAGTTATACCAACCCCACTACACCCACCTTTTGTCTTTTTTGGGCTACACTCCAGTCATCTTCTCTGGCTGGTTCAGATGTCAACCACCGTTGTATAAAAAGCCACGGTATTATTGTAAATGTTGTGAAAATAGTTGGACAGAGTGTTGCATAAAAAGTTATGGTTTTGTAAATCCCAATACGAAATTAAACCAACCATTACTACAATTGTAGCCACCAAATCCGGTTACAATATAGAAAACCCAAATCAATTTGATTACTTTCGATTTGCTTTCCTCGCCGATCAAATTACAATTTAGAAAACCCAAATAAATTTTGCAGTTCCTCTAGCATGAAACCACTCAGATTGCTGACCACCAATCCCTCTAGACCAATCCTTTTCACCCAACCAAATCTGGTTCAAATGTTAACCGCTTCTAAGGAGAGGAGAGGGTGGGTGAAACCAGAAGATCTAAACCAAAAGAGATAGAGAGTTGGGGATCTGGATGGAGGCGGAGGTAGTGGTGTGGTGTGGCGGATCTAGTGGTAGTGATGGTATAGGTCGGCTGGATTCGGTGGCGGTGGGTTTGTGGTGGCCGGATCCGGTGGTGGCGGAGCTCGATTCAGTGGGGGATAGTTTAGAGGAAGAAGATGACCGGTGGATTTATGTGAACCATATATAATTTTTTGTACTTTTTTAAATAAACGAGTAAAATTACTGATCTACCCTCATGTGCAAGTCACATGACCAGATTTAACTTAAAATTTTAACCTGGTTAGTATTAAAGGACGAAAGGTGTAATGTGTTTTGCAAATAAATGTGAGTGCATAATGTCTATCACTTCCGTCAATCACGTATGGTAGCTTAAACAAATGGGTCAAGACTGGTGTTGAACAGAAGAAAGCATAAAGTGTAATTTAGTGATTAGAGTAGCTTCGGACGAAGGGGCCCTTCGTACGAAGGGAGCCATTCAATGGCTTCGTACGAAGCTAGTGCCACTATATATATGAGTGTGGGTCGTGGTCATTTGCATCTTTTGAGCAACTTTGAGGCGAAGCTCTGCTCGTTTGTTTTCACGGTTTTGTACTGTCAAAGTATTAATAGAAACAACTTATAATTACATCTGAGTGTCCGATCCACACACATGTATTTTGGATTCCGCACATTATACGTGTTCATACGCATTCATCGGTGAAGGAACCGATCCAGGATTCGAATCCACAAGTGGTATCAGAGTGGGTGATTGTTTGCACGGATTGAAAACATGAAGATTCAAGCAACTTCGTTAGATTCAGAGACAAATCTCTTCATCTTCTTCTACTCATCTTTTACACTTTCTTTTTGAACTTAAAATTTAGATCTACAATGTTTCCACGGTTAAAATTGGCTAAATTATGGATATGTTGTATGAAAAACGTTTTTGAACAATCCTACAAAGTTTCAGATCAAAATTCGAACAAAATCATAATCAAATCAGTGAAAAACTATGAAAAACGTGACTTGGTTCTTCGCAGGTTAGCTTCGTACGAACCCACGCATTTGTACGAACTCAGATTAAAGTTACAAACCCACATTTTACGCCTTCGTACGAACGCACTTTAACAGCTTCGTACGAACCCATTCAAAAGTTGTGACTTCTCAGATTCTAGCTTCGTATGAACCCAGCTATTCCGTTCGTACGAACCGAGATTATATTGTTTGTTATTCAAGTTTGATCAAGTGTTTGTTTGATTGTTTTGCAGAAATCATGGCTGAAGAATTTTACAACATGTTTTCTAACACATTCACATCTGAAGAAACCCCGGTTACAACAAAAACTGTTTCCAGTGCTATTTCCGAGAGTTTGAAATATGATAGTGTGTATGGAAATCATCAACGACCACCACAACTAATGAACATAGAAGATTATCATTGGTGGAGCACGAGATTTGAAAACTGGGTGAAGGCTTATGCCTATGAGAGTTGGATTATGATGACTTTCAGATACAAAAAACCTGTGAACGATCAAAATGTATTACTTTCAATTCCACAATTTTCAGAGATTGATAAAACTAACCACTCTAATGAACTAAAAATGGTAACATTATTGCAACAATCGGTTAGAGAGGATATCTTGTTTTTACTTCAACATGGTGAAACATCCAAGTCGATGTGGGAAGCATTGAAGCTAAAAGCTGAAGGCGGTAAAGACATCAAGTAGAACAAAATCTTACTGCTGAAAAAAGAGTTTGATCTATTCGGATGCATGAATGGTGAAACTGTTCGACAAATGATAGAAAGATTCTATCACTTGAAGATCGAGCTGGAGAGGTTTGGAATTATGAAGGACAGGGAGGATATTATTGATAAACTGGTTGAGGCGTTACCGCATGTTGAAGACTGGAAAACGTTTGTGATTGTGTTGAAGAATGATGCAAAATTTGATGAGATTACGTTGGATGGTTTGATTGAAAAACTCGAAGGTCATGATTTAGAGTTGCAGAAATAAAACAAAATGACCAGTTCGAGCTATCAGCAGAATGTTGATTTGTATTACCGACGAAGATGCTGCTGAACAATCAGTCACCAAAGATTGGTACAGCTTTTAGTACAATGCTGCTGATTCATCAAAAAGCAAATTTCCAAGTTATGATTCAGGATATCATTCATATTGTTGGATCGTCGTATGACCCGAATGAGTCAATCAGAAGAGTTTACAATCAGAATCAAAGGCGGAATCAATGATTCTAACTTGATACAGCTTTATTTTCCCTAATTATCTTCTTATTAATGATTTCAAAGCTTTACAGATCGTTTGACAAATTGGCAGCACCACGGCTCTGAAATCTCGAACGTTACAAATGAATCAACTGCTCAGGTATTTATAGGGGTGGTGATTTCGTACGAAATAGCAAAGGCCTATTTCGTGCGAAATACCTGTGTGTTGTTTCGTACGAAATAGCCCTTGCTATTTCGTTCGAAATACCCCTCTGACATCCAAAACCTAATTTCTAACATGCTGAGCACTGGTTAATCCTAAAAGTGAAAAGTGCAAAAGATTTTTATCAATAAAAAAGATGGTGGGATAGATGTGAGTCAAAATCACCCAAGGCTGGTCATGCTTGGGTGACAGGATTTTCAAACTAAAAGTCTGACTTGCCGGAGCTCCCAGGTTGGTAATTGTGGAGCAGGAATCGGCATTTTTCTTGAGAAATTCACGAAAGTGATATTTCGACCTACAAGTGGTAGTTTTTCTTGAAAATTGTTATATTTCGTATTTACAAGTGGTTTGGTTGATAAGTGAACCTACAAGTGGTTAAAGAAGGTTTTCACTTACAAGTGGTTGATCAAGGTCATTAAGTTGAACTTGAGTTAACTTTCATACAAAATGATTGGAAAACAAAGTGATGATAACCCCGTGTTTACAAGTAAAATCAACAAAACTTATTTTCCAGAAAAACCATTTTTGATTAAAACAAACTTAAGTGTTTTGAAATCTTTATGGGAAAATAATTGTTGTCAGGGGGAGTTCTGATTGTTTATGCTAAGTGGATGGCGAATTGAAGCTTGAAAATCAGTTGTCACTTTATTTGTACAGTTTTTTTTCAAATTTTCTTTAAATGATTTTGAATTTTAGGGGGAGTAAGAAATTTCAGAAAATCCAAAAACATTAGAAAATTTGAAAAAGTTAAAAACATGATAAAATAAAAAATGAGTTTTGTTGTGAAAAAGAGGAAATGGTAGTACATCAGTGGACTATCACAGCATGCTAAAGAATTGGAAAATCAAATGTGATAAACGGTCTCACTGATGATATGCCAGTAGGTTTTTGCACATTTAGTAGATTGTGTTCGAGTTATAAACCTAAATTTCATACTTACTTATTTCGTGGGGAACATCTTTCGGATATATGGGTAACCCCCGAAATCTTGTTTGAAAGATCCCTCTTTCTGAGATACTAGGTCTTTATGCTCAGTGATATCTGGGGTATTATCCCGGGACTTCTGATTTTACGGAAGCAATGGCCTAGTCCCCGTATAATACTTTTCGATTGCTTGAAATATAGCACCACCCTCAGCATAAAAAGTGATGAAACATTGAAAAATGCTAATCATGTGCTGTTGAAGAAAAGATTCTCTAAAGGGAACACACCTAAAGTCGAATCCATCATCTCTCTGATTTTGCGGAAGCAATAGCCTGAGCTCTCATGGCCCTCGCATTTAACCCTTTACAAATATCATCTAGGTATACTCACCTGTAAGACTGAATATTGGGATCTGGATACGGGAATATATTCTGAGGTGGGACACGCAAATAAGTTTAAGTCTCTAAAACATTAATCTCGTATCTCGAAACAGTTGAACTTTGTGTGAAAATTTAAGTGGATCAGTATACTGACAATCTATGTGAATTGTTTAGAACTTAAAATGTTTAAAGCTTAACGGTGTTGGTGATGTGTCTCAAAAACTGATATGATCCTCTTACACAAACTCGCAAAAATATTGTCTGTAAATATTTCTTTGCTGTTATTCAAAATCCAAAAAGATTTTCGGTGTGTTTTAGCATAAAATTTTGAAAATTCAAAAAGATTTTTGACAACTGATGATGAAAAGCAGATTTTCAAAATTCCAAGTGCTAAACATGACGAACTGGTTTGGGAGAGTGTTGAAAGAAAAATGTTTTGTCTACAGCTGGTCATCAGAATTTTTAACTGATTAAATCAATTGTGAGTTTGTTTCTACAAGTGGTAAGCAGGGATTCTAAATTTGTTATATCTTATCTATTGTGAAATTTATATTTGAGGTAGAGGTTTGTGCAGGACTCAGTGTTTAAACCTGAGCAGAAGGTGAATCAGATTTTCGATCCCGGAACAATTTAAGGGGGAGTCTGCTAGTAGATCAACATACTAAGGGGAGAAGAGTTGATGATGCTGACAAGCTTACAGAATCAAGAGATCTGATCAAGAAAGGATAGAGTATGTTTGAGATTCTGGGCAAGAGAAAGAAGATTATGGATGCTTACACTGTTAGATACGTTGGAAGATTAAGAAGACTGATAAAGACTTAAGACTGTGAAGACTCGACATCGAATACTTCGTCAACATCCAAGGGGGAGTCTGTTGGTGCATATGTCTGTCGACTTCGTCTTGTATCGAGTCTTGTATTTAGTTGGATAGATCAGGGCACGAAAAACGAGGAATAGTGTAGAAAGTTGATTTCGCACGAAATGACACTTGGTCATTTCGTACAAAATAGCCACTAGCTATTTCGCACGAAATGAACCCTGGTCATTCCGTGCGAAATACCCTGCCTATATATAGCTAGAGTGCCTTGTCATTTGTAAGGTTCGTGATTCCAGTACCGAAGTGCTGCCGACGTGTCTACTGATTGTAATCTGTGTCAAATCAATAAAACAAGACAATTAAGTGTGAATCAAGCTGTTACAAAGTCTAATCAATAAATTCCGATTGTTTAATTTAAACTTGTATAGTGAACTAGGAAAAATATACATAGGCAAAAGATCAAATATCAACAATAGGCCAGCTAATACGACCGTGAATCGTCCACCATCTTTTTGCTTAAATAACAACAATAAGACCACAGTCGATGTCACAACCAGACTGTACAATAACCATACAATAACTTCAAGGAAAATGATTGTCAAAAAAAAAAAAAAAACAGTGATGTTCACAGTTGATGTCATGGTTTGATTGTGAATCGACCATAATACCCTTTGAAGAACTCTTTATCTTTAAGATCCAAGTCAAATGAACAGTTCAAAATCACTTCAACAATGACTAAACTACAAACATGATACATTATTAAGTTGAAGAAAAGATGAAGATAATAACCGGTTATGAACGTGTTTTTATAAGAACATATTAATCTGAGTACGTATTTATAAATAAACTACTATTTTTTATAGACCAAGTTTTATAAATTAGTTAACTCAAAATACGAAAGGATTCTTCCTTTATAGAAAGATTTTTAAACTAAAATCTAGTCAAATAATGTGGATTTAGAATACTGGGAAGTGGTCACCAAACTTAAAATGAAGCAAACTCTTTCCTCCTTGGCATGGAAAATGCTTGCCCATTCCCGCATGGGAAAATTATTAGGGTAAATTACATTCTTCGTCATTTATGTTGGTACCGGTTTACAACGGATAGTCTTTAACTTCAATAAGTACGATCACAATCCTTTATTTACAAAACTAATTACACCTTTCGTCCTTTAGTAATAACATGTTAAAATTTTAAGTTAAATCTTGTTATGTGACTTGCACATGAAGATAGATAAGTAATTTTATTTGTTTATTTAAAACGTAAAAAAGTTATACCAACCCCACTACACCCACCTTTTGTCTTTTTTGGGCTACAACTCCGGTCATCTTTTCTGGCTGGTTCAGATGTCAACCACCGTTGTATAAAAAGCCACGGTATTATTGTAAATGTCGTGAAAATAGTTGGACAGAGTGTTGCATAAAAAGTTATGGTTTTGTAAATCCCAATACGAAATTAAACCAACCATTACTACAATTGTGGCCACCAAATCCGGTTACAATATAGAAAACCCAAATCAATTTGATTACTTTCGATTTGCTTTCCTCGCCGATCAAATTACAATTTAGAAAACCAAAATAAATTTTGCAGTTCCTCTAGCATGAAACCACTCAGATTGCTGACCACCAATCCCTGAAGACCAATCCTTTTCACCCACCCAAATCTGGTTCAAATGTTAACCGCTTCTAAGGAGAGGAGAGGGTGGGTGAAACCAGAAGATCTAAACCAAAAGAGATAGAGAGTTGGGGATCTGGATGGAGGCGGAGGTGGTGGTGTGGTGTGGCGGATCTAGTGGTAGTGATGGTATAGGTCGGCTGGATTCGGTGGCGGTGGGTTTGTGGTGGCCGGATCCGGTGGTGGCGGAGCTCGATTCAGTGGGGGATAGTTGAGAGGAAGAAGATGACCAGTGGATTTATGTGAACCATATATAATTTTTTGTACTTTTTTAAATAAACGAGTAAAATTACTGATCTACCCTCATGTGCAAGTCACATGACCAGACTTAACTTATAATTTTAACCTGGTTAGTGTTAAAGGACGAAAGGTGTAATGGGTTTTGCAAATAAATGTGTGTGCATAATGTCTATCACTTCCGTCAATCACGTATGGTAGCTTAAACAAATGGGTCAAGACTGGTGTTGAACAGAAGAAAGCATAAAGTGTAATTTAGTGATTAGAGTAGCTTCGGACGAAGGGGCCCTTCGTACGAAGGGAGCCATTCAATGGCTTCATACGAAGCTAGTGCCACTATATATATGAGTGTGGTTCTTGGTCATTTGCATCTTTTGAGCAACTTTGAGGCGAAGCTCTGCTCGTTTGTTTTCACGGTTTTGTACTGTCAAAGTATCAATAGAAAACAACTTATAATTACATCTGAGTGTCCGATCCACACACACGTATTTTGGATTCCGCACATTATTCGTGTTCATACGCATTCATCGGTGAAGGAATCGATGCAGGATTCGAATCCACAAGTGGTATCAGAGTGGGTGATTGTTTGCACGGATTGAAAACATGAAGATTCAAGCAACTTCGTTAGATTCAGAGACAAATCTCTTCATCTTCTTCTACTCATCTTTTACACTTTCTTTTTGAACTTAAAATTTAGATCTACATTGTTTCCACGGTTAAAATTGGCTAAATTATGGATATGTTGTATGAAAAACGTTTTTGAAGAATCCTACAAAGTTTCAGATCAAAATTCGAACAAAATCATAATCAAATCAGTGAAAAACTATGAAAAACGTGACTTGGTTCTTCGCAGGTTAGCTTCGTACGAACCACGCATTTGTACAAACTCAGATTAAAGTTACAAACCCACATTTTACGCCTTCGTATGAACGCACTTTAACAGCTTCGTACGAACCCATTCAAAAGTTGTGACTTCTCAGATTCTAACTTCGTATGAACCCAGCTATTCCGTTCATACGAACCGAGATTGTATTGTTTGTTATTCAAGTTTGATCAAGTGTTTGTTTGATTGTTTTACAGAAATCATGGCTGAAGAATTTTACAACATGTTTTCTAACACATTCACATTTGAAGAAACCCCGGTTACAACAAAAACTGTTTCAAGTGCTATTTCCGAGAGTTTGAAATATGATAGTGTGTACGGAAATCATCAACGACCACCACAACTAATGAACATAGAAGATTATCATTGGTGGAGCACGAGATTTGAAAACTGGGTGAAGGCTTATGCCTATGAGAGTTGGATTATGATGACTTTCAGATATAAAAAACCTGTGAACGATCAAAATGTATTACTTTCAATTCCACAATTTTCAGAGATTGATAAAACTAACCACTCTAATGAACTAAAAATGGTAACATTATTGCAACAATCGGTTAGAGAGGATATCTTGTTTTTACTTCAACATGGTGAAACATCCAAGTCGATGTGGGAAGCATTGAAGCTAAAAGCTGAAGGCGGTAAAGACATCAAGTAGAACAAAATCTTACTGCTGAAAAAAGAGTTTGATCTATTCGGATGCATGAATGGTGAAACTGTTCGACAAATGATAGAAAGATTCTATCACTTGAAGATCGAGCTGGAGAGGTTTGGAATTATGAAGGACAGGGAGGATATTATTGATAAACTGGTTGAGGCGTTACCGCATGTTGAAGACTGGAAAACGTTTGTGATTGTGTTGAAGAATGATGCAAAATTTGATGAGATTACGTTGGATAGTTTGATTGAAAAACTCGAAGGTCATGATTTAGAGTTGCAGAAATAAAACAAAATGACCAGTTCGAGCTATCAGCAGAATGTTGATTTGTATTACCGACGAAGTATGCTGCTGAACAATCAGTCACCAAAGATTGGTACAACTTTTAGTTCAATGCTGCTGATTCATCAAAAAGCAAATTTCCAAGTTATGATTCAGGATATCATTCATATTGTTGGATCGTCGCATGACCCGAATGAGTCAATCAGAAGAGTTTACAATCAGAATCAAAGGCGGAATCAATGATTCTAACTTGATACAGCTTGATTTTCCCTAATTATCTTCTTATTAATGATTTCAAAGCTTTACAGATCGTTTGACAAATCGGCAGCACCTCGGCTCTGAAATCTCGAACGTTACAAATGAATCAACTGCTCAGGTATTTATAGGGGTGGTGATTTCGTACGAAATAGCAAAGGCCTATTTCATGCGAAATACCTGTGTGTTGTTTCGTACGAAATAGCCCTTGCTATTTCGTGCGAAATACCCCTCTGACATCCAAAACCTAATTTCTAACATGCTGAGCACTGGTTAATCCTATCTAGACTCAAGACTCTATAAAGACGAAGTTAACATACATTTATGCACCAACAGACTCCCCCTTGGATGTTGACGAAGTCTTTAGCATCAAATCTTCAGTCTTTAGTCTTTATCTATCTTCCTCTCTGTCCAATTTGTCTAACACTGTAAGCATCCTTCAATCTCTGTCTTCAAACTCCCCTTTGAATATTGATCCAGAATGTAGACTCCCCCTTTCAATATGCTGGAGCTCAAATTCTGGTTCAATCTTTACACTATCTTTGCCATGGGGATCTTGTTTCCTACTTCTCAAGAATATAACATTACAATCTATTGACTTTTATCATCTTTTCTGGTTTTTATCAGTTTTAATAATCCACTTAAGTATCTACGTCCAAGTTAATGACCCTAGGCACTTAATTTATCTACCAAGTCCAAATTAATGACCTTGGTTGATCTAAACGAAACAAACTGACTTTTGTTCAACAATTTACAAAATATTATTCTGAAAAATACAAGTTTCAACTTAATGAACTTGTTTAAACTTTTCAATTTTCACAAGTTTAACAAGATAAGCTCACAACTCATCTTCCAGCTCAGAAACTTCCTGCATCTTCTTCAAACTGTGAATCTGAAGATCAGCTTTCCACTTTGGTTTGTCGGAAACATAAAGTAGAAATGAAAAATATTTTTGAATTTTGAATAAAGTTTCTATACTAGAAAGCTAAACAGAAATGAAATGCAGTAAATGTAAACTATTTACAAACATATTTTTGGTTGAGCGTGTTAGGGAATCATATCAGCTGTCGACAAGTCACAAGTACCGTTAAGCTTTGATTTCATATTCAGAATTAAACAATTCGCTTAGATTGTCGATATACTGATCCACTTAAATTCTCACACAATTTTCAATCTGTCCAGGATACAGATTAGGTGAATTAAGAACTTAAACTCATTCATGTGTCCCACCTCTTGAATATACTCCCGTATCCAGAACCCAATATTCAGTCTTACAGGTGAGTATACCACAGATGATATCTGTTAGGGGTTAAATGCGAGGGCCATGAGAGCTCAGGCTATTGCTTCCGCAAAATCAGAGAGATGATGGCTTCGACTTTAGGTGTGTCCCCTTTAGAAGATATTTTCTTCAACAGCACATGATTAGCATTTTGCAATGTTTCATCATTTTTTATGCTGAGGGAGATGCTATTATTTCAAGCAAGCAAAAAGTATTATACGAGGACTAGGCCATTGCTTCCGCAAAATCAGAAGTCCCGGAATAATACCCCAGATATCACTGAGTATAAAGACCTAGTATTTCAGAAAGAGGGATCTTTCAAACAAGATTTCAGGGGTTACCTATATATCCAAGTAGTGTTCCCCACGAAATAAGTAAGTAAAGATTTAAGTTTATATCCCAAACAAACCTACTAAATGTGTAAAAACCTATCGACATATCATCAGCGAGACTGCTTAAGACTTTTAAACTTTACATATCTTTAGCATACCGTAACTGTCAAGCCGATGTACTATCATTTTCCCTTTTTACACAAGCTCTTTTTCGGTTTTCTATTGTTTTTGTATTTTTGAAATTTTTTACTGTTTTTGTATTTTCTGAAAATATAACTACCTCCCCCTAAATACCAAAACAAGTAAAAAATCGACAAACCATTGCAGATTGCTTCTCAACATCATCTACAGTGGTACCTTCATCTACGCCAAGAATCTCCTCCGACACCGATAAAAGCTTCATACCATTCAATTTTAGAAGATATTGAAAACGAGTTTTATCAAACGCTTTGGTATGTAAATCAGATTTTTGTTCGTCAGTGTGGATTTTCTCAATTCGTATCAACTTCTTCTCGAAACAGTCTCGGATGAAGTGATGACGAATTTCAATATGTTTCATTTTAGCGTGATGAACAGGATTTTTTGTTATGTTTATCGCTGCCTCATTATCAACAAAGATAGGGGTGTTAAGAAATTGCAAACCGTAGTCTCTCATCTGTTGCTGGATCCACAAGATTTGAGAGTAGCAGCTGCTAGCAGATACATATTCGGCTTCACATGTGGATAAAGCTACAAAGGTCTGCTTCTTGCATTGCCAGGTAACCAATCGTGGTCCCAAAAACTGGCACCCCGCTGTTGTTGACTTAGCGTTAACTTTGCAGCATCCGAAATCGGAATCGGAATACCCTTCAAGCGTGAAATCGCCTTCTCTTGGATACCACAACCCTAGTGATGGAGTTCCTTTCAGGTAGCGTAATATCCGTTTCACAATCACCATATGCGAAGCTCTTGGGTTAGACTGAAATCTTGTTGTGAGGCAGGTTGGATACATGATATCGGGTCTTGAAGCTGTCAAGTACATCAGCGATCTGATCATGGAACGATATAACATTTCATCTACCTTCTCTCCGGTGAGATCAGGGTTTATTCCATGGTTCGTCGCTAATGGGGTGGAAGCTGGAGTTGAACCTGACATCCCAAATTTCTCTAGGATATCATGAACATACTTCGTCTGATGTATGAAAATTCCCTTAGGCAGTTGATCAACCTGAAGTCCCAAGAAGAATTTCATCTCACCCATCGATGACATTTCAAATTTTTGCTTCATAACTATTTCAAAGTCTTTGCACAAATTTTCATTTGTTGACCCAAATATGATGTCGTCCACGTATATTTGAACTATCAGAAGATGCCCGTCGACTTCTTTGGTGAAGAGAGTGGCATCCACTTTTCCACGGATGAAGCTGTTGGCAAGTAAATGTTGAGACAATGTCTCGTACCAAGCTCTTGGGGCTTGGTGTAAACCATACATCGCTTTATCTAGTAAATAGACCTTGTCTTTGTGGATTGGATCGGTGAAGCCCGGTGGCTGTCCGACATATACCTCCTCTTTTACCTTCCCATAGAGAAATGCCGATTTAACATCTAGCTGATAAACTTTAAAACTTTTCCAAGATGCAAATGCTAGGAAGATTCTGATCGCTTCAAGTCTAGCAACGGGTGTATACACTTCAGTGAAATCTATACCCTCCTGCTGACTAAAGCCCTTGACTACGAGTCGAGCTTTGTTACTAATAATAACCCCCCGATCGTCTCCCTTGCACTTGAACACCCACTTGGTGTTTATCTTCCTGTGACCATCAGGCAAGTCTACCAATTTCCACACTCCTAACTTCTCAAACTGACTCAGCTCCTCTTGCATCACGTTGACCCAAGAATCTTCAGTTAGTGCTTCCTTATATGTTCGCGGTTCAATCTGCGAAATAAAACAACTAAGTGAAAACTCAGTTTGTAACAGAGCAACTGTAGAATAAAAACAAGTAAGGCCTTGGTCAATTTGACGTCTAGTGCGAACGCCTGATTGTAATTCTCCAATAATCAGCTCTTCTGGATGATACGAAAGAGTTCTCAGCATCACCTCGCCTGGAACATCTACCTCGCCTTCCAAATTTGTGACATTCTGATTTGCACCTTGTTCACTAACTGGAATTGTTTGACTTGATATCTGGATCTGCTCCCCCTCAGAAGCTGAATCACCACGATCGAATATAGGTCTATCATCAGATTAGATTATCGTTGACTGCCGTCTGATTGTCAAGAGTTTGTTGAATATCATCATGTTCTCCAGCATTACTTGGACCGGCTTCATCGTCATTGGAAGCTCGATTTTGACGTCTAGAAGGTTCAGCTGGGAAACTTTCTTGTGATTCTTCATATTCTCTCAGGATATCCAACTCGTCAAAGAAATCTGGTTCTTCTTCTATGTCAAACGAATTCCACAAAGTATCATAATTAAAACGCCATGAGTCGCCGGGATTCTGAGGTGGCATGGTATAACTTTGACACTCAACTTTATGTGCTTCGATTATCCGCTTCAAGCTTGGAACAAAGACTCGTTTCAATGGACTTGCATATCCTACGAAAATTCCTTCAATGCTCTTTGCACTAAATTTGCCATAAGGTTCTAGAACAGTACAGGGAGACCCAAACGGTTCCAGATACTTCAGGTTCGGTTTGCGGTTGTTGATCAGCTCGAAAAATGTCTTGTTGAATTTCTTCACTGTAAGAACCCGGTTGAGTGTATAGCAAGCGGCTGATACTGCTTCTGCCCAAAAGTTGACTGGTAGTTTGGAATCAGCAAGCATCGTCCTAGCCATTTCAATTAGCATCCTGTTCTTTCTTTCAGCTACTCCATTTTGTTGTGGAGTGTAAGGAGCACTAAATTTTTGCAATATACCTCTCTCATCACAATACTCTTCCATCTTATTGTTCTTGAACTCTGTACCGTTGTCACTCCTGATTCTTTTGATTCGAGTTTGGTACAAGTTTTCAATTTTTCTGAACAACGTCATCAAACTTTCAAATGTCTCATCTTTTGTCTTCAGAAATGATACCCACAAAAATCTCGAGTAGTCATCTGTTACTACTAGACAGTAAAGATCACCAGTTATACTTTTGACGTTCACTGGACCAAAAAGATCCATATGAAGTCTCTCTAACGGCTCGAGACTGAGTTCACTTTCATCCCAGGGTGAGATTTCTTCTTTTGCTTGCCTTTGACACAGCTAATGCACTCCCCCTCAAGATGAAAACCTTTTACATGAACACCAATTACTAAGTCGTTATGCACAAGGTGATTCATTTTTCGCAGGTGAATATGGCCCATCTTTCGATGCCACAATTTAGATTCTTTTTCCGTTGCTCTTGACATAAAACAGTGAGCCTGACCAGTGGTAGTAGTTGCTACACTCATGTCCAACACGTACAGATCATTGACTCTAGGTTCTCTCATGATAATCCATTCTTCGGGAACAACAAATCCTGGTTTCAATATCAAACATTCCTTATCGGTAAAGTGCGTTGTATACATACGATCACAGATCTGAGAAATGCTCAGAAGATTGTTTTCAAGCTCGGCGATGTAGTTTACTCTTTCAAACGTGACAATTCCATTCGATAAAGTTCCTTCACCAACTATTCGACCACCTTGACTGCCTGCAAAACCCACATATCCTCCATTAAATCCTCTAACATCATACAGTAGGGTTTTCTTCCCCGTCATGTGCCGAGAAGCTCCACTATCCATATTCCAACGTGAAATGGATCTTGGAAGCTCCTGCACATATCACAAACACTTTAGTTAGATTGTGATGCCACCCAAGCCTCTTTTGACTCAGGTAGCTTGACATTAAGGTGAGTTTTAGCAGTGTAAAGTGGCGAAAAATTCTTGTCATTCATCTTTAAGCTCTCCTCAGATCCAATCTCAACCTCTTTGTATAAAAATAAATCTTTTTTAGAAGATTGATCAGATGATTGGTCTTTCTTTGGTACATACTTCTTTTCAGAAGTAGTAGCCTCTTGTGGTTCAAGTTTCTCATAGTAATCCAAAGGTACATACATCTTTTTAGTAGAAGATGATGATTTTGTAGTCTCAGACACCTTTGGTTTTGGAGAACTTAATTCCTTTACCACTGATTTTGGCTTCCATGCTTGTTGAGGCGAAGCAACCCGTTTGTAAAACTTATCAGTTTTAGTTACCACATTCTTTACGGATTCAGTTTTGATTTTTGTGTTTTCATTTTTCAAAACTTTCTTCTCAACAACCATTGGAGCTTTGCCTTTTGCATCAACTTTCTTTTTCTGACTCTCAACAACTTCAGACTTAGGCTTTAGGTTGGTGCACTTTCGTGCAATGTCTCCAACTTTGTTGCACTTAAAGCATGTACGATTATCAACTACCCGACTTGTTCCTTCGGTCTGAGGCTGTGAGACCTTTTCTTCAAAAAACTCTTCATTTGATTTTGAAAAAATTTCAGATTCCTGCTCGGAATGAGAACTCGAGCTTTTTACAAACACCTTTTTCTCAACAAACTTCTTGTTTTGAAAGTTTCTTCTTTGATAATTCTTACCACCCTTATAACCACCCGACCATCTGTTTTGATTGTTGTTAGAAAAACTCGGTGGTATAACAGGTTTCTTATAATAAGACTTATCTTTTTCAAAGTTCAAATGCCTCTTTGTATGTTTCAAACCTTCGATCTCAGACACATCAATCTCAACTAGTTTAAAAACATTTTTCAATTTATCCACATTCACATTTTCCAAAGGAAACTCAAGATCTGAATACAACTTATCCGATACCGACATCTTGTACATCACAAGATTAGGTTCTTCATTTAAGTTGTTTTTGGATGTTGATTTCGGAATATATTTGTCCAAGAAACATTCTTCATCCTCAGTTGAATCACTCTCAGATTTTAAAACATTTTCAGCCATGCTTTTAACAATTTCAGACTGAACACTGTCCTCATCGAATGATGAATTGAATGTGACATCAATTGATTCTGGAAGTTTAACCTCATTTGTGTCTTCTTCATTAACCAACCCGGACTTTTTCTTTGAAAAATTATTTAATACTGGCGGTGGAACCTGATGATACCCAACCCCAGTTCCGTCCAAATAAACATCTTCGCCAGCTTTGTTCTTCCCGATTGACTTAGGAACGATATGTTGAAGAACAAAACTTGTGGAGTTGTAACTGTTGAGTTTCAGATTGATGCGTTCATTCTCAATCTTAGCTTCCTGAAACTGAAGTTTCAGCTTAGCAATCTCATCCAACTGTTGGTTGATTTGCTCTTCTTTAACCCTAAGAACTCCTGACAGTTGCACATTTTCTTTGTTTGTTTTACCATTTCTTTCATCAGAATCTTTTACCGTTCGTTTTAGCTTCTCAAAATTTTCTGAGAGTTGACGATTTTCATGAATTAACTTTTCGTTTTCTTTCCTAATTCTTTCTACATCAATTTTATCATTTTTGATTTTCTCAGTTAATTCTTTTAATCGACCATTTGATGCTTTTAACATTTTATCACGGTTTAAGATCTGATTTTCAACTTCTCTGACTCTTTCTGTCAGTTCTTCGGTCTTTTTACCGCTGAGGTAAGTAAGTGTACTACAAACCTTGCAGTCTTTCATGCAACTTTTGCAGTCACTCTCAATTTTGGCTTTCTTACCTGAATCATTGGTAGCATCATTCGGACTGACCTTGCTTTTAGACTCAGTTCCAGAACCAGAAACTACCTCTAACTCTTTCGCTGCAAGCACTTTGTCAGCCATTTGTTTCAGGTTTTCTGCGGTGAATTCTTTTGATGTGACAATAATCCCGTCATCAACTTTCTTTGGCTGTGATTCTTTCTCTTTTTCTTTTTCTTCAGCTTCTCCTCCTCCCCACCACATTCTTTGTCTTGCTTCTTCTTCTTCTTCAGCAATTTGCTCGGTGAGAGTCTCAACACTGACAGAATCTGGATCAACAGCTATATTTCCGTTGGGATCTAGGTAACATTCTCTATCCGCATCCCATCTATTCGCCCTTTTTGCTTCTTTCCATGTATGATAAATTTTACTTTTCATGTACTGAGCTTGCATCTTTCTGTTGATGTATTTCACTTCTTCTATTCTGGAATCTTTGAAAGGAACAATCTTTGTCATAAACGCATAGCCCACTGCATCTTCTTCTGGTAACAATTCGCTCCAATCGAAACCCTCGTCATCATGAATAACAGCAAGTGCTCTAGATTTTTCTTTGGGGGTATCTTCTAGCTGCTTCATTCTAGGAGGTTCAGATTTGTTTTGATGGTAAATTGCTCTTTTGTAATAATCGTCTCTGAATGGGTTTGCCGTATCATCAGCAGATGCGTTTCGACATTCACGTTTAAAATGACCTTTTTGTTTACATTTAAAGCACGTGACCTTCGACTTATCAAACCCTAGCTTGGTTGAAGGTCCACCAATAGAATGTCTACCGGTAATCTCCATGAATCTTTGCGCTCTCCTAACCGCACTCGCCATACACCACCTGATATCAACAACTCCATCTCCTCTGGGTCGATCTGATCATAATCTTCCTTGGTGAGGTTAGTGTTTCTGATCTTTCCCGCAACGAGGCTTTCATAAGATTCTAAGACAGATGCCAAAAACACCATTTGCTGCTTGGCGGATTCTTCACTGAAATTCTGTGCATTCTTGAGATCCACAGCAATGTTGCACTGAAATAGATTCTTCGGAACTGATTGACTTTGAGTAGTTGACGATGATCCTCCATGATAACCACTGCTTGAACTTTCTTGATTTGATGTGTTAGAACTTTCTGCTGAGAAAGCTGTTTTTGGAGACACAGTCTTCGGAATCATACTTCCTCGATAATACAGCTCAACATTCTGTTGATATGAAGAGTTGTTCACTTTGTTCGATTTCCTGATCTCCAACTCATGACTTTCCAATCTTTCGATTAACAGATCAACCGTCAGTTTAGTTGGTTCCACTGTGTTTTTCAGCATCAAAGCAAAATACTGCCAGTCTTTCTCATCAGGCAGTGAGTCAAACAGTTTGTCAACCAATTCTTATTGACTATACACGATTCCGTGTCTTGCAAGTTCCAACTTCAAATGCCCGAATCTTTCAATCATCTTTGACACTGATTAATTTTTCAAACATCCAAACAAATCAAATTCTTTTCTTAACAATTTCTTTTTGTTTTTAACAATTTCGGCACTACTTTGATTCGAGTTTGGTACAAGTTTTCAATTTTTCTGAACAACGTTATCAAACTTTCAAATGTCTCATCTTTTGTCTTCAGAAATGATACCCACGAAAATTTCGAGTAGTCATCTGTTACTACTAGACAGTAAAGATCACCAGTTATACTTTTGACGTTCACTGGACCAAAAAGATCCATATGAAGTCTCTCTAACGGTCTCGAGACTGAGTTCACTTTCTTCCCAGGGTGAGATTTCTTCTTTTGCTTGCCTTTGACACAGCTAATGCACTCCCCCTCAAGATGAAAACCTTTTACATGAACACCGATTACTAAGTCGTTATGCACCAGGTGATTCATTTTTCGCCAGTGAATACGGCCCATCTTTCGATGCCACAATTTAGATTCTTTTTCCGTTGCTCTTGACATAAAACAGTGAGCCTGACCCGTGGTAGTAGTTGCTACACTCATGTCCAACACGTACAGATCAATGACTCTAGGTGCTCTCATTGTCACACCCCGACCGCGTATAACAACGGACCGCGGCGGAAACGCCGGGGAGTGATCGCGACAGAATTAATTGTTTCATAACCATGGCATACAAAGTTTTATTTATTTATTAAACAAGGGTGTTACATTGTTTCAAACAGGAAATACAGAGTTTATAACATAATTAAACATAGTCAAGCTCCATTTTATGTCTCTAAGGCACAGGTCCGCCCTAGTATTGTGATCAACATCCTACGGAAAAGCACCTGAAAACACATGTGAAAATAGGTACGTCAGCATAAAAATGCCTGTGAGATACATAGGTTTGTGAAAATAGGATTCATGACTTGTATTTGAGAAAATGTTTAGCCATGAACCTTGTAATTTGCTTTGTCTTGTAAATCATTTGAAAACGATAATATCAGTTGATATGTATAAGTAAATGTAAGGTTAAATGAATAACCATGTAAAATGAGTTTGTATAAGATAAGTTGATTGTAAAACAATGTCTTATGAAAAAGTATGTTATTTGTATAAAATGTTATATGTATCAAACTGAAATGATTCAAATAACGTTACGCTATGTAATATTATACAAACACTTATATATAGGAAGTACCAGCGGCGTATCCACCATGTTTGTATCATATTACACACGTATCGTTACTTAATCATTTAATCAAACCAAACCATCAAGATGTAAAATGTTCATGTACAAACCAATTGTCAAGTGTTATTGTGTAAACCATGTCAAAATGTCTATGTCCAATGTAAACCACCAAATGTGTATATCAATGTCAAAATGTTTATGTTCAATGTAGATCATGTAATGTGTAACCAAAATGTCATGTATGGTAAGTGAAATGTATCAACTAAACCATATGTAAAATGCACAACAACAAGGTATTGAAGTAAAACACAGTTTAAATCAAAGTCATGTTGTGTGTAACAAATGCATGCTATACTGATACAAACATTTATGCGGTATTGTTAATATGCATACATCCAAGCCTTGAGACTGAGGCGATAAACCTTTAAACAAATTAAAGATTTATCTAAGTTATGTATATCGAATTCGGTCATTCCTTTCTGTCCCCTTACCCTGGGATGTCCGGAACGGGAGTTGTCAATTCCTATGGTACCACTACCTACTAACGAATGGCATGATCAATGTTAATGAATGTATTGTCCCATGTTAAACAAACCAAATGTTATACCAAAAATGGAAGCATGTGATGCACTAAGTATGTAATCAAATGAACATACATAGCGTGAAAATGTAATGTAAAACGATGTACTAAGTAATGCACACAATGGGCACACCTAGCATGAAATGTAATGTAAAACAATGTACTAAGTAATGCACACAATGGGCACACCTAGCATGAAATGTAATGTAAAACAATGTACTAAGTAATGCACACAATGGGCACACCTAGCATGAAATGTAATGTAAAACAATGTACCAAGTAATGCACACAATGGGCACACCTAGCATGAAATGTAATGTAAAACAATGTACCAAGTAATGCACACAATGGGCACACCTAGCATGAAATGTAATGTAAAACAATGTACTATAATGTACTAACAAACATAGCTGGTATATGATGTGAAAACAGAAAGCATTAAAGTAACAAGTAGGCACATGTGTTCCACCCCAAAACAGTTTGGAAAACAGTAAAAAGAGGGGTCTATGTACTCACTTGAGATTGCTCAGTTGTCTAAAGATAACCACCGAGTAATGCTATAGATCACGGAATCAAACGGCACCTAATATAGGTAACTATGTTAATAAACCGGACCTATATCGGAAGACTGGGTAGCATTAGGGTTTGTAAACCAAATGAGTGTAGGAACTCATGTGATATGGTTTAACAAAGCCTACATGCTAAATGAAACTTGACCTAAGTCTTATCGACCCATTACGATCCGTTTAGGTAGCTTATGCTACTTTAACGCATCGTGCGCGTAAAACGCGTTTGGACCGCCTAACTAGTCCTATGACAAGTGTTATATGCCTAAACATGTTACATAATCAGTTATGTGGCAAAAGTTTAGGTTACATATGCTAAATTACCAATTATGCATGAAAAGGGTATTCTGGTAATTTACCTAAGGCATATAAACTACCTATCATACAACTACTTAAACGATGTGACCATAGGGTATAACCTCGGAAGGTTATTCCCTACCTACTATGGTCACCTAATGTATTTGGTCGGATCCTAATGATCGACCAAATGGGTCGAGTTCGAAGGTATAGGCGATTTATTAGATCGCCTACCCTACGACTCTAGACAACGTGGTAATCAGTGGGCATAGTCCCAAAGGACTATGACCAACGTGATTACACTCACGTTGCGAAGTTCAAACGAACTTCGCATTGACCATTACTGGTCAACGCTGAAAGTCAAACTAAGTTTGACTTTCTGACTCGAAAAGCAGTAAAAATAAGGAAAAGAACGAAAGAATACTAACCCAGGGTCCCCGAATGCTAAACTCAATTCGAAAATCTCAGGTATGAAACAATTGTTTCAACTTAGAGTTTCTCAAAGTGAGTTTCTAGTGATTTTGAACAAAGGGGGGTGGGTTATTTATAGTATTCGGTGAACCGTTGAGATCGTTTCATGGAATAACGTGATTCGATCATAACCGTACAAGTGTCGGCAAGTTGTGGTGACAAAATGCCATCCTTATCAGCTGACTAGACTCTTGGGAATGTGTGGATGACAATTAACCAGCTGCAACTGATGTTAAATGCATTTAATCTGGTCAGAAGGTGGGAAGCGGCCCGCTTTAGGATCAGCCAAACACAATGCGGGCCGCCTGAGCATGTCAGATCAGAAACAACTTTCAAAAATGACAGTTTAGGTCCCTGCACGTGTTTAAGGCCATTTCCGACACTTCTAAGGCCCGTAAAGCCAACTTTAAGGCCCTAAAATGTTGCCTAAACATTATGGACATGAAACATGTTCAAAAATATGTCGGATGATGGTTCGTTTGGTCGTACGAACGCGATGTTCGCTTAATTACGACGGAATGCGCATAAACGCGAAAAACGATCCAAATGACGTGACGAATGGATTTTTCTTAAGGCGAACACTAAAATATAATGTAGTCATGTTCACATAAATTTTTGGATGTCCGAATGTATTCAGAACGTAAGTTATGCGCGAAAATGCAAACTTGTGCACTTTTTGACACTTTTAGTCCTTGAATGTTCCAAAAGTTTATTTTAGCACACCGAACCCATCAAAGCCTATTTCTAAGCTATGTAAAGGATATTTAAGGTGTGTTTAACTTATGGTTACGTTCCGGAATGTTCGTTACAGTTCAAATTGGCATACTTTCGCAGTTTGTCAAGTTTAGTCCCTGTACTCGAATTAACTTGTTTTTGCCATACCAAAGCCTTCAAAACTTATTTCTAAGTTATGTAAAGGTTATTTAAGGTATGTTGAGTATATGTTGATGTTCTGGAGTATTTCTCGCATTAAACTGTGTACGTTTACGCACTAGTTTGCGTATAACTCTCCAGAAAGTGATGTAGAGTTTGGAATTGAACAAAAGTCAAAACATGAAAAATGTAAAACATAACAAAACAAACATTGTGATCAAATAACCTTGTTTTATTGATAACAGAACTGTTCATAGTGATTACAAGCACAGTTGTTACAGTCTCCCCTACTTGTGGAAATTTCGTCCCGAAATTTATTTAGAGGAAACTCGTGGAAAAAGATGTGGATATTTCGCCTTCATTTGATCTTCGCGTTCCCAAGTAAACTCAGGTCCACGCTTAGCTTCCCAGCGAACTTTGACCAAAGGAATGCGCTTGCGTTTAAGCCACTTGACTTCACGTTCCATGATTTCCACTGGTTTCTCAACAAATTTCAGTGTTTTGCCAACACGAATTTCGTCAAGTGGTATGGAGAAGTTCTCATCAGCTGAACACTTCTTGAGATTGGACACGTGAAAAGTTGGATGAACATTTCCAAGTTCAGGAGGTAACTCAAGTCTGTAGGCCACCTTTCCGATTCTTTCGACGATCTTGAATGGTCCAACGTATCTAGGTGCAAGTTTTCCTTTCTTTCCAAATCTGATCACACCTTTCCAAGGTGAGACCATAAGTAATACTCGATCACCGACTTGAAATTCCAAGGCTTTGCGTTTTGGATCCGCGTAAATCTTCTGACGGCTTCTAGCTGCCTGAAGGTTATCACGAACTTTCTTGACCTTGTCAGTTGTCTCTAAAATGAGAGCAGGTCCAGTAAGTTGAGCCTCGCCAATCTCATTCCAGCAGACTGGTGAACGACATTTTCGACCATAGAGAGCCTCGAAAGGAGCCATTTTGATGCTAGTGTGATAACTGTTGTTGTAGGAGAATTCAATCAATTTAAGATGTGAATCCCAACTACCCCCAAAATCGATCACACAAGCTCTAAGCATATCCTCCAGAGTCTGGATTGTTCTCTCAGATTGACCATCCGTTTGCGGATGATAAGCTGTGCTCAGATTAAGTTGGGTCCCCATGGCAGATTGCATGGTTCTCCAAAAATGAGAAGTGAAACGAGCATCTCTGTCAGAAATGATGTTCAAAGGAACACCATGTCTAGCCACAATTTCATCTACATAAATTTGAGCAAGTCTGTCAGTAGGAAAATCCTCGCGGATTGGCAAGAAATGTGCTGACTTTGTAAGACGATCAACGACTACCCAGATGGCATCATGACCTTTCTTTGTGCGCGGGAGTTTGGTAACAAGATCCATAGTAATGTTTTCCCATTTCCAAACTGGGATCTCTGGTTGTTCCAATAAACCAGAAGGACGCTGATGTTCAGCCTTAACCTTAAGACAAGTAAGGCATTTAGATACGTATAAGGCAATGTCTTTCTTCATACCAGGCCACCAATAGTGAATACGAAGATCCTTATACATTTTATCTGAGCCCGGATGAATAGAATAACGAGACTTATGGGCTTCATCCATAAGCAAGGTACGAAGATCATCCTGGCTTGGGACCCACAAACGGTCCATGAAGTAATATGATCTATTGTCCTTCAGTTCCAGAGCAGGTGTTATGTGATAAGGAAATTCCTTATCCATTAACCCTTGTGAAACACAAGATTGTTGAGCTTGAGAAATGCGTGCTTGAATATCGGATCGAGCTTGAATAACAGATTGAACACGTACACAATGAAGCTTAGTACGTTCCTTACGACTCAATGCATCAGCTACGACATTCGCCTTACCAGGATGGTAACGAATTTCGCAGTCATAGTCGTTTAAAAGCTCAACCCAACGTCGTTGCCTCATGTTGAGTTCTTTCTGGTTGAAGATATGCTGAAGACTTTTGTGATCAGTGAAAACCACACATTTTGTACCGTACAAATAGTGTCTCCAGATCTTGAGAGCAAAGACAACTGCACCCAACTCAAGATCATGAGTGGTGTAGTTTTTCTCATGAATCTTCAACTGCCTCGATGCATAGGCTATGACTTTGTTCCTTTGCATAAGAACACAGCCAAGACCCAATTTCGATGCATCACAATACACAACAAAATCATCATCACCCTCAGGCAATGATAGAACAGGCGCATCGCAAAGCTTCTGCTTCAAGTGTTGAAAAGCTTCCTCTTGTTTGATTCCCCAATAAAAGGGCATTTTCTTCTGAGTTAGAGCAGTTAGAGGAACTGCAATCTTCGAGAAGTTTTCTATGAAGCGGCGGTAATAACCCGCTAGACCAAGAAAAGAACGAACTTCAGTAGGAGTAGTAGGTGTATCCCAATCCTTAATCGCACTGATCTTGGAGGGATCTACATGAATACCCCGTTCGTTGATAACATGCCCCAAAAATTGAACTTCTTTAAGCCAAAATTCGCACTTGGAGAATTTGGCGAAAAGTTGCTCTTTCTTTAGGAGTTCAAGGGTAAGACGAAGATGTTGCTCGTGATCAGCTTGCGTCTTAGAGTATATCAAGATGTCATCAATAAAAACAATGACGAACTGATCCAAATAAGGTTTGCAGACCCTATTCATTAAATCCATGAAAACAGCAGGAGCATTAGTCAAACCGAATGGCATGACTGTGAATTCATAATGTCCATAACGAGTACGGAACGCTGTCTTCGGAATGTCTTCTTCTTGCACCCGAAGTTGGTGATATCCAGATCGCAGATCAATCTTCGAAAAATAAGAAGCGCCTTGTAACTGATCAAAGAGATCATCGATGCGAGGTAGGGGATATCGATTTTTGATGGTAAGCTTGTTAAGCTCACGATAATCGATACACATCCTAAAGGATCCATCCTTCTTCTTGACAAAAAGAACGGGAGCACCCCAAGGTGAAAAACTGGGACGGATAAAGCCTTTGTCAGAGAGCTCCTGAAGCTGTTTAGACAACTCTTGCATCTCAGATGGTGCAAGACGATATGGAGCTCTAGCAATGGGATTTGCACCAGGTACGAGATCAATGCGGAACTCGACTTGGCGTGCTGGAGGTAGACCAGGTAAATCTTCAGGGAACACTTCAGAATAATCCCGAACGACAGGAATATCTGAAATAGACTTACCCTTGCCTTTATCTTCAGTAACATGTGCTAAGAAAGCCACATAGTTCTTCTGCAGATACTTCCGGGCTTTAAAACAAGACATGAGTTTGAGACCAACGGTAGGCTTCTCACCTTGAACCTGCAGGATTTCGCCTGTCGAAAGCGGCACACGAACAATCTTCTTAGAACAAACTATCTCTGCGTGATGCTTGGATAACCAATCCATTCCCACAATAACGTCGAAGCTTCCAAGTTGCATAGGCGCGAGGTCAATAGGAAAAAGATGGTCGTTAAGGTTCAACTGGCAGTTGTGAAGAACAGAATCAAGAACAATGGGTTCACCACTAGCAACCTCTACTGTCAAAGGTTTTCCTAGTTTCGTTCTAGACACGCGAAGCATTTGCTCAAAAGATAAAGACACGAAACTTTTATCGGCACCAGAATCGAAAAGAACAGATGCAGGCTGATTATTAATAAAGAACGTACCGTTCACCACATTATCGTCAGCCTGTGCCTCTTGGGCATTCATGTTAAAGACTCGGCCTCGAGCCGGAGCCTGATTCTGGTTCTGGTTCTGGTTCGCCAGTTTTGGGCACCGATTCCTATAGTGGGTCAGATCCCCACAATTATAACAAGCACCAGGTGGGTATTGTGGTCGTGCAGCTTGACCCTGTTGCTGAGCAGGAGGCTGTGCAACTTGTTGAGCCGGGTTTTGAACTGCGCGATTCTGAGCAAACCGACAAACCTCGGCAAGATGACCTGACTTCCCACAACTAGTACAGAAACGGCACTGATGTTGCGGCTGATGGTGACTGTTGCATCTATTGCACAAAGGTGCATTCCCTGTATAGGGTTTCTTTGCTGGAAGCTGTGCGGGTTGGTTAGGAGCTGCCTGGTTAGCTTGGGCAGTGATAGCAAAATTTTGGGAAGCCTTACGCTTCCTTGACCTCTTCGAAGGACCAGAGTTCTTTCCATTCAAGTTTTGACCTTTCTTGCTATCACCCTTGTCAGCCAACTGTTTCTTGCCTTTGTCACCCTTCCTGTGTAACTTGTTCTTCCTGATCTGCGACTCAGTCAGCGTCGCTGATAACTCGATTGCCTGACGGAGTGTGGCAGGGTTACTACCAGTAAGAATGTCTTGGACCGAGTCAGGTAGGCCGTCGATATATCTCTCGATAGCCTTGTCGAGTGGGGTAACCATAGTCGGGCAAAGCAGACTCAACTCTTCAAACCGATCAGTATAAGCCCTGTGCTCACCACTATCCTGCTTCAAATCATCAAATTCCTTCTCCAACGCTCGTTGCTCATGACGAGGACAGAATTCCCTCATCATAAGGGCTCTAAGTTCAGCCCAGGTCTGTGCAAGAGCAACTTCTGCACCTTGGTCCCTCATAACCCCGTTCCACCATGTCAAAGCCCTCTTCTGAAATACGCTCGAAGCAAACTCAACTTTGCGATTATCCAGACACTGCACGTGGCGGAAAGTATTCTCACTACTCTCGAACCACTGAAGAAGCCCAGTCGCTCCTTCAGAACCACTAAACTTGAGTGGTTTAGCCTGATTAAAATCCTTGTACTTGCATGGAACATTGTTGTTATTGTTGGCCTGGTTCCATTGAGCAAAGAGATTTGGAAATTGAGCAGCCATCTGCTGCGCAATAATTTCTGCCAGTTCGGCAGTTGCTATCTGGTTCTCGCGTCGAGGAGGCATTCTAAAAGAGGAAAACATGAAAGAAAACGAGTGAGATGATTGGATGAAAAGAATGAGATGATAAAAACAAGAATTGCAAACAGCATAGATGGTGGTCATTCGTCCGTATCACAAAGCAAACAAACGACACACAGTGACTAATCAAAGTAAATGGGTCAAAAATAATGTATTAACGAAGACATGCTCGCCTATAAGTGAACACTCACTCCAAGAATTCCCAGGTAAGCACAACTGGTCTCGCGTCTGGTTGAGATGTATACGAAGTGCTTGCCTAGACAGAAAACCCAGAATACAGGCATTCACCCTTCCAGTTTGCACATGTTCACATTATTTAAAACCCAAAACGTTTGACGGGATTTTGAAAATTTGAAGGCACAAGGCCATAAACCAATACTGAAAAGGGTTCAAAACCATATAACAGAGGATTCAAAACCTTACAATTGAGGGTTCAAAACCTTGTAAAAATTTATTCAAAAACAGATGATTGTTTTTTTTTTTTTCAAAAATCGTTTCGGAAAAATTTTGGTTCCTTGTTTTGTTAATCACCTAAGGATAGGTGATGTGCATGTTTTAAGATCTAAACACAAGATAACTTGTGTTAGGTTCCTAGAAAAGTTATAGTCTAGGTCAAAGCATTACTAATAACCTAATTCCCTATAACCATTGGCTCTGATACCAACTCTTCTGTCACACCCCGACCGCGTATAACAACGGACCGCGGCGGAAACGCCGGGGAGTGATCGCGACAGAATTAATTGTTTCATAACCATGGCATACAAAGTTTTATTTATTTATTAAACAAGGGTGTTACATTGTTTCAAACAGGAAATACAGAGTTTATAACATAATTAAACATAGTCAAGCTCCATTTTATGTCTCTAAGGCACAGGTCCGCCCTAGTATTGTGATCAACATCCTACGGAAAAGCACCTGAAAACACATGTGAAAATAGGTACGTCAGCATAAAAATGCCTGTGAGATACATAGGTTTGTGAAAATAGGATTCATGACTTGTATTTGAGAAAATGTTTAGCCATGAACCTTGTAATTTGCTTTGTCTTGTAAATCATTTGAAAACGATAATATCAGTTGATATGTATAAGTAAATGTAAGGTTAAATGAATAACCATGTAAAATGAGTTTGTATAAGATAAGTTGATTGTAAAACAATGTCTTATGAAAAAGTATGTTATTTGTATAAAATGTTATATGTATCAAACTGAAATGATTCAAATAACGTTACGCTATGTAATATTATACAAACACTTATATATAGGAAGTACCAGCGGCGTATCCACCATGTTTGTATCATATTACACACGTATCGTTACTTAATCATTTAATCAAACCAAACCATCAAGATGTAAAATGTTCATGTACAAACCAATTGTCAAGTGTTATTGTGTAAACCATGTCAAAATGTCTATGTCCAATGTAAACCACCAAATGTGTATATCAATGTCAAAATGTTTATGTTCAATGTAGATCATGTAATGTGTAACCAAAATGTCATGTATGGTAAGTGAAATGTATCAACTAAACCATATGTAAAATGCACAACAACAAGGTATTGAAGTAAAACACAGTTTAAATCAAAGTCATGTTGTGTGTAACAAATGCATGCTATACTGATACAAACATTTATGCGGTATTGTTAATATGCATACATCCAAGCCTTGAGACTGAGGCGATAAACCTTTAAACAAATTAAAGATTTATCTAAGTTATGTATATCGAATTCGGTCATTCCTTTCTGTCCCCTTACCCTGGGATGTCCGGAACGGGAGTTGTCAATTCCTATGGTACCACTACCTACTAACGAATGGCATGATCAATGTTAATGAATGTATTGTCCCATGTTAAACAAACCAAATGTTATACCAAAAATGGAAGCATGTGATGCACTAAGTATGTAATCAAATGAACATACATAGCGTGAAAATGTAATGTAAAACGATGTACTAAGTAATGCACACAATGGGCACACCTAGCATGAAATGTAATGTAAAACAATGTACTAAGTAATGCACACAATGGGCACACCTAGCATGAAATGTAATGTAAAACAATGTACTAAGTAATGCACACAATGGGCACACCTAGCATGAAATGTAATGTAAAACAATGTACCAAGTAATGCACACAATGGGCACACCTAGCATGAAATGTAATGTAAAACAATGTACCAAGTAATGCACACAATGGGCACACCTAGCATGAAATGTAATGTAAAACAATGTACTATAATGTACTAACAAACATAGCTGGTATATGATGTGAAAACAGAAAGCATTAAAGTAACAAGTAGGCACATGTGTTCCACCCCAAAACAGTTTGGAAAACAGTAAAAAGAGGGGTCTATGTACTCACTTGAGATTGCTCAGTTGTCTAAAGATAACCACCGAGTAATGCTATAGATCACGGAATCAAACGGCACCTAATATAGGTAACTATGTTAATAAACCGGACCTATATCGGAAGACTGGGTAGCATTAGGGTTTGTAAACCAAATGAGTGTAGGAACTCATGTGATATGGTTTAACAAAGCCTACATGCTAAATGAAACTTGACCTAAGTCTTATCGACCCATTACGATCCGTTTAGGTAGCTTATGCTACTTTAACGCATCGTGCGCGTAAAACGCGTTTGGACCGCCTAACTAGTCCTATGACAAGTGTTATATGCCTAAACATGTTACATAATCAGTTATGTGGCAAAAGTTTAGGTTACATATGCTAAATTACCAATTATGCATGAAAAGGGTATTCTGGTAATTTACCTAAGGCATATAAACTACCTATCATACAACTACTTAAACGATGTGACCATAGGGTATAACCTCGGAAGGTTATTCCCTACCTACTATGGTCACCTAATGTATTTGGTCGGATCCTAATGATCGACCAAATGGGTCGAGTTCGAAGGTATAGGCGATTTATTAGATCGCCTACCCTACGACTCTAGACAACGTGGTAATCAGTGGGCATAGTCCCAAAGGACTATGACCAACGTGATTACACTCACGTTGCGAAGTTCAAACGAACTTCGCATTGACCATTACTGGTCAACGCTGAAAGTCAAACTAAGTTTGACTTTCTGACTCGAAAAGCAGTAAAAATAAGGAAAAGAACGAAAGAATACTAACCCAGGGTCCCCGAATGCTAAACTCAATTCGAAAATCTCAGGTATGAAACAATTGTTTCAACTTAGAGTTTCTCAAAGTGAGTTTCTAGTGATTTTGAACAAAGGGGGGTGGGTTATTTATAGTATTCGGTGAACCGTTGAGATCGTTTCATGGAATAACGTGATTCGATCATAACCGTACAAGTGTCGGCAAGTTGTGGTGACAAAATGCCATCCTTATCAGCTGACTAGACTCTTGGGAATGTGTGGATGACAATTAACCAGCTGCAACTGATGTTAAATGCATTTAATCTGGTCAGAAGGTGGGAAGCGGCCCGCTTTAGGATCAGCCAAACACAATGCGGGCCGCCTGAGCATGTCAGATCAGAAACAACTTTCAAAAATGACAGTTTAGGTCCCTGCACGTGTTTAAGGCCATTTCCGACACTTCTAAGGCCCGTAAAGCCAACTTTAAGGCCCTAAAATGTTGCCTAAACATTATGGACATGAAACATGTTCAAAAATATGTCGGATGATGGTTCGTTTGGTCGTACGAACGCGATGTTCGCTTAATTACGACGGAATGCGCATAAACGCGAAAAACGATCCAAATGACGTGACGAATGGATTTTTCTTAAGGCGAACACTAAAATATAATGTAGTCATGTTCACATAAATTTTTGGATGTCCGAATGTATTCAGAACGTAAGTTATGCGCGAAAATGCAAACTTGTGCACTTTTTGACACTTTTAGTCCTTGAATGTTCCAAAAGTTTATTTTAGCACACCGAACCCATCAAAGCCTATTTCTAAGCTATGTAAAGGATATTTAAGGTGTGTTTAACTTATGGTTACGTTCCGGAATGTTCGTTACAGTTCAAATTGGCATACTTTCGCAGTTTGTCAAGTTTAGTCCCTGTACTCGAATTAACTTGTTTTTGCCATACCAAAGCCTTCAAAACTTATTTCTAAGTTATGTAAAGGTTATTTAAGGTATGTTGAGTATATGTTGATGTTCTGGAGTATTTCTCGCATTAAACTGTGTACGTTTACGCACTAGTTTGCGTATAACTCTCCAGAAAGTGATGTAGAGTTTGGAATTGAACAAAAGTCAAAACATGAAAAATGTAAAACATAACAAAACAAACATTGTGATCAAATAACCTTGTTTTATTGATAACAGAACTGTTCATAGTGATTACAAGCACAGTTGTTACACTCATGATAATCCATTCTTCGGGAACAACAAATCCTGGTTTCAATATCAAACATTCCTTATCGGTAAAGTGCGTTGTATACATACGATCACAGATCTGAGAAATGCTCAGAAGATTGTTTTCAAGCTCGACGATGTAGTTTACTCTTTCAAACGTGACAATTCCATTCGATAAAGTTCCTTCACCAACTATTCGACTACCTTGATTGCCTGCAAAACCCACATATCCTCCATTAAATCCTCTAACATCGTACAGTAGGGTTTTCTTCCCCGTCATGTGCCGAGAAGCTCCACTATCCATAATCCAACGTGAAATGGATCTTGGAAGCTCCTGCACATATCACAAACACTTTAGTTAGATTGTGATGCCACCCAAGCCTCTTTTGACTCAGGTAGCTTGACATTAAGGTGAGTTTTAGCAGTGTAAAGTGGCGGAAAATTCTTATCATTCATCTTTAATGTAACACCCACCCGTAACCCGGGTGATTGTGCACAATTGATACACTTACAGTGGAAACAAACTAAACTTTCATTAAAACTTATAATAGTCTGAGTACAACACTTTATTTATTTACAAACTTTTGGCAACTAAGAACTCCTTGATCTTCTAAAACTCCACACATTCCTCATGACTCACCTGAGATAAGTATACTCAAAATGACGTCAGATATATACTGGTGAGCTCATACAATACAATTTTTATAAAGACAGACCACAGTTTACGTTATATGCATACACAATATGGGCATGTGACCACATTATAGTCAGGTTGGGCCTCATTGAACCTTATAGGTCACATTTGACTTGTCACAAACCACCGTACAAGAGACAAACTGGTCCTCCAGCTGTGTCCCCCTACGGCCATCACATAGGTGTGAGTGTGTGTCGCTGGACCTTATAAGCACGAAGTGCCTGTGGGTACAACACCTTATTACCCTTCCCAGAGTGACACACCTCATTAAGCATAATAGGATCCCATATACCCCTACTGACACATGCATACTGCAACATTCTCATTATTACCAGTTATGGACGAGTATACTATCACAGTTTAAAAGACAAGTATGATGACTCACCTGATTAGCAATTGCTTAACAGCCACTAGTACGACTGGGTTATGTCTCAAGGTCCTGACACAATTACATAATCCTAGGTTAGGTAATGGTACGCCTAACTAGTCATTATCATGGTTGGATATTGGTTAGTGCTGCCTTGTTTAAGCATGGTTGATCAGTCTATGCTTAACTAAGGCTAGGCTACCCAATACCCGCCCCTGACAATAACCCTAGTACCTAAAAATAATACTAACATTACCACTACTACTAATAATAATATTACTACTAATAATAATACTCCTATTAACTACTAAAATTAAATAATAAATAACTAAACATAAACGTAAACGAGAGCATACCTTAAAACTATCTATGACACGTTGATGTAGAGTTTCCCTACTCCTGCTCCTACTCGCGCTCCAAAAACGACTACTAACAACACCCAACGGGGTATCGTATACTTAGGATTCTCTATACTAGAGCATTCCCGTTAAAGAAACTGGTACCTAAACAAACTACTGAGACTCTTATTTAAAGGAAGCAAGCAAGCACCTCAAAACCCTTTCTGGGTCGATGTGGGATTCAAGTGACGTGCCTACCTGCCTGCTTGCTTGACCTGCTAGCTTGCTTATATATATATTAATTCAGCTGCTTCACTCGTTTTTCTCGTATAACTTTTAAAATATGACGTTTTATAAAACGACGAATATGTCATTAGAACGAGCATATTTTTATCTACGTTTTAACCTAAGTTTCATTAAAAACGGAGTAAGGTCAAAAATAATATATGTAATTATTAATATTAAACGGTCTCCTATATTAGCCAAGGCTTGTCAAGATATTTCACCTTTCACACAATCATCTTTACTCGTTTAACAATATATGAAATATAAATTACATAATTCATACGTTTATAACCAGTACATTAAGGTTCTGGGTATTACATCCTTCCCTCCTTACAAAAATTTCGTCCTCGAAATTTGTCATCACTTAAAAAGATGAGGGTACTTATCTTGCATTATGTTTTCTAATTCCCATGTAAAGTTGGGTCCATGACGTGCATTCCTCTTGACTTTGACTAACGGGATTTCCTTCTTGCGTAACTTTTTAACCTTCCTATCTTCGATTTGTAGTGGTTCTTCAATGAAGTTGAGTTTGTCGTCAACCTGTACGTCTTCCAGGGGTATTTGTTGGGCTTCGTCCACTAGGCACTTCCTTAAATTTGATACATGAAAAGTATTATGTATTCCTGCCAGCTGTTCAGGAAGTTTTAGCCGATAAGCCACTGGTCCTACTTTGCTTGTTACTTCAAACGGCCCAATGTATCGGGGTTTTAACTTTCCCTTCTTTCCAAACCGAATCACTCCTTTCAGAGGTGATACCTTAAGCATTACTTTATCCCCTAGTTGGAACTCTAGGGGTTTACGCCTCTGATCTGCATAACTCTTTTGTCGATCTTGAGCACTTTTCATCCTGTCTTTTATTTGCTGGATCTTTTCTGTGGTCTCCACAATGATTTCTGGTCCTGATAGTTGACTTTCCCCTACTTCCGTCCAACAGATAGGAGTTCGGCACCTTCTTCCGTATAAAGCTTCATAAGGTGCAGCTTTGATGCTGGCGTGATAGCTATTATTGTAGGCGAATTCGATGAGTGTCCCAACTTCCACCAAAATCAATTACACAAGCCCGAAGCATATCTTCTAATGTCTGAATAGTCCGTTCACTCTGCCCATTCGTCTGAGGATGATATGCAATGCTTAGATTAAGCTTGGTTCCTAACTCTTGTTGGAAACTTTGCCAGAATTTAGATGTGAAACGACTATCTCTGTCTGATATGATCGATACAGGCACCCCATGTCGTGAGACTATTTCTTTGATGTAAATTTGAGCTAGCTTGTTCATCTTATAGTCCTCACGAATTGGCACGAAGTGTGCAGACTTGGTCAGTCTGTCCACTATTACCCAAATAGTATCATAACCGTGACTTGACCTTGGGAGCTTCGTGATAAAATCCATGGTGATTTTCTCCCATTTCCATTCTGGGATCTCTGGTTGTTGCAAGTATCCAGAGGGTTTTTGATGTTCTGCCTTCACCTTAAGGCATGTAAGGCACTTTTCCACATAATGGGCAATAGATCGCTTCATTCCTGGCCACCAATAATCCATCCTTAAATCCTTATACATCTTGTCACTGCCAGGGTGAATGGAATACTTAGACTTATGAGCTTCCTCTAAGATGGTATCCTGCAGTCCTCCAAAATTAGGAACCCATATCCTATTGTTGAACCTAAGGATATTATCATTTCCCATTGTCAGTAGCTTCAGTCTCCCAATCATTCTTTCGTTTACAATATGATTCTCTTTTAAGGCTTCTTGTTGTATATTCTTAACTTGTTCTAAGAGACTAGTTTTAACCTCTATTCTGGTTGCCCGAATTCTTATTGGTTGAGGTTTCTCTTTCCTACTTAGAGCATCTGCTACTATGTTTGCCTTACCTGGATGGTATTGGATCTCACAGTCGTAATCACTTAATAACTCCATCCATCGTCTCTGATGCATATTGAGCTCCTTCTGCTCAAATATATGTTTTAAACTTTTATGGTCACTATAGATAGTGCACTTTGTACCGTAAAGATAGTGCCTCCAAATTTTCAATGCGAACACTGTGGCACCAAGTTCCAAATCATGGGTTGTGTAGTTCCGTTCATGAATCTTCAACTGTCTAGAGGCGTAGGCTATCACTTTGCCTCTTTGCATGAGTACACAGACGGCAAAGTCTTTTATTCCCTCAGGAAGTGACAGTATTGGGGCGCTACATAACTTATGCTTTAACGTGTTAAAGGCTTCTTCTTGTTTAGGTCCCCAAATAAACTTAGAGGCTTTCTGGGTTAGTGTGGTTAATGGTGTTGCAATCTTTGAGAAGTCTTGAATAAACCTTCTATAGTATCCTGCTAACCCCAGAAATCTTCTGATTTCAGTGGGATTCTTCAATACTTCCCATTTCTTGATGGCCTCGATCTTTGCAGGGTCAACTTGTATTCCATGTTCATTTATCACGTGGCCTAGGAATTGCACCTCACGTATCCAAAATTCACATTAGAGAACTTTGCATAGAGTTTTTCTTTCTTGAGCAATTCAAGGACTGCTCTCAGGTGTTGTTCATGTTCTGCCTCATTCTTAGAGTAGATAAGGATATCGTCAATAAAAACGATCATAAACTTATCGAGGTAAGGTTTACAAACCCTGTTCATGAGGTCCATGAACACTGCAGGTGCGTTGGTTAATCCAAATGGCATTACCAAAAATTCATAATGACCATACCTAGTCCTGAAGGCAGTCTTAGGTATGTCTTCTAGTGCAACTTTGATGTGGGGTAAAATACACATATTTGTCCCGTGTAAATTGTATAATTTTTGTATAGTTTTTATTTGTTTTATTTAGTTTTTAGTAGTATACTATATTATCTTGTTTTTTTGGCAGGTCCTGGTGCAAATGGAACGAAAACAAGTAATATGGAAATAAGCAGCCAGTTGGCCAGAGTGGAGTGCCAGAGACCGAAGGAAATTTGTAGCTATTTTTTGTGAGTGGGCCGAACCCGCTATCTCTATGCAAGGCAGCCAATATATATACAGTATTACTATTAGAAAAAGGTGAGTTTCAAAAGCAAAACTTTAGGTGATGGAGCCCATATTAGATAAAGAGTGGGGCTTGGATGACAATTATATATGGAGGCTGATTTACGAAGGATTAAAAGAAACATGAAAGGTGATTATTGCAATTCAGGAAATCCAAAAATTCCATGGGCCACCGTTATATGCTTGTTTGTTGGGCCTGTGGTTTAGCGACTAGTCAGCAGCCCATATCGTGAATGGTGTTTTAGTTTAATTATAATACATAATACTGGGGACGAAAATAGATACATCATACGGCAGACGATTGGGAGCCGCACATCAGGAGCACGAAGTCAGCTGGGACGGATTTTTAGAGAATATTTACAAGGGTTCAAGGCTAGAGAATTATTGGAATTGGAAGAGGGAAGCTTGGGAGTCAAAGAATTTACGGGTTCTTTTATTTTCTGGTTTCTTGTTTCTATTCTAATGAATTCTTGTTTGAGACTTTGTTTGATTATTTTTAAGACTATGTTCCTTGGCTAATTTCATAAACCACCTAGACTTGATGAATGGATTAATATAAAGATTTTACTATTTTTGTTATTTGCATGATTGTTATGGGTGATTGTGTTTAGTAAGAGGTTTGATTTAATGATTTGATGTGTATGCGTGCTTTGAGTTGGTTTATTGTTATTATTTGCTTCATATGATTCTTAGTGACGGTCTATATCACAACATAGAGTCATATTAGGGTTTAGGGTTTCGGTGAGTGTCTATATCACATAAGAGAACCTTCACTCTTTAGGGAGAATCGCGCGATAACCTCTAGAAGTAATTAATAATAATTTGCTAGGTCTTAGTGTTCTACTAGTTCCGATATCTGGGAAGTGAGGGGCTATTGGTAGGTCTTACCCGGCGAATTGCTTTAGATAGGCCTTGGGAAAGGTTATGTCTTGGTTTACCTGTCGGTTTTATTAGTCTATCAAGTCAAAGTAATTAATCTAAACTACCCTAGACCTAGGACTGGGAAGAAATAGGTCAACATTAGGGTACTTACACAATAATTAGAGGACTGGGAAGAAATCTAATAACCGGTAGGATTAACGGCCTAGGTAGTATCACAGGTTTCTCCTTGAGAAGGGTCGAGGGGCCTCGTTGGTTCTTAATAGGTTTAGTATCATAAGATCCCGGTTCCATAACTCTTGCATTTAACTTATTCGGTAATCTCTTAAAAACAATCCAGGATTCTTGTCTAGGTGGTCTCGTCTCTCACATAAGAAAAGTTCACAGTCGTCATTCGTTTTAGTCTCGCTTAGTTTAATTTAGTAGTCTAATATAGATTTCCTAGTTTTTCAGTAACCCCCCCCCCCAAACAAATAAACAAGTTAAGTCGTGTCTGTTAGCGTCTGTCAGAGTCTAGTTTACGTGATTTATAGAGTCTCGTGGTTCGATATCCGGACTTCCTAGGTTATACTACATTGATCGGTACACTTGCCGATTGTGTGGTTTAGGTTGAGTCTAGAATTTAAAGCTTTGTAGTGTCTAGCTTAGAGAGTCTAATTTAGTTAATTTTTATAGTCTGTTTAGCACACATCAAGTTTTTGGCGCCGTTGCCGGGGACTCTTGGCGATTGCGTTTATTAGCTTTGATTAGACTTAACTGAAAAATCCGTGCTACTTGTATAGTTGTGTAATTTTTTTTTTTTAGTTAGTTTTTTTTTTCTCTCTCTACCTTGTTCTGCTCTTTCTACTCTCTTAATGGCAGGTGATCCTATTGACCAAGCTATCTCTGATGAGTTGTTTTGGGAGAGAGAATTTGCTGATGAGTTAGCGGGTTTGCCGGATGACGCAGAAGTAGGTACGTTTGATCCGGAGGGGGACCTTGCATACTTAGAAACTTTACTTGCAGGAACCCTAATGACGGACATTAAACAAGAAGAAGTAGTGGTGGAAGAGGAAGACCACCACAGCTGGCCCGTGGTACTGAAAGCGAATGCGAGTAAAAGTTCAAAGCCATGGGAGAAGGCAATGAGAAGAACACCTGGGATCGTGTTTCAGCGGCTCCTGCCAGGTAAGTTCAAATTTTTGTGTTCTAACCCATTAAAATTTTTAAAATCATTTTATAATTCCACTGCAAAATTTTTAACTATTTATGAGGACCGGGTGGAATTAAATGGGTTAGACAAGGTTCAGATAAAAGAGAAACCTCCTGATTAAGTTCAAGTGTGGGGAGGTTTTGTAGAGTTTGTATAGAGTCGTAGTTTTTGTATATTGAGTCTTGGTAGTTTTTGAGTCGTTTTTTTTTAGAGTCGGTACTGCTTTGGGTTTTTTGTTGTGATTGTGCAGGTTTGGATTGTACCACCCGTACTCAATCTCCATTCGGGTGATTTCGGAGCTGCCTTATTGATATAACCCAAGTAGACTAGGCAACGATAGCGAAGGAAATGCTATACGATCGTTCGTTGGATTCAAGACTCGTACGGCTGGCACTGACTTTTGTCCTAACCAGCTAAGTCTTTTCCAACTCTCTCTGTATCTTTATTTTTATTTCTTATTTTGTTTTTAGTTTCCGTCTCTGCATTGGGGACAATGCAAATCTCAAGTGTGGGGATGGGTAACTGCTTTTTAGGTTAGTTTGAGTCAAAAATATGAAAAAAAAAATTTGAAAAAAACAGAAAAATGTCTTTTGAATAAAGAAGTTTGCAAAATTAATACGGAAAATGATAGAAAAGAGGAATTTTTGCTCGGGTTCGAATAATAATAATATGAGATTATAATAAATCGAGCTTGTGTCTAGTTAGGGATATGTGGATAGGCCCGAGTTTGGTTTTAGGTCCCTTTGAGTTAATATTACCTTAATTGTCGGTCTGCTAGTGGGTTTTCGCCTGGGAAATATGGGAAACTAAAACTGCCAATAAGAGTATAAGGGGCACCGTTATAAATTAAAACTGTTAGAGTTTGTGATCATGCAAAAAAAGAAAAAAAAAAGAATAAAAAGTGAGCTAGAAACTAAATGAAAGTAACACAGGTCTATGTAATCCGAGTTGGGGATAGCGACTCTACAGCCGGAATGCCTCTGGGATGTGTGAAATCGAATTGCCGATTAAAAGTACCGAAACCTAAGTAATCTGTGGTTGGGGATAGCGACTCTACAGCCGGAATACCTCTTGGTTAGGGAAAGCATCGTCTAGACTCACGAAAAAGAAAAAAAAAGCAAAGCAAAAATAGAAAAAAAAGAAAAAAAAAAGAAAAAAGAAAAAAGGAAAACAAAAAATTGATTGTAAACTCTCTTGGTTTTGATATAAGACGGTTAGGAATTGGTCCAGTGATCGTTCCTTTAGTCCTATAAGCTTGAGGTGTGAGTAGGTGGACCGTAAATTCTGGTGTGAGGCCCTAGGTGGATTGACCGCACTTAAATTAAAATCACATGATAAGGGCTTAGGATCGGACTTGGGTTTAAGGGGATAAGTATATTTGCAATCGCGGCTAACGCAAGTCTTGGTTTTAATAAAATATACATATGCTTTTGACCCGAGTATTTATCCATCTCTGATTCCGTTGCATAATTCTTTTTCGGGGACGAAAAAATGTTAAGTGTGGGGATATTTGATGTGGGGTAAAATACACATATTTGTCCCGTGTAAATTGTATAATTTTTGTATAGTTTTTATTTGTTTTATTTAGTTTTTAGTAGTATACTATATTATCTTGTTTTTTTGGCAGGTCCTGGTGCAAATGGAACGAAAACAAGTAATATGGAAATAAGCAGCCAGTTGGCCAGAGTGGAGTGCCAGAGACCGAAGGAAATTTGTAGCTATTTTTTGTGAGTGGGCCGAACCCGCTATCTCTATGCAAGGCAGCCAATATATATACAGTATTACTATTAGAAAAAGGTGAGTTTCAAAAGCAAAACTTTAGGTGATGGAGCCCATATTAGATAAAGAGTGGGGCTTGGATGACAATTATATATGGAGGCTGATTTACGAAGGATTAAAAGAAACATGAAAGGTGATTATTGCAATTCAGGAAATCCAAAAATTCCATGGGCCACCGTTATATGCTTGTTTGTTGGGCCTGTGGTTTAGCGACTAGTCAGCAGCCCATATCGTGAATGGTGTTTTAGTTTAATTATAATACATAATACTGGGGACGAAAATAGATACATCATACGGCAGACGATTGGGAGCCGCACATCAGGAGCACGAAGTCAGCTGGGACGGATTTTTAGAGAATATTTACAAGGGTTCAAGGCTAGAGAATTATTGGAATTGGAAGAGGGAAGCTTGGGAGTCAAAGAATTTACGGGTTCTTTTATTTTCTGGTTTCTTGTTTCTATTCTAATGAATTCTTGTTTGAGACTTTGTTTGATTATTTTTAAGACTATGTTCCTTGGCTAATTTCATAAACCACCTAGACTTGATGAATGGATTAATATAAAGATTTTACTATTTTTGTTATTTGCATGATTGTTATGGGTGATTGTGTTTAGTAAGAGGTTTGATTTAATGATTTGATGTGTATGCGTGCTTTGAGTTGGTTTATTGTTATTATTTGCTTCATATGATTCTTAGTGACGGTCTATATCACAACATAGAGTCATATTAGGGTTTAGGGTTTCGGTGAGTGTCTATATCACATAAGAGAACCTTCACTCTTTAGGGAGAATCGCGCGATAACCTCTAGAAGTAATTAATAATAATTTGCTAGGTCTTAGTGTTCTACTAGTTCCGATATCTGGGAAGTGAGGGGCTATTGGTAGGTCTTACCCGGCGAATTGCTTTAGATAGGCCTTGGGAAAGGTTATGTCTTGGTTTACCTGTCGGTTTTATTAGTCTATCAAGTCAAAGTAATTAATCTAAACTACCCTAGACCTAGGACTGGGAAGAAATAGGTCAACATTAGGGTACTTACACAATAATTAGAGGACTGGGAAGAAATCTAATAACCGGTAGGATTAACGGCCTAGGTAGTATCACAGGTTTCTCCTTGAGAAGGGTCGAGGGGCCTCGTTGGTTCTTAATAGGTTTAGTATCATAAGATCCCGGTTCCATAACTCTTGCATTTAACTTATTCGGTAATCTCTTAAAAACAATCCAGGATTCTTGTCTAGGTGGTCTCGTCTCTCACATAAGAAAAGTTCACAGTCGTCATTCGTTTTAGTCTCGCTTAGTTTAATTTAGTAGTCTAATATAGATTTCCTAGTTTTTCAGTAACCCCCCCCCCCAAACAAATAAACAAGTTAAGTCGTGTCTGTTAGCGTCTGTCAGAGTCTAGTTTACGTGATTTATAGAGTCTCGTGGTTCGATATCCGGACTTCCTAGGTTATACTACATTGATCGGTACACTTGCCGATTGTGTGGTTTAGGTTGAGTCTAGAATTTAAAGCTTTGTAGTGTCTAGCTTAGAGAGTCTAATTTAGTTAATTTTTATAGTCTGTTTAGCACACATCAAACTTTCACTTGATGGTATCCAGACCTCAAGTCTATTTTAGAGAAATAGCTTGCCCCTTGTAATTGATCAAATAAGTCATCGATCCTGGGTAAAGGGTATTTATTTTTTACAGTGGCTTTATTCAAGTCTCTATAATCGATGCACATGCGCATCGTCCCATCTTTCTTCTTGACAAACAAGATGGGTGCCCCCCATGGCGACGAACTAGGTTGGATAAACCCCTTGTCAAGCAACTCTTGTAGTTGCTTCTTGAGTTCTTGCATTTCTGTCGGGGCTAGTCTGTATGGCGACTTAGCAATTGGTGATGTACCGGGAACTAGGTCAATGCGAAACTCAACCTGTCTATCCGATGGTAGTCCCGGGAGCTCATCGGGAAACACTTCGGGGTATTCTCGTACTACTGGAACGTCCTCGACCTTCTGCTTTTCTGTAGTGTTTACGACATATGCTAAAAAGGCAACATACCCTTTCCTTAGGCATTTGTGTGCTTGTGCTATTGTGATGAGGTTCTCAGTCTTGTCAGTGCGGTCACCCGATACAGTTAGCTGTTTGCCGTTGGGTAATCAGAGTCGGACGATCCTTTTGTCACATATAACTTCCGCATGATATGGTGTCAACTAGTCCATTCCTATGACTATGTCGAATTCTCCAAGTTCCATAGGCATTACGTCTATAGGTGTATAACATGGTTGTTTAAGCTTATTTTACAATTCTTAACTATGTCAACTATCTCTCTTTGACTTCCATCAGCCATTTCTACTGTAAAGGCATGATCTAGGTTTTGGGACGCCTGGTTTAAGTAAGGTCTAAAGGTAGTCGACACTAGACTTCTATTTGCACCGGTATCAAATAACACACGCGCATATACATCATTTACGAGATACGTACCCGTGATAACGTCTGTATTGGTCTTGGCTTCTTCCGTGGTGAGTACAAATGCCCGCCCTTTTGGCTGATTTGGTTGTGTCCTATCATTTCTTTTGAGTTCGGGACATTCAGATCTCATGTGGTTAGTGTCTCCACATTTGAAACACTTCTTCTTTTCCTTGCATTCTTGAAGAGCATGACCCGTCTTTTTACAATTTGGACAAGGAAAACGACATTCCCCCGTATGAAAGCGTTTGCAAATTTGACATTGAGGAAATGTTTTAGGCCTTTTAAAGTTGTTATTCCGGGTGTCCCCCTTTCTTTCTTCCCACTTCCTTTTTGGTGCGGGAGATTCAGCCTGTCGCAGAATCATCTCGGCAGCCATGACGACGCCAGCCTCAACAGTTTCTGCAAAAGTCTTGGGGGATTTGGATTTGATAAACACCCTCATTTCAGAGGGTAGACCCCAAATAAACCTATTGATCAGTTGTTCCTCAGTCAATGCTAAATAAGAAACCAGTCGAGATATGTCGTTGAAACGTGAAACATACTCTCGATAGGTTTTATTTCCCATTTTTAACTGAAAGAATTCCACTTCTAGTTGCTCAATCTCACTGGGAGGACAATACTTAGCAAGAAACTTATGAATAAACTCCTCCCACTTCATCTCCTTAACCTTTTCTTTTCCCTCTGTTCGGACCACAATGTTCCACCAGTGAAGGGCTTCAGCTTCAAACATATGTACGGCGAACCGTACTTTGTTGCGGTCATCACACTCACATATGTCTAATACTGACTCCATTCTATTGAGCCAGTCTTGAGCTTCTAGTGCTCCCTTTCTTGCGTCAAAGGACTAAGGTTTACAGGACATGAAGTGCTTAAAAGTACATTCCTTTGATTTGGAATATTCACCTTTTCCTTCTAGTGGCATGGTTGCAATAGTGTTTTTCCTTTCGCCCATTCCATCCCTTTGTACTGGCGTCGAGGCTGCTGAGCTTTCTTCATGTCGTTCTCCAGATTGGTTAACATTACTGGTTTGTGCATTCTTCATTACCCTAGCCACTTCCACAGCTATATTGTGGATATCCTCAGTATTTAGACGCATGCTTGTACTAGACTGAGATCTGACACTGTGAGAGGGAGTTCGAGTCCTATAAGAACTTTCCTCTCTCCTTCTGTTATTCTGATTATTTCTAGACCCTTGTTCTTCTCTATGTTCAGACATTGTCTCCTTCCTATAGGAATATGAGTATAAAGAGTTACTAGTATGTATGATACATCATTATAATATAACAACTATATACATCACATAGATATATATATATATATACGTATATATATATATATAGCACATAAAAAGGCACAACATAGTTTACTTCTTCTAGCGTCACTCAATTGACTATGCAAGTACTTTTCTTGAGAACATGTTATTTGGCCTAGTCTGAGTGTGCTATTAATCTTTAGAGAACTACTGGTTAAAGCTTAGGCATTCCTGCAATACCTAATTCGCTAAAACCTCGAGCTCTGATACCAACTGTAACACCCACCCCGTAACCCGGGTGATTGTGCACAATTGATACACTTACAGCGGAAACAAACTAAACTTTCATCAAAACTTATAATAGTCTGAGTACAACACTTTATTTATTTACAAACTTTTGGCAACTAAGAACTCCTTGATCTTCTAAAACTCCACAACTGTCAAGTAGTTCCTATAGCTTTCCTCATGACTCACCTGAGATAAGTATACTCAAAACGACGTCAGATATATACTGGTGAGCTCATACTATACAATTTTTATAAAGACATACCACAGTTTACATTATATGCATACACAATATGGGCATGTGACCACATTATAGTCAGGTTGGGCCTCATTGAACCTTATAGGTCACATTTGACTTGTCACAAACCACCGTACAAGAGACATACTGGTCCTCCAGCTGTGTCCCCCTACGGTCGTCACATAGGTATGAGTGTGTGTCGCTGGACCTTATAAGCACGAAGTGCCTGTGGGACCTCATTAAGCATAATAGGATCCCATATACCCCTACTGACACATGCATACTGCAGCATTCTCATTATTACCAGTTATGGACGAGTATACTATCACAGTTTAAAAGACAAGTATGATGACTCACCTGATTAGCAATTGCTTAACAGCCGCTAGTACGACTGGGTTATGTCTCAAGGTCCTGACACAATTACATAATCCTAGGTTAGGTAATGGTACACCTAACTAGTCATTATCATGGTTGGATATTGGTTAGTGCTGCCTTGCTTAAGCATGGTTGATCAGTCTATGCTTAACTAAGGCTAGGCTACCCAATACCCGCCCCTGACAATAACCCTAGTACCTAAAAATAATACTAACATTACCACTACTACTAATAATAATATTACTACTAATAATAATACTCCTATTAACTACTAAAATTGAATAATAAATAACTAAACATAAACATAAACGAGAGCATACCTTAAAACTATCTTTGGCATGTTGATGTAGAGTTTCCCTACTCCTGCTCCTACTCGCGCTCCAAAAACGACTACTAACAACACCCAACGGGGTATCGTATACTTAGGATTCTCTATACTAGAGCATTCCCGTTAAAGAAACTGGTACCTAAACAAACTACTGAGACTCTTATTTAAAGGAAGCAAGCAAGCACCTCAAAACCCTTTCTGGGTCGATGTGGGATTCAAGTGACGTGCCTACCTGCCTGCCTGCTTGACCTGCTAACTTGCTTGCTTTCTTATATATATATATATATATATATATTAATTCAGCTGCTTCACTCGTTTTTCTCGTATAACTTTTAAAATATGACGTTTTATAAAACGACGAATATGTCATTAGAACGAGCATATTTTTATCTACGTTTTAACCTAAGTTTCATTAAAAACGGAGTAAGGTCAAAAATAATATATTTAATTATTAATATTAAACGGTCTCCTATATTATCCAAGGCTTGTCAAGATATTTCACCTTTCACACAATCATCTTTACTCGTTTAACAATATATGAAATATAAATTACATAATTCATACGTTTATAACCAGTACATTAAGGTTCGGGGTATTACATTTAAGCTCTCCTCAGATCCAATCTCAACCTCTTTGTATAAAAAGAAATCTTTTTTAGAAGATTGATCAGATGATTGGTCTTTCTTTGGTACATACTTCTTTTCAGAAGTAGTAGCCTCTTGTGGTTCAAGTTTCTCATAGTAATCCAAAGGTACATACATCTTCTTAGTTGAAGATGATGATTTTGTAGTCTCAGACACCTTTGGTTTTGGAGAACTTAATTCCTTTACCACTGATTTTGGCTTCCATGCTTGTTGAGGCGAAGCAACCCGTTTGTAAAACTTATCAGTTTTAGTGACCACATTCTTTACGGATTCAGTTTTGATTTTTGTGTTTTCATTTTTCAAAACTTTCTTCTCAACAACCATTGGAGCTTTGCCTTTTGCATCAACTTTCTTTTTCTGACTCTCAACAACTTCAGACTTAGGCTTTAGGTTGGTGCACTTTCGCGCAATGTGTCCAACTTTGTTGCACTTAAAGCATGTACGATTATCAACTACCCGACTTGTTCCTTCGGTCTGAGGCTGTGAGACCTTTTCTTCAAAAAACTCTTCATTTGATTTTGAAAAAATTTCAGATTCCTGCTCGGAATGAGAACTCGAGCTTTTTACAAACACCTTTTTCTCAACAAACTTCTTGTTTTGAAAGTTTCTTCTTTGATAATTCTTACCACCCTTATAACCACCCGACCATCTGTTTTGATTGTTGTTAGAAAAACTCGGTGGTATAACAGGTTTCTTATAATAAGACTTATCTTTTTCAAAGTTCAAATGTCTCTTTGTATGTTTCAAACCTTCGATCTCAGACACATCAATCTCAACCAGTTTAAAAACATTTTTCAATTTATCCACATTCACATTTTCCAAAGGAAACTCAAGATCCGAATACAACTTATCCGATCCCGACATCTTGTACATCACAAGATTAGGTTCTTCATTTAAGTTGTTTTTGGATGTTGATTTCGGAATATATTTGTCCAAGAAACATTCTTCATCCTCAGTTGAATCACCCTTAGATTTTAAAACATTTTCAGCCATGCTTTTAACAATTTCAGACTGAACACTGTCCTCATCGGATGATGAATTGAATGTGACATCAATTGATTCTGGAAGTTTAACCTCATTTGTGTCTTCTTCATTAACCAACCCGGACTTTTTCTTTGAAAAATTATTTAATACTGGCGGTGGAACCTGATGATACCCAACCCCAGTTCCGTCCGAATAAACATCTTCACCAGCTTTGTTCTTCCCGATTGGTTTAGGAACGATATGTTGAAGAACAAAACTTGCGGAGTTGTAACTGTTGAGTTTTAGATTGATGCATTCATTCTCAATCTTAGCTTCCTGAAACTGAAGTTTCAGCTTAGCAATCTCATCCAACTGTTGGTTGATTTGCTCTTCTTTAACCCTAAGAACTCCTGACAGTTTCACATTTTCTTTGTTTGTTTTACCATTTCTTTCATCAGAATCTTTTACCGTTCGTTTTAGCTTCTTAAAATTTTCTGAGAGTTGACGATTTTCATGAATTAACTTTTCGTTTTCTTTCCTAATTCTTTCTACATCAATTTTATCATTTTCGATTTTCTCAGTTAATTCTTTTAATCGACCATTTGATGCTTTTAACATTTTATCACGGTTTAAGATCTGATTTTCAACTTCTCTGACTCTTTCTGTCAGTTCTTCGGTCTTTTTACCGCTGAGGTAAGTAAGTGTACTACAAACCTTGCAGTCTTTCATGCAATTTTTGCAGTCACTCTCAATTTTGGCTTTCTTACCTGAATCATTGGTTGCATCATTCGGACTGACCTTGCTTTTAGACTCAGTTCCAGAACCAGAAACTACCTCTAACTCTTTCGCTGCAAGCACTTTGTCAGCCATTTGTTTCAGGTTTTCTGCGGTGAATTCTTTTGATGTGACAATAATCCCGTCATCAACTTTCTTTGGCTGTGATTCTCTCTTTTTCTTTTTCTTTTTCTTCAGCTTCTCCTCCTCCCCACCACATTCTTTGTCTTGCTTCTTCTACTTCATCAATTTGCTCGGTGAGAGTCTCAACACTGACAGAATCTGGATCAACAGCTATATTTCCGTTGGGATCTAGGTAACATTCTCTATCCGCATCCCATCTATTCGCCCTTTTTGCTTCTTTCTATGCATGATAAATTTTACTTTTCATGTACTGAGCTTGCATCTTTCTGTTGATGTATTTCACTTCTTCTGTTCTGGAATCTTTGAAAGGAACAATCTTTGTCATAAACGCATAGCCCACTGCATCTTCTTCTGGTAACAATTCGCTCCAATCAAAACCCTCGTCATCATGAATAACAGCAAGTGCTCTAGATTTTTCTTTGGGGGTATCTTCTAGCTGCTTCATTCTAGGAGGTTCAGATTTTTTTGATGGTAAATTGCTCTTTTTTAATAATCCTCTTTGAATGGGTTTGCCGTATCATCAGCAGATGCATTTCGATATTCACGTTTAAAATGACCTTTTTGTTTACATTTAAAGCACGTGACCTTCGACTTATCAAACCCTAGCTTGGTTGAAGGTCCACCAATAGAATGTCTACCGGTAATCTCCATGAATCTTTGCGCTCTCCTAACCGCACTCGCCATACACCACCTGATATCAATCAACTCCATCTCCTCTGGGTCGATCTGATCATAATCTTCCTTGGTGAGGTTAGTGTTTCCGATCTTTCCCGTAACGAGGCTTTCATAAGATTCTAAGACAGATGCCAAAAACACCATTTGCTGCTTGGCGGATTCTTCACTGAAATTTTGTGCATTCTTGAGATCCACAGCAATGTTGCACTGAAACAGATTCTTCGGAACTGATTGACTTTGAGTAGTTGACGATGATCCTCCATGATAACCACTGCTTGAACTTTCTTGATTTGATGTGTTAGAACTTTCTGCTGAGAAAGCTGTTTTTGGAGACACGGTCTTCGGAATCATACTTCCTCGATAATACAGCTCAACATTCTGTTGATATGAAGAGTTATTCACTTTGTTCGATTTCCTGATCTCCAACTCATGACTTTCCAATCTTTCGATTAACAGATCAACCGTCAGTTTAGTTGGTTCCACTGTGTTTTTCAGCATCAAAGCAAAATACTGCCAGTCTTTCTCATCAGGCAGTGAGTCAAACAGTTTGTCAACTAATTCTTCTTGAGTATACACGATTCCGTGTCTTGCAAGTTCCAACTTCAAATGCCCGAATCTTTCAATCATCTTTGACACTAATTCATTTTTCAAACATCCAAACAAATCAAATTCTTTTCTTAACAATTTCTTTTTGTTTTTAACAATTTCGGCACCACCCACACATTTTACTTTCAGTTTTTCCCATAGATCTTTCGAATTTGTGTATTCAATCAATGATATTATGTCATCCCTCACGGACTGATGAAGTAAAGCAATGCATTTTTGTTCAACAACAAAATTTTCAACTTCATTATCTGCTATATTTTCATAATGCGTTCTTCCCATATCAAAACCATTCTTCATATTCTTCCAACTGAGATATGCAAAAGCTTTTAGCCATTCTTCAAACCTTGTAGCCCATCTATTGTATTCCTCTATAGCCATTAGTTTGGACGGTTTATTGTATGTTCCATATGCACTATCAACACTTAAGGAATCGGCAATGGTTTTCTTTGCACTCGGTGGTGGAGTATTTTCATTTGTGTTACTTGATGTATCATCTCCTGTGCTTCCCGTGAAAGCAAAAGCGTCACTGAATGGATTCAGAAAAACATCCATCTTTAAGTACCTGAGACAATCAACAAACACTTAGAAAAATTTTTGGATTTTTGAAAACAATTTCAAACGAAATGAATTTCAAGCGAAACAGCTCAAACGAAATGATCCTCAAGCGAAATGAAGCTTTCACGCGAAATGCCAATTTGGTGTGAAATAGTAATCTTTCAAGCGAAATGACTATTTCGTGCGGAATAGTCAAACGAAATCACACTCTTCAAGCGAAATAGACACTTTTCAAGCGAAATAGCGACTTTCGTACAAAATGAATGTTGATTTCGTACGAAATAAGGTCCAAACTTTTGATTCCGTGCGAAATGACGTTCCAGATGTTGATTTCGTGCGAAATAAAGATCCTGATGTTGATTTCGTGCGAAATCAAATGTTGATTTTGTGCGGAAAGATGATGACGTCACACTGTCGGCCAAGATTTTGTCAAATTGATCCGGTTTTACGTCGAATTAAGGTCCAATTCTTTCAAGGATTAGTTAAAACTATGTTTTACGTGATATATGTGAAATTTAAGCCATTTTAACCGTAAAATCTCATTTAATTTTGAAAAGAATGAGTAGAAGTGAGAAAATCTGATGAAAACAAGCTGAATTGGTATGAACTCTTCGTCCTTAGCTCTGATACCACTTGTTGGATCGTCGTATGACCCGAATGAGTCAATCAGAAGAGTTTACAATCAGAATCAAAGGCGGAATCAATGATTCTAACTTGATACAACTTGATTTTCCCTAATTATCTTCTTATTAATGATTTCAAAGCTTTACAGATCGTTTGACAAATCGGCAGCACCTCGGCTCTGAAATCTCGAACGTTACAAATGAATCAACTGCTCAGGTATTTATAGGGGTGGTGATTTCATACGAAATAGCAAAGGCCTATTTCGTGCGAAATACCTGTGTGTTGTTTCATATGAAATAGCCCTTGCTATTTCGTGCGAAATACCCCTCTGACATCCAAAACCTAATTTCTAACATGCTGAGCACTGGTTAATGCTATCTAGTGTCACACCCCGACCACGTAGAACATACAAAACGTGGCGGAAACATCGGGGAGTGTTGTAACAGAATTAATCGTGTCAAATCCATGGCAATTGAAGTTTCGTTTTATTGATTAAAAGTGTTACAATGTCTTAACAAACAAGAAATACAACATAATTAACTAGTCTTGCATCTTTTATTGTCACTAAAGCCCAAGTCTGCCTATGTGTATCTTGCTCATCTTATGCAACAGTTCCTGAAAAACACATGTGAAAATAGGTACGTCAGCATAAAAATGCCTGTGAGATACATAGGTTTTATGAAAATAGGTTTCATGACTTATGTTTGAGAAAATGTTTAGTCATGAACCTTGTTATTTGCTTTGCTTTGTAAATCATTTGAAAATCGATAAGATCAGATGATAAGTATAAATGTAAGGTTAAATGAATAACCAAGTAAAATATGTTTGCATAAGATAAGTTGTTTATAAATCAATGTCTTGTGAAAAGTATGTTACTTGTATAAAATGTTCTATGTCTCAAACTGAAATGATTCAAATAACGCTACAATATATAATACCATACAAACACTTATATATAGGAAGTACCAGCGGCGTATCCACCATGCTTGTATCATATTACACACGCATCGTTACTTAATCACTTAATCAAACCAAACCAACCAATGTAAGAAGTCTATGTTTAAATCAATTGTCAAATGTATTGGGTAATATGTCAAAGTGTTCATGTCAAGATGTAAATCATATCAAAATCTCTATGTCAAATATCCATGTCAAATGTCTATGTCAAATATCCATGTCAAATGTCTATGTCAAAATGTCATGTATGGCAAGTGAAATGTCTCAACTAAACCATATGCACAAAAACAAAGTATTGAAGTAAAACTTGGTTTAAATCAAAGTTATGTTTTGTGGGAAATGCATGATCAAATGTCAATCATGTTAAAATGTCTATGCCGAAATGTCTATGTCAAATGTCTATGTCAAAATGTCATGTAAAACGATGTACTAAGTAATGCACACAATGGCAATACATAGCATGAAATGTAATGAAATCATGTACTATAATGTACTAACGAACATAGCAGTATATGATGTGAAAACAGGAAAGCAGGAAAGTAACAAGTAGGCACATGTGTTCCACCCCAAAACAGTTTGGAAAACAGTAAAAGAGGGGTCTATGTACTCACCTGAGAGTGCTTAGGAGTCTTGAACAACTACCAAGTAAGCTAGAGGAGTCCCGGAAATCAAACGGTACCTAATATAGGTAACTACATAATTAACCCGGACCTAATTCGGATGATTGGATAGAATGAGGGTTCGTAAACCAAACGAGTATAGAGACTCGTGTCATATGGTTTAACAAAGCCTACATACTAAATGAAACTTAACCTGAGTGTCTACGACCCATTACGACCCGTTTAGGTAGCTTATGCTACTTTAACGCGTCGTTCGCGTAGAACGCGTACGGACCGTCTAACTAGTCCTATGACAAGTGTTATATGCCTAAACATGTTACATAATCAGTTATGTGACAAAAGTTTAGGTTACATATGCTTAATTACCAATTATACATGAAAAGGGTATTCTGGTAATTTACCTAAGGCATATAAACTACCTATCATACAACTACTCAAACGATGTGACCATAGGGTATAACCTCGGAAGGTTATTCCCTACCTACTATGGTCACCTAATGTGTTTGGTCGGATCCTAATGATCGACCAAACTGGGTCGGGTTCGAGGTATAAGCGATTTATTAGATCGCTTACCCTACGACCCTAGACAACGTGGTAATCAGTAGGCATAGTCCCAAGGGACTATGACCATCGTGATTACAATCACGTTGCGAAGTTCAAACGAACTTCGCATTGACCATTACTGGTCAATGCTGAAAGTCAAACAAAGTTTGACTTTCTGACTCGAAAAGCAGTAAAATAAGGAAAAGAACGAAAGAATACTTACGAAGGGTCCCCGAATGCTAACCCAGATCAAAATAGCTCAGGTATGAAACGAAGGTTCCAACTTAGAGTCTTTTCAATCAGATTTGTGGGTTTTTAAGCCAAAGGGGGGTGGGTATTTATAGATAAAGTAGAGCCGCTAGGATCGTTTCTTGAATATCGTGCCACGATCCGAGCCGTACACTTGTCACAAAGGTTATGGAGCCACATATGCCCCTTATCTTAGTGACTAAGTAACTTAAAACATGTGGTTAAGGATCAATTGGTTGCAACTTGTGATTAAAACATTGAATCTGGTCTGGTTAGGCAGTCGCGTAGCGCTAGTGCAAAGGCACTATGCAGTCGCGCTACGCTAGCACCTCCCTGATTCAGAAATGTTTCAAAGTTGGCAGAAATGGTCCCTGTGGTGTTTTAAGGCCTTTTTCGATGCGTTTGAACCCCGTTAACCTCATTTCAAGGCTCTAAAATGAAGTTAAAGTATAGGGAACTCAAAACATGCTCAAAAATATGCCGGAGGTTGGTTCGTTTGGCCGTACGAACGCGATGTTCGCTTAATTACGACGGAATGCGCATAAGCGCGAAAAACGATCCAAATGACGAAACGAATGGATTTTTCTTAAGGCGAACACTAAAATATAATGTAGTCATGCTTACATAAATTTTTGGATGTCCGGATGTATTCAGAACGTAAGTTATGCGCGAAAATGCAAACTTGTGCACTTTTTGACACTTTTAGTCCCTGAATGTCCCAAAAGTTTATTTTAGCACACCAAACCCCTCAAAGCCTATTTCTAAGCTATGTAAAGGATATTTAAGGTGTGTTTAACTTATGGTCATGTTCCGGAATGTCTGTTACAGTTCAAATTGGCATACTTTCGTAGTTTGTCAACTTTAGTCCCTGTAAGCGATTAAACTTTGATTTCACCACACCAAACCTTCCAAAACTTATATCTAAGTTATGTAAAGGTTATTTAAGGTATGTTAAGCCTATTTCACTATTCCGGAGTGTTCGTTGCATTAAACTGGTTATATTTACGCATTAGTGCGCGTATAACCTTCCAGAAAGCGATTTAGAGCTTGAAATCGAACAAGAATTGATATGTGTAAACGATACACATATTTATACAAGTCCAAAGTATGAAATACAATATTTCATTGGTTTGGCATTTATTTGATGGTTGAAATGACACAGGTGTTACAGTCTCCCCTACTTTAGGAAATTTCGTCCCGAAATTCATTCGTAGGAGTCTATCTGTGGCTTTGTGTCAAATAACCACCAAAGATATAAAAGGCATAATCCTGACATTTCCTTGACGGACATTCTTCAGAACCAAAAATGAACGAAAGGAGTCATTTTTCACCATTTCTTCAGAAACAAAAATGAACGAGAGGAGTCATTTTTAATGAACGACAAGAGTCATTTTTCACCATTTCTTCAGAAACCAAAAATGAACGACAAGAGTCATTTTTCACCATTTCTTCAGAAACCAAAAATGAACGACAAGAGTCATTTTTCACCATTTCTTCAGAAACCAAAAATGAACGAAAAGAGTCATTTTTCACCATTTCTTCAGAAACCAAAAATGAACGACAAGAGTCATTTTTCACCATTTCTTCAGAAACCAAAAATGAACGGAATAGTCATTTTACATCTTCAGAAACAAAAATGAACGGAATAGTCATTTTACATCTTCAGAAACAAAAATGAACGGAATAGTCATTTTACATCTTCAGAAACAAAAATGAACGGAATTAACTCTAGATACATGACAAAACTTGCTATGGTTTCTGTGCACTAAATTCTATAATTATGTACGCGTCCATAATTACGTAATTCCTTGCACAGTCCGCACAGTGCATTTCATGATGTGTAGGGGAAGAAAAAATATCAAATCTGTGATGAGTGTGACTAGACTACCATAGGGTCCTTTTAATCAGATCAACACATGATCTTTTTAATTAGACCACCAAGGAGTCCTTTCAGCTATATCATCACATGATTTTACTAACCAGATTTTTGGATCAATCTGTTTAACTAGACCATTCAAGGGGTCTAATTATGGAATAGTACAATATAATCCAAGGGACTTAACTACAACGTAAAAGTCCATTAAGGATTTTAGGTAGTACCTTTGGGTAACCTACTACGAATCCCTTATACGATGATATGGAAGATTCTACGAGGATTTGGATAACAAGAATTTGGATCACACAAAAACATAAAAAGAAACACATAAGCACATAATCACATAGTTGTTTAACTTGTTATTAATTTGTTATCTTCGGACGCGGATACTTAAAGCACACCAGGAATCCAATTCGTGGATTTCATTTGGCACTTTAATCATTTCAAGAATCTATCTATGAAGATAGGAAAATCTTAAAAGAAATTCGGCTTTGTCCCTATTGAATTGTGATGTACGTATTGAATCATACAAAGAATTCAATTAAGGACTCCGATGAATGATATCCATCCACAAGGATCTAATTATGAAGATAGAAAGATCCTACATGGATTTTGGAGTTTGTGTAACGAGAGTGTTCCGACACCTTGCACTAGGCGTGCTTACGTCGATACACAAGGTAGAAAGTTCATGAGGTTGAGGCGCCAGATATGCCAAGCGACATATGTAGCAGAGTTTGAAGGTTGAGCAGCAGCAGGATTTGTAACAGCTTTGCTTTGGATTGCAAAGCGGCATATGTTAACCAAATGTCTCCATCGTCCACCGTGGGTACATTTGAAACAAGGTATTTGATTTGAATAATGACGATGGCATTGATTGCACCAAGGAGCAGTTCCCTTATACAGCTTCATCCCTGAAGCGAGTCATGGTGATAGCTAAGTCAACGGTCCTCTGGAGTACGACGCCTATTTGCTGGGTAGCTGCAGCACTTGGTTCGGACATTGTTGTTGCGATGAAGAAGCATCTTGAAGATAACGAAAGGAATAGGAGGAAACAAGCGAAAGATAGTCAAAAGGAAATGACAAGGCATGTAGATTTTGACCATTTGTTTGTTACCAAAGGCAAACAAATGAGATAGTGACTAATCAAAGTAAGCGGGTCAATATAATGTATCGTGAAGACATGCTCGCCTATAAGTGAACACTCATCCCAAGAATTCCCAGGTAAGCACAACTGGTCTCGCGTCTGATGAGATGTATACGAAGTGCTTGCCTAGACAGAAAACCCAGAATACAGGCATTCACCCTTCCAGTTTGCACGTGTTCACATTATTTAAAACCCAAAACCTTGACGAGATTTTTGAAAACTCAAAGGGTTCAAAACCTTATAACAAAGGGTTCAAAACCTAGTAATCAATCATCCTAGAACAGATGATTAGTTTTCAAAGCGGTTTTGAAATTTATGTTCTTGTTGTGGTCGTCGCCTAAGGATAGGTGACGGTATTGTTTTATGACTAAACGCAAGTAAACTCGCGTTAGGGTCCTAAGAAGGTTATAGACTAGGTCAAAGCATTACTAATTACTAATAACCTAATTCCCTATAACCATTGGCTCTGATACCATCTTTTCTGTCACACCCCGACCACGTAGAACATACAAAACGTGGCGGAAACATCGGGGAGTGTTGTAACAGAATTAATCGTGTCAAATCCATGGCAATTGAAGTTTCGTTTTATTGATTAAAAGTGTTACAATGTCTTAACAAACAAGAAATACAACATAATTAACTAGTCTTGCATCTTTTATTGTCACTAAAGCCCAAGTCTGCCTATGTGTATCTTGCTCATCTTATGCAACAGTTCCTGAAAAACACATGTGAAAATAGGTACGTCAGCATAAAAATGCCTGTGAGATACATAGGTTTTATGAAAATAGGTTTCATGACTTATGTTTGAGAAAATGTTTAGTCATGAACCTTGTTATTTGCTTTGCTTTGTAAATCATTTGAAAATCGATAAGATCAGATGATAAGTATAAATGTAAGGTTAAATGAATAACCAAGTAAAATATGTTTGCATAAGATAAGTTGTTTATAAATCAATGTCTTGTGAAAAGTATGTTACTTGTATAAAATGTTCTATGTCTCAAACTGAAATGATTCAAATAACGCTACAATATATAATACCATACAAACACTTATATATAGGAAGTACCAGCGGCGTATCCACCATGCTTGTATCATATTACACACGCATCGTTACTTAATCACTTAATCAAACCAAACCAACCAATGTAAGAAGTCTATGTTTAAATCAATTGTCAAATGTATTGGGTAATATGTCAAAGTGTTCATGTCAAGATGTAAATCATATCAAAATCTCTATGTCAAATATCCATGTCAAATGTCTATGTCAAATATCCATGTCAAATGTCTATGTCAAAATGTCATGTATGGCAAGTGAAATGTCTCAACTAAACCATATGCACAAAAACAAAGTATTGAAGTAAAACTTGGTTTAAATCAAAGTTATGTTTTGTGGGAAATGCATGATCAAATGTCAATCATGTTAAAATGTCTATGCCGAAATGTCTATGTCAAATGTCTATGTCAAAATGTCATGTAAAACGATGTACTAAGTAATGCACACAATGGCAATACATAGTATGAAATGTAATGAAATCATGTACTATAATGTACTAACGAACATAGCAGTATATGATGTGAAAACAGGAAAGCAGGAAAGTAACAAGTAGGCACATGTGTTCCACCCCAAAACAGTTTGGAAAACAGTAAAAGAGGGGTCTATGTACTCACCTGAGAGTGCTTAGGAGTCTTGAACAACTACCAAGTAAGCTAGAGGAGTCCCGGAAATCAAACGGTACCTAATATAGGTAACTACATAATTAACCCGGACCTAATTCGGATGATTGGATAGAATGAGGGTTCGTAAACCAAACGAGTATAGAGACTCGTGTCATATGGTTTAACAAAGCCTACATACTAAATGAAACTTAACCTGAGTGTCTACGACCCATTACGACCCGTTTAGGTAGCTTATGCTACTTTAACGCGTCGTTCGCGTAGAACGCGTACGGACCGTCTAACTAGTCCTATGACAAGTGTTATATGCCTAAACATGTTACATAATCAGTTATGTGACAAAAGTTTAGGTTACATATGCTTAATTACCAATTATACATGAAAAGGGTATTCTGGTAATTTACCTAAGGCATATAAACTACCTATCATACAACTACTCAAACGATGTGACCATAGGGTATAACCTCGGAAGGTTATTCCCTACCTACTATGGTCACCTAATGTGTTTGGTCGGATCCTAATGATCGACCAAACTGGGTCGGGTTCGAGGTATAAGCGATTTATTAGATCGCTTACCCTACGACCCTAGACAACGTGGTAATCAGTAGGCATAGTCCCAAGGGACTATGACCATCGTGATTACAATCACGTTGCGAAGTTCAAACGAACTTCGCATTGACCATTACTGGTCAATGCTGAAAGTCAAACAAAGTTTGACTTTCTGACTCGAAAAGCAGTAAAATAAGGAAAAGAACGAAAGAATACTTACGAAGGGTCCCCGAATGCTAACCCAGATCAAAATAGCTCAGGTATGAAACGAAGGTTCCAACTTAGAGTCTTTTCAATCAGATTTGTGGGTTTTTAAGCCAAAGGGGGGTGGGTATTTATAGATAAAGTAGAGCCGCTAGGATCGTTTCTTGAATATCGTGCCACGATCCGAGCCGTACACTTGTCACAAAGGTTATGGAGCCACATATGCCCCTTATCTTAGTGACTAAGTAACTTAAAACATGTGGTTAAGGATCAATTGGTTGCAACTTGTGATTAAAACATTGAATCTGGTCTGGTTAGGCAGTCGCGTAGCGCTAGTGCAAAGGCACTATGCAGTCGCGCTACGCTAGCACCTCCCTGATTCAGAAATGTTTCAAAGTTGGCAGAAATGGTCCCTGTGGTGTTTTAAGGCCTTTTTCGATGCGTTTGAACCCCGTTAACCTCATTTCAAGGCTCTAAAATGAAGTTAAAGTATAGGGAACTCAAAACATGCTCAAAAATATGCCGGAGGTTGGTTCGTTTGGCCGTACGAACGCGATGTTCGCTTAATTACGACGGAATGCGCATAAGCGCGAAAAACGATCCAAATGACGAAACGAATGGATTTTTCTTAAGGCGAACACTAAAATATAATGTAGTCATGCTTACATAAATTTTTGGATGTCCGGATGTATTCAGAACGTAAGTTATGCGCGAAAATGCAAACTTGTGCACTTTTTGACACTTTTAGTCCCTGAATGTCCCAAAAGTTTATTTTAGCACACCAAACCCCTCAAAGCCTATTTCTAAGCTATGTAAAGGATATTTAAGGTGTGTTTAACTTATGGTCATGTTCCGGAATGTCTGTTACAGTTCAAATTGGCATACTTTCGTAGTTTGTCAACTTTAGTCCCTGTAAGCGATTAAACTTTGATTTCACCACACCAAACCTTCCAAAACTTATATCTAAGTTATGTAAAGGTTATTTAAGGTATGTTAAGCCTATTTCACTATTCCGGAGTGTTCGTTGCATTAAACTGGTTATATTTACGCATTAGTGCGCGTATAACCTTCCAGAAAGCGATTTAGAGCTTGAAATCGAACAAGAATTGATATGTGTAAACGATACACATATTTATACAAGTCCAAAGTATGAAATACAATATTTCATTGGTTTGGCATTTATTTGATGGTTGAAATGACACAGGTGTTACATCTAGACTCAAGACTCTATAAAGACGAAGTTAACAGACATTTATGCACCAACACATATTTCTCATCATCCAAATCTGATCCGAATCAAAATTGGAAAGATTCTCCAAATCTAAACACTGAGTTCGCGAGATAACACATGAGTTTCTTGGCTTCTGTTCTGGAGTCTTATGAAGGTTTAATTACAGGAAAGATCGACAATCCAAATATGACAAAGGATGATTACAATCAAGTAGACCCAGCAGAAATGGAGCTCATGCATATTCGCTGGTGTATGGCGAGCGTCATCAGGAGGGCTCAACGGTTCATGGAGATCACCAGAAGAAAGTGTCTGGAAGACCCTGATATGAAGATAGGTTTTGATAAAGCGAAAGTTACTTGCTTTAAGTGTAACCAACAGGGGCACTTCAAAAGAGAACGCACAAATAACAAAGCAGATGATAGTGTGAATTCTTTTCATGAAGATTACAACAAAAAGGCCATCTATCATCGCAACAACGAGCAACCGTCAAGAAAGCAGATTGAGGAAGGGTCATCTAAAGAGAAAAAACAAGCTATGTTGACGATTCCTAATGGTAGTAGTGGACCCAGTACGTTTCATCATGATGAAGGTTTTAAATGGGGAAAATATACTAAAGATGAAAGAACAGAAAAATAGGCATTGGTTGCTGAGTTTAAACACAGCCAAGAAGAAGAACATGCTCGAGGGTATTTGAGAGAAGTATACAAGGCTTTCATAGAAGCACGACGGGAAAATAGATGGAGTGAAGAAAAAGAATGTTTTGTTGATCCTCAAGAAAACCTGTCAGGTGATCCTGACAAAGTAGACTTTAAAGCACTTGTTGTTGCTATACCAACTGTGGGAGTTTGGTGTAAGGGGCTCGAAGAAATCACTAGATACAGAGAAAAGGTAGAGGAAGGCATAAGGAAAGTGATATATGCCAGTCTGGAAAAGAAGAAGAAGACGGTAGAGGAAATCGTTGATGAAAGTCAAAAGTTAGTGGATGAGGTGAAGAAAGCTGATGAAAAGCTGAAGAAGCCGATTGATGAAGCTGTTACTAAAGAACAGCAGGTGAAAGAAGAAAGTCTTAAACAGATGGCAAAAGAAGCTGAGGTGCCAAAAGATGAGGTAATGACTCAAACTGATTTTTCTGATTCATCAATTAAAATTGATAATAAAGCTGAACAACAGTGAAAGAAATGCATGGAAACGTACAGTGTTTGTACTGAAAAGGATGAAAAGTTTAAAATCAGGGACATTGAGTTTACTAAAATAGAAAAGATTTTCAAAGAAAAATGTAAAGAATTGCTTGAAAATGAAAGGTTTTTGAAAGAAAAAGAAAAAGAAAAAGAAAAAGAAAAAGAAAAAGAAAAAGAACTAACACAAAAATGTGAAAATATTGAAAAAGAAAATCAAATTTTGAAACAACAGTGTTCAGCTGATTGTAATGATTGTCACACCCCAACCAATGGCGGAAACATCGGGGCACGACACTGAGCGAAACAGATTGTCCAAGAGATTCCATAACAACTATGATTACCCAATATTTAAGCATTACGTCCCATACCGTAACATATAAAGTAGCATAGTTATTACAGACAAATTGTTCTCAAGACAAATAAAAACTGTTCCGACAACTCATAAATTATTTAGTTTGTTTCTAGACTCCTCTAGCTTGATTTCACAAAAGCTAGCATAGCACAGCATCCTAAACAGCTGTCACATACGTTAAAATAAAAGTCAATACACATATTGTAAAGGTGAGCATACAAGTTTGATAGTATAATAATAGCGAAAGCGATTTACGCATAACCAGCATGTAACATGTAAAATGTGAAGCAGGTAGGTTATCGACAATGAAATATGCACAAACGTGACTGCGAGTTGGAGAATGCGCAACACATATCACCATTGTAACACGTGAAGAAAAGCCCTAAACAACCCCTGTCCATGACATGTGCTGAGTCCAAACTATAGTACTATCGTTGCTAATGTGTCAGGCAACAATCACTGTGTAAACATAACATACTAGCATTCATCGAATAACACGTATAAAAGTGTTTGCGTTGTGTGTCGATTGTGATTTGAATATAGATAACGTATGTAACACCCAAAAGTGCTTAAAGCAAAAAGGGATCGAGTATACTCACACATTGTGTTTAACAAGTAAACACAGTCTTGGATTGAAGGGAGCGTTGAGAGATTAGCCTGAACACAGTACAACAGTATGAGCGTTGAACAGTGCAGAAAAATGGTGCGTTGGAGTGATGTGGGACGGATAGTCATCCAATCGGATGACCGTCCGGACGAATGGTCCTCCGGACGGATGACCATTCGGTCGGATGGTCACTCGTCTGGGATGGATGTGTTTGTGTATGATGGAACTTTGAAGTTTTCATTGTAGCATTTTAAAAATCAAGAAGTGTTTCTACAAATCAGGTCATCCGGCCGGATGGTCATCCGGACGGATGACCGTTCGGTCGGATGGCGATCCGCTTGAAACTGACATTCCTTGAAGCTTGGTGAAAATGTTTAGTGTTGAAAAGTCACAAGTCATCCGTTCAGATTGTCGTTCAATCGGATGGCAATCCGATCGGACGACAATTCGCTTGGCAACCTGTTCGCTTGTAAAACTTGTAAAATTTGTTAAGATGGAAGTTTTACGAATAAACTGAGATGACATGACAACGTGTCAAACAACGGAAACCCCATCATGCCCAAGTCATCCGATCGGATGTGAGTCACCCCGTCAGATCAGTAACGGTTCTTGACGGAACTTCATGTTCATCCCGTTAAGTCGGTCATCTCATTGATAGAAATCCATTCTCAGAGCGGCACTTCACTAGAGAATGAGCAGAAGGCGTGAACAGGTTCGGATCCTATCGGTTTTATGTGAAAAGTTGAGAATGTTTGAAGAAAAGTGGAAATCAGTTGGAAAACATTTAGATTTAGGTGAAATAAGCGTTTAAACATTGTAGAAATCCTTTGGATTGGAGTTGTTCTTGGTGGAATGAGGTCACACTTTGGTGTTCTTGAGAACCCATGATGACATCATCCTAAAATAGCCCAAATCCACCGATTTCATGGTGAAAAGTTAAGATTTGATGGTGAAAATGGTGAAGAAGTGTGTGTAGATGATAGAAGTACAAGATTTGAGGTAGAAACTTACAAGAATCGCGAGAAATCGAGAGAAAATAGGCCAAGAGTGTGCTGGTCGAATGAGAGCTGTCACACCACATGAACAGTGATGTGACATGTGATATTAATAGTTGGTGAGGGAGAAAGGCGGTGCAACTGAGTCAGATCGGAGGGCCTTCCGATCGGATGGCCATCCGATCAGATGGTCATCCGAACGGATGACCATTCGATCGAATGGTCCTTCGATTGGATGGCTTTTGCCAGTTGGTTTCCGACTTTTTGTTTCGTGCGTTGAGCGTTGCGATGCGTTGCGAGTAAACGGTGCGATAGTATTACACATTAGTTACATAAACAATATAACTACTAATAATCACAAAAGTAAATCTGAGATTTCGAGTTCGTGATGAGATTGCGTTGCGATAGAGTTGCGATTGCGTTTTCGAATAATCACCTCAAACAAATATAACATGCACAAGTAACACATAATAGCACACACACGTAAAACAATATCCACAACCTGTAATTCGAGTTGCGATGCGATAGCGAAGTTATAGTGTTTAGTAGATTAGTGTTTAGTTAACTTTATCGCATTGTTACTTCCACATAATACAACTAACAAGCGTAAATTAAAGTATCGATTATCTAGGTTTGAGAGTACGAGTAATAATTAAGCAAGGAATGACAGATTCCAATTAGCAATCTTTTCTTCCTTTGACTTGACTTTGACTTCGAAAGTCGGGTTGTTACAGCCTCCCCTACTTTAGGAAATTTCATCCCGAAATTTAAGGCTCAGGCTTAACAAACAGTTGTGGATACTTAGCCTTCATATCACTTTCGAGTTCCCAGGTGAACTCGGCACCGCGTTTGCCTTCCCAGCGAACCTTCACAATGGGAATGCGTGAGCGTCGGAGTTTCTTGGTTTCTCGGTCGATGATCTCGACTGGTTTCTCCACGAAGTGTGATGTTTCGTCCACTTGTATATCCTCAAGAGGGACATGTAAGTTCTGGTCGGCTAAAAACTTTTTGAGGTTCGAAACGTGGAAAGTCGGGTGGACGTTACTAAGTTCCTCCGGTAGTTCGAGTCTGTAGGTCACTTTGCCAATTCTTTCCAGAATTTTAAAGGGTCCAACATATCAAGGCACGAGCTTTCCTTTCTTGCCGAATCTGATCACCCCCTTCCAAGGTGCAACCTTTAGGAGTACGTAATCGCCAACGTCAAATTCAAGGGGCTTGCGGCGTCTCAGTTACCACCGAAATCTATAACACACGGGCGAAACATGTCTTCGAGGGTACGGATCGTGCGTTCAGTCTGACCGTCGGTCTAGGATGGAAAGTGGTACTTAGATTGAGAGTGGTACCTAGAGCAGATTGAAAAGTTTCCCAGAGCCGCGAAATGAATCGACCATCGCGGTCAGAAATGATGTCATGAGGCGTCCCGTGTCGACAAATGACTTCGTCGGTATAAATTCATGCTAATCGTTCTACCTTAAAGTCTTCCCGTATCGATAGAAAGTGAGCAGATTTGGTGAGACGATCAACGATAACCCAGATGCTATTGTGACCTGATGGCGTGCGCGAGAGTTTCGTTATGAAGTCCATAACTATACTTTCCCACTTCCACATAGGGATCTCAGGTTGCACGAGTAAGCCAGAGGGGCGTTGATGCTCAGCCTTGACTTTTGAACAAGTTAGGCACTTTGAAACGTAGATAGCGATATCTCTCTTCATGCCCGGCCACCAGTACTTGTAGCGAAGGTCCTGGTACATCTCATCGGCACCGGGATGAATAGAATATCGAGACTTGTGGGCTTTGTTTAGCAGGATCTCTCGTAAGTTAGTGCGTTTGGGAATCCAAATTCGGTCAAGATAATGGAATATACCATTCGATTTACTCACCAGTTGTTCTCCGTTATTGATAATCCTTTCCTTCTTCAAAGTGCGTTCGGTAAAACAAGCATGTTGAGCGCCACGGATAAGAGATTCGAGATTGTGCTGGGCTTGAGTATTACGAACGCTATGCAAAGAGCTTCGTCGACTGAGAGTGTCGGCAACGACGTTTGCTTTGCCAGGATGGTAACGAATCTCACAGTCGTAATCGTTGAGAAGTTCAACCCATTGACATTGTCGCATATTCAGTTCCTTCTGGTTGAATATGTGTTGTAGGCTCTTGTGGTCGGTGAAGACCGTACACTTGGTACCGTAAAGGTAGTGTCGCCAAATCTTTAACGCAAAAACAACTGCACCAAGCTCGAGATCGTGGGTTGTATAGTTCTTCTCGTGGACCTTGAGCTGACGAGAAGCGTACGCGATAACCTTGTCTAGTTGCATAAGAACACAACCGAGGCCGAGGTTGGAGGCATCGCAGTAGACTACGAAGTCGTCATTTCCATCGGGTAATGAGAGCACGAGATAGTTGCAAAGCATGAGTTTCAGAGTTTGGAAGGCTTCCTCTTGTTCGGTTCCCCAAACAAAAGGTTTGTCCTTGTGGGTAAGAGAGGTGAGAGGGACATCGATCTTCGAGAAATCAATGATGAATCGGCAATAGTAACTCGTCAGTCCGAGAAAAGAAGGAACTTCAGATGGGTTCTTTGGTGTAACTCAACTCTTAACTGCTTCAATCTTCGCAGGATCGACATGAATACCTTGACTATTGACAATGTAACCAAGGAATTGAACCTCCTCAAGCCATAATTCACACTTGGAGAACTTGGCGTAGAGGCGGTTTCCCTAGAGTAGTTCAAGAACCAAACAGAGATGTTGCCTGTGTTCGGCTTTTGACTTGGAATAGATCAGGATATCATTGATAAACACGATGACGAAGCGGTCGAGAAAGGGTTTACACACGTGATTTATTAGATCCATGAAAACTGCGGGGGCGTTGGTTAAACCAAATGGCATAACAACAAACTCGTAGTGACCATATCGGGTTTGAAAAGCGGTTTTGGGTATATCTTCCTCTTGAATTCGTAACTGGTGATAACCTGAACGTAAATCAATCTTCGAGAAACACGTAGCACCTTGTAGTTGATCAAACAAATCATTGATTCTAGGTAGGGGATAGCGATTCTTGATGGTAAGCTTGTTCAATTCCTTGTAGTCGATGCACATTCGGAACGATCCGTCCTTCTTTTTGATGAAAAGGACAGGTGTGCCCCATGGAGAGGTGCTAGGGCGAATGAAGCCTTTATCAAGCAATTCCTGGAGCTGACTCGAGAGTTCGTGCATTTCAGATGGAGCGAGATGATAAGGCGCTCTAGCAACAGGATTTGCTCCAGGAATGAGGTCGATTCAAAAATCAAAATCACGAGTGGGTGGTAAACAAGGTAGATCATCAGGAAAGATGTTAGGAAAATCATGAACCACAGGCACCTTGTCCATTGCCTTCACTTCCTTTTCCTTCGCTACTACAATGTGCGCCAAAAAAGCTTGGTATTCCTTGCGGAGATACTTGCTAGCTTGGACATACGACATGAGTTATAACTTCTTCGAAGCAAGTTCACCGTAGACACACAATTGGTCGCCGTTTGCGAGATAGAAACGAATCATTTTATCGAAACAAATAATTTCAGCATGATTCTCCCGGAGGGAAATCCATGCCTACTATGATGTCAAAGCTACCGAGTTGCATCGGGATAAGATTGATCGGGAAAACGTGACTATTATGCTCAAGAGTACAGTCACGCAAAACGGAATTAACAGTGACGGTTCTTGTAGTGGCAACTTCTACGTCGAATGTTGATGGGAGGTTAACGCATTTACGGTTTAGGAGCCTTTCGAATTCGAATGATACAAAACAGTTATCGGCTCTAGTATCAAACAAACACGAAGCATATATACCATTTACGAGAAACGTACCATTAACCACGTTGTTGTCTGCCTGAGCCTGACGGGCGTTGATATTGAAGACTCGCCCACGGGCTGCTGCTGCTGCTGCTATTGGTGTTGTTGCTGCGCTGACTGCTGCTGTGGCTCTTACTTCACCACTCTGTTTCGGCAGACATTTGCGAAGTGGTTACGATCACCACACACATAGCAGGCTCTTGCGTGAGCAGGAGCTGCTTGTTGTCCCTGAGGACTTGGTAGAGCAGGAGCTTGAACTTGAGCTTGAGCTTGACGGGGACCAGTACGGCAGTTGGCAGTAAAGTGGTCGTAAAGGTTGCAATGAACACAAAATCGACATGCAATCCCAACAGGATGATGATAAGTACAGGTAGGGCATAGCGGGTGTGGACCAGTATATGCACGCTTGGCCGGCGGTGCATTGGTCACTGGTGCTGCTACCTTGCGGTTCTGGTTTTGGGGTGGAGCAGGTACTGCATTGAGTGGAGCGGTGGTGACAGCAAAGTTCTTATTGTTGTTGTTGTTGTTCTTGCGCTTTCGGCGTGAAGACTTGGAAGCTTGCGGTGTGGTGGTTTCAGCGGTGACTTGATGAAGACTTTTGGTGGTTTTGTCAAAGTAACCAGCCCTAACTCGCTTGTCGTTAATCTCGGCAGCGAGCAGATAAGTCTCTTTGATTGTGGTTGTTGTTGGTGCATATTTGTGACAACAACTTAGATTTGGTCTTTGGATATCTTGTAATTAGTTAAACGATAAACGGTTAGCGGGTTTAGCTTTGTATTAGTGAGTTGTAATGTTTGGGCTAACCAAACCCACACATATTGGGTGTATGGGGGCGAATTGGGCTTACTCCAATTCGCAGTCCATGAGGTTTATCCTAGCCCAAGTTGCAAACCTTGTGTTATATAAACAAGTTTAGGCTTTAGAGTTTAGGTTAATCAGCCAAAAACAGTTGCTAGAGAGAATTCGTGAGAGCTTATACAGCTTGGACGAAATTTAGTGTGTGTTAGGGATCTTGATTGATTGTAATCACTTTGATAGATAATCAATAAAGATCCGGTTTGAAAGTGAATTGCGGATTTCTGTTCCTACACGTTTTCTGCTATATTCTGATCAAGAGGATTCCGCACTCTTGATTAGATTGACAATTCTGTGAAAGATCCAAACATCAAGGGGACCTACAGTTGTCTTGGCGGCTTGCACGAAATCAGCAACACAATCCGGTAAAGCACGGATGTATTTCTTGATGGTGATGTCCGGAGTAGAAACTTGGCAAGGATAGATTATGCTTAGCTGCTTAAAGCGGACAGTTAGACCAGCATTGTCGCCACCCTCTTGCTTAATGTTCCAAAACTCGTCCTCCAGCTTCTGAAGCTCGTGGGGAGGGCATAATTCCTTCATCATGATCTCCTTCAACTCCTCCCAAGTAAGCCCATAGGCTGCGTCATTCCCTCGCCTGTTCCTTTCGGCAGTCCACCAGTCCAGAGCCCTGGAGTGGAAAATGCCGGTTGCGTTGACAGTACGTAGATTTTCAGGACAGCCGCTTTGGCGCAGAGTGACTTCAATTGCATCGAACCATTGAAACATGGCAGTAGGCCTATCTTCTCCGGTGAAGTCTTTAGGGCCGTAGGCCTTAAACTACTTGAAGCTAAAAGGAGCGCGGGGAGAGTCGATCCTTGATTCCTCGGAGGACCTGCTAGAGTTTTCATTATGTTCGCTGACAATTTGCGGAATGACCTTAGCCATTTGCTTTCGACTAGAGAAGCAATACGCTTCTTAGCGTGATTGCGTCGGGCGGCTCGAGAAGTATGCGATCCAAATGACGACATTATCTGCAACAGACATCGCCGTAGGATTCAAACACTATGCATTCGAATCTCACCTCACAACATACTACTACTAGATAAAGCTCAGGAACACATCGGTATGTAATCACATAGGCTCATAAGTCACGTAGGCACATAATCCACATAGGCACGTAAGCACATAAGCACGTATAGCACAGAAACACAAAGCACGTATAGCACAGAAACACATACTCCACGTAAGCACGTATTCCACTATATTTTGCATGCACTCACCTTCATATATTGCACGTATTCACTTATCTTTCACAGCTGCGTAAAGCGATCGAGAGTTGCGAATGCGAATAGCGAGTAGCGATTGCGAGTAACATAAGCGATTTGTTAGCGTGGTGTTGTGAGTTGTGTGTGTTTTGTAGAGCAGGAAGCGACAAATCGAAACCATTAGTATAGAGCATGGTACTTTTATCTCAATTCGCTAACAAATAATCATATAAAACCACATAAAACCCATAAAATCACACATGAAATCGGGAAATCAGCGGTTGCGAGTCTAGAATCGAAACACATAAAAGCGATAAAGCGTAAAATCAGTGAAAATTGGAATGTCTTGGGTGTACTAGACTTTGACTACCCAAAGTGATTCGACTGTTCTCAAGGACTTTGAGTGCACGCGTTGGCTTAATAGACTGTTCTCTCGCCTCAATCCGGGCTGTCGGCACGCATCCTTTCGGCCATTACGAGACTCCAGTCGTTGGAACCCATCGAGACTTTGGTGAGAGTTTTGTAAAACCCAAAATATGGAGCGGAATAAATCATTAAGATGCGGGTTTCACCCCTAACTTAACAACTTCATTCCAATTTGTGTGATAGAATCACGAGATAGATAGGGAGAATCGTGTCAAAGTATGGATTTCACTCCTGATTCAACGCAAATCCTCGTGTTTATAGTAAAAATGCATGTCGAACGAGTGATTTGATCGAGAGTTTGCGGTTTTCACACCTAATCTCAACCAGATTATTCGTTTGTTTTCGAAAATTACGTGTGTTGTCAGCCTTAGGAAAGGCTGAATGTTTGCACGAAGCTGTAGTATGCGATGTTCGTGCAAAGTTGTGAACTTAGGGAGTATAAATGAGAGCATAAAGAGTAAGCTCGCACAGAACCCCTACCGGGTTTGCACAAGGCGGTCTGTTGGTACTTAGACTATAGACTAGGTCAATTCTAAGACATCGACCCGGACTAGGTCGAGTCTTGCCTAATTCCCTATAGTTATGGCTTTGATACCAGTCTGTCACACCCCAACCGATGGCGGAAACATCGGGGCGCGGCACTGAGCGAAACAGATTGTCCAAGAGATTCCATAACATATGATTACCCAATACATAAGCATTACGTTCCATACCGTAACAAATAAAGTAGCACAGTTATTACAGACAAATTGTTCTCAAGACAAATAAAAACTGTTCCGACAACTCATAAATTATTTAGTTTGTTTCTAGACTCCCCTAGCTTGATTCCACAAAAGCTAGCATAGCACAACATCCTAAACACCTGTCACATACATTAAAATAAAAGTCAATACACATACTGTAAAGGTGAGCATACAAGTTTGATAGTATAATAATAGCGAAAGCGATTTACGCATAACTAGCATGTAACATGTAAAATGTGAAGCAGGTAGGTTATCGAAAATGAAATATGCACAGACGTGACTGCGAGTTGTAGAATGCGTAACACATATCACCTTTGTGACACGTGAAGAAAAGCCCTTAACAACCCCTGTCCAGGACAGGTGCTGAGTCCAAACTATAGTACTATCGTTGCTAAGGTGTCAGGTAACAATCACCGTGTAAACATAACATACTAGCATTCATCGAATAACACGTATAACATGTAGAACGGTTAGCGTATAAAAGTGTTTGCGTTGTGTGTCGATTGTGATTGAATATAGATAACGTATGTAACACCCAAAAGCGCTTAAAGCAAAAAGGTATCGAGTATACTCACAGATAGTGTTTAACAAGTAAACTCAGTCTTCGCTTGAAGGGAGCACTGAGAGATTAGCCTGAACACAGTACGACAGTATGAGCCATGAACGGTGCAGAAAATGGTGCGTTGGAGTGATGTGGTACGGATAGTCATCCGATCGGATGACCGTCCGGACGGATGGTCTTCCGGAAGGATGACCATTTGGTCGGATGGTCACTCGTCTGGGATGGATGTTTTTGTGTATGATGGAACTTTAAAGTTTTTGTTGTAGCATTTTAAAAATCAAGAAGTGTTTCTACAAATCAATTCATCCGGCCGGATGGTCATCCGGACGGATGACCGTTCGGTCGGATGGCGATCCGCTTGAAACTGACATTCCTTGAAGCTTGGTGAAAATGTTTAGTGTTGAAAAGTCACAAGTCATCCGTTCGGATTGTCGTTCGATCGGATGGCAATCCGATCGGACGGCAATTTGATTGGCAACCCGTTCGCTTGTAAAACTTGTAAAATTTGTTAAGATGGAAGTTTTACGACTAAACTGAGATGGCATGACAACATGTCAAACAACGGAAGCCCCATCATGCCCAAGTCATCCGATCGGATGTGAATCACCCCGTCCGATCAGTAACGGTTCTTGACGGAACTTCATGTTCAACCCGTTAAGTCGGTCATCTCGTTGATAGAAATCAATTCTCAGAGCGGCACTTCACTAGAGAATGAGCAGAAGGCCTGAACAGGTTCGGATCCTATCGGTTTTATGTGAAAAGTTGAGAATGTTTGAAGAAAAGTGGAAATCAGTTGGAAAACGTTTAGATTTAGGTGAAATTAGTGTTTAAACATTGTAGAAATCCTTTGGATCGGAGTTGTTCTTGGTGGAATGAGGTCACACTTTGGTGTTCTTGAGAACCCATGATGACATCATCCTAAAATAGCCCAAATCCACCGATTTCATTGTGAAAAGTTAAGATTTGATGGTGAAAATGATGAAGAAGTGTGTGCAGATGATAGAAGTACAAGATTTGGGGTAGAAACTTACAAGAATCACAAGGAATCAAGAGAAAATAGGCCAAGAGTGTGCTGGTCGAACGAGAGCTGTCACATCACATGAACAGTGATGTGACATGTGATATTTATAGGTGGTGAGAGATAAAGGCGGTGCAACTAAGACAGACCAGAGGGCCATCCGAACGGATGGCCATCCGATCGGATGGTCATCTGGACGGATGACCATTCGATAGAATGGTCCTTCGATCGGATGGCTTTTGCCAGTTGGTTTTTGACTTTTTGTTTCGTGCGTTGAGCGTTGCGAGTAAGCGGTGCGATAGTATTACACATTAGTGACATAAACAATATAACTACTAATAATCACAAAAGTAAACCTTAGATTTCGAGTTCGCGATGAGATTATTTCGATAAGGTTGCGATTGCGTTTTCGAATAATCACCTCAAAAAAATATAACATGCAAAAGTAACACATAATAGCACAAACACGTAAAACAATATCCATAACCTATAATTCGAGTTCCGATGCGATAGCGATGTGATAACGTTTAGTAGATTAGCGTTTAGTTAACTTTATCGCATTGTTACTTCCACGTAATACAACTAACAAGCGTAAATTAAAGTATCAATTATCTAGGTTTGAGAGTACAAGAAATAATTAAGCAAGGAATGACAGATTCCAATTAGCAATCTTTTCTTCCTTTGACTTGACTTTGACTTTGACTTCGAAAGTCGGGTTGTTACAACGATTGTGTTCGAAAAGATAAAACTATTGAAGATTTGCAAAAAGAGTATGATTGAATGAAACTGTCATACTATACTGTTAAAGAAGCTTATGTCTAACACCTCATAAAATCGTGTCCAATAATGTATTGACACGTGTCCCTAATGCTAATTATGTCAAAAGTTGGTTAAGAGGGACTATTTTCTTCAAAAACGAAAACTATGTTTATGGAAGGACTAAAAGTGTCAACATGCTGAAAGTAAACCTCTGAGTGACCGTATATGGTGTCCGTATTCTCATATGAGCCACTTGTTGGACGTGAGGATCCGTTTACATAATTGTTTGAAAGTTGCGTAATCGTTTGAAAGTTTGCGCGACGAAGGGTTAAAAGTGTCAACATGTTAATTCTTTCCAATGAGTGACCTTTTAACGAACCGAGAGTTTTATGATGGTTTTTCATACTCTTGGGTATGCCTAATATTGGCCAATGAGGGCTTTTGTGATAATCATAACAAAATATGCATTATTCGAGCTCAAGGACTATTTACGACAAACTACGAAAGTCTGCCGATTCTCGTAGCGACGTACACTCCAGAATAAGGTCATAAGCTAGAAATACCCTAAATACCCTTAACATAGCTTAGAAATAAGTTTTGGAGGGTTCAGTGTGTAAAAATATGCTTATTTGATCAAAGGGACTAAAAGCATCAAAACTACGAAAGTATGCAAATTCGCGCATATTCTGCATTTTGACCATATCCGTGCGTCCAAAATTTTTTTTTATCATTAAAATATTATATTTTAGTGATGGGAATGTAAAAATACCATTCGTTGCGTAATTTGGATTGTTTTCGCGTCCGTTCGAACGTTCGTCGTAATCAAGCGAAAAACGCGAGCGTACGACCGAAGGAACTGACATCCATGACATTTTTGAGATAATTCAAGTTAAATGTACTCTAAATTCCTTATGGAGCTTAAAAATGGGGTTAACAGGTGTTAGAAGCGCCAAAACTCAACAAATTTTGTGCAGGGAGTAAAGCTGTCAAACTTCAAAAATTGAGTTGCACCCTAAGTATACAGCTATAAAACCTCCTAAATGAATCTATGGGCTAGTTAATTGTTTTAGACACCTGTAGGGACACTTGTTAACATACTAAGAAGTCCCATAACACTTGGCATCATCCTACAACTTCAAGAAAACTATAAATCGGGGTGTTCTTCCACCACTTTCACTTGCACCTTTCCATATTTCTTTCTTTCTTTCTCTTGTGGGAGTTCCTGAGCAAATGGGAGCATACCTTTGAGTTCTAATCAGTCCCTAGGATCACTTGTAAGTGTTCCTTTCGTGGCTAGTTCGTTTAATTGGCTTTTAAAGCCGAAAAGTCAAGTGTTTACGATAAACGCTTTGACTTTTAGTTAGACCTTAAACGGTCAAGCCATTATTCACAACGAACATGGCTACGTGATCGTAATTAGGTAGGTGTTAATTCCTCAAAATGGCACCTCCTACGAATCACGTTTGCTTGGTCAATTGACGAGTCAACATAATATTGTTTTAAAAAGTCAACGAGGCGGTTTTTGAAATAATTGCGATATGGGTTTAGAATTGTTCTAAAATATGTTTTATCATTTAAACAACTTAATAATAATTGTTAGAACATTTGTAAACATATTCGGCTCATCAATTCCAGTTTTAAGGTCGGTTTGCAACTGAAAGTCGCGAAGTTTGACGTCTGCGTTGACTTTCGATTATAAACCGAATTAGACTAGTATGCTACTGATTTAAAGTACCGTTATGATCGTATTATGATATAGTATAACCCTATAAAGTTATTTTACATGAACGGACTAGTAATATGAGTTTATGCGTATGTTCCGTTATTATGCCGTACTTTGACTATTTTGCCCTTTTGTTTACAAATAAGGTTTAAAATATAAAGGAAAATTGGTTTTTAATAAACCAACCTTTGTCCCGTTGGTAAATAATAATCTTACCTACGTAATTGGTATACAATAATCCTACCTATCAACATGTTGGTACTCAATGAACTTCCGTTAATTTTTTTTAACTGAAGTTAGTTTTTAAGTTTTATTTGTTACACAAACAGTCCCAGTAGTTGTAATTTACTAGTTTTAACTATTTTAAAACTAGTAAATTACACTCCCTTGAGGTTTTTTTGTTTTATAAAATAGTTAAAACTAGTAAATTACAACTACAGTGACTTTTTGTGTAATAAATAAAACTTAAAAACTAACTACCGTTAAAAAAAATTAACGGAAGTTCATTGAGTACCAACATGTTGATAGGTATGATTATTGTATACCAATTACGTAGGTAAGATTATTATTTACCAACGGGACAAAGGTTGGTTTATTAAAAACCAATTTTCCAAATATAAATGAGCATGCAAATGAGTTATGTACTAATAAGTAAACATGTTTAGAATATTTGGTGTTTATAAACTAGTCATAAACTGAGTTTACGCATATAATTGTAAACTACGCTTTTAAAAGGACTAAAATGCCCTTTACTTCTAAAATGAGTTTAAACCATAAATTCATGTCAAAAATCATTATGTACTGATATGATATTATAATTAGGATTATTTGGGATGCTAAGTCAGGTTGTAAACTGAGTGTAATTTCAAATTCTTGTACAATGCCGATAAATGACGATAATTCCCTTTTGGCACATAAAATGGGTCTTAAGCATAATATTCAAACCAAAAATTTTGCTTACTGATATGTTATGACAAATAAAATATTTTCAATTTTCAAAGCTGGTTATAACATCAGATTTCTGAACCATCACAAAAATCGCCATTTAACGCCGTTTAGGCGCGTACTATGGTTTTAAACCAAATTTATGAACCAAGACTTTTTACCTACTGATTTTATAAACCATTTTAAATATTTTTACAGTAGGTATAAGTCATGAACTCAGGATCCCAAATAAGTTCTCAAAACTATGTGTGAAATGACCAAAATGCCCCTACGATGCATAGTTTGGTCTTAAAGCATAAACCACACATATATTTGATATCCTACTGATATGATATCATAATTTAACCATTTTTACAGAATGTTTATGACCATCACATCAATTTACTTGCAAGATCCTTTTATAGGTTGTAAAATTACCAAAATGCCCTTATGAGGCATAGTTTGATTTTAAAACCTTAACGGGCATACAAGTTGATATCCTACTGATGTTATAACTTGTTTAAAGTGTATTGGCATATGGAACATGTTCATGACTCATCTGGTTACCCGATATCGCTTATACGCATACGGTTAGACTTACGTAACTAGTTTACATAAGTTTACCGGAAAGGGGTTAAACCTGATCGTTTTGATCTCAAAATCCAGAACGTACATTGTTTACCTGAAGAAACAGTGGTTTGAATGACTGGAATCAATCAGACCAGGGGTTTAGTTCTGCATAAAAAGGGTTAGTCCTCTCGCTCGATTCGGAGCTTTGACTAAGTTCTCTCCGTGACCACCCTCCGGTGTGAGAATAAGTACAGTGATCTCGATGAAGAAGAAGAAGAAGTAGTAAAAGTGAAGTGAATGTAACTTGTGAGATCGTACCTGCAGTCTTCTATTTATAACCGTTATTGGTGAGAAATCGATGTGACGGAGAGAATAAATAGAAAGTATTTTCCGTTAGAGGTTACGTCCTTTCCGTCAATCACTAACGTCACATCCATGCACACGGATCGTGAGTGTGATTGACGGCTAGGGAGACGCCACGTGGAAAGTGGACTTGTGCGGATCCTTCTCCAAGTTAGTGCCATCATCATGACTTGGATGAGCGTCCAGGATTGTGCCACGTCATCTTTCAGTTGTAACTGAATGGCTGTGCACGATGAGCATTGATAACCTTCTAGAAGATCTACAGCTGTAAACCTCTATGCTCTTGCCGCGTGTCTATTCTGTTGTAACAGAAAGAACACATTTGTTCAAGTCTTGGCTCTAGGCGCACAAAGATGTTTAGGATTTGTCTTCAAGTCTAGCTAAACTCTTGCGCGAGCCCGCGCAAGGGTGTTAGTTGAAGGTTAGCTTTACCCTTTCTCCGGCGCACGTTTATCGGAGATTGTTCTTTCTATATCCTTGTTTAGAACCGCTGCGCAGCCACACAGGGTTCTGTAAAGGTGTATTTGGAGCAGGACTATGGACTCGTGATTTTGCGCGAGGTTTCTTATTCCTTTGTCTTTGAACCGTTTCTTCCCAAATCTTGTTTAGAACCGATGCGCAGCTGCGCAAGGTCTCTCTTCAAGATGTTTTGGGATAAGGTTGTGGTATGGTCCAATGCGCGTGCGCAAGGTTTTTCGGACCATACCCCTTCAAGTCCCCCAGTCTAGTGTTGATTCTATGCAAGTAGGTGGAGCACTGGACTATATAAAATGGAGTGTGCGTTTTTTGCTTTGAGAAATACAAGTTTACTGATTTGACCATCAACATTGCCGAGGGTGGCGTGGAATCCTTGAGCCACATGCTAGAAGACGAATAGGTGTTTCACTATTTGTTTTCTTACTGTGATTGTGATATTTTGTAGACTGTATTTTGGGGGAATGTGTGTAAGCAACTGATGCTCTCAGAGATCATTAATAAGATCCATGATTACTGTAACGCCCCCGTTCAGAAGGTGGCGATTTGACGTTAATCATCATTATTTCTTACACCTCCTTTAATTATGCTATCGTCACCGTTGTCAGCTTGTTTTAGCCTTTATATATGCATCATTTCTTTTTACCAGTTTTGGTAAATACAACATGAGTCGCAAATACCGTCTACGGAAAATTTCCGACATCTTGAAAACCATTGATGCTGCTGATGCCATGGTTCGTCTTGGAGATCAAGTGTCGGATAAAGCTGTAGGAGGTGGAGGGTTTCTAGACACTGTACCCTGTCTGGATTTACTGGGTAAGGGTATCAAAGATGATGCCCCTTCCATTATCAGAGATGATGTCCCTTCCCTTTGGAGTGGTACGGTGAAGCGTTGCACACCCCCGCGGAAGTATTGGTAATGTTTTCCGACTTGTAATTTATTTAGAATATACTGGTTGGATATTGAGGATGTATATCCTGATTGTAAATATTGCCGATGCACTGCTGTGCATGTAAATTTTTGCAAATGTGCTCGTTGCACAAGTAACTTTTTTTTGAATATATGGTATATTCGAATTACAATGTTTTGCATAAGTACAATTGCTTTTGTTTAGGTAAGGCGAATAAAGATGGTAAAAAGCTCATGTGTGAACGTAGGGCTAGACCTTGCATGGTACCTGTGACCGCGGACCGTTCATGAGACTTGTGATAGGTTACCATAGTGTTTTTGCGCTTACCAAAAGAAATTGCATGCATTTTTGTAATAAACTTGTGCACTTAATGGAAATAAAACTTTCTATTGATTTGGATAGGGTGAAGGGGCCAGTAGGTACAAAGTAAATAAATATGTTAATTACGATGCCTATGCATGTAATAACTGTTGTACTATGTTAGCGTTGTGTGCTTGATTAAGTACGAACGGTATAGCTACATGTAGCATCTGCGCAACTGTTATGCATTCCAAGTGCATGGAACAACTGTGCCATCAAGCCGTCGAAGGGTATATGCGCCCTTTCCGAGGACTTCATTAATGACGTATGGTCCTTCCCATTTGGGCGCGAGTTTCCCTGGTTTCTCAGCATTCGAGGCTTCGTTGTCTCGTAGGACAAAATCTCCTGGTACGAAAGTGCATATGCTCACTCGAGCGTTGTAATATTTTTCTAGCTTTGATTTGTACCTGGATTCGCTGATTGCTGCGTTTTCGCGCCTCTTCTTAAGAAGGTCCAGGTCTGCGCTCGTGTTCGTTATCTTGTTTCTCCATGGCTAGCATTCGAGGTGACGGGAGGCCAATTTCCGCTGGAATTACTGCTTCAGAGCCGTAAGCGAGGCTAAATGGCGTTTCTCCTGTGCTAGTCTTCGGCATGGTGCGGTGAGCCCATAAAATGCTGGGAAGTTCATCAACCCACCCCTTCTCATGGTTCCCAACCTTGCCTTGATGCCATCTACAATCTGCTTGTTAACGCTTTCGACTTGACCGTTTGCCTGTGGGTGCGCCACGGAAGCGAAACTGTGTTCGATGCGCATTTCCTTAATCCATTTTTGCAGATCCTCTGACACAAAATTGGTGCCATTGTCTGTGATGATGCGTAATGGTAATCCAAACCGGCATATGATATATTCCCAGATGAATTTTCTGATTACCATTGCGGTGGTTGACGTTAGGGCTTTAGCTTCCACCCACTTGGTGAAATAATCCACCGCGACTATTATGAATTTTACTGCGCCGGGCGCGTCGGGAAAAGGTGCTACTAAGTCGATGCCCCATTGCTGGAAGGGCCACGCTGCGGTTACTGGAACCAGAGGGTTCTTTGGGCTAAGAGTTTTCGGAGCGTGACGTTGGCATGACGTACACTTCCGCAAGATCCCTACAGCATCTAAATGCATGTCGGGCCAGTAATAACCCGCGTTCATGATTTTTGCTACTACCATGCGTGGGCCTGCATGGATTCCACATAGTCCTTCGTGAATCTCCCGGACCAAATATTGGCATCGTGCTTGTCTACGCATCTTAGGAGAGGACCCATGTAAGACTTGTGATACAAAAGTCCATCCGCCATCTCATAATGTGTTGAATTTTTCTTGCTTCTGTTTTTCCTGTTGGGAGAGTTCCATGTTGGAAGTACATAATGATTGGGGACATCCAAGATGGATTCCCTACTTCTCTTATGTTTACGTATCTTAGAGGGACGGATGGATTTGAGAGAACTTCAATGCGGATCTCCTTTGCTAGGTGCTTGAAGCTTGTAGCGGCTAGCTTGCTTAGTGCATCCGCATGCTTGTTCTTGCTTCTATTGATGTGGATTATTTTGCAGGTCTGAAACTGGTTGATCAGAGTTCTTGCCTGCTCGAGGTATAAGGCCATTGCTTCACCTTTCACGTCGTAGCGACCATTAATTTTCTCCGCCACTAACTTGGAATCGACGTGTGCTTCAAGATTTTTTGCTCCCATTTTGAGTGCCAGGTGGAGGCCTGCGAGGAATGCCACGTATTTTGCTTCGTTGTTGGTACTCTTGAAATCTAGCCGAATGGCGTAGGTAAGTTCGTGGTTATATGTGCTAACTAGGCGGAGACCTCCTCCTGCGCCGTCATCATTTGAAGCGCCGTCTGTATGTAAAGTCCAGACCCTGTCATCGAAGACTGGGGTACGGTTTTGTATGGCCTCGCATTTCTAGATCTTGTCGACGATAACTTCAGTAATAAAGTCTGCTAGGACTGCCCTTTGATAGCTGGGCGCGACTTATAAAAAATATTATATCCGCCTAATTCGATAGCCCATTTGGCTAACAAGCCTGTGACGTCTGGTTTGGACAAGTTTTGTCCCAGATGATAGTTGGTAAGGACAGTTATAACGTGATCAGAAAAGTACCTTCGCAACCTGCTTGATGCGTGGACCACCGCGAGGACAAGTTTTTCCATGATGGAATAGCGCATTTATGGGCCAGTTAGCATTTTGCTGATGTAATATATTGGGGTTTGGACTCCTTCCCTTTCGACCATCAATACCGCGCCGACTGCTACCTCTACTGCGGAGAGGTATAAGATTAATGGTTCTTCTTTTCGCGGAGCTGTTAAGGTAGGTAGTTGGATTAAGTATTCTTTCATTTGTTGGAAAGCTTTCTCGGCCTCTGGGGTCCATTGAAATTGGCTTTTCTTTACGCAGTTGCGTAGGGTGCTGACGAATGGATATGATTTAGCGGCATGATTTGCCAGGAATCGGTTGAGCGCGGCTAGTCGACCCGCTAGGCGTTGCATTTCTTTAATGGATGCTGGTGATGGCATGAGCTGAATAGCTTCTACTTTTTCCGGGTTGACTTTGAAACCGTCCTTGGTTACGATAAACCCTAGGAATTTTCTTCCTTCCATTCCGAATGAACACTTGACAGGATTCAGCTTCAGGTTAACTCTGCGCAGAGAGTCGAAAGTGCGCTGGATGTTCGTGAGCATGGATTCTTCTTCACGACCCATGATGATGAGATCGTCCATGTAGACTTCCACTGTTACGCCGATATCCTCTCCGAAGAATCTATCCATTAGACCTTGGTAAGTTACTCCCGCGTTGCGGAGACCGAAAGACATCTTGGTGTAACAAAATATGCCTTTGTCCGTGCGGAAAGTTACCTTGTCTTCGTCCTCTTCCTTCATTTGTACTTGGTGATATCCTTTATAACAGTCTAGGAAACATTTCCAGCAGAAGGATGCTAAGGAATCCACCTTTTTGTCTATCTTTGGAAGAGTGATGTGTGTAAAATGCAACATATAAATTTGTTAGGATCTGAGTTTGGATTGATTGTGTTTTATGTTTGAATTAAGATGAAAAATGAACAAGTAGTGCAGCGGAATGTAAATTGAAACAAACTTTGCACACAATCAAACAGGAGAATTGCTTTCAACACACATTTTCAACAAAGAACCGAATGATTAAATTTATTTCATCAACGATTACAATGCATGCATGTAACAAACTCCCCCTCAGCCTGAGCTCATAGTGATTTGTTCGTACAGGAGAAAAGTGGTGAAGAGCTAATAGAACAGTACAGGGTACTGTTCTATTTATAGGCACGGACAAACCACTGTGGCATCTTTGCTGACGTCACCATGAAAGTGACATCTAACCTCCTAACAAACTCTAACAACTGATCTATACAAACACTGCTATGCTAACAACTGTTATACAATACATTACATAAGTAAAACTAAACTACTGCTCTATCCTTCCACTGTTGTGACTCCAGCAGTACTTGATATAAACCAGCAGAGCTTGACCCATAGCAGTAGATGGACCAGCAGAGTTTTAGTCTTCATCAGTCTTTGACTTGATCAGCAGTTGTAAGATAGCAGTTGTAACGATCTGTGGATTGGAGGTCATCAGATGTTGAAACCACTTTAAAGGGGAGAGACTTGTATACATAACATCTGCTTATTCTGGATCCACTGCTCTTGATCCAGTTTTGGCTTTAATTATCTGTTCCTCTGATAGGGTTCAATCCCAACAATCTCCCCCTGGAACAGATAATGCCAAAACCCTTCATTATTTGTAGATCTTTATTGCCTCATCAACAGTTCCCTTATTTGCCCTTTGAGTTGTAACTCAAAGTCTAAGGCATCTGTGTCATCTTCATCCCTGCATAGTGGAAGATCAAGGAGATCCTGCAGATCTTCAACACTTAGGCCAAGTGCTTGTTCCCTTGTTATTTTCTTCACTTCTCCACTAGACTTGATCATAGTCAGTACATGGGTCTGTTTGCCAGTTTTCCACTTTAGTACTTTTGAGTCTGGTGAGTTTCTTGGGAGATTTTTATTAGATGAGGAGTTTGGTGATGCTGGCCTGGTGATGACTGGTTGAGCAGTACTTTGAGCTTGAGCAAGTTCAGCATTTTCAGCCATCATCTACTTAATGACTGATTTTATAATATCATCACTACCAGCTATGTCTTCTGGTGTTTCTTTTTCCTTCTCCTTTTATCTTCTTCTTTGATAAATGAAAGCACCAGGTGGAGCAGTAGATTTCCTGACTGGCAGCTTTGGTAGTCTTTTTGAAACCTCTGCTTCAGGATAGTCAGGTTTTTGTGGAACCCTTGGATCTTTCTTCCTTAGTTCCTCCAACCTTTTGTAGGTGGTCCTGACTTTGTCTTATTTCCATCTCATCACTTGATTTTTAGACCCATAATCAGCAGCAATTAGCTCCTCTTTTATTCTCTTCAGCTCCAATGTCTTTTCAGGTACATTCTTCTTATACTTTGCCCAATCAGGAGGGGTGTGTTTGACCTTGTTTTTAACCATTTCTTGAATCCTGGCTGCTTCACTTTCAAGCTCAGGAATGGTCCATTCTTTGTACGTGTGTTTTCCCCCTTGTATTTCTTAAAAGCCATGATGTTGTCAAGGTAGTCTTTTCTCAATGACTCATCTGCTCTTTCTGATATCTGTTGACAAACATTCTTTGCAAACTGCTCCAAGGATCTGACTTGAGTGAGTAGAAATCGATAATGCCTTTGAATTTCTTTGTCAGTTTTTCTTTGTGAGCTTCTTTTGGAGATATCCTCTGCCTGTTGAGCCTTAACTTTCAAGTATTCCTCAATGTTGTTAGGCCTAGGATATCCTTCAACTGATGGCAAACTCTTTTAGCAGGATCATCCTCAAAGTAGAAGGATTTGATCTCTTCTCTGACTGCTATAAGTTCAAGAGGATATTGGAAACCTGCAGGAGTGATGGTAGTGATTGGTTGTTGTACTTGAGCTGATGAGAGAGGAACAGGGTTTGGAATATTAACAAGTAAAAGAGATTGTGAAGATGTTGGTGGTGGTGATGGAGAGTCATCATCAGGTATAAATATCCTTCTCCTTTTTTGTTTAGGAGAGGCTGATGATGTTTTGGGTGAATCAGTGGTGGTGATTTGAGTGGTGGAAGGTGGCTGACAAACAGTTGTTGAAACAACTGGTGTTTCAACCACTGTTGTCATTACAACAGATGTTGTAACATCTGATGTCTTCTGCTTTTTAGCAGGAGGTGATGGTGGTGAGGTTGTTTTTGGTGGTGATGGTAGTTTTGGTGGTAAAGTGATTTTTGGCAGTGGTGGTAAGGCAGTGGTTGTGGTGTGTGTTGAAGTGATGGTTTTTGGTTTAAAAAATGCTGAAACCACTGAAGTACCAACTGTTGTTGATACAGCAGATGATTCAACAGCTGTTTGGGTGGAGGTTTGATGTTTGGAGCCTTTGGGAGGTGGTTTGGAAGCATGCTTTGTGGGTCTGGATGGTGTGTGTTTGGGTTGCCTCACTTGTCTAATGGGATTCTTCTTTTCATCCTTAGGATTTTCATCATCCATTGGCTCAGAAGGACCCTGCGCATTCAGCTCCATAAAAGCTCTTTTCTCCTGTTCCCACCTGGCTTTATCCTTAGCCTCTCTATCCCTTTTTACACTTGCTTTTGCTTCAGCAAGTCCATTTGTGGTAACATCAATCTTTTTACTACCATCTGGCAAGTGAATGTCATTAGTCATGTTACCTTTTTCTGGTTCAATATAAAGACCATCTTCAATTCCCTTCTTCTTCCACTGCTTGATTTTCTCCCCTTTTTTGGCATTATCTGGTGGTGGGTTATCAATAAAGAGGACAGTGGGAGGAGCAGTGCCAGTGGTGTTCAGTATGTGGGCCTTTATAGCCTTGATGTCAACTTGGGTATCTTTAAACCTGGACTCCATCATGTTTCTCAGCTTTTGAACATGTATCTCATGCTGCTGATCTGCCAGTTGGCTTTGATGTTGGAGCAGTGGTTGAAATAAGTTCCATAACTCATTTTCAGCAGGTGCAGGTTGTGCAGGTGCTTGAGTTGGAGCAACAGTGGTTGGTACCTTTTGACCTTTCAACAACTGTTGCAACATATCTTTAATTTCTACAACAGAAGTATCCAGTTTGTCAATTCTGTCCGTCAATTCTCGATTCATTAAACCATCACCCAACTTAATGGGATCATCTGATTTCCCACTAACAGTGGTTGTAACAGTGGTTGACTCAGGGAATGTATTCCAAAAGTCATCCACTGATGCCCCTTTGTCTTTGAACTGGGGACTTCTTTCTTCAAATTGAGAAACCCTTTTTAGTGAACCAGTGAAGACTGGATACACAAGTGTTCCCAGAGAAGAAATTGCCTCCAAGGAAGTCTTATTGATGTAACCACTGTCCAAATGCAAACCAGTGGGTTCAGCACTTGTAGTGGCTGCTTCACTTGGACTACCACCAAGAGTTACTTGTAACTCAAGGGGTGTAACCTCCTCAGGTGTTGTTGGTGGGTTAGCAATGATTGATACATCAGACCCAGTCTCTTGTTGAGGTATGTTCTCATTGACAGGTGATTGAGAAGGACTGTTTTGTGCCTGGTTCAAATCAAGAGCATCCAACAATATTTTTATCTGTAGGGGAATTGTGGAGGTGAGGTTGGGTGTAGAAAGAGAATTGGCCCCGGGCATTGGGCTGTGGATGATGGAAGCAAGTGATTCCAGAGCATCATATTGTGGTGTCCCTATATGTACAACCTGTTCTTTTTGAGAAGAAGTAGGAGGAGTTTCAGGTAAGGGTTGAGATATTTCTACCATCTGCTGTGAGGAAGTAGCAGCAGTGGTTTCTTGTGACTTTTGTACTGTCACTGGCAGTTGCTCTTTGTATCTCATCCTCCAGAGTTGCCTTTTTGGTAGGTTTGGGGGGCTTTTGTGTTTTCTTTTGTTTTGGCTTTTTGGTGATTTTAGGTGTGGGTTTCAAAGCAGTTGTTTTGCTGCTATGATCACCTAGAGTAGTAGGCTCAGCAGCAGATACCTGAGGAGCAGCGGTAGCTGCTAAATTCTGCTCAGGACCTCTGCTTGTGTTTTGCAAGGTGTTGACATTCTTGTGAAAGTTTCAACAGTTAAGCTGTTTATTTGAAAAGAGTCACCTTGTTTTATTACATGAGCATCATCCTTACCAAATTTCTTTTGAAAGAAATAACTTAGAAATCTTGGAAAAAGTAAGAATGGCTTTTTATCAACATTTTTAACTAAATCATTAAAGATTTCCTAGGAGTAATTGAAATTTTCATCTTGAAGAATAGCATATCCCAGATTTTGAATCTTTAATGGTATCTCATTAAAAGAAGTTGTTTTGTTTGAAACACACATTAACAGGGTATGGAACAAAAATCTTGTTGCAGGTGGAAAATTACCTTTTTGTAAGGTATCCTTTTTTATTGTATATGCATACCTTCTTTCAAGGAAATCAGTTTTTAACTCGTTTTTAGGAAAAGAAGTACTACCTTGCTGATCATCGAGTTCAAGGACTTCCGAGATGGATTGTGGTGTGATTTTGACTGCTTTACCCATTAGAGAAGAGTTAATGGCTATAACGTCTTCGCCTTGTTTTTCAAGAGTAACATTTTTCCAAAACTCTCTCTGGGTTTTCAGATAAATCGGTGCATCTGCTGTTAACAAAGTTTTGTACTTTGATGCAGACATAGTATCAATAATGTAATCGAAGGTATCGGTAGTGCCTGATTTTGTAAGGAGACCCAGATAATTGTGAGCAGCTTTGTATGGTATTTCGATGGGTGTGGTAGCCATTTGAGTGGCCTTTTTAGGAGATGATTTTGAAGAGGATTTCGCAGATGACTTTGATTTTGTCATTTTGGAGAAGAAGATTGATGAAGGAGTTTGAAGAAGGAGATGGAAACTGCTTTGAGAAAGGAATTTTTGTGAATTCGATTCGACTGTAAAACCCTGTTTAGGGTTTTGAAGAGGGTTTTATAAAGGAAAAAGCGAATGCTGACGTGGCAGCGGTTACAAAAGATCTGACCGCTATGTACTGTCCATGTGCCAACCCCTGATGAAATGAAGGACAATTGTTTTGTGAAAACTACTGATAGAACAACAATCCTTATCAAAGAAAAGAGAAAACAGGGGTTGACTTTCAGCAGTGGACAGACTTTTCAAGTAGAACAGACTTTTGAACAAAACAGTGGTTATGGCAGACATTTAAGTATTTAATGAAAAATTCATTTTTAGCTATTTTTAAGGATGGATTTTTGATTTTCTGAAAACATTTTAATGCTTTTATTCATAGAAAAACAGGATTTTGCCTGTTATTCCATGTTTAGCATGCCAATCCTAGAGATCAAGCTTTCAAAGGTGGATGTGTCTAATGCTTTGGTTAGCACATCTGCCAGCTGATCCTTAGTTGGAACATGATGCAGAGAAATCAAACCTTTTTCATAGCAATCCCTCACAAAGTGATGTCTGATATCAATGTGCTTGGTGGTTGAATGGGAAACTGGATTTTTGATGATATTTTCTACTGCCTGACTGTCCAACATGAGAGGTGTCTTTAGGGCAGTGATACCAAAATCCAGCAACTGATTTTGAAGCCAAAGCAGTTGGGCTGTACAGCTTGTAGCAGCTATATATTTTGCCTCAGCAGTGGATGTGGAAACAGCTGCTTGCTTTTTGCTTTGCCAAGACACTAAGCAATTGCCTAGGAATTGGCACCCTCCTGAAGTGGACTTCCTTGTCTTGTCACATCCAGCAAAGTCACTATCTGAGAAACCTGAAAGCTCAATTTTACCATCAGCTGGATACCAGATACCAAGTGTGGGAGAACCTTTTAGGTATCTGAATATCCTTTTTACAACAATAAGGTTTGACTTTCTTGGGGCTGATTGGGATCTTGCACAAACACATGTTGCAAACATGATGTCTGGCCTAGATGCAGTTAGGTACAATAAAGACCCAATCATGCTTCTATATAAAGTTTGATCAACCAAATCATCCTTCTCATCAGACATGACTAGTTTATTGGTTGCAATGGGTGTACCGCATGGCTTACAATCATCCATCTCAAATTTCTTCAAAAGCTCTTTGGCATATTTGCCTTGATGGATAAAAGTGCCATTTTGCAGTTGCCTTACTTGGAGACCAAGAAAGCACTGGAGTTCACCCATTGCACTCATTTGAAACTCAGCTGTCATGAGTTGCCTAAACTCTTTACACATTTTATTACATGTCTTCCAAAAATGATGTCATCCACATAAATTTGGACAATCATCAAATCCTTTCCTCTCCATTTTAAAAACAATGTTTTGTCTATTTTACCTCTTGTGAAACCAATGGATAGTAGGAAAGTGGAAAGAGTTTCATACCAGGCCCTTGGTGCTTGTTTCAGGCCATACAATGCTTTATTTAGCTTGTAGACATGATTTGGATTAAATGGATCCTCAAAGCCTGGAGGTTGACAAACATAAACCTCTTCTTGAATCTTACCAAAGAGGAATGCACATTTAATGTCCATTTGATACACCTTGATTTTGTGGTTGACAGCAAAGGCCAGAAATAATCTGATAGCTTCAAGTCTTGCTACAGGGGCAAATGTTTCATCATAGTCAATGCCGTCTTCTTGTCTGAACCCTTGAACCACAAGCCTAGCTTTATTCTTGACAACAATGCCCCTTTCATCAGTTTTGTTTTTGAAGACCCACTTTGTGCCAATAGGACTTACACCCTCTGGCAGTGGTACAAGTTCCCATACTTGTTGTCTTTTGAACTGTTGGAGCTCTTCTTGCATGGCTTCTACCCAGCTGTTGTCTTTCAGTGCCTCTTGGTACTTGACTGGCTGATGGAGAGATAGGAAACCAGCAAAAAGACAAATGTTTTGGGATTGACTTCTTGTGAGCACCCCTTCATTGATGTTGCCAATGATTTGGTCAAGTGGATGAGATTTCAAGAAGATAAGATCTCCTTGGTATGGGACAATGTCATTTAATGGTGAAGGTTGCAGATGTGAATCATCTGAGCTAACCACTGCTGGTGACTTTGATGATCCAGCAGTGGCTTCAAATGGAGGTGGAGGGATAGGTGGAACTGGTGTGAAAACATGCTGACTTTTATCCACTGGTGGAGGACTATCAACAGTGTTTGATGATGTGGAAGCAGGGGTTAAAGGGCTACTTTGATCAACAAATGTTGAGGTAGCAGTGGTTGAGCTTTGACAACTGTTTTGAACATCTGATGCTCTTCCCATTGAGACAGACTATTGTTGAGGAATGATGACTTCATACCCATAGTCTAATGATGAATCCTTTGATGGACCTGCACTATTAGTCTTGACAGCAGTATTTTCAAAAGTAAATTTATCAAGATCAAACAATTCTGCAGGATTTGCTGGGATTTTCATTGATGAAAGTTCATTGAACTTTACATTCGAAGTCTCTTCCACTGCTTTAGTCCTTGTGTTAAACACTTTGTAGGCCTTAGCAGTGGTTGAGTATCCCAGATGATAACCACGATCAATTTTGGCTGCAAACTTTGAGATAGAATCTTTTAAGTTTAAAATGAAGCATGGGCAGCCAAAAACCTTGAAATATGAAATCAATGGCTTTATTTTATACAACAGTTCATAGGCAGTCTTTTGATGCCTGGGGTTGATTAAAACTCTATTTTGGACATAGCAAGCAGTGTTTACTGCCTCTGCCCAAAAAGTCAATGGCAAACCTGAATCTGCAAGCATGGTTCTGGCAGCCTCAATCAAAGTCCTGTTCTTTCTCTCAACAACCCCATTTTGTTCTGGTGTCCTTGGAATGTTGTATTGTCTCACAATTCCTTTTGACACACAGAAATCATCTAACTCTTTGTTCCTGAACTCTGTGCCATTATCACTTCTGAAGATTTTCACTTGAAGGTCAAACTGCTTTTCAACCTGTTTCACAAAGTCTTGCAGAATGCCTGCAGTCTCATCTTTTGAGTGTAAAAAGTAAGTCCATGTAAACCTAGAAAAGTCATCAACAATAACCAGACAATATCTTTTCTTCCTAAGACTCATGACTTTAACTGGGCCAAACAAATCCATATGAAGCATTTGCAAACATTTGGTTATTTTGGACTCTTCAATTGATTTGTATGAGCTTTTATGTTGTTTTCCTTTTAAGCAGGAAACACAATGCTCAGAACAGATGAACAGTTTTTGTGGTAAACCTCTTACTAACCCCTGTTTTGAAATGGCAGTGATTGTCTTGAGATTTGTGTGTCCCAATCTCCTGTGCCATAATTCTGTCTCTTTGTTTGAAGCAGCTGAGAACAGACAGGCATCAGTCCTGGGACTCTCTTTTGACATATCAACCACATAAACATTGCCACTTCTTTGAGCAACAAGTTTGGTTTTTTCCATTTTTTATTATTGCTTGAATCTTTTCAACCATTTCTGGTCCAACAATCCTACAACAATCCTTTGTGAAGAATGAGCCATAGCCCTTATCACTCATTTGTGAAACACTCAGGAGGTTGAATTTTAGATTGTCTATCAGATTGACATTTTCAAATTTTACATTACCAGACTGCACTGTACCAGACCCCAGAACTTTCCCTTTACTATTATTACCAAAGGATATATCACCCCCTCCATGGATTTTGAAATCTTTGAGTAGGGCTTTACATCCTGTCATGTGCCTGGAGCCTCCACTATCTACATACCAAAGGCTACCTAAGCATGCAGAAGCTCCCTGCACATGAAGTAAAAGGATTAGTTCATTAGGGTCTCCAAAGCCAATAAGGCTTTGGATGGGGTCTCAACAATGTCTGGGATGAGTTCAGATAGATGAGCAGTGGTTAGGTCAGGGGTTTGGACAGTTTTAGGACTGTTTTTCTCTAACCACTGTTGGTGGTCTTGCCCAATGATCTGCTGATAACCAAAAGGATGCCTGTTCACTCTTGGTTTAGAAGGCCTTTTGTAAGCCTCATAAACATGTGGGATCCTTTGGTATGGTGGTTGTCCCTTACCTCTTCTGAATTGATTGGCAGGGGGTGCATCAGTTACCTGAACATCTCTTTTGACAGATGTTTGGTTCAGCTGTTTTGTAATAGCTGTTTGGACTGGCACAAACAGTGGTTGATTCTTGGTGAACTTGACAGATGATGTTGATGAAATTAAGGATGTTTTTGCAGTGTACTCATTCTTTTTTACATCAAAGTTTTTGAGATACACACATTCTTGAGTTTTGTGGTTTGTTTTTTCACAGATGGTGCAGCTCTCAGCAGGTACAATGACACTTGTTTTGTTTAGATCATATGCTTTTAGATGAAAACAATTTTTTGTTAGATGATTCTTCTTTTCACAAAAATCACAAAACAGGTTTTTGATCTTTTCTCTTTTCTTCCTTTTCTCAGACTCCTTAACAACAGAGTTTTGAACCACTGTTGGGATGTCTTTGACAGGAATAACCTTTTCTTTTGGAGCTGTGACACCATCAGTGGTTGTGAAATCCATAGGCTTGAAATTTTCAAGAATGTCACACTCATCAGACCATGTGGGTTTAAATTGGTATTTCTCAATTTCCTCAAAGGTTGAGGACCCCACAGATCTTTCCAGAGTGATTTTGTTACCAAGTTTGTCAGTTATCTTAACTTCTTGGCCATTCTTGTTGGTTGGTTTTATTTCAGATGAACCAGCTTGTTTTACAGCAGTGTTTTCAAGTTCATCATATTTTCTATATCCTATTCCAAACTTGACATTGCTTTTAAGCTGTTTCTCAAGCATGACCTGATAACCTTTGCTAGACTCCACCCATCTTTCACAAGTGATTTGGGTGGACTCCAACTCCTTTTTACAAACTTGGTATTTTTCTACCATAGTTTGGAGTTGAGTCTTGGTTATACTTTGCTCTTCTTTGAGACTGCTGATTTCTTTGTCTTTTTCAGCCAATTTGTTTTTAAGTTCTTTCAATGACTTTTCAAATTTGACTTCATCAGTTAATACTTTATCCCTAAGGTTTTCATTCACCTCTTTAATGCTAGCAAAAATGCAAAAATGCATTTTTCTGAACACAGATTTTCAAGAACCTGAGGTGATACCTTTGCAGCAGCCATCATGGCACAATCACATTGATGATCACCTTCTTCATCAGCTCTATCTTCTTTCTCACCTGCTTTCTTCTCTTCTTTTTCTTCTTTATCTTCTTTGGACCAGGGGTAAAACAGTGGTTCAATCAGGGTTTCTAAATTTTCTCCCAGCAGTAGTTCACCAGCAACTGCAGTAACCACTGCTTCAGCCACTTCATCCACTGTTTCAGCACTTAGTTGTTCACCTTCAGATTCTACCCCTTCTGGTATTGACTCTAATGCCATCAAACAAAATTCATCATTAAAAGTATCATTAGAAGCATAGAGTGTAAAATTTTCATCACCAAGCTCATCAGGCATGCTGCTCCAGTGAACAAAGCCTTGGGTGAAAAAGCTTTGCTGATCTAGTTGAACCACTGTTGGAGCAGCTTGTTGAGGTGCAACAGGTTGCACTTGTGCCTGAGGGACAAGGGTTTGAACATACTGAATTTGTGGAACAGTGGTTTGAACATAATGCACAGGCACAGGGGTTGCAGCATAGTGAGCAGTGTTAACATGGGCTGCAGGGGTATATTGGGTATAGTTCACAGTGCTTTGATGTTGTGGTCTAGGGTTTGAGCTGGGATGAGTTATTATTGGACCAGTGGTTTGACTCCTACATTCCCTAGAAAAATGGCCTAGCCTATTGCACTTATAAAACTTAATTTTTAACTTATCCAACCCCACTTTTAAATTCCCATGTAACCCTGGGAATTTTCTCCCTGTCCTTTTATAGAATTTGCTTGTTCTCACACTAAGCAAAGTCAATTGATGCAAAATGTCCATTTCTTCTAAGTCAGTGGGATCAAAATGTTGCAAATCATTGAGTTCAAATCACAAATTATCAGAGTTCTGGCTTTCTCCATTTGCTGTGAAAGCAAAATTGGATGAGTGAGGATCAGAGTTAAAGTTACCTCCAGCAGTTATGTCAATAAAATGATCATAACTCTGATCCTTACTGCTGCCAGACTCTTGACCCAGAAGAGCTGTGTTTCCAAATGAATAATCATCTGTAACTTTTCCAGACTCCTGCAACTTCTTTTTCTGGTTTAACTCCCTTTCATAGGTCAGGAGTCTACCATGAAGTTGGGTCAGTGTAAGGTCTTTGAACTCAACATAGTTTCTAGTCACAAAGGCAATTGTATCCCATTTTTCTGGTAGTGATCTAAGGAACCTGCTATTTTGGGTTGATTTAGGAATTTCAACTTTAACAAGTTTTAGCTAACTAACGAGACAACTGAATCTCTCAAACTGTTGAGTCAATGACTCGCCCTTAATGTGACAAAAGGTCTCATACTGCTGATTCAGAATTTCCCTATTGTTTTCAATAACTTCTTCCGTTCCCCCGAACTGTTCCTTCAGTGCATCCCATAGCTCTTTGGCACTGTTACAATGTAACAGTCCAGCATAGATTTCATTGGGTAATGCAGATGCTATGATGCTAAATGCTTTGGCATCCAATTCAAACTTTTGAAAACCAATTTCAGTATAGTTTTCATATTGTTTTGGTTTGAATTTCTTTGGATCCTCAGCACATGGCACCATAGGAACATGAGGACCAAAAACAACTGATCTCCAACATCTAGTGTTTTGCTGAGCAAGGATGTGGCCTATCCTTCTCTCCCAGATGTTGTATTCATTACGTTTAAGCATGGGTGGTTTGAAGAGTGAGCCGATGTTATTCTTATCATCTTGTGATTGTGACGTCATCCTGGTTGTTTTACAGGCACTGATTAATCAACTTTGATGGTGATTAAACCTTGCTCTGTTTTTCAACAAAACGAACAACTATCAGTATCAACGATTGTGAGCTAAACTATTTATGTCAAAATGATTGTTAAATCAAATTTGACTGTCCGAGCTCTGATACCAATTTTTAGGATCTGAGTTTGGATTGATTGTGTTTTACGTTTGAATTAAGATGAACAATGAACAAGTATTGCAGCGGAATGTAAATGGAAACAAACTTTGCACACAATCAAACAGGAGAATTGCTTTCAACACACATTTTCAACAAAGAACCGAATGATTGAATTTATTTCATCAACGATTACAATGCATGCATGTAACAAACTCTCCCTCAGCCTGAGCTCACAGTGATTTGTTCGTACAGGAGAAAAGTGGTGAAGAGCTAATAGAACAGTACAGGGTACTGTTCTATTTATAGGCACGGACAAACCACTGTGGCATCTTTGCTGACATCACCATGAAAGTGACATCTAACCTCCTAACAAACTCTAACAACTGATCTATACAAACACTGCTATGCTAACAACTGTTATACAATACATTACCTAAGTAAAACTAAACTGCTGCTCTATCCTTCCACTGTTGTGACTCCAGCAGTACTTGATATAAACCAGCAGAGCTTGACCCATAGCAGTAGATTGACCAGCAGAGCTTTAGTCTTCATCAGTCTTTGACTTGGTCAGCAGTTGTAAGACATCAGTTGTAACGATCAGTGGATTGGAGGTCATCAGATGTTGAAACCACTTTTAAGGGGAGAGACTTATATACATAACATCTGCTTATTCTGGATCCACTGCTCTTGATCTAGTTTTGGCTTTAATTATCTATTCCTCTGATAGGGTTCAATCCCAACAAAATTACATCAAATGAGGCATAAAACTAACCATTTTTAGTACTAATGTTGGAAAAAAGTGTGCTTTTGTCTTCCTTTTGTATTTTCAGGACCAAATGAGCTTAAACGAACAAAAGGAACAAATACACATCAAAAACTAACATAAATACAAAGAAAAGGAAGAAACGTGGCATGCCCGACCCCTCAGCTGAATTCCCAAGAACAAAACAAGAAATAGAAGGATGACCACGGCCCTGTGCTCACTGGAAACATGGGCATGGTCAGATGTCTGCAGAAATGGACAAAGCTGTAGAAGCTTCTATGCCCACCACGGGGGCGTGCCCAGCTCAGCACGGGGCGTGGTCAATGCTAAGATTTGCAGAATCTTGCAATTCTTGATAGTACAGATACGCTTTTGCACACGGGGCCGTGTGGAGCCTAATGTAGACAATTGCAATTAATGAAGGAAGAGAAAAGGGTTGGACACGGGGCCGTGGCCGGGCTTCTGTTCAGGCTATAAATAGAGGTGCTTGGCTCACTTCAAAGGCATCCCTTGGCAAACCACCTCTCTCCCACTTTGCCACCACTCCACCACCACTACAACACCTACATCCACCACCATCATCCATCATCCACCTTAGAGTGTGTGTAGTAGTCTCGGGATCCAAGATTGATCGTAAGAGTTCTTGTCAATCAAAGGCCATGTTTAGCTAAGTCTCTTACACTACTTGGTGAAGACAAGCATTTAATGTATTACTTTTAATTTTTAATCTTTTCGCACTTTTTATTTGGTTTTGTATTAATGACTTTAATGAGTAGTTTCTTATGTTGAAGGTGAAACTTCTTTATCATTTGTTCGTGGTGTCTTGGCATTACTTTATTGTCTATATAAAGTAAAACATTTTCGCCATTCATATCTCTACGGTCTATATAGAGATGTGTTGGCTACCTGGTCGGGGGTTAAGGGAATGATTTAGTAAGGTTCTTGCCTTGTTCAGTGTATAGATCCTGCAAGGGCCTGGGTCAAGCTTACTAGGACCTCCTTCAATACCCACTGGTATTGGATGGCGGGGGTGCGAATAGCTTGATCCCCTCATATGTAACCTACTATTAATACATTAAACCAGCTACATGGGATTGTATCCCTACTGACTCAAACCACTTAGCCGAGGGTAACTGATGGGTAGTCCGTAGGATGACCCTTGAGTGTTATAAATGACAATTTAACCCCGCATTTATCCATGTAATTGTCTAGAATTAGGTAACTACGGTTGTTTGTGTTTCAGGTACAAACGGAGCTTAAAAGGGAAGGAATTTGGAGCATCAATGAAAAAATAAAGTTTTGGAATTGAAGAACTAATAATAGCACATGATAGAGGATGAAATTCCGAGAACGTGGGCGAAAAAGGCGAAGAAAACGGAGTTGAAACGAGAAAGTTATGAAGAAAACAAGAAAACGTATCCTGGCGCCACCGTAGCCTACGGCCCTAGCCGTAGGTTACGGCCCTCAGCTATCCAAAAGTTGCCGTAAGCTAGTTTAAAAGCGCCGTAAGGAGTTTATATGGCACCGTAGCCTACGGCCAGGGCCGTAGGTTACGGCTCGGAGCTGGGGAAACTTGTAACAGCCATATTAACTCACGTTTTTATGATGTCTTTTGACTTCTAATCATTCCATTTTCGGTTACCAATCATCTAGGGACGAATTTTGGGAGCTTCTTGGTGCTTGAGACAATTGATAATCATATTGTTATTGTTTTGAATCCATATGAACATTGAAACTTTTGTGATGATGTTTGTTCAAGCCATGAGTGGCAAAACTCTTGATGACTATCTTTGGTTGAAGGTTGTGTAAGACTTTATGCTTGATTTCTTATTTCTAGAATAACAAACTTTGTCTTTTTGATTTGTTTGTTATGGTGTGTGATTGATTGGTTGTAAATTGTTGATTCTTATGTTAATCTAGTTTGAAACCATACGTTCTTGGTGCCGTTGGCAATTGAGATATCATGGGTAGAATTAGGATTGGGTAAGGGTTAATTGGTCATCGGGTAACAACCTCACGTTCTAGGAATCTGAGTACTTAGTTCCCTTTTATCACAACAACTAATCACACATGAACTATGTCTATGCAGTTCTTTCTAGTGAATGATAGCATAAATGTCAAAGCAAACTGGAAACTGAAGATAGTCATTTGTCTCTAAATTGTTTATAACCCAAATTTCCATTTTTGCAATTACTTTAGCAATCTTAGTTTTGAAATCAACCAATTCAACTCTTGAATTTACTTTTCTTTGCAATTAGTTTAGTTTTAGTTAACGTAGAGAAACACTTTAAATAGCACATATTCCACAAACTCCCTGTGTTCGATACCCACTTACCGCTATCAATTTAGTAGTAATTGGATTAAATATGATTGTGACCACGACATCACGTCAAATTTTGGCGCCGTTGCTGGGGAGTAGTGCGCAACGTGTGTTATTTTTGGTCTTTTTAAGTTTGTTATTTTTCTGGTTTACGCTGGGTGTGTTAGTGTGCAGGTATTTACAGGTGCACGCGTACTAGCAGCTTTCACAAGCTATCACCATTGGCAGGTATTTACAGATACATGGATCCACCACCAACACCCACTACGGGTGAACCTACACCACCCTTTATACCATCTTCTTCACAACCGTTACCAAATACTACCATTCCTATATCCACACCAGAAGTCAAACCAACCAACACTACATTACCCGAGAACACTTAACCTGAATACTCTTTTAGCTATCAAGCTACATCATCCGCCGTTCTAGCTTATTCATCATTTTTCCCAACATCCGGCCAACCATCATCATCACAAATACCACCACCTAATTTATACCAAACCGGTCCATCAATTATACATTATGTAGGATCGTTGAATCAATCTAACGAGACGTTCAGAAGAGTTCTTGATCAATACGAAAGGAGAAAACAGACGTATCGATGTTGCATCAGCTTGATTTACACTTAGAATCACTTTAACTGTCTCTTATATTGATTTCACAACGTTTTACAAGCTGGAGACACTTCGGCAGAGCTTCGCTACCGGAATCACAACTGTTACAAATGAAATCCCAAGACCCTCTATATATAGAACACCCACTTCGCATGAACCAGCATGGTCCAGGTCGTGCGAACTGGCCAGTTCGCACGAACTGGTCACTTCGCATGAACCTGCTGGTTCAGCTCTGTTTCCCAATTCTTTCGTACTACGCGTCTTGGATTATCTATTCTATTACATGACTCGATACAAGACGAAGTCAACAGACATATGCACCAACAAACTCCCCCTTGGATGTTGACGAGTCTTCAGTGTGTCGAGTCTTCAGTCTTGATCAGTCTTCACGCTCCTCCCAAAATGTCTTTCTCTGTAAGCATCCTTCAATCTTTATCTTTCACTCTTCAGACTCCCTTTTGCTGACAGACTCCCCCTTAAGTTGATCCGGGATCGTGATCTGACATTTTCACAAGTTCAGGAACTATTCCTGGTTCTTCGTAGCAACACGGGAATCTGCACAAACCTCTACCCAAGAGTAAATATCACAATTTTTTAAGATTTAACAAATTTAGAAACCACTTGGTAGATATCTTTCAACAGAAATAATAGTTATATCAAAGTTCAAATTAATGACCATGATTAACTAACATTTCAAATTATCTCAAACTTTAACTTCATTTTCTTGTTTCAAACACACTCTCCCAACCCACTGTTGTTCATCAAGTTTAGCACTCGGAATTTTGAAAATCAGCTTTTCAACATCAGTTGTCGAAAATAAGATGAAATAAAATCTTTTTGAATTTTCAAAAATTTTATGCTAAAACACACTTAAACTCCTTTTGGATTTTGGAAAATAAACTATATACATACATCTTTTTGTGAGTTTGTGTAAGAGGATCATATCAGTTTATGACAAATCACTGGTACCGTTGAGCTTTAAACACTTTAAGTTCTACACGATTCACTTAGATTGTCAGTATACTGATCCACTTAAATTTTCACACAAAGTTCAATTGATTCGAGATACGAGATTAGTGTTTTAATGAACTTAAACTTATTCGCGTGTCCCACCTCATACTATTCTCACGTATCCAGACTCCTATATTCAGTCTTACAGGTGAATGTACACTAATGATATCTGCAAATGGGTAATGCGAGACCATGAGAGCTCAGGCTAGAACTTCTGTTCAATCAGAGAGATGATGGCTCGACTTTTCGGTGTGTCCCGTTTGGGGATCTTTTCTTCAACAACACGTGATTAGCATTTTTCAATGTTTCATCATTTTTTATGCTGAGGGTGGGCTTTATGATTAAAGCATTGCAAAGTATTATACGAGGACTAGGCTATTGCTCCCGCAAAATCAGAAGTCCTGGTATAATACCCCAGATATCATCACGCACAAAGACCTAGTATGTCAGAAATAGAAAGCCCTTCAAACAAGATTTCAGGGGTTACCTATATATCCGAGAGATGTTCCCCACGTGATAAGTAAGTATCTGAAATTTAGGTTTATATCTCGACAACAATCTACTAAGCGTGTAAAAATCTACTGGCATATCATCAATGAGATCGTTTATCACATTTTAACTTTCCAATTCTTTAGCGTACTGTGATTGTCTATTGATGTACTGTCATTTCCTATTTTTTCACAACAAAACTCATTTTGAATTTTTGATGTTTTTGGTTTTTAGATTTTATCATGTTTTTGGATTTTTCAAATTTTCAAAATTTCTAAATTTTTTACTCCCCCTAAAATCAAAAATATGTTTCACTTTTTGATTTTCCGGGAAAATTTGAAACGTAAAAGCAATAAACTGTACAAATAAAATGACAAACTGATGTGAATTGCTTCAATTCGCCGTCCACTTGGCTTAAACAATCAGAACTCCCCCTGACAACAAACTATTTTCCCATTATGATTTCAAAACACTTAAGTTTGTTTTAATCAAAATGGTTTTTCTGGAAAATTAATTTGTTTCTCATTTCACAGACATGGGGTTTCATCACATTGTTTTCCAAAATCAACAAAACTAATTTTCAAGAAAGATGTCGATTCATGCTCCACGATTACCAACTTGGGAGCTCCGGCAAGTCAGGATTTTATTTTTTAAAGAAGCTCACCCATGCCTGATCAATCATGGGTGAACCATCCTCATTTGGTTTAACAATTTTTGATTCATAAAATTCTTTCACTCCCTTCACCTTCCCATCAGCCATCTTTCCAAAAATATGTAACACTTTGCCATTAAAAACGTTTTCAATATCAAATTCTTTCTTGTCAGAGAAGAATTGATCTGAAATCTCAATCTTACCAACTTTTGATTTCAAGTTTCCGTTTGACAATGGTGGAAAATTTTCATCATCCATTGTTGGAACGGAATTTTCATCTTTTAGCACAATAGATGGCTCCTCTGACTTTGATGAGTCAGATTCATTGCCAGAACCAACCTCTGATATTTTAGCAATCCATTTTTGTTTGTTTAAATTGGCTCTTCTTTTGTAAAAATGTTTCGAACTTTCACCAACTTCGAAAGTCGAATTTTTGAACTCTTTAAATTTCTCTGTTGGTTGTTCCTTTTTATCAACGCATTTTTCTTTCAATTTAGAGTTAGAAGAAACTCCCTGTTTTGTGTTGGTGGACTTTGGGCAATTCCAAGCAACATGTCCAACCTCTTGACATTTGAAACAGGTTCTTCTTTCAACTCTCGGTTCAGATTCTTTCAACATATTCTTTTGCTTTTCGGTGAAAAACTCCTTGTTTGACTGTTTCCAGAAAGGTTTCTCCTTTTCTTCTTCTAAACTTGTTCCTGAAACAAATATAGTTTTTGGTTTATAAATTTTCTTATTTTTATGATTTTCTGGTGGAATAAAACCTAATCCTTTCTTTTTGAAATTACTGTTATGGTTTGGTTTCTTTCGATAACCCGAACCAGAAATGTAACCTTTTTTCTTGTTCAATCTTTGTTGAACTCTTGAAGTGTATTTTTTAGGTTTTTCATAAAGATTTACATCTTTTATTTCAGAAATATTAATTTCTGTTAATTTGAAAACCTTGTTAATCATTTCAGTTTTAACACCTCTTATTGGAAATTCTTCATCAGAATATAATTTGTCTGAATCATTCAAAGTATATGCTACTTTAAATGTTTCGTCATTCAAATTATTTTGTGACATCAGAAAATCTTTATTGTAAACCCTTTTGACCGGTGAACTCGAACTTCTGTCTGATGAACTCGAATTTTCAGATTTAGACTCTGACTTTGACTCTTCATCTTTATCCAACACCTGATCAACCACTTTCTTAATTAACTCGGACTCATGATCAGTGTCAGACGCTGTGAAGGTGACATCAATATCATCTGGTAATCCATCGATAGACTTGGATTTCAGATTCAGATTGAGTGCTACAGCCACCTTTTCAAAGTCTCGGGGGGTATATCCATCCCATATTGGATTTGGTACTCTGTTATACTTCAAACCAGTTTTCTTAACAGAATTTTCTTCATCATCTGCAAACTTATGAGCTGCCACGGTAGGATAAATGCGATCAATAACATACTCTGAACTTTGATAACTTCGGAGTAAATTGTTCACTCTTTCGGTTTCAATCTTCATTGCTGCCAATTCTTGTTTCAGCTCAGCATTCATCTCAATATATCCGTTGATTGCAGTTTGCTTTTGAAGAACTGTTGCTTTCAGAAGATTTTTCATCTGAATATCTTCATCACAAGATCCTTTGTACAAGTTCACTTTGTTGCTTGGGAGATCACATGACTCCTTTATGCTCCTCACATTGTACAGTAAGTTCTCTTTGAGCTTTTCCAATTCAGCCAACTTTGTATCTTTCTCAGCACAATCTTTGCAAGATACTAAATGTCACACCCCGACCGCGTATAACAACGGACCGCGGCGGAAACGCCGGGGAGTGATCGCGACAGAATTAATTGTTTCATAACCATGGCATACAAAGTTTTATTTATTTATTAAACAAGGGTGTTACATTGTTTCAAACAGGAAATACAGAGTTTATAACATAATTAAACATAGTCAAGCTCCATTTTATGTCTCTAAGGCACAGGTCCGCCCTAGTATTGTGATCAACATCCTACGGAAAAGCACCTGAAAACACATGTGAAAGTAGGTACGTCAGCATAAAAATGCCTGTGAGATACATAGGTTTATGAAAATAAGATTCATGACTTGTATTTGAGAAAATGTTTAATCATGAACCTTGTAATTTGCTTTGTCTTGTAAATCATTTGAAAAACGATAAGATCAGTTGATATGTATAAGTAAATGTAAGGTTAAATGAATAACCATGTAAAATGAGTTTGTATAAGATAAGTTGATTGTAAAACAATGTCTTATGAAAAAGTATGTTATTTGTATAAAATGTTATATGTATCAAACTGAAATGATTCAAATAACGTTACACTATGTAATATTATACAAACACTTATATATAGGAAGTACCAGCGGCGTATCCACCATGTTTGTATCATATTACACACGTATCGTTACTTAATCATTTAATCAAACCAAACCATCAAGATGTAAAATGTTCATGTACAAACCAATTGTCAAGTGTTATTGTGTAAACCATGTCAAAATGTCTATGTCCAATGTAAACCACCAAATGTGTATATCAATGTCAAAATGTTTATGTTCAATGTAGATCATGTAATGTGTAACCAAAATGTCATGTATGGTAAGTGAAATGTATCAACTAAACCATATGTAAAATGCACAACAACAAGGTATTGAAGTAAAACACAGTTTAAATCAAAGTCATGTTGTGTGTAACAAATGCATGCTATACTGATACAAACATTTATGCGGTATTGTTAATATGCATACATCCAAGCCTTGAGACTGAGGCGATAAACCTTTAAACAAATTAAAGATTTATCTAAGTTATGTATATCGAATTCGGTCATTCCTTTCTGTCCCCTTACCCTGGGATGTCCGGAACGGGAGTTGTCAATTCCTATGGTACCACTACCTACTAACGAATGGCATGATCAATGTTAATGAATGTATTGTCCCATGTTAAACAAACCAAATGTTATACCAAAAATGGAAGCATGTGATGCACTAAGTATGTAATCAAATGAACATACATAGCGTGAAAATGTAATGTAAAACGATGTACTAAGTAATGCACACAATGGGCACACCTAGCATGAAATGTAATGTAAAACAATGTACTAAGTAATGCACACAATGGGCACACCTAGCATGAAATGTAATGTAAAACAATGTACTAAGTAATGCACACAATGGGCACACCTAGCATGAAATGTAATGTAAAACAATGTACCAAGTAATGCACACAATGGGCACACCTAGCATGAAATGTAATGTAAAACAATGTACCAAGTAATGCACACAATGGGCACACCTAGCATGAAATGTAATGTAAAACAATGTACTATAATGTACTAACAAACATAGCTGGTATATGATGTGAAAACAGAAAGCATTAAAGTAACAAGTAGGCACATGTGTTCCACCCCAAAACAGTTTGGAAAACAGTAAAAAGAGGGGTCTATGTACTCACTTGAGATTGCTCAGTTGTCTAAAGATAACCACCGAGTAATGCTATAGATCACGGAATCAAACGGCACCTAATATAGGTAACTATGTTAATAAACCGGACCTAAATCGGAAGACTGGGTAGCATTAGGGTTTGTAAACCAAATGAGTGTAGGAACTCATGTGATATGGTTTAACAAAGCCTACATGCTAAATGAAACTTGACCTAAGTCTTATCGACCCATTACGATCCGTTTAGGTAGCTTATGCTACTTTAACGCATCGTGCGCGTAAAACGCGTTTGGACCGCCTAACTAGTCCTATGACAAGTGTTATATGCCTAAACATGTTACATAATCAGTTACGTGACAAAAGTTTAGGTTACATATGCTTAATTACCAATTATACATGAAAAGGGTATTCTGGTAATTTACCTAAGGCATATAAACTACCTATCATACAACTACTTAAACGATGTGACCATAGGGTATAACCTCGGAAGGTTATTCCCTACCTACTATGGTCACCTAATGTATTTGGTCGGATCCTAATGATTGACCAAATGGGTCGAGTTCGAAGGTATAGGCGATTTATTAGATCGCCTACCCTACGACTCTAGACAACGTGGTAATCAGTGGGCATAGTCCCAAAGGACTATGACCAACGTGATTACACTCACGTTGCGAAGTTCAAACGAACTTCGCATTGACCATTACTGGTCAACGCTGAAAGTCAAACTAAGTTTGACTTTCTGACTCGAAAAGCAGTAAAAATAAGGAAAAGAACGAAAGAATACTAACCCAGGGTCCCCGAATGCTAAACTCAATTCGAAAATCTCAGGTATGAAACAATTGTTTCAACTTAGAGTTTCTCAAAGTGAGTTTCTAGTGATTTTGAACAAAGGGGGGTGGGTTATTTATAGTATTCGGTGAACCGTTGAGATCGTTTCATGGAATAACGTGATTCGATCATAACCGTACAAGTGTCGGCAAGTTGTGGTGACAAAATGCCATCCTTATCAGCTGACTAGACTCTTGGGAATGTGTGGATGACAATTAACCAGCTGCAACTGATGTTAAATGCATTTAATCTGGTCAGAAGGTGGGAAGCGGCCCGCTTTAGGATCAGCCAAACACAATGCGGGCCGCCTGAGCATGTCAGATCAGAAACAACTTTCAAAAATGACAGTTTAGGTCCCTGCACGTGTTTAAGGCCATTTCCGACACTTCTAAGGCCCGTAAAGCCAACTTTAAGGCCCTAAAATGTTGCCTAAACATTATGGACATGAAACATGTTCAAAAATATGTCGGATGATGGTTCGTTTGGTCGTACGAACGCGATGTTCGCTTAATTACGACGGAATGCGCATAAACGCGAAAAACGATCCAAATGACGCGACGAATGGATTTTTCTTAAGGAGAACAATAAAATATAATGTAGTCATGCTTACATAAATTTTTGGATGTCCGGATGTATTCAGAACGTAAGTTATGCGCGAAAATGCAAACTTGTGCACTTTTTGACACTTTTAGTCCTTGAATGTTCCAAAAGTTTATTTTAGCACACCGAACCCATCAAAGCCTATTTCTAAGCTATGTAAAGGATATTTAAGGTGTGTTTAACTTATGGTTACGTTCCGGAATGTTCGTTACAGTTCAAATTGGCATACTTTCGCAGTTTGTCAAGTTTAGTCCCTGTACTCGAATTAACTTGTTTTTGCCATACCAAAGCCTTCAAAACTTATTTCTAAGTTATGTAAAGGTTATTTAAGGTATGTTGAGTATATGTTGATGTTCTGGAGTATTTCTCGCATTAAACTGTGTACGTTTACGCACTAGTTTGCGTATAACTCTCCAGAAAGTGATGTAGAGTTTGGAATTGAACAAAAGTCAAAACATGAAAAATGTAAAACATAACAAAACAAACATTGTGATCAAATAACCTTGTTTTATTGATAACAGAACTGTTCATAGTGATTACAAGCACAGTTGTTACAGTCTCCCCTACTTGTGGAAATTTCGTCCCGAAATTTATTTAGAGGAAACTCGTGGAAAAAGATGTGGATATTTCGCCTTCATTTGATCTTCGCGTTCCCAAGTAAACTCAGGTCCACGCTTAGCTTCCCAGCGAACTTTGACCAAAGGAATGCGCTTGCGTTTAAGCCACTTGACTTCACGTTCCATGATTTCCACTGGTTTCTCAACAAATTTCAGTGTTTTGCCAACACGAATTTCGTCAAGTGGTATGGAGAAGTTCTCATCAGCTGAACACTTCTTGAGATTGGACACGTGAAAAGTTGGATGAACATTTCCAAGTTCAGGAGGTAACTCAAGTCTGTAGGCCACCTTTCCGATTCTTTCGACGATCTTGAATGGTCCAACGTATCTAGGTGCAAGTTTTCCTTTCTTTCCAAATCTGATCACACCTTTCCAAGGTGAGACCTTAAGTAATACTCGATCACCGACTTGAAATTCCAAGGCTTTGCGTTTTGGATCCGCGTAAATCTTCTGACGGCTTCTAGCTGCCTGAAGGTTATCACGAACTTTCTTGACCTTGTCAGTTGTCTCTAAAATGAGAGCAGGTCCAGTAAGTTGAGCCTCGCCAATCTCATTCCAGCAGACTGGTGAACGACATTTTCGACCATAGAGAGCCTCGAAAGGAGCCATTTTGATGCTAGTGTGATAACTGTTGTTGTAGGAGAATTCAATCAATTTAAGATGTGAATCCCAACTACCCCCAAAATCGATCACACAAGCTCTAAGCATATCCTCCAGAGTCTGGATTGTTCTCTCAGATTGACCATCCGTTTGCGGATGATAAGCTGTGCTCAGATTAAGTTGGGTCCCCATGGCAGATTGCATGGTTCTCCAAAAATGAGAAGTGAAACGAGCATCTCTGTCAGAAATGATGTTCAAAGGAACACCATGTCTAGCCACAATTTCATCTACATAAATTTGAGCAAGTCTGTCAGTAGGAAAATCCTCGCGGATTGGCAAGAAATGTGCTGACTTTGTAAGACGATCAACGACTACCCAGATGGCATCATGACCTTTCTTTGTGCGCGGGAGTTTGGTAACAAGATCCATAGTAATGTTTTCCCATTTCCAAACTGGGATCTCTGGTTGCTCCAATAAACCAGATGGACGCTGATGTTCAGCCTTAACCTTAAGACAAGTAAGGCATTTGGATACGTATAAGGCAATGTCTTTCTTCATACCAGGCCACCAATAGTGAATACGAAGATCCTTATACATTTTATCTGAGCCCGGATGAATAGAATAACGAGACTTATGGGCTTCATCCATAAGCAAGGTACGAAGATCATCCTGGCTTGGGACCCACAAACGGTCCATGAAGTAATATGATCCATTGTCCTTCAATTCCAGAGCAGGTGTTATGTGATAGGGAAATTCCTTATCCATCAATCCTTGTGAAACACAAGATTGTTGAGCTTGAGAAATGCGTGCTTGAATATCAGATCGAGCTTGAATAACAGATTGAACACGTACACAATGAAGCTTAGTACGTTCCTTGCGACTCAATGCATCAGCTACGACATTCGCCTTACCAGGATGGTAGCGAATTTCGCAGTCATAGTCGTTTAAAAGCTCAACCCAACGTCGTTGTCTCATGTTGAGTTCTTTCTGGTTGAAGATATGCTGAAGACTTTTGTGATCAGTGAAAACCACACATTTTGTACCGTACAAATAGTGTCTCCAGATCTTGAGAGCAAAGACAACTGCACCCAACTCAAGATCATGAGTGGTGTAGTTTTTCTCATGAATCTTCAACTGCCTCGATGCATAAGCTATGACTTTGTTCCTTTGCATAAGAACACAGCCAAGACCCAATTTCGATGCATCACAATACACAACAAAATCATCATCACCCTCAGGCAATGATAGAACAGGCGCATCGCAAAGCTTCTGCTTCAAGTGTTGAAAAGCTTCCTCTTGTTTGAATCCCCAATAAAAGGGCATTTTCTTCTGAGTTAGAGCAGTTAGAGGAACTGCAATCTTCGAGAAGTTTTCTATGAAGCGGCGGTAATAACCCGCTAGACCAAGAAAAGAACGAACTTCAGTAGGAGTAGTAGGTGTATCCCAATCCTTAATCGCACTGATCTTGGAGGGATCTACATGGATACCTTGTTCGTTGATAATATGTCCTAAGAATTGAACTTCTTTAAGCCAAAATTCGCACTTGGAGAATTTGGCGAAAAGTTGTTCTTTCTTTAGGAGTTCTAGGGTAAGACGAAGATGTTGCTCGTGATCAGCTCGCGTCTTAGAGTAAATCAAGATGTCGTCAATAAAAACAATGACGAACTGATCCAAATAAGGTTTGCAGACCCTATTCATTAAGTCCATGAAAACAGCAGGAGCATTAGTCAAACCGAATGGCATGACTGTGAATTCATAATGCCCATAACGAGTACGGAACGCTGTCTTCGGAATGTCTTCTTCTTGCACCCGAAGTTGATGATATCCAGATCGCAGATCTATCTTCGAAAAATAAGAAGCGCCTTGTAACTGATCAAAGAGGTCGTCTATGCGAGGTAGAGGATATCGATTCTTGATGGTAAGCTTGTTAAGCTCACGATAATCGATACACATCCTAAAAGATCCATCCTTCTTTTTGACAAAAAGAACGGGAGCACCCCAAGGTGAATAACTAGGACGTATAAAACCTTTGTCAGAGAGTTCCTGAAGCTGTTTAGATAACTCTTGCATCTCAGACGGTGCAAGACGATATGGAGCTCTGGCAACGGGATTTGCACCAGGTACGAGATCAATGCGGAACTCGACTTGGCGTGCTGGAGGTAGACCAGGTAAATCTTCAGGGAACACTTCAGAATAATCCCGAACGACAGGAATATCTGAAATAGACTTACCCTTGCCTTTATCTTCTGTAACATGTGCTAAGAAAGCCACATAGTTCTTCTGCAGATACTTCCGAGCTTTAAAACAAGACATGAGTTTGAGACCACCGATAGGCTTCTCACCTTGAACCTGCAGGATTTCGCCTGTCGAAAGCGGCACACGAACAATCTTCTTAGAACAAACTATCTCTGCGTGATGCTTGGATAACCAATCCATTCCCACAATAACGTCGAAGCTTCCAAGTTGCATAGGCGCGAGGTCAATAGGAAAAAGATGGTCGTTAAGGTTCAACTGGCAGTTGTGAAGAACAGAATCAAGAACAATGGGTTCACCACTAGCAACCTCTACTGTTAAAGGTTTTCCTAGTTTCGTTCTAGACACGCGAAGCATTTGCTCAAAAGATAAAGACACGAAACTTTTATCGGCACCAGAATCGAAAAGAACAGATGCAGGCTGATTATTAATAAAGAACGTACCGTTCACCACATTATCGTCAGCCTGTGCCTCTTGGGCATTCATGTTAAAGACTCGGCCTCGAGCCGGAGCCTGATTCTGGTTCTGGTTCTGGTTCGCCAGTTTTGGGCACCGATTCCTATAGTGGGTCAGATCCCCACAATTATAACAAGCACCAGGTGGGTATTGTGGTCGTGCAGCTTGACCCTGTTGCTGAGCAGGAGGCTGTGCAACTTGTTGAGCCGGGTTTTGAACTGCGCGATTCTGAGCAAACCGACAAACCTCGGCAAGATGACCTGACTTCCCACAACTAGTACAGAAACGGCACTGATGTTGCGGCTGATGGTGACTGTTGCATCTATTGCACAAAGGTGCATTCCCTGTATAGGGTTTCTTTGCTGGAAGCTGTGCGGGTTGGTTAGGAGCTGCCTGGTTAGCTTGGGCAGTGATAGCAAAATTTTGGGAAGCCTTACGCTTCCTTGACCTCTTCGAAGGAACAGAGTTCTTTCCATTCAAGTTTTGACCTTTCTTGCTATCACCCTTGTCAGCCGACTGTTTCTTGCCCTTGTCACCCTTCCTATGTAACTTGTTCTTCCTGATCTGTGACTCAGTCAGCGTCGCTGATAACTCGATTGCCTGACGGAGTGTGGCAGGGTTACTACCAGTAAGAATGTCTTGGACCGAGTCAGGTAGGCCGTCGATGTATCTCTCGATAGCCTTGTCGAGTGGGGTAACCATAGTCGGGCAAAGCAGACTCAACTCTTCAAACCGATCAGTATAAGCCCTATGCTCACCACTATCTTGCTTCAGATCATCAAATTCCTTCTCCAGAGCTCGCTGTTCATGACGAGGACAGAATTCCCTCATCATAAGGGCTCTCAGTTCAGCCCAAGTCTATGCAAGAGCAACTTCTGCACCTTGGTCCCTCATAACCCCGTTCCACCATGTCAAAGCCCTCTTCTGAAATACGCTCGAAGCAAACTCGACCTTGCGATTATCCGGACACTGCACATGGCGAAAAGTATTCTCACTGCTCTCGAACCACTGAAGAAGCCCAGTCGCTCCTTCAGAACCACTAAACTTGAGTGGTTTAGCCTGATTAAAATCCTTGTATTTGCATGGAACATTGTTGTTGTTGTTGGCTTGATTCCATTGAGCAAAGAGATTTGGAAACTGAGCAGCCATCTGCTGCGCAATAATTTCTGCCAGCTCGGCAGTTGCTATCTGGTTCTCGCGTCGAGGAGGCATTCTAAAAGAGGAAAACATGAAAAGAAACGAGTGAGATGATTGGATGAAAAGAATGAGATGATAAAAACAAGAATTGCAAACAGCATAGATGGTGGTCATTCGTCCGTATCACAGAGCAAACAAACAACACACAGTGACTAATCAAAGTAAATGGGTCAAAAATAATGTATAATGAAGACATGCTCGCCTATAAGTGAACACTCACTCCAAGAATTCCCAGGTAAGCACAACTGGTCTCGCGTCTGGTTGAGATGTATACGAAGTGCTTGCCTAGACAGAAAACCCAGAATACAGGCATTCACCCTTCCAGTTTGCACATGTTCACATTATTTAAAACCCAAAACGTTTGACGGGATTTTGAAAATTTGAAGGCACAAGGCCAAAAACCAATACTGAAAAGGGTTCAAAACCATATAACAGAGGGTTCAAAACCTTACAATTGAGGGTTCAAAACCTTGTAAAAATTTATTCAAAAACAGATGATTGTTTTTCAAAAATCGTTTCAGAAAATTTGGTTCTTGTTTTGATAATCACCTAAGGATAGGTGATGTACATGTTTTAAGATCTAAACACAAGATAACTTGTGTTAGGTTCCTAGAAAAGTTATAGTCTAGGTCAAAGCATTACTAATAACCTAATTCCCTATAACCATTGGCTCTGATACCAACTCTTCTGTCACACCCCGACCGCGTATAACAACGGACCGCGGCGGAAACGCCGGGGAGTGATCGCGACAGAATTAATTGTTTCATAACCATGGCATACAAAGTTTTATTTATTTATTAAACAAGGGTGTTACATTGTTTCAAACAGGAAATACAGAGTTTATAACATAATTAAACATAGTCAAGCTCCATTTTATGTCTCTAAGGCACAGGTCCGCCCTAGTATTGTGATCAACATCCTACGGAAAAGCACCTGAAAACACATGTGAAAGTAGGTACGTCAGCATAAAAATGCCTGTGAGATACATAGGTTTATGAAAATAAGATTCATGACTTGTATTTGAGAAAATGTTTAATCATGAACCTTGTAATTTGCTTTGTCTTGTAAATCATTTGAAAAACGATAAGATCAGTTGATATGTATAAGTAAATGTAAGGTTAAATGAATAACCATGTAAAATGAGTTTGTATAAGATAAGTTGATTGTAAAACAATGTCTTATGAAAAAGTATGTTATTTGTATAAAATGTTATATGTATCAAACTGAAATGATTCAAATAACGTTACACTATGTAATATTATACAAACACTTATATATAGGAAGTACCAGCGGCGTATCCACCATGTTTGTATCATATTACACACGTATCGTTACTTAATCATTTAATCAAACCAAACCATCAAGATGTAAAATGTTCATGTACAAACCAATTGTCAAGTGTTATTGTGTAAACCATGTCAAAATGTCTATGTCCAATGTAAACCACCAAATGTGTATATCAATGTCAAAATGTTTATGTTCAATGTAGATCATGTAATGTGTAACCAAAATGTCATGTATGGTAAGTGAAATGTATCAACTAAACCATATGTAAAATGCACAACAACAAGGTATTGAAGTAAAACACAGTTTAAATCAAAGTCATGTTGTGTGTAACAAATGCATGCTATACTGATACAAACATTTATGCGGTATTGTTAATATGCATACATCCAAGCCTTGAGACTGAGGCGATAAACCTTTAAACAAATTAAAGATTTATCTAAGTTATGTATATCGAATTCGGTCATTCCTTTCTGTCCCCTTACCCTGGGATGTCCGGAACGGGAGTTGTCAATTCCTATGGTACCACTACCTACTAACGAATGGCATGATCAATGTTAATGAATGTATTGTCCCATGTTAAACAAACCAAATGTTATACCAAAAATGGAAGCATGTGATGCACTAAGTATGTAATCAAATGAACATACATAGCGTGAAAATGTAATGTAAAACGATGTACTAAGTAATGCACACAATGGGCACACCTAGCATGAAATGTAATGTAAAACAATGTACTAAGTAATGCACACAATGGGCACACCTAGCATGAAATGTAATGTAAAACAATGTACTAAGTAATGCACACAATGGGCACACCTAGCATGAAATGTAATGTAAAACAATGTACCAAGTAATGCACACAATGGGCACACCTAGCATGAAATGTAATGTAAAACAATGTACCAAGTAATGCACACAATGGGCACACCTAGCATGAAATGTAATGTAAAACAATGTACTATAATGTACTAACAAACATAGCTGGTATATGATGTGAAAACAGAAAGCATTAAAGTAACAAGTAGGCACATGTGTTCCACCCCAAAACAGTTTGGAAAACAGTAAAAAGAGGGGTCTATGTACTCACTTGAGATTGCTCAGTTGTCTAAAGATAACCACCGAGTAATGCTATAGATCACGGAATCAAACGGCACCTAATATAGGTAACTATGTTAATAAACCGGACCTAAATCGGAAGACTGGGTAGCATTAGGGTTTGTAAACCAAATGAGTGTAGGAACTCATGTGATATGGTTTAACAAAGCCTACATGCTAAATGAAACTTGACCTAAGTCTTATCGACCCATTACGATCCGTTTAGGTAGCTTATGCTACTTTAACGCATCGTGCGCGTAAAACGCGTTTGGACCGCCTAACTAGTCCTATGACAAGTGTTATATGCCTAAACATGTTACATAATCAGTTACGTGACAAAAGTTTAGGTTACATATGCTTAATTACCAATTATACATGAAAAGGGTATTCTGGTAATTTACCTAAGGCATATAAACTACCTATCATACAACTACTTAAACGATGTGACCATAGGGTATAACCTCGGAAGGTTATTCCCTACCTACTATGGTCACCTAATGTATTTGGTCGGATCCTAATGATCGACCAAATGGGTCGAGTTCGAAGGTATAGGCGATTTATTAGATCGCCTACCCTACGACTCTAGACAACGTGGTAATCAGTGGGCATAGTCCCAAAGGACTATGACCAACGTGATTACACTCACGTTGCGAAGTTCAAACGAACTTCGCATTGACCATTACTGGTCAACGCTGAAAGTCAAACTAAGTTTGACTTTCTGACTCGAAAAGCAGTAAAAATAAGGAAAAGAACGAAAGAATACTAACCCAGGGTCCCCGAATGCTAAACTCAATTCGAAAATCTCAGGTATGAAACAATTGTTTCAACTTAGAGTTTCTCAAAGTGAGTTTCTAGTGATTTTGAACAAAGGGGGGTGGGTTATTTATAGTATTCGGTGAACCGTTGAGATCGTTTCATGGAATAACGTGATTCGATCATAACCGTACAAGTGTCGGCAAGTTGTGGTGACAAAATGCCATCCTTATCAGCTGACTAGACTCTTGGGAATGTGTGGATGACAATTAACCAGCTGCAACTGATGTTAAATGCATTTAATCTGGTCAGAAGGTGGGAAGCGGCCCGCTTTAGGATCAGCCAAACACAATGCGGGCCGCCTGAGCATGTCAGATCAGAAACAACTTTCAAAAATGACAGTTTAGGTCCCTGCACGTGTTTAAGGCCATTTCCGACACTTCTAAGGCCCGTAAAGCCAACTTTAAGGCCCTAAAATGTTGCCTAAACATTATGGACATGAAACATGTTCAAAAATATGTCGGATGATGGTTCGTTTGGTCGTACGAACGCGATGTTCGCTTAATTACGACGGAATGCGCATAAACGCGAAAAACGATCCAAATGACGCGACGAATGGATTTTTCTTAAGGAGAACAATAAAATATAATGTAGTCATGCTTACATAAATTTTTGGATGTCCGGATGTATTCAGAACGTAAGTTATGCGCGAAAATGCAAACTTGTGCACTTTTTGACACTTTTAGTCCTTGAATGTTCCAAAAGTTTATTTTAGCACACCGAACCCATCAAAGCCTATTTCTAAGCTATGTAAAGGATATTTAAGGTGTGTTTAACTTATGGTTACGTTCCGGAATGTTCGTTACAGTTCAAATTGGCATACTTTCGCAGTTTGTCAAGTTTAGTCCCTGTACTCGAATTAACTTGTTTTTGCCATACCAAAGCCTTCAAAACTTATTTCTAAGTTATGTAAAGGTTATTTAAGGTATGTTGAGTATATGTTGATGTTCTGGAGTATTTCTCGCATTAAACTGTGTACGTTTACGCACTAGTTTGCGTATAACTCTCCAGAAAGTGATGTAGAGTTTGGAATTGAACAAAAGTCAAAACATGAAAAATGTAAAACATAACAAAACAAACATTGTGATCAAATAACCTTGTTTTATTGATAACAGAACTGTTCATAGTGATTACAAGCACAGTTGTTACACTAAACACTTTGCACAAGGTTTTTCAACCTCTACAATCTTTTCAACTTCAACTATTTTTTCAACTTCGATGATTTTTTCAACTATTTTCTCCACCACCTTTTCAATCACAATCGGTTCTTTATCAACTTCTATCTTTACTTCATTCTCTTCAACCTCGACCTTCTGTGTCAGTTTTTCTTCAACTTTTGCCTTTTCTTCAGCAAGCCTTCTTGCTTCCACTTCTCTCTTCAGTCTAGCAGCCTTTTTCTCTTTCAAAATCTCGATTTTATCTGCAAAAAACAAATCAAAACTATAAGGATCCAATTGTTTTCTAGCTCTATTAATATACTCTTCCTCATCATCAGTGTCTTCATCACTTCCTGAAGACTTAAAAATCGGTTGTCTTCTAGAACGGTTCTTAGATTTGACTGATTCTTCTCCTGAGGTTGAGTCTTCAACGATTCGAGCAACAAATGCTTTAGAAACTGAAGGTCTAGAAGGATCATAATCATCCCAATTGAAATCTTTCGGAATCCTTTCATCTTCTTGATCTATCAGACCATAACAAGCTCTCTTCTTTCCATCTTCAATTTGAATAGTATTTGAGTGTGAAGATTGTTGTTGATATGGTTGTTGAGCAACCTGATGATAAATTGCTTTTCAATGATAATCGTTGTTTCCAAAAGGATCTTGTCTTCCTGTTGCTTCTCTGTATGTACACTCTCGTTTAAAATGCCCTTTTTCTCTGCAACGAAAATAAGTAACCTTCGATTTGTCAAAACCTAGCTGAGATGTAGCAGCTTCACGAAGATCATCTCTTCCTGTGATCTGTTTGAACTTTTCTGCTCTTCTCAAAACACTTGCTAAACACCACTTGATGTCCATCAACTCAAGTTCCTCAGAATCAATCTGGTCATAATCCTATTTAGTGAGCATCGGATTTCCGATTCGTCCAGCAACTAAACTTTCATACGACTCTAACACAGTGACAAGAGATGCCATGTGTTGCTTTGCAATATCTGGAGAGAAATTTTGACCATTTTGAATGTTTAATGTCACATTGCATTGAAAATTTGTTGAACTTTGTTGTTGAGAACTTGGTGTTGAGAAATTTGGTTCAAAACTTGTATAAGACGAAGAAAATCCACTGCTCTGATTTATATTGCTTGCATTTGTTCCGGAAGTACCATAAGCACTTATGCAGTTTGAATCTTAGGACTCGGAGTGGTCTCAACTTTGCTTCCTCGATAGTATAGACTAACATCTTGTTGAGCACTTGGACTCCTCATGGTAGCAGTTTTCTGAATAGCCAATTCATGTTCTTCAAGCTTCTGAATGAACATACTCAAATTCATATCTTCAAATTGTCGGTTATTCTTTAAAATCAACAGATATGTTCCCCATTCATTCTGTGGTAACGCATCGGCTAGCTTATCAATCCATTCATCATCTTCTTTCTTGATGTCCAATCTTTTCATCTCCATGACTAGATGACAATATCTCTTGATAATCTTCCTAGTCGTCTCACCTTCAAAAGCTGTAAACATATCAAAAGATTTCTTTAGTAATGCATGTTTATTTTTTTATCATATCAGCACTACCCTTAAACTTTTTAATCAACGCTCTCCAGATTGATCTAGCAGTTCCCTCATGTTGAAGAAGAATGAAAATATCTTCTTTTACTGCTTGTTGGAGAATGCTAATCATCATCTTTTCACTGGTGTATCTTAATTTTTCATCCTGTGTAAACTGACTTAATTGTTTTTCATTTCCAAGATCATCTTTCGGCAAAGTATAATCTTTTTCTAACGATACCCATGCATCAAACTTATTAGCTTGTACCCAGTTTTCAAAACGATCTTGCCATCCTTTAAAGTCCTCAATGTACATAAGCTTTGGAGGCTTTTGAAAAGTTCCCGTCTCATTCTCGATACCAACAGTTTCTGCAACGGTAACTGGAGTAGCTGGAGCAGTAGCAAAAGCGTTGTAAAACTCGTTATCCATGTTTCGGTTTTAAAAAAATCACAATGACAAAGTTCAAACGATCTGGAGTTTCAAACAGACTGAGTTTAAACGACCTGGTGACACTTTCAAACGACCTGATCACCTTCAAACGATCTGAACTGAAGTTCGTGCGACCTGGGGTTTAAACTCAAACGACCTGAAGTTTCAAGAAATCTGGGGTTCAATCTGTACGACCTGGAAAATTTTTCAAACAAACTGAGCAAACCGTGCGACCTGAGTAATTCCCAAATGAACTGACCACTTCGTGCGGTCTGAGAGAGTCAAACTATACGACCTGGTGTTCACTTCGTGCGAACTAGAGGTCAAACCGTGCGATCTGAATGTTCAACTCGTGCGACCTGACATACTTTCGAACGATCTGGTATACTTTTCACGCGATTTGGTCAATTTTATCAAGTTTTAGGTTGAATTAGATGCTGATTTGTTCAAGGATTTATTAAAACTGTGTTTTACATGTTATATCACAAAATCAGATCATTTTAACCGTGAAATCTTTCTGATTTGATGAAAACGTGTAGAAAAGTGAGAAGAAATGAGTAGAAATCAGATTAATTGGTGAAAACAAGCTGAAATGGTAAGAACTCTTCCTTCTGAGCTCTGATACCACTTGTAGGATCGTTGAATCGATCTAACGAGACGTTCAGAAGAGTTCTTGATCAATACGAAAGGCGGAAACAGACGTATCGATGTTGTATCAGCTTGATTTGCACTTAGAATCACTTTAACTGTCTCTTGTATTGATTTCACAACGTTTTACAAGCTGGAGACACTTTGGCAGAGCTTCGCTACCGGAATCATAACTGTTACAAATGAAATCCCAAGACCCTCTATATATAGGACACCCACTTCGCATGAACCAGCATGGTCCAGGTCGTGCGAACTGGCCAGTTCGCATGAACTGGTCACTTCGCATGAACCTGCTGATTCAGCTCTGTTTCCCAATTCTTTCGTACTACGCGTCTTGGATTATCTATTTTATTACATGACTCGATACAAGACGAAGTCAACAGACATATGCACCAACACATTCTACTCCATTTCAACCTGGAGTGCAATTTCAACATACTTCGGGAGTAAGAGAAGATGGGTTCGATGATGGGTATGATGACGATTTTGGGGGTTATGAAGAAGAAGGATACGTGTATGGAGGTGATGGAGATCAAGGGGAGTTTACTTACGTACAAGGACAAAATCAAAGAATGCCAAGTGTTGGTGGGATTCCTCAACAACAAATTATACCTCAAGAATTGCCACCACAAGGTCCACCGATTCAAAGGCAAGTTCAACAACAACACCATGTGGGGCCAAGGTTTCAACCACCTCCCCAACAATTTGGGCCTCCACGGATGCAAGTTCAAAGACCAATGGGTCCTATACGTCTAAGGGTCCGGTTGGGTGTACCAAGAAGACATATTCGTGAACACGCGAGAGGCATAGAAGCACATTTCAGACCGGTGATCACTCATAATCCTTCACTAGTAGTTATTTCTCGCAATGATCAACGGAGGACGTTCGAAGTGCGGACGAATTCATTACAAAGTTTGCCAAAGTATAAGGGTCTAGCAACGGAGGAGCCTTATTTTCATTTGGAGGCTTATGATTCGATTTGCAACATTATTGGGGGTCAAGGATTTTTAGCCGATGATGTCAAATTGGTGCTATTCCAGTTTTCCTTAGAAGACAAGGCGAAAAAGTGGTTTTATACCTTACCTTCGGCATCTATCTATACGTGGGCGGAAATGCAACAAATCTTCTTGGATGAATTTTATACCGCTCAAAAGACAAATGATGCTAGAAAAGGTTTGAGAAGTTTTCAACAACAATCGGGTGAAATGTTTCATGAAGCATTTGAGAGGTTTAACATGATGATAAAGAATTGTCCTCATCATGGGATAGAGCTATGGGAATTGATGAATGCATTTCATGAGGGATTGTGTTTTGAAGACGCGCGTGACTTGATGTCTATCACGAATGGCACTTTTGGCACAAATTACGAGCATGATGATTGGGAATTCTTGGAGCAAATGGCGGTCACGTCAAAAAGAAAAGCTCAAGCATCAAGGAGAACACGACCGACCATTACCCGAACTCAAGTGCATGCGGTAGATGATGGTAATGTTCAAACTTCGAATCAAATTTATGATGTTTGTGCACTTTGTAATGAGATAGGGCACGCGGCTGAAATTTGCCATGGAGTGGAAGGGCAATATGAGGAGGTGAATGCATTGCAATGGCAAGGAGGGGGTGGTAGAAATTATAACATGAACTCCAATACTTACCACCCCGGCTTAAGAAACCACCCAAACTTTCGATATGGGAATCCCTCAAACCAAGCTAACCCAAATTTCCAAGGAGCTCAAGGAAATTTCATACCTCGTCAACAATACAACCAAGGTTAATTTCAATAATCGGGTGGTCAAAGTGGTTCTTTGGGTCAAACTTCATCAAGTGGGAATGAAGTTATGGATATGCTCCGATTGATGCAACAAGATATGCAAAGAAGGAATCAACTTGATGAAGTTCGCATGCAAAAATATGAAATCCGTGACAAAGCGATTCAGTCGTTGACCACTCACATGGGTCAACTTGCAAGTGACGTGGCATTATTGAAGAAAGCAAAAGGTCAATCACCAAGTGACAGGGTGATAAATCCCAAGAACACAAAAAGCATTAACATCAATGTGGTAAGCACCGTTCCAAATACTAAATTTAATGAAACATTGCTAACTTCTTCGTATCAAGTGAATTCAGGTTTGGAAAAAGATGCCGAAGTCGAGAATTATAAAGAGTATGGAGCGCCAATCGTGCCTATCCGAGTGGGGAAACTAAAAATTCCTCATGCATTATTGTATTATGGGGCGAGCATGAGTGTGTTACCAGGTGATCTATACGACATGTATGGTTTTGGTCTGCTTCAGGATGTAGACACCATGGTGAGTTTGGCGGATGAAAGTTGGAGGCGTCCACGGGGAATTGTTAAGAATGTTATGATTCGGTTGGGAGAATTCGAATACCCGGTGGATTTTCTGGTCTTAGATTATGCTACTACCGAGATGGCGTCGCAACAAAGGGTGATTTTAGGTCGACCGTTTCTCTGTACAGCAAATGCTCAACTCAACTGTAGAGACGGGATCATTATTATGACCGAAAAGAGCCGTAAGTCATTCTTTGATGTTCAGACAAGGATTATTAGTTATGAGTCCATTGAGGGGAAGGGTAGCAAATCTAATGGTCATATGAAAAGCATGTGTCAAAGAACGAAAACGAATTAACAATCGGGTCGTGAAGAAAAGTATGAAGGTTCAAGCCGGAGTGTACATGATTTTCCACCGAACGAACATGAGATGGATGCATTTTGCTCAATGGCACGAGGAAATGATGGAGATGATAGAAATCGTTTCTTTGAGCCACCATAAATGGGGGGTGGCATGGTCTGGCTGAAGACCTGAAAACTTAGCGCTGCTCGGGAGGCAACCCGGGGGTTTTACATTGATCTTGTTTGTTTTGTTATTTTCTATGTTTCAGGGCTATGGCAACGTTCAAGTGTGGGGAAGATATGCAGATCTTTGTGTGAAGATGGTGGTGGAAAGTCGAATCATCTACAATATATGGTGTGTCAAGCTTCACCAGGTTAATGTACTCTTCCCTTAATCTTGTTATGTTCTTTAGTTTTGAAATGTTTGTAGTTAGTTGGTGTGATTTTGTTGTTAAAAAAAAAAGAAGTATAAAAAGAGAGAAAAGAACAAAAAGAAATTTGGGGTCTGAGTGTTAAAGCTTTAGTTGATGTTAAAGTGGTTTTTAGTGATCATTCCTTCCAAAGCCATACATTGGGGTCAATGTATCCCAAGTGTGGGGATGGGGGAAATTTTTGTCGATTTTGAAAATTAAGCGAAAAACTGTTGAATTTTGAAAACTTGACATTGCCCGCGTGACACATCGGCAACCCTTATTGTCCTTTTTTGGTGAGTTCTTGGGCCACACACATGATTATTAGAGATTAATTTTTTTTTATTTGAGTGGCAGTTTGTGATTTGTGTTAATAGAACTTGCATAACGAATGCTTGTTGAAGCCTAGGTTTAGCATGCTTGTGAAGATGAGAAGGGCATTTAGGTAGCTTCGTCTAGATGTGTGAGAGTGTGGAATGGGGGTTGGACCTCATACGATATATATATGAGCTTGGTAGTGCGAGGGGGCGAAGGTTTGGTCTTTAGTAGCCATGTTTGAGCCTATCGCCATTCATTTGTGACCCATGCCCATCTTCTCAAATTTCTACATATTGAGACGGCCCGGTTTACGAGCTTTAGTGTTTGATGTTTATGTATATGTTCTTTTTATGATTGTTTGTCTAAAAAAAATCTGAGAAAAATACAAAAAGAAAGAAATAGTTGAAAGAAAATCAAAAAGAAAATCAAAAAGAAAAGAAAAAGATAATGATGTTGTGTAAATAGTCGATGGTTGTTTTGGTTAGTAGTAGTAATAAAACCGGGTCGAATCAATGAGCTACTTGCATATGTTTCCCACCATCTTCCTACCCTTACACATAGCCCCGTTACAACCCATAAGTCCCTTTGATTTACGAGCATGTTAGGCAATGCATAGGTGGAGACTTGATTTGTATTCTTCAAGCTTATTGTCGCACAGTCACACATTTGCATTGAGTGTTCTAGCACAATCTTGCTAGTATTCTTTGTCACCGAGAGGAGATTTATTGTGAGGGGTGTGTCTTGTGGTGTGATGATAGGTTAGTAAAAGAACAACATGTATTTGCTTGGTTTATTTTGATCGCTTGTAAGTTTGGGAATGACTTTTGAACAGGTTGCTTGGGACAAGCAACGGGTAAGTGTGGGGATGTGGCGGGTAGTCCGTAGGATGACCCTTGAGTGTTATAAATGATAATTTAACCCCACATTTATCCATGTAATTGTCTAGAATTAGGTAACTACGGTTGTTTGTGTTTCAGGTACAAATGGAGCTTAAAAGGGAAGGAATTTGGAGCATCAATGAAAAAATAAAGTTTTTGAATTGAAGAACTAAGAATAGCACATGATAGAGGATGAAATTATGAGAACGTGGGCGAAAACGGCGAAGAAAACGGAGTTGAAACGAGAAAGTTATGAAGAAAACAAGAAAACGTATCCTGGCGCCACCGTAGCCTACGGCCCTGGCCGTAGGTTACGGCCCTCAGCTATCCAAAAGTTGCCGTAAGCCAGTTTAAAAGCGCCGTAAGGAGTTTATATGGCTTTTCGGTTACCAATCATGTAGGGGTGAATTTTGGGAGCTTCTTGGTGCTTGAGACAATTGATAATCATATTGTTAGTGTTTTGAATCCATATGAACATTGAAACTTTTGTGATGATGTTTGTTCAAGCCATGAGTGGCTAAACTCTTGATGACTATCTTTGGTTGAAGGTTGTGTAAGACTTTATGCTTGATTTCTTATTTCTATAATAACAAACTTTGTCTTTTTGATTTGTTTGTTATGGTGTGTGATTGATTGTTTGTAAATTGTTGATTCTTATGTTAATCTAGTTTGAAACCATACGTTCTTGGTACCGTTGGCAATTGAGATATCATGGGTAGAATTAGGATTGGGTAAGGGTTAATTGGTCATCGGGTAACAACCTCACGTTCTAGGAATCTAAGTACTTAGTTCCCTTTTATCACAACAACTAATCACACATGAACTATGTCTATGTAGTTCTTTCTAGTGAATGATAGCATAAATGTCAAAGCAAACTGGAAACTGAAGATAGTCATTTGTCTCTAAATTGTTTACAACCCAAATTTCCATTTTTGCAATTACTTTAGCAATCTTAGTTTTGAAATCAATCAATCCAACTCTTGAATTTAGTTTTCTTTGCAATTAGTTTAATTTTAGTTAGCGTAGAGAAACACTTTAAATAGCACATATTCCACAAACTCCCTGTGTTTGATACCCACTTACCGCTATCTATTTAGTAGTAATTGGATTAAATTTGATTGTGACCACGACATCACGTCAGTAACGTCACCTTCAAAAGAGGGGCCTACCACTTTTCACATTAATAACTTAATTAATTATCTTTCAATATTCCAACCCAAGATTGTATCATTGCTGACTCATACCACTGGGTTGAGGGTAACGTCACCTTCAAAAGAGGGGCCTACTACTATAACTAAGATGATCTCTTAAAAGTGCAAAAGTGCGAAAATCATCAAAGGATACATTAAAGGCAAGTCGGGTCCAAGTGATTCATCTTGTCAATCTGTTTTTATTTTTATTTTTAGTTCAGCATTTTTAGTTTTTATTTTTCATTTAAAACCTTTTCCAAAAAAAATTAGTTTGGATAGACGTTGAGGATAAACCGGTACAAAAAGCTCTTGTGTCCTTGGACGACCTCAGAATCTTACCAACGCTATACTACGCTCACGATGGGTGCACTTGCCCATGTGTGTGTTTAGTGTTAGTAGAATATCGTGTTTTATAAATTTAAAACTTGACTAATGTGTAAAATGGGCTTAAAATATCAATAAAAACATATTACACACGACACACACCAAGTTTTTGGCGCCGTTGCCGGGGACACAAGGATTTTAAGAAAGTTAGGAATCAACGGCCTAATCCTTTTTCTTTTTTTTTCTATTTTTTTAGGATTTTTCTTAATTTTTCAGCTTCTGCAGATTTCAGCACGGGGCCGTGCCTGGTCGGACACGGGCCGTGCCCAGCATCCTTACTGGCAGTTTCTGTTTTCTGAGTTACAGAAGGGCGACCACGGGGCCGTGGCGGTGCAGCACGGGGACGTGTTGAACCCTCCAGTAACTGGGATCCTGAAAACAATCACTACAACCACGACCACGGGGCGAACGTGACTTCTGACCAACAATCTCTTTTGTTTTTATCGCAGGACTTGGGACCCAGGCGCAGCACCTAAACTTCCTACGCAGTGCATGAGCTCCAGTTCCAATAAGGACATAAAAGAACCTCTAGACGAACCCGAACGCTTTCTAAGAAAAAGACTTAAAGCTAAAATCCAAGAGAAAGTTTCGTGGGACGAACTTCCAATGGCGGATCAGCGTACCCAAATGGATTACCTACGACCCACGGTAGGTAATCTCGGCGCCGCTATCAATGCACCGAATGTCGATGCCAACAACTTCGAACTTCAGCTGCATTTGATACAAATGCTCTAAAACTCCGCAACTTTCCATGGGCTTGCGGACGAAGATCCCCATTTACATATTACCAACTTTTTGGAAATATGTGATACTTTTCGGATCAACGAGGCATCAAACGATGCCATCCATGTCACACCCCCAAAATCCACAAGCGGAGTATCACCGCAGGGAGCGTGACTGACCAGGATCAAGCCACCAATCATATTGAACAATATAAGTAAGTAAATAAAACCCAAAACAAACAATATAATTAGTGTCTAACAATTTAGCAAAGTCTAAGTTAACAGGGGAAGCATTAAGTTCAAAACCAAAATATAAGTTTAAAGTTTCATAAAGTTTCCAATGAACACACAGCGGTTCATGTCCCATAATGACTCCTTCTCCAATGCAAGCTCCAACAAATAACCTAACGACCTGCAAAGCATGTAGTAACGTATCAACAAAAATGTTGGCGAGTTCAGAGTTAGTTGCCTGTTTTAATGTTGTTCCAAAAACCATAAGCTGTTAAGTTGTTTCGAAAACCAAATGTTATCCAGTTCCATGTTCCCATAACCATATACCGTGGGGGCTACCCCATGTTGTAAACAAGTAGACCCGTTACCATATCGACTACTGACTTAAGTCATGTTTATGTGCCCTGCGTCAATGTCTATCATCATTGACAAAGTGCCCAAGTACATTAGTCCACTCCCGTCCTCTCCGGCATAGTGTGAGGCTTGTCAGACCTAATAGCGCTATTTAACTAATGACCTGTTCGCCACTGGCCCGGCGATTAAGTCGATATAAAAATGAGGGACTTCATGATAGAGTTTTGTCTTGTAAGTTTAAGGTTATTGTCCTACCCAAGGAAGACCGAGGTACGTATTCTACACAAGGAAAATACGAAGGTTGCATCCCACCTAAGGGGGATTGTTGTTAATTAACCCATTCCCAAACCACCTGGATATCCTTATTTAACTCATTCCCAAACCACCGGGAATCCCATGCTTTGATGAAAGTGTGAACTCACCTTTGGTTGCTCGATTGTACTCTTAAAATAGCTAACAGTCAGGGTTGGTCAATCACCTCCTAGTATAATTACCACTTAGTCCATTAGTGGTTTCAAATAGAGCACAAAGTTCCTACACGCATCTACCACATAACATGCACTCACTTTAACAGTTCACGCCCATATATATACATACCACCTATAACTACTCAAGAGTAAGCATATGATATTTCACATAACACTTTCATTGACATATAACAAGTTGGATCATTATCAGATAACATAACCGACATTTAGACACGCAAATCACTACTTATATTGTTTCAGCTTTAACATCTAAAACTGGGTTGTTTTCGGGTATTTTAATAAAATATTTTACTTGTTCCAAAAATTCCCAAAATTTTACAGAATGTCCTAAACGACCATATCACATTGTGTAACAATCTCAGGACTCAATTCATTACCAATTATTTTATAAAAATCATGTACCGAGCTGCAGTCAGATTCATCACTTTCTGACTGCAGTTCACGGAAAAATTCATTTAAAATTCATCGTAAGTCCGATTGACGAAATTCCAGTTGGAGATTTACAACGACACCCGTGGCCATCTATCATACGAATTTTATGACCTAACTCTATACATATTTCAAGTTATGACGAAAAACATAACACACATTTTCTGCAAAAAAATGCAGCTTTTGCTGCTGCACAAAACGGACCTTTAAGAATAGCAAACGACCTCAGAAAAATATGATTCCAGCGCCATTTGAATCGTATTTCGAAATAACAAGTTATAGACTCAAGAAAATCCAGTTTTCATTAGGTTATCGCCTGTTTACAGCCAACTGAAGTCAGCTGTAAACATCGAACAACTTTCTCTTTTCAGTTCTTAATCTTCCAAAACGTATTCTATCGGTTTCGTTAACATGTTCAGCGATCAAACAGCCTAAAAACACTGCACAAATCAGTTTATACCCATCTTATAACTTATTCCTCGCAATACCCACCCGTACTCGATAAACCATCAACAAAACACCATACTTAAACGATTAAAAGCAACATAAATAACTAATCGATTAAACGTGTTGGTGCATATTTCGTACGTCTGCCACTGTGCGAATAGTTAGATAGAGCGTGCGTTGAATATTGTATAAAATAGAGAAGTTGGACATGTTTTGTAATTATTAAGGTCCATCCGGACGGATGACCATCCAATCGGATGGCAATCCGATCGGATGGACACATAGTGTAGGTGATGTCTATAAATAGGGACTTGGGGTTCCCATTTGGACAAGCTTTTGGTTCCCAGAGGGGAAATGCTGTCCACTGGTCTCGTGGTGTTGTAAAGTTGAATAATCAATAGAGACCAATTTATAAGTGACTGCTCGGTGTCGTGTCAATCTTCTACTCCTTTCTTTGTCATAATAAACGTACCGAACACGTCGTTTCGGGACCGAAGCTCGGTCAAACTCACCGGATCCTGGTGTCAGCAAAACGCAGCCATGACACATAACCTTATTTCACGAATCAAACTCTAACGTTCCATATTAAGTCCCCAAGATAACATAACCCACCACGTACGAATTTCTAACGCCCTAATCAATAATAACTCCACATATAACAAAAATCATCAAATCAACATAGAAAATTCAGCCTTTAATATCAAACTTTAACCATCAAACTCATTTGTGATATGTTAGATTATAGCAAAGATACAACTAGTTACCTAGCGAAAGAATGGATCGAATCAAACATCCTAGAAGTCGAGTCTTGGAGTTCTTGGGCCTGCCTCTCGTCCACAGCAGTAGGGAGAAAGAGGGATAGCAGGGGTGTCGCAGGTTAGGGTTTAGTTTTGGAATATTATCACCAAATCATGCAGTTATGTGACTAACATAATATAAGGGGGTGTGGGCGGTGTAGGCATTTGAGGGGTTGGGCTAAAAATAATTATTAAAGTGGGGTGGCAGGGCTTGGGATCTTGGGACGTGAATGAGCTGATATGATATACACAATTATTGTAATATTAGGGGAGTATTATTATTTTTTTTTTCATGATGTAAGAATTAAAAATTCTATCACTCCATACATACCGATTTGGAAGGAAATAAAAAGTAATTCTTAAGGCTGATATGGTATACACAATTATGTTATAGGGTATATTGGTTGTCTCACATTAGGGTATATGTATCCCAATTGCATTTTATCCACTACGCCTTTAAAGGTACTGTCTGGTTGAATCACATTAGTGATTTAGTGTAAAGGTTCACATCCATATTTCATATATATATATATATAGGGAGGATCTCATGCGAGAACCACCTTTATTGTGAGAACCGCGAGAACCAATGTGAACACAAGCTAAAATAGCTAAAAAAACCTAACCCCCACCCCCCCCCCCCCAAAAAAAACCTAAACCCCCCACCCCCCCCTCCCAAAAAAAACCTAACCCCCCCCCCCCCCCCCCCCCCAAAAAAAAAAACCTAAACCCCCCCCCCCAAAAAAAAAACCTAAACCCCCCCCCCCCTCGCAAGCTAAAATGCTAAAAACTAAACCCCCAAAAAACCTAAAAAAATATAAAAAAAAATCTTAAAAAATCTATAAAAAATCTAAAAAATTTTTTTTGAATTTTTTATAAAAAAATCGCTACTTTTCGAAGCAAAAAAAAAAAAATAAATAAAAAAAAAATTTTAAAAAAAAAAATTTTTTTTTTTTGGCTTCGAAAAGTAGCGATTTTTTTTATAAAAAATATTAAAAAATTCAAAAAAATTTTTTTGTGTGATTTTTAGCTATTTTTAGGCATTTTTGGTTGTGTTCACATTGGTTCTCGCGGTTCTCGCAATAAGAGGTGCCACCTCTTATTGCGAGAACCGCGAGAACCAATGTGAACGCAACCAAAAATGCCTAAAAATAGCTAAAAATCACACAAATTTTTTTTTTTTTTTTTTTAATATTTTTTATAACAAAATCGCTACTTTTCGTAGCAAAAAAAAAAAAAAAAAATTTAAAAAAAAAAAAAAAAATTTTTTTTTTTTAACTTCTAAAAGTAGCGATTTTAACATAAAAAATATTAAAAAAATCAAAAGTTTTTTTTGATTTTTTTAGGTTTTTTTGGGGTTTAGTTTTTAGCTGGGGGGGGGGGGGGGGTTAGGTTTTTGGGGGGTGGGGGAGGGGGGTTTAGGTTTTTGGGGTTGGGGGGGGGGGGTTAGGTTTTTTTTAGGTTTTTTGGGGGGTTTAGTTTTTAGTTTTTAGCATTTAGCTTGGGTGGGGGGGGGGGGGGGTTAGGTTTTTTTGGGTGGGGGGGGGGGGGGTTAGGTTTTTGGGGGTGGGGGGTGGGGGTTAGGTTTTTTTTAGGTTTTTTTAGCTATTTTAGGTTGTGTTCACATTGGTTCTCGCGGTTCTCGCAATAAAGGTGGTTCTCGCATGAACCTTACCCTATATATATATATATATATATATATATATATATATATACATATATATATATATATTATGATTATGTATGATTTTTGATTTTTTTTATAAAATCAACCAATATAAATATACAATAGTTAATTAATATAGATGTAAACTATTCATGCCATGGCTCGAACCTCATAGGTTTTGAGTTACGCGAGTGGGGTGGATCGACAAGCGAGACAGGGGCTTCGGTTCAACCGGTTCGAGTCGGTTCAACATGATATGATTCATTTGCACACTATAATTTAGATAAGTATATAATTAATCCATCAAATAAAATAAGTATAAGATTTGATTTATAAAAGTGAAATAGATAGATTTTTATTTCGAAGTTACGGGTTGTCACATCATCCTAGGGTATCACATCATCCTCAAGTTGAAAGAAATTTCGTCCCGAAATTTAGCACATAGTTGCCGGAGAAGCTAGTTGTGTGGTGCGTTTTCCTAGGGTATCACATCATCCTCCCGTTGGTTTGGAATTTCGTCCCGAAATTTCGAAGTATTTCAGCATTGGACTCACCTTTCTTAAACAACTGGGGGTACTTGCGTTTCATCTGGTCCTCCCGTTCCCAAGTGAACTCTGGGCCACGACGGGAGTTCCAACGGACTAGAACGATAGGTATCTTGGTTCATTTGAGAGTCTTGATTTCCCGATCCATAATCTCCACCGGTTCCTCGATGAAGCGCAACTGGTCTTCGATAGTGAGTTCCTTGAAAGGAACAATGAGGGTCTCATCTAATAAATATTTCTTCAGATTCGACACGTGAAAGACGTTGTGAACACCACTGAGCTCTTCGGGCAGATTCAATCTGTACGCCACCTTACCGATTTTCTCAGTGATTTCGAAAGGTCCGACATATCGCGGGATTAAGTTTTTCCCCGTTTGCCAAAACGGACCACACCTTTCCAAGGTGAGACTTTAAGTAGCACTAGATCCCCAACCTGGAACTCGAGCGGTTTCCTACGCTTACTAGCGTAGCTTTTCTGATGGTCACGAGCTGCCGTCATTTGTTGTCGGATTTAGGCAATCCTTTTTGTTGTGTCGATAATAGAGGTGATCGGCAGTTCTGGGCCAGTTATTTGGTTGTCGCCCACTTCTGCCCTGCATAGAGGTGATCGGCATTTCCGCCCGTATAAAGTCTCGAACGGAGCAGCCTTGATGCTGGTGTGGTAACTATTGTTGTATGAAAACTCCACTAAGGGTAGATGCCTTTCCCAACCGTTACCAAAGTCGATAACGCATGCTCGAAGCATGTCTTCTAGAGTCTGGATGGTGCGTTAAGTCTGCCCGTCCATCTGTGGGTGATAAGCTGTGCTCTTGTCTAAACGTGAGCCAAAAGATTTGTGCATCGCCTGCCACAAATCAGATGCAAAGCGCGGGTCTCAATCAGATATGATGGAAGTTGGCACTCCATGCCTAGCGACCACTTCCTTTAAGTAGATGTCTGCGAGTGTAGAAAACTTATACGTTTCCTTGATTGCCAGAAAGTGTGCAGAATTAGTCAGTCGATCAACAATCACCCAGATGGTGTTGTTTCCTCGCTGGGATCTGGGTAAGCCAGTGACGAATTCCATGAAAATTTGCTCCCATTTCCATGTTGGGATCTCTGGTTGTTGAAGTAGTCCTGACGGCTTCTGGTGTTCAACCTTAATCCTAGCACAGGTCAAGCATTTACTAACATAAGTCGCTATGATAGCTTTCATGTGGGGCCACCAGTAGAGAGTCTTGAGATCCTGGTACGTCTTGTTAAAACCAGGATGCACCGAGTAACGAGACTTGTGTGCTTCGTCCATCACAAGCTCTCGTAAGTTTCCATAGAATGGAACCCATACACGTTAATGAAATAATAAGTGCCGTCCTTCTTGCATTCTAGTTTCTTTTCCATGCCCCGTAGGGATTCTGCTTTGAGGTTCTCTTCCTTCAATGCTTTAATCTGAGCGTCATGAATCTGGGTAGGAAGACAGGAGTGGATAGTAAGCTGTAATGCATGTACACGCTTAGGTTTGGTTTCCTTACGACTGAGGGCGTCAGCCACAACGTTGACTTTGCCTGGATGATGCTTGATTGCACATTCGTACGAGTTCGACCCATCGACGCTGTCGCATGTTCAACTCCTTTTGATCCAAGATATGCTGGAGATGCTTGTGATCGGTGTAGATGGTGCACTTGGTACCGTACAAGTAATGTCTCCATATCTTGAGTGCAAACACTACTGCTCCCAACTCCAAATCATAGGTAGTGTAGTTCTTTTCGTGAGCCTTGAGTTGGCGTGATGCGTAAGCAACGACTTTCTCACGTTGCATCAACACACAACTAAGTCCTTGGATAGACGCGTCACAATAAACAACGAAATCGTCTGTGCCTTCTGGTAACAAAAGAATGGGTGTACTACAGAGTTTCACCTTCAAGTATTGAAACGCGGATTCTTGAGCAATCTTTCGAGTTAGAGTTGCGGGGGTTTGTGGATACGATCAAGAAAAGCGGGCTTCGCAACGTAAAAAGTCATTCGTTAGAAACTAAAGATAAGGTTGTTTGTGTTGTCGGGGCTCCATGGTAAGGTGTAGGTATCGTTCGGATTCCTACTAGTTCTTGGAGTAGTTTCAGATGTTGTCAAAGAAAATAAGTGGCATATCTGTCAAGGTAGGCTAAATTCGAATGTCATGACTGGGAACCTATCTCGGTCGTATCGAGTTCTAAGGACATTTCTCGTGATACCTCCATATCTGTGATATTCATGGCCCATTGCTCCTAGAGTATCGTTCGTAGAGAGTAACTCCTCCAAGCGAGAGTTCGCGAAGAATGTTGTTAGGATAAGGATCATAGGATTCGAGAAGTATATCGTGAATGGATGTGGAAACATGCAAAAAGGGTAGTCGCAATCGATGTGCAGGCGTTTAAGAATCCGTAGCAGGGGTTTACTTGTTGTCGAGGGTATAGCTGGTCGTACACAAGTTGGATAGGATTAAAATGAAGAATGCCGTTTATCGAATAGAGGTGCCACGTTGGTATATTAAGCATAACAAGAATTAACCAGAGAAGAATGGTTGACACACAAGTTTGTAGTGTTAAGGTTCGCTGAAACTTCCATCAAAGTTGTTGGGCTTGCCGACATGCGAAGGAGGAATAATTCACCTTGATCCATGAACTTAGATGAGTTTGCGATTTATTGAGTCCGTAAGAAACCAAATTCGGAGGATTTTCCTTATGTCGTGTGAATGAATCTGAAATATGTCTGTGTAGTCAAGAGGTTTCAAAGAAAGGACTCGAAAACATGTTCAAGAGGGTATGATCGTATCAACAATACATCACCATCCTCAGGGTTTCAAGAAGTGATCACCAATGATCGAAAGTCGATCCTTCCAAATTCTCTAAACTAGAGTGAGTTCGCATTAGTGTCTCTGCATGGAGAAGCGAGGACGTAGTGTCACTGTGGTAAAGGAATGATGGTTTTGTCTAAGTCAATAGTAGAAATTAGGCATTGCATTAATCGACAAGCATAGGTCAGTACAAAGGCTAGCGAAAAGATTTCACATAACTAAGATAAACTATCGCAAGATCAAAATGCGATTCTTGTAGTGTAAGGGGGGAAAGGGTGAGGTAAATGTGTAGTTCATCGTGTCCATCTGTAGGTTTAGTAATCCGAATCTCCGTCCTCGAATGTCCCGAAGACTATCCCATCATTAGGAGGCATCCACTTGCTAGGTCGGGTATACGAATGTGTAAATCAAAGTAAAATAAGGATTAACCACCCAACAGGGTAATGGGGGTAATCTTGTGATCGGTGGAAATCGTCGTATGGTTGTTAGCGTTTTGTTATATCGGTTGCAGATCGAGGAAACAGGAGGTTGGTGAGGTTCATATGAAGAATTGAGCGAAAACAAAAATCCAACAAATAACCGAAGAATTCCGCCACTATTTTGTTCTCCAGAGGCAGTTCTATTAGTGGTGGATGGCGGCAACGACACGAAAGAAAAGTTCGTTGCATCACGGTCACGTGAGTATTTCATTTGTCCAAAACAGAGTTTGGATGATAGGGTTTCAAGTTGCACAACTACAAACACGTGTAACTGTGACTGCTTTGTTTCTGGTGACGATGACTGGTGTAGATGACAAGGTTCGTCAACATGGACGCATGGGTATATTGTTCTCCTCAATCGGAGTTCGTTTGGGCCGGTTCTGGTCCACGTGAATGTTGTCATGCAAAACTCATAAAACAGTTGTCGTAGTGGGTGAGGAGAAAACAGGAAAAGAATTTGATCACCACACGTCAAATTTCAAGTAAATAGTTAGGTGTCATAAAGAGCGCATTCGTGCTAGTAGATAACATGCTACTACTCTAACTAAGCATACCATAAGCAACACGTCATGCAAAAGTAAACTAGCAAGTAGGCAATATAACATAAATCATACCACCTAAAGTGTTGAGCCTTGCACGTGGAACGAAGTGTCGTGGTGGATCGTTGAGCACTGAACAGGTTATAGCCTGGTTTTTTTCAAAATGATTTTTTCCTTTTTAAAACCAAGTTCACTATAACTAATGGCTCTGATACAAATCTGTCATACCCCCAAAATCCACAAGCGGAGAATCACCGTAGGGAGCGTGACTGACCAGGATCAAGCCACCAATCATATTGAACAACATAAGTAAGTAAATAAAACCCAACACAAACAATATAATTAGTGTCAAACAATTTAGCAAAGTCTAAGTTAACAGCGGAAGCATTAAGTTCAAAACCAAAATATAAGTTTAAATTTTCATAAAGTTTCCCATGAACACACAGAGGTTCATGTCCCACAACGACTCCGTCTCCAATGCAAGCTCCATCAAATAACCTAACGACATGCAAAGCATGTAGTAAAGTATCAATAAAAATGTTGGCGAGTTCACAGTTGGTTGTCTGTTTTAATGTTGTTCCAAAAACCATAAGTTGTTAAGTTGTTTCGAAAACCAAAAGTTATCCAGTTCCATGTTCCCATAATCATATACCGTGGGGGCTACCCCATGTTGTAAACCACTGGACCCATTACCATATTGACTACTGACTTAAGTCATGTTTATGTGCCTTGCGTCAATGTCTATCATCATTGATAAAGTGCCCAAGTACATTAGTCCACTCCCATCCTCTGTGGCACGGTGTGGGGCTTGTCAGACCTAATAGAGCTATTTAACTAATGACCCGTTCTCCATTGGCCCGGCGATTAAGACGATATAAAAATGAGGGACTTCATGATAGAGTTTTGTCTAGTAAGTTTAAGGGTGTTGTCCTACCCAAGGAGGACCAAGGTACGTATTCTACCCAAGGAGAATACGCAGGTTGCATCCCACCTAAGGGAGATTGTTGTTAATTAACCCATTCCCAAACCACCGGGATATCCTTATTTAACTCATTCCCAAACCACCGGGAATCCCATGCTTTGATGAAAGTGTGAACTCACCTTTGGTTGCTCGGGTGGACTCTTAAAATAGCTAACAGTCAGGGTTGGTCAATCAAGTCCTAGTATAATTACCACTTAGTCCATTAGTGGTTTCAAATAGAGCACAAAGTTCCTACACGCATCTACCACATAACATGCACTCACTTTAACTGTTCACGCCCGTATATATACAGACCACCTATAACTACTCAAGAGCAAGCATACGATATTTCACATAACACTTTCATTGACATATAACAAGTTGGATCATTATCAGATAACATAACCGACTTTTAGACATGCAAATCACTACTTATATTGTTTCAGCTTTAACATCCAAAGCTGGGCTTTTTTCAAGTATTTTAATAAAATAGTTAACTTGTTCCAAAAATTCCCAAAATTTAACAGAATGTCCTAAACAGTCCAGTTACATTGTGTAAAAATCTCGGGACTCAATTCATTACCAATCATTTTATAAAAATCATGTACCGGGCTGCAGTCAGATTCGTCACTTTCTGACTGCAGTTCACGGAAAAATTCATTTAAAATTCATCGTAAGTCCGATTGACGAAATTCTAGTTGGAGATTTATGACGACACCGTGGCCATCTACTGTACGAATTTTATGACCTAACTCTATCCAGATTTCATGTTATGAGAAAAAACATAACACACATTTTCTGCAGAAAAAGATGCAGCTTTTGCTGCTGCACAAAACGGACCTTTAAAAATAGCAAACGACCTTAGAAGAATATGATTCCAGCGCCATTTGAAGCGTATTTCGAAAGGCACGTTATAGACTCAAGAAAATCCATTTTTCGTTATGTTATCACCTGTTTACAGCCAACTGGAGTCGGCTGTAAACATTGAACAACTTTCTCTTTTCAGTTCTTAATCTTCCAAAACGTATTCTATCGGTTTCGCTAACATGTTCAGCGATCAAACAGCCTAAAAACACTGCAAAATCAGTTTATACCCATCTTATAACTTATTCATCGCAATACAAACCCATACTCGATAAACCATCAACAAAACACCATACTTAAACGATTAAACGCAACATAAATAACTAATCAATTAAACGCATCCATGACACATAACCTTATTTCACGAATCAAACTCTAACGTTCCATATGAAGTCCCCAAGATCACATAACCCACCACGTATGACTTTCTAACGCCCTAATCAATAATAACTCCACATATAACCAAAATCATCAAATCAACATAGCAAATTCAGCCTTTAATATCAAACTTTAACCATCAAACTCATGTGTGATAAGTTAGATTATAGCAAAGATACAACTAGTTACCTAGCGAAAGAATGGATCGAATCAAACAGCTTAGAAGTCGAGTCTTGGAGTTCTGGGGCCTACCTCTCGTCCGCAGTAGTAGGGAGAAAGAGGGATAGCAGGGGTGTCACAGGTTAGGGTTTAGGTTTGGAATATTATCACCAAATCATGCAGTTATGTGACTAACATAATTTAAGGGGGTTTGGGCGGTTTAGGCAATTGAGGGCTTGGGCCAAAAATAATTATTAAATTGGGGTGGCAGGGCTTGGGATCTTGGGCCGTGAATGAGCTGATATGGTATACACAATTATTGTAATATTAGGGGAGTATTATTTTTTTTTGCATGATGTAAGAATATCACTCTATACATACCGATTTGGAAAGAAATAAAAAGTAAAACTTAAGGCTGATATGGTAAACACAATTATGTTATAGGGTATATTGGTTGTCTCACATTAGGGTATATGTATCCCAATTGCAATTTATCCACTACGCCTTTAAAGGTACTGTCAAGTTGAATCACATTAGTGATGTAATGTAAAGGTTCACATCCATATTTCATATATATATATATGAAATATGGATGTGAACCTTTACATTACATCACTAATGTGATTCAACTTGACAGTACCTTTAAAGGCGTAGTGGATAAATTGCAATTGGGATACATATACCCTATATATATATATATATATATATATGGGGGAGAGAATCATGAGAAAACTACATTTAAATGAGAAAACTATAAAACTAACTAAAAAAAAGCCAAAAAACATACCAATTTTTTTTTACAATTTTTTATAAAAAAATCGCTACTTTTTACATATAAAAAAAAATTTCAATTTTTTTTTGTTGTACTGCACATGTGCATTATATGTGTACTACACATGTACTACACATGTGCACTATACCGTAATAGTGCACATGTGTAATACAACAAAAAAAATTTATTTATTTATTTTTTTGAAAATTTTTTTCCACGTATAAAAACTAGCGATTTTTTATAAAAAAAATGTAAAAAAAAAGTGGTATGTTTTTTAGGCTTTTTTAGTTAGTTTTTTAGTTTTCTCATTTAAACTAGTTTTCTCATGATCCATCCGCATATATATATATATATATATATATATATATATATATATATATATATATATATATATATATATCTCTATGATTTTTGATTTTTCTTTTTATAAAATCAACCAATATAAATATACAATTAGTTAATTAATATAGATGTAAACTACTCATGCCATGGCTCGAACCTCATAGGTTTTGAGTTACGCGAGTGGGTTGGATCGACAAGCGAGACAGGGGCTTCGGTTCAACCGGTTCGGGTCGGTTCAACATGATATAATTCATTTGCACACTATAATTTAGATAAGTATATAATTAATCCATAAACTAAAATAAGTATAAGATTTTATTTATAAAAGTGAAATAGATGTATTTTTATTTCGAAGTTACGGGTTGTCACAATCCGCCTCCGGATGTTCCCATTTTCACTAAAAGACCGAGCTAAGGCTTGGCTTAACACCCTCCTAAGTGGTTCGGTAAACATTTGGGATGAACTAGCCCAAAAGTTTCTATATAAGTATTTTCTCCTTCTAAAACAACTAAATTAATGACTGAAATTAATACATACTGACAAGAGGACGGGGAATCCTTATATGAAACTTGGGAAAGGTTCAAGGAGCTATTAAGTAAATGCCCCCATCATGGTCTTGCAGTATGGCAACAAGTATCCACTTTTTATAATGGGTTTTTGCCACACACAAGACAAACGCTCGACTCTAGCTCCGGGGGACTTTTAGGTAATCGTCGCCTAAATAAAATTTATAATCAAATTGAGGAAATTGCTCAAACCAATTTTCAATGGCACACTCCCCGAGGAACAAAATCTATTGCCCCGGGCGCACTTCTTTACAAGCCCAAATTGAGGCCCTCTCTTCAAAAATCAAAAAGTTAGAAATGGCAAAAACGGCATCGGTTATGGCTTGCGAAGGGTGTGGTGGGTAACATGAAAATTGGAGTTGTATGAAAGAAATGGATAATCAAACGGAAATGGTAAACTACATTGACAATAGACCTAGGCTGTCGGGTCCTCCAACGGGCACCTACAACCAAGGATGGCGTAACCACCCCAACCTTGGTTGGAGAGAACCCGGCAATAATAGTAATCAACAAAATCAAAACCAATGAACAAACTTTCAATAACCAATAAATGAGTCACAAAATTTCTCTCAACAACAACAAGGGGGACAAGAGAGGCTTGAAGATACTATCTCACGCCTCATCTCCGACACCGAAAAGAAAAACTCGGACCAATTCCAACAAATGGAATCAAGCTTTAGAAATCAACAAGCTAGTATTCAAAACATTGAAAAACAACTAAATCAACTAGCTCAAAATTTCTCTGAGAGACCACAAGGCGCGTTACCCAGCAATACCGAGACCAACCCAAAGGCGCAAGTGCATCTCATAACACTAAGAAACCGTACCGTAGGTCCCGAGGAGGCTCCGCTACCTCCATCTGACAAAAGTCCACCCATTTAAACCACGACCTCACCAACACCTCAAAAAGAAACAACTCCTCTGCCAAATCACGAACCTACCAAGAACCCCTCGGTGCCCTACCCCGGTCGGTTACTTCGCCAAAAGACCGATGAGCAATTCACAAAATTCATAAACTTACTAAAACAATTGCACATCAATCTTCCATTTGTGGAAGTCCTCACTCAAATGCCTAAATATTCAAAATTTATGAGAGACTTTCTCACTCACAAAAAGAAAATTGAAACAATGCAATTAGTTAATATAGTGAAGAATGCTCTGCCGTACTACTAAAAAAACTCCCATAAAAGAAAATCGACCCCGGAAGCTTCACCATCCCTTGTTCCATTGGGGGATCACCTATACGCAATGCACTGGCCGATCTTGGGGCTAGCATCAATCTCATGCCCGCATCTATGTTTGACCGACTCGGACTAGGTAAAACAAGCCCCACAAAGATGAGCATACAACTCGCCGATAGGTCTATCAAATATCCACAAGGTGTCACCGAAAATCTATTGGTAAAAGTCGGAGACTTTGTCTTCCCAGCCAACTTTGTCATACTCGATATGGAGGAAGACACCGAAGTACCACTCATTCTAGGAAGACCATTCCTAGCCACCGCTCACGCAATGGTAGATATGAGTGGTGGGAAATTAACATTGAGGGTCGGAGACAAAGAGATGGAGTTCGGGGTTGGGAAAAGAGTAGAAGACGATGACCCGGTCAAATACATGGATGTGATAGACTCAAGCTTGGATGATGCTCTTCGACAGTGCAACGTGGGATGCAAGACATCCCGCTTGGGTAACATATGACTGACTTTAGGTCTAGCCAAGTACCATTATAAACGTGGTGCACCACAGAGACATTCAATGGAACTATTCGTAGTTTTAGTTTAGATTAACTTTTATGTTTTCTAGTCTAGATTTACCTTTCAAGAATAAAACACACTCGAAAAGGAGGAGGTTACCAAGGGAACTTTAAAACCACACCCCATGCACGGAAACAGAGCCTCCCGACTATTTTCCAACATTACAGCAAGTTCAGCACGGGGCCGTGCCCGAGGTTCTGCAGAAAACGCCTAGTTCTGATAACTGGACACGGGGCCGGGCTCACTGAACACGCCCCCGTGCCCAGCCTTCTATTTAAATATGATACTAGCAATCTGACCACAGGGCTATGCCCGGACCAACACGGGCCCGTGGCCAGACGTCCAGTAACAAAAAATTTTGTTTTAAACACCTTTTTACACATTCAATCAACCTAAAAACTTATATTTAGGACACATTGAGGACAATGTGTAATTTAAGTGTGGGGGAGGGATGCTAAAACCTTGAATTTTGCAAGTCCTAATAACAAGCCTTACACAAAACTCTATTGGAACCGCTAATCACCCCAAATTTTTTCAAAAACTTTTCATTTTTTTACTTGTCTTGGTTTAATTTAGGAATAACAAGTTCTAAAAAGGTTGTTTTTTTACAAATTTACAACCGATAGCGTCGTGATAAAAAGAACCAACATAAGAAAATTATGAAACGTCATGACAAATCTAGTTAAAATTTGATTATATATACTTGATCACATTATAAACCCATTCCCACAATAAGTGAGTTTTGAGCCTTTATTGAGCAAACAAGCATACATCTTTATACTAAATGCTCATTTTTCGTTTCTTGTGTGAATAGCCGCTTGGTTCTTACGACTCTAGAACTTGCCACGACAATACATTCCCGGTCCTTACCAACTTAAACCCAAGTAAGTAAATGATGGAGGCATTAGGACTAACCCATTTTCCTTTCAACACCATTATTTTTCATTTTCTTTATCACATAACCAAAATCTCCCTAGTTAGACCCTTTGAGCCTAAACCTTTTCATTTCTAAACCCTCAAAACAAACACCCTTTACCCACCAAAACCTTTTTCTTTTCAACCCCTTTATTTTAGTAAAAAACTCGGTTTTCTTGTGGTGTTTCTTTATAAAAAAAATCATACTCTAGCAATAAACAAACAAGTTACTCAAATCAACTTTGATTGAAAATGCTCTGTTTGAATAAAAGCCACAAAAACAAAAAGTTTTACGACGACCGACGTTTTTACGCTTTTAGCCCTTTTTACTAACCACTAACCAAAACCACCTACCCTTAGCCCAAGCCTAACCATTTCCCCAAGTCCTCTTGATATTTACCAAGGTTTATAGTTAAAAAGGAAGAGGATTGATTGCTTGGCAAGCTTATGGTAGAAGTATGTTCCATGCCGGTCTCGAGTGTTTCACAAAAAAACATCTTCGGCCGAGTGTTGAGTGATCTCCTGTGAGGTATGTGAACTTGTATATAAATGGAATTTTAAAGAGGCATGTTATGCCAAAATAAGTAATTTCTCTTATGAAACGTTCTAAATAAATCATAACGAATAGGATTGTAAATAACATAAAAATAAAACCCACTAAAGATCTTGGATTCCCGACACTAAAGAAAAGCCCAAAACTTCTCTCCTACCTATTCCATTTGGGTGTGTAAGCCACATAATAAAGAGTTTTGCTTGAGGACCAGCAAAGATTCAAGTGTGGGGGTATTTGATGTGTGTAAAATGCAACATATAAATTACATCAAATAAGACATAAAATTAACCATTTTTAGTACTAATGTTGGAAAAAGTGTGCTTTTGTCTTCCTTTTGTATTTTCAGGACCAAATGAGCTTAAACGAACAAAAGTAACAAATACTCAGCAAAAACAAACATAAATACAAAGAAAAGGAAGAAACGTGGCATGCCTAACCCCTCAGCTGCATTCCCAAGAACAAAACAAGAAACAGAAGGCTGACCACGGCCCTCTGCCCACTAGACACGGGGGCGTGGTCAGATGTCTGCAGAAATGGACAAAGCTGTAGAAGCTTCTATGCCCACCACGGGGGCGTGCAGCACGGGGTGTGGTCAACGCTAAGATTTGCAGAATCTTGCAAATCTTGGTAGTACAAATACGCTTCTGTACACGGGGTCGTGCCCAGCGAACACGGGGTCGTGCCCAGCGAACACGGGGTCATGCCCAGCGAACACGGGGTCGTCTGGAGCCTAATGCAAACAATTGCAATTAATGAAGGAAGAGAAAAGGGTTGGCCACGGGGGCGTGTCCGCTGGACACGTGGCCGTGGCCGGGCTTCTGTTCAGGCTATAAATAGAGGTGCTTGGCTCACTTCAAAGGCATCCCTTGGCAAACCACCTCTCTCCCACTTTGCCACCACTCCACCACCACTACAACACCCACATCCACCACCATCGTCCATCATCCACCTTAGAGTGTGTGCAGTAGTCTCAGGATCCAAGATTTATCGTAAGAGTTCTTGTCAATCAAGGGCCATGTTTGGCTAAGTCTCTTACATCACTTGGTGAAGACAAGCATTTAATGTATTACTTTTGATTTTTAATCTTTTTGCACTTTTTATTTGGTTTTGTATTAGTGACTTTAATAACTAGTTTCTTATGTTGAAGGTGAAACTTCTTTATCATTTGTCCGTGGTGTCTTGGCATTACTTTACTGTCTATATAAAGTAAAAGATTTTCACCATTCATATCTCTACGGTCGATATAGAGATATGTTGGCTACCTGGTCAGGGGTTAAGGGAATGGTTCAGTAAGGTTTTTGCCTTGTTCAGTGTCACACCCCAACCGATGGCGGAATCATCGGGGCATGGCACTGAGCGAAACAGATTGTCCAGAAGTTTCCATAACAATTATCATTACTATTCAATTTAAAATGACATGTCCCATACCATGTCTCAAACAATAAACAAATTATTACAGATAAAAACTAGGCAAATAATTCTGTTCCGACAACTTAGATTTAAAATAGAGCAATTGTTTATCTGCTTCTAGAGACCCTTGATTCAATTACTACAGACAACTATTTGTTGGTCTCTAAAGCTTTATTATAGCTTCACTTTCCTACCAGATGTGCATCCTAAACACCTGTCACATACGTTAAAATAAAGTCAATACATAAAATGTAAAGGTGAGCATACAAGTTTGATAATTGCATATATAGTTTGAATTTGTTTACGCATAACCAGCACGTACACATAGTGAAATGAAACACGTTAGTTATCGACATAGATCCATCGATACCAATGACTGCGGGTTGACTGCCCGAGGCAGTTCGCAATACATGATTACCACCGTAATCCATGCAAGTAATTGTCCTTAACATCCCCCGTGTGAACGGGTGCTGAGTCCAAACTATAGTACTATCGTTGCTAAGGCAGGTAGACAGCATTCCATGTGTAAACATAACAAACAAGCATTCATAAGACACGTATAACATGCATTAATGGTTAGCGTTCAAATAGTATTGAGTAGTGTGTTTGATGTGATTTGAATAGTTGTAACGTATCTAACACCCAAAAGTGCGTAAAGCAAAAAGGGTTCGAGTATACTCACAGTGGTTGATGGATTGAAGGGAGCGCTTCACAGTGGTTGATGGATTGAAGGGAGCGCTTAGCGAGTAGGGTTAGCCTGAACAGTTTGATAGCATAATAATAAGCGACGCGTAAAACGGAAAATAAGTGTTGGAGAGTCGGACAGCTGGTCTTCGATCGGACGGCTGACCGTTCGGTTGACAGTCCGTTCGGACCGCTGTCCGGTCGGTCGGTAGGCCGATCGGATGGCTGTTCGAGTGGATTGTTTCTTCCTTTGAGAAGGATGTGTTTGTGTATGATGGTTTGACTTTTGAAGTTTTCGTTGTAGCATTTAAAAACATTGAAGTACCTTTACCCTTCAGGTCGGTCGATCGGACGGCTGTTCGATCGGCCGGCAACCCGATCGGTTAGGTATTTTTAGCAGGACAAGTTCTCAGCAGGGTGTCGCCTGATCGGACGGATGTTCGATCGGGTGGCACTCCTAGTGCATCGAACATGTGAAAAATCGATTAAGTGTTGAAGTATAATATCTCATGATCCGAAGAGTAATCCGATCGGACAGTAGTCCGATCGAACAGCAGTTCGTTCAATACTAGTCTTCAAAATAAATTGATTAAGTGTGGGACCATGTGTTAACCGATCGGCTGGCCAGTCGATCGGCTGACTGTCTGATCGGCTGGCTGTCTGTTCGGACAGCAGTCCGATCGGTCAGCATCCTGACCTGATCAGCCTATTCGTCTAACACTTGGTTGATCTGATTGTTTGTCGTTTTATTGAGGTATTTTGACAACGAATCGAACCATAGATCCCTCGTTCTTACTTGGTTCCCCTGGTCGGACAGGAATCACCCAAATCCGGCCGGTGAACTGTTCGGAACGGAGTTTAACGTTTAACCCGAAATTGGTTAACCTCGTGGATAGAATCCGGATCTTGAGCCATGCAACCACCGGAGTGATTTGTAAGCCGACACAGGCTCCGTTTCTATCGGTTTGAAATCATTGAGTGAAAGAGAGTTGAAAGAAAGTTGGAAAATCCATCTTTCAATCCTTTTCACCGTGTATATGTTTAGATCTACGAAAGATCTTTGTTTGTTTATGTGGAAATCGGCTAGATCCAAGTTATTCTCAGTGGATTGAGGCCAAAACATGAAGTTCTTCAAGAACCCATGATGACATCATCCTAGAACACTTGAATCTTGATGATTTCACGGTTAAAAGTTAAGATTTGAAAGATAGAAAGGTGTAGGAGTGCGTGTAGATCAAGAAAGTACAAGATTTAGGACGAAATCTTACCGGAATCGAGAGGAATCTGAGAAAAGAATGAGCTAAGCGTGCTGGTCGGACAGAGGTTTCGAAAAGTGGAAAGGATGACAATGACAGGGGTATTTATAGGATGCCAAATGAGGAAAGTGCTGGCCGATCGGCCAGGCAGCTCGATCGGACAGCCTGTTTGATCGGACAGCAGTCCGATCGGCTGGTAGCCTGATCGATCAGCTGCACGTTTCGAGCGTTCGGTGCGACGATTTTTTGATATTTCGATTTCGGTTGCGAGCGGTTCGATTCGATAGGGTTTCCTAGTCAAATTACTTTTAATCCCAACCACTCATATCTCGCACTATCCCTTCTCCACTAATTATCATAGTTCGATTGTGATTCGAGTTCGATGTCGATTGAGTTCGATTGCATTTCGAGTTTTGATTGCGTTTCGATTGATTGTCACATTTAACATAAAGGAACATGCACAAGTAACACATAAGGCACACACACACGTATAACAATAACTAATATGCGTAGTTCGAGTTACGATTCGATGTCGATTTGATTAGCATAGCTTGATTATCGTTTAGTTAACTTTATCGCATTGTTACTTCCTATAGTTCACAGTCGTGGGTCGATTGAATAGCGAAAATCATACGTCAATTATTGTAATTATAGACACTTACTCCACATAATACAACTAAAATAAAAATACAAAAGAAATCTATTACAAGTCAAGTCGCGCGAAATCGGTCGTTGACTTTGAGCTTGACTTTGACTTTGACTTCTCGAAAACACGGGGTGTTACAGCCTCCCCGTGTTTAGGGAATTTCGTCCCGAAATTAGGCTGGAAGTTATACAACACCGTGAATTACTTTGGAGAACTTTCTCTTTCTAGACTTTCTCCTTAAATAGCTGCGGGTACTTCGCCTTCATGTCGCTTTCGAGTTCCCAAGTGAACTCGGTGCCTCGTTTGCCTTCCCATCGGACTTTCACAATAGGAATGCGAGAGCGTCTGAGTTGCTTGGTTTGGCGATCCATGATTTCGACAGGCTTTTCCACAAAGTGTAATGTTTCGTTCACTTGCAGGTCATCGAGAGGAACATGTAAGTCGTGGTCGGCTAGGCACTTTCGGAGGTTTGACACGTGGAAAGTCGGGTGGACGTTACTAAGTTCCTCCGGTAGTTCGAGTCTGTAGGAGACTTTTCCGATCCTTTCCAGAATCTTAAAAGGTCCAACATATCGAGGCGCGAGCATCCCTTTCTTGCCGAATCGGACCACACCCTTCCAAGGTGATACCTTTAGGAGTACGTAGTCACCAACGTCAAATTCAAGGGGCTTGCGTAGTCTATCGGCATAACTTTTCTGTCGATTCCGAGCTTTTACCAGGTTGTCTCGAATTTGGAAAATTCTGTCTGTCGTTTCTTGTAATAGTTCAGGACCGGTTAATTGCGAATGCCCGATCTCGTGCCACACAATAGGCGATCGACATCTTCTTCCATATAAAGCCTCGAATGGTGCCATTTGAATGCTGGAATGATAGCTGTTGTTATACGAGAATTCTACTAACGGCAGGTATTTATCCCAATTACCACCGAAGTCTATGACACACGAATGGAGCATGTCTTCAAGAGTACGAATCGTTCTTTCAGTCTGACCGTCGGTTTGGGGGTGGAAAGCGGTACTTAGATTTAGCGATGTACCGAGTGCCATTTGAAATGTTTCCCACAGTCGCGAGGTAAACCGAGCGTCATGATCAGAGATGATATCACGAGGCGTCCCATGATTACAAATGATCTCGTCGGTGTAGATCCGGGCTAATCGTTCTACCTTGTAGTCTTCCCGTATTGGCAAAAAGTGAGCTGATTTAGTCAAACGGTCAACCACAACCCAAATGCTGTCGTGACCTGATGACGTGTGTGGTAGCTTTGTTATAAAGTCCATAGCTATACTCTCCCACTTCCACATGGGAATCGGTGGTTGTTCGAGTAAGCCAGAGGGTCTCTGATGTTCAGCCTTGATTCTCGCACAGGTCAGGCATTTTCCAACATAGAGAGCAATATCCCTTTTCATGCTCGGCCACCAGTACTTATAGCGGAGGTCCTGGTACATTTTGTCGGCACCGGGATGAATAGAATACCGGGATTTGTGGGCTTCGTCCATCAGAATCTGTCCTAAATCGGTCCGTTTAGGGATCCAAATTCGGTCCAGAAAGTGGAATATCCCATTCGACTTGCTCAGAAGTTGGGCTCCATCGTGGTAGATTCTTTCTTTCTTCAGAGTGCGCTCGTTGAAACACGCGTGCTGAGCTTCGCGGATGAGGGATTCGAGATCGAACTGGGCTTGAACATTACGAGTGCTAAGCAGATAGCTCCGTCTGCTGAGTGCGTCGGCAACAACATTTGCTTTGCCTGGGTGATAACGAATCTCACAGTCGTAATCGTTGAGAAGCTCTACCCATCGGCGTTGACGCATATTAAGTTCCTTCTGATTAAAGATATGTTGTAGACTCCTATGATCGGTGAAGATCGTACACTTGGTACCGTACAGGTAGTGTCGCCAAATCTTTAACGCAAAAACAACTGCGCCTAGCTCGAGATCATGGGTTGTATAGTTCTTCTCATGGATTTTGAGCTGACGAGATGCGTAAGCTATAACCTTGTCCCGCTGCATAAGGACGCAACCAAGACCAAGGTTGGAAGCATCACAATAGACAATGAAATCATTGTTTCCGTCGGGCAAAGTGAGAACCGGAGCATTGCAAAGCATGTGTTTAAGGGTTTTGAAAGCAGACTCCTGTTTGGTTCCCCAAACAAAAGGTTTGTCTTTATGCGTGAGAGCGGTAAGGGGTACAGCGATCTTTGAGAATCCTTCAATAAATCGTCGATAATAGCCCGCCAGTCCGAGAAAAGAACGGACTTCAGATGGGTTCTTAGGTGTAATCCAACTCTTAACGGCTTCAATCTTCGCAGGGTTGACATGAATACCTTGACTATTAACAATGTGACCCAGAAACTGAACCTCCTCCAACCAGAATTCACACTTGGAGAACTTGGCGTAGAGTTGATTCCCCTGGAGTAGCTCGTGAACCAAACGTAGATGTTGCGCATGTTCGGTTTTCGATTTGGAATAGATCAAGACATCGTCGATGAATACGATGATGAAACGGTCGAGATATGGTTTACACACGCGATTCATCAGATCCATGAAAACCTGTTGGATCGTTCGGTGACCCTAACGAGTCAATCTGAGTAGTTCATCATCAAGAACAAAGGCGGAATCAATGTAAATGATGTCAACACAGCTTGTTCCTTCCTAATTATCTTCTTATTGATCAATCCTGAGCTTTTACACGTTCAAATGACAAACGGACAGCACCTCCACTCAGAACATATGACCTAATTTTTCTCCAAATGAACTCAGCACATGGGTATTTATAGAGACCTGATTTCGCTTGAACATGTCAATGTTCATTTCAAGCGGAATAACATGTGTTGATTTCGCTTGACCTGGACATTGACACTTTCAAGCGGAATCACCCACTTTTACATATAAAATCCTAATTTCAACCCTGTTGTGTGCTCGTTTATCCTATCTAGACATAAGACTTGATTAAGACGAAGTTAACAGACACTAGATGAACCAACAGACTCCCCCTTGGATGTTGACGAAGTCTTCGGCGTCGAGTCTTTAGTCTTTGTCTTTTTCCAAATTGTCTTGACATTGTAAAAGCTTCCATCAATCTTTATCTTCAAACTTTAACCTTCAATCTACCCTTTAAGTGTTGATTCAGAATTCTGACTCCCCCTTTCGCAGACTCCCCCTCTCGATCAAATGGGACTTGAATTCTGGTTCAAACTTTGACATTTTCTTTACCATGGGGAACTTGATTCCTGTTTCCCGCACAATCTCTACCCAAATATAAGATATATGACAATAATAGTTTCAATCTAAACTTACCATTCACTCTCAATTGATAGTCTTATCAGAGTTTAGAAATCCACTTAAGTATTCAGGTCCAAGTTAATGACCCTGATTACTCAATTTATCTACCAAGTCCAACTTAATGACCTTGGTTGATCTGAGGCAATTCACACTGACATTTATTCAACTTTTTCAAACCATTTTCAAAAATTTATAAGTTTCAAACTAATGAACTTGTTTTGACTTTTCAATTTCACAAATTTAACATATATAGCTCCAAACTCATCCTCCAGTTCAGAAACTTCCTGCATCTGCTTCAATTCGAATCTGAAGATCAGCTTTCCACTTTGGTTTGTTGGAAAATAAAGCAGAAATATAAAATCTTTTTGGATTTTTAATAAAGCTTCTAAACTAGAAATGAAATACAGAACTAAAATGTAGAAAATGAAATACAATGAAAGTAAACTATTTACAAACATATTTTTGGCGAGCGTGTTAGAGAATCATATCAGCTATTCAACAAGTCACAAGTACCGTTAAGCTTTAATTTCATACTCAGAATTAAACAGTTCACTTAGATTGTCGATATACTGATCCACTTAAATTCTCACACAAATTTCAATCTGTCCAGGATACGGATTTAGTGTTTTAGAGACTTAAACTCATTCATGTGTCCCACCTCTTGAATATACTCCCGTATCCAAATCCCAATATTCAGTCTTACAGGTGAGTATACCACATATGATATCTGTAAGGGGTTAAATTGCGAAGAACTGTGAGAGCTCAGGTCAGAACTTCCGTTCAGCAGAGAGATGACGGCTTCGACTTTTGGTGTGTCCCCTTTAGAGGATCTTTTTTACAACAGCCATGATTAGCATTTTTCAATGTTTTATCATTTTTTTAGCTGAGGGCGGCGCTATGTTTCAAGCAATGCAGAAAGTATTATTCGGGGACTAGGCCATTGCTTCCGCAAAATCAGAAGTCCCGGAATAATACCCCAGATATCACTGAGTATAAAGACCTAGTATCTCAGAAAGAGGGATCTTTCAAACAAGATTTCAGGGGTTACCTATATATCCAAGTAGTGTTCCCCACAAAATAAGCAAGTAAGGATTTTAGGTTTATATCCCGAACAAACCTACTAAATGTGTAAAAACCTATCGACATATCATCAGCGAGCCTGTTTAAAACTTTGAAAACATTACATATCTTTAGCATACTTTAACTGTCAAGCCAATGTACTATCATTTTCCCTTTTTACACAAGCTCTTTTTCTGGTTTTCTATTGTTTTTGGATTTTGAAAATATCTCATGTTTTTGGATTTTTGAAATTTTTACTGTTTTTGTATTTTCTGAAAATATTACCCTATACTCCCCCTAAATACCAAAACAAGTAAAAAATCGGCAAACCATTGCAGATTGCTTCTCAACATCATCATCTACATTGGTACCTTCATCAACGCCAAGAATCTCCTCCAACACCGATAAAAGCTTCATACCATTCAATTTTAGCAAATATTGGAAACGAGTTTTATCAAATGCTTTGGTATGTAAATCAGCTTTTTGTTCATCAGTGTGGATTTTCTCAATTCGTATCAACTTCTTCTCGAAACAATCTCGGATAAAGTGATGACGAATTTCAATGTGTTTCGTTTTAGCGTGATGAACAGGATTTTTAGTAATGTTTATCGCTGCCTCATTATCAACAAAGATAGGGGTGTTTAGAAATTGCAAACCGTAGTCGCGCATCTATTGCTGGATCCACAAGATCTGAGAGCAGCAGCTGCTAGCAGATACATACTCCGCTTCACATGTGGATAAAGCCACAGAGGTCTGCTTTTTGCATTGCCAGGTGACCAATCGTGATCCAAAGAACTGGCACCCCGCTGTTGTTGATTTAGCGTTAACTTTGCAGCATCCGAAATCTGAATCGAAATAACCTTCGAGCATGAATTCGCCATCTTTTGGATACCACAACCCCAACGATGGAGTTCCTTTCAGGTAGCGTAATATCCTTTTAACAATCACCATATGCGAAGCTCTCGGGTTAGATTGAAATCTTGCTGCGAGGCAGGTTGGGTACATAATATCGGGTCTAGAAGCAGTCAAGTACATCAGCGATCCGATCATGGAACGATACAACGTTTCATCTACCTTCTCTCCGGTGAGATCAGGATTTATCCCATGGTTCGTCGCTAATGGAGTGGAAGCTGGAGTAGAAACTGACATCCCAAATTTCTCCAAGATATCATGAACGTACTTCATTTGATGTATGAAAATTCCCTTAGGCAGTTGATCAACCTGTAGACCCAAAAAGAATTGCATCTCACCCATCGATGACATTTCAAATTTCTGCTTCATAACTTGTTCAAAATCTTTGCACAGATTCTCATTTGTTGCCCCAAATATGATGTCGTCCATGTATATCTGAATAATCAGAAGATGTCCGTCGACCCCTTTGGTGAAGAGAGTGGCATCCACTTTTCCATGAATGAAGCTGTTGGCTAGCAGGTGTTGAGACAATGTCTCGTACCAAGCTCTCGGGGCCTGGTGTAAACCATACAGCGCTTTGTCTAGCAAGTAAACCTTGTCTTTGTGGATTGGATTGGAAAAACCCGGTGGCTGTCTGACATATACCTCCTCTTTTACCTTCCCATAAAGAAACGCCGATTTAACATCTAGCTGATAAACTTTGAAGTTTTTCCAAGATGCAAATGCTAGGAAGATTCTGATTGCTTCTAGTCGAGCAACTGGAGCATATACTTCAGTGAAATCTATCCCCTCTTGCTGACTGAAACCCTGAACTACGAGTCGAGATTTGTTACGAATAATAACCCCTCGATCATCTCTCTTGCACTTGAACACCCACTTGATGTTTATCTTCCTCTGACCATCAGGCAAGTCTACTAACTTCCACAATCCTAACTTCTCAAACTGACTCAACTCTTCTTGCATAGCATTGTCCTAAGAATCTTCAGTTAGCGCCTCTTTATATGTACGCGGTTCGATCTGCGAAATAAAACAACTTAGTGAAAACTCAGTTTGTAAAGGTGCTACTGTAGAATAAAAACAAGTAAGGCCTTGGTCAATTTGAGGTCTAGTGTGAACGCCTGATTGCAATTCTCCAATGATCAACTCCTCTGGATGGTATGAAAGAGTTCTTGGCATCACCTCGCCTGAAACATCTACCTCGCCCTCCAGATTTGTAATATTTTGATTTTTACCTTGTTCACTAACTGGGTTTGTTTGACTTGAAATCTGAATTTGCTCCCCCTCAGAATCTGAATCACCACGATCAAATACTGGTATGTTCTCAGATTCTTGAGTATCATTCTATGCCGTCTGATTATCATGAGCAACTTCATTTTGTTGGATATCATCATGTTCTCCAGCATTGCTTGGACCTGCTTCATGGTCATTTGAAGTTTGTTGCGGTCGTCTTGAATAATCAGCTGGGAACCTTTCCTACGAAGACTCATACTCTCTTAGAATATCCAACTCGTCAAAGAAATCTTCTTCTTCTTCCATGTCAAATGAATCCCATAATTTGTCATAGTGAAAACGCCATGAATCGCCTGGATTCTGCGGTGGCATTGTGTAACCTTGACACTCAACATTATGTGCTTCAATAATCCGCTCTAAGCTTGGAACAAAGACTCGATTCAATGGACTTGAGTAACCCACGAAAATTCCTTCAATGCTCTTTGGACCAAATTTACCAAAAGGTTCTAGAACTGTACAGGGAGACCCAAACGGTTCTAAATACTTCAGGTTCGGCTTGCGGTTATTGATCAACTCGAAACATGTCTTATTGAATTTCTTCACTGTGAGAACCCGGTTGAGCGTATAGCATGCGGCGGATACTGCTTCTGCCCAAAAATTAACAGGTAGCTTGGAATCAGCAAGCATCATCCTAGCTGTTTCAATTAGCGTCCTATTCTTTCTTTCAGCTACTCCATTCTACTGCGGAGTGTAAGGCGCACTAAATTCATGCAATATACCCTTCTCATCACAAAACACTTCAATTTTGCTACTTTTGAACTCTGTACCGTTATCACTTCTTATTCTTCGAACACGAGTTTGGTACAAGTTTTCAAGCTTTTTGATCAACGTGATTAAACTCCCAAATGTTTGATCTTTTGATTGCAAAAATGAAACCCATGAAAACCTCGAGTAATCATCTGTGACTACTAGACAATAAAGATCCCCAGTTATGCTTTTGACGTTTACTGGACCAAACAGATCCATGTGAAGTCTCTCTAAAGGTCTAGAAATTGAGTTTTCTTTCTTCCTGGGGTGAGATTTCTTCTTTTGCTTTCCTTTGATACAGCTGATGCACTCTCCCTCAAGATGAAAACCTTTCAAATGAACACCAGTAACCAAATCATTATGCACCAGGTGATTCATTTTTCTCAAATGTATATGACCCATTTTCCGGTGCCACAACTGTGATTCTTTTTCTGTTGCTCTTGACATAAAACAATGAGCCTGACCTGTTGTTGTAGTTGTTACACTCATGTCTAACACATACAAATCATTTACCCTGGGCGCTCTCATGATAATCCATTCTTCGGGAACAACAAATCCTGGTTTCAAAATCAAACATTCTTTGTTTGTAAAGTGAGTAGTATACATCCTATCACAGATCTGAGATATGCTCAGAAGATTGTTCTTAAGCTCAGCAATGTAGTTAACTCTTTCAAACGTTACAATCCCATTGGATAACGTTCCTTCTCCAACTATTCGACCTCCTTGATTGCCTGCGAAACCTACAAACCTCCATTGAAATTTCTAACATCGTACAGCAGGGCTGTTTTCCCCGTCATGTGCCGAGAAGCTCCACTATCCATAATCCATCGTGAAACGGATCTTGGAAGCTCCTGCACATATCAGAAACATTTAGTGAGATTTTGATGCTACCCAAGCCTCTTTCGACTCAGGTAACTGAACTTTAAGGTGAGATTTTGTAGTGTAAAGTGGTGGAAAATTTTTATCATTCATCTTTAAGCTCTCTGTAGACCCAACCTCAACCTCTTTATACAAGAAAAATTCGTCTTTTTGAGGTTGACCAGATGGTTGGTCTTTTTTCGAAACAACCTTCTTCTCAAAAGTAACAGACTCTTGTGGTTCAAGTTTCTCATAGTAATCCAAAGGAACATCCATCTTTACCGGTGTGGTAGAAGACGATTGTTTTTCTGACTATGAAACCTTTGGTTTAGGAACACTTGATTTCTTTTCAACCACTTTTGGCTTCCATGTTTGTTGAGACGATGCAACCCGTTTGTAAAACTTGTCATTTTTAGTTACCATATTCTTACCAGGTTCAGTTTTGATCTTGGTGTTGTAATTTTTCAAAACCTTTTTCTCAACAACTAATGGAGCTTTTCCCTTCACATCAACTTTCTTCCTTGAATTCATCACAACTTCAGTCTTAGGCTTCAAGTTGGTACACTTTCGTGCAATATGTCCAACTTGATTGCATTTGAAGCATGTTCGAGTGTCAACTACCCGACTTGTGCCTTCAGACTGAGGCTGTGAAGCTTTCTTCTCAAAGAACTCTTTATTTGATTTTGAAAAAATCTTAGATTCTTCATCAGAAAGTGAACTTGAACTGTTCACAAACACCTTTTTCTCAGCAAACTTTTTGTTTTGAACATTCTTTTTCTGATAATTCTTACCACCCTGATAACCACCCGACCATCTGTTTCGATTGTTGTTATAAAAATGCTGTGGAACAACAGGCTTCTTGTAGTAAGCTTTATCTTTTTCAAAATTCATTTGCCTCTTTGTCTGATTTAAACTTTTTACTTCAGACAGATCAATTTTAGTCAACTTGAACACATTTTTCAATTTAGCAACATTAACATTCTCCAGAGGAAACTCAGAATCCGAATACAACTTATCCGATCCCAACATCTTGTACATGACAAGAGTAGGTTCTTCATTTAAGTTGTTTTTGGACTTTGGTTTTGGAATGTATTTGTCCAGAAAACATTCATCTTCCTCAGTAGTGTCACTTTCAGATTTTAAAACATTTTCAGCCATACTTTTAACAATTTCAGATTGGACACTATCTTCATCGGAAGATGAAGTGAATGTGACATCAATTGACTCTGGAAGTTTCACTTCATGAACATCTTCATCATTAACCAACCCAGATTTCTTCTTTGAGAAATTGTTTAGAACTGGTGGTGGAACCTGATGATACCCCACCCCGGTTCCATCAGCATATACATCTTTGCCTGCTTTGTTTTTCCCGATGGGTTTGGGAACAATGTGTTGTAAAACAAAGCTTGCAGAGTTGTAACTTTTCAATTTCAACTGGATGCGTTTATTTTCAATTTTAGCTTCTTGAAATTGAAGCTTCAACTTAGCAATTTCATCCAGTTGCTGATTGATTAACTCTTCTTTCACTCTAAGAACACCGGTCAGTTGAAGATTTTCCTTGTCCGTTTTACCATTTCTTTCATCACAATCTTTAAACGTTCGTTTTAGCTTCTCAAAATTTTCTGAGATTTGACGACTTTCAAGAATCAATTTTTCATTTTCTTTCCTAATTTTTTCTACATCAATTTTATCGTTTTCAATTTTCTCAGTTAATTCTTTTAATTTTTCGTTTGAAGCTTTCAACAATTTATCACGGTTTAAGATCTGATCTTCAACACTTCTGACTCTACTAGTCAGTTCTTCAACCTTCTTACCACTGAGGTAAGCATTTGTAGTACAAACTTTGCACTCTTTCATGCAATTTTTGCAGTTATTCTCAGATTTACCATTCTTACCTGACACATGTGTATCATTTGTACTGACCTTATCTTTGGACTCAGTTCCAGAACCAGAAACTACCTCTAGTTCTTTTGCAGCTAGAACTTTGACAGCCATCTTTTTCAAGTTTTCAGTGGTTAAATCATGTGATGTATCAATAATTCCATCGTCCACTTTCTTTGGCTGTGGTTCTTTTGCTGTCTCTTTCTCTTTTTCTTTCTCTTCTCCACCTCCCCACCATTCTCTCTATCTGGCTTCTTCTTCATCAGCAATTTGTTTGGTGAGTACTTCAAGATCAACAGTATCTGGATCCACAGCTATGTTTCCATTAGGATCAAGATAACATTCTCTATCAGGATCCCATCGCTTTGCCTTCTTTGCTTCCATCCAGGTACGATAGATTTTGGCTTTCATGAATCGAGCTGTATCCTTCCTGTTCACATATTTCACTTCTTCAGTTCTCTTATCCTTAAATGGAACAATCTTTGCTGCTGTGAAGGCATAACCAACTGCGTCTTCCTCAGGCAAAACATCACTCCAATCATAACCTTCATCGTCATGAAAAACTGCAAGTGCCCTGGATTTCTCTTTGGGTACCTCCTCTATCTGCTTCATCCTGGGAGGTTCTGATTTATTCTGATGATAAATTGCCCTTTTGTAATAATCCTCTCGAAAAGGATTTGCAGTATCATCAGTGTAAGCATTTCTGCACTCACGCTTAAAGTGACCTTTCTGTTTACACTTGAAACACGTCACTTTTGACTTGTCAAAGCCTAACTTGGTAGAAGGTCCATCAATCGACTGTCTTCCTGTAATCTCCATGAAACGCTGCGCTCTTCTCACTGCACTGGCCATACACCACCTTATATCGATCAATTCCATCTCCTCAGGATCGATTTGATCGTAGTCTTCCTTTGTTAGGTTGGTGTTGCCTATTTTTCCTGCAACGAGACTTTCATACGATTCTAACACAGAAGCTAAGAACACCATCTGTTGTTTAGCAGACTCTTCACTGAAATTCTGACCATTCTTCAGATCAACTGCAATGTTACATTGGAACAGATTCTTTGATGAAGATTGATTTGAAGTATTTGACGAAGAACCACCATGATAGCCACTGCTAGGAGTTTCTTGATTCATTGTGTTTGAACTTTCTGCTGAAAAAGCTGTCTTTGGAGATGCAGTTTTTGGAAGCATACTGCCTCTGTAATACAGCTCCACATTCTGCTGATAAGATGTGTTATTGACTTTGCTGGATTTCTTGATCTCCAATTCATGGCTTTCCAGTCTTTCTATAAGCAGATCAACCTTCAAATCAGCAGGCTTTATCGTATTCTTCAGCATCAATGCAAAATACTGCCAGTCTTGCTCATTCGGTAGAGCATCAAACAATTTGTCTACCAGCTCTTCTTGACTGTAAATGATGTCATGTCTAGCAAGCTCCATCTTTAGATGCCCAAATCTTTCAATCATCTTGGAAACAGACTCGTTCTTTAAACATCCAAACAAATAAAACTCTTTTCGTAACTGTTTCTTTTTGTTCTTCACTATTTCAGCACTACCAATACATTTTATTTTTAATTTTTCCCAAAGGTCTGTTGAATCTTTGTATTCGATCAGTGCGATAATGTCATCTCGGACAGATTGGTGAAGTAATGCAATACACTTCTGTTCAGCAACGTATTTTTCAATCTGATTTTCCTCTAAGTTCTCATAATCATCTCTCCCCATATCAAATCCATTTTTCAAACTTCTCCAACTGGGATAAGCAAATGCTTTAAGCCATTCTTCGAATCTGGTAGCCCACCTGTTGTAATCTTCAATAGCCATCAACTTGGGCGGCTTATTGTATGTTCCGTATGCACTGTCTACGCTCATAGCATCCTGAAGAATTTTCTTCGCACTCGGTGTTGGTGTAGTCTCATTCGTGTTGTTTGATGTGCCATCTCCCGAACCACCAGTAAAAGCAAACACATCACAGAAAGGATTCATGAAATCATCCATCTTTTACGTACCTGAAACAGTCAACAAACACTTAGAAAAATTTTTGAAATTTTGAAAACAGCAACTTCAAGCGAAATCAGTTGAAGCGAAATAGCTTCAAGCGAAATCAGCTTTTAAGCGTGATAGTTTTTCAAGCGGAATAAGATTTTTCAAGCGAAATCACTTATTTCGCTTGAACTTTCAAGCGGAATCTGAATTCAAGCGAAATCAGACAATATCTTTCAAGCGTAATTAGATTTCGCTTGAAATGGTATGCACTTTTCAAGCGAAATAAGACTAAAAATGTAATTCCGCTTGGAATTACACTAATACTTTCGAGCGAAATAACTATGACGTCAGCAAAATCGAACATATTTTCAAGCGAAATTAATCAATTTTGTCAGAATTTATTCGAATTAAGGTCCAATACTCTCAAGGATTAGTTAAAACTATGTTTCGCTTGATATATGTGAGTTTTAAGCCATTTCAACCGTTAAATTTCGTTCAAATCAGAAAAGAAGGAGTAGAAGTATGAGAATCCGATGAAATCAAGCTGAATTGGTATGAACTCCTCGTCCTGAGCTCTGATACCACTTGTTGGATCGTTCGGTGACCCTAACGAGTCAATCTGAGTAGTTCATCATCAAGAACAAAGGCGGAATCAATGTAAATGATGTCAACACAGCTTGTTCCTTCCTAATTATCTTCTTATTGATCAATCCTGAGCTTTTACACGTTCAAATGACAAACGGACAGCACCTCCACTCAGAACATATGACCTAATTTTTCTCCAAATGAACTCAGCACATGGGTATTTATAGAGACCTGATTTCGCTTGAACATGTCAATGTTCATTTCAAGCGGAATAACATGTGTTGATTTCGCTTGAACTGGACATTGACACTTTCAAGCGGAATCACCCACTTTTACATATAAAACCCTAATTTCAACCCTGTTGTGTGCTCGTTTATCCTATCTAGACATAAGACTTGATTAAGACAAAGTTAACAGACACTAGATGCACCAACAAAACCGCAGGTGCGTTGGTTAAACCAAAGGGCATAACAACGAATTCGTAGTGGCCGTATCGAGTGCGAAACGCGGTTTTGGGTATATCCCCCTCTTGAATGCGTAGTTGGTGATATCCTGAGCGTAGATCGATCTTCGAGAAGCATGTAGCACCTTGTAGTTGGTCAAACAAATCATCGATGCGAGGTAGAGGATAGTGGTTCTTGATAGTTAGCTTATTCAATTCCCGATAGTCGATGCACATCCTGAACGACCCATCCTTCTTTTTAACGAAAAGGACCGGCGCACCCCAAGGAGAGGTGCTCGGGCGAATGAAGCCTTTCTCAAGTAATTCCTGGAGTTGGTTTGAAAGTTCACGCATTTCAGACGGCGCGAGTCGATAAGGAGCTTTGGCAATAGGGTTGGCTCCAAGAATAAGGTCGATACGAAAGTCGATATCACGACTTGGCGGTAGTCCGGGAAGATCCTCTGGAAAAACATTAGGAAATTGTCGAACCACAGGAACGTCTTTCACTTCCTTCTTCTCTTTCTTTTCCTTCTCCGCTACCACAATGTTAGCCAAGAAAGCCCTGTATTCCTTGCGAAGATACTTGCTAGCTTGAACACATGACATGAGCTTGAGACCTTTCAAAGTAGTATCACCGTAAACACACAATAAATCACCATTCGCAAGCGAGAATCGGATCATCTTGTCGAAGCACACAACTTCAGCATGGTTTTCGCGAAGAAAGTCCATGCCTACTATGACGTCAAAACTTCCGAGTTGCATCGGAATAAGGTCGATTGGGAAGATGTGATTGTTGAGCTCAAGAGTACAATCACAAAGTACAGAATTTACGGCGACAATTCTTCCGGTAGCGACTTCAACATCGAACGTTGAGGAGAGATGAGAGCGCTTACGACTAAGGAGTTTCTCGAATTCGAACGACACAAAACAATTATCGGCTCCAGTATCAAACAAACATGAAGCATAAATACCATTCACAAGGAACGTACCATTGACCACGTTGTTGTCGGCTTGGGCTTGACGCACGTTGATGTTGAAAGTTCGTGCGCGTGCTGCTTGTTGCTGTTGCTGCTGGTGTTGCTGTTGCTGAGGCTCTTGTTTCACAACCCTGTTTGGGCACATGTTGGCGAAATGGTAGGATCGCCACATGCGAAGCAGGCTCTGGCATTGACCCCGGGTGCCGGAGGAGCTTGTTGACCCTGAGGGGCGGTGAGTAGAGCTTGATGAGCAGGAGCTTGTCGAACACGGCAGTTGGTAGTAAAATGGCCGTACATATTGCAATGAGAACAAAAACGGCAAGCAATGGCAGTCGGGTGGTGGTAGGTACAAGTAGGGCAGAGCGGGTGTGGCCCAGTGTATGCACGCTTTGCAGGCGGTGCATTTGCCACAGGCGCCGCTACTTGACGCTGTTGGGCTGGTACAGCTTGAATTGGTGCAGCAGTGATCGCACAGTTCTTGTTGCTGGAGCTGTTCTTCCTCTTGTTCTTCCTCTTGTTGCTCGATGTGGTGGTTTCAGCAGTTGGTGCGGTGGTGATAGCTTGATGCAGGTGGTTCGAAGTTTTATCCCAGACACCAGCCTTGACCTTCTTGTCGTTGATTTCGGCGGCCAGTAGGTAAGTCTCTTCGATTGTCTTAGTCTTAGCCGCTTGCACGAAATCTGCGACGCAGTCGGGCAAAGCTCGGATGTACTTCTTGATTGAGATCTCCGGAGTCTTGACTTGGTTGGGACAGATGATGCTGAGCTGTTTGAAGCGAGCAGTGAGCGCAGCATTGTCACCTTCATGTTGATGTATGTGCCAAAATTCATCCTCTAGCTTTTGACGTTCATGAGGAGGGCAGAATTCTTCTAGCATGACTTCTTTGCGCTCATCCCACGACAGACCATAGGCTGCATCGTTCCCTCACTTGTTTCTCTCGGTCGTCCACCAGTCCAGTGCACGGGACTGGAAAACGCCGGTAGCATTCAGAGTACGGAGGTTATCAGGGCAACCGCTCTATCTTAGGGTGACCTCAATGGAGTCAAACCATTGGAATAATGCAGTAGGACCTCCCTCGCCAGTGAATTCTTTTGGCCCACACGACTTGAGCTGCTTGAAATTGAAAGCCTTGGTGGCAGCTTTAGGGGCTTCGGTTCTTGACTCCTCAGATGATTTGCTGACGTTCTCATAGACATCGCTTATGGCCTTCGCTACCTGCTTGGCGATGATAGCAGCAAGGCGTTTGTCTCTCTTCTCTTGACGAGAAAGTGAGGGATGACGGGATCCAGATGACATTGTCTGCAACAGACATCGTCACAGGACTCAACACAACATATTCGAATCTCACCTCACACATCTAACATCTACTAAAGCTCAGGAACACATACATCACGTAAACACGTAGTCACATAATCACCGATTCACAAAACACAGAAGCACATAAGCACGTAGAACACATAAGCACAGAAGCACATACTCATTTAGTTACAAGATGTTGTCAGAATACAGAAACCTATTATTCCTAGTTCGCGAGTGTTCGAATATAACGTTCGAGTTTTAGTATGTCGAGTAGCGTAGTATTAGCGTATACCATATCCTAAGATCGTCCACAATCTAGCGATTTGTTGGCGTTTTGAGATAGAAATGCAGTGCGAGTCGTGCATGTCGATCGATGTGAAAACAAAATTGAGCAAGTTTCCCAAAATTTAAACACATAAACAGGTAAATTCACCTATAAACATATAAAATCAACGAGTCATCAGAGTCGGCAGTTGCGGACTCAGAATCGAAACACATAAAAATCGAGGAATGGATCGTCTGCGGCTATTAGACATTGACTAACCAAAGTGGTTCGACTATTCACATGGACTTGTCGTGCACGCTTGACCTACCGGGCAGTGCCTTTGCCTCGATTCTTGGGCCTTGGGCACGCATCCCGTTAGTCATATCGTGACTTCAGGTCGTTGGAGTCCATCGAGACTTTGCTGAGAGTTTTGTAAAATGGGTGGAACAAGTCGTCAAGGTTAGGGTTTCACACCTATCTTAACAACTTCGCCCCTGTTTTAATAAAATAGAGGAGATTATTCATCAAAATACGGATTTCACTCCTGATTTGGCATAATTCTCCCCGTTTGTAAATAAAACGCGGGTTGATTAGCAACTTCAGTCGAGAATTTGCGGTTTTCACAACTAATCTGGACTTAGTTACTCTTTCATAGTTGAAAATTCGAGGGCAGTGATAGTGTAGCATAAGCGAGAATATCGAGAGATAAGCTCGTACATAATCCCTACCGGATATGCACAAGTCGGTCTGTTGGTTCCTAACTATAGACCAGGTCTCTGAGACATCGACCCGGACTAGGTCGTGTCTTGCCTAATTCCCTATAGTTATGGCTCTGATACCAATCTGTCACACCCCAACCGATGGCGGAATCATCAGGGCATGGCACTGAGCGAAACAGATTGTCCAGAAGTTTCCATAACAATTATCATTACTTTTCAATTTAAAATGACATGTCCCATACCATGTCTCAAACAGTAAACAAATTATTACAGATAAAAACTAGGCAAATAATTTTGTTCCGACAACTCAGATTTAAAATAGAGCAATTGTTTATCTGCTTCTAGAGACCCTTGATTCAATTACTACAGACAACTATTTGTTGGGCTCTAAAGCTTTATTCTAGCTTCACTTTCCTACCAGATGTGCATCCTAAACACCTGTCACATACGTTAAAATAAAGTCAATACATAAAATGTAAAGGTGAGCATACAAGTTTGATAATAGCATATAAAGTTCGAATTCGTTTACGCATAACCAGCACGTACACATAGTGAAATGAAGCACGTTAGTTATCGACATTGATCCATCGATACCAATGACTGCGGGTTGACTGCCCGAGGCAGTTCGCAATACATGATTACCACCATAATCCATGCAAGTAATTGTCCTTAACAACCCCCGTGTGAACGGGTGCTGAGTCCAAACTATAGTACTATCGTTGCTAAGGCAGGTAGACAACATTCCATGTGTAAACATAACAAACAGGCATTCATAAGCCACGTATAACATGCATTAACGGTTAGCGTTCAAATAGTATTGAGTAATGTGTTTGATGTGATTTGAATAGTTGTAACGTATGTAACACCCAAAAGTGCATAAAGCAAAAAGGGTTCGAGTATACTCACAGCGGTTGATGGATTGAAGGGAGCGCTTAACGAGTAGGGTTAGCCTGAACAGTTTGATAGCATAATAATAAGCGACGCGTAAAACGGAAAATAAGTGTTGGAGAGTCGGACAGCTGGTCGATCGGACGGTAGTTCGATCGGACGGCTGACCGTTCGGTTGACAGTCCGTTCGGACCGCTATCCGGTCGGTCGGTAGGCCGATCGGATGGCTGTTCGAGTGGATTGTTTCTTCCTTTGAGAAGGATGTGTTTGTGTATGATGGTTTGACTTTTGAAGTTTTCGTTGTAGCATTTGAAAACATTGAAGTACCTTTACCCTTCAGGTCGGTCGATCGGACGGCTGTTCGATCGGCCGGCAACCTGATCGGTTAGGTATTTTTAGCGAGACAAGTTCTCACCAGGGTGTCGCTTGATCGGACAGATGTTCGATCGGGTGGAACTCCTAGTGCATCGAACATGTGAAAAATCGATTAAGTGTTGAAGTATAGTATCTCATGATCCGAAGAGTAATCCGATCGGACAGTAGTCCGATCGAACAGCAGTTCGTTCAATACTAGTCTTCAAAATAAATTGATTAAGTGTGGGACCATGTGTTAACCGATCGGCTGGCCAGTCAATCCGCTGACTGTCCGATCGGCTGGCTGTCCGTTCGGACAGCAGTCCGATCGGTCAGCATCCTGACCTGATCAGCCTATTCGTCTAACACTTGGTTGATCTGATTGTTTGTCGTTTTATTGAGGTATTTTGACAACGAGTCGAACCATAGATCCCTCGTTCTTACTTGGTTCCCCTGGTCGGACAGGAATCACCCAAATCCGGCCGGTGAACTGTTCGGAACGGAGTTTAATGTTTAAACCAAAATCGGTTAACCTCGTGGATAGAATCCGGATCTTGAGCCATGCAACCACCGGAGTGAAAGCATTGAGTGAAAGAGAGTTGAAAGAAAGTTGGAAAATCCATCTTTCAATCCTTTTCACCGTGTATATGTTTAGATCTACGAAAGATCTTTGTTTCTTTATGTGGAAATCGGCTAGATCCAAGTTATTCTCGGTGGATTGAGGCCAAAACATGAAGTTCTTCAAGAACCCATGATGACATCATCCTAGAACACTTGAATCTTGATGATTTCACGGTTAAAAGTTAAGATTTGAAAGATAGAAAGGTGTAGGAGTGCGTGTAGATCAAGAAAGTACAAGATTTAGGACGAAATCTTACCGGAATTGAGAGGAATCTGAGAAAAGGATGAGCTAAGCGTGCTGGTCGGACAGAGGTTTCCAAAAGTGGAAAGGATGACAATGACAGGGGTATTTATAGGATGCCAAATGAGGAAAGTGCTGGCCGATCGGCCAGGCAGCTCGATCGGACAGCCTGTCCGATCGGACAGCAGTCCGATCGGCTGGCTGTTCGATCGGCTGGTAGCCTGATCGACCAGCTGCACGTTTCGAGCGTTCGGTGCGACGATTTTTTGATATTTCGATTTCGGTTGCGAGAGGTTCGATGCGATAGGGTTTCCTAGTCAAATTACTTTTAATCCCAACCACTCATATCTCGCACTATCCCTTCTCCACTAATTATCATAGTTCGATTGTGATTCGAGTTCGATGTCGATTGAGTTCGATTGCATTTCGAGTTTCGATTGCGTTTCGATTGATTGTCACATTTAACATAAAGGAACATGCACAAGTAACACATAAGGCACACACACACGTATAACAATAACTAATATGCGTAGTTCGAGTTGCGATTCGATGTCGATTTGATTAGCATAGCTTGATTATCGTTTAGTTAACTTTATCGCATTGTTACTTCCTATAGTTCACAGTCGTGGGTCGATTGAATAGCGAAAATCATACGTCGATTATTGTAATTATTGACACTTACTCCACATAATACAACTAAAATAAACATACAAAAGAAATCTACTACAAGTCAGGTCGCGCGAAATCGGTCGTTGACTTTGACTTTGACTTTGACTTTGACTTCTCGAAAACACGGGGTGTTACATTCAGTGTATAGATCCTGCAAGGACCTGGGTCAAGCTTACTAGGACCTCCTTCAATACCCACTGGTATTGGATGGCGGGGGTGCGAATGGATTGATCCCCTCATATGTAAACTACTATTAATACATTAAACCGGCTACTTGGGATTGTATCCCTTTGGGATTGTATCCTTGCTGACTCAAACCACTGGGTTGAGGGTAATGTCACCTTCAAAAGAGGGGCCTACTACTATAACTAAGATAATCTCTTAAAAAGTGCAAAAGTGTGGAAATCATCAAAGGATATATTAAAGGCGAGTCGGATCCAAGTGATTCATCTTGTCTATCTGTTTTTATTTTTATTTTTATTTCAGAATTTTAGTTTTTATTTTTCATTTAAAACGTTTTCCAAAAAATTTTAGTTTGATTAGACGTTGAGGATAAACCGGTACTAAAAGCTCTTATGTCCTTGGACGACCTTGGTATCTTACCAACGGTATACTACGCTCACGATGGGTGCACTTGCCCATGTTTGTGTTTAGTGTTAGTAGAATATCATGTTTTATGAATTTAAAACTGACTAATGTGTAAAGTGGGCTTAAAATATCAATAAAAACATATTATACCTGACACACACCAAAGAGCGTAACAGTCTTTTGGGCAGGCTTTATTGAGATCCTTGAAATCAATGCACATGCGCCACCCACCATTGTGCTTCTGCACCATTACTGGATTAGCTACCCATGTTTGATATCGCACTTCGTGTAGGATCCCAGCCTGAAGTAATTCGGCTACTTGCTCGTTCATTGCGCGATCCTTTTCTGTACTAAGACCGCGCTTTCCCTGTGCGACTGGTTCTACGGAAGGTCAAACATTCAAGTAATGTTCCATTATTTATCTTGGTACGCCGGTCATGTCTGCTGGGCACCATGCAAAAATATCTATGTTCTCTGATAGAAGCTCTTTCAGCTTTGCACGAATTGCTGGCGAGATGGCATGTCCCAACAAAATGGTTTGCTCAGGGTATTCTTTGTTGAGTACCCATTTTTCTGGTTCATTAGATGGAGATGGCTTTGCAGCCTTTACTGGTGGTTCGTCATCTACATACATTACCTCTTTGCTTGAATATAAGATTGCTACTCCGGTTTCTGTTGGAAAACCGCAAGCAGCGTGTGGTATGGAAGTGAACATGCTAAACTCTCTTTGTGAACGTCTTCCCAGCAGTACATCATGGCGTGATGTAGCTGGCATAACCATGAAATTGACTGTAACGGTGCGCGAGTTCTCTCCATCCGAAAGAGTTACAGGAAAAGCGATTTGGCCCAGCGGAAAGACGGCTTCGTTGCAGAAACTAGTTAGAGGGAAATCGACTGGTTTCAAGCGCGCCTTGTCCTCTGGGTCTAGTTGTTTAAAACATTGTTCGTAAATGATATCCATGGAACTACCTGGATCGATGAACATGTAATCAGTACGATAATGACCGAAAATACCAGTTATGATGACCGGGAAATCGATGTGAGAGAGAGAATAAATGGAAAGTATTTTCCGTCGGAGGTTATGTCCTTTTCCGTCAATCACTAATGTCACATCCATGCACACGGATCATGAGTGTAATCGACGGCTAGGGAGTTGCCACGTGGAAAGTGGACTTGTGTGTATCCTTCTCCAAGTTAGTGCCATCATCATGACTTGGATGAGCATCCAGGATTGTGCCACATCATCTTTTAGTTGTAACTGAATGGTTGTGCACGATGAGCGTTGACAAGCTTCTAGAAGATCTACAACTGTAAACCTCTATACTCTTGCCACATGTCTATTCTGTTGTAACAGAAAGAACACTTTTGTTCAATTCTTGGCTCTAAGCGTACGGAGATCTTTAGGATTTATCTTCAAGTCTAGCTACACTTGTCACACCCCCAAAATCCACTTGCGGAGTATCACCGCTTGGAGGCGTGACTGACCAGGATCAAGCCACCAATCATATTGAACAAGCATGTAAGTAATAATAAAATCCAACACAATACGATTGGTGTCCAAACAAAACATAGTTTAAGATGCAAGCGGAAGCATAATGTCTAAAACCAAGGCATAAGTAAATAATGTTTAAGTTCATCATGAACACTCAATGTCCATGCTCCACAACGACTCTTCCCCATGCAAGCTCCTGCTAAACCTATTGACCTGCAAAGCATGTAGTAACGAGTCAACAACAAAGTTGAGCGAGTTCACAGTTAAGTTATTCCAAAAACAGTTTCCTTTAGCTGGCATCCCTTCCGTGGGGGTTACCCCATAGTTGAAAACGTGATTTGTTTATCCCATTTACTCTGGCCTTACAGCCGTGGGGGCTACCCCATGTTTAATTATCTGGCTCTACGGCCATGGGGGCTACCCCATGTATATACTACTATACTCGTTACCATATCGACTGCTGACTGTAGTCATGTTTATGTGCCCGAAACTGTCAATGTCTATCATCATTGACGTGCCCAGATCCATTAGTTCACGCCCGTCCTCTGCGGTACGGTGTGAGGCTTGTCAGACCTAAATAGCGCTATCTAACTAATGACCCGCTCGCCATTGGCCCGGCGATTAAGTCGATATAAAAAGGAGGGACTTCGTGATAGAGTTTTGGTCTAGTGAAATTTAACTGTCCATGAGGACGAGGAATTATATTCCTGAACCCGTACTGTCCTACCCAAGAAGGACGAGGAATCCATATTCCTTAACCCATTCCCAACCCCTGGGAATCCCATGCTTTGTAGAAAGTGTGAACTCACCTTAGGTTAGCTCGGCAGATAAAGGAAAGGTTAATGGAGCTGCTAGAGGTCAACCACGTCCTAACATGGTTACCATACAAGTCAGGTCTAGGTTTGAATAGTGCACGTATGTTTACACACAGAGATAGCAAGTTACGAACACAGGGTATACACGACATATACGTAAGCAATATCAGACAAGTAAATAACAAAGCCCAATACGAATAGACAGCCCAACCTATTGTGCGATCAGCACAACTTGTGCGATTCATAATGGGTTGTGCGATCAGCCATAAACCCGGCCCAAACATATACCCGGCCCAACAATAATATACGTTGATCTTGTGCGGTCCATTTATCTTGTGCGACTACCGACTTCTTGTGCGACTGGACTTGGGCTTTGAGGCCCAACAGTAATGCAGTTCATGTTGTTTGTGTGAGGCCCAATCCTTGTGCGATCGGCACCTTCTTGTGTGATCCACAAGTCTTGTGCGATCATGCATAATAAAACAGTACCATGTGCTTTATGTGTTTGAACCCAACTTGTGCGATTAGATCAGATCTTGTGTGATCTGATCTTGTGCGATCCAAGAGCTTGTGCGTTCAGCTCTTGTGCGACTAGGGGTCTTGTGTGATTTGTTATCAAATCTCCTAATTTCTTGCAATCAGTTACATGGTTTCCATTTATGTAGTTATCAATCAACAATCAATCAGTTTTAGATTATGTAAACTATCGATCAAACAAGGGTTTTATCATCTAATTCATATAAACCCTAATTACATTCAAAGCATAAACAATAACTTATCAAATCATTTTATTTGGTCTGATTAAATGAACATACAACCGATTACATACATTCGATCCTAAATCATCATGCAAACAATCCGAAAACAACACATGATAGCCGATTAACATCATCATACACATCCGATTCACTAGAACATCAACATTCACATAAACTATTCTAGTTATCACATAAAATCATGCAATTGTCTTCTACCCGGCCCTAAAATAACATCCTTCTAACACTGATTCATTCCTTCTAACAATTTGCTATCCAAATCTTAGCAACATGCAATCTTCTAAACAACCATTAACAAGCATACAACACCTTATGCATCTATTATTACGAAAACACAAAGACAATCACTAACCGGATTGGAGCATGAACCAGATGAGCTTGGCACAAGAGGACTTTTAACCAAGGTGTAGTGGTTGCCGTCGAGTCAAGGAGAGAGTTTTAGGGTTTGTTGTGTGTGTTGGGTGTTTGCAAGTTATGAGGAGCATACACCGCCCCATGTTGATATGCGCATAAGGGGAATGGGCCGAACCCATCTTTGGGTTGCCCTTGGGTCTCGAGTTCAAAACAACAAGATTGGGCCGAGAGAGAGACGTGTGCGGTTCGGTGCAAGGTGTGTGGCCCAACGGTTTGTGCTATTGAACATGTGTTGCACGATCAACTTCATTACACATACATACTAACAAATACATTCACAAAATCATAACACTCCATTGAAATTAGGCACATCAATTGATCACGTATGTTCATACAAGTTACATCAAAGCACAACGAAAGGTTCTAAAATACGAGTTGTTACATTATCCCCAAGTTGAAAGAAATTTCGTCCCGAAATTTGGTACGTACTCACTGAGGAAGCTAGTTGAGTTGCGTGGTTTCCTGATTTTCCTGGGGTGTCAGATCCTCCCCCCGTTGATCTGGAATTTCGTCCCGAAATTCCGCAGTAGCTTCAGCCTCAGTAGTGGTTGTACTGTTTGCGAACAATTGGGGATGCTTTTGTTTCATTTGATCTTCGCCTTCCCAGGTGAACTCTGGGCCATGACGTAAGTTCCAACGAACTCGAACGAGAGGTATTCTAGTGCGCTTGAGGACCTTAACGTCCCGGTCCGTGATTTCAACTGGTTCCTCGACGAATCGCAACTGCCCGTCGATAGTGAGCTCCTTCAAAGGAACTATGAGGGTCTCATCTGACAGACATTTCTTCAGATTCGACACGTGGAATACGTTGTGAACTGCACTGAGTTCTGTTGGTAGGTTCAGTTTGTAGGCCACTTTGCCTATTTTCTCGATGATTTCAAATGGTCCAACGTATCGTGGGTTTAGTTTGCCCCGTTTGCCAAAACGAACCACACCCTTCCAGGGTGAAACTTTGAGTAGCACTCGATCCCCAACCTGGAACTCGAGTGGTTTCCTGCCCTTATCGGCGTAGCTTTTCTGACGGTCACGAGCTGCCGCCATGCGTTGTCGTATCTGAGCAATCCTTTCTGTAGTATCAACTATGAGTTCTGGGCCAGTGATTTGGCTATCGCCAACTTCTACCCATCAAAGAGGTGATCGGCATTTACGCCCGTACAATGCCTCAAATGGAGCGGCCCGAATGCTGGTGTGGTAACTGTTATTATACGAGAATTCCACTAGTGGCAGATGTTTTTCCCAACCGTTGCCAAAGTCAATCACACATGCCCTAAGCATGTCTTCAAGTGTCTGGATGGTGCGTTCAGACTGCCCATCCGTTTGTGGGTGATAAGCTGTGCTCATATCTAAACGTGAGCCAAAGGACTTGTGCATTGCTTGCCACCATTCAGAGGTAAAACGTGCATCACGATCAGAGATAATAGAGGTGGGCACCCCGTGCCTCGAGACAACTTCCTTAAGATATACGTCTGCTAGAGTGGAGAACTTATCCATTTCCTTGATAGCCAAGAAGTGTGCAGACTTTGTGAGTCGATCCACGATCACCCAAATAGTATTGTTTCCACGTTGAGATCTAGGCAGGCCAGTAACGAAATCCATGGAAATTTGTTCCCATTTCCATTGTGGTATCTCTGGTTGTGAAGTAGGCCTGAAGGTTTCTGATACTCGACTTTGACTCTCGCACAAGTCAAACATTTACTAACGTAGGTTGCTATGTGAACTTTCATGCTAGGCCACCAATACGTAGTTTTGAGATCGTGGTACATCTTATCCGAACCAGGATGTACTGAGTAACGAGACTTGTGTGCCTCATCCATCACAAGCTCTCGTAGGTTGCCATAAAGTGGGACCCAAATGCGTCCTGTAACGTAGTAGGCGCCGTCTTCCTTTTGTTCTAGCCGTTGCCTTGAGCCGCGTAGGGCTTCAGCCCTGACGTTTTCTGGTTTCAATGCTTCTACCTGAGCATCTCGTATCTGTGCAGGAAGACTAGATTGGATAGTGAGTTGTAAAGCTCGTACGCGTTTAGGTGTAGTATCCTTTCGACTGAGGGCATCGGCCACAACATTGGCTTTGCCTGGATGGTATCTGATCAAGCATTCGTAATCATTCAGTAGCTCTACCCATCGACATTGTCGCATGTTCAACTCCTTCTGTTTGAAGATATGGTCGAGACTCCTGTGATCGGTGTAAATGGCGCACTTGGTACCATACAGGTAATGTCTCCATATCTTAAGTGCAAAAACATCAGCTCCCAGCTCTAAATCGTGTGTAGTGTAGTTCCTTTCATGAACTTTAAGTTGGCGTGAGGCGTACGCAATAACTTTATCCCGTTGCATCAATACACAACCAAGACTCTGAATTGATGCGTCGCAGTAAACCACATAGTCGTCTATGCCCTCTGGCAATGAAAGAATAGGTGCGCTGCAAAGTCTATCCTTTAGGTGCTGAAATGCCGATTCTTGTGCATTACCCCATCTATAAGTAACGCCCTTCTGCGTTAGTAAGGTGAGAGGTTGTGTAATCTTGGAAAAATCCTTAATGAACCTCCTGTAGTAACCTGCCAAACCCAAGAATTTGCGAATTTCCGTTGGTGTGCGAGGTGCAGGCCAGTTCTTAATCGAGTCTACCTTGGATGGATCAACATGAATCCCATCCTTGTTCACCACGTGGCCTAGGAAATGGACTTTGCAAAGCCAGAAGTCGCATTTCAAGAACTTTGCATAAAGTTGTTCTGTTCGAAGGAGTTCCAAAATAAGTCGTAAATGATGCTCGTGCTCTTCCTGACTCTTAGAATAGATCAGGATGTCATCGATGAAAACTATAACGAACTTATCTAGGTAAGGCTTGCACACTCGATTCATCAAGTCCATGAAGACCGCATGTGCGTTTGTCAGCCCAAAAGGCATGACCAAAAACTCGTAGTGTCCATAACGAGTTCTAAAGGCTGTTTTGGAGACGTCCTCTTCTCGGACTCTCAGTTGGTGATATCCTGATCTCAAATCAATCTTCGAGTAAAAGCTCGACCCTTGCAACTGGTCGAATAAGTCGTCGATACGTGGAAGAGGATAGCGATTCTTCACGGTCACTTTGTTGAGTTCACGGTAGTCGATGCACATCCTGAAGGTACCGTCTTTCTTCTTCACAAATAACACTGGAGCTCCCCATGGCGAAGAGCTAGGACGAATAAAACCCTTATTCAAAAGCTCTTGTAGTTGCGTAGAGAGTTCTTCCAACTCTGATGGAGCTAAGCGATAAGGTGCTCGAGCTATGGGCGCTGCTCCAGGAGCTAGCTCGATTTGAAACTCGACCTGACGATGGGGCGGAAGTCCAGGTAGTTTCTCAGGAAATACCTCTAAAAATCTCCTACAATGGAAATGTATTCTATTCTCTTCTCCTTCGTTGGTGCATTCGTCACGAGGACTAAGATAGCTGCGTGGCCCTTACATAAACACTTCTGGGCCTTAAGGGAAGAAATGATGCCCACCACAGCACCACCCTTGTCACCATGAATTACCAAAGGTTCTTCACCAGCACGAGGAATGCGAACGATCTTTTCTTTGCAAAGAATCTCTGCTCGATGTTGAGGTAGCCATTCCATACCAATAACGATGTCGAATCCATCACAACGTTGGGGTCATTCCTAGCATCACCCTGACCAATCATGAACACTCGACCCCCTGGCACTGTTGCCGTCGTTATTACCCCCGTTGTTGCCTCCATTATTGTTCCCGTTTCCTTGGTTGTGGTTCTGATTCGGGTTCTGGTTCAACTGTGGGCAGTGTCTCATGAAGTGACCTTTAGCACCACACTGATAACATCCCTTGTTACCCTGCTATTACTGCTGATTCTGTGGAGCTTGTGGCTGCTGTTGTCGGTTCTGGTTTGCAGGACGTGAGCTTCTACAATCTTTGGCTTCACGACCAAGCTTGTTGCATCTCTGACAACGATTTTTGTTGCACAGCCCGCTGTGGTGTAAATTACATCGATTGCACTTAGGGTGGTTTCCCCTGTATCCACCCTGATCTCGATTACCAAAAAACTGCTTACTGGGCTCCTGTACTCATCCGTTTTTCGCCGCTGCGACTGAGACTGAACCGAAGTGGAACCCTTGCTCGAATTTCCATCCCACTTGCGTTTGTTGTCACTGGGAGCATCCGAAGTAGTTGTAGCAGCATTAATACGTTTCGGCAGTTTGTTCTGTTCTATCGCCTGATCTGTGAGACGATGAGCAAGTCGAGTTACTTGCTGGATGGTGCCCAGATTAGCCGTGGTCACCAGACTCTGAATTTCTGGCACGAGACCCTTGGGATACAGCTTGATACGTTTGATGGGAGGGTCTACCATAGTGGGACACAATATTGCCAGCTCGTTTGATCTTTTCATATACGCCTCAATTTCTGACTCCGTCATCTTGAGGTTGAAGAACTCTACCTCCAGTTTATGGATGTCATCACGATTGCAATACTCCTCCTTATTCAGTTCCTTGAAGTCGTTCCATGGGGTGGCATTAGCAGCTGCCAACCCTAGCATTTGGACTTGCGCCTCCCACCAAGTTAACGCAATGCCTTCCAGTGTTCCAGTAGCGTACTTCACCCTACGAGCCTCAGGGCATTCACACATCTCGAAGTCAGATTCGAGTTTCTCGAACCAGTGGAGGAGTCCAACGGCTTCTTCAGTGCCACAGAAAGTACTAGGTCGGCAATCAATGAAGATTTTTTTTTGAATGTGCATACAGGTGGCTGAGCGTTCTGACCTTGTTGCGCGAGGAAGAAAAGACAGGGTTAAGCGCGAGAGTTGGGTCATGAGAGTAGGATCTAACATCCTAGGTAGGTTCGTAATAGCAGGTTATACCTCCTGCCTGAGCGGCTGCGAGTGCTGCCGTAACTTGTTTGTTGATAAGAGCCGTCAGCTGGGCTTGAGTTAGGTTCACACATCCATTCATGATCTTCACATCGAAAGAAACACAAGTAGGAAAGGTGTCGCGAATGTGTGTAAGTGTGAAGTGACAGATGGGAGCAAGCACGCGTTGTTGCAAACAATGGCTACTATGTTATCTAACCATATCATGAGCAATGTTCTATGTAACTAGCAAGTAGGTAATATAACATAAACCATATCACCTAGAATGTCGAGTCTTGCACGTGGAGCGAAGCGTCGTTGTGGATCGTTGAGCATTGTTCAGGTTATAGTCTGGTTTTAACAAAAACTTTTTCCCTTATTAAAACCAAGTTCACTATAACCAATGGCTCTGATACCAATCTGTCACACCCCCAAAATCCACTTGCGGAGTATCACCGCTTGGAGGCGTGACTGACCAGGATCAAGCCACCAATCATATTGAACAAGCATGTAAGTAATAATAAAATCCAACACAATACGATTGGTGTCCAAACAAAACATAGTTTAAGATGCAAGCGGAAGCATAATGTCTAAAACCAAGGCATAAGTAAATAATGTTTAAGTTCATCATGAACACTCAATGTCCATGCTCCACAACGACTCTTCCCCATGCAAGCTCCTGCTAAACCTATTGACCTGCAAAGCATGTAGTAACGAGTCAACAACAAAGTTGAGCGAGTTCACAGTTGGGTGTTTGTTTTAAGTTGTTCCAAAAATAGTTTCCTTTAGCTGGCATCCCTGCCGTGGGGGTTACCCATAGTTGAAAACGTGATTTGTTTATCCCATTTACTCTGGCCTTACAGCCGTGGGGGCTACCCCATGTTTAATTATCTGGCTCTACGGCCCTGGGGGCTACCCCATGTATATACTACTAGACTCGTTACCATATCGACTGCTGACTGTAGTCATGTTTATGTGCCCTGAACTATCAATATCTATCATCATTGACGTGCCCAGATCCATTAGTTCACGCCCGTCCTCTGCGGTACGGTGTGAGGCTTGTCAGACCTAAATAGCGCTATTTAACTAATGACCCGCTCACCATTGGCCCGGCGATTAAGTCGATATAAAAAGGAGGGACTTCGTGATAGAGTTTTGGTCTAGTGAAATTTAACTGTCCATGAGGACGAGGAATTATATTCCTGAACCCGTACTGTCCTACCCAAGAAGGACGAGGAATCCATATTCCTTAACCCATTCCCAACCCCTGGGAATCCCATGCTTTGTAGAAAGTGTGAACTCACCTTAGGTTAGCTCGGCAGATAAACGAAAGGTCAATCGAGCTGCTAGAGGTCAACCATGTCCTAACATGGTTACCATACAAGTCAGGTCTAGGTTCAAATAGTGCATGTATGTTTAAACAGAGATAGCAAGTTACGAACACAGGGGATACACGACATATACGTAAGCAATATCAGACAAGTAAATAACAAAGCCCAATACGAATAGACGGCCCAACCTATTGTGCGATTCACAATGGGTTGTGCGATCAGCCATAAACCCGGCCCAAACATATACCCAGCCCAACAATAATATACATTGATCTTGTGCGGTCCATTTATCTTGTGCGACTACCGACTTCTTGTGCGACTGGACTTGAGCTTTGAGGCCCAACAGTAATGCAGTTCATGTTGTTTGTGTGAGGCCCAAGCCTTGTGCGATCGGCACCTTCTTGTGCGATCCACAAGTCTTGTGCGATCATGCATAATAAAACAGTACCATGTGCTTTATGTGTTTGTACCCAACTTGTGCGATTAGATCAGATCTTGTGTGATCTGATCTTGTGCGATCCAAGAGCTTGTGCGTTCAGCTCTTGTGCGACTAGGGGTCTTGTGTGATTTGTTATCAAATCTCCTAATTTCTTGCAATCAGTTACATGGTTTCCATTTATGTAGTTATCAATCAACAATCAATCAGTTTTAGATTATGCAAACTATCAATCAAACAAGGGTTTTATCATCTAATTCATATAAACCCTAATTACATTCAAAGCATAAACAATAACTTATCAAATCATATTATTTGGTCTGATTAAATGAACATACAACCGATTACATACATTCAATCCTAAATCATCATGCAAACAATCCGAAAACAAGACATGATAGCCGATTAATATCATCATACACATCCGATTCACTAGAACATCATCATTCACATAACCTATTCTAGTTATCACATAAAATCATGCAATTGTCTTCTACCCGGCCCTAAAATAACATCCTTCTAACACTGATTCATTCCTTCTAACAATTTGCTATCCAAATCCTAGCAACATACAATCTTCTAAACAACCATTAACAAGCATACAACACCTTATGCATCTATTATTACGAAAACACAAAGACAATCACTAACCGGATTGGAGCATGAACCAGATGAGCTTGGCACAAGAGGACTTCTAACCAAGGTGTAGTGGCTGCCGTCGAGTCAAGGAGAGAGTTTTAGGGTTTGTTGTGTGTGTTGGGTGTTTGCAAGTTATGAGGAGTATACACCGCCCCATGTTGATATGCGCATAAGGGGAATGGGCCGAACCCATCTTTGGGTTGCCCTTGGGTCTCGAGTTCAAAACAACAAGATTGGGCCGAGAGAGAGACGTGTGCGGTTCGGTGCAAGGTGTGTGGCCCAACGGTTTGTGCGATTGAACATGTGTTGCACGATCAACTTCATTACACATACATACTAACAAATACATTCACAAAATCATAACACTCCATTGAAATTAGGCACATCAATTGATCACGTATGTTCATACAAGTTACATCAAAGCACAACGAAAGGTTCTAAAATACGAGTTGTCACAACACTCTTGCGCGAGCCCGCGTAAGGGTGTTAGTTGAAGGTTAGCTTTACCCTTTCTTCGGCCCACGTTTATCGGAGATTGTTCTTTCTATATCCTTGTTTAGAACCACTGCGCAGCCGCGCAGGGTTCTGTAAAGGTGTATTTGGAGTAGGACTATGGACTCGTGATTTTGCGCGAGGTTTCTTATTCCTTTGTCTTTGAACCATTTCTTCCCAAATCTTGTTTAGAACCGCTGCGCAGCCACGCGAGGTCTCTTTTCAAGATGTTTTGGGATAAGGTTGTGGTATGGTCTAATGCGCGTGCGTAAGGTTTTTGGGACCATACCCCTTCATTACCCATATTATATAAGTCCTAGTGCTTGTTGGGTTTAAACCACATTCTATTTGGTATACGCTTAATCTAGCGAACCTATTCTTAAGTATCAGGTCATATCTAAAGGAACTACCTTTGGCCCGTATACATTCTAACAGATAATAAATCTGTTCATTCCAGACTATAGTACCCCCAGATAAGCGGACTTGGGTCAATTATACTTAGACTTGCGGCTTTTGCCAAATATAGTCTTATTGATTGGAAGCTAGCAAAAAGGTAAATACTCTTGACTTATGTTAGTGTAAACTTGGGATGGCAAATATGCCTCTTGGGGCGGTTATTACATAAGTAGGTCGCCTATGATTGTGCAAAAGTGTAAGAATACGGTTTAATCCGTTTACTTGATAATTGATATAATTGGGGGTTAATGATACCATGTCCGGACAACCCAATGGGTAAATCAAGTACATAATCTCGTAACAAGAATAATCCCAAGATATATTTAAAGGATCACCTATGGGTTTTCCATATGTATAAAACTCTTTTCGAAAAACTATTTTTCCAAAGTGTCAGTTAATTGTATTTACCAGCTTTGGCTGACGTATTTTCAAAAGATTGAACAGCAGGTACCGAACCTTATAATAGGCTTGGAATGCGGGTCGGCTGGAATGAAGGCTAAGGAATTTGCACTCCTGATGCTTAAGGCCTATGATGTCTAAAGCTTTGTTTATTTAGATCCTGCCTATGGACTTGTATCGAACACTTGTAATACTTTTATACATTCAAGTTTTATTTTAATAATTTTAATCCAATACTTCTGCTGCATATTATTATATTGTGATAACTGTTATCCAACCGTCACGATTGTACCTATCCGGGCCCACCGGAAATCGGGGTGTGACAGGTTGGTACCAGAGCTACAGTCTGAGTGAATTAGACACTAGCCTTCAGTGTCTAATCTTAAATAAATGCAGATTCCTTTAAAAACTCCGAGTCTAGACCTGAATATAAGACTACTCTTAATCTATAGAGTAGTTATTGATTTTATACCGCCAAGATGTCGCGGACAAGATGAAGAATCTATAATGGGACGCGGACTCAAGGATCTCTACCATTGAATAGCTTCAAGTTCCATATGGTGAGCTACATATGTTTGGAGACGATGACTCCGATACGAGGATGATAAACCTTGTCACCTGATGATATATCTTTTGATATTCTTGTGATATCCTAATATCATTTATCTGAAGTCTATCATATTTGATAGACATACCGGTGATATCTCACTAGCTGATTGAAATAACATCAACTATGAAAAGCTGTATCATGGCAAGGATATCTGTGCAATTTTGCACCAGATTTCTATTATTTGATACAAATGTTCTCTCATTCTAGAGAATAAGCAGAAAAAGGAATCACTTTTTCTGATTCATGCTTAAAGCATAAATCTCGAGTCTTGGAACTCGATTATTCAAACCCATCTGGGTATACTATATTATATAAAATTCGACAACTCTCGCCAGCAATTCCTCTAACAGGAATACGAAAATGATTTTTATTTCATTGATTTTTAACAAACTAAGAATGCTATACTTAGTTTGATTAAAGTGCCATACGATAATTGGCAGTATCGTAGTGTGTCCCATAGATTGCTTTCATGCCTGGCCAGTATGACGGTTTAATGCATGGAACCACTGAGATCTCCCAACGGTCATATTGTAATGATATCAGCTAATAGTAAGCATCTAATATACTTTGGCGATATTACTGCCATAAGAAAAATCATTGATTTTATGGAGCCATTTTATTATTTTTCCTTCTAATGAAATGAAGGTCACATTTATTGCTTCTGTTGGACCGTGTCGTGACCCTAAACGATCAGTTAAGGCAGTTCATCATCACGTATAAAGGCGGAATCAGAATACGTAACGTAACAACAGCTGTTCCTTTCAATTCCTGCTTTATTTATGCTTTCTGAAATGAATTTGACAGAGTTTGGTTACCTAGCACATGAACAGGTCTCGCTCCAATGTCCCTAAATGAATCACATGATCAGCTATTTATACATGACCTGATTTCGCTTATGTGTCAGTGACACTAAAGCGAAATCCCATATTGACATAAAAGCGAAATCAACCTTTGACCATCTAAGCGAAATCACCTACCTAATTGTACATATGAGCGAAATCTATACAATTCAATATTTAACTATTTTGTCTTCTAGTGTTTTCATGCAAACAGATTATCTTCTTCACGTGAATTGTTTGTAGATGATGTATGCACTAGTCACTTGGATGATGTCATCATGATGATGTCATCATGTTGAATCTTATCCGCAACGAACTGAGACTCGATCTAAGACGAAGTTGACAGATGAATGCACTAACAGACTCCCCCTCAGATGTTGACGAGTCTTAAGTATCGAGTCTTCTCAGTCTTCAGTCTTTATCAGCTTTAGGCTCCCCCTTTCATCAAGCTTCCGTGCTTTGGGATCGACACCTAGCTTTCCATCTACAAGCTTCTCTTTGCTTCAAGCTTGTCTTCAGACTCCCCCTTAGACTCTGCTCTCGGGATCGTAGTCTGGACTTTTCCTGCAATCACTCATACATCTATAAGTAACAACATTTTAAACTTCCAGATATTGTAATCTAACAATTCAAACTCCTCAAAATCACTTCTCATGAATTTGGCAGTTTCATCGAATCGTATCGGAAACTAGCTCTATAACAATATAAGCATCCAAATCCCCCACAGTTAATCATCCAAGTCCAAATTAATGACCTTGGAGATATCACAAACTGTTTTAGAATTTTTGATTTTAAAACTTCAAGTTTCAAATTAATGAACTTGTTTTATTTTCAGAAACACGATCAGCTTACTTAGATTTTAAAACTCAGCATCTCAGACATCAGTTGTCGAAAATAAAGCAGAAATCAAAATCTTTTTGAATTTTCTGAAAACATAAAGCAGTAAAGAAATATGTACAAACATATTTACAAATAATATTTTTGTTTGAGAATGCATTAGAGGATCATATCAGTTTTTGACAAGTCACAAGTACCGTTGAGCTTAATTTCACTTTAAGAATTAAACAATTCACTTAGATTGTCGATATACTTGTCCACTTAAATTTTCATACAAATTTCAACTGATTCAGGATACGAATTATGTATTTTAAGAACTTAAACTCATTCATGTGTCCCACCTCTTGAATATACTCCCGTATCCAGAATCTCAATAATCAGTCTTACAGGTGAGTATACTACAATGATATCTGTATATAAATTAGGTATGCGAGGGCCGAGGGATCTCAGGTCGATACTTCCGTATACGCAGAGAGATATCAGCTTCGACTTTACGGTATGTCCCCTTTAGAGGATCTTTTTGCTTACAACAACAGCGACTATCAATTTTATTGTTTCATCGGCATGCTGAGGGTTTAATGCTGTGTTTCAAGCATTGCAGCAAGTATTATTCGAGGACTAGGTCAGAACTACCGTTCAGCAGAAGTCCCGGAATAATACCCCAGACATCATTGAGTATAAAGACCTAGTATATCAGATTATGAGACCTTTCAAACGAGATTTCAGGGGTTACCTATATATCCAAGTAGTGTTCCCCACAAAATAAGCAAGTTTGAATTTTAGGTTTATATCCCGAAAAAGTTTACTAAGTGTGCAAAAACCTATCGACACATCCACAGTGAGATCGTTTAACACATTTAAACTTTCCATTTCTTTAGCGTACTGTAACTGTCTACTGATGTACTATCATTTCCTCTTTTTACGCAAAACACAATTTTTTAATTTTATCATGTTTTTGACTTTTTCAAAATTTTCAAATGTTTTTGTATTTTCTAACAATATTACTCCCCCTAAAATGCAAAATCATATAAAGAAAATTTGACAACCAATACTGATAGCTTTGTCTCGCCATCCATTTTCTGCTTCAAGTGCTCTGATTTGCAGAAAATATAACGTACCCCCATGATTTACAACCCATTGATCTTAACAGTTTGAAAACCGTTTTTCAATCTGATGAAAGTAATCATGTTTGTTCAGCCGTGAGGGTTTCGGCATATTCAATCAACATACATTCAAACAAAATTAAAAACAACATATTTTTGGTTTTTCAAATTTTAACAAACTAAAAACATATTTTTGGTTTTTAATTTTTCCAATTTTTAGGATTTTGAAAATATTGTTTATTTATGTACAGAAAACACTCAAACTAAACTCCCTGTTCAACCAAACCAGGGTCCTGCAACCTCTTCCTGTGCCAGGTTGCTCCAACTACCATTCTCACAATCTTCAGCTTCGTTGAGCACCTGCACATTCAAACTTTATCAATCATTTGAACAATTTAGCCCAGGTCTGTTGGACCTTAGGCATTTCAACACAATAATTTTCATTCAATTTTGGAAACTCTTTGTCATTTAAAACTTGTTCAACTTTGACTTCAACTTTCTCATCTTTTTCCAACGTCACTTGTTTCTTAGCACTCCACATTTGACCTTCCGGAGTACCTCTTTTGTAAAAATTTGTCTCTTTTTGAACCTTTTGTTTTTGAATAACATTTTTAGGTTTCCAAAACTCTTGAGGTTTTGTCATATCAACAGATATTCTCCAACTCTGTGTTGTTCTTAATCTGGGTGTGTGAGAATTCCAGGTCTGTCTTGAATCGAACCTGTTCGGGTTTGATTTCCAATTTTGATTTGAAGCAAACTTGTTTGTATTGTACCTCCAAGTTCGTTTCGAATCAAATCTGGTTGACCTTGATTTCACATCCTCAGATTTCTGTTTTTCAACATCAACAGGCTTTGGATTTGGACACTTTCGTGCAACATGTCCAATTTGATCACATTTAAAACACACTTTCTTTGAAACATCCTTGGCCTGTTGTTGTTTCTTTTTCATAGCATCAAACTCATCATTAGACTGTCGTCCAAATTTGAGTTTTTCCTCTTCTTTCAAGCTTTTCCCTTGAACAAAATTCATCTTTTGTTGCAAATCCTGTTTTTCACTTTGATTCCAATTCCGTTTCTTTTTATAACCCAAACCAGCCTTCATGTTTTTCTTCTTAAAACCAGGTTTGTTATAAAAAGATTTATGACCTTTACCAGCAAACTCTGGAATCTCAGACTTCTCAATCTCAACCATTTTGAAAACTTTATCGACCTTCTCTGAAATCACATTCTGAATCGGGAATACAACATCTAAGAATAATTTGTCCGATCCAATCATGGTATAAACCAATCCTTTTGAATCATCATTCAAATTTTTCTCGGATTTTGTGTTTTTCAGATAACCATCATAAAGATTTCCTTCATCTTCATCCTGTGATTCAGACTTACCTTTTGTAGACTCATCTTTCAAAACACTTTCAACAACCTTACTTACCACCTCTGAATCATTAGCATCATCAGATTTGGAGTAAGTCACATCGATACTTTCAGGTAACTGGTCAGCTATGTTCAAACCCTTTGCCACCTTTTCCTCATCATAAAAAGTATAATTGTTTCTCAATGGTGGTGGTACCTGATGAAATTCTGAACCAATACCCTTTTTGCAATTTTCAGTATCTTTGTCATCTGGTGTGATGTTGAAAATGCGTTCGAGAATGTACGAAGAGTTATGATAACTTTGAAGTTTTGTAACAACCTTTTCTTTTTCAGCCAAGACTTGTTTAAGATTTGCAATTTCATCAACACATTTGTTTAATTCAATTTGCTTTTCTTTAAACTTTCTTTCATACATTTCTTTAGTGACTAAGGTTTCTGACAATCTTTGATCAAAACTTTTGACTTGGCTTTTCAAAGTATCATAAGCTTCTTGTACTCTCTGATTCGACCACTTTAAAGAATCATACTGTTTTTGTAAATCTTGAAATTTAGATTCTTTTTCAACACAATCGACACATTTTGCTGAACACAGTTGTCTATAAACATCATTATCCTTTTCAAGACCTTGACATTTCTGTGTCAAATTTTCAACTTTTATTTTCAAAATTTCTTCTTTTTCAATCATTTCTTGACATTTTATTTTGAAAACATTTTCAAGTTTACTTGTTTCAATATCTTTTGTTTTGATTGTTTCATCTTTTTCAATACAGGCTTTGCACATTTCTATGCAATTCCTGCACTTGTTCTCATTTTCATCAACTAATTTATCATTCGATAGATCAGAAGATTTTCTAACCTCGGTCTCATTAAGCACCGGTTCTTCTGTTTCAGCTTTCTGATCTTGCTCTTTGTTCTCCACTTTTTCTTCTTTCTGAGCTTCTTCATTCTTCTGTTCTTCTTTAGCTTTCTGTTCCTCTTCAGCAGCAATCTTCACAACAGTCTTTACTTCTTCAATCATCTTCTTCAATTCTTCTTCTTTTCTCTTCTTCATCTCTATCACCTTCGGTAGACTTGCTTCACAAACTTCTCTAATCTTCTTCTCCAAATCAGGTAAATATGCTTTATCAGATAACCTTCGTGTGTTGAAAGTAGCCTGCCTTGGGACCAAATTTATTACAGCTTCGAAATCCACCTTTGATGGGTCAACAACTGGATTACCCCGTGGATCCATGTAACATTCCAACTCTTCATTCCATCTTTTTGCTCTCTGGGCTTCTTTGAATGGTTCGTTTAATTTTCCAATTTCCCATCTTGCATAATCTGCTTTCCAATATCTATCAGGATCAGCATTAGCCACAAATGCATATCCAACTGCATCTTCTTCAGGGCAAACTTGACTCCAGTCGTAACCTTCATCGTCATATATAACTGCAAGAGCCCTTGATTTTTCTTCAGACTGTTTCAATCTTGGTGGCTCAGACTTGTTCTGATGGTAAATCGCTTTCTTGTAGTAATCTTCATTGAATGGATTTTCAGAATCATCAGCAGCATACACATTTCTGCACTCGCGCTTAAAGTGACCTTTTTGTTTACATTTGAAACATGTCACCTTGGATTTATCAAATCCCAATTTGGTAGATGATCCACCAATTGACTTTCTCCCCGTGATCTCCATGAACCGCTGTGCCCGACGAACCGCACTGGCCATGCACCATCTTATATCCATTAGTTCCATCTCCTCGGGGTCTAATTGATCATAATCTTCTTTCGTCAAGTTGGTGTTGCCAATCTTCCCTGCAACGAGGCTTTCATACGATTCAAGTACAGATGCCAAGAAAACCATCTGTTGTTTTGCCGACTCTTCGCTGAAATTCTGCCCATTCTTCAGATCCACTGCGATATTACACTGAAACAAATTCTTGGAAGCAGATTGACTTGAAGTGTTTGAAGAAGATCCACTGTGAAAACCATTGTGAAGACTTTCATTGTTCACTGAACTTGAACTTTCTGCAGAAAATGTTGTTTTTGGAGATCCAGCCTGTGGTGCATTTCCTCTGTAGTAAAGCTCCACATTTTGCTGATAAGCTGGATTATTGACTTTAGATCTCTTTATCTCCAACTCATGGCTTTCAAGTCTTTCAATCAGCAAATCCACTTTCAAATCTTCAGGCTTGATTGTGTTCTTCAACATTAAAGCGAAGTATTGCCACTCTTGATCATTTGGCAATGAATCAAACAATTTATCCACCAAATCCTCTTCAGAAGGTAAAATTTCATGTCTGATCAGCTCCATTTTCAGATATCCGAATCTCTCAATCATTTTACAAACAGATTCATTTTTCATACAACTGAAAAGATCAAACTCTTTACGCAACAATTTCTTTTTGTTTTTGACAATTTCATTACTTCCTACACACTTTTTTCCTAACGCTTCCCACAAACTCTTTGAAGTTTTCTCTTGTTCAAGTAACGAAATAATATCCTCTCTCACTGACTGTTTGATTAATGTGATCATTTTATATTCAGCTACAAAATTTTTTGTATCTATGTCTGTGAAATCTTTTGCTTCTATTAACTCTCCTCCCTCTTTTACTGGTTCAGTGTATCCATTTGTCAGTTTTAACCAACTTTCAGGAGCGAAAGCTTTTACCCAACCCTCAAATCTGTTTTTCCACCAATTATAATCTTCAACTTTCATTAGCTTTGGTGGCTTCTGTTGGCTTCCGTACATGTTCTCAAACTTCAAATTCTCCGAAATCTCCTTCGAATATTCTTTCATCTCAGATCTTCTATCTGATGATTCGGAATTGAACGCGTTGTAGAAAGTATTGTAGAACTCTTCACCGTTGTTTGACATATTCAATTACCTAGAGCAAACAAACAAACTCAAACAGTTTAAACACTTAGAAAATTTTTTGAAATCTTTAAAAAACAATGAAAAATAATGGAAGATGCAGACTCGAATTGGTTATCAATTATTTAATGACACTACACGACAAACCACTTATCAAATATGATTCAACATAAATCTGACATATCATGTGGTGTTTTTATCAAATCAATGCACAAATATCATAATGAACAACAATCATTAAAGTTTCTTAATTTTTATTGGACCGTAAATCTAGTGGGTAAGAACAATTCTTTGTTTCACGTGGGCTTTAGATGATATCCAACAAACTTTAGCAAACAAACAATACTATTTAATATTGACTAAATGAGATTTTATGTAAAACAGTATATATGCAAACCACTAATGATCAACAAACAAACACATGCAACTAAAATGACTGACACACTATCTCGTGATTTTCATTTCCAATTACTGACAACTTTAAAGCTTTCACATGTAAACTAAAATGGTTCTAATCACCTCTTCCAAGTTCAGTAAACGACAACAATGTATAAGCCGACAATTGATTAATTGTTTAACACAACCATATGAAATCACGTGATGATACTTGACATTTAAACCAATATCACATGCAAGACTTTTGTTCACTAAAATTTCATTTGACCTCAATTTATAGATGGCTGACAACTCAGTTAATTATCCCATGCAACCGATTTGAATACACAGAAAATGATGACAATTGATCAGATAGTAACATGTATCACATAAACTACTGAATCACTTTTGGAACTGAAACACCATGACATATGAGCGGAATCACTATGTACGTATGAGCGGAATCAAACTGTTCAAATAAGCGAAATCACTTATGTCCGTAAAAGCGAAATCAGGCTATTAACACTCGATGTTCACAAAAGCGGAATCACGTATTAACCAAATTTCACCATGTTTTAATCCAAGTTACAATCTGAAACTTTCAAGGAATGATCTACACAGAATTCCAAACACAATGATATGTTTATTGTTCAATTTTGACCGCAAAATCGTTCCAGATCTGATAATGAATTTTCTGTTCGAAAACTGATCGAATTTTCTTAAAATTGATTGAGTTTTACTATGTTTTAAGAACTGATATTATTACGTATTGTTTAAAAACCAGTTTCACACAATATACTTGAACTTCAACTCATTTTGACCGTAGGAACTTGTTTAAATCGAAAAAATAAAAGCGAAATTGAGTAGAAATGAGAGAATAATGTCGAATCAGCTGAAGTAGTATGAACTCCTCGTCCCGAAGCTCTGATACCACTTGTTGGACCGTGTCGTGACCCTAAACGATCAGTTAAGGCAGTTCATCATCACGTAGATGATGTATGCACTAGTCACTTGGATGATGTCATCATGATGATGTCATCATGTTGAATCTTATCCACAACGAACTGAGACTCGATCTAAGACGAAGTTGACAGATGAATGCACTAACAGCTTCTACCTTATCAAATAGACCTCTTGATTGCGTGATAGACGAAGGCAAAAGCACATGTTCCCACAATGAATGGTTGAAAAAGTGCAAAATTTTCGTCCAAATATGAGACGACATATCCCCAAATCTCCCGATAAGGAGAGGGGCTTATATTTAAAACAGTCTACTTTATTGAGCCGTATCATATACGTTGTACTTTATTGAGGAGTATCCCAGAATCTCCCCATAAGGAGAAAGGGTATATTTATGTTGGTGCATATTTGTGACAACAGCTTAGATTTGGTCTTTGGATATCTTGTAATTAGTAAAACGTTAAACAGTTAGCGGGTTTAGCTTTGTATTAGTGGAATAATAGAGTTTGGGCTAAAAAAAACCCACATTGGGTCTAGGGGGACGAATTGGGATTGCCCATGTAGGAATCCCTAGCCTAAGTAGCAACCTTGTGTTATATAAACAAGGCTTTGCTTTAGGGTTTAGGTTAATCAGCCAAAAACAGTTTTAGAGAGAATCCGTGAGAGGCATTAGGGCTTTGGATGAATTTGAGTGTGGTTAGGGATCTTGATTGATTGTAATCAGTTTGATAGATAATCAATAAAGATCCGATTTGATTGTGAATTGCTGATTACTACTGGTTTCTGTGATATTCTGATCAAGAGGATTCCGCACTCTTGATTGGATTGACAATTCTGTGAAGATCCATACAACAAGGGGACCTACAATTGGTATCAGAGCATTAGGCTCTTGAAGGCTCGGTTCAGAATTGTGCTTGGCAGAGACAGGAAGAATTTCGAAATTTTTGAAACCTGACAATTAGGGTTTCGAAATTTTCTGTTGGTTTGATATAAATTTTCGAAATTTTTGGCTATTTTTGATCTTCAGCATTGTTAGTTTGTTATTTTGCAAGTTTTCAGGATAGTTTTTGGTTGATTGTTTGAAGGATTTTGGCTGGAAAGGCTTGAAGATTCGAAGATTGTTCTTCGTGTTCTTCACGTTCTTCGTTCTGTTTCTCACTGGTTTTCGAAAATTACTGATATTTTTGCTGTTTCGATTCTACAGGAAAGTGTTGATAGAATCTGGAAAATCTCAGAAATTTGAAAAAGATTGGATTTCCTTATTTACTGGCAGGCGAATTTAACAAATTCGCAGACTGAAACTAGCATAATTAACTGATCAGCGAATTTGGGACTTAATATCTCGGTGATCGGCGAAATAAATCCAAAGGCGACTTTGGTAACCGTATAATTTTCCTCAGCGAAATTATTACGGTGATCGGCGACTTTACTGGTCGTGGTAATAGCGAAATTGACCAGCGAATTTGGAAGCGAAATTGACCAGCGAAATTGGCAGCAAATTTATCAGCGAACTTGAACTTGACAGCGAAATAGACCAGCAAAATTAACTATCTGACCAGCGAAATTAATTTGCTTCCCAGCGAAATTAATAGCAAATTTAAAACCAGCAAATTTAATAGGGTGGAATTTTTGTTGGGAAGCGTCGATAAAATTTCACTGTTTTGCAAATAGAAATTGATCCGTAGCTCGTTTGACAAAACCGTCTGCATCGTTAAATTCCTTGCATTTTTACAAAAAAAAGATGGATCATGAGACGATTATATATCATTGGATTCGTCTTTTCGAGATGATTCTAACGGTGTAATTTGGTATCCACTGTTTTCGAAGATATTTTGTACGGTTTTATCAGTCTGCAACGTTTAAAATGTCGAACATGACTAATTTGAATGAACTTTTGAGAATGGATCATGAGGTTGGTACTACCAACAAACCGCCTAAGATGATGAAGGTGGAAAATTATTTGACATGGAAGGATCGTTTTCAATCCTTCATTGAATATCAAGACACACGCATGTGGATATGTATGGAAGATGGGTACACAAACCCAACACACGACTTTGAGGGCAGACCACGTAGAACTGCCTATTTGAACATGGAAGAGGCTGATAAAAAGATGTATGAGGCTGAAAAGAGAGCCTTGGCTGCAATAAAAATGTCCTTACCTGATAGCATCAAGCATACCTTCAAGAAGTACACTAATTCAAAGGATATGTGGGATGCGTTAGAAAAGCGATATGCGGGAAATGCAGATGTCAAGAAAAACAAAGTTGATCTACTGAAGAAGCAGTTAGCTGTTTTCAAGTACATGAAACATGAGTCACTTGAGGACATCATCACTCGATACTACCATCTGATGTCGGAAATGGAAAATTATGAGATAGATTGCTATTCTGACCTAGAGAAGAATGACAAGCTGCTCGATGCCTTACCTACTAAATGGGATATCTACACTCTCATGATCAAGGGAGAAGCAGATTATGAGACAAAGGAGCTGGAAGAAGTAGTTGGCAAGTTGAGAGCTTATGAGCTTATGAGCTAAGTATGAAGAAGAAAGACACTGGATATGATCAGGTTCAAGATCCAGCGATTTACAATGGGCTTACATCTTCATCTCACAACGCTTCTAGCGACTCTGCTACTGCGTTTCTATCGTGTGAGAATGAGCAGGTCACAGTAAATGAGGATGGTGATCTGTGTTTTGTAGCCGCTTCAGGAGGATCAACAGGAGCCAAGCGAATATCAGCTTCTAAGCAGAGTAGTAGTGCTAAGTCGATGCCTATGAGTGTGAAGTCTGCTGAAGAACATCTTGCTCTACTTACCTCATTTGTTGCTTCTTATGAGAACTACATTCAAGGGAAAATATCTGATCCTGCCACTTTAGATGAAGACTATGATCAGATTGATCCTGATGATCTTGAAGAGATGGATTTGCAATGGCAAATGGCCATGATTTCTAGACGAGTGAAGAGATTCATGAACAGAACAGGAAGGAAGTTTGTACGGAGGACTGTTAGTTTCGACAAGACCAAAGTGAGGTGCTTTAACTGACAAAGTTATGGGCATTTCGCTAGGGAATGTAAAAAACAAAAACAAGAGACTTCAAGTCAGAATTCAAACAATAGGAATGCATCAAACAATTCTAGCTCAAAGGCTTTGATCTCTACAGCACGAGAAGGTTCATATGATTGGAGTATTCATCTAGAAGATAATGAGAATGCCACTCAGGCATTCATAGTAGAGATAGTGCCAGTTGATGATTTTGAAGCTACTATGGGAGATGCTGAAGCAAAAGTGGATGCTGAGGTGAAGATAGAGAGTAAAGCTGAAGAAGAGAAGAGTGACCAGACAACAGATGCTGAAGAGGAAAAGCAAAAGTCTGACCATGAAAAGGAAGCTGAAGAAAAGGAAGCTGAATACAAAAGAGTGAAAGCTCAGCTTGTTGCTCTCATGGCCAACCTTGACAAACAAACAGGAGAAGTAAGTTCAAAATATGTTTGCTTAAAATGTGGTGAATTACAGGGTGAGGTTGACAGGTTGTCAACACAAAATCAAAGTCTGGTAAGCGAGATGTCCAACATAAAATAATTAAACTTTTTTGCTAAAAGAAACGAATCTCTATACTTGAAGAAAATAAAAGGTTATGAAAGTGAAATTGAAACTTTAACCTGCAAACTAAACGAAAAACTTCAAGTCATAGACTTAGCTCATGACATGATGGCTGAGAAAACAAAAGAGATTTCTGAAAAATGCAAAGAGTTGTCAGATGCACAACTCAAAATTATTGAACTTGAAAAGAAATTAGGTCAATTCAGAGATTCTACTTTTTTTATGAAACACATAATGGGTGGCTTGAAGAAAAGTAATGATAAAACCTGTGTGGGATTCCATGGTTTCAATGAAGTTCCACCTCCTATTAGTCATGACTATTCTTTCTTGCCTGATGAAGATGAGCTCATAGACTTTGTGTCAACATCACCAAGTTGTTCAACATCAAGTCAAGGTAATGTGTCAGAGAGTGATGATGCTAAGAAGGATAATAAAAGCAAACCTGTTTTGAAAAAGAAAAATTCACATCATACGAATAACAATCCAACTTTTGTTAAAAAGGTTAACTTTGTTCAAGGAAGTGACATGAAAAACGAAACAGCTGTTATTGAAAATGAATCAAATGTAGAGTTTGCTAAAAATAAGAACATTGAAAAATCTGAAATTAAGCAAACTAAATAAAATCCTTCCAATGCATCATCATCTGATGAGGGAACTACCTCAAAGACTTCAGCTAAGAAGTCTTCGAAAAAGAGATCGTGCTTCAAATGTCACACCAAAGGACATGTAGCTAGTTGCTGTCCTAACAAAAAGAATGAAGCACAAGTTAGTGAGAGAAAGAGAGAGAAGTCACCAGAGAAGAGTGGTGATAAAAAGGAGAGAGAGTCTAACTCTCCAAAGAAGTCAGTGCCTAAGCAACCAGAGAATGTTGCTGTTGGTGTAGATAAGGCAGAAAAAGGAACTCCACAAGTTCCTCGTTTTCAAAGAAATCAACCAAGATTTCAGCCTGAATCTACATCAGGCAGGTATAAGAGACCTAGAAGCAGTTCCCCTAGAATGAACAATTTTAATGGAAATTCAAATAATTTCAAAAGTCAAGGTCAATATCAAAATCGATACCAAAATAATGGTGGTTGAACTTTTTATAACAATGGCTTTAGAAATTATAATAGTCAAGCTTCTTGGAATCAAAATTTTCAAAGGTCAAATAGTCCAAACACATATAGGAACCCTCAGGACCATAGACCTAGTGGAAATCAAAATCAAATTCCATCAACAGGTCTGAGATCCAAGACTCCAGTTAGGAGTAATGGATATTGGATGGATGTTCCAGTAGTTGGTGAATTTGGACGACCCAAGACCATTAAGGCTTGGGTCCCCCAATATAACTAATTTCTTGGTTGGTGTGTGCAGGAGCTGCTAAGGAGGATTATCAACTTGTGGTATGTTGATAGTGGCTGCTCCAGGAACATGATGGGGGATGCGAGATTGTTGACTGAGTTTGAAGATTATGATGGTGGACATGTGAATTTTGTGGGTGCTAAAGGTGGTAGAATTACAGGACGAGGAAAAGTGACCAATGGGAAGATCACATTGGACAAAGTGAACTATGTTGAGCAGCTTAAACACAATCTGATGAGCGTGTCACAAGTCTACGACAAGGGTCACTCGGTCCATTTTACCAAGAATGAAGCATTAGTGTTGAAACCAGGTTTGGTGATTCCGAACGATTGGATAGTGATGAGAGCGCCAAGGAGATATGACACTTATGTCATGGACATGGGTGCTAAGGATCCGACTGCTGTGGTGGCGTGTTTACTATCAAAAGCATCTGAAGCTGAATCGATGTTGTGGCACATACGCATGGCCCATATTCACTATCGAAAAATGAATTACCTGGTTAAAAATAAGCTAGTGAAAGGGGTTCCAATGCAGAGGTTTCAAGTGGAAGATAAATGTCTTCCATTTCAAAAGGGAAAACAACACAACAAACCTCATAAATCAAAAACAGTAAATTCCATAGATGCCCCTTATGAATTACTTCACATGGATTTATTCGGTCCAGTGAACGTGAGGAGCATAGGTGGAAAGCACTACTGTCTTGTTGTCACTGATGATTACTCACGATATTCATGGGTTTTATTTTTAGGTTCAAAAGATGAGACAGCAGAGATGTTGATAGATCTTTTTACAAAATTGGAAAACGTCCATGATGCAAGGATCAAGAGGATAAGGAGTGATAATGGAACGGAGTTCAAGAATCAAATTCTGGATCTCTACTGTCTTCGAAAGGGAATTGAACATCAAGATTCTGCTCCTTATACACCTCAACAAAATGGAGTCGCTGAGAGGAAAAACAGGACTTTGATTGAAGCCGCTAGGACGATGCTTTCAGATTCAAAGCTACCAGTTCTTTTCTGGGGAAAAGCTGTGAATACAGCTTGCTACGTCCTAAACAAAGTTTTGACTGTTAAATGTTTTAATAAAACTTGTCATGAATTGATGTTTAACAAGAAACCAAACTTGGAAGATTTTGAACCATTTGGATTACCCTGCACCATTGTGCGAAATAAAGATAAACAAAAATTCGGTGAGGTGGCTGACGATGGCTACTTTCTAGGTTACGTGCCTGGCACACCGAATAAAAGGGTTTTTAATCTAAAAACTGGTAAAATTGAGGTTGTTTTTAATGTTGAAATTACAACATACAAACCTCAACAATCAACGAATGGACCTGCTATATTATATGATTATGAAAGCGTTTTTAAATCATTTAATATTCCTGATTTTTCTGATGTAGATAATTCTCAGCTGATTCAGACAGTGATAAGTGAAGAAGATGAAGGCGAGTTCATGCCTAGATCGAATGTTGATATGACAGATGCTCCGAAAACTTCCAAAGGTGCTGCTGATCCTGATTCAAGCGATAGTGACTCTGAACCCATTCAGGGGGAGGATTTCATTAATCCATTTGCAGATCAGAACATTCAAGGGGAGGTTGGATCAAACCTGGGTGACAATCTAGAAGTCGATGCTGTTGCTACTACACGAGCAAATAGAGATCATCCAGTTGACATGATACTTGGAGATCCTACTGCAGCTGTTCAGACGAGAAGAAGCATAGCTGTAAATTCTGGGTTATTTGTTTCGATTGAGAAGACTAGGATAGTGAATGAGTGCTTGTATAGCTGCTTTATTTCCCAAGAGGAGCCGAAGAACATTCATATGGCTCTTAAAGACAATTCATAGGTTGAAGCTATGCAAGAGGAATTGGCCCAGTTCGCAAAGTTGAAGGTTTGGGAGTTAGTTGACCTTCCTAAAGGTGAAAGAGAAATTTGCACTAAATGGGTATTTAGGTGCAAGAAAGATAAAAGAGGGATAGTGACGCGAAACAAGGCTCGATTGGTGGTAAAAGGTTTCAATCAGCAAGAAGGAATAGATTACAATGAGGTGTTTGCACCAGTGGCAAGGTTGGAAGCAATTCGTTTGTTCCTAGCCTTCGCAACATTCAAGGGCTTTAAAGTTTACCAACTAGATATGAAGAGTGCATTTATTTACGGGAAAGTCCAAGAAGTGGTGTATGTCTCACAACCAGATGGGTTCGTTGATCCAGATTATCCAGATCGGGTGTACAAACTTGATAAGGCTTTGTATGGATTACATCAAGCTCCCAGGGCGTGGTACGAGACATTGTCTACACATCTGATCAAGAATGGTTTTGAAAGAGGTCAGATTGACAGTACACTGTTCATGAAGAGAAAGAAGGAAGATTTTCTGCTGATACAGGTGTACGTGGATGACATTATCTTTAGGTCATCAGATGAGAGCATGTGTAAAGAGTTCGAGCAGGTAATGAAGAGCAAGTTCGAAATGAGCGCTATGGGTGAGCTGTCTTACTTTCTAGGATTACAAGTTGAACAGAAGGAGTATGGGATGTTTATACATCAAACAAAGTATGTGTATGACATTTTGTCTCGATTCAAAATGGAGGATTGCGCTACTTTCAACACACCTATTTGCGAAAATCACAATCTTGGCCCAGATCATGAAAGCACTGAAGATGTTGATCCTACTCAATACAGGGCAATGATTTGTTCTCTAATGTACTTGACTGCTTCAAGACCCGACACCATGTTTGCCGTATGCTTGTGTGCCAGATATCAAGCGAATCCAAAAGAGTCACACATGAAAGCAGTGAAGCGTATTCTTCGTTACTTGAAGGGGGAACCAAAACTTGGGTTGTGGTATCCAGCTGATAGTGATCTGAATTTTGTCGCTTACACTGACTCAGACTTTGGGGGATGCAAGTCGAACAGAAAGTCTACAACTGGTGGTTGTCAGTTCTTAGGAGGCAGGATTGTGTCTTGGCAATGCAAGAAGCAATCTTGTGTGTCTACCTCTACGTGTGAAGCTGAATATATTGCTGCGGGTAGATGCGCGATTACGGTTTGGATTTCACTCATACTCCTATTATGATAGACAATAATGCCACAATTTCTATAACTAATAATCCCGTGAAACACAGTCACACAAAACATATTGACATTCGTCATCATTTTATACGGGATTGTGCTGAAAAGAGACTAATTGAATTACATCGAGTCAACACACTAGATAACCTGGCAGATCTTTATACTAAAGCTTTTGACAGGGCTCGCTTTGAACATTTAGTTGAACTCAACGGGATGATGAATCCTGAATAACTGGTTTTTCATAAGAATTTTGTAAATATTTTATTGTTTTCTTAAAAATCAAAAAAAAAAAAAAAATAGAAACCCACAAAAATCCAAAAACATTGAAAAATTGAAAAAAAAAAATAGAAAATCAAAAATGAGTTATCACTGTGTGAAAAAGAAGAAATAATAGTACATCAGCAAGTTAGACTGTCACACTGAAACTGAAATTAAATTGCTTAAGTGTGATAGCAGCTTCATCATATGATGTACCAGTAGGCAAAAAGCATGAAATAATCAACTTACCAATGTGATATAAACCTAAATGAACTGTGTATGAGTGGGGAACACATCAGTGGTGTATGGTTTAATGACCTTAAATCTTGCGTTGATAGATTGCCAAAATCTGAAGTTTTGGGTCTTTATACTGTTATTTCATCAGGGGATATCAGGGTTGTCCTTCTGCTGCAACCAGATACATGCTGACCTAGGCACAACCAGGATATCTTAAAAGAGCTAAAAATGCCAAAACCCTGAAAATGAAGAAGCTCTCTTAGAGAGTCATTTAAAAAGTGCAAAATGCATAATTCGTACCAAAAATGGTATTTGTCTTAGCCCTCGTTAGATATTTTGGTCTCTTTGCTGTACGGAAGTACTGACCTGATCACCAATTATCTAAACGTTGTAAAATAAAACGGATGAATTCAGTATACTCACCTACTACGATGAATCTTTGTGCATACCTTGATCACGGGGGTATATCCTGAAGTGGGACACACTAGTATATCAGTATTAAAATTACCTTAACGTATCATACGGTAATGGTACTTGAAATGTTCATGCATTTTGTTTAAGTGGACAAACATACTGGTAATCGTCTTGGATTTCTTTTCACGAAAAATTAAAAAAAGAATTATCTAATAGTGTGAAAACAGTTTGATTGTGCTGATATGATCTTCTTACCGGTGATTCTCACAAAAATAGAGTGGTTATTGCTTTTGTTATTTACTTGCTTTCAGAAAATATAAAAATCCAAAAATAGTGTCTTTTTCTATTTAAAATTCTTAACGTACAGAAAACTGTTATTCTTGGAGGAATTGTTACTGATAGGGGGAGACAGTGTTGGAAAGTGAGTTCAAAATTTTAAATCATGCGGGTTATAGGGCGTGTGATTAAAAGTTTTGCGTGTTGGTGATAAATTGAAAATTCTTAATCTGTGATGTAATCTCTTGAATAATAATAATTTATTCAACTGTGTTGAAAAATTCTTATGGTTTCTCGAGATGTTTGTTTTATAGTATACAGATTGAAGTTGTATGTTGCTAAGTGAGAAGTTGCTGTGAAGATGAGAGTTTGATTGGATGCATGGTAGAACCTCCTTTCTACATTGCAAACAAGTTGAAGAGTTTGAAGATTGTATACATATGCTGGACTGGAGTTTACTCAAACGCTAAAGTTTTTGAAGATTTGGTGATTGGATGCATCAGCTTAGGGGGAGTCTGTTGCTGACAGAAGCTATTGAAGCTGAAGCTATCCAAAGACCAAAGACAGTGCAATACTACATGAAGAGTGCAAGATGACTGAAGACAAAGTTATTTTATGAAGCTATTGTCAGTTTGTTGGTGCATATTTGTGACAACAACTTAGATTTGGTCTTTGGATATCTTGTAATTAGTAAAACGTTAAACATTTAGCGGGTTTAGCTTTGTATTAGTGGAATAATAGAGTTTGGGCTAAACAAAACCCACATTGGGTCTAGGGGGACGAATTGGGCTTGCCCATGTAGGAATCCTTAACCCAAGTAGCAACCTTGTGTTATATAAACAAGGCTTTGCTTTAGGGTTTAGGTTAATCAGCCAAAAACAGTTTTAGAGAGAATTCGTGAGAGGCATTAGGGCTTTGGACGAATTTGAGTGTGGTTAGGGATCTTGATTGATTGTAATCAGTTTGATAGATAATCAATAAAGATCCGGTTTGATTGTGAATTGCTGATTACTACTTGTTTCTGTGATATTCTGATCAAGAGGATTCCGCACTCTTGATTGGATTGACAATTCTGTGAAGATCCATACAACAAGGGGACCTACAATTTATAAACGGTGTACTATATGAGCCGTATCAAATACGTTGTACTTTATTGAGGCGTTTCCCTGAATCTCCCCATAAGGAGAAAGGGTATATTTTAAACGGTGTACTTTATTGAGCCGTATCATATACGCTCTACTTTATTGAAGCGTATCCCCGAATATCCGAATGTGGAGAAAGGGTATATACTTAAACGGTGTACTATATTGAGCCGTATAGTATACGATGTACTATATTGAGGCGTATACCAATTCACCAACTAAGGAGAAGTGCATATAATTAAAACGTCAAATACGACGTGTCCTGAAATCTCCAATTTTTCCCAATTATGTGGAAGAAGAAGAACTAAATGTGCCAACTCTATTGGGTGAAGACAAATTAGTCAAAGAACCGCTAGCAATCAAGCAAATAAATTTCTTTCGAATTTACTCGGTCTACTAGTTCTTATGTAATTAAGACTAGTAAATAAGACCATGATAAAAGACTCTGTCTTAAATATATACTTCCCACCAATGGTAGTGGTTGAAAAGGTGATAGTAGTGGAAAACTGATTCCCTCACATCAACATAATCTTAAAAATCTTTAAGTGATTCTCATCCAACTATGGGACGACACTTATCTAAGATCTCCAACTAATTCCTGATTGTGTGGAAAGGAGATAGAAATTTCATATAACCATATCATGCTAATCATCCCAAAATCTCCTAATACAGAGAAGGATATATATTAAAACGGTGACTATATCGAGCCGTATCATATGCGCTGACTATATTGAGGCGTATTCCCAAATCTCCCAATGTGGAGTGGGACTTATATTTAAATGTCAACTGCGATGAATTCCCAAACTTCCCAATATGAAGAGGGACTTATATTTAAACGTCAACTACAATGTATTTCCAAATCTCCCACTATGGAGAGCGACTTATATTATCAACGTCAACTAAGACGCATCCCCAACCCAGGAAAAGGATTCATATTCAATACGTTGACTGAAACGTATCATTAAAATCTCTAACTAATTCCCAACTGCGTGGAAAGGAGAAAACTCTTGTCCAACTTCATGACGATATCTTTTCCAAATCTCCAACTATTCCCAACCGTGTGGAAGGAGAGGAACCATATTAATTGTAAGTCCCGAAAAACAGATCTTTCATTGATATCAAATAATCACCGAGTTTGTGCGGAATCCAAACTTGGTGAGATTCAAGAATAAACACGAAAATCAGAAAATACAAAGAACAATACCGAATCACTTTCAACACTTGCACACGATTCTATTACTTGAAAAGAAAAACCATCTAGTACAAGTGTTCACAACTCTAATCGCCTCCCACTCTCTGTTTCTCTAGGATTGTGTAACTCGGAGGTTCAAACCCTAAAACAAGTTGAAAACTTATTTATATACATAGACAAGCCCACTTCCCGCATGGGCTCCCCTTGGGCCTACATTGCCCATATGGCCTAAAGCTTGGCCCAACTGACCTATAAAGTTCCAAAACCTAATATAAACTAACCCGGTAAAGCCCAGTTCGTAACCATAGTCCATTGTATTAATTAGATGCGTCAGTCTCATACTTTAGGGCCTAACAATCTTCCCCTAGACAGATGCCATCAAATTGTCTTCATAACATGAATTCAGCAACGTATTCAACGAAGTATATGGTTGTCGCTATGCTTCAGATGTTGTGGAAGTTCTTGACTTCTGAACTGTCAGCTCTGGGTCTTTTTTTCTTCAGCACTTGTGGTTAGCTTCAAATTAGGATCGCGATCAGCATTTGCTTGAAAATCTTGTCAAAAAGAATGTGAGAGGAGGATTCTCAGTAGTTCTTTTCTTCTTCAGTCTTTTTCTTTCAAGCAGGTTCATGGTACTTCTTCAAATATACTTTCACTGTCAGACGACAATTCGTATCCGATTCTTCTGACTCAGGTACATCTTGTTGTTTTGCTGCTTCATGCTTTGTCAGCAGCTAACAGCATCTCAATCTTCAACAACCCCTGTTCTTGATTGAAATCAAGTTCTGCACATGCTCAGAAATTTATAAGCAAACATTTCTATGCAACAGAAAAAAGTACCACATGAACACTCGGTACATCCAAGCACTTGTACTTGGATTTCATAATTTAAATTCTTCCAACTTTTGATGATCAGCCAAATCTTCAAGAACGGTTATATTTTAATTTTAAAATAAACAAACAAACACTCTATTTTTGGATTTTTGGTTTTATAGAAAAGCAAGACACTAATTTTGTATTTTTGAATTTTGAATTTTTTATTTTTTTTATTTTTAAGAACTAAAAACACATAAAAGCTCAAAATATAAACAACTACCATAATATACAATTACAATTGCAATGGGATCAAAATTCGTTCTCAGGCAGACTAAGGAACACTTTTCAGTACGAGCCTAATCAAATGGTCTATGCGATTGTCAATATATTTGTCCACTTAAACTCTAACGCTCAACTTTCAATTTTTCAACTTCGTGATATGCTTAAGGTAATATTATACTATTATACCCGTGTGTCCCATTCCACGGCATACCCCCGCGATCAAGGTAAGCACAAAAATTCATCGTAACAGGTGAGTATACTGATGTCATCCTTTTTTATTTACAACATTAGACCATTGGTGACAGGTCAGTACTTTCGTACAGCAGAGCGACCAATGATTGTGTCTAACGAGGGTGAGGCAAATACCATTTTGGTACGAATTTGGCTCTTTGAGCATTCGGAATTTTCTCATTTTGAGATTTTATTCCTTAAGGTTTTTGTCCTCTTGGGATCTTTTAAGATATCCTGACTGTGTCTAGGTCTGCATATAATCTGGATGCAACAGAAGGAAAGCCAAGATATCCCCGGATGATTCAACAATATAAAGACCCAAAACCTCAGACGTTGGCTATCTATCAACGCAAGATTTAAGACCATAAAATCATACGCCGTTGGTATGTTATGTTGGTGCAGTAATGTCTATCGCCTCCGTCAATCAGTCCGTAGCAGAAACAGAATGAAACCATGCTTTATATTGTAAAATATAGGAGAAAAAGCAAGGTGGCATAATTGTAATTTCATTAAACTTAGCTTAGAAGCCTTGCCTATAAATAGGAGGTATAAGACTTTAGTTTAGAATTTTTTTCATGACTTTTGCACATTTGGAGATTTGGAGAGCTTGGATCCTAGAGAGAGAAAGTAGAGAGAGAAAGTGCAAAAGGTGATTCACGTGACTTGTAACTTTTCAGATCTTTTAATCGAATCACAGGTTTTAGTACGTTCTTGTGTTCGGGCCACGCACGTGTACGGATTCCGCCCATCACACGTGTCATACGCAATCGTTCGGGAGTCAAAAACCGATCCTACTTGTTACCCACACGGTACATAATTCATTATGTTTATATCACTTAGTATCTTTTATCATTTTGAACGTCAAGCCTATCGACATATCGCAGTAGATCCTAATCTTTTAAGCTATGGCACCTTACATGTGTTAGTCAAACCCTTTAACACGAACATTTATTACACTTCCCATATCATGCAATTTTTTTTTTTTTTTGGCTTTTTCATTTTTCAAATGTTTTTGTATTTTTCTCATTTTCTCCCCCTAAAACAATGCATATATATATATATAGCAAAGTCTTTTTGTATTTTTCTTTTTAGAGTTTTCTCTCCCTAAACTCTATATCTATCTATATGTCCCTCTCCCCCCCCCCCCCCTAAATTTGTGCATAAATTTTATGCGCAAATTTACCATTTACCAGAGAAAGGACACTTTATGTACAAAGTAATGAACTAAGAAAGAGAAAAAATATTTTTGCTTAACCATTCTGTCATCAGATTGAAGACTAATCAAAATCAAATCAAAGTACTGAATTTAAATGGTACCTTTTGCTGATCATTTCTTACTTCCCTTATCTTCTCCAAAAGAAACATATCATCTGTGAAAAAAAAATTGAACTTTTTGCAACAGTGAAATGTTACTCGTTTTATCTCTGGAACAACTGCTATTAACATTCCAGAGATTGTCAACAACTCCTCCTTAGTTGTTCCTGAAAAAGTAAGGAGATTAGTAAGACATGGGTACCCAGGCCATCGTGGTCCTGGGATTTCCTGAAGCATCAAAATAAGACACTTCTTTCAAACATAAGTCCCCTTTCGTTTCAAGGATTGGAGACGTTGCTGCTTTGGATTTGGGTTTCAAAATCTGTTTTGATTTAACAAATGTATTTGTTGCCTTTGGTTGAGCAACTTTAGCTGTTTCAGGTTTGTTAGTTTTAGAAACACGTTTCTGTTCCTGAACAGCTTTTGCATTTGTTTTTAGCAGCGTTCCAATCCCTATCAGAAGATTTAACCTTTGGATTCACATTCTTCATTGCCTTAGGTGAAGATACCTTCATTGGCTTTGAATGATTGTTATCCTTTGGTGTAACCCTCTGATTTTGCATATAATAGAATACACCGGGATGACGTGTGCAGTTTCTAGTAATATGACCCACGATGACACAGTTGTAGCAAGTTTGTCTTTTCATCGGAAAGACATTTTGAGTAGCTTGATTTGCTCTTGCAGGTCCTGAAGGATAAACCGGTCCTTTTTGCATTGGATGCGCCTGTACATTACTCTTAGACGAGGATGAATTTGGGTGCTTGTATTTTCTATTTGTAAAAGTCTTGTTGCTCTGAGCACCATTCTTCATCTTTTCTCCCTGATTGGAGCTTTCATTCACCTTGTCACGAGCCTTATGAGGATTATTGCTGCCTTGTCCTTGATGAGCAGACTTCTCAAACCCTCGATTTTGATCTGCTCATTTTGGCTCCTTTTGCGTGTTGTGAACCGGCTCACAAACACCAGCACAAGAGTGAATATTAGCATTTTGTTGCACATTTGGGCGATGAACACAATTTCTAGCAATGTGTCCAGGAATTCCACAGTTGAAACATGTCTGTCGCTTCACTGTATGGAGATTCGTAGAGCTAGCAGCAGTAGCTGATCTGATGGGTCTAGATGACCGAGCTTGCTTAGGTTGCTTTGCTTGTGTTCCATGTGTCTTTTTTGATTTCTTCTATACCTGTTGATCAGAACTAGCACATGTATGAGATCTAGACTTTTGATGATTATCTTCTTTTGTATCATTTTCTAATTTATCTTTTGAAGAAGATTCATATTTGACATCTGATTTAGAACAATCATTTTGTGGCTCTTTTTCTGGTGTAACCACCTTTTCTTTTTCAAATTCAGATTCAGGTTTAGGTTCACATGATTCAGATGTTTTCAAAACCGGTTCGCTTGTAACTTCATTTTTCAAAGATGTTTCCTGATCATCTTGTGAAGGTGTTTCAGAGGTCCCACAAGATACATCATCAGGGACATTTACAGGAATAGTTTCAGAAGAATGACCAGAATAGTTTTGATCAACACTTTCACTCTCATTTGTTTGTTCAGCTTCAGTTGCTGTTGAACAAGAAACATCACAATTATTATCTACTGAAAAAGAACCAAATATCGACTTAAAAAAGTTTGGTCCAAAACAGGTTCAGAAGCTGCTTCATTTATTGAGTTTTCTGAAAATTAGACTTTGAATCTGGTTCATCCCCAAGAACATCTCCAAGCTTAACTTCATTTACTTCATCTGCACGTGAAGACAAAGCATTAGGATCAATTGTACCTTTAGAAACAAAATTGATTTGAGGAATCGCTCGTTATTCAACAGGTTTGCTGTTGGTTGATGACTTATCAGTTTTTGGACCGTAAGTCATCTTACCTTCATTTATCAATTCCTCCTCAGTCACAGGTAAATATGTGTAGTTGTCATTATATGGAGGAGGAACTAGATTGAAACCCAAACCACACCCTTTCTTTCTCTTCTACGCAAGTTGCAAATCAAATAGATCTTTTACCAACTTACTGGAAGACTCGTATTTTTAATGTTGATTTCGTTAATTTGATATTTTTCTCTAATGTCTTCCAGTTCTTTGGTCAACATGTAAACCTTTTCTTTTACCTCAAAGTAGTGGGCTGTCTTTACACTTAGATCATCCTTAAGTTGAATGATGTCTTTTCGCTGAGCTTCGATTTTCTCTTTAAAAAGTTTTTCATTTTTAGCTAAAGTAAATTTTTTTTATATCTTTGTAATCTTGGATCAACTCAGCATCGTGTAACCGATATGCCTCAACTCTTTCTCCACATTCAGGAGTGCAAAAGACAGAAATTATCTCTTCAACAGTTAATCTTTCCTGAGCCACGGGTTTGTTAAACATGAATGCCATAGTGTCAGTGGATGATTGACACTTTTGTTCTTCTTCTCAAAACACAAGCTAAAACGAGAACCCGTGCACTCGCTCACTCAAATACTTTCCACGCGATCGAATGAACCCGCTTTCTAAACCGCACCTCAAAAAATTGTCAAAACCGTTATCACAAACAAATTTTTTTTTTATTTATTTTTTAATTAGAATATAATTTTGTTTATTTTAATATATTTTTTTATTATAAAGTAATACTTATTATTATTATTATTATTATTATTAATAATAAAAACCTAAACAATACATGCGTATGCGTATGATAATCTTCTTCGATCAAACCCACCGGAACACTAAATAATGTTCCGTCGTCAACACTTTTCTGACTACACCGTGTCAGAGATGAGGATGATCGGATGTACGGTTGTGTGATAAGTCATCGCAGGTGGTGTAGCGACGGAGACGGGGTGGTAACCGGAGATGAGGATGATGATAGGATTGACTGATGATGACCATGATCGGACGTTGAAGTGGAGGTGGTGTGAGGAAGACGAACGGGTTCTGGATTGTTGATAGACGACTGGAGTTGGAGAGTTGCAGGTTTCCGGTGATCGGAGAAGGTATACGATGATGGATTGATGGGAGGTGGTTGACGGAGGTTGTCGAGGTAGGTGGTGGATGGTGTTAATGATCAGAGATGATGAGTTTGAGAATGGAGTGCATGTTGAATGTATGTGAACGAGGCACTGTGGTTCGATGGAGGAGAAAATGGTTATGATTTGACGGCCGACGGAGTTGATTTGCAGGTCGTTACTATTTTGGTCAAAAATTACCGAAGCAATTTAGTGATCAAATTAGTTAAGTGAGGTAGTGTGCTAACAATGTGTATTGAAAATGTTCTGATTATATTGTTTACAAAAAATAGTTTTCAGGATATAGCTCAGGATATCGAGCTACATCAACAATCAAACAATGAGCAAAAAAGTAAAGGGTGACACGAGATATACGAGGAAAGCCCTTGATCAATCTAGATCGCCGGGACATAACCTCGGGAGCTGACAATCGCAGCTGCCTTGTTCTTCTTATTACTTCAAACTTCAGGATACAGTGCAGGATATGATACGGATCAACTAAGTGTTACAATGAGATTCGAGTATAAGTGTTGGTGATTGAGAGTGATTGCAGCTAGTAGAGAGCAGAGTGTGCATGAAAATTGTTTCTACCTATCGATCCGATCATTCCTTTATATAGTAAAAGAAATAACAAATTATCCTAAAAATAAGGGATGCTTCGAATATTCCCATTTGAACGTTAGAGATCCCTTCTTTATGGCTTCAACGTTCTCTTCTCAACAGTTTAGACCGAGTCTTTAGGAGAAGCAGTCCACTTAAACGTTACAGGTCTTGCCATGCTAATCTGCACGTGAACAATTAGTCATTACCAGGATACTGCATCAGGATGTTACCAATATCCTGATCCGGTATCCTGATCATAATCAAAAGTAATAGAGTCAGAATATAATCCAGGATATATGTTCAGAAAACCACCCATAACAATTGTCCCCAAAATATATCTGTTGGAATACTAAATTCTAACGGATATATTTTAAAACTTATCAAAATTTTCGAGGTAATTAAGATGAAGAGACGCTTGAAGTGACAGTGTGCAACCTCCCACGCGGTTTATACTTAATGCCTATCTATTTCGCCCCTATATCTTCTCACTTTCTTGTTGATAATCATCCACCCTCCTCAGAATTCTCAGGTATTTCCTCTTTCTTTTCTTTTAAGATTCTCTCTGTTTTAACTTCCTCGATGGCCACCAGAACTCGATCCCATTCCGGTGAATCCACCTCATCGTTTACCAACCAGAATCTGCTCAAACGTCCTGAGAAGGAGGTGTGCTATTTCGACAACGCTGACATCGCCACACTGAGAACTTCCGGCGCTTTTTCTGACAGGGCAGTGATTCGTCCGTTTGACCGGAGCATTCGGTCTGACATATCATCTGAAGAATGGATCTGCTTTTCAGCATACCCTTTTTCTCTTGGGCTTCGTTATCCGTTCCCTGAATTCATCATGCAATTCTTTCAAACCAACGGTCTCTGTTTCGCCCAAACAATGTCCATGGTTTGGAGAGTACTTATTGTGCTTAACCAAATCAAAACCCTTCACGTCCCTGAACTTTGCATCGAGGATATTCCGATTGCTTACCGTCTTCGATCACACGGCAATAGCCGTTTCTTGCTCTTTTCTACCTCCAGCAACCCCCTCATCCTCAAAGTCACAAGAAACGAGGATGGGTGGCAACGTAAATTTTTCTTTGTTAGACAGGACTCCATTGCCGAAAGTGATAGCCTTCCGGTGAAATGGTTGACTTCCGGTTGGGTTTAGGGTTTTAAGATATCCCCAAATATATCCTAATGGTGTATCCTATACTAACATCCTTATTTTTTTGTGCAGCAAACTCCAAAGAGTTGGCTCCTCCTACTGAAGAATCCGAAGAAAGGATCCACAGGGTCTACCAGTTGCCTGATAGTGATAGAACCTTTTCATTGCACCTTCCAAGTTCAAGCCAATATTCTTCATCTGACATGTCTGGTAAGGATCATATACTTTTCCACGTATTTAATTAGTTAAATATAAAATAAAAGTAGAGATTTAGATTCTTTCCCTGTTATGTAGCACCAGCCAAGATTCCAGAAGTTTTCGACCTTGAAGAGTTGGACAGCTACTCTGGCCCTGTCCAAGTGGAGAAAGAACCCAGCAAACCTTCTACCACTGCCAAGCCGGTAACCAGCTCCAAAGCAGCATCCGTTCCTAAGCCTTCTCCTGTTACAAAGTCGCATGCCTCAAGCTCCCGTAAAAGAAAGGAAACTGACTCTCTAGCTTCATTTAAAACCTTCCCCTATGAAAACCATGGGTTCCTTGAATCCAGTGGCTTTATGACTAGCTTTCTTAACCAGGTACATATCCTTAACCTATATCCTGCACCCATATGCTGATTATATATGTTAATATATATACTGATACATGTATCCTTGGTTTGTAGGGTCTTGAACGCCTGACAAGCCTTTACGAAGAAAGCTATGGACTGAACAAGACGCTGGAAGTAAAGTTGAAGAAAGCAGAAAACACCATTGCCGATCAGGGGGTGATAGCTGCCGCCAAGTCACAACATTACGAGGACAAATTCAAAGTTGTGACTCAGGAAGCCAAAGCCGCCATTAACAAGGCCAACCAAGATGCTCAAGCCAAGCTAGATGCCGCCCATCTTCAATACGAGCAGGATATGAACACCTACCGAGAGGGCCTCAAAGGGTCTGTTGTAATTTCCCTCCTTCAAGCCAGGCTAAAGATGGCTTATAAAGCCAAAGCCATGGGCTTCGAATGCCCTTCTTTTAAAGTTAATGCTTGGGAGGCGAAGTTGAAGGATCTCGGGGGTAATCCTATGGAGTATCCCGCAAAGCCTGCAGTTGAGGAGCCTACCAAGGCAGCCGAAGAGGCGGCTGATGCAAGTGGCGATGCTGGGAAGAATCCTGACGGTGATACTGGTGCGGGTGCGGGTGCTGGAGGTGATGATGCGGTTGAAGAAGGTGCTGCTCCTTGAAAGCAGCGAAGTGGGCAATGATGGATATTTATGCCTAGGCCGGAGCCCACTTTTTTAATCTCGATGGTTGTGGTTTTAACAAACAATTTACTTTCTGTCTTTTGAACAATTTACATTCCTGCACTTAGAACAATTTGATGGCCAAAGGTGGAGGGATCCTGAGTTTCAGGACGAAGCCCTTGGTTATCAATCTTTAGTATGTTTTATTTTGAACAGTTTAACAGTTGAAGATGGAGGGATCTTGGGTTTCAAGACGAAGCCTTCAACTGTTAAGTAACTATGTTAAGACTAATTGTGCTTTTGGTGGATGGGTCTCGGTTTGAGATGAAGCCAAATTGTTTAGTTTGAATATGATTCCAACTTTTAATTTTAATATAACATTCCGAATAATCTAATCAAGTATCCTGAGGAAATATCCTGGTCAGGATACTAAACATAATCCAAAAAGCTTAGGTAATTTAGATAAGGCTTTTAAAGGGTAAAAAAGGAGAGATCATACCATAGATATTCAAAGAATATATCTCAATCCTTAAACTTCATTCTTCTTGCAACCTTCCCACCGAAGATGTCCCCAGTGTGGGAGACTTAGTAAACCAAGTCCAAACTTGATCCTTTGAGCTTTTCATAATGCCTTGAGAGGAATGTCCCCTGTGCATGTTGTTTTTAAATACTTAGGAATTTTTGGGCATCAACTCAATCACATCTGATCTTATACTTGCGTATAACTTTAGTATTATAAGGTATAAACCCTAAATTAACTGGAGATAGATCCTCAATATTCTGGGGAAAAACCGTAAGCATACTGGGGATAATCCCAAATTTTCGTGCGCTACAGGCGGGAGTGTATAAACTCCAAGACTTAGAAAGGTGAAAACCTTTAAACCTTAGAGAGTATGAAAATACCCTTTCATGAGAGAGGGTGATCAATCCTCATATACCTTTAGGATCCAGGATATAGCCAATAATAACGAAATTGTCAGCCACTTTTAGGTGGACTAGTCCCGCTATCTTGAACTATCCCTACATAACTTACGCTCCAGGCGGGGTGTTTAAACCCAATTCGAGAGAAAGGTGAATACCTTTAAACCTGTGAAGGGATTAGAATCCCTTAAACGTGAGAGAGGGGGCCAATCCTCTAATCTTTTGATTCATCCTGAGTGTATATCCTGGAGTTATATCCCGAAGCATATTCTGCAAAACAACCAGCTAACACCCCTCCGATGCTTAAGTCAGTATTGGGTTCAATAAGAATAAAATAAAATTATATTTAAAAGAGATAGAATTCATACCATCCTGAATTAGAAATTAAATTCTAAACTCACTTGAAATAGGCTTTGAGATGTACAGCATTCCAGGATCTTGGCTGTTATGGGTGAAATTCTGAGCCCATATCCTGGATAATATCCTAAGATATATCTTGATTATGTGAAGTCTGTTCATGCCCGGGATACTGATTCAGGATATTGGTTACATCCTGACATGGTATCATGAGGATCACTAACGCATTATGTGCAGGAGTGCGAGTCCAAGCTTGTAACGTTCATGAGGACCTTTTCCCTGGAAGACTCGGTCTAAGTTGTTTGAAGAAGGACGTTGGACCGCTTTACCTGGTCTCCAACGTTTACTAAGGAATATTCGAAGGCATCCCCCATTTATAGGACATTTTGTTTTTGTTTCTTAGCTATAAATAGATGGATAAATCAGATCAAATAGGACACAACAACACTCACTGCTCTCTAACACTTCAACTCTCTCGCAACTCTCACTTTCACAAAAAGCATTGTAACACTTAGCGATCTGATCAATATCCTGCACTGTATCCTGACGTTTGAAGTAATAAGAAGAACAAGGCAGCTGCGATAGTCAGCTCCCGAGGTTTTGTGCTGGCGATCTAGATTGATCAAGGGCTTTCCTCATATATCTCGTGTCACCCCCTTTACTTTTTGCTCATTGTTTGATCGTAGATATAGTTCAATATCCTGAGCTATATCCTGAAACTGTTCTAACAAACAATCAATTCAGCATATTTACAACACACATTCTTAGCACACTACCTCACTTAACTAATTTGATAACTAAATTGCTTAGGTAATTTTTGACCAAAACAATTTGGCGCCCACCATGGGGCAAGTGGTGCTATTCCTACTAGAAGCTTTTGCAAATTCATTACTTGGTTTTATATTTTCAAAACTTTTTGCTATACTATTTTCAATGGCCTCAAGATCAAACATGAGCTCCTCCACCATGTCTGCTACAACCTCTGCAACAACTGGTTCAGTACTTCCTCCACCTCCTCCAAGGATGCAAGCCTCCACACAGCCTCAGGATATTATCCCTACTCGGAACATTCAGGGATCCGGTCCTGTTTTGGCTTCTAATGTTGAAATTCTAACCTTGTTTGGTAGTGTACAGGAACAGATGAGGCAACAACAGGAGACCAACCAAATGCTGATAAGAGAGATACAACTCTTGAAATCCAACTCAAGCAGGCCCACTGAGGATACTGTCACTCCCTTGCAACCCAGAGCCCTGAACTTCAGCTCTGCAGTATATATTGAGGATAACAGAGGAAATATTGTGCCTAGCCATTCTCAGAATCATACTCCTGAGATACCCTCTTCGGTCAGGGTGTCAACTGTGAGAAGCTCAGGACATGCTTCAGGATATGGCCAGAATCCCCAGACTGGTAACGTGTCAAATAATAATAATACTCTTGTTACTAACGGTATTGGATCTTTGCAGGATGCAGGTATGACGTCAGCATTTTCTAGAGAGCTTCAAAAATTGAAGGACATGATATCCAGTGCACCTGGGGTGGTCCAGCCAATTCCGGAAGTGTCCCAAGATAGCCACAAGATATCCCGGTTTGCCCATCCTATTTGTGATGCTGAAATCCCAAAAAGATTTCAGACTCCCAACATGAAGCTCTATGACGGAACCACGGATCCTGAGGAGCATATTGCCTAGTATAGGGAAAGGATGGAAATCAATCTTATCCCTCTGGATCTCAAGGAAGCATGCCTGTGCAAGGGTTTTGGTTCTACCTTAACAGGATCAGCCTTAAAATGGCTCTTAAATGTTCCTCCTCACTCGATTACTTCATTTGCTCATTTGGTTAATTTATTTAATAGTCAATTTTCTTGCAGCCGAAGTTTTGAGAAACTAACCAGTGATCTTTACAGGATAACTCAAGGACCTCAGGAATCCTTGAGGGATTATGTGAACAAATTTAGCCGGAATCCTTAGATATCCCGCATCTTGACGTTGCAACAGCTGTGCAGGCTTTCAAGATGGGATTGCAAAAAGATTCTCAATTTTACCAGGATCTTGTAATGAATCCCTGTAGGAATCTGGACGAAGCTCGTAACAGGGTGTAGGTCCCCTTGACGTATAGATCTTAACAGAATTGTCAATCCAATCAAGAGTGTGGAATCCTCTTGATCAGAATATCACAGAATGAGTAGAAACAGAAATCAGCAATTCACAATCAAACTGGGTTTCTATTGATTATCAATCTCACGAATTACAATCAATCAAAACCCTAACTACACTCAATTTCGTCCAAGCTGTATAAGCTCTCACGAATTCTCTCTAGCAACTGTTTTGGCTGATTAACCTAAACCCTAAAGCACAACCTTGTTTATATAACACAAAGTTGCTACTTGGGCTAAGGGTTTCCAACATGGACAAGCCCATTTCGTCCCCCCTAGACCCAAACTGGGTTTTGTTAGCCCAAACTCTATAATTTAACTATTACAAAGCTAAACCCGCTAACTGTTTATCATTTAACTAATTACAAGATATCCAAAGACCAAATCTAAGCTGTTGTCACAAATATGCACCAACAAACTCCCCCTTGACAATAGCTTCATAAAATAACTTTGTCTTCAGTCTTCTTGCAATCTTCATGTAGTCTTGCACTGTCTTTGGTCTTTGGATAGCTTCAGCTTCAATAGCTTCTGTTAGCAACAGACTCCCCCTAAGCTGATGCATCCAATCACCAAATCTTCAAAACGTTAGCAGTTGAGTAAACTCCAGTTCAGCATTTGCATAACAATCTTCAAACTCTTCAACTTGTTTGCAATGTAGAAAGGAGGTTCTACCATGCATCCAATCAAACTCTCATATTCTCAGCAACTCATCACTTAACTTCTCAGCAACACACTGCTTCAATCTGTATACTATAAAACAAACATCTCGAGAAACCATAAGAATTCTTCAACAAAATTAAATAAATTATTATTATTCAAGAGATTTTATCACAGATTACGCAATTTCAATTTATCACCAACACGCAAGACCCTTTAAATTTTTGAACTCACTTCCTAACACCATCTCCCCCTATCAGTAACAATTCCTCCAAGAATAACAGTTTTCCGTACGTTAAGAATTTTAAACAGAAAAAGACACTATTTTTGGATTTTTTTATATTTTCTGAAAGCAAGTAAATAACAAAAGCAATAATAACAAAAGCAATAAACACTCTATTTTTGTGAGAATCACTGGTAAGAAGATCATATCAACAAAATCAAACTGTTTTCACACAATTAGATAATTCTTTATTTAATTTTTTGTGAAAAGCAGTCCAAGACGATTACCAGTATGTTTGTCCACTTAAACAAAATGCATGAACATTTCAAGTTCCATTACCATATGATACGTTAAGGTAATCTTATTCTGATATATTAGCGTGTCCCACTTCAGGATGTACCCCCGCGATCAAGGTATGCACAAAGATTCATCATAGTAGGTGAGTATACTGAATTCATCCGTTTTGTTTTTCAACGTTTAGATAATTGGTGATCAGGTCAGTACTTCCGTACAGCAAAGAGACCAAAATATCTAACGAGGCTAAGACAAATACCATTTTTTGGTACGAATTATGCATTTTGCACTTTTTGAATGACTCTCCAGGAGAGCTTCTTCATTTATGGGTTTTGGCATTTTTAGCTCTTTTAAGATATCCTGGTTGTGCCTAGGTCAGCATGTATCTGGATGTAGCAGACGGACAACCCTGATATCCCCATATGAAATAACAGTATAAAGACCCAAAACCTCAGATTTTGGCAATCTATCAACGCAAGATTTAAGGTCATTAAACCATACACCACTGATGTGTTCCCCACTCATATTCAGTTCATTTAAGTTTATATCACATTGGTAAGTTGATTATTTCATGCTTTTTGCCTACCGATATATCATATAATGAAGCTGCTATCACACTTAAGCAATTTAATTTATTTTCAGTATGACAGTCTAACTTGCTGATGTACTAGCATTTCTTCTTTTTCACACAGTGATAACTCAATTTTGATTTTTTATTTTTTTTATGTTTTTGATTTTTCAATGTCTTTGTATTTTTGATTTTTTTTAAGAAAGCAGTAAACTATTTACACAATTCTTATGAAAAACCAGTTATTCAGGATTCCTCATCCCGTTGAGTTCGACTAAATGTTCAAAGCGAGCCCTGTCAAAAGCTTTAGTATAAAGATCTGCCAGGTTATCTAGTGTGTCGACTCGATGTAATTCAATTAGTCTCTTTTAAGCACAATCCCGTATAAAATGATGACGAATGTCAATATGTTTTGTGCGACTGTGTTTCACGGGATTATTTGTTATAGAAATTGTGGCATTATTGTCTATCATAATAGGAGTACGAGTGAAATCTAAACCGTAATCGCGCATCTGCTGTTGTATCCAGAGAACCTGAGAGCAGCAGCTACCTGCAGCAATATATTCAGCTTTACACGTAGAGGTAGACACACAAGATTGCTTCTTGCATTGCCAAGACACAATCCTGCCTCCTAAGAACTGACAACCACCTGTTGTAGACTTTCTGTTTGACTTGCATCCTCCAAAGTCTGAGTCAGTGTAAGCGACAAAATTCAGATCACTATCAGCTGGATACCACAACCCAAGTTTAGGTTTCCCCTTCAAGTAACGAAGAATCCGCTTCACTGCTTTCATGTGTGACTCTTTTGGATTTGCCTGAGATCTGGCACACAAGCATACGGCAAACATGATGTCGGGTCTTGAAGCAGTCAAATACAATAGAGAACCAATCATTGCCCTGTATTGAGTTGGATCAACATCTTCAGTACTTTCATGATCTGGGCCAAGATTGTGATTTTCGCAAATGGGTGTGTTGAAAGTAGAGCAATTATTCATTTTGAACCGACTCAAAATGTCATACAAATACTTTGTTTGATGAATAAACATCCCATCCTCCTTCTGTTCAACTTGTAATCCCAGAAAGTAAGACAGCTCACCCATAGCGCTCATTTCGAACTTACTCTTCATCACCTGCTCGAACTCTTTACACATGTTTTCATCTGATGACCCAAAGATGATGTCATCCACGTATACCTGTACCAGTAGAAAATCTTCCTTCCTTCTCTTTATAAACAATGTACTGTCAATCTGACCTCTTTCAAAACCATTCTTGATCAGATGTGTTGACAGTGTCTCGTACCACGCCCTGGGAGCTTGATGTAATCCATACAAAGCCTTATCAAGCTTGTACACATGATCTGGATAATCTGGATCAACGAACCCATCTGGTTGTGAGACATACACCACTTCTTGGACTTTCCCGTAAAGAAACGCACTCTTCACGTCTAGTTGGTAAACTTTGAAGCCCTTGAATGTTGCGAAGGCTAGGAACAAACGAATTGCTTCCAACCTCGCTACTGGTGCAAACACTTCATTGTAATCAATCCCTTCTTGCTGATTGAAACCTTTTACCACCAATCGAGCCTTGTTTCGCGTTACAATCCCTCTTTCATCCTTCTTGCACCTAAATACCCATTTAGTACCAATCTCTCTTTCACCTTTAGGAAGGTCAACTAACTCCCAAACCTTCAACTTTGCAATCTGGGCCAATTCCTCTTGCATAGCTTCAACCCATGAATTGTCTTTAAGAGCCATATGAATGTTCTTCGGCTCCTCTTGGGAAATAAAGCAACTATACAAGCACTCGTTCACAATCCCAGTCTTCTCAATCGAAACAAATAAACCAGAATTCGCTGCTATGCTTCTCCTTGTTTGAACACCTGCTGTAGGATCTCCAAGTATCATGTCAACTGGATGATCTCTATTTGCTCGTGTAGTAGCAATGGTATCAACTTCAAGATTATCACCAAGGTTTGATCCAACCTCCCCTTGAATGTTCTGATCTGCAAATGGATTAATGAAATCCTCCCCCTGTATGGGTTCAGAGTCACTATCGCTTGAATCAGGATCAGCAGCACCTTTCGAAGTTTCCGGAGCATCTGTCATATCAACATTCGATCTAGGCATGAACTCACCTTCATCATCTTCACTAATTATTGTCTGAATCAGCTGAGAATCATCTGCATTGGAAAACTCAGGAATATTAAATGATTTAAAAACGCTTTCATAATCATATAATATAGCTGGACCACTCGTTGATTGTTGAGGTTTGTAGGTAGTAATTTCTACATTAAAAACAACCTCAATTTTACCAGTTTTCAGATTAAAAACCGTTTTATTCGGTGTGCCAGGCACGTAACCTAGAAAGTAGCCTTTGTCAGCCACCTTACCGAATTTTTGTTTATCTTTATTTCGCACAATGGTGCAGGGTAATCCAAATGGTTCAAAGCCTTCCAAGTTTGGTTTCTTGTTAAACATCAATTCATGACAAGTTTTATTAAAACGTTTAACAGTCAAAACTTTATTTAGGACGTAGCAACCTGTATTCACAGCTTCTCCCCAGAAAAGAACTGGTAGCTTTGAATCTGAAAGCATCGTCCTAGCGGCTTCAATCAACGTCCTGTTTTTTCCTCTCAGCAACTCCATTTTGTTGAGGTGTATAAGGAGCAGAATATTGATGTTCAATTCCCTTTCGAAGACAATAGAGATCCAGAATTCGATTCTTGAACTCTGTGCCATTATCACTCCTTATCCTCTTGATCCTTGCTTCATGAACATTCTCCAATTTTGTAAAAAGATCTATTAGCATCTCTGCTGTCTCATCTTTTGTACCTAAAAAGAAAACCCATGAATATCGTGAGTAATCATCAGTAACAACAAGACAATAGTACTTTCCACCTATGCTCCTCACGTTCACTGGACCGAGTAAATCCATTTGAAGTAATTCATAAGGGGCATCTATGGAATTTACTGTTTTAGACTTATGAGGTTTCTTGTGTTGGTTTCCCTTTTGACATGGAAGACATTTATCTTCCACTTGAAACCTCTGCATTGGAACCCTTTTCACTAGCTCATTTTTAACAAGGTAATTCATTTTTCGATAGTGAATATGGGCCATGCGTCTGTGCCACAACATCGATTCAGCTTCAGATGCTTTTGATAGTAAACACGCCACCACAGCAGTCGGATCCTTAGCACCCATGTTCATGACATAAGTGTCATTTCTCCTTGGCGCTCTCATCACTATCCAATCGTCCGGAATCACCAAACCTGGTTTCAACACTAATGCTTGATTCTTGGTAAAATGGACCGAGTGACCCTTGTCGCATACTTGTGACACGCTCATCAGATTGTGTTTAAGCTGCTCAACATAGTTCACTTTGTCCAGTGTGATCTTCCCATTGGTCACTTTTCCTCGTCCTGTAATTCTACCGCCTTTAGCACCTGCAAAGTTCACCTTTCCACCATCATAATCTTCAAACTCAGTTAACAATCTCGCATCCCCCGTCATGTGCCTGGAGCAGCCACTATCAACATACCACAAGTTGATAATCCTCCTTAGCAGCTCCTGCACACACCAACCAAGAAATTAGTTAGATTGGGGGACCCAAGCCTTAATGGTCTTGGGTCGTCCAAATTCACCAACTACTGGAACATCCATCCAATATCCATTACTCCTAACTGGAGTCTTGGATCTCAGACCTGTTGATGGAATTTGATTTTGATTTCCACTAGGTCTTTGGTCCTGAGGGTTCCTATATGTATTTGGACTATTTGACCTTTGAAAATTTTGATTTTGGTACGTTGAATTTTGATTCCAAGAAGCATGATTGTTGTAATTTCTAAGGCCATTGTTATAAAAAGTTAGCCCACCATTATCTTGGTATCGATTTTAATATTGACCTTGACTTCTGAAATTATTAGAATTATAATTGTTCATTCTTGGTGAACTGCTTCTAGGTCTCTCATATCTGCCTGGTGGAGATTTAGGCTGAAATCTTGGTTGATTTCTTTGAAAACGAGGAACTTGTGGAGTTCCTTTTTCAGCCTTATCTTCACCAACAGCAACATTCTCTGGTTGCTTAGCAGCAGATTTCTTTGGAGAATTTGCAACTTTCTCCTCATTATCACCTTTCTTCTCAGGTGATTTCCCTCTCTGTTTCTCACTAATTTGTGCTTCACTCTTTTTGTTAGGACAACAGCTAGCTACATGTCCTTTGGTGTGACATTTGAAGCACGATCTCTTTTTCGAAGACTTCTTATTTGAAGCCTTTGAACTAGATTCAGGTTTTGATGATGATGCCTTAGAAGGATTTGGTTCAGTTTGCTTAGTTTCAGAATTTTCTTTTTTTTTGTTTTTAGCAAACTCTACATTCGATTCGTTTTCAATAACAGCTGTTTCGTTTTTCATGTCACTTCCTTGAACAAAATTAATCTTTTTTACAAAAGTTGGATTCTTATTCTTAGGATGTGAAGTTTTCTTTTTCAAAACAGGTTTGCTGTTATTATCCTTCTTAGCATCATCACTCTCTGACACATTTCCTTGACTTGATTTGGAACTACTTGGTGATGTTGACACAAAGTCCATGAGCTCATCTTCATCAGGCAAGAAAGAATAGTCATGACTAACAGGAGGTGAAACTTCATTGAAACCATGGAATCCCACACTGGTTTTGTCATTACTTTTCTTCAAGCCACCCATCATATGTTTCATAACAAAAGTAGAGTCCCTGAATTGACCTAATTTCTTTTCATGTTCAACAATTTTGAGTTGTGCATCTGACAACTCTTTGCATTTTTCAGAAATCTCTTTTGTTTTCTCAGCCATCATGTCATGAGCTAAGTCTATGACTTGAAGTTTTTCATTTAATTTGCAGGTTAAAGATTCAATTTCACTTTCATAACCTTTTATCTTCTTCAAGTATGATGATTCGTTTCTTTTAGAAAAAAAGTTTGATTCTTTAATGTTAGACATCTCGCTTACCAAACTTTGGTTTTGTGTGGACAACCTATCAACCCCACCCTGTAATTCACGACATTTTAAACACACAAAATTAGACTTTACCTCTCCTGTTTGTTTATCAAGGTTGGCCATGAGAGCCGCAAGTTGAGCTTTCACTCTTTTGTATTCAGCTTCCTTTTCTTCAGCTTCCTTTTCATGGTCAGACTTTTATTTTTCCTCTTCAGCATCTGTTGTCTGATCACCCTTCTTTTCTTTAGCTTTACTCTCTGTCTTCACCTCTGCCTCAGCATCCACTTTTGCTTCAGCATCTCCCACAGTAGCTTCACCATCATCTACTGGCACTATTTCTGCCATCAATGCCTGAGTGACATTGTCATCATTTTCCAAGTGAACACTCCAGTCATATGAACCTTCTCTAGCTGTAGAGATCAGCGCTCTCGAGTTAGAGTCGTTTGATGCATTCCTATTGTTTGAACTCTGACTCGAAGTCTCCTGCTTTTGCTTTTGACATCCTCTAGCGAAATGCCCATAACTTTGACAGTTGAAGCATCTCACTTTGGTCTTATCGAAACCAACAGTCTTTCCTATAAACTTCCTTCCTGTTCGGTTCATAAATCTCTTCACTCATCTAGTAATCATGGCCATTTGCCATTGCAAATCCATATCTTCAAGATCATCAGGGTCAATCTGATCGTAATCTTCATCTAGAGTAGCAGGATCAGATATCTTCCCTTGAATGTAGTTCTCATAAGAAGCAACGAATGAAGCAAGTAGAGCAAGATGCTCTTCTGCAGACTTAACACTCATAGGCATCGACTTAACACCACTACTCTGCGTAGAAGCTGATGTTCTCGTGGCTCCTGTTGATCCTCCTGAGCAGCTACAAAACAAACATCACCATCCTCATTCACTGTGACCTGCTCATTCTCACACTATAGAAACGCAGTAGCAGAGTCACTAGAAGCGTTGTGAGATGAAGAAGATGTAAGCCCATTGTAGATCCCTGGATCTTGAACCTGATCATATCCAGTGTCTTTCTTTTTCATACTGAGCTCATAAGCTCTCAGCTTTCCTACCACTTCTTCAAACTCTTTTGTCTCATAATCTGCTTCTCCCTTGATCATGAGAGTGTAGATATCCCATTTAGTAGGTAAGGCATCGAGTAGCTTGTCATTCTTTTCTACGTCAGTATAGCACTCTATCTCATAATTTTCCATTTCCGACATCAGATGGTAGTATCGAGTGATGATGTCCTCAAGTGACTCATGTTTCATGTACTTGAAAACAGCGAACTGCTTCTTCAGTAGATCAACTTTGTTCTTCTTGACATCTGCATTTCCCGCGTATCTTTTCTCTAATGCATCCCACATATCCTTTGAATTTGTGTACTTCTTGAAGTTATGCTTGATGCTATCAGGTAAGGACATTTTGATTGCAGCCAAGGCTCTCTTTTCAGCCTCATACATCTTTTTATCAGCCTCTTCCATGTTCACATAGGCAGTTCTACGTGGTCTGCCCTCAAAGTCGTGTGTTGGGTTTGTGTACCCATCTTCAATACATATCCACATGCGAGTGTCCTGATATTCAATGAAGGATTGAAAACGATCCTTCCATGTCAAATAATTTTCCACCTTCATCATCTTAGGCGGTTTGTTGGTAGTGCCAACCTCATGCTCCATTCTCAAAAGCTCATTCAAACTAGACATGTTTGACATTTTAAACGTTGCAGACTGATAAAACCGTACAAAATATCTTCGACATTTTTTTTTAAAATGCGAGGAATTTAACGGTGCAGACGGTTTAGAGAAACGAGCTACGGACCAATTTCTATTTGTAAAACAGTCAAATTTTATCGACGCTTGCCAACTGAAATTCCACCCCTTAATTTCGCTGTTAATTATGCTGCTAAGTTCGCTGGTCAGTTAAGGTAATTTCGCTGGTCTATTAAGGTAATTTCGCTGATCAATTTCGCTGCCAAAATTCGCTGCTTAAATTCGCTATTATGACGAATGGTAAAGTCGCCGAAACCGTGATAATTTCACTGTGGAAAATTATACGGTTACCAAAGTCGCCTTTGGATTTTAATTTCACCGATAAGTATGCTGGACAGTTAATTTCGCAGGTCTGTTAATTTCGCAGATCCAGTAAATTCAGAAACTTAATCTGTTTGAAATTCTGAAGATTCTATCTCCTCTCCAACACAAATCTGTAAAATCAAACAACCTAATCAGCTCAAAATTTTCGAAAAATATGAAGAACCGATGGAAAACCACGAAGAACACGAAGAACAGTCTTCGAATCTTCAAGTCTTTCAGCCAAAATTCTTCAAAACAATCAACCAGAACTTTCCAGAAATCCTGCAAAACAGCAATCAAACAAAGCAGAAGATCAAAAACAGCCAAAATTTCGAAAATATTTATCAAACCAGCCAAAAATTTCGAAACCCTAATTGTCAGGTTTCAAAGAATTTAGAAAAAACTCCCTGTTTCTGCCAATCACAATTCTGAACCGAGCCTTCAAGAGCCTAATGCTCTGATACCAATTGTAGGTCCCCTTGACGTATGGATCTTAACAGAAATGTCAATCCAATGAAGAGTGCGGAATCCTCTTGATCAGAATATCACAGAATGAGTAGAAACAGAAATCAGCAATTCACAATCAAACTGGGTTTCTATTGATTATCAATCTCACGAATTATAATCAATCAAAACCCTAACTACACTCAATTTCATCCAAGCTGTATAAGCTCTCACGAATTCTCTCTAGCAACTGTTTTGGCGGATTAACCTAAACCCTAAAGCATAACCTTGTTTATATAACACAAAGTTGCTACTTGGGCTAAGGGTTTCCAACATGGACAAGCCCATTTCGTCCCCCCTAGACCCAAACTGGGTTTTGTTAGCCCAAACTCTATAATTTAACTATTACAAAGCTAAACCCGCTAACTGTTTATCATTTAACTAATTACAAGATATCCAAAGACCAAATCTAAACTGTTGTCACAAATATGCACCAACACAGGGCTTTAAGATACATTCGGCTGGAGGATGACAAAAAGATGCAAGAGAGGATGAATTCGTCAACAACCTATGAGTCGACCAACAGGAAATCAGAATCCTCGTATAAACCATATCGCTCTAAGCCATATGGCAGAAATGACAGCAAAAAAGTGAATGTTGTTGAAGACGAGGATCCTGGGGAGTATCCTGAGTTGTCTGAATATTGTTTTTCCGTTAATATACCTGAACTAATGTATGCTATGCAAGGTTTAGGAGACAAAGCCAGGTGGCCTCGGAAGAATCAACAAAAAGCTGATTGGAAGGATAAGTCCAAATGGTGTGCCTTCCATGAGGATTTCGGACATGTTACTGAGGATTGCATTGCTCTGAGGAAAGAAATAAGTTATCTCTTGAGCAAGGGATATGTGAAGGATCTTCTGGGAAGAAAGAAGAACAAGGGTCAGGATATTGAGAAGGATCCTGAACGAGCAGCATCACCTCCTGCGGATGCCAAGATAATTAACTTTATTTCAGGAGGATCCGACATTTGTGGGACTTCATATTCCGCGGCCAAGAGACATAGAAAGGAGGCTAAGGCCAAAAGAGGAGAAAAGCCAACCAGGATGACGACCCTCACAACTGATAAAGTGATCACTTTTGACAATGATGACAGGGATACTGTCCAGGATCCTCACCATGATGCTCTGGTAGTAACACTATATGTGGCTAACCATTTTGTACGCAGGATACTAGTGGATAATGGCAGCACCGTCAACATAATCCAACTAGAAACGTTGAAGAGATTGAATGTATCTCCAATGGATATCACTTTGAAGTCCACTGTGCTTGTTGGGTTCAGTGGAGAGGCTAGGAACACAGTGGGGGAGATAAAGTTACCAGTATATGTTGAAGGGGTCAACTCAATGCAACGCTTCTGTGTGATGGAATCCCTATCCTGTTATAATATCATATTGGGTAGGCCATGGATCCATGACATGAAAGCTGTGCCATCAACCTATCATCAATGCGTCAAGATCCCTATGCCTTGGGGGGTTTTCAAGGTAGATAGTGATCAGCAGGAGGCAAAGGAGTGTTACTCATCCTCGATGAAATCCTCAACCAAGCCTAATAAAGCATATCAATTAAAGATGCGGGCCCAGGATATCGTGGAGGCTTCGGAACAGGATGTAAAGAAAATTATCCTGGATCAGGATAATCCGATATCTTGGTGCTCGTGGGAACCAATATCCCTCAGGATATTGAAGATCAATTGACTAATTTTTTGAAATGCAGGATGTCAACATTCGCGTGGAAGCACGAGGATATGACAGGTATTTCCAAGGATATTATAACACATAAGCTCGGTATTGACAGGTCATTCAAGCCTGTCCAACAAAAGAGAAGGAAATTTGCTCCGGAGCAAAATATGATTATTCAAGAAGAAGTAGAGAGGTTATTGAAATCCAAAATGATCAGAGAGGTCAAGTTTCCAAGATGGCTAGCAAATGTAGTTGTGGTGCAGAAGAAAAATGGGAAATGGAGAGTTTGTGTGGATTACATAGACTTGAACAAAGCCTGTCCCAAAGACCCATTTCCTCTTCCTCATATTGACTCAATGGTGGATGCTACTGCCGGCCATGAGATGTTAACCTTCATGGATGCATCCTCAGAATTCCAACAGATCCAGATGGAACCTTCAGACCAGGAGGATACCTACTGCCTTCATGACACCAACAGGTATTTATTGTTACACTGCTATGCCCTTTGGTTTGAAGAATGCAGGTGCAACATATCAAAGATTGGTGAACATGATGTTCAAAGACAAGCTGGGGGACACTATGGAGGTATACATCGATGACATGGTAGTAAAATCCAAAAAGTATGAGGATCATCTCCAGGATATTAAGGGAGCATTTGATATCCTGGATCAGTATAACATGAAGCTGAATCCTGCTAAGTGCTATATCGGAGTGGGGGCAGGAAAGTTTCTAGGATATATGGTAACTAAAAGAGGGATAGAAGAAAGCCCATAACAGATCAAAGCCATCTTGGATATCAAATCACCTTCTAACATGAAAGATGTTCAAAGACTGACAGGACGAGTAGCAGCATTGAACAGATTTATCTCAAGATCCTTAGAAAAATGCAAGGAATTTTATGATATCCTAAAGAAGAACAAGAAGTTCGAATGGGGAGTGAAGCATGAGGCAGCCTTGCAGGATTTGAAACAGTATCTTTCAACTGCACCTCTATTGATGAAGCCTGAAAATGGTGAACCATTATCCCTATACCTCGCAGTATCAGGGAATGCTGTAAGTGCTGTCCTTGTAAAGGATCATGAAGGTCAGCAATATCCTGTCTATTATGTTAGCAAAAGTTTATTAGATGCTGAAACTGGATATTCTCATTTAGAAAAACTAATATTAGCCCTAGTTATGGCATCAACAAAGCTTAGACATTACTTCGAAACACATAGGATTCATGTTAAAACCATTTATCCTGTTAAAAATGTGCTTAGAAAACCTGAGATGTCAGGTAGAATGGCTAAGTGGTCAGTAAAGTTAAGTGCTTATGACCTAGTATATGAACCTAGAAATGCCATAAAGTCACAGGCTCTAGCTGACTTTGTGGCTGATTTCAGTAGTGATATTCAAAATGAAGTAGACCTAGAAGTTCAACAACTAGGAGAAACCTCAGAATCTTGGACATTATATACTGATGGTGCATCTAATGTTAGAGGTGTAGGACTGGGAATACTACTAAAATCGCCACAGGGGGACATATTACCCCAGGCTATTAGATGTGAATTTCCTGCAACTAATAATGAAGCAGAATATGAAGCTTTAATTGCAGGATTAGAATTGGCTAAGAGCATCAATATCAAGAGTTTACAAGTATTTGTTGATCCCTTGTTAATTACTAATCATTTTAATGGGACCTGTTTTGGTCAAAAAATCTGATGAGGATATTGCAACCAAACTCTCTGTTACGGGGTATGATGCGTGAAATGTAGAACAATGACAAGGATCACTTCAATGTAAATTGCACAAATGACACAAGGATTTATACGGGGAAAAAGCCCTTGATCAAGAGTTGATCTCCGGCATAAAAAAACCCCGGGTGATGGAAACTACCGATCACCAAGCTCAAATAGATCAATAAATGTTTACAATTTCAGATAGTAACGAGCTAGGTACAAGGATCACTATCGTGAAATGTGTAAAAGTGAGTGAAAACGAATGTTCGTCGAGAGCTTCAAGTGTGCGAGTATATGAGAGTGTGTGTAGCTGAAAAATGACTAAGTGTTCTAATTCTAGCTCGTTACCCCTTTTAAAATAGAAGTTAACTACAATAACTAACTATCCGACTTTTGTGCCAAGCTCCCACGTTCTCCACAACGTCCATTTTTGGTCAATCGTGTGCGAAATGCCCGTGGAATATTCCTTAGTACCGTTGCCAAGACCAAGTCAAGCTCGTAACTCCTACGAAGTAATACAAAACACAAACAAACAATCATCAGTACGAGGATCCTTAAAGTGATCCATGACCCTGATCCTGAAGCTCTTCTGAGGATCACTATCTGTCACAGAAGAAAGGATCATTAATTAGGATAACGAGTAAGGATCACTAATTGTTAGAAAATCCTCCCCTAACAGGACCTATGCAGTTAAAGGTGAGAAGTTGATCGAGTATCTCGAAATTCTCAAAAAAATTAGCAGGATATTGTTAGGGATAGATTTTTATACCTAAGGATCACGGATCCTCAAGTACTGCCAGGATCGCGGATCCTCAATTCTGTTTGAATTAAGGATCCTCAGAAGACGTTGCAGGATCAGGATCCAGGATCCTCATTATTATCCTTATAATAACGGTTGCCTTCACTATGTTTAAGTTTGTTTTGCAGGAGTGTACGCATTGGACTTGGTCTTGCCATTATTCTTGGGGAATATGCTTTCAATATTCTGCACGTGCATAGCCTAGTGACTGTTATGGAAGTCGTGGGTAGCTAGCACCATTTGTGGGTTGTTAGTTATTTAGATTATTTCTAATTTTAAAGGGGATAACAAGCTTGAGTTTAGAACAAGTTTGCTAATACACACACTCTCGCAAGCTCTCTGCAATACATTGGCGATTTCATACACATTGCACTCTAGTGATCCTTGTAACAAGCTTGTTATCATCCCGAGTTGTAACAATCATTTGTTTAATTATAGTTGGTGATCGGTAGTTTCCATCACCCAAGGTTTTTTATGCCGGAGATCAACTCTTGATCAAGGGCTTTTTCCTCGTATAAATCCTTGTGTCACTTGTTCATACATTCGTTTATTGATTCAAGCATCATACCTCACTATAAAAGATTTGGTTGCATTATCCTAGCCTGATTTTTTACCAAAACAGTTTGGCGCCCACCGTGGGGAAATTGGTGCTTCATTTCTGAAAAATTTTGCTCATTGTGTTCATTTCGGTTCACTATCTTCAACCATATGGATTCTTCAGCAAAGAACACTTCAAGCTCTATGTTGTCAGTCACTTCTTCACAGGGCTTTCCACCTTTGCCTCCACCACCTTTTGGATCCCAGAAGAATGCTGAAAATGCTGCAAAGAGACAAAGCCCCATTTTCCCAAAACCACCAACATTTGCTGTTTCTTCCAACCCTACTAACAGTGATCTTTTTTACTTTGATTTTCCAGATGATGGATCACATACAAGAGCAGGATAAAACCAACGAAAGGATCCTCCGGGAGATTGGTGACATCAAGAAACAGAAGAAATCAGGGGAGGATCACTCTCCTCTGATACCTAGATCACTGGATTTTGACACTCCAGCTATAAACGCCCTGCAATCTGCAGCTCCGGACGTCCAATACCAGAGTGGACCATTGGGAAGGCGTTATGGATCAACAACTATGAGTCAGGCTTCAGGGTCTCACTTACAGCCTTCAGGAGCCTCTTACCAGCATCAGGGATCCTTCGTTAGCTCAGGAGGATATATGGGGACGCACACAGTTCAAGGATCCTCTCAGGTTCAAGGATCCTCTCAGGCTTAAGGATCCTCTCAGGCTCAAGGATCCTCTTAGGTTCAAGGATCCTCTCAGGTTCAAGGATCATCCTTTCAGGTTCAGGGATCCTCATCTCAGGTTTATGGATCCATGCATTATCCTCCAAGACACCCAGTCACAGCACATCAAGGATCCAACGTCTTTCAGGATCAAGGATTCTTAAGGAATGTGCAACCCGGAAGTACAGATGTACATCAAGGAGACTTCATTCAAATGCAGACCATTGCTTCTTCTGGCCCTTTAGTCATACCAGAATCTTGTCAATATGGATTCACATCTGGAATTCCAAACTTGAATCCTCCGGGAGGTAACACTTTGAATAATTCTTATAACACTAACCATGGCTTTATGCAGGATACAAGTATCAATCAACTATGGCTAGGGAATTACAGAAACTAAAGGATATGATATCCAACGTTCCAGGAGTGGTTAAGCCAATTCCTGAAATTGCAGATGGAAGCCACAGGATATCTTGCTTTGCACCACCCATTTGTGATGCAGAAATCCCAAAGAGGTTTCAAATACCAACCATGAAGCTATATGATGGCTCGACGGATCCAGAAGAACATGTAGCTCAATATAGAGAAAGGATGGAGATCAATCCCATCCCGGAGAGGTTAAAAGAAGCATGTCTATGCAAGGGTTTTGGATGCACACTCACAGGATCAGCTCTTAAATGGCTGCTAAGTCTTCCCCCTTACTCTATTACTTCATTTGCTAATTTAGTTAATCTGTTTAATAGTCAATTCTCATGTAGTAGAAAATTTGAACGTTTAACTAGTGATCTATATAGGGTAACACAAGTTAAAAATGAATCACTTAGAGATTATATCACTAAGTTTAGTAAAGAATCCTTAGATATTCCTAATTTGGATATTGACACGGCTGTAGAAGCCTTCCAAATGGGTTTACTTAGGGATTCACTGTTCTATGATGATCTTGTCATGACCCCTTGCAGGAATCTTGATGAAGTAAGAACCAGGGCCCTTAGATTCATCCGACTAGAGGATGATAAAAGGATCCAGGAAAGACTAGCAGGATCCTCGAAGCAGGAAAAGCAAGGATCCTACTTCAGGAACAACAAGTCCAAGTCTTACAACAAGTCTGATAACCAGAACGTGCATGCAGTAGAACAGGAAGAGGATGATGAGGATTATCCTCCCATTTCTGAATATTGTTTTTCTGTTGATAACAATGAACTAATTCTTGCAATGTAGAATCTAGGTGAGAAAGCAAGATGGCCAAGGAAAAGTGATAAACCAGCCGCAACAAAAGACAAGTCCAAATGGTGTGCATATCATGAGGATTTCGGACATCTCACTGAAGAATGTATTGCACTTAGAAAAGAAATCGGTTACTTGTTAAGCAAGGGGCACTTGAAGGAGCTTTTGGGAAGAAAAGAGTCAAGGATCCAGGATCCTGAAAAGGTTCCAGAAAGAGCTCCTGCTCCTCCGGCAGATGCACAAGTTATAAACTTCATATCCGGTGGATCAGACATTTGTGGTACTTCCTTTTCAGCAGCCAAGAGACATGCCAAGGAAACCAAGATGGATAATGGGGATAGACCCATCCGAACCTCTACTGTTACACAGGAAAAAGTTATAACTTTTGATGAGGATGATCGTGTTGATGTCCAGGATCCTCATCATGATGGTCTTGTTATTACCTTATTTATATCTAACCATTTTGTTCGCAGGATCTTGATAGATGGAGGAAGCTTAGTAATCATCATTCAGCTTGATGTCCTCAAGAAAATGAACATTCCTGAATCGGATATTGTCCCAAGATCCTCGGTTCTTGTGGGATTCAGCGGAGAAACCAAGAATACATTGGGGGACATTAAACTTCCCATCTACATTGAAGGACTTCATTTTTATCAAAAATTTTGTGTTATAGATTGCTTATCCTGTTGCAATGTTATCCTTGGCAGGCCATGGATACATGACATGAAGGCAGTTGCATCCACATATCATCAATGTGTGAAGCTTCCTAGTCCATGGGGGGTGATAAAGATTGAGAGTGACCAACAAGAAGCAAAGAATTGCTATACCTCATCAATGAAGCCAGCCTCAAGACCAAGGGATCAATAGCAACTAAAGTATCCTCCAAGAGATGTCTTGGAGGCAAGAGAACAGGATGTGAAAGATATCCTTATGTATCCTCATGATCCTGAATCCAAAATCTCCATAGGATCAGGGATCCTTAGCAACATTGAACAGGATTTGGTATCCTTCCTTAAAAGGAGAAAAACTAATTTTTCCTGGAAGCACGAAGATATGACAGGTATCTCTAAAGATATAATTACTCATAAACTTGGCATTGACAGGTCATTCAAACCCATACATCAAAAGAGGAGAAAGTTTGCACCTGAGAGGAATGCCATTATCCAGGAGGAGGTAGACAAGTTGCTCCGAGCAGGTATGATTAGAGAGGTTAAGTATCCAAGATGGTTAGCCAATGTGGTTGTTGTTCAAAAGAAAAACGGAAATTGGAGGGTATGTGTCGCTTTCACTGATTTAAACAAGGCATGTCCCAAGGATCCTTTCCCATTACCCCACATTGACTCCATGGTGGATGCTACCGCAGGTTATGAGTTGTTGACTTTTATGGATGCTTCATCTGGATTTCAACAAATTCTAATGGAACCATCTGATCAAGAGGATACAGCCTTTATGACCCCAACTGGTATCTATTGTTATATTGCTATGCCATTTGGACTAAGGAATGCAGGTGCTACTTATCAAAGGCTAGTCAATATGATGTTTAAGGAACAAATAGGACACACTATGGAAGTCTATATAGATGACATGGTGGTTAAGTCCAAGAAAGCTGAGGATCACCTTAGAGACCTGGAGGAAGCATTCGATATCCTTGACAAATTCAATATGAAGTTGAATCCTTCAAAGTGTCACTTTGGTGTTAAAGCAGGGAAGTTCCTAGGCTATATGGTAACAAAAAGAGGCATTGAAGCAAGTCCAGGCAAATTAAGGCAATTGTGAATATCAAATCTCCCGCCAATGCCAAGGATGTGCAAAGGTTGACAGGGAGGATCGCAGCCTTGAATAGGTTCATATCAAAGTCATCAGAAAAGTGCAAGGAATTCTATGACATTTTGAGAAAGAACAAGAAATTTTAGTGGACTGAAAAGCATGAAAATGCTCTCAAAGCCCTTAAGGATTACCTATCCTCAGCTCCTGCCTTGATGAAACCAGAGAAAGGGGATGTATTATCCTTGTATCTAGCGGTATCCTCTAAAGCAGTAAGTGCAGTCCTTGCTAAGGATCACGAAGGTACACAACATCCTGTCTATTATGTAAGTAAGAGTTTACTTGATGCTGAATCCAGGTATTCACATTTAGAAAAACTTATCCTTGCTTTGATTATGGCATCTACTAAATTAAGACATTATTTTGAAACTCATGCCATTATTGTTAAGACTAACTTTTCAATTAAGAATGTTCTCAGGAAGCCTGAAATGTCAGGAAGAATGGCTAAATGAGCAGTGAAGCTTAGTGCTTATGATATAAGATATGAACCAAGGACTGCCATCAAATCCCAAGCCTTAGCTGACTTTGTGGCAGATTTTAGTAGTGACTTACAAAGAGAAGCTGAGTTGGAAGTTCAGCAGCTTGAAGAGACTAAGGATCCTTGTATACTCTTCTCTGATGGAGCCTCTAATGTCAAAGGAACAGGACTTGGAATACTACTAAAATCGCCACAGGGGGACATAATACCCCACTCAATAGCTTGTGAGTTCCAAACTACTAATAATGAGGCTGAATATGAGGCCTTGATAGCTGGTTTGCAAATTGCCAAGTATATGAGGATCAGGTATCTTGAGGTACATGTAGATTCACTGTTAATTACTAATCACTTTAATGGATCCTATGCTGTTAAAGGTGAAAAGCTAATCAAATATTTAGAGATAGTCAAAGAATTGGCACTCTCTTTTGTTTCTTTTAGTTTGACACAGGTACCTAGGGAAGAGAATGCAGAAGCTGATGCATTGGCCAACCTAGGATCATCCTTGAAAATTCCAGAGGATATCAAGATCCCTATCATCCATATTTTGGCTCCTGCTATTGAGGATCATATAACTATGGAGATAGAGGAGGATTCTGCAGTGGTTCCTAGTGATAGTGCACAATATCATTCAGGATCATGGACCCTTCCAATCATGAGATATATACAACATGGAGAGATTCCTACAGGAGAAAACCCCAGGGCTTTCAAAATCAAGGTATCTCAATTTACAATATTGAATAACACGGTATATAAACGATCTCTTGCAGGTCCATATCTAAGATGCATTGAGGATCCTGAAGTTCAAGAAGTTCTAAAGGATTTTCATGAAGGAGATTGTGGAAACCACACTGGGGGCAGGGCATTATTCTCAAGGATCCTTAGGACAGGATATTATTGGCCTACTATGAAGAAGGAGTCTGTGGATTATGCCAAGAAATGTGATGCTTGTCAGAGACACAGTAATATCCTTCATCAGCTAGCAGAGCTCTTGCGTCCTATATCCTCTTCTTGGCGATTCATGAGATGGGGAATGGATATAGTTGGTAAACTTCCCAAAGCACCAGGGGAAAAGTGTTTATGCTTGCCATGACTGATTACTTCTCCAAGTGGATAGAGGCTGAAGCCTTTGCTCAAGTCAGAGAAAAAGAAGTGATATCCTTTATTAAAAGAAATATTATTACTAAATTTGGTATCCCTTCTGAAATTGTTTGTGATAATGGATCCCAATTTATTGGGTGTAGAACTACTAACTTTTGTGACAGCTGGGGGATTAAGATGATAACATCAACACCAGTCCACCCACAAGCCAATGGTCAAGCAGAATCATCCAACAAGATCATCATCAACAACTTGAAGAAGAAGCTTGGATCCAAGAAAGGAAAGTGGGCAGAAGAACTACCATATGTACTATGGGCTGATAGGACAACTCCTAAGAATGCCACTGGCCAAACTCCATTTTCTTTAGTATTTGGAGCAGAATCAGTGATCCCTACAGAAATGGTGGTTCCTACTGCAAGAACAAGCATCCGTGATCCTAAAGGAAATGCTGAAAACTTGGTTCAAGACTTGGATACCATAGAAGAACTCAGGGATTTGGCAAGGATAAGAATGGCTAGTTATCAACAAAGGATGGCTGGAGGTTATAACAAGAATGTCAGGATCGGGAAGTTTCAAGTCGGTGATATGGTATTAAGGAAAGCATTCCAAAATACCACCAATCCTGCTGATGGCAAGTTAGCACCAAAGTGGGAAGGTCCCTACCTTATTGAAGCTGAGGTAGGAAAGGGGGCATATTGATTGCTAACAATGGAAGGTGATTTACTACCAAGAGCTTGGAATGCTGTCCACTTGAAGAAATACTTCATGTGATGAGGATCCAGGATCCTTAGCTATATTCTTGACCGGTATCCTCGAAGGATCCTTAGAGGATAGATGATCCTCATTTTGGTAATGATCTAATTCCAATCTATTTAATTCTTTAATTATCTTATATACAAGGAGAAGGATCATGCATCCTTTATCCTTCCTTCACTTAATTCTGAGTTTTGCAGAAGATTGGCATATCCTTGACAAAGGATTGAGTATTCACAGAAGTCTCCAGTTATTTGGGCTGGTCCCCAGTTTTTGGGCCTGTCCCCAGTTTTGCCAGTAGCGCACGATGATCCTGGTGCAGTTCAAGGCAATGGGACCAGTACCCGCTTTAGGGGCTGACAATTTCATTGTACTGGCTGTATTCAGGATCCTACGTATAATGGTAGACGTACCATACATCAGTTCCTAAGGTTTCCAACGTTTTCACGTTAGCTAAGGTTTTGTCATTTTCATGTCACTAAGTTTGGATAGTCGCCAGTGAGAGCCATACTCCAGTTTACACAAGATCCTTTGGGCTTGTCCCCAGTTTTTGGGCTTGTCCCCAGTTTTTTGGGCTTGTCCCCAGTATATTGGGCTTGTCCCCAGAATTGTTGGGCTTGTCCCCAATTGCTAACTCTTCTCTTATGTTGGCTTAGTCCCAAGTTATGTTCCATTTTCAGGTTTTTGAAGCTAAACAGCTAAGGATCCTTGATCCTAACCTTTTATTAAGGTTTGTCTTTTGGTTATCCTGATTGTAAATGTTAAAGGTTTAGGATCCTAACTTGGATTCTCAGGTATGATCCTTGATCACTTTAATTTAATTCTTTATTTGTCTAAGTGACCCTTATTCTTTGACAACAGGATACATGATCCTTAAGTTACATCACTTTTTTGAATTTTTCGATTATAGGATATTTGATCCTTGATCATATCCTAAAGTTTTTGACATAATTTACTAAACTTTTATTCTTAACTTATGAATTCAAACAAAGTATATCCTAGCAACTGAAAGGTAAAGTATTCACAAATATAACAACACATGATAAGCCAAAAGATTAAACTTTTATTTAATTAGCAAAAAGTTAAACCCTTTTAAGGTTGTCAAAATTGCCAACCCAAGTTTCTACCAGCAAAACATGGCCCGTCCACTTGGGTTGGCAAAGGGTGTCCATATTAACGAAGTCTAAGTGTAGGAATAAAAAGACGGCATGATCACAATGACTTCATCCCCCAAACAGAGGATTCCTCCACCATTTGTAATCCTACCTATTGTCTGAAGGATCGGTGATCCTTAAACCTAATTACTATTGTTTAAGTACATACCAACCATTGTTCAAGAAAAACACCATCAAACAAAAAAAACAACTACCAAACCATAAAAAAATGGGCTCCGGCCGCGTCTAGATAAATCCATCATCGCCCATTGTTGCAGCCTACACCTTTGCTGCATCACCATCACCTCCAGCCTCTGCATCACCAGCCTAATCCTTAGCCCCGCTGCCGCTTGCCTCAATCATCAGGACCTCTCCAGCCTCCTCTTCATCGTCCAGCTCAGCTAGCTTGGCCTTCCAGCCTTCTTGGTCCCAGGCAGTCCTGTCGAAGTCAGGATCCTCAGCCTCCTTGGCCATATGCAGTTTGATCTTGTACATAGCAATGGCGGCAGAGAGCTTAGCATCCTCCATCACCTCATTCTTCTCCGGATCAGCAGTGATGTGGGCCATGACCAACTGCTTTTTCGCCAAGTTGATATCCTTCTCGAGGGTAGAGATGGTTTGATCCTTAGCTAGGAAAATCTTCTGGAAGTCCAGCTCCTTCTGCTCAGCCTCTTCAACGTATGCATCCAAGAGCATCTGGATTTCAGCAAATTTCTGCAAAGAAAGCAAGATACAATTCAGGATCCATTATCCTCGAATGGGCAGGATAGAATTAAGGATCAGGGATCCTTACCTCAGCAAAGTATTCTTCAAACTGATGCCGGATGAGGGGCAGGCCTTCAAGATCGTCAGCGGTCTTCCTCTTTTTTCCGCCCTTGCCCTTGGTGCTGACAGGCTTGGGGATTGTGATACTTGGGCTAGCAGCAGATTTCTTCTTTTCAGATTACGCAGAGACAGCATCAAGATCAGTGACGCTGAAGCGAGTGGCTGACTTTGAAGACTTTCCAGCGCCTATGAACGGCAAACAACAGATAAGTATCCTTAATCTAAATCTATTTAATCATACGTAAAAATAAACACTTACTTGACATTGTGACTGAACCGGAGGATACTTCTTGTGAATCCTTTGTGTTTGCCTGGAATGATCTAACTGCAGGATCAAGGCTCCAAAGAGCAGCGATCCTTTCCTTTGTTGCAGGTGACTGAATGATATGAGAGACTGAGATAGCTGCATAAAAAACAGAAAAGGATCAGTTATCCTCAACAGAAACAGGGTTATCCTATGATCCTTCTATAAGGATCCTCTATCCTACCATGGGTGGTCCACTTTTTGGGGAGATCTTTCCCGTCTGGGATAGAGTCTCTCCTAACAAAGAAGAAATGCTTTTTCCAGTTGGTGTCATTCTTTGTGGTCTTAAGGATTGGATGAGGATCACCAGGCTTATGTTTGAACAAGTAACGGTGTGAACCATGGCTCACAAGATTATACCGCTCAGCCAGTTCCGACATCCCCAACTCTATGCCTTCCTGCTCAATGATGTTCTCTAGGGTATATAAAACCCTCCATATCATCGGCATGGCCTGGATAAAGCACATACCGGTGAGTGCAAAGAAAGATTGGGTGAAGGCAGGGAAGGGATAGGAGAATCCTATCAGAAATAGGGTGGCCAGAAAAGCAACCCAAGTGTCCGAGACGGAGTCACTTTTGGCAGTAGGGTTAAAAGGTTTGAAGACGGTATCCACCGGAAAACAATGGCGAATCCGGTCGATCTCCGGGTCAGTGAAGCAGCAGAGTACCTTCGAAAGATTTTTGATAATGCCTTGGCTTTTCAAGGGACTATCCTTTTTTGAATCCTTAGTCGGTGAGGATCTAAGAACCATCTTTGCCATGGGTGGTGATAAAAAAGAAGAACATAGTAAGAAGATGAAGAGAGAAGGAGGAAAGAGATACCTGGTCGATCTTTGAATGAGGATTTAAAGGGGAGTATCGCTCGAATTTAAATGCAAATCGATCCTTATCTCTAACCTATATATAATGATGATTCTGCAGGATTGTCACTTCGGTGACGTATGATGTGTAACAGCTAGTTCGATCCTAACGGCTATATTTCCGCTGGATAGTTCGTTGCAGATAATGTTGAAAAATATGACTCATAAGTTATATTTTATTCCTCATATTTTGGGGGCAATTGTTAGGGGTAGATTTTTATACCTAAGTATCACGGATCCTCAAGTACTGCCAGGATCACGGATCCTCAATTCTGTTTGAATTAAGGATCCTCAGAAGACGTTGCAGGATCAGGATCCAGGATCCTCATTATTATCCTTATAATAACGGTTACCTTCACTATGTTTAAGTTTGTTTTGTAGGAGTGTACGCATTGGACTTGGTCTTGCCGATATTCTTGGGGAATATGCTTTCAATATTCTGCACGTGCACAACCTAGTGACCGTTATGGAAGTCGTGGGTAGCTAGCACCATTTGCGGGTTGTTAGTTATTTAGATTATTTCTAATTTTAAAGGGGATAACAAGCTTGAGTTTAGAACAAGTTAGCTAATACACACACTCTCGCAAGCTCTCTGCAATACATTGGCGATTTCATACACATTGCACTCTAGTGATCCTTGTAACAAGCTTGTTATCATCCCGAGTTGTAACAATCATTTGTTTAATTATAGTTGGTGATCGGTAGTTTCCATCACCCGAGGTTTTTTATGCCGGAGATCAACTCTTGATCAAGGGCTTTTTCCACGTTTAAATCCTTGTGTCACTTGTTCATACATTCGTTTATTGATTCAAGCATCATACCTCACTATAAAAGATTTGGTTGCATTATCCTAGCCTGATTTTTGACCAAAACAGATATTTCGATATTTTTACACTTGAACATGTACCAAGAGAGGATAATGCTGAAGCTGATGCATTGGCAAATCTAGGATCATCAGTCAGGATACCGGAAGGGACCAGAATACCAATATTACACATCATGTATCCTGCAACGGATCCTCGGGATAGGGAAGTAGTAAGTGTTCAGGATCCTGATAATGAGTATCCTGAGGAGGATCCTAAGTCCTGGACGGCTCCAATCATAAGATATCTCATAGAAGGACACATCCTAGAGGATAAAAATCCTAAGGCCTTTAGAATGAAGGTATCACGATTCACTATTATAAATAATGTTTTGTATAAGAAATCTCTTGCAGGACCATATCTGAGGTGCTTGGAGGATCCCGAAACTAAAAAAGTGCTTCAGGATATACACGAAGGGGATTGTGGTAACCATACTGGGGGCAGGTCATTATTCTCAAAGGTATTAAGAACATGATACTATTGGCCTACGATGAGAAAAGATGCTGCAAAATATGCTCGAAGATGTGATGCGTGTCGAAGACATAGTAATATATTACATCAACCTGCTGAGCCATTATATCCTATAGCTTCCCCTTGGCCATTTATGAAGTGGGGAATGGACATAGTGGGGAAATTGCCAAAGGCTCCAGGAGGAAAGGTCTTTATGCTGGCAATGACTGATTATTTCTCTAAGTGGGTTGAAGCTGAAGCATTTGTTCTAGTCAGAGACCAAGAAGTAGTATTCTTCATTAAAAGGAATATCCTGACTAGGTTTGGAGTACCAGCTAAGATAATTTGTGACAATGGATCTCAGTTTATATGTAAGAGGACTACTGACTTTTGCAAGAGTTGGGGAATCAAAATGATCACATCTACTCTGGTACATCCTCAAGCAAATAGACAATCAGAATCCTCAAACAAGATAATTGTCAACAACCTGAAAAAGAGACTAGGAGCTAAAAAAGGAAGATGGGCAGAAGAACTACCCTTTGTTTTGTGGGCTGATAGAACAACAATAAAGAGTGCAACTGGCCAGACTCCATTCTCCTTAGTATTCGGGGCAGAGGCGGTGATCCCAACAGAAATGGTAATACCGACAGCGAGATCTAACCTCCGGGATCCTGAGCAGAATCCTGAAGCTTTGTGCCAAGAATTGGATACAGTGGATGAGACTAGAGATGCAACAAAACTAAGGATGGCAGCATACCAATAGAGGATATCCAGAGCATATAACAAGAATATAAGGACTAGAAGATTTCAAGTTGGGGATTGGGTATTAAGAAAGGCTTTTCAAAATACTACTAATCCTGCCGATGGAAAATTAGCTCCAAAGTGGGAAGGACCATATGAGGTTGAATCAGAATCTAGCAAAAGAGCATACCGACTCAAGAATATGGAGGGAGATATGCTGCCAAGATCCTGGAATGCTATACACTTAAAGCTCTATTTCAAGTAAGATTAGAATTTAATTTCTATCTCAGGATGGTATGGATTCTATCTTTTTTAAATACATTTGAATTTGTTTATTATTTCGAACCCAATACTGACTTAAGCATCAGAGGGGTGTTAGCCAAGCTAACACCCACCTTAGTTTGAGGTTATTTTGCAGAATATGCCTCAGGATATAGCTCCAGGATACACGATCAGGATATTTCGAAAGATTAGAGGATTGGCCCCCTCTCTCACGTATAAGGGATTCTAATCCCTTCAAAGGTTTAAAGGTATTCACCTTTCTTACGAATTGGGTTTAAACACCCCGCCTGGAGCGCAAGTTATCTAGGGATAGTTCAAGGTAGCGGGACCCGTTCATGTAAAAGTGGCTGACAATTTCGTTACTATTGACTATATCCTAGATCCTAAAGGTATATGAGGATTGATCACCCTCTCTCACGAAAGGGTATTTTCATACTCTCTAAGGTTTAAAGGTTTTCTCCTTTCTAAGTCTTGGAGTTTATACACTCCTGCCTATAGCGCATGAAAATCAGGGTTTATCCCAGGATATTAAGGGTTTATCCCCAGGATATTCAGGATTTATCCACAGGAAAGCTAAATTACGACTATGTTTGCATTCCTAAGTCTTCAAATATGTTGAACACATGGGACATACATTATACAATGCAGAGGATGGATTCAAACTTATAAATGTACACTGGGGACATTCCTATGATGGAAGATTGGAATTGACTCCCTAAGAGTCTCTGGTATGATCTCTCCTTTTTATTTTTATAACTTAAGTTTTATGAGTTATGTGGCAGTATCCTGACCAATATACCTCTCAGGATACTCTCAGAATATGTTCCCAAAGAATGTTCAAACAAAACTATTTTCATAAATAACAGCTATGCATAAAAAGTGTAAATACAAAGATAAAGCCAAAAGATAGTTATATTATTAACATGGCAAAAGTTTGTGCTTTTGGTTTCATCTCAAACTGAGATCCATCCACCAAAAGCACAATAAGTTCATAGTTATATTTACGTAACATTTGAAGGCATCATCTCAAACCGAGACCCATCCACCTCCAACTGTTATATTGTTCAAAACAGATTATACTAATTGATGACCAAGGGCTTCATCCTGAAACCCAGGACCCATTCACCTTTGGTCATCATATTTTCTAAGTGCAGGAAAGTAAATTGTTTTAAAGACAAGAAAAGTAAATTGTTCAGACAACCATCAAATCTAAAAAAGTGGGCTCCGGCCTAGGCATCAACATCCATCATCGCCCACTTGAATGCCCTCACACATCGGCATCTTCACCAGCCTTCTCCTTCTTCTCAGCCTCGGCATCCTGAGCAGCATCCTCCCCAGCATCCGTCCCAGCATCCTTCTCTCCAGCCTTGTCCACCACCTCTGCTGACTTAGAGGACTCACCAACCTCAGCAGGACACGACACAGCTTTGCCTCCAAGTTCCTTCAGCTTTGCTACCCAGGAATCGACCGGCCAGGCTGGGCACTCAAGACCTGTCTCCTTGGCCTCATAAGCCATCTTGATGCGAGCTTGTAGCAGAGAGACAATAGCTGAATTTTTGATCCCTTCCCGGAAAGAGACCATGGCCAGTTTGTGCTCCACTTGAACGGCATCCAGCTTTATCTCAGCATCCTGAGTGACCTTCTTCAACTTGTCCTCGTAATGCCAGGTCTTGACTTCAGCAATGGCGCCTTGGTCAGCAACAGTGGTCTCGAGCTGTTTGATCCTGGCCTCTTGGAACTTGTTCGTGCTGCAAACATCGGTGTAAAGGTGGAGCAGATGCTGGAGGCCCTGCAAGTCAAAATTCAGGTATAAGTCAAAATCCATTAACCAAGATATCCTGTCAGGATATTCTGTCAGGATATTCTATCAGGATATGTGTGCAGGATATAGTATCAGGATATTACCTTATTGAGGAAGGATGTCATCGGCTCCAAGGAGTCAGTGAAGCTGAGTTCTTCATAAGAGAACCCTTCAGAGCCTGGGGTGCTAACTTCAGAGCATTTCCTCTTCTTGGCGGTGGAAGCACGAGTTCTCGGGTTGGGCTTAGGAGCCGGGAGCGGTTTGGAGCTAGTAGTAGCAGGAGTCTCTTTCTTGACGTTGACTGGAGTGGGGTAACTATCAAGCTCGTCAAGATCCAGGAGGATTGGAACTTTGCTGGAGTCTGTATACAGGGAGTGAAATTCTTTCCTAAATATATCAAATAAAAACATGTATGCAGGATATCGTGCAGGATCCTTACCAGACATGTTTGCACTGGAAAGTGGACTTGGGGATGGTGGAAACGGATTAAAACTTCTTTCATCCTCTGGGAGGAGTCTGATGGCGTCAATTCTCTTTTGTGATTCGGCTAAGGGAGGTGCAAGCTTCCTGAAATCAGCTGTATACAAGAAAATAGAAAAGTTAGTACAAGATATGAAACAGGATACAAGACAGGATCATCCTAAAACCCTAAATCCTACCCTTTCTCAACCACTTCACCGGATAATCTGCTCCACCAGGGATTGAATCTCTTTTTACAAAGAAAAACTTGGATTTCCACTCCTCTTCGTTCCTGGTGGCTCGGAGTATCAAGGGATCGCTGGAAGTGGAATAGAATAAGAACCGGCAAGAACCATGGCATCTAAGCCGGTATGCTAAAGGGAGGTCATGAATGGAAAGGTTAGGGATATGATTCTTCTTGATTTGATCAAGAACAGACAAGACTCGCCAGAGCATCGGCATTGTTTGACTGAAACAGATTTTTGTAGTATTAAAGAACTCGGTGATGAAATCCAGAAAAGGAAATTGCAACCCTAGGGTAAAGGGAAAAGCATTGAAGCACAACCACTCCTCAGAAACCATATCCGATCGGATTTCCCGATCGAATGGCCGGAACACCGTCCCTTCCAGGAAGATGCCGGAGGTTTTAAGGGCTGACAAGTGGGCACTATCGAAGGTGCATATTTCCTTCTCCGGATCTTGGAGAATATTCTGGTGGATGAACGTGGGAGTAGAGTCACCGGAACTCGATCTTGTCTGTCTCGCCATATAGTTGCCGAAATATAGGACAGAATGGAGGAGGAAGATGGAGATGAGAGAGAAATTTTTTACCTTTTTTTTCTTCGGTAAGGGTTAAATGAGGATGAGGATGAGAAGTTATAGGATGATAATGAGTAATTATAGGCTGCGTGGTTACAACTAGTCACATCAAGGTCTTATCTCTTAATTACCTCGTTATTCGTGAAAAAATGTAACTGTTAGTATCAGGATACTTAACGGTAACATTTTTGGGGACAATTGTTATGGGTAAAATTCTGAGCCCATATCCTGGATAATATCCTAAGATATATCTTGATTATGTGAAGTCTGTTCCTGCCCGGGATACTGATTAAGGATATTGGTAACATCCTGACATGGTATCCTGAGGATCACTAACGGATTATGTGCAAGAGCGCGAGTCCAAGCTTGTAACGTTCATGAGGACCTTTTCCCCGGAAGACTCGGTCTAAGTTGTTCAAAGATGGACGTTGAACCCGCTTTACCTGGTCTCCAATGTTTACTAAGGAATATTCTAAGGCATCCCCCGTTTATAGGAGATTTTGTTTTCGTTTCTTAGCTATAAATAGATGGATAAATCAGATCAAATAGGACACAACAACACTCACTGCTCTCTAACACTTCAACTCTCTCGCAACTCTCACTTTCACAAAAAGCATTGTAACACTTAGCGATCTGATCAATATCCTGCACTGTATCCTGACGTTTGAAGTAATAAGAAGAACAAGGCAGCTGCGATTGTCAGCTCCTGAGGTTTTGTACCGACGATCTAGATTGATCAAAGGCTTTCCTCGTATATCTCGTGTCACCCCCTTTACTTTTTGCTCATTGTTTGATCGTAGATATAGTTCAATATCCTGAGCTATATCCTGAAACTGTTTTAACAAACAATCAATTCAGCATATTTACAACACACATTCTTAGCGCACTACCTCACTTAACTAATTTGATCACTAAATTGCTTAGGTAATTTTTGACCAAAACATTGGCAATATATCCCCTTCCATATTCTTAAGCCGGTATGCTCCTTTCCCAGATTCTGATTCAATCTCATATGGTCCTTCCCACTTTGGAGCTAACTTTCCATCAGTAGGATTAGTAGTGTTCTGAAAAGCCTTTCTTAATACCCAATCTCCAACTTGAAACCTTCTAGTCCTCATATTCTTGTTATAGGCTCTGGATATCCTCTGTTGATCCGTTGCCATTCTTAGTTTTGCTGCATCTCTTGTCTCATCTACAGTATCTAATTCTTGGCACAAAGCTTCAGTATTCGCCTCAGGATCTCGAAGGCTCGATCTTGCTGTAGGTATCACCATTTCTGTCGGGATCACTGCTTCTGCCCCAAACACCATGGAAAATGGGGTTTGACCCGTTGCACTTTTTACTCTTGTTCTATCAACCCATAAGACAAAGGGTAACTCTTCTGCCCATCTTCCTTTCTAAGCTCCTAGTCTTTTCTTCAAATTGTTGACAATTATCTTGTTCGAGGATTCTGCTTGTCCATTTGCTTGAGGATGTACCAGTGTGGATGTAATCATCTTGATTCCCCAACTTTTTCAAAAATTGGTAGTCCTTTTACTGATAAACTGAGAACCATTATCACAAATTATCTCAGCTGGTACCCCAAACCTAGAAAGGATATTCCTCTTTATGAAGGATACTACTTCTTGATCTCTGACTTGAACAAATGCTTCACCTTCAACCCACTTGGAAAAATAATCTGTCATTGCTAGCATGAAAACTTTTCCTCCTGGATCCTTTGGCAACTTTCCCACTATGTCCATACCCCACTTCATGAATGGCCAAGGGGAAGCAATAAGATATAGTGGTTCAACAGGTTAATGCAGTATATTGATGTGCCTTTGACACGCATCACATCTTCGAGCATATTCTGCAGCATCTTTCCTCATCGTCGGCCAATAGTATCCTGTTCTTAGCACCTTTGAGAATAACGGTCTGTCCCCAATATGGTTGCCACAATCTCCTTCGTGTATATCCTGAAGTACTTCCTTAGTTTCAGAATCCTCCAAGCACCTCAGGTATGGTCCTGCAAGAGACTTCTTATACAAAACATTATTTATAATAGTGAATCGAGATACCTTCATTCTGAAAGCCTTAGGATTCTCATCCTTTGGGATGTGTCCTTCTTTGAGATATTTCATAATTAGGGCCGTCCAGGACTTAGGATCCTCCTCAGGATACTCATCATCAGGATCCTGGATACTTGCTATTTCATTATCCTGAGACTTGAAGAGATCCACTGCAGGATATAGGATATGTAGTATTGGTATTTGAGTTCCTTCCGGTATTCTGACTGATGATCCTAAGTTTGCCAAGGCATCTGCTTCAGCATTATCCTCTCTTGGTACCTGTTCAAGTGTAAAAACATCAAAATATCCTACAAATTTTTTAAGAATTTCAAGATACTCGATTAACCTTTCACCTTTGACTGCATAGGATCCATTAAAATGGTTAGTAATTAACAAGGAATCAACATATACTTGCAAACTTTTAATATTCATACTCCTGGCCAACTCTAATCCCGCAATCAAAGCTTCATATTTTGCTTCATTATTAGAGGCAGGAAATTCACATCTAATAGCCTGGGGTAATATGTCCCCCTGTGTCGATTTTAGTAGTATACCCAATCCTACACCTCTCACATTAGATGCACCATCAGTATATAATGTCCAAGGTTCTAAGGTTTCTCCTAGTTGTTGTACTTCTAGGTCTACTTCATTTTGAATATCACTACTGAAATCAGCCACAAAGTTGGCTAGAGCCTGAGACTTTATAGCATTTCTTGGTTCATATACTAGATCATAGGCACTTAATTTTACTGACCACTTAGCCATTCAACCCGACATCTCAGGTTTCCTAAGCACATTTTTAATAGGATAATTAGTTTTAACATGAATCCTATGTGTCTCAAAATAATGTCTAAGCTTAGTCGATGCCATAACTAGGGCCAATATCAATTTTTCTAAGGGTGAATATCTAGTTTCAGCATCTAACAAACTTTTACTAACATAATAGACAGGATACTGCTGACCTTCATGATCCTTTACCAGAACAGCACTTACTGCATTCCCTGATTCTGCAAGATACAGGGATAATGGTTCACCATCCTAGGGCTTCATCAACAGAGGTGCAGTTGACAGATATTGCTTCAATTCCTATAGGGCCGCTTCATGCTTCTCTCCCCATTCGGACTTCTTATTTTTCTTCAGGATATCGTAGAATTCCTTGCATTTCTATGAGGATCTTGAAATAAACCTATTTAATGTTGCTACTCGTCCTGTTAATCTTTGTACATCTTTCATGTTGGAAGGTGACTTGATATCCAGGATAGCTTTAATCTGTTCCGGGCTTGCTTCTATTCCCCTTTTAGTCACCATATATCCTAAAAACTTTCCTGTCCCCACACCAAAATGGCACTTGGCAGGATTTAGTTTCATATTGTACTAGTCCAGGATATCAAATGCTCCTTCAATATCCCGGAGATGATCCTCAGCCTTCTTGGATTTTACCTCCATATCATCAATGTATACCTCCGTGGTGTCCCCCAGTTTGTCTTTAAACATTATGTTTACCAATCTATGGTATGTTGCACCTGTATTCTTCAGACCAAAAGGCATAGCAGTATAACAATAAATACTTATTAGTGTCATGAAAGCAGTATCCTCCTGGTCCGAAGGTTCCATTTGGATCTGCTGGAATCCTGAGGATGCATCCATAAAGGTTAGCATTTCATGACCGGTAGTTGCATCCACCATCGAGTCTATATGAGGCAGAGGGGATGAGTCCTTAGGACATGCTTTGTTCAAGTCTGTGTAATCTACACAAACTCTCCATTTCCCATTCTTCTTTTGAACCACGACCACATTCGCTAGCCACTTGGGAAATTTGACTTCCCTAATCATCTTGGACTTCAATAATCTTTCAACCTCTTCCTGAATAATTGTGTTTCGTTCAGGAGCAAACTTCCTTCTCTTTTGCTGAACAGGCTTGAAAGACCTGTCAATTCCAAGCTTGTGAGTTATAATATCGTTGGAAATACCTGTCATATCCTCATGCTTCCATGCGAATGTTATCATCCTGCATTTCAAAAAGTTAGTTAACTGATTTTCAATATCCTGAGGGATATTGGTTCCTACGAGCACCGAGATATCTGGATTATCATGGTCCAGGACAATTTTCTTAACATCCTGCTCTGAAGCCTCCACGATATCCTGAGCTCGTATCTTTAATTGCTATCCTGCTTTGGGCTTGGTTGAGGATTTCATCGAGGAAGAATAACATTTTTTTTTGCCTCTTGTTGATTGCTTTCCACCTTGACAACCCCCCAAGGGGTAGGGATCTTGATACACGGATGATAGGTTGACGGCACAGCTTTCATATCATGGATCCATGGTCTGCCCAACATGACTCCCTCAACATATACTGGCAGCTTTATCTCTCCCACAGTATTCTTGGCCTCTCCACTGAAACCGACAAGTACAGTGGATATTCAAGTAATCTCCATTGGGGAGATATTCATTCTTTTCAGCGTTTCTAGTTGAATAATGTTTACTGAGCTGCCATTATCCACCAGTATCCTGTGCACAAAATGATTAGCAATATATAAAGTTATTACCAAACCATCATGATGGGGATCCTGGACACTATCCCTGTCATCACTATCAAACGTTATCACTTTATCGGTTGTGAGGGTTGTCATCCTGGTTGGCTTGTCTCCTCGTTCTGCCTTAGCCTCCTTTGCATGTCTTTTTGCCGCAGAATAAGAGGTTCCACATATGTCGGATCCTCCCGAAATAAAGTTAATTATCTTGGCATCCGCAGGAGGTGAAGCTGCTCGTCCAGGATCTTTCTCAGTATCCTGACCCTTATTCTTATTTCTGCCTAGAAGATCCTTCAGATATCGTTTGCTTAGCAGTTAGCTTATTTCCTTCCTCAGGGCTATGCAATCTTCCGTAACATGTCCAAAATTTTAATGGAAGGCACACCATTTGGATTTATCCTTCCAATCGGCTTTTTGTTGGTTCTTGGCCACCTCGCTTTATCTCCTAAACCTTGCATAGCATACATTAGTTCAGGTATATTAACAGAAAAACAATATTCTGACAATTCAGGATACTCCTCAGGATCCTCATCTTCAACAGCATTCACTTTCTTGTTGTCATTCCTGCCATATGACTTAGAACGATATGGTTTGTATGACGATTCTGACTTCCTGTTAGTCGATTCATAGGTTGAGGATGAATTCATCCTCTCTTGCATCTTTTTATCATCTTCCAGTCGAATATATCTTAAAGCCCTGTTTCGAGCTTCATCCAGGTTCCAGTAAGGATTCATTACAAGATCCTGATAAAATTGAGAATCTTTTTGCAACCCCATTTTGAATGCCTGCACGGCTGTTGCAACATCAAGATGTGGGATATCCAGGGATTACCTGCTAAACTTGTTCACATAATCCCTTAAGGATTCCTGAGGCCCTTGAGTTATCCTGAGAGATCACTAGTCAGTTTTTCAAAATTTCGACTGCAAGAAAATTGACTATTGAATAAATTAACTAAGTGAGAAAATGATGTAATTGAATGAGGTGGAACGTTTAGGAGCCATTTTAAGGCTGATCATGTTAGAGTAGAACCAAAACCCTTGCAGAGGCATGCTTCCTTGAGATCCGGAGGGATAGGGTTAATTTCCATCCTCTCCCGATACTGAGAAATACGCTCTTCAGGATCCGTAGTTCCGTCGTAGAGCTTCATGTTGAGGGTTTGAAATCTTTTCAGGATTTAAGCATCACATGTTGGATATGCAAACTGGGATATCCTGTGGCTATCCTGAGACACTTCTGGAATTGGCTGGACCACCCTAGGTACACTGGATATCATATCCTTCAACTTCTGAAGCTCCCTAGAGAGTGCTGACGTTACACATGCATCCTGCAAAGATCCAACACCGTTAGTAGCAACATTATTTGTATTATTAGACACGTTATCAGCCTGAGGATTCTGGCCATATCCTGGAGCATATCCTGAACTTCTCACAGTTGACATCCTGACCGATGAGGGTATCTCAGGAGTATGACTCTGGGAATGACTAGGTACAATATTGCCCCTGTTATCCTCGGTATATACTGCCGAGCTGAAGTTCAATGCTCTGGGCTGCAAGGGAGTGACAGTATCCTCAGCAGGCCTGCTTGAGCTGGATTTCAAGAGTTGTATCTCTCTTATCTACATTTGGTTGGTTTCCTGCTGTTGCTTCATCTGATCTTGTATACTACAAAACAAACTTAGAATTTCATCATTAGAAGCCATAATAGGAGTTCTCTTTGAGGCAGCAGATCCATGGATATTCTGAGTAGACACAATATTCCGAGTTGGTTGAGTTTCGGTCCTCCTTAGAGGAGCTTGAGGCTGAGATGAAGCTTGCGTCCTTGGAGGTGGTGGAAACACCGAACCAATTGTTGCAGAAGTTATAGCAGACATGGTAGAAGAGCTCATGTTTGATTTTGAGGCCATTGACAATAGTTGTGCAAAAAGTTTTGAAAATAGAAAACCAAGTAATGATTTTAAGAAAGTTTTTAGTAGAAATAGCACCACTTGCCCCACGGTGGGCGCCAAATTGTTTTGGTCAAAAATTACCGAAGCAATTTAGTGATCAAATTAGTTAAGTGAGGTAGTGTGCTAACAATGTGTGTTGAAAATATTCTGATTATATTGTTTACAAAAAAAAGTTTTCAGGATATAGCTCGGGATATCGAGCTATATCAACAATCAAACAATGAGCAAAAAAGTAAAGGCTGACACGAGATATACGAGGAAAGCCCTTTATCAATCTAGATTGCCGGCACAAAACCTCGGGAGCTGACAATCGCAGCTGCCTTGGTCTTCTTATTACTTCAAACTTCAGGCTACAGTGTAGGATATGATATGGATCAACTAAGTGTTACAATGAGATTCGAGTGTAAGTGTTGGTGATTGAGAGTGATTGCAGCTAGTAGAGAGCAGAAGTGTGCGTGAAAATTGTGTCTACCTATCGATCCGATCATTCCTTTATATAGTAAAAGAAATAATAAACTATCCTAAAAATAAGGGATGCTTCGAATATTCCCCTTTGAACATTGGAGACCCCTTCTTTGCGGCTTTAACGTTCTCTTCTCAACAGTTTAAACCGAGTCTTTAGGAGAAGCAGTCCACTTGAACGTTACAGGTCTTGCCATGCTAATCTGCACGTGAACAATTAGTCATTACCAGGATACTGCATCAGGATGTTACCAATATCCTGATCCCGTATCCTGATCACAATCAAAAGTAATAGAGTCAGAATATAATCCAGGATATATGTTCAGAAAACCACCCATAACAGTTACAGCGATGAAGATGATGACTGTAACTTCAAAAACTATAGAACTCGAAACTGGTGGCAACTCGAAACCGGGAGAAAACTCTGACAGTGATGGTTGCGACTCGTAATCAGAATCGTGAATGTGAGTCATAACTGTGAAAGCGGTTACGAGTCAGAACCGAGGTTGCGACTCGAGACCGTTTGAGAAGAAGATGACTCGAGACCAGTGAGGTGATGATGACTCGAGACCTTGAAAGCAGATGATGTGCGTCGAGACCGTGGATGTTGATACTTGAGATCAGAAGATAAGGAGGTTGCGACTCGAGACTATGAAGATGATACCAGAAAGACGATGACTCGAGACCTTTTATTATGTTTGAAACCTCTGTTGCTGACTCTAAACCTATGTCAAAACAATAGTTGCGACTCGAGACCTTGAAATCAATTACTCGAGACCAGTTGACTCGAGACCTCAATAAGTGAGGTGGTTATGGATGTGGTGGTCGGAGACGTTTTGCGGAGGAGATGCAGGTTGTGGCGGATGTACGGTGGTTGATGGTTACTGGCGTAGATGTTGCAGGTGAAGTGGTGACCGTCAGAGAAGAAGAACAGTAGGGTGGTTGAAGGTTGCGACTCGAGACAAGAATGACTCGAGACCTTTGTCGAGATGGGAGTCGAGACCAGATCTCAATTGAGTCGAGACCTTGATGCACTTTGTTTCCTTAAAAATTGGACTCGGAACCTTTTGGAAGTCGAAACCAAAGAAAATAAGACTCGAAACCGTGCAAAGATAGAAATTTTGAATTTGGAAGTTAAGAATTTTTCAAAAGATTCTTTTAAATCAACAAATCACCGAGAATTTGTGAAAATTTTAAAGTCAAGATCTTTTCTATTTTTTTAAATAAAAAATTATGTTTAATCTTCTAACAACTTTTTCAAAAATTGAAACACCAAAATATATGGATTTTTGATAAAAATTCGATGAACACTACGAAGAACACGATGAATGTTCTTGATGATTTTCAACAAAAATTTCAAAATCTTGAATCGTTGATATCACACCGAGCCTAGAAATAGGTTCTAATGGCTCTGATACCAATTGTAAGTCCCAAAAAACGGATCTTTCAATGATATCAAACAATCACCGAGTTTGTGCGGAATCCAAATTGGTGAGATTCAAGAATAAACACGAAAATCGAAAAATACGAAGAACAATACTGAAAAGCAAAACCGTCTAGTACAAGTGTTCACAACTCCAATCGCCTCCCACTCTCTGTTTCTCTAGGATTGTGTAACTCGGAGGCTCAAACCCTAAAACAAGTTGAAACATCTTTTTGTGATGTCAAATGAATCACCTGCGGGCCATATCATATCGTTAATTGTGACGACAGTTGCGGTCTACGACCCCTTATCAAAAGGTAATGAACTATGTTCAAACCTTAAAGCCCTTGGATCAAATGAGATCACGGCTTATATATATCTTAATTGTCCTTTGTGAGAAGGCTTTAGTGCCATATCTTCCAAATGTCCTTCGTGACAAGGCTTTAGTGCCATATCTTCCAGTGTCCTTCGTGACAAGGCTTTAGTGCCATATCATTCAATGTCCTTCGTGATGAGGCCTTGTGCCATATCTTTCACAACCTTTGTGACAGGCCCTTGTGCCATGTCTTTCATGTCTTTCGTGAGAAGCCAATATGCTATATTTAACTGTCCTTCGTGACAAGCTAATGTGCTATATTTAAATGTCCTTCGTGACAAGCTAATGTGCTATATTTAAATATCCTTTTTAACAAGCCGATGAGTTATATGGCTAAACCCATTACCAATTATGGTAAGCAGGGCTAGTGAAATTAATATATAAACATATAGATTTGTAAGATCTAATGCAAATAAATTGATTTGCTATTAGTTCTCAAAATATTACTGATGGCTATCTTATTTCAGTTAAACTTATGGCAAACCCCAATATTGGTGAAGCAAGAAAGAAAACGGTGGTGGCGATTTAGAGCACCAAAACCGTAATGACGAAGAGAATCGTCTTCAATCAATAGTTGCCGATGAAGTCGGTAAAGCCCTGGCTGGATTTATGGCCACATTTAAAGGGCTAAAGCCATCGGTACAGAAAAAGAACTCCGTTTCTAAACCCCGTTCAAATAATAATAAGACTGAAAAGACTCATTTCTCCTCAACTAAGAGTGAGCAGAGTATTAAGAGTATGAAGAAAGCTGAGTCACATGACTCTAAGAAGGGGTGTACATATAAATACTTTGTTTCTTGTAAACCCCATGACTTTACGGGTGAGATTGGAGAAACTGATGCTCTAAAGTGGCTGGATGAAATGGAAACCGTTGTTGATATAAGCGGTTGTGCGGCCAATGAAACTGTTAAATACGTATCCCAATCCTTCAAGGAGGATGCCCTGACTTAGTGGAAGGCACTGATCCAATCCACTGGCAAGATTGTAATGTACAACCTGAGTTGGTCTAAGTTCGTGGAATTGATCCGCGAGACTTATTGCCCATCTCACGAGGTGGAGAAAGTTGAAACTGACTTTCTATGGCTGACCATGAAAGGCCTCGAGTGTCGAGCCTATGCATCTGAATACAACTCTTTATCAAGACTCATGCCTTATTTAATTACCCCCGAGTCGAAGCGCATTGCACGGTTTCTTGGAGGGCTCGCTTCAGAAATCAAGGGGATGGATAAATCCTCCAAACCTGCGACTTACAGATCCGATGTGGATCTGGCTCTTTCTCTCACTAAATATGAAATAAGAGCAAGGGCGACTAAAGCCGAGGAGGATCACAAGCAAAAGCGAGATGATACCCCAAGTAAGGATTACAAAAAGGGTATGACCGGTTCGAATTATAACCAGTCCAAGCCGAATGAGGCCAAACCCAAATGCAAAACCTGCGAGAAGCAACACTTCGGAAAATATTTCTGTGAGAAGACCAAGGGATGTGGAATCTGTAAGGAGATGGACCACAAGTCCCATGAATGTAAAAATTTGAAAGACACCACCTGCTATGGATGTGGCGAGAAAGGGCATATAAAGACCCGCTGCCCAAAAAGGGCGACTGGCGGGAAAAACAAGGCCACTGATGGCCAGAAAGGCAATTCTTGAGCCTTCCAATCTGCTACAGCTGAAGCAGTTCAAGACGTATCAATACGCATATGTTTTCCGTAAATTAATTATTTGCTAGAAACTTGTTTTTAATTCTAGAGCTAGTTAAAGCTTCATCGATTGTAAATTAATAACATTTTATAAAATCAAGTGGCCAATCTAGATGGTTTCACATATGATATATCCTTCACAAATTAATTTGTCTTTGATAATCTTTTATCTATAAATCTTGCTGGAATCGATATGTTTTTAGACATGGATTGGTTAGTTGAAAAACCAAATCCACATTGTCTAAAGTAAGAAACTTATCAAAATTTAAAATCCCCATCTAGTGATATATTCACCATCCGTGGAAGATCAACACTATGGATTGCCCGAGGAAGCTTTTATGCTTGAGGCATCCAAGTGATTGAAAGAAGGATGTGTCATCTACATGACACAAGTAACTTTTGATAAATTAAAATCGAAAGCTGAAGACCTTTGTGTGGATGGACATGAGAAGTCCATAGCCACCCAGGAAGCGTAATGCTTAGAATGTTCTCAGGTGAGTCGAACATCGTAGACCATTTGTGATCTGTATAATGAACTAGAAAATCCCACATAGAATTGGGAAATGGTAACAACGGATCTAATCTCCCAGTTACCTAAAATAAATCGCGGCAATGACGCGATGTAAATTACAGTCAACAAACCTACTAATTCGACGATTCTTGTCAATTAAGAAAAATTTATAATTCCAACAAGTTAATCTATAGAAAGATAACCTCGAGTCTACTTATGGAGTACCGTTGTCTATAGTATCGGATTAAGATACTAAATATACTCTTATCACTGGAAAATTCCAGCAAAGTGCTTAGCTGATAAGCACTTGTCATGTTTCACCATGTCGTTTAAACGTGAGCTTAAGGTTTACTGAAAAGCCTTGCCTATTATGGACCATGGAATTTGAAAGTCCCAAGTTTCCCCTGTAAATGTGAAATGGGATTCCCATTGTGGCCTAGGATACTCTTGAGAGGTTGAAACTTACTATGATACGGAATTAACCGTATTGCTCCGAACAAATCTCAAGGTCGAGATTTCTTTTAAGGGTGTGAGGTTGTAACACCTCGTAAAATCGTGTCCAATAATGTATTGACACGTGTCCCTAATCCTAATTATGTCAAAAGTTAGTTAAAAGGGACTAGTTTCGTCAAAAACAACAACTATGTTTATGGAAGAACTAAAAGTGTTAACATGCTGAAACTAAGCCTCTGAGTGACCGTATACGGTGTCCGTATTCTCATATGAGCCACTTGTTGGATGTGAGGAGTCGTTTACATAATTGTTTGAAAGTTGCGTAATTGTTTTAAAGTTCACGCGACGAAGGGTTAAAAACGTCAACATGTTAATTCTTACCTCTGAGTGAACTTTTAACGAACCCAGAGTTTTATGATGGTTGGTCATACTCTTGGGTGTGCCTAATATTGGCCAATGAGGGCTTTTGTGATAATCATAAAAAAATATGCATTATTCGAGCTCAAGGACTATTTACGACAAACTACGAAAGTCTGCCGATTCTCATAGAGATGTACACTTCGGAACAAGTTCATAAGCAAGAAATACCCTAAATACCCTTAACATAGCTTAGAAATTGGTTTTGGAGGGTTCGGTGTGTAAAAATATGCTTATTTGATCACAGGGACTAAAAACGTCAAAACTGCAAAAGTATGCAAATTCGCACATATTCTGCGTTCTGACCATATCCGTACATCCAAAAAAAATTTTAATCATTAAAATATTATATTTTAGTGATGGGAATGCAAAAATACCATTCGTTGCGTAATTTGGATTGTTTTCGCATCTGTTCGAACGTCCGTCGTAATTAAGCGAAAAACGCGACCGTATGACCGACCGAAGGAACTGACATCCATGAAATTTTTTAGCATAATTCAAGTTAAATATAATTTAGCTTCCTTATGGAGCTTAAAAATGGGGTTAACGGGTGTTAGAAGTGCCAAAACTCAACAAATTTTGTGTAGGGACTAAAGCTGTCAAACTTCAAAAATTGACTTACAGCCCAAGTATACAGCTATAAAACCTCCTAAACAAATCTATGGGCTGGTTAATTGTTTTAGACACCTGTATAGACACTTGTTAACATTCTAAGAAGTCCCATAACACTTGGCATCATCCTACAACTTCAAGAAAACTATAAATAGGGGTGTTCTTCCACCACTTTCACTTGCACCTTTCCATATTTCTTTCTTTCTCTTGTGGGAGTTTCTGAGCAAATGGGAGCATACCTCTGAGTTCTAATCAGTCCCTAGGACCACTTGTAAGTGTTCCTTTCGTGCTAGTTCGTTTAATAGGCTTTTAAAGCCAAAAAGTCAAGTGTTTACGATAAACGCTTTGACTTTTAATTAGACCTTAAACGGTTAAGCCATTGTTCGCAACGAACATGGCTACGTGATCGTAATTAGGTAGGTGTTAATCCCTCAAAAGGGTACCTCCTATGAATCACGTTTGCTTGGTCAATTGACGAGTCAACATAATATTGTTTTAAAAAGTCAACGGGTCAGTTTTTGAAATAATTGCGATATGGGTTTAGAATTTTTCTAAAATATGTTTTATCATTTAAACAACTTAGTAATAATTGTTAGAACATTTTTAAACATATTTGGCTCGTCAATTCCAGTTTTAAGGTCGGTTCGCAACCGAAAGTCGCGAAGTTTGACTTCTGGGTTGACTTTCGATTATAAACCGAATTAGACTAGTATGCTACTGATTTAAAGTTTCGTTATGATCGTATTAAGATATAGTATAGCCCTATAAGGTTATATTACACGATCGGACTAGTAATCTGAGTTTATGCGCATGTTCCGTTATTATGCCGTACTTTGACTATTTTGCCCTTTTATTTGAAAATAAGGTTTTAAATATAAATGAGCATGCAAATGAGTTATGTACTGATAAGTAAACATGTTTAGAATATTTTGGTGTTTATAAACTGGTCATAAACTGATTTTACGCATATAATCGTAAACTACGCTTTTAAAAGGACTAAAATGCTCTTTTACGTCTAAAATGAGTTTAAACCATAAATTCTTGTCAAAACTCATTATGTACTGATATGATATTATAATTAGGTTTATTTGGGATGCTAAGTCAGATTGTAAACTGAGTTTAACTTCAAATTCTTGTACAATGCCGATAAATGACGATAATGCCCTTATGGCACATAAAATGGGTTTTAAGCATAATATTCAAACCAAACCTTTTGCTTACTGATATGTTATGACAAATAAAATATTTTCACTTTTCAAAGCATGTTATAACATCAGAGTTCATGAACCATCACAAAAATCGTCATTTAACAACTTTAACGTCGTTTAGGCGCGTACTATGGTTCTAAACCATATTTATGAACCAAGAATTGTTACCTACTGATTTTATAAACCATATTAAATATTTTTACATTAGGTATAAGTCATGAACTCAGGATCCCAAATAAATTCTCAAAACTATGTGTGAAATGACCAAAATGCCCCTACGATGCATAGTTTGGTCTTAAAGCATAAACCACACATCTATTTGATATCCTACTGATATGACATCATAATTTAACCATTTTTACTGAATGTTTATGACCATAACATCAGTTTACTTGCAAGCTCCTTTTTTAGGTTGTAAAATTACCAAAATGCCCTTATGAGGCATAGTTTGATTTTAAAACCTTAATGGACATACAAGTTGATATCCTACTGATATTATAACGTGTTTAAAGTGTATTGGCATATAGAACATGTTCATGACTCATCCGGTTACCCGATATCGCTTATACGCGTACGGTTATACTTACGTAACTAGTTTACATAAGTTTACCGAAAAGGGGTTAAACCTTATCGTTTTGATCTCAAAATCCATAATGTACATTGTTTACCCATATTATACAAGTCTAGCACTTGTTGGGCTTAAACCACATTCTATTCGGTATACGCTTTGGCCCGTATACATTCTAAAGGAACTACCTTTGGCCCGTATACATTCTAACATATAATAAATCTGTTCATTCCAGACTATAGTACCCCCAGATAAGCGAACTAAAGGAACTACCTTTGGCCCGTATACATTCTAACAGATAATAAATCTGTTCTTTCCAGACTACAGTACCCCTAGATAAGCGGACTTGGGTCAACTATACTTAGACTTGCGACTTTTGCCAAATATAGTCTTATTGATTGGAAGCTAGCAAAAAGGTAAATACTCTTGACTTATTTTAGTTTTAAACTTGGGAAGGAAAATATTCCTCTTGGGGCGGTTATTACATAAGTAGGTCGCATATGATTGCACAAAAGTGTAAGAATACGGTTTAATTTGTTTACTTGATAATTGATATAATTGGGGGTTAATGATACCATGTACGGACAACCCAATGGGTAAATCAAGTATATAAACTCGTAACAAGAATAATTCCAAGATATATTTAAAGGATCACCTATGGGTTTTCCATATGTATAAAAATATTTTCGAAAAACTATTTTTCCAAAGAGTCAGTTAATTGTATTTATTAGCTTTGGCTGACGTATTTTCAAAAGATTGAACTGCAGGTACCGAACCTTATAATTGGCTGGGAATGCGGGTCGGCTAGAATGAAGGCTAAGGAATTTGCACTCCTGATGCTTAAGGTCTATGAGGTTTAAAGCTTTGTTTATTTAGATCCTGCATGTGGGCTTGTATCGAACGCTTGTAATACTTTTATACATTCAAGTTATATTTTAATAATTTTAATCCAATACTTCCGCTGCATATTATTATATTGTGATAACTGTTATCCAACCATCACGATTGTACCTATCTGGTCCCACCGGAAATCGGGGTGTGACATTATGAAACTTTGAAGAGTAGAGTCAAAAGTTTAGATGATAGATTGTCAGCATGTCAAAAGACAACTAAATTTCTTGAAGCCAGATATGAAGGAAAACAAATGGTTTTAAACAATTATATTGATGATGTTGCTAAACTTAAACAACAACTGGCTGAAAAAGAAAAATTGGTTAATAAACTTCAAAGTTATCATGCTTCTTCATACATTCTGGAATGCATTTTCAATATCACACCAGATGGTAAAGAGTCTGAAAAGAACAAAAAGGGAACTGGTTCAGAATACCATCAGGTTCCACCACCGTTGGAGAATAATCATACATTCTATGATGGCGAAAAGGTGGAAAAAGCAATAAATATGGTTGACCAATTACCTGACAACATCGATGTGACTTACACCAAATCTGATGATCTTGATGATTCAAAGGTGGTAGGTAAGGTTGTCGAAAGTGTTCTCACAGAGGAGTCTACCATCACAGATAAGTCTGAATCACATAATGAAAATGAGGGAAGTTTTCATGAAAGTAATTTAAAAAATTTGAAATCTGAGAAAAATGCGAATGATGATCCGATAGGATTGGCTTATACAATGATTGGATCAGACAAATTATTCTCATATATTGAAGTTCCGATTCAGAATGTGATTTCGGAAAAGATTGACAAAGTGTTCAAATTGATAGAAACTGAAAAGTCTGAAATTTCAAAATTTGCTGGGAAAAGCAAGAAAACTTTTTATAACAAACCTAGTTACAAAAAGAAAAACATGAAGGTTGTGTTGGGTTATAAAAAGAAACAAAATTAAAAGAAACAATTTGGAAAGAAAAATCTTCATAAAAAGATGAACTTTGTCCACGGAACAAGTTCAGAAGAAGAGAAGGAACTCCAATTTAGACGACAGTCTAATGAAGAGTTCTATACTCAGAAAAAGCAACAACAACAGGTTAAAGATGTTTCCAAGAGAACATGTTTTAAGTGTGATCAAATTAGACATCTTGGTCACAAGTGTCCGAATCTGATACCTGTTGATGTTGACAAGAAAAGGAAAGTTGAGACATAGAAGTCAAACAAGTTTGGATCAAAACAAACTTGGAAACTGAAACCAATGACACCCAAAGTTGTGCCACAGCAGATTTGGAAACAGAAAGTAAATGTTTCAAAACCAAAACAAATCTGGAAACCAGAAATTGATTTATCAAAACAACACATTCAAAATGATTCAAAATTTTATCAAAGGAATGTTTCAAAAGGCCAAGTCTGGTTGGTCAAGCAACAAAAGGTTTCTGATGATGAGAAAAATAAAGAGAATGTTTTTGAGAAAAATGAATGAAATTTTCCAGTTTTACCTGGAAAGATGCATATTCAGCTACCTGAGTCAAAGTAGGCTTGGATTGATTTGTTCAAGTAATTGAGTTGGGTGAATGTGCATGTGCTCCAGATGATGGTTGACTGTCAAGATGAAGAACGGAGCAGCCTGGCACAGGAGGCTGCAAGCCCCTCATCTGAAAACAGGGAGTTTGTTTGTTTCTGTACATAAATAAACTATAAATCAAAAACCTTAAAAAATAGAAAAATTTTAAATCCAAAAATATGTTTTTATTTTTTCAAAATTGAAAAATGAAAAACTATGTTTGTCTTTAAATTTGTTAAAAATCAAAAATTTAAAAATATGTTGATTGAATATGCCGAAACCCTCACGGCTGAACAAACATGATTATTTCACAAATGATTAAATGGTTTTAACATTGTTTAAAATCAGTGTGTTGGAAATCGTGGTAGTACTTTCTGCAAAACAGAGCATGTGAAGCAGAAAATGGATGGCGAGATGAAGCTATCTGCATCGGGTTGTCAAATTTTCTTAAATGTTTTGAATTTTAGGGGGAGTAAAAAGTTTTGAAAATACAAAAACATTTGAAAATTTGAAAAAGTAAGAAAACATGATAAAATCCAAAATTGAGTTTTTGTGTTAAAAGAGGAAATGATAGTACATCAGTAGACAATCACAGCATGCTAAAGAAATGGAAAGTCAAATGTGATAAACGGTCTCATTGATGATATGCCATTAGGTTTTTACACATTTAGTAGATTGATTTCGTGATATATACCTAAATATCAATAACTTACTTATCTCATGGGGAACATCTCTCGGATATATGGGTAACCCCTGAAATCTTGTTTGAGAGATTGTCTGATTCTAAGATACTAGGTTTTTATATTGTTTGATATCTGGGGTATTATACCTGGTCTTCTGATTTTGCGTCAACAATGGCCTAGACCACGTATAATACTTTACGCGCTTTTAATAGCTTTCCATCTGCATTAAAATTGAGAAAATATCAAAAGATATAAATCAAGTGCAGTTGTAAAGAAGATCCCTAAGTGGGACACACCTCAAGTTGGGCATTCATCTCTTTGACTGAATGGTAGTTCATACCTGAGCTCTCAAGGCCTCGCACTATCCCAGAGTACAGATATAATATAGTATATTCACCTATAAGACTGAATCTAGGGAATCTTGATACGGGAGTTTATTCTGAGGTGGGACACATGAATTAGTTAAGTTCTTAAAACACTAAATCTCGTATCTCGGAACAGTTGAACTCTATGTGAAAATTTAAATGGATCAGTATACTGACAATCTAAGTGAATCGTTTAGAGCTTATAGTGTTTATAGCTCAATGATGCTAGTGATTTGTCATAAACTGATATGATCCTCTGATACAAACTCAAACAAAAATACTGTCTGTAAATATTTGTTTACTACTTTTCTTTACAGAAAATCACTTCTGTTAATCACGTATCGTAGCTTAAACAAATGAGTCAAGACTGGTGCTGAACAGAAGAAAGCATAAAGTGTAATTTAATGATTAGAGTAGCTTCATACGAAGGGGCCCTTCGTACGAAGGGAGCCATTCAATGGCTTCATACAAAGCTAGTGCCACTATATATATGAGTGTGGGTCTTGGTCATTTGCATCTTTTGAGCAACTTTGAGGCGAAGCTCTGCTCGTTTGTTTTCATAGTTTTGTATTGTCAAAGTATCAATAGAAAACAAGTTATAATTACATCTGAGTGTCTGATCCACACACGTATTTTGGATTTCGCACATTATGCGTGTTCATACGCATTCATTGGTGAAGGAATCGATCCAGGATTCGAATCCACAATAAAGGATTGTGACTGTAATTATTGAAGTTAAAGGCTATCCGTTGTAATCCGGTACAAACATAAAGGAAGAAAAGTTTAATTTACCCAAATTATTAAGAAAGACAAGTGACACTTAAAGGTAATAGAATATACCTCATATTTAACTTTGGTCACATAGAAAAAGAAAAAAAGTCAATTAGGAGAATTCAACAAGGATCCATCAGATAAGACGACTGGGGCTTAGTCTGTAAATACTCATGGCGAAATTCAAAGGAGTCCACATGATAGGCAATCAGATTGAGACACGTGTAAGACTAGGGGTAAATAGCCTACGACTAAGATTTAGCCTCCTATTTTTAGCCATATGCAATTTAGTACTTGTGCTTTTTTCATAGGCTATTTTGCCCTCACTTCAAATGTGACTTTTTTATTGGTTTTTTTTTTTTTTGTGGAACCTTGTTTTATTTCACCATTAGTTTTTGTGTAGGCTACCTAAACCAATGGATCATAGTTGGTATCTCTTAATTGACTCCTTTTGTCTTTATCTATTTTGGTAATAGCTAAATAACCATGTCTATGCTGTTAACTTTGAAGGTCGGATTTTCTTTTCTAGTAATTTCCCCTATGAGCATTGGTTACTCCCATGTATTATTGGTCAAAACCAATCAAATTTGTCTATTTATTTAAGACTTTTTTAAAGAGAATCCGATTTTCGCTCATTGAAACATATATTTTTCAAGAGATATAGTTATTACAAATTAAGGTGTTGCATCAATGCTCAGTTCTACTGTGGCAAGTGGTGGATCTTGAACTTTTAAATAGGGGGCCCAGAGGTTTTAAAGAAAAAAATAGGAGGGGAGGACTCAACACATATAAATTAGTTAAGAAAAAAACAGAGAGGGAGAAACGAGGGCCCCGGACCTCAAGTAAGATCCTCAGCATCAACCTAGTAATTCAAATAGATTTTTTTCATATTTCATTCTCTTATATCTATTTAAACAAAAATACCTCAAACATATAAACTACCCCCTTTTCAACATAAAAGCTTCTCATTCAAGATCTCACAAAAGGCAAAAAAGAGGCGTTCTTATGTGTTAATAATCGTAGACCTTGGGGTGCTTTTGGCGTGTAGCGGGTAGGGATGCGGGTAGCTCTGCAACACCGCCACAATCCTTTCCTTAGTATCCATTTCGTGTAAATGGGCGATAATACAAATGTGGATACTATCTTACTGATAGGATCTATCCTACTTGGTCTACATTTGTTAAATCGTTCCCATATCCAATTGAGCTAAAGGAAAAGAAGTTTAAGAAAGGGCAAAAGTCGGCAAGAAGAGATGTCGAACGATCTTTAATTAGGTTTTTTTAAAATCTAAATGGGTTATACTTTGATTACCCGCATAGGCTTATAAGCCAGAGAAAATTAGGAACTTAGTCTATGCGTGCCATATGATGCACAATATGATCTTAAAAAAATGACGAAAATGCGATATAACTGGTCTACATAAGGGGTACTGCAATTAATTAAGTTATTGACAATAATGGCCTTTCGGAGTTGCTAGACCTAATGTACATTTCAGACTTTGATTTGATCTTAAGGAACATGTTGCAACTCTAGACATCCTAAAGTCAAAAATAGAGGAATTTAATTACGTATTTAGCGGGTTTTTAATGAAAATTAGTGTCTTTTTTATTGTTTTATGCTTTGTTATATTTGTTTGAGCTAGAAAAAGTTGATTAATATTTGTGTTTTTTTAAATATATAATTTAGTTTTAATTTAAAAAGGAAAAAATAGAATCCGGATACTTAAGATTGTGATTAGGGTAGTTTAGGCTAGTTTTGGAAAGAAAAAAATGAGTTAGATGCCCCTCATCTATACTGTATTATAATACATGAGAAAGTGACATTTTAAGATACCCAAAAAAGAAGGACTTTTCTCCTCTTAATTAATAAATACACCCTTCTCCTCTTAATTAATACATACACTCCTAAAATAAGGGTAAATTGGTCTTTTAGAAATAATTATATTTTAGCCCCCATCTTATTACACTTAAATTCCTTAGTTTTAACATAATTATGGGTAATTAGTTATACTTTTCCCTTCCACGACAAATTTATAATTCTTTTACGTATTCCTGTCATATCATATAAATTATAATGTTTAAAAAAATCCAAAAGTACCGTGATAACATACTCATTTTTGTCGCATTTCGATAGTTGTCTTAGTCAGTAGTATTGACATGTGGATTAAAAGGTACAAGTAGATGATGCTTTAGTGTATAAGTAATTAAATCCCAACGTACTTAGTCATTATCTCAGAATGTTTAATAGCTACAGAATGTCAAGTGATTAAATACCGTCAATTTAATCATCTCGCCTAGATTATGTCACACCCCGATCGCGTTAAAACAACGAAACCACGGCGGAAACATCGGGGAGTGTTGCAACAGAATTATTGTTTCACAACCATGGATACAAAAGTTTCGTTTTATTGATAATATTAAACGTTAACATTGTCTTAAAGTTAAACAAACAAGTTACACATCGTCTATCATTGTTATTATGTCACTAAGGCCTCGTCCAGATCCTATGTGAACATGCATCCTAGCAATCGACATCATTCAACAACACCTGAAACATACGTAAAAAAAAAGTCAGCAAAGAAATGCTGGCGAGCACATAGGTTTTATGAGAGTGTCGGATTCATGGCTCGTTTACATGTTGCAATAACTTATTTAAAAACCTTGTTTTGAAAAAGTGTATATATTGCAACATAATTAATCAACTCAAATCAAGTGGGTTATAATTTATAAAATCTCGTAGCCATGATTCTTAACCCCAAAACATTTGTTTTAGTAAACCAAATTGTAAAACATCTCTTAAAAACTTGTTAATAAAACTCGTATGGTTTATATCCTTTCGAAAACATCGTTTTGTGACATCGTTTCAAAATCATTTACCCAAGTGAACTAAATAACGCCACGCTATGTAATATAGTGAAAACACTTATATATAAGAAGTACCAGCGGCGTATCTATCATGTTTTCACCACATTACACCCGTCCCGTTATCTAAACACTAACCAAAAACCAATCTTTTGTTTAATTTGTTTAACTCGTTTTAAGTCGTTCCAAAATTGTTTAACTCGTTTAAGTCTTCCCAAATCGTTTAACTCATTTTAAATTGTGAAAACTACTTTTGGTCGTCTCGCTAATAACATCCAAACCTTCGTGACTCGACTATCTCGCTTCTCGCATTAACAAACCACCAAACGGTAAGTTAACTATCACAGATTCAGTCGTTACCCACTTAACCCCCACACATAACCATGGGTGTAGTCTGATAACGTGATTTGTCAGATCCTATGGTACCATAACCTAATACTGGTTGGCTTGATCAATGCTAATGAATGTTATTCGTTATGTAAATACATCCAACAAGTTTGTTCACATTATCAAAATCGTTATTAGTTTTATATAAACCATTTTAATCATTTTTTAAACCATCGTTTAAACCTCGAAATCATTTAACACATAGAATCACCCCAAAACAATTGAAAACAGTAAAATAGGGGAACTATGTACTCACATTGAAGTGCAAAGTATCCTTGACCTAAAGAACTCAACGAAGCTCAGGCAAACCAAAGAAATCAAGTAGCACCTAATAATCGGATTACTAGGTTAATAAATCGACACCTAAATCGGAAGATCGGATAGAATGAGGCGTTGTAAACCAAATGAGTATTGGAACTCACGTGATATGGTTTAACAAAGCCTACATCCTAAATCGGAACCTAACCTAAGTGCTTTCGACCCATTACGACCCATTAAGGTAGCTTACGCCACTTTAACGCGTCGTTCGCGCAAACGCGCGTTCGAGACGCCTAACTACTCCTATGACAAGTATTATATGCCTAAACATGTTTAAATATGTTGCATAATCAGTTATGTGACAAAAGTTTAGGTTACATATGCTTAAAATTCAATTATGCATGAAAAGGGCATTTTGGTCATTTACCTAAGGCATATAAACTACCTATCATATAACTAATTAAACCTAAGTGACCATAAGGTATAACCTCGGAAGGTTATTCCCTATGCAGCTATGGTCACTAAACATGCTTGGTCAGATCCTAATGATCGACCAAACGGGTCGAGTTCGAAAGTCTAAGCGGTTGTTTAGACCGCTTGACTTACGACTCTACACAAGCACTAAACTAAAAGTGACGAGTTAAACATGTTAAAACATGTTTAACTAAGTTAGAAAACAAGTTTTGATATCAAAACAAACGGTTTTGATACCCAAGAATAGTTTGGTTACAAAATACGCATAAATACGCATTTTGGCCGAAACTATGACTCGTCACTACGCCTAATCAACGTGGTAATCAGTAGGTATAGCCAATAGGGACTATAACCATCGTGATTACGCTCACGTTGCAAAGTTCAAACGAACTTTGTGTTGACCATTGACTGGTCAAAGCTGAAAGTCAAACATTGTTTGACTTTCGTGCTTAAAACGCATAGAAGAACGAAAGAATGCTTACAAAGGGTCCAAGCTAGAAAGTTTGATCCAAGTTTGCTCAGGTATGAAGTGTTTAAACCTCAACTTAGAGCAAAATGAATCAGGTGTGAGCTGAAGTGAATGAAATGGTGGGGTTTATATAGATTTTGGTAAACCGTTAGGATCGTTCCTCACATTTCGAGCTTTGATCTTGGCCCTCCACTTGGGCTCATGGTTTTCAAAACCATGGGAACATGAAATACCATCAAATTTGAGCCCATAGCATCCAAAACCAGCCATTAAAACCCATCAAAACTTCAAAATTGGACCAGATTCAATGTTCTGATCTGCAACTCTGTCGTGGCCCGCATAACATGAGTCCTGGGCGTACGCGGCCCGCCTGGACATCTTTGGCAGAATTGTATTTTGGTCCCTGCACTTGAGAATCTTGCATTCTGATGCATTTATGACACGTTTAAGCCCCGTTAACCCCATTTCAAGGCTCTAAAATGATGATAAAGTATAGGGAACTCAAAACATGCTCAAAAACATCTCGGATGTCGGTTCGTTTGGTCATCCGGTTGCGTTGTTCGGTTAATTACGACGGAAGTCACAACGAACGCAAAAACGATCCAAATTAAGCGACGAATGGAATTTTATCATGCCAATCACTAAAATAGAATATTTTAATGATTGAATAAATTTATGGATGTCCGGATATATTCAGAACGTAAGATATGTGCGAAAATGTAAACTTATGCACTTTTTGACGCTTTTAGTCCCTTTTGATCAATAAAGTTTGTTTTTGCGCACCGAACACCTCAAAGCCTATTTCTAAGCTATGTAATGGATATTTAGGGCAATTTTAACTTATGATCAAGTTCCAGAATATTCGTTACAGTACGAATCGGCATACTTTCACAGTTTGTCAAAATTAGTCCCTGTGATCGAATAAGCTTGATTTCAACACACCAAACCATCCAAAACTTATTTCTAAGTTATGTGAAGGTTATTTAAGGTATGTTAAGCCTATGCCACTATTCCGGAGTGTTTTTCGTATTAAACTGATTACGTTTACGCACCAGTTTGCGTATAACCTTCCAGAAAGCGATTTAAAGCTTGAAATCGGAATTGAATCAAATCGTAAAATCATCAAACACCAAAACACATATATTAACACCAAAGCACATTGTTTTATTGATAATTAACATTGTTTTACATTATACATCGATTACACAGCACAGTTGTCACAGTCTCTCCTAATTTAGGAAATTTCGTCCCGAAATTTTAACTAGAGGAAGCTTGTGAAAACAAATGCGGATATTTCGTCTTCATCTGGTCCTCACGTTCCCAAGTAAAATCTGGGCCACGTTTGGATTCCCAACGAACCTTGACCAATCAAATCCGTTTGTTCTTCAACTGTTTGACTGAACGGTCCACAATCTCCACGGGTTTCTCGAAAAAGTGCATCCTTTCATCGATTCGAATCTCGTCGAGTGGAATGGGAAGATCAGCATCAGCTAAACACTTTCGCAAATTGGACACGTGAAAAGGCGGATGAATATTTCCAAGCTCTGGAGGTAGCTCTAGTCGATAGGCAACCTTTCCAACTCTTTCAACAATCTTAAATGGTCCAACATATCAGGGTGCAGGTTTTCCTTTCTTTCCAAATCTCACCATTCCCTTCCAAGGTGACACCTTGAGTAGGACATGATCTCCGACTTGAAATTCTAAGGGCTTGCGTCGCATATCCGCATAACTCTTTTGACGGCTTCTAGATGTCACAAGATTATCGCGAATTTTCTTGATTTTGTCTGTTGTTTCCAGAATGAGCTCAGGTCCAGTAAGCTGAGTTTCACCGATCTCATTCCAAAAGACAGGTGAACGACATTTTTGACCGTATAAAGCTTCGAATGGTGCCATATTAATGCTAGCATGATAACTATTGTTGTAAGAGAACTCGATCAACGGAAGATGAGAATCCCAATTACCACCAAAGTCTATCACGCATGTTCTAAGCGTGTCCTCCAAAGTTTGAATCTTCCTCTCAGTTATCCATCTGTTTGGGGATGATAAGCAGTGCTTAGATTTAGTTGGGTTCCCAAAGCAGATTGCATGGTCTTCCAAAAATGAGATGAAAATCGAGAATCACGATCAGATATGATATCCAAAGGAACACCATGTCGAGATACAATCTCATCAACATAAATATTTGCAAGTTTATCAGCAGATAGATCCTCGCGAATCGGAATAAAATGAGCTGACTTCGTCAATCGATCGATAGCAACCCATATAGCATTGTGACCTTTAGATGTACGCGGTAACTTTGTGATGAGATCCATAGCAATGTTCTCCCACTTCCAAACCAGTATCTCTAGTTGTACAAGCAAACCAGAAGGTCGTTGATGTTCAGCCTTGACTTTGAGACAAGTCAGGCATTTCGATACATACAAGGCAACATCCTTTTTCATACCAGGCCACCAATACTGAGTACGGAGATCCTTGTACATTTTATCAGCACCAGGATGGATAGAATATCGAGACTTGTGAGATTCGTCCATTACCAAGGTGCAAAGATCGTCTTCTTTTGGAATCCACAAACGATCCTTGAAATAAAGCAAGCCATCGTCTTTCCTTTCGAGTTTAAGCTCGAGTTGAAGTGGTAGCTCATATTTCAATAAGCCTTTGATCACACAAGATCGTTGAGCTTGGAGAACACGAGATTGAATATCAGATAGAGTTTGAACAGAATGAAGCTTGACTCGCTCCTTTCGACTAAGCGCATCGGCTACAACATTCGCCTTGCCAGGATGGTAGCGAATCTCGCAATCGTAATCGTTCAAGAGCTCAACCCATCGTCATTGCCTCATGTTCAGGTCCTTCTGATTAAGAATATACTGGAGAATTTTGTGGTCTGTGAAAACCACACACTTCGTGCCATAAAGATAGTGTCTCCAGATTTTAAGAGCGAAAACCACAGCACCTAACTCAAGATCATGAGTCGTGTAGTTCTTCTCGTAAACTTTCAGCTGTCTTGACGCATAAGCTATCACTTTACCTCGTTGCATAAGGACACAACCAAGGCCTAGATTCGACGCGTTACAATAAACAACGAAATCATCGTTTCCATCGGGCAAAGATAAAACTGGAGCATCACAGAGCTTCCGTTTCAGCGTTTGAAACGCTTCTTCTTGCTTAGGTCCCCACTCAAACGGCTTATTCTTCTGAGTCAAAGCAGTGAGTGGAACCGCGATCTATGAGAAATTCGAAATGAATCGACGATAATAACCAGCAAAACCAAGAAAAGATCGAACTTCTATTGGTGTCGTTGGCGTATTCCAATCCTTAATTGATGCAATTTTGGATGGATCCACATGAATACCCTGCTCGTTGAAAATATGACCCAAAAACTGAACTTCTTTAAGCCAAAATTCACACTTGGAGAATTTAGCAAAAAGTTGTTCCTTCTTCAGGAGTTCCAGTGTCAAACGAAGGTTTTGCTCGTGATCGGCTAGTGACTTCGAATAAATGAGAATATCGTCGATGAACACAATGATGAACTTGTCTAAATAAAGTTTACAAACCCTATTCATTAAGTCCATGAAAATAGCTGGGGCATCGTCAAATCAAAAGGCATGACAGTGAACTCGCAATGCCCATATCTAGTACAGAAAGAAGTTTTGGGAATATCTTCTTCGAATACGCGAAGTTGATGATACCCAGAACGCAGATCGATCTTGGAGAAACATGAAGCACCTTGCAGCTGATCAAATAGATCATCGATTCGAGGTAGGGGATATCGATTCTTGATGGTAAGCTTGTTAAGCTCACGATAATCGATACACATTCGAAAAGATCCATATTTCTTTTTCACAAAGAGGACAGGAGCACCCCAGGGTGAATAACTTGGTCGGATGAATCCTTTATCAGATAACTCTTGAAGCTGTTTTGATAACTCTTGCATCTCGGACGGTGCAAGACGATAAGGTGCTTTCGCAATCGGGTTAGCATTGGGAACTAGATTGATATGAAACTCGACTTGACGAACTGGAGGCAAACCAGGCAGTTCATCAGGAAACACCTCTGGATAATCTCGAACAATCGGAACATCTTGAATACGCTTGCTCTTGCCTTTCTCCTCGGTGACATGTGCCAGGAAGGCAACATATCCCTTTCGTAAATAACTTTGGGCTTTCATGCACGACATAAGCTTCAAACCAACAGATGGTTTCTTGCCACGAACCTCTAGGACTTCACCAGACGATAAAGGAATACAAACAATCTTATCGAAACAAACCACCTCAGCATGGAACTTAGTCAACCAATCCATCCCAACGATAATATCGAAACTCCCAAGTTGCATCGGCACGAGGTCAATAGGAAAAAGATGGTTATCAAGGTTCAACTGACAATCACGAATAACAGAATCGAGTACGAGCGATTTACCAGTAGTAACTTCGATAGATAAGGGTTTCCTCAGTTTAGTTCTAGGTATCGCAAGCAAAGGCTCAAATGATAATGAAACAAAACTTCTATCGGCACCAGAATCAAAAAGAACAGATGCAGGTCGATTGTTAACAAGAAACGTACCATTAACCACCTTGTTGTCAGCCCTCGCTTCGTTTGCATTCAAGTTATACGCTCGTCCACGAGCGGGATTCACATTGGCATTCGCGTTGACGTTTGGATTTGCAAGTCTCGGACAGTTGTTGGGGAAATGACCCATTTCTCCGCAATTAAAACACGAACCTGGTGGAAATCTCACAGCATTCCCCTGAACCTGTGCTTGAACCTGAGCAACCTGATTCTGACCCAGACGACAATGTTGGCCAGATGCCCAAGTTTACCACACGTAGTGCATTGCTTGTAAGCTTGTTGTGCAACATGATGACCGTTGTAGCGAGCACAATGAGGTGCGGTACCAGCATACACTTTCTTCGCAGGAGGTTGAGCCGGTGGGTTCTGAGGGTTCTGAGTAGTGACGGCAAAGTTTTGGGAAGCCTTGCGCTTCCTTGATTTCCTTGACGACTCACCTTTCTTACCCTTACCCTTTTCCTTGTCTTTTGTGGAATCGGCCGACTTCTTCTTGTCACCCTTGCGGGTAAGTTTACCCGTCCTAACTTGAGACTCAGTCAGGGTAGCAGACAACTCGATCGCTTGACGAACAGTGGTAGGGTTACTGACCGTCACAATATCTTGCACAGAATCGGGTAGACCATCGATATACCTCTCTATCGCTTTCTCCAACGGGGTAACCATCGCAGGACACAACAAACTGAGCTCCTCATAACGATCCGTATACACACGGTGTTCTCCCCCATCTTGTTTTAGATCATCGAATTCTTGTTCCAACGCTCGAATCTCGTGACGGAGACAAAACTCTTTCATCATGAGAGCTCGAAGTTCTTCCCATGTTTGTGCCATAGCCACATCGGCACCCCTATCACGCATCACTCCGTTCCACCATGTAAGAGCACGCTTCTCGAACACACTTGATGCAAATTCAACCTTACGCTCATTCGGACATTGCACATGTCTGAATGTGCTCTCGATACTCTCGAACCACTGCAGGAGCGCAGTTGCTCCTTGAGACCCAGAAAACTTCAACGGTTTAGAAGAATTGAAATTCTTGAAACTACACTGAGCATTATTGTTGTTATTGTTGTTGTTATATAAATGATGGATCTGGGTTACTACGCCTGGAAGCACAACAGCCATTTGTTGAGCGACAAGGGCTGCGACTTCTTCATTATTTAGAGGTTGTGCATCACGTCGAGGAGGCATTGTCTAAAAAGAACAAGGAAACATGAGAAACGAGTGAGGTCGACAATTGGGAAAAACAAAAGAGGTATTGAAAAACATCGACAAAACAATAGGATGGCGATCATTTGTTCATTACTTCGAACAAACAAATGACACGCAATGACTAATCAACGTAAATGGGTCAATATAATGTATCGTCGAAGATCATTTGTTCAGACTTTGATTTGATCTTAAGGAACATGTTGCAACTCTAGACATCCTAAAGTCAAAAATAGAGTAATTTAATTACGTATTTAGCGGGTTTTTAATGAAAATTAGTGTGTTTTTTTATTGTTTTATGCTTTGTTATATTTGTTTGAGCTAGAAAAAGTTGATTAATATTTGTGTTTTTTTTAATATATAATTTAGTTTTAATTTAAAAAGGAAAAAAAATAGAATCAGGATACTTAAGGTTGTGATTAGGGTAGTTTAGGCTAGTTTTCGAAAGAAAAAAATGAGTTAGATGCCCCTCATCTATACTGTATTATAATACATGAGAAAGAGACATTTTAAGATAAAAAAAAATAAGAACTTTTCTCCTCTTAATTAATAAATACACCCTTCTCCTCTTAATTAATAAATACACCCCTAAAATAAGGGTAAATTGGTCTTTTAGAAATAATTATATTTTAGCCCCCATCTTATTACACTTAAATTCCATAGTTTTAACATAATTATGGGTAATTAGTTATACTTTTCCCTTCCACGACAAATTTATAATTCTTTTACGTATTCCTGTCATATCATATAAATTATAATGTTTAAAAAAATCCAAAAGTACCGTGATAACGTACTCATTTTTGTCGCATTTCGATAGTTGTCTTAGTCAGTAGTATTGACATGTGGATTAAAAGGTACAAGTAGATGATGCTTTAGTGTATAAGTAATTAAAGCCCAACGTACTTAGTCATTATCTCAGAATGTTTAATAGCTACAGAATGTCAAGTGATTAAATACCGTCAATTTAATCATCTCGTCTAGATTATGTCACACCCCGACCGCGTTAAAACAACGAAACCGCAGGCAAAACGTCGGGGAGTGTTGCAACAGAATTATTGTTTCACAAACATGGATACAAAAGTTTCGTTTTATTGATAATATTAAACATTAACATTGTCTTAAAGTTAAACAAACAAGTTACACATCGTCTATCATTGTTATTATGTCACTAAGGCCTCGTCCAGATCCTATGTGAACATGCATCCTAGCAATCGACATCATTCAACAACACCTGAAACATATGTAAAAAAACAAAGTCAGCAAAGAAATGCTGGAGAGCACATAGGTTTATGAGAGTGTCGGATTCATGGCTCGTTTACATGTTGCAATAACTTATTTAAAAACCTTGTTTTGAAAAAGTGTATAGTATTTCAACATAATTAACCAACTCAAATCAAGTGGGTTATAATTTATAAAATCTCGTAGCTATGATTCTTAACCCCAAAACATTTTTTTTAGTAAACCAAATTGTAAAACATCTCGTAAAAACATGTTAATAAAACTCGTATGGTTTATATCCTTTCGAAAAGATCGTTATGTGACATCGTTTCAAAGTCGTTTACCCAAGTGAACTAAATAACGCCACGGTATGTAATATAGTGAAAACACTTATATATAAGAAGTACCAGCGGCGTATCTACCATGTTTTCACCACATTACACCCGTCTCGTTATCTAAACACTAACCAAAAACCAATCGTTTGTTTAATTTGTTTAACTCGCTTTAAGTCGTTCCAAAATTGTTTAACTCGTTTAAGTCTTCCCAAAATCGTTTAACTCGTTTAAGTCGTCCCAAAATCGTTTAACTCATTTAAGTCATCCCAAAATCGTTTAACTCATTTTAAATTGTGAAAACTACTTTTGGTCGTCTCGCTAATAACATCCAAACCTTCGTGACTCGACTATCTCGCTTCTCGCATTAACAAACCACCAAAGGGTAAGTTAACTATCATAGATTCAGTCGTTACCCACTTAACCCCCACACATAACCATGGGTGTAGTCTGATAACGGGATTTGTCAGATCCTATGGTACCATAACCTAATACTAGTAGGCTTGATCAATACTAATGAATGTTATTCGTTATGTAAATACGTCCAACAAGTTTGTTAACATTATCGAAATCGTTATTAGTTTTATATAAACCATTTAATCGTTTTTGAAACCATCGTTTAAACCTCGAAATCATTTAACACATATGAATCACCCCAAAACAATTGAGAACAGTAAAATAGGGGAACTATGTACTCACATTGAAGTGCAAAGTATCCTTGACCTAAAGAACTCAACGAAGCTCAGGCAAACCAAAGAAATCAAGTAGCACCTAATAATCGGATTACTAGGTTAATAAATCGACGCCTAAATCGGAAGATCGGATAGAATGAGGTCTTGTAAACCAAATGAGTATTGGAACTCACGTGATATGGTTTAACAAAGCCTACATCCTAAATCGGAACCTAACCTAAGTGCTTTCGACCCATTACGACCCATTAAGGTAGCTTACGCCACTTTAACGCGTCGTTCGCGCAAACGCGCGTTCGAGACGCCTAACTAGTCCTATGACAAGTATTATATGCCTAAACATGTTTAAATATGTTGCATAATCAGTTATATGACAATAGTTTAGGTTACATATGTTTAAAATTCAATTATGCATGAAAAGGGCATTTTGGTCATTTACCTAAGGCATATAAACTACCTATCATATAACTAATTAAACCTAAGTGACCATAAGGTATAACCTCGGAAGGTTATTCCCTATGCAACTATGGTCACTAAACATGCTTGGTCGGATCCTAATGATCGACCAAACGGGTCGAGTTCGAAAGTCTAAGCGGTTGTTTAGACCGCTTGACTTACGACTCTACACAAGCACTTAACTAAAAGTGACGAGTTAAACATGTTAAAACATGTTTAACTAAGTTAGAAAACAGGTTTTGATATCAAAACAAACGGTTTTGATACCCCAAGAATAGTTTGGTTACAAAATACGCATAAATAGGCATTTTGGCCGAAACTATGACTCGTCACTATGCCTAATCAACGTGGTAATCAGTAGGTATAGCCACTAGGGACTATAACCATCGTGATTACGCTCACGTTGCAAAGTTCAAACGAACTTTGTGTTGACCATTGACTGGTCAAAGCTGAAAGTCAAACACTGTTTGACTTTCGTGCTTAAAATGCATAAAAGAACGAAAGAATGCTTACAAAGGGTCCAAGCTAGGAAGTTTGATCCAAGTTTGCTCAGGTATGAAGTGTTTAAACCTCAACTTAGAGCAAAATGAATCAGGTGTGAGCTGAAGTGAATGAAATGGTGGGGTTTATATAGATTTCGGTAAACCGTTAGGATCGTTCCTCGCATTTCGAGCTTTGATCTTGGCCCTCCACTTGCGCTCATGGTTTTGAAAACCATGGGAACATGGAATACCATCAAATTTGAGCCCATAGCATCCAAAACCAGCCATTAAAACCCATCAAAACTTCAAAATTGGACCAGATTCAATGTTTTGATCTGCAACTCTGTCGTGGCCCGCGTAACATGAGTCCTGGGCTTACGCGGCCCGCCTGGACATCTTTGGCAGAATTGCATTTTGGTCCTTTCACTTGAGAATCTTGCATTTTGATGCATTTTTGACACGTTTAAGCCCCGTTAACCCCATTTCAAGGCTCTAAAATGATGTTAAAGTATACAGAACTCAAAATATGCTCAAAAACATCTCGGATGTCGGTTTGTTTGGTCGTACGGTTGCGTTGTTTGGTTAATTACGACGGAAGTCATAACGAACGCAAAAACGATCCAAATTAAGCGACGAATGGAATTTTATCATGCCAATCACTAAAATAAAATATTTTAATGATTAAATAAATTTTTGGATGTCCGGATATATTCAGAACGTAAGATATGCGCGAAAATGCAAACTTATGCACTTTTTGACGCTTTTAGTCCCTATTGATCAATAAAGTTTGTTTTTGCGCACCAAACACCTCAAAGCCTATTTCTAAGCTATGTAAAGGATATTTAGGGCAAGTTTAACTTATGATCAAATTCCAGAATGTTCGTCACAGTACGAATCGGCATACTTTCGCAGTTTGTCGAAATTAGTCCCTGTGATCGAATAAGATTGATTTCAACACACCAAACCATCCAAAACTTATTTCTAAGTTATGCGAAGGTTATTTAAGGTATGTTAAGCCTATGCCACTATTCCGGAGTGTTTGTTGCATTAAACTGATTACGTTTACACACCAGTTTGCGTATAACCTTCTAGAAAGCGATTTAAAGCTTGAAATCGGAATCGAATCAAATCGTAAAATCATCAAACATCAAAACACATATAATAACACCAAAGCACATTGTTTTACTGATAATTAACATTGTTTTACATTATACATCGATTACAGAGCACAGTTGTCACAGATTACACTTTAGTCTCTCATCTTTAACAGAATTATAGATAATTAGTAAGAAGTTACACTTTATACCCTTATAAAAAAAACTAACTCCACCCCCCCTGATTTTTAAACATTCATAATTTTTGGTAGGTTAATATTTTTTTTTTAAATTACCCCATATTAACGAGTATTTTATTCTCTTTAATTTGAGTATAGAATTAAAGAGAATAAAATACTAAAATCAACCAAAAACTGAATTAACGAGTAGTTTTTTAATTAAAAAATTGATATGTTACGTGATTAAAAGTGTCTAAGGGTGAGTAATAACTGAAAACTAAAATCAACCAAAAACTGAATTAACTGAAAACTGATTAAACGAAAATTGTCGCAACCCCCGACCCCTGCCTCGGAAGGCGGGCGGCCGCGACCTACTCAGAGATGGTGGTATCGGTGGTTATCATTATTTGGCAGCGGAATTTACATCAGGACAGTAGTTAGGAAATATATTATCAGAGTAAAATACCACATTTTCATAATAGTAAACATATGGGAAATTCCCAAGTTTTCATTACAACATGTTTATAGGGATAAACCCTAATTTATTGAATAAAACATCTTTCTTTATTTATGTAACTTTTAAAGCCACATTTTACAAGCCTTCAGTGCTCTCCAGCTGGCTTCTCTTTTGGCTTTCACATTTTGTTACCTGAAACGCGTTTTAAAAACATTTGTCAGTGGAAAATACTGGTGAGTGAATCTCAATTTAATCAAAACAGATTTTATCATCTCACAGTATTAAGAGCGATTACAATGTTTATATCTACACAATTACTCATTCAGTACTGTCAATCCTGACTGGTGGGTCATATTACTCATTGGCTATCTCATTGTCTAATGGTAACGTGTTCCACATTTTGTATACAAAACCGCAACATACCAGCAGTAATTGAAAAATTACAAAGACTCAATCACTGCTAATTAATTTGAAATATATAAGGTTTTGTACACAGTTTGCAAAAAGGTTTACAAAAAGGAGATTACTCGCATTGCTAGTTTAGACTTTTTCCTGTGGTTTCCTGGTTATAATCTAATAAATTAAACAATGCACACGCGTTAGTATAATAACCCAATATTTACATTAGTTATACCCTCCCCGAGACAGAACTCCAATGACTACGTCGGGCAGAGCCTCGACAGCCGTTACGGAGCACTTGATCAATCGAGCAGCGTATCTAATACGTAACCGGGGGTTATAATACTTACATCGAGGCAGAGCTTCGCTATTTAGTGGGTATAATGCCAAAATGTTATGTCTACACTACAGAAATTTAGAGAGAAAAACGACATGTGAACGATTTGCAATTGAAACTGATCGACCCTATTTATAGTGCTGATACAGCACTTCCTCGCGGCCCGCGTAAGAAACACAAGGGGCCTTCGCACCCCGCGACATAGGGTTCGTAGGGCCTAGCTTGGCCCGGTCATGGACTTAGCTTCGACAAGTACTGACACATGGCGGCTCTAGGGCTTGCCTCATGTCCACTCGCTCACGGCCCGCGTGAGATGAAGACTAGGTCTTCGCTGCCCGTGAGAGACCATAAAAATTGATTTTTATTTAATTTTTATAAAAATAAAGGTATTTAGGGCCATTTTACGTATACGGGGTGTATTTTAGGGCATATAAGGATATTCTAAATATTTTAGGAATGTCAGACATGTTTTAGGAGGGTTGTTATACGAATTATGCAAAAACGGTTATCGATTTTTTGTATCGCTATTTAACCACAATTAACTGAACGGAACCATTTATATTTTCATATATTTCTAGCTTTTATACCTTCGGTTCATGTATATTATATTTATACCCCTGTTTTATGTATTTATACCTCCATTTCATGTACCTATACATCCATTTCATGTATTTATACCTAAATTTTATATATTTCTAAGCAAAAGTTTTAGCCCAAGTTTGCTTATGGCTATTAACTGAAATTAAATGAATCAAACAAAATATCGTCAATCTAACTGAATAAACCAAACCGATTAACTGAAAACGGATTGGTTAATGTTAGGATCTGAGTTTCTTATGATTGTGTTTTTGTTTGAGAATTAAGAAGATGAATAAGTAATTGCAGCGGAAACTAAATGGAAACAAACTTTCACACACAATCAAATAGGAGAATTGCTTTCAACACACATGTTTGTTCATGGAATCGAATGATTATATTTATTATAAACTTCAATTACACTGCATGCATGTATTACAAACTCCCCCTCAGCCTGAGCTCACAATGGTTTGTTCGTACAGGAAGACAAGTGATGAAAGAGGCTAATAGAACAGTACAGGGTACTGTTCTATTTATAGGCATGAGCAAACCACTGAACCAACTTGGCTGACTTCACCATGAAAGTGACATCTATCTTCCTAACAACCTGTAACTACTGATCTATACAAGCATTGTTTTCATAACTACTGATTACATTACAATACAAAGGAATAAACTAAACTACGGCTTTCCCTTTCCACTGATGTGACTCCAGCAGTACTTTATATCTTCAGCAGTGCTTGACCCATATCAGAAGATTAAGCAACAGGACTTTAGTCTTCATCAGTCTTTAGGCTTGATCAGTTGTTGTAAGACAGCAGTTGTTGTAAGCGATCAGTGGATGGAGGTCATCAGTTGTTAGAACCACTTTCAAGGGGAAAGATGAAATACAAACATCTGCTTATTCTGGATCCACTGCTCTGATCCAGTTTTGGCTTTAATCAACTGTTCCTTTGGTAGGGTTTAATCCCAACAATCTCCACCTGGAACAGATGATGACAAAACCCTTCATTATTCTGGATCTTTATTACCTCATCAACAGTTCCCTGACTTGCCCTTTGAATTGTAATTCAAAGTTTAAAGAATTTGTATCATCCTCATCCCTGCACAGTGTAAGATCAAGGAGATCATGCAGATCTTCAACACCCAGGCCCAATGCTTGTTCCCTTGATATTTTCTTCACTTCACCACTGGATTTGATCAAAGTCAATACGTGGGTCTGTTTGTCAGATTTCTACTTTAGTATTTTTGAATCCAGTGGGTTTCTTGGGAGAGGTTTTATTGATGATGAGTTTGGAGATGGTGGCCTGGTGATAACTGGTTGAGCAGTGCTTTGAGCTTTTGCAAGCTCAGGATTCTCAGCTATCATCTGCTTGAGGACCGATTTTATAATCTCATCCCCTGCTGCTATATCCTCTGCTATTTCTGCATCCATCTATTTTTGTTTCCTTCTTTGATAAGGGATGGCACCAGGTGGAGTAGTGGATTTCCTAACTTGCAGTTTTTGTGGTTTAGCTGGAACCACTACTTCAGGGTAAACAGGCTTTTGTGGAACATTAGGATTTTTCTTTCTCAATTCTTCCAGCTTTTTGTAAGAGGCCATCACTTTATCCTCTGACCATCTTGTCACTTGATTCCTTAACCCAAAATCTGCTAAAATTAGCTCTTCTTTCATTCTCTTCAGCCTTAAGGTCCTCTCAGGTACATTCTTTTTGTACTTGGACCAAACAGGAGGAGTGTGTCTTATTTTGTCTTTGTTCATTTTTTCAATTCTTTCTAACTCCTCTTTGAGCTCACCAACTGTCCATTCTCTATATTGAGCTTTGTCTCCCTTGTATCTCTTGAAAGCCATAATGTGCTTAATGTAATCTTTTCTGAGGGTTTCATCATCTCTTTCTGAAAGTTTCTGACAGAGATCTTTTGAAAAATGCTCCAAAGTTCTGACTTGAGTTAGCAGATATTGGTAGTATCTTTGAATCTCTTTATCAGATTTTCCATGTGTGTTTCTTTTAGAGATATCCTCAGCTTGTTGACCTTTTAACTTCAAGTATTCTTCAATGTTGTTAGGTCTTGGATATCCTTGAAGAGATGGCAAGTCACTTTTTGCAGGGTCATCTTCAGAGTAGAAGGATTTTATCTCCTCTCTAACTGCTAGAAGATCTAATGGATACTGAACAGCCATAGGAACAATGGCAGTGTTTGGATTTTGAGCTTTTACTGAAGAGAGTGGAACAGGGTTAGGAATTGTAACAAGGGTCAGTGGTTGTGAAGAAGTTGGAGGTGGTGAAGAATCATCATCTTCCAAGATTATCCTTCTCCTTTTTAGTTTAGGAGAGGTTGGTGGTGTTTTGGTGGGTTGAGAAGTAGTGATTTGAGTGGTGGTGATTGAAGTGGAAGGTGGCTGACTAACAGCTGTTGAAACAACTGGTGTTTCAACCACTGTTGTCATTACAACTGATGATGTGTCATCAGCTATCTTCTGCCTTTTGGCAGGAGGCTTTTGTGGTGGTGAGGATGTTTTTGGTGGTAATGAGATTTTTGGTGGGGCAGTGGTTGTAGTGGGAGTAGTGGTTGTAGTGTGTGTTGATGTAGTGGTGGCAGTTGTTGGTTTAACAGCTGTTAAAACCACTGAAGTACCAACTTCAGTTGATACAACAGAAGTTTTAACATCTGTTGGCTTGGAGGTTTGATGAGTGGAGTTTTTGGGAGTTTGGGAAGCATGTTTTGTGAATCTAGAAGGTGTGGATTTGGGTTGCCTCACTTTTCTAGTGGGCTGTCTTCTTTGTGGCTTAGGATTTTCTTCATCCTTGGGCTCTGAAGTACCCTGAACTTCCATTGCCATAAACACCTTTTTTTCCTCCTTAAACCTTGACTTTCACTTTGCCTCCATATCCTTTTTCAGTCTTGTCTTTTCATCAGCTAAGGCATTTAAGGTTACATCAACCTTTTTCGAACCATCTGGTTTAGGGATGTCTGCAAGCAAACTAGATTTATCTGGTGCAATGTACAGACCATCTTCATATCCCTTTTTCTTTAACTGCTTCCTTTTCTCCCCCTTTTTGGCATCAGCTGGTGGAGGATTATCAACAAAAATTATAGGAGGAGGAGCAGAACCAGTGGTTTTCAGCAAGTGGGCCTTGATTGCCTTTATGTCTGCTTGTGTATCCATGAACCTAGCTTCCATCATATTTCTGATCTGTTGAACTTGTATTTCATGTTGCTGATCAGCATATGCTCTTTGTTGGTGAAGCAGGGGTTGAAATAGACTCCAAAGCTCAGTGGCAGTGGGAGCAGATGATGGAGCAGATGTTTGATGTGACAACCCTCATAAATCCAGGTATCTGTACGATTAATTAACTATGATTAAGTGCTTAATGACTGTGCTGAATTACAATTAACTGTTTTCTAACTACTGCATCATACTTACATGTGCATCACATATTACATAATGTCACCTTATTATCACATGCAAACTTTATTGACATACATGATGCACAAAGCACGGTTAGCACAGTTAGCGGATAACTCAGAAAATGCTAACGATGTTCAGTACATAGACAGACAGTGTTTTGAGACCCCGTATGGGCCAGGGACAAGGTACTTCACTAGTATGGAGTGTAGGAAAGTAATTGGACCATAAAACTGCGTCACTAGGTGATAGCTTAAGTGCCGGAAAATGCCTAAAACCCACGTAAAGTGCAGAATTCTGCATATTTCAGCAAAATTCAGCTTTTTAACAAGCTAGTAATGTGCAAAAATATGGCAAAATGGTCCTGTATGCTTTCCTAAGTGTCGGGAATTAAAAGTATCATAAAAAGTTACATAAAGGACACTATACGGTATAACTTAGCACTTTAACGAACCGGTATCTAACCGAATAACCGGGCGCCACCCGGAACACCAAAATATTGCTAGAAGCATTGTTTTATTATTTCTTGGCTAGTTATGGTTCTCGAACACCCTAAAACACTACATAACGCAAGATACACTTAAACACTAGACATTACACTTAACCTCCAACTAATTACTTAACTTATCATTCAAACTTACATTTACCCCCCCCCCCCCCTCATGATTCACGATCACAATGGGGTGACCCCACCTAGATTTTTCCTTAATCTTCTCTAAATCTTTCCATGATCTTCCCTTGGATTTGATAAGATCATGTGTGTACTTTGTGAAACATAAAACCCTTTGGATAATAGTGTTGGATGGTTATAAGAAGGATCATAGAGTTCTCATTCTTCACCACACTTCTTCTTCTTCTTCCTCTCCTAGCCATTCTCGGCCGAACACCCCTCTCCACACCACCACCATTTTCATTTCAAGTTCATCCATTCTAAGGCTTCACAAGGGTGTTAAACTTCATTCAAGAGAGCTTGGAGCTTGTGGATCATCAAGGACCTTTCTTACTTGCTTTTATCCACTCCATTTTCATCTTGAGTTCATCCCTAGCCTTTGTGCTAGTTGTAAGACTCTCTTAACCCTTTGTTACTTCTATTTTAGTTGGTTAAAAGATATAGTATGTTGTAAATCACAAGAACACTAAAAGACATGAACATGAATCATGAACATAAAGCTTACATATGATGAAATCTTAATGAAATAGTGTTGTTTAGTATATGTATGATACTTGTTGTTGTTTACTTGAGATTATGATGTTGATCATCATAAGGAGCTTGCTAGATTGTGATTAAACACATGATCTAGCAAGTTAAAGGATGATTATGTGTTAACACAAGAAGATCATCCTCATATATAAGCATGAACTTGAATAAAAAGATGATTTCTTGAAAAATAATAAACAAATTAGGCTAGTAATCTTATGAATCTAAGATTTATGAATGGTTTTCCAAAAGAACCAAGTTTAAAATGTGATTCTTAGAAGATCTTGGTTTTTACTTAAATATACACTATTTTTAGTGGTGAAACAAGTGTATAAACACTCATGAAACAAGAAGATCTCACAAAGAAACATTTTTGTAAAATATGTTTACAAGTTGTAAACACCTAAATTCTTTAAGAATGAGATTTTTAAAGATATAAACACACTTTAGAGGGTAACTAAACCTACTAAAAACACTACCAAGTTACTACAAGTTTTTAATAAAAGTTCAAGTTCATGTTGTTATGTAAATTGTATAGTTTTTGCACTTGAGAAGTGTAAGTTGTTTAGGGATTAATTGTTGAATGTTGTGATGATTTTTGAAAAGAAAATGATATGCTTAAATAGCATGGACACCTCCATTTTTAGGGGAAACTATGGCAAAATTTTCTAAAAATATAAACACTTAAAGAAATATTTTCTAACAAATATTTACTAGTGTATTTTTACTTTGGTTTTCAATATAAACTTTGCCATAATTTTTGTAACAAAAATACAAATATTGGAGGTTGGTTTTATAAATAAAAATGAATAAATATGTATTTAGAATATATATTTACATTAAAGACACTTGTGTGAATATTTGTATACTTGGTGAAATAGTTATATTATTTTAGGGTAAAATAATATAACTTAACAAAGTACCATGAAATTTACAATCCAAAATAATACCAAGAATATCAAGGAATAAATATATAAGTTACACACATAATATTGTGGAACCGAACGATAGAACGTAACTTACAAAATATTCCGGAAAATACAGTTACAAATATATTTTTGGTAAATATTATTTTGGATACAAGAAATGAAAATATGATTTTTGTAAATATTACAAAGTTGTATCATATTTTTGACAATGAGAAAATATATTATTTTTGGAAGTAAAAATATATTTTCTTAGTATATTTAGAAGTTATATGATTTTTGGGAAAAAATATATATTTTCTGGACAATACATTATTTTTAGAATAAAATACGTTATTATATATTTTCTAAAGTGAGACTTGAAAATATATTAATTTGGGACTACAAATAGAAGAATACGAAAACACATGTATAAAATACCCTCATCCTTGGGAAGGAAATACGAAAATAAATACTTGAGAAGTATTGTACATAATAATATTAGAGACATAATAGAAGCGTAACTCAAAAACGTTAAACTCTAAGCCAAGGCACGGCCCGTTCGTCTAATAGACATAGTACATTGTAGGGAGTCGTGTTTGCTGAGGAGATTTGGGTTACACATTCTGAAGACGCATTACTGTGAGTTCATGTCCCCCTTTTCTTTTAACTGTTTTCAGTTTTATACTTCGGGGGTGAAATACGTGTTACAATTATTACAAACGTTTTATACATGGTATGGTTAGCTAAGGAGGGTTACTGCTAGATCATGTGAAAGGTGGGTATAACACTTAAGGCCATTAATCCTCGTCGTAGGATCGAGGGACATGAGTGATAGATCTATTTGGGTGTAGCGAGCCCACACCCATGGGGACCAGGGTGGCCCATAGTGGTGACTATGTCTTCCAGCCGGAGGCCCATTACAAATTTGCTAGGTTTGAGTTTTCCTGCACCATTTCACACATATCAATGGCCTTGCAAACCATTGGTGATATCTTTTTCCTTATTGCTACATACCAGGGACGTACATACATATAGACATACTTTAAAGGTTTATTCATACACATACACATGAACTCGCTCAACTTTTGTTGGTATTTGAAACTACATGTATTTCAGGGAACTAGTGGATCTGGCAAGTGTTGCATGTTTTTCAAGCTGTGTATAAATAAAAGATGTCATCTGTGGTCATAGAGTTTAGGGGATGTATCCTACTCCTGGACGGGATACATGTTTCTAAGCTCGGGTTTGTTTAAGTTCTTTTGTTGAGTCCTTGTGAACTCATTTAAACATGTTATGGTTTGTAACTTAATTTGGGTGTCGATGTTTTCAGACAAGTATGTCGTGGTATTTTCTGTAGGATCGTTTTCACGACCAAACGAGTCGTTCAGAAGAGTTTTTGCTCAATACGAAAGGCGGAAACAGACGTATCGAGTTGATTCAGCTTGAGATTCACTTTAAACTGTCTTTTTATTGATATAACAACGTTTTAACAGCGAGTAGACACTTCGGCAGCACTTCGGCTCTGAAACCGGAAAGTTACAAACGAAATGGCACAACATGTATTTATAGGCTAGCCTATTTCGCACGAAACCGTTGGTGCGAAATCAGTTTCACACGAAATAGTGATTTCGTGCGAAATACCCAACTGATTTCGTACGAAATAGCTGTTTGCTATTTCGTGCGAAATACCACTAAATCCTAATTTCTCGTTTTGCGTGCCCTGATCTATACAATCTAGTACAAGACTCGATACAAGACGAAGTCGACAGACGTATGCACCAACAGACTCCCCCTCGAATGTTGACGAAGTCTTCAGTGTCGAGTCTTCGAAATCTTCAGTCTTTATCAGTCTTCTCATGCTCTCACCAAAGTATCTAACAATGTAATACATCGTCAATCTCTAACTCTTCTTTTCTATCTTTTCCAGGATCTCATCTGACTCTATCTTCTCTTGATCAAATCTCTTGATTCCTTAAGTTCATCAGCATCAGCAGTACCAAGATCGTAACATGGCTCACATTCTGCTCATGATCAGGAAACTGGCTAACCTGCATACATCTCTACCTCACAATAAATTTCACAAATTTAAAATTTTACAAATTTAATCTCTGTTTACCACTTGTAGACACAAACTTAAATCATCATCTGCCAGTATCGTACAAAATGATTTAACATTTTTAATCTCGAATGACCACTTGTAAGAAAACCTTTTCAAACACACTTTCCCAAACCTGTTCATCATGTTTAGCACTCGGAATTTTGAAAATCAGCTCTCTAACATCAGTTGTCGAAAATCCTTTTGTATTTTCAAAATTTATGCTAAAACATACTGAAAATCCTTTTGGACTTTAAAATAAAAGAAATTTAGTAAAGAAATATTTACAAACAATATTTTTGTGAGTTTGTGTAAGAGGATCATATCAATTTCTGAGACAAATCACCAACACCTTTAAGCTTTAAACATTTTAAGTTCTAAACGATTCACTTAGATTGTCAGTATACTGATCCACTTAAATTTTCACACAAATTTCAATTGTTTCGAGATATGAGATTAATGTCTTAAGCACTTAAACTTATTCACGTGTCCCACCTCAGAATATACTCCTGTATCCAGATCCTAATATTCAGTCTTACAGGTGAGTATACCTAGATGGTATCTGTAAAGGGTTAAATGCGAGGGTCATGAGAGCTCAGGCTATTGCTTCCGCAAAATCAGAGAGATGATGGCTTCGACTTTAGGTGTGTTCCCTTTAGAGAATCTTTTCTTCAACAGCACATGATTAGCATTTTGCAATGTTTCATCATTTTTTATGTTGAGGGGTGTGCTATATTTCAAGCAAGCGAAAAGTATTATACGGGGACTAGGCCATTGCTTCCGCAAAATTAGAAGTCCCGGGATAATACCCCAGATATCACTGAGTATGAAGACCTAGTATCTCAGAAAGAGGGACCTTTCAAACAAGATTTCAGGGGTTACCCATATATCCGAGAGATGCTCCTCACGAGATAAGTAAGTTTGAAATTTAGGTTTATATCTCGACACAATCTACTAAATGTGTAAAAACCTACTGGCACATCATCAGTGAGAACGTTTATCACATTTGACTTTCCAATTCTTTAGCATGTTGTGATAGTCCACTGATGTACTATCATTTCCTCTTTTCTTCAACAAAACTCATTTTTTAATTTTTCAAATGTTTTTGGATTTTCTGAAAATTCTTACTCCCCCTAAAATTCAAAACCATTTAAAAAAAATTGAAAACAAACTGTACACATAAAGTGACAACTGTTGTGAATTGCTTCAAATCGCCATCCACTTGGCATAAACAATCAGAACTCCCCCTTTCAACAAACTATTTTCCCATTATGATTTCAAAACACTTAAGTTTGTTTTAATCAAAATGGTTTTTTCGAAAAATTGGTTTTGTTGATTTCATAAACCACTTGTAGGTTAGGGGATCAATTCATCACCTTGTTCTTCTTTAACCATTTGAAAAATTTAACAATTTTCAAATTAAACAACAAATTCCATTTGTAGAAAATCAAGTACAAATTAATGTCCCTGATTTACCACTTGTAAGTTTTCACAAACACACAAAATTTCAAGAAAGATGCCGATACCTGCTCCACACTTACCAACCTGGAAGCTCCGGCAAGTCAGATTTTTACATGTGAAATACAGACATCCAAGCCTGACCAAACTTGGATGTTACTTCTTCATCTTCACTCGGGGTGTACGTTGCCTTCTTTGATTCATAAAAATCTTTTAGCCCTTTAACCTTCCCATCGACCATCTTCCCAAAAATCTTTTTCACATTACCATTAAAAACCTTTTCAACATCTAATTCTTACTTTTCAGAATAGAATTGATTTGAAATTTCCACTTTACCAACTTTTTGTTTAAAATTTTCAGCCCGTAATGGTGGAAAATTGACATCATCCATTGGCGGTACTGACGTTTCTATTTTTAGCTCAACTTGTGGCTCCTCTGACTTTGTGGAATCAGATTCATCGCCAGATTTCACATCTGATTTCTTAACAACCCACTTCTGGTTGTCAAGATTCACTCTTCTCTTATAAAATCTTTTCGAACATTCACCAACCTCATATGTTGAGTTTTTAAACACTTTGAATTTTTCAGTTGGTGGTTTAGTTTTATCAACAATCTTTTCTTTGAATTTTTCAGAGACTCCCTGTTTTGTGTTGTTTGCCATTGGACAGTTCCAGGCGATGTGACCAACTTCTTGACATCTATAACAGGTTCTTGTCTCCTTTCTCTGATGAACTCCATTCTTCGCATGTTTCTGTTTTTCTGCAAAGAACTCTTTGTTTGATTGCATCCAGAATGAGCTCTTCTCTTCTTCCTCCAAACTTGCTCCTGAAACAAATACTGTTTTTGTTTCAGAAATTTTCTCATTTTTATAATTTTTCGGTGGAATAAAACCCAATCCTTTCTTTTTGTAATTACCGTTATGGTTTAGTTTCTTTCGATAACCTGAACCAGAACTGTAACCCTTTTTCTTATTTAACCTTTGTTGAACTCTGGAAGTGTAAGATTTAGGTTTTTCAGAAAGATTTACATCTTGTATTTCAGAAATATTAATTTCTGTTAGTTTGGAAACCTTTTTGATCATTTCAGTTTTAACACCTCTTATTGGAAATTCCTCATCAGAATATAATTTGTCTGAATCATTCAAAGTATATGCCACTTTGATTGGTTCGTCATTCAAATTAGATTTTGATAACATAAATTCTTTATTGTAAACTCTTTTAACCGACAATTTTGAATTGTCAACTGATGATGAACTCGAACTTTTGGACTCCAACTTTGACTCTGACTCCTCATCCTTATCCAACACCTGATCGACCACTTTCTTTATTAACTCAGACTCATGATCAGTGTCAGACGATGTGAATGTAACATCAATGTTTTCTGGTAACTCATCAGTTGTTTCAGACTTTAACTTTATATTGACAGCCTTTTTGACTTGCTCCTCATTTGGTTTTCTGGGAGAATAACCTTCCCAAATCGGAGGCGGACACTTGTTATAATTTGCACTTTGTTTCTTACCAGTATCCTTTTCTTCATACTTCTTGTCTTGAAAAGCTTCAAAACCTGCAACAGTTGGATAAATTCGATCAATCAAATAATTAGAACTAGAATAACTTTGCAACAAACGTCTGATTCTTTCATTTTCAATTCTTTCTGTCTCCCACTCCTGCTTCAGCTTTGCACATTCTTCAATGTAATGATTAATAGCCTTCTGCTTTGTCATCATTACTGCATTCATCATGGTTAAAGCATCTTCTCTTTCAGAGTTGGTCTTTTGTAGACCATTCACTGTTCTATTCAACACATCATACGATTCTTTCAGATAATTGAGATTGAACAATAAATTTTCTTTCATCTTATACTGCTCACTCAATTTCTCATCTTTCTCTTCACACTGCTTACATGACTCCAAACACTTTAAGCAAGGTTTTATAACCTCAACAATCTTTTCCATTTCGATAATCTTTTCAACTTCAACTATCTTTTCAATTTCAACTATCTTCTTATCATCAGCTACCTTTCCAGTTTCAACTATCTGCTCAGTAACTTTAACTTCTTCACTTTGTTCAAAAATCTTTTCCTAAGCAACACTCTCACTTTTCACCTTTTTCTTTTCTTTTACTGCTTGTTTCTCCTTCAGCTTCTCCACTCTATCTGCAAAATAAAATTGAAAACTTTCAAGAGATAAATGAGTTTTTGCAATATTAATATGCATTTCTTCCTCATCATCACTATTGTCAGTTGATGATTGATCAAATACTTGTGTCTGTTCTGAACTATCATCAGAAGAAACAAACTCTTCATCTTGACTTTTCTCATCACTGGAAAACGCTTTCATCCATTCCGTCATCAAATCTGGCTCTTGAACTATTTGTGCAATGAGAGCTACTACATTTGAATCAGGCGGAATATATTTGTCCCAACTAAAACCTTCTGCTACTTTTTCATCATCTTGATCAATTATTCCAAAATAAGCTTTCTTATTTGCTTCTTCGATCATTTTAGCATGTGCAGTTTGTGGTTCTTTTTGTTGATAAGGTTAATGAGCAACTTGTTGATATATGGCTTTTCGATAATAATCATTACCACCAAACAGATTCTTTGCTCCACTTGCTTCTCGATTGGTACATTCCCTCTTGAAATGTCCTTTCTCCCTGCATCGAAAACAAGTAACTTTAGATTTATCAAAACGCAAAGTAGATACATTTGCATCCAGGAAATCATCTCTTCCTGTAATCATCTTAAATTTTTCAGCTCTCCTCAAAACACTAGCTAAACACCATTTAATGTCCATAAGCTCCATCTCTTCAGTATCAATCTGATCGTAATCTTCTTTTGTTAGCATAGGATTTCCAATTCTTCCGGCAACCAATCCTTCATATGATTCTAACACAGTAGCAAGTAATGACATATGACTTTTAGCAACCTCTTCAGATAAATTTTTACCATTCTGAAGATGCAACGCAATGTTGCAATGTAAAATTTGACCATTACTACTGTTTGAACTTTGAAACTGATGACTTGAGTTTGATCCCTTCGGATTAACACTTGGATATGAGGAAAATCCACTGCTGCTGTTTGGACTTTGATTCACTGATTCAGATGAATTTTCTGCACTGAAAGCAGTTTGGATTTTCGGACTAGCTTCGACATTCTGAACATTCCCTTTGAAATACATCTTAACATCTTGTTGAGCATTGGGATTACTCATTCTAGCAATCTTTTGTTGTTCAAGATCTTGTCCTTCAATCTTTTCGATGAACTGAAAAATCATCAAGCCATCATATTCTCCAGTATTCTTTAATATCATAAAAAATGTACCCCATTCTTTCTGAGGTAAAGCATCAGCTAATTTGTCAACCCATTCCTCACGATCTTTGTTGATATCTAACAATGACATTGACCGTACTAAGTGACAATATCTTTCAATCAATTTCTTTGTATCTTCTCCCGCAAACTTGTAAATAAATCAAATTCTTTCTTTAACAATGATTTTTTACTCTTGATCATTTTCTCACTTCCCTCAAACTTAATTCAAAGTGCTTCCCAAATTGAACGTGAAGTCTTATCATGTTGAAGCAATATGAATATGTCTTCTTTAATAGCTTGCTGGAGTAAACTAATCATCATCTTTTCTGCTTTGTACATGTCTCGTTCTTTATCTGTAAATTCAAAAATCTTTTTCTCAACTCCCAAATCTGTACGTGGTAGTACATACTTTTTCTCAACACACTCCCAAGACCTCAAATGATTAGCTTGAACCCAATTTTCAAACCGGTCTTTCCAACCATAGTATTCTTCAATGCCCATTAGCTTCGGGGGTTTTTGCAAAGTTCCAGTTTCATTTTCCATGTTCATGCTTTGAGCAATGGTAGCCGGAGTATTCGGAGTAGTAGCAAATGCGTTATAAAATTCCCCTTCCATGATTCGGTAACTAGTTTCTCAAAATCAGACACTTTCAAACGAAATACAATTTCACACGAAATGAACTTGGTGCGAAATGACAAACTGGTACGAAATACCCTGCAAGACAACTTCAAACGAAATGAGCTTTCACACGAAATAAGATGCTTTTGTACGAAATAGGTGATTTCGTACGAAATAGGTGATTTCGTGCGAAATACAACACTCTTTCAAACGAAATAACAATCTGGTGCGAAATAGGTCTATTTCGTGCGAAATACCAAATGCTATTCCGTGCGAAATACTGCTGATGTCATCATCTCGAACTGTTTTTGTCAAAATTTATCAGGTTTTAGTCCGATTTTAGGTCCAATTCTTTCAAGGCTTTGTTAAAACACAGTTTCGCATATAATGTGAGAAAATCAAGCTATTTTAACTGTAAAAACTTGTTAATTTTGAAAAAGAAGGTGTAGAAATCAGATTTTGCGGCTGAATTGGTAAGAACTCTTCCTCCTGAGCTCTGATACCACTTGTAGGATCGTTTTCACGACCAAACGAGTCGTTCAGAAAAGTTTTTGCTCAATACGAAAGGCGGAAACAGACGTATCGAGTTGATTCAGCTTGAGATTCACTTTAAACTGTCTTTTTATTGATATAACAACGTTTTAACAGCGAGTAGACACTTCGGCAGCACTTCGGCTCTAAAACCGGAAAGTTACAAACGAAATGGCACAACATGTATTTATAGGCCAGCCTATTTCGCACGAAACAGTTGGTGCGAAATCAGTTTCACACGAAATAGTGATTTCGTGCGAAATACCCAACTAATCAAATAGTTGTTTGCTATTTCGTGCGAAATACCACTAAATCCTAATTTCTCGTTTTGCGTGCCCTGATCTATACAATCTAGTACAGGACTCGATACAAGACGAAGTCGACAGACGTATGCACCAACATTTTCTAAACTAAATTAATGGATGAATATCTTTTGGTTTTTATCATATAGCATTCTTATGATTGAATGCTATGGTATTAAGAAGTCACACCAATAACCACGCTTCCGCAAAAGTCAGGGTTTGACAACTTGGTATCAGAGCTTCGATCGTAGCGAACTAGGATTATTTCTCGAGTCTAGACTACGATCATTAGGGCTCTCACGAAATGGTTTTCACAAACATGTTTTCATTGCATACACAAAATTACAGATCCATGAAACAAACGTTTTTACAAATAAAAGACACAAAATACATTTTAAAGAATTCATTTATGTTTCAGTCTGAGAGACTGGGGAGTTAGTCTGAGAGACTAGCTGGGTAGTGCAGTCTGAGAGACTGGGGAGTTAGTCTGAGAGACTAGCTAGGTATTCAGTCTGAGAGACTGTGGAGTTAGTCTGAGAGACTAGCTGGGTAATTCAGTCTGAGAGACTAACTGGGTAGTTCAGTCTGAGAGACTGGGTGGTCTGAGAGACTAGTTGGGGCAGTCTGAGAGACTGGGAGGTTTAGCCTGAGAGGCTGGGTAGTTCAGTTTGGGAAACTGGGAGGTTTAGTCTGAGAGACTAAGTAGTTCAGTCTGAGAGGCTGGGTGGGATAGTCTTGGGAAGACTAGGATTGCATACATGCTTACATTGTTACTACTTACATGCTTATTTGATGATTGTTGATATATGTGCATACTTGTGATTGATTTATTACAGACATCATGTCCTCCTCTGAGAGTGGCGTATCTGATATAGTAGACCCTATGGCCATAGTTTCTGATGATGAGATCATCCCAGAGGATGAGGTTTTTACGTCTGACACTACGAGTAGCGATGATGATGATTTCCAACCGTTTGCTTTACCAGATTTTGGAGATGATATACCGCTAGCTGACGTTCTTCCTGGCGAGGATCTACCTCTTGTTCAGATCCCTGCTCCTTTTGCTCTTGCTGCATTTCCTCTTCAGGATCTGCCTCTTGATGCTATGTCTGACGACGACGTCGATCTTTTTATTGAGGGTCCCCCTGAGGGTGCCCAGGATGTTGGAGCTCCCGTCGATGATGACGTTGTCGTTCCACTTGTTGAGATTCCAGTTGCCGATGACATTGCTGTTCCGCTTGTCAAGATTCCTGTCGTCGAGATTTTACCTGACCATTCTGGTCCTAATTCATTCGAGTCTGTGTCATCTACTACTTTACACGCACTGGGATTACAACGATATCCCACTGATACTGATTCTGACACAGCTATGTCTGTTGCACCTGATATTCCACACGGTGTTGATCATGATTTTGAGTTTGATGATGAGTTGGATCCTGTCTTTCCACACGACTTTGACCCTGAGCATGAGATTGAGTTTGTCCCCGGAGAGCAGCCTTTTGAGGCACCTGTCGATCCTGACATGATACCCGCTGATTTTGAGTTAGCCCCAGCTGACCCTGAGCCTATGATTTCACCCGAGCCTATACCTGCTCACGATCCTTTACCTGAGCATGACCCGGTACCCGTTGACATTCCAGTTGTTGCACCACTGTTACCTGACCCTATACCTGCAGCTATTGATCATGCTCCTTTTGCAGCCAAGTTGACCACAGATATGCGTCCACCCACAATGGGTGGATCGAGGATGATAATGACTTTCCTCCTTTTGTTAGACCTGTTACTCCCCCATCTGCACCTATACATGCACCCGTTGACATTGCCCCGTTTCACCCACATGCATCTGACATTCACCGCACAGATCTACCGATCACGTTTTACAAGATATCCCTCTTCCCCGTCCGGGGGAAGGACCATCGAGTCAACAGCCTAGTCATATACCACCTGTGTCGGCAGCATTTCCTTTCATGCCACCGTTTGCACCTGCTACACATACTGCTCCTTTTGCTACTACACCATCGGGCGAGCCACTGATTTGGTTTCCGCCCAACACGATGCCTATTTCTGATCCATACCATCCCTTCCACATTGGATACACGAGGGATGATCTGCTTTTGTCGTTACAGCTCCAGCAGGATAGTTGAGTCGTAGAGTCACTGAGCTAGAGAGGATCCCGCGTCCTCCACCTAGTACTGGTCCATCACAGTTTGCTACCCCACCTGTTCCACTATTGCCTTACCCGGATTTCGATATTCGATTTCTTACGATGGAGCAGCAGATTAGCTGTTTGTTACATCTCGTTCATGCTCTTGAGGAGGAGTTAGCGCGTATGCGCCGTTTGCTTTTCATTCCTCCACCTCCTCCTCCACCACCATCAGCATAGCTGTTTTTGGTCTTATGCAGGTAGACTATTTTTGGTGAGAGTGTAGCTATTGAGCCCAGATTGAGAAGACTTTTTGAAGACCACTTTTGTATATGATTGATGTAGTATGATGGATATTTTGGACATGGGTGATGTGACCCCATAGTCCCTTTTGTTGTGATTTGATACATTTGATGAACTTGTAAAACTGTATTTGTGGTCAGTGATATATAAAAGCTCAATCACAACATTCTCATTACATACGTTGTTGAATTACTTGTTTGTGTTATGACATGAGATGTTATGTGTTTACTTGTGTTGATGAATGTTATTACATACGCGTACTACATACTTATATGCATAAGACCTGACCTATACAAACTTCTTATAGAAAATGCCTCCTCGAAGAGACAACACATTGCCTACAACTGAGGCCGAGTTACAAGAGCGGATTTCATGGGCGATAGCGCAACACGAGGCCTTACGCTCCGAGCATAGCGGAGGTACCTCGGGAAGCAACCCACCCCTTGGATGTACCTATAAACAGTTCTTAGACTGTAAGCCATTGAATTACGACGGCACCCGGGGTGCTGTGGCTTTTGTCAGATGGACAGAGAAGACTGACTCTGTGATTAGAATGAGCAAGTGTGCTCCACAACACCAAGTCACCTATATCTCCGGATTGTTCTTAGATGGAGCGTTATCCTGGTGGAATCTCCAAGTGAAAACCTTGGGAGAAGATGCTGCTTATGCTTTGACATGGGATGAAATGAAGGAGTTCATGCGGAAGAAATACTGCTCCAGAGCTGAAATCCAAAAGTTAGAAACTGAATTTTGGAACCTCAAGATGGACGACCTGAAAATTGCTGAATATGTGCAGAGATTTCACGATCTATCTCGCGTGGTACCATACATGGTTGATCCAGAATTCAAACGCATCGAGCGGTTTATTTGGGGGTTGGCACCTCAGATTATGAGTATGGTGACAACGTCGAAGCCTGCAACGATAACCGAGGCTATTGATCTAAGCGTGTCACTGACTGAAGAAGCTATCAGGTTAAACAAGTTTTCGATCTCTGACCAGAAGAAGAAAGAGACACACGTTGAGTCATCAAGTGAGAACAAGAGGAAGTTCTCAAACTTTAAGAAGGGTACCAGCAGTGCTAACAAGAAGAAAGAGTCATACTTACCGGCTGAAGCCAAGACTGCGGTTGAAAACAAAGGAAAGGGTTACATGGGTGCTCTGCCCAAATGTGATGTATGCCAGTACCATCATTCCGGCCAGTGCAGACTTAGGAAATGTGAGTCTTGTGGGAAGACTGGCCATTCGAAAGGAACATGCTGGGCTGGTACTAGTGCTGGTCGTGGTAGTCAGAGAGGTTATGGAAGTGGTAATGGAAACCGCCCGCAAGGAGGAAACGGCGGTAATGGAAATCGTGGTAATTTTGGGAATCAAGCTGGTAATAGAAACCGTGGGGCGAATAACAACCAAGGTGGTAATGGGAATGGTAATGGTCGAGGACCCGGTTGCTTTAATTATGGAGACGTGGGGCATTTCAAGAGAGAGTGCCCAAAGCTCAATCAAGCTCATGGTAGGGTTTTCAACATCAGAGCGAGAGAAGCTCGCCAAGATCCAAATGTAGTCACTGGTACGTTCCCTATCAACCAACACTTTGCATCTGTACTATTTGATACCGGTGCCGATTATAGTTTTGTATCACTAGAATTTAAGAAATTGCTTGGGTTGGTAGCTAGTAAGCTAGACATTCCGTATTCGATAGAACTAGCAAATGGAAAGCTAGTAGAAACGAATGAAGTAATCAGAGGTTGCGTGATAGAACTGGGAGAGCACGAGTTTACACTTGATCTGCTGCCAGTCGAGCTGGGAAGCTTCGACGTGGTAGTGGGGATGGATTGGTTGTCAAGCAACAGAGCAGAGATTGTGTGTCACGAGAAGATCATTTGCATTCCGATGGTGAATGGAGAAACAATTGTGGTGCATGGAGAGAAACACGATACGCCTTTGAGGATCATTAGTTGTTTGAAAGATCGTAGAAGTTTGCAGAAAGGATGTGTTGCCTTCTTGACACACATTGTGGATAAAGAAGTCGCCGAGCCGAAGTTGGAAGACATTCCAGTCGTGAAGGAATATCCTGAAGTCTTCCCCGAAGACTTCCCAGGATTGCCACCTCAAAGACAAGTCGAGTTCCATATTGACTTAGTTCCAGGCACCGCGCCTGTGGCTAAAGCACCTTATCGACTTGCGCCCTCCGAGATGCAAGAACTGTCAACAAAACTTCAGGAACTTTTAGACAAGGGATTCATCAGACCAAGCTTCTCGCCTTGGGGAGCTCCAGTGCTGTTTGTCAAGAAGAAAGATGGTAGTTTCCGCATGTGTATCGACTACCGCGAGCTTAACAAGTTGACTATCAAGAATAGATATCCTTTGCCGAGGATTGAAGACCTGTTCGATCAACTACAAGGTTCGAGTTATTACTCCAAGATTGATCTTCGATCAGGTTATCACCAGTTGAGGATTCAAGAGGAGAGTATTCCAAAGACGGCCTTCAGAACTCGATATGGGCACTACGAGTTTCTGGTTATGCCGTTTGGTCTGACGAACGCACCAGCAGTTTTCATGGACTTAATGAATAGAGTTTGTAAGCCGTACCTCGATAAGTTTGTGATCGTGTTCATTGATGATATTCTGATCTACTCAAAGATGAAGGAAGAACATGAGCAACATCTAAGAGCTATCTTAGAGCTGCTCAAGGGAGAGAAATTGTACGCAAAATTCTCAAAATGCGAATTTTGGTTGCGCGAGGTTCAGTTCCTTGGTCACGTGGTGAATGGAAATGGAATCCATGTGGATCCCACAAAGATCGAGGCAATCAAGAATTGGGAGACTCCGAAGACGCCAACCGAGATCCGTCGGTTCTTAGGTTTGGCTGGGTATTATCGCAGATTTATTGAGGATTTCTCAAAAATCACTCAACCTTTGACCTCCCTTACACAGAAAGACAAGAAGTACGAATGGGGAGACAAGTAGGAAGAAGCATTTCAGTTGTTGAAGAACAAACTTTGCGATGCACCGATCTTATCCCTATCTGAAGGCACTGAAGACTTCGTGGTATATTGCGACGCCTCGCGTCAAGGTTTAGGCTCCGTGCTGATGCAGCGACAGAAAGTTATAGCTTATGCTTCACGCCAGTTGAGGGTACACAAGAAAACTACACCACACATGATTTGGAATTAGGCGCTGTGGTGTTTGCATTGAAGATCTAGCGACATTACTTGTATGGCACGCGCTGTACAATCTTTACTGATCACAAGAGCTTACAACATATATTCGATCAAAAAGAGCTAAATATGAGACAGAGACGATGGGTAGAGCTGTTAAATGATTATGATTGCGAAATCAAGTATCACCCAGGGAAGGCGAATGTAGTCGCAGATGCCTTGAGTCGGAAGGAAAGAATTAAACCCATAAGGGTTCGAGCTTTGGAAATGATTGTTCAAACGGACCTCTCATTGCGCATTCGTGCCGCACAGAGAGAAGCTCTTAAGGAAGGGAATCTTGAGAACGAATATCTCCGTGGAATGGAGAAGCAGTTAGTACCCAATGATGAAGGAACGTTGTGCTTCATGAAACGAATTTGGATTCCTCTTTTCGGTGGTTTACAAAACGTTATTTTTGATGAAGCTCACAAGTCACGGTACTCGATCCATCCAGGATCGGATAAAATGTACCAAGATTTAAAGGATTTCTATTGGTGGCCGAGATTAAAAGGCGATGTTGCAACGTATGTTGGCAAATGTTTGACTTGCGCCAAGGTAAAGGCCGAATATCAGAAGCCCTCAGGTCTTCTGTAACAACCTGAAATACCCATGTGGAAATGGGAGCAGATTTCAATGGACTTTATAACGAAGTTACCAAGGACACCCAGAGGTCATGATACGATTTGGGTAATCATGGATCGTCTGACCAAATCTGCACACTTTTTGCCAATCAAGGAGAAAGACAACACTAGCAAGCTTGCTGAGCTATACCTGAGAGAGATAGTTGCACGACATGGAGTGCCTCTCTCAATTATCTCTGATAGAGACGAAAGGTTCGTGTCAAGGATTTGGCAATCCTTCCAAGAAGCCTTTGGTTCTCAGTTGAATCTGAGTACTGCATTCCATCCACAGACCGATGGCCAGAGTGAACGAATGATTCAAACGTTGGAAGATATGTTACGAGCTTGCGTGATGGATTTGGGTGGTAGTTGGGACACTCACTTACCCTTGGTAGAATTCTCATATAACAACAGCTACCATGCGAGCATCCAAGCTGCACCATTTGAAGCTCTCTATGGACGCAAGTGTTGATCACCGTTATGCTGGGTAGACGCGGGTGATAGACAGCTTGTTGGTCTGGAATTGGTTCAAGAGATGACTGATAAGATTACACAGATCCGAGAGCATATAAAGGCGGCTCGTGATCATCAAAAGAGTTATGCGGACCAAAGAAGGAAACCTCTGGAGTTTGAGGTAGGAGATATGGTTTTGTTAAAGGTTTCACCCTGGAAGGGGGTAGCACGCTTTAGGAAGCGTGGGAAGTTGAATCCGCGATACATTGGTCCATTCAAAATCCTGGAAAGGATTGGTCTTGTAGCTTACAAGTTGGATCTACCCGCAGAACTGAATGGGGTTCATGATACATTTCATGTATCTAATTTGAAAAAGAGTCCAACTCAAGAAATCGTTGTCATCCCTGCCGATGAAGTTCATATTGACGACACACTCCACTTTACTGAAAAACCTGTTGAGGTTACTGATTGGAAGGTTAACAAGACGCGACGGAGTAGTGTTAAACTCGTCAAAGTTCCTTGGAATGCGCGACACGGCCCAGAGTTTACTTGGGAATGTGAGGATCGCATGAAAGCAAAATACCCACATTTGTCCCCAAGACCCCTGCAGCTAGTAGCAGAACTTAAATTTCGGGATGAAATTTTCTTAACAGGGGGAGAATGTGACAACCCTCATAAATCCAGTTATCCATACGATTAATTAACTATGATTAAGTGCTTAATGACTGTGCTGAATTACAATTAACTGCTTTCTGACTACTGCAACATACTTACATGTGCATTACATATTACATAATATCACCTTATTATCACATGCAAACTTTATTGACATACATGATGCACAAAGCACGGTTAGCACAGTTAGCGGATAACTCAGAAAATGCTGACGATGTTCAGTACATAGACAGACAGTGTTTTAAGACCCCGTATGGGCCAGGGACAAGGTACTACACTAGTATGGAGTGTAGGAAAGTAAGGACCATAAAACTGCGTCACTAGGTGATAGTTTAAGTGCCGGAAAGTGCCTAAAACCCACGTAAAGTGCAGAATTCTGCATATTTCAGCAAAATTCAGCTTTTTAACAAGCTAGTAAAGTGCAAAAATATGGCAAAATGGTCTTGTATGCTTTCCTAAGTGCCGGGAATTAAAAGTATCACAAAAAGTTACATAAATGACACTATATGGTATAACTTAGCACTTTAACGAATCGGTATGTAACCGAACAACCGGGCGCCACCCGGAACACCAAAATATTGCTAGAAGCATTGTTTTATTATTTCTTGGCTAGTTATGGTTCTCGAACACCCTAACACACTACATAATGCAAGATACACTTAAACACTAGACATTACACTTAACCTCCAACTAATTACTTAACTTATCATTTAAACTTACATTTACCCCCCCTCCCCTCATGATTCACGGTCACAATGGGGTGTCCCCACCTAGATTTTTCCTTAATCTTCTCTAAATCTTTCCATGATCTTCCCTTGGATTTGATAAGATCATGTGTGTACTTTGTGAAACATAAAACCCTTTGGATAATAGTGTTGGATGGTTATAAGAAGGATCATAGAGTTCTCATTCTTCACCACACTTCTTCTTCTTCCTCTCCTAGCCATTCTCGGCCGAACACCCCTCTCCACACCACCACCATTTTCATTTCAAGTTCATCCATTCTAAGGCTTCACAAGGGTGTTAAACTTCATTCAAGAGAGCTTGGAGCTTGTGGATCATCAAGGACCTTTCTTACTTGCTTTTATCCACTCCATTTTCATCTTGAGTTCATCCCTAGCCTTTGTGCTAGTTGTAAGACTCTCTTAACCCTTTGTTACTTCTATTTTAGTTGGTTAAAAGATATAGTATGTTGTAAATCACAAGAACACTAAAAGACATGAACATGAATCATGAACATAAAGCTTACATATGATGAAATCTTAATGAAATAGTGTTGTTTAGTATATGTATGATACTTGTTGTTGTTTACTTGAGATTATGATGTTGATCATCATAAGGAGCTTGCTAGATTGTGATTAAACACATGATCTAGCAAGTTAGAGGATGATTATGTGTTAACACAAGAAGATCATCCTCATATATAAACATGAACTTGAATAAAAAGATGATTTCTTGAAAAATAATAAACAAAGTAGGCTAGTAATCTTATGAATCTAAGATTTATGAATGGTTTTCCAAAAGAACCAAGTTTAAAATGTGATTCTTAGAAGATCTTGGTTTTACTTAAATATACACTATTTTTAGTGGTGAAACAAGTGTATAAACACTCATGAAACAAGAAGATCTCACAAAGAAACATTTTTGTAAAATATGTTTACAAGTTGTAAACACCTAAATTCTTTAAGAATGAGATTTTTAAAGAAATAAACACACTTTAGAGGGTAACTAAACCTACTAAAAACACTACCAAGTTACTACAAGTTTTTAATAAAAGTTCAAGTTCATGTTGTTATGTAAATTGTATAGTTTTTGCACTTGAGAAGTGTAAGTTGTTTAGGGATTAATTGTTGAATGTTGTGATGATTTTTGAAAAGAAAATGATATGCTTAAATAGCATGGACACCTCCATTTTTAGGGGAAACTATGGCAAAATTTTCTAAAATATAAACACTTAAAGAAATATTTTCTAACAAATATTTACTAGTGTATTTTAACTTTGGTTTTCAATATAAACTTTGCCATAATTTTTGTAACAAAAATACAAATATTGGAGGTTGGTTTTATAAATAAAAATGAATAAATATGTATTTAGAATATATATTTACATTAAAGACACTTGTGTGAATATTTGTATACTTGGTGAAATAGTTATATTATTTTAGGGTAAAATAATATAACTTAACAAAGTACCATGAAATTTACAATCCAAAATAATACCAAGAATATCAAGGAATAAATATATAAGTTACACACATAATATTGTGGAAACGAACGATAGAACGTAACTTACAAAATATTCCAGAAAATACAGTTACAAATATATTTTTGGTAAATATTATTTTGGATACAAGAAATGAAAATATGATTTTTGTAAATATTACAAAGTTGTATTATATTTTTGACAAGGAGAAAATATATTATTTTTGGAAGTAAAAATTTATTTTATTAGTATATTTAGAAGATATATGATTTTTGGGAAAAATATATATTTTCTGGACAATACATTATTTTTGGAATAAAATACGTTATTATATATTTTCTTAAGTGAGACTTGAAAATATATTAATTTGGGACTACAAATACAAGAATACGAAAATACATGTATAAAATACCCCCATCATTGGGAAGGAAATACGAAAATAAATACTTGAGAAGTATTGTACAGAATAATATTAGAGACATAATAGAAGCGTAACTCAAAAACGTTAAACTCTAAGCCAAGGCACGGCCCGTTCGTCTAATAGACATAGTACATTGTAGGGAGTCGTGTTTGCTGAGGAGATTTGGGTTACACATTCTAAAGACGCATTACTGTGAGTTCATGTCCCCCTTTTCTTTTAACTGTTTTCAGTTTTATACTTCGGGGGTGAAATACATGTTACAATTATTACAAACGTTTTATACATGGTATGGTTAGCTTAGGAGGGTTACTGCTAGATCATGTGAGAGGTGGGTATAGCACTTAAGGCCATTAATCCTCGTCGTAGGACCGAGGGACATGAGTGATAGATCTATTTGGGTGTAGCGAGCCGACACCCATGGGGACCAGGGTGGCCCATAGTGGTGACTATGTCTTCCAGCCGGAGGCCCGGTACAAATTTGCTAGGTTTGAGTTTTCCTGCACCATTTCACACATATCAATGGCCTTGCAAACCATTGGTGATCTATTTTTCCTTATTGCTACATACCAGGGACGTACATACATACAGACATACTTTAAAGGTTTATTCATACTCATACACATGAACTCGCTCAACTTTTGTTGATATTTTTAAACTACATGTATTTCAGGGAACTAGTGGATCTGGCAAGTGTTGCATGTTTTTCAAGCTGCGTATAAATAAAAGATGTCATCCGTGGTCATAGAGTTTAGGGGATGTATCCTACTCCTGGACGGGATACATTTTTCTAAGCTCGGGTTTGTTTAAGTTCTTTTGTTGAGTCCTTGTGAACTCTTTTAAACATGTTATGGTTTGTAACTTAATTTGGGTGTCGATGATTTCAGACAAGTATGTTGTGGTATTTTCTAAACTAAATTAATGGATGAATATCTTTTGGTTTTTATCATATAGCATTGTTATGATTGAATGCTATGGTATTAAGAAGTCACACCAATAACCACGCTTCCGCAAAAGTCAGGGTGTGACAGCTTGGTATCAGAGCTTCGATCGTAGCGAACTAGGATTCTTTCTCGAGTCTAGACTACGATCATTAGGGCTCTCACGAAAAGGTTTTCACAAACATGTTTTCATTGCATACACAAAATGTCCAGATCCATGAAACAAACGTTTTTACAAATAAAAGACAAAAAAATACATTTCAAAGAATTCATTTATGTTTCAGTCTGAGAGACTGGGGAGTTAGTCTGAGAGACTAGCTGGGTAGGGCCGTCTGAGAGACTGGGGAGTTAGTCTGAGAGACTAGCTGGGTAGTGTCGTCTGAGAGACTGGGGAGTTCAGTCTGAGAGACTGGGGAGTTAGTCTGAGAGACTAGCTGGGTAATTCAGTCTGAGAGACTGGGGAGTTGGTCTGAGAGACTAACTGGGTAGTTCAGTCTGAGAGACTGGGTGGTCTGAGAGACTAGTTGGGGCAGTCTGAGAGACTGGGTGGTTTAGCCTGAGAGGCTGGGTAGTTCAGGTTGGGAAACTGGGAGGTTTAGTCTGAGAGACTAAGTAGTTCAGTCTGAGAGGCTGGGTGGGATTGTCTTGGGAAGACTAGGATTGCATACATGATTACATTGTTACTACTTACATGCTTATTTGATGATTGTTGATATATGTGCATACTTGTGATTGATTTGTTACAGACATCATGTCCTCCTCTGAGAGTGGAGTATCTGATACAGTAGACCCTATGGCCATAGTTTCTGATGATGAGATCATCCTAGAGGATGAGGTTTTTACGTCTGACACTACGAGTAGCGATGATGATGATTTCCAGCCGTTTACTTTACCAGATTTTGGAGATGATATACCGCTAGCTGATGGTCTTCCTGGCGAGGATCTACCTCTTGTTCAGATCCCTGCTCCTTTTCCTCTTGCTGCATTTCCTCTTGAGGATCTGCCTCTTGATGTTATGTCTGACGACGACGTCGTTCTTTTTATTGAGGGTCCCCCTGAGGGTGCCCAGGATGTTGGAGCTCCCGTCGATGATGACGTTGTCGTTCCACTTGTTGAGATTCCAGTTGCCGATGACATTGCTGTTCCGATTGTCGAGATTCCTGTCGTTGAAATTTTACCTGACCATTCTAGTCCTGATTCATTCGAGTCTGTGTCATCTACTACTTTACATGCACTGGGATTACAGCAATATCCCACTAATACTGATTCTGACACAGCTATGTCTGTTGCACCTGATATTCCACACGGTGTTGATCATGATTTTGAGTTTGATGATGAGTTGGATCCTGTCTTTCCACACGACTTTGACCCTGAGCATGAGATTGAGTTTGTCCCTGATGAGCAGCCTTTTGAGGCACCAGTCGATCCTGACATGATACCCGCTGATTTTGAGTTAGCCCCAGCTGACCCTGAGCCTATGATTGCACCCGAGCCTATACATGCTCACGATCCTTTACCTGAGCATGACCCGGTACCCGTTGACATTCCAGTTGTTGCACCACTGTTACCTGACCCTATACCTGCAGCTATTGATCATGCTCCTTTTGCAGCCCAGGTTGACCCCAGATATGCGTTCACCCACAATGGGTGGATCGAGGACGATGATGACTTTCCTCCTTTTGTTAGACCTGTTACTCCCCTATCTGCACCTATACATGCACCCGTTGACATTGCCCTGTTTCACCCACATGCATCTGACATTCACCGCACAGATCTACCGATCACGTTTTTACAGGATATCCCTCCTCCCCGTCCAGTGGTTGTCAACTCTATCCGTCAATTCTCGGTACATTAAACCATCACCCAACTTAATGGGATCATCTGATTTCCCACTGACAGTGGTTGTATCAGTGGTTGACTTAGGGAAAGTATCCCAAAAATCATCCACTGATGCCCCTTTGTATTGGTACTGGGGTCTTCTATCTTCAAAAGAGGTTGCCATTCTTAGCTCACCAGTGTATATTGGATATCCACCAGTTGGCATTATGGTTCCCAAAGAAGATATTGCCTTCAAGGAAGTCTTAGGGATGAAACTACTGTCCAAGTGTAAACCAGTGGGTTCAACACTTGTAGTAGCTACTTCACTTGAACTACCACCAAGAGTTACATGTAACTCAAGGGGTGTAACCTCCTCAACTATTGGTGGGTTAACAGAGATTGAGACACCTGACTCAGTCACTTTCTGTGGCATAATCTCATGAATAGGGGATTGAGATGAACTGATTTTTGTCTGGGCTAAATCAACTGCATCCAATAGAGGTAATATTTGTGGTGGAAGTGTGGCAGTGAGTATTGGTGTGGAAAGAGAATTTGCCCCGGGCAGTGGGCTGTGGATGATAGAATCAAGTGATTCTAGAGCATCATAAGTTGGTGTCCCTGTTCTTACAACCTATTCTTTTTTAGAAGAAGTAGGAGGAGTTTGAGGCTCAGGTTGAGATCTTTCTTCCAACTGCTGTGAGGAAGTAGCAGCAGTGGTTATTGGTGACTTTTGTGTTGTCATTGGCAGTTGCTCTGGGATCTCATCTTCCACAGTTGCCTTTTTTGTAGGTTTGGGGGGCTTTTGATATTTTTTCTGTTTTGGTCTTTTTGTGGATTTAGGTGTGGGTTTCACAGCACTTGTTTTGCTACTGTGATCACCTTGAGCAGTGGGCTCAGCAGCAGGTGCCTGAGGAGCAGTGGTAGCTGCTAAAGTCTACTCAAGAGCCTCTGCTTGTGTTTTGGAAACTTTTGATAGCCGTGTAAATGTTTCAGGTGTTAGGCCATTTATTTGACAAGGTTCACCTTGGATAAGCACATGAGCATTATCCTTTGCAAATTTCTTTTGAAAATAAAAGCTTAAGAACCTTGGAAACTGTAAAAATGATTTTTTATTAACATTTTTTACCAAATAATTGAACATCTCCTGGGAGTAGTTAAAGTTTTCCCCATGCAAGATAGCATAACCCAGGTATTGGATCTTCAATGGAATTTCATTGAAAGCAGTGGTCTTATTGGAAACACACATTAGGAGGGTATGAAATAAAAATCTTGTTGCAGGAGAAAAACTACCTTTTTGTAAGGTGTCCTTTTTCATCTCCTCCTCATACCCTCTTTCTAAAAAGTCTGTTTGATACTTTGTTTTAGAAAAAGAAGTTTTACCTTGAAGATCATCTAGTTCAAAAACCTATGACAGAGTTTGTGGTGTGATTTTAACTGGAACACCCTTTATCGAAGAAGTAATGGCTATGGGCATTTTATCTTGAGATTCAAGTTTCGCATTCTTCCAAAATTCTTACTGGGTTTCCAGGTAAACCGGAGCATCAGAAGTCAACAAATTTTTGTACTTTGACGACAAAAGAGCATCAATGATGGAATCAAAGGTGGTGGTATAACTTGGTTTTGTCAATAGACCCAAGTAATTGTGAGGAGCTTTGAATGGAAGAGCCATGGTGATTTGATTGCGAGAGTGAGAGGAAGAACAAGATGAGTGATTTGACATAAATGGATGGTAACTGTTTTGAGAAAGGAATTTTGAATTCGATTCGACAGTGAAAACCCTGTTTGGGGTTTTGATCAGGGTTTTAAAAGGGAAAAAGTGAATGCTGACGTGGCAGCGGTTACAAAAGATCTGACCGACCGTGTCAACCACTGATGATGAATGGAAGACAGTTGTTAAGGAAACCACTGATGGAACAAGTATCAGTGGTTGCAACGGTTATAATGAGAACAGTGGCTGATTTTCAACAATCAGTGGATAGTCTATCAATGGGTTAAAACACTGATTTTGAACAACAGTGATTAACAAGGAAATGAGAAAACAGTGGTTGACTTTCAGCAGTGGATAATATTATCAAAACAGATGTTTAAACCAAAAACAGTGGTTATGGCAGACTTTTAAGGATTAATGAAATTTTCATTTTTAACTATTTTTAAAGATGGATTTTTTATTTTCTGAAAACATTTTAATGCCTTTATTCATAGAAAAACAAGATTTTGCTTGTTATTCCATGTTCAGCATGCCAATCCTAGAGATCAAGCTTTCAAAGGTGAATGTGTCTAAACCTTTGGTTAGCACATCTGCCAGCTGATCTTTAGTTGGTACATGATGCAGAGAAATCAAACATTTTTCATAGCAATCCCTCACAAAGTGATGTCTGATATCAATGTGCTTGGTGGTTGAATGGGATACTGGATTTTTGATGATATTTTCTGCTGCCTGACTGTCCAACATGAGAGGTGTCTTTAGGGTAGTGATACCAAAATCCAGCAATTGATTTTGAAGCCATAACAGTTGGGCTCTACAGCTTACAGCAGCTATATACTCTGCCTTAGCAGTGGATATTGAAACAGCTGCTTGCTTTTTTGCTTTTCCAAGACACTAAACAACTGCCTAGGAATTGGCACACTCCTGAAGTGGACTTCCTTGTTTTATCACATCCAGCAAAGTCACTATCTGAGAAACCTGAAAGCTTGATATTTCCATCAGCTGGATACCAGATACCAAGTGTGGGAGCACCTTTTAGGTATCTGAATATCCTTTTTATAGCAAAAAGGTTTGACTTTCTAGGGGCTGATTGGGATCTTGCACAAACACATGTTGCAAACAGGATGTCTGGCCTAGATGCAGTTAGGTACAATAAAGACCCAATCATGCTTCTATAAAGAGTTTGATCAACCAAATCATCATTTTCATCAAACATGACTATTTTTGTGGTTGCAATGGGTGTACTGCATGGTTTACAATCATCCATCTCAAATTTCTTTAAAAGTTCTTTGGCATATTTGCCTTGATGGATGAAAGTGCCATTTTCCAGTTGCCTTACTTGGAGACCAAGAAAGCACTGGAGTTCACCCATTGCACTCATCTCAAACTCAGCTATCATGAGTTTTCTGAACTCTTCACACATTTTATTACATGTGCTTCCAAAAATGATATTATCCACATAAATCTGGACAATCATCAAGTCTTTTCCTCTCCATTTTAAAAACATTGTTTTGTCTATTTTACCTCTTGTGAATCTAATGGAAAGAAGAAAAGTGGAAAGAGTTTCATACCAGGCTCTTGGTGCTTGTTTCAGTCCATACAAAGCTTTATTTAGCTTATAGACATGATTTGGATTAAATGGATCCTCAAAGCCTGGAGGTTGACAAACATACACCTCTTCTTGAATCTTACCATAGAGGAAAGCAAATTTAATATCCATTTGATACACCTTGATGTTGTGGTTGACAGCAAAGGCCAGTAATAGTCTGATAGCTTCTAGTCTTGCCACAGGGGCAAAAGTTTCATCATAGTCAATGCACTCTTCCTGTCTGAACTCTTGAACCACAAGCCTAGCTTTATTCTTGAAAACAATACCCCTTTCATCAGTTTTATTTTTGAAGACCCACTTTGTGCCAATAGGACTCACACCCTCTAGCAGTGGTACAAGCTCCCAAACTTGTTGTCTTCTAAACTGTTGGAGCTCCTCTTGCATGGCTTCTACCCAGATGTTGTCTTTTAGTGCCTCTTGGTACTTGACTGGCTGATGGAGAGATAGGAAACCAGCAAAAAGACAGATGTTTTAGGATTGGCTTCTTGTTAGCACCCCTTCACTGATGTTGCCAATGATTTGGTCAGGCGGATGAGACTTCAAGAAGATTATATCTCCTTTGTATGGAATAATGGCATTTAATGGTGAAGGCTGCAGATGTGAATCATCTGAGCTAACCACTACTGGTGACTTTGATGATCCAACAGTGGCTTCAAATGGAGGTGGAGGAATAGGAGGAACTGGTGCGAAAACATGTTGACTTTTATCCACTGTTTGATGGCTTTTGTCAACATTGCTTGATGATGATAGGCTACTTTGGTCAACAACTGTTGAGGTAGCAGTGGTTGAGCTTTGACAGCTATTTTGAACATTTGCTACTCTTCCAATTGAAGCAGACTTTTGTTGTGGAATGATGACTTCATATCCATAGTCTGATGGAGGATTTTCTAATGGACCTGCACTGTTAGTCTTGACAGAAACATTTTCAAATGTGAATTTATCAAGATCAAATAATTCTGCAGGATTTGCAGGGATTTTCATTGATGAAATTTCATTGAACTTCACATTCAAAGTCTCTTCCACTGTTTTGGTCCTTGTGTTGAACACTTTGTAGGCCTTAGCAATGGTTAAGTATCCCAAATGATAACCACAATCAATTTTGGCTGCAAACTTTGAGATAGAATCTTTTAAGTTTAAGATGAAACATGGGCAGCCATAAACTTTGAAAAACGAGATCAGTGGTTTTATTTTATACAGTAGTTCATAAGAAGTCTTTTGATGACTAGGGTTGATTAAAACTCTGTTCTGGACATAGCAAGCAGTGTTTACTGCCTCTGCCCAGAAAGTTAATGGCAAACCTGAATCAGCAAGCATGGTTCTGGCAGCCTCAATCAAAGTCCTGTTCTTTCTTTCAACAACCCCATTTTGCTCTGGTATTCTTGGAATGCTGTACTGCCTTACAATTCCTTTTGACACACAGAAATCATCCAACTCCTTATGTAACACCCCGTGTTTCGAAAGTCAAAGTCAAAGTCAAGATTGGAGTCAAAGGAAGAAAAGATTGCTAATTGCGATCTGTCACTCCTTGCTCAACTCCCGTTTTGACTTCTTTGACTTATAGTTAATCTATTTATGTTATCGCTTTAGTTGTATTATGTGGAGTATCTAGTAATAATCGAGGTTTAATCGCATACTAATCGCATGTTTAATCGATTTATCGCTTATCGCTATCGCACTCGCAACTCGGATTGTGTGTTCTGGATATTGTTTTACGTGTCTGTGCTATTTATGTGTTACTTGTGCAAGTTATGTTTATGTTGAGGTGTTAATCGAAATCGCAAACCAATCGCATCGCAATCGAATGAAAAACGTTAAACACAAGTTATTTATAGTGATTGTATGTTAAATATAGTAGTTGGGAGTAAAAGTAATCTAATGGGTAATTCTATCCCATCACTCCCTCGAATCGCATCGCAACGCTCAACACTCGAATCGAAGCGACTAAACTCATCGCGCTGAACTCACGGATTAAGTGGCCAACCGATCGAGTGGCCATCCGATCGGATTGCCATCCGATCCGGTTGCCATCCGATCGAGTTGCCACCCGATCGGACTGCCACCCGATCGACCAGCCTTTTTCCTCACTTTTCGTTTTAGGAAACCCTATAAGTACCCCCACATGTCACATCACTTGATGTGACAGCTCTCTACTCGACCCAGCCGCACTCAAGCTCTATTTCTCTCGATTTCTCTCTACTCGACCCATCTTCATCATTCTATCTTTCAAATCTCAACTTTTAACCGTGAAATCAGCGGATTTGAGGTGTTCTAGGATGATGTCATCATGGTGTTCTTAAGAACTTCATGTTTTGGCTTCAAACCACCAAGAACAACTCGGATCTGGACGATTTCCACATGAAAAAACAAAGACCTTGCATAGATCTGAACATATTCATGGTGAAAAGGATTGAAAGATGGTTTTCCAACTTTCTTTCAACACTTTTACACTCAATGCACTCAAACCCGATAGAATCAGAGCTCGTTCTGATCTTCTACCCATTCTTGGTGATCTATTAGTTCCAGATCTGGATTCTATCCGAGAGATATTGATTTTGGGTTTGAACATGAACTACCGACTCGAACCATGAACCGGTTGGATTAGGGTGATTCCTGTTCGGTCGGGTCACTTGGGCCGAGATAAGGGTTCTGTTGTTCAAGCAAGTCATCAAAACTTCTCGTTCAAAATCACAGAACTTCAAACGAAATCAAGTGACAAGACAATCTAACCGTTGGGACGGATTGCCGTCCGATCGGATTGTCATCCGATCGACCGGCCATCCGATCTGGTTGCACTTGGTTCCACACTTAAACTATTTTTCAAACTATTCAAGGATCTGAACGTTGAAACGGATTACCACCCGATCGGATTTCCATCCGATCGAGTGACCGTCCGATCGTGTGATGTTTCGGACTTGGATACCAAAACAATTCTCAACATATTCAGTATGTACGGATTGCCACCCGATCGGATAACAATCCGATCGAGTGACCGTCCTGCTGTGAACTTGTTCTCAAACTGAGAAGCCTCGCCAATCGGATTGCTGTCCGATCGATCGAACGACAGTTCGATCGACCGACCTGAAAGGTAGAGATACTTCTCCATTTTTAAAATGCTACAACGAAAACTTCAAAGTACAAACCATCATACACAAACACATCCTCACCAAACGAGGTGACAATCCAATCGAATGGCCATCCGATCGGATGACCATCCGAACGGATTGCCACCCGATCGACTGGCCATCCGATCGGATTACCATCCGATCTTTGGTACACCTACACCGCTTTACGCGCCGACTTTCTCTTATGCTATCGTTAACTGTTCAGCCTAATTCTGCTCTAGCGCTCCCTTCAATCCATTAACTCTATCGCTGTGAGTATACTCGAACCCTTTTTGGCTTTATGCACTTTTGGGTGTTACATACATTACTTATTCTAAATCACATCAAACACACTACACAATATTTAAACGCTAACCGCCACCGCATTTTATACGTGACTCGATGAATGCTTGTTTGTTATGTTTACATATAGATTGCTGTCTACCTGCCTTAGCAACAATAGTACTATAGTTTGGACTCAGCACCTGTTCCCTCACCTGTTCCCTTGTGCAGTCAACCCACAGTCATTGGTATTGATAGGATCATGTCGATAACTTACGTGCTTCACATCACACGTTGTATGTGTTGGTTATGCGTAAATGATTTCGAACTCTATTATGCTATTATCAAACTTGTATGCTCACATTTACACTATGTGTATTGACTTTTACTTTAACGTATGTGGCAGGTGCTTAAGATGCTAGGACGCCTTGTTTGCTGTGTGATGAAATCGAGGCTAGGAAAGAGTCTAGAAACAAACAAACAGACTATCTTATTTAAAATCTGAGTTGTCGGATCAGTAGTTGTTTATGAGACAATTATTTGTAATAACTGTTTTATTTAGATATGTTATGGTATGGGACATGATGTTTTAAATATCTGGTAATTAATAGTTGTTATGGATACTCATGGACAATCTGTTTCGCTCAGTGTCGTGCCCCGATGTTTCCGCCATCGGTTGGGGTGTGACAGATTGGTATCAGAGCCATAACTATAGGAAATTAGGCGAGACTCGACCTAGTCCGGGTCGATGTCTTAGAAACGACCTAGTCTATAGTTTAAGTACCAACAGATCGACTTGTACATGCCAGTAGGGGTTTCGTACGAGCTTGCTCGCTATTTCTCGCTCGAATTCGCTATACACTACACACTTGCTCGAACAGCACATACTACCATTCCGCGCAAGATCGGCCTTTCCTAAGGCTGATTGCTCACACAAATGAATGATCTGGTTAAGATTAGGTGTGAAAACCGCAAACTCTCGACCAGATTCCTCGTTCGAATTACTATTTTTACTATAAAACAGGAGAAATTGCGTTGAATCAGGAGTGAAATCCATACTTCGACGCAAACTCTTCTTATCCATCTCGTGGTTTTACCACACAAACAGGAACGTAGTCACTAAGTTAGGGGTGAAACCCGAACCTTGACGACTCGATCTACTCTCTAATGTGGTTTTACAAAACTCTCACCAAAGTCTCGACGGACTCCAACGACTTGAAGTCATGCCATAGCTAGAAGGATTCGTGACGTTCGTTCAAATTGAAGCGAGAGCACAGTCCCAAAGGCCAAAGTGTGCACTTAAAGTCCTTGTGAATAGTTGAATCACTTTGGGTAGTCGACGTCTATTTAGCCGAAGACAATCTATTCTCGATTTCTATGTGTTTCGATTCTGAGCCGCAACTGCTGACTCTGATATTTGTCAATTTTATGTTGATTTTATGTGATTTATGTGGTTTTGTTTATTTGTTGGCATGTTGAGATACTGATGGTTTCGATTTAATGCTTCTTGCTTCGCTTATCACACAACACACTACACAATCGCCAACAAATCGCTGGTCATCATTCGCAATCGCTGCTCGATACTCGCAATCGCTATAATTAATCGTTGTACGTGCTATGAAGGATAGGGAATACGTGCAACATATAGCTAGGTTTCTGTATTTTGACTGCCTCATGTGCTTCTGTGCCTTACATGCTTATGTGTTTCTGTGCTCTACGTGATTATGTGCTTATGTGTTTATGTGCCTATGTGATTATGTGTTTATGAGGATATGTGTTCCTGAGCTTTATGATAAATTGCTAGACTATACTAGGATTAATCGAAATTTGTGTTGAGTCCTGTGGCGATGTCTGTTGCAGACAATGTCGTCATCTGGATCTCGCGCTACTCAAGCTGCTCGCCGAAAGCAAGCAGATAAACGCCTCGCCGCTATGGTTGCTAAACAAATGGCGAAAGTTGTTCCTCAGATCGTCAGTGAACTGTATGAAAATGTGAGCAAATCTTCTGAAGAGTCAAGGACCGATACTCCCAAAGCTGCTTTTAGCTTCAAGCAGTTCAAAGCTTGCGGACAGAAAGAATTTACTTGTGAAGATGGTCCTACGGCCTTATTTCAATGGTTTGATTCGATCGAGGTCACACTGCGCCAGAGTGGCTGTCCTGACGATCTCCGCACTCTGAATGCTACCGGTGTCTTCCAATCCCGAGCGCTAGATTGGTGGACGGCCGAGAGAAACAAACGTGGAAACGATGCAGCTTATGGTTTGACGTGGGATGAGTTGAAGGACGTCATGTTGGAAGAGTTATGCCCTCCCCACGAGCGCCAAAAGTTCGAGGACGAATTCTGGCATATCAAGCAGAAGGATGGTGACAATGTTGCTTTAACTGCTCGCTTCAAGCAGCTTAGCATAATCTGTCCTGATCAAGTCAAGACTCCTGATGTAGCGATCAAGAAGTATATTCGAGCTCTGCCAGATTGTGTCGCAGATTTTGTGCAAGCTTCAAAACCAGCAACAATCGAAGAAACGTACCTGCTTGCAGCTGAAATAAACGACAAGCGAGTCAAGTCTGGCTACTGGGATAAAGCCGCCAAGAATCTACATCAAGCTACTACCGCACCAACCGCTGAAACCTCCACCACTCCTCAGTCTTCAAAGGCCTCTCGTCGTAAGAGGAAGAACAACAGCAACTCCAGCAACAACAACTGTGTTGTAACCACTGCTGCCCCACTCCAAGCTGTACCAGCTCAGCACCAAACTTAACACCGCCAGGCCACGGCACTGGTAACCCAAGCACCTCTGGCAAAGCGTGCTTATACTGGTCCTCACCCTGCCTGCCCGACTTGCACCTATCACCACCCAGTGGGAATCGCCGGCAGATTTTATGTACACTGCAACATATACAGCCATTTCACCGCCAACTGCCGTACAGGTCCTCGACAAGCACCAGCTCTAGCTACTGCTCATCAAGCTCTACTTCCTGCTCCTCAAGGCCAACAAGCGGCTCCGGCACCCGCGGTCAATGCTAGAGTCTGCTTTGCATGTGGTGATCCCAACCACTTCGCAAATATGTGCCCCAATCGGGGCTCCGGCACCCGCGGTCAATGCTAGAGTCTGCTTTGCATGTGGTGATCCCAACCACTTCGCAAATATGTGCCCCAATTGGGTTGTGAAGCAAGAGCCACAGCAGCAGCAGCCCCAGCAGCAGCAGCAGCCTCAGCAACAAGTCGCTTGTGCTCGAACTTTCAACATTAATGTGCGCCAGGCTCAGCCTGACAACAACATGGTCAATGGTATGTTCCTTGTGAATGGTATTTATGCTTCGTGTTTGTTTGATACTGGAGCCGATAACTGTTTTGTATCGTTTTAGTTTGAAAAGCTCCTTAATCGTAAGCGTGCCCATCTCCCCTCGACGTTCGATGTTGAAGTTGCCACCGGAAGAACCGTCGCCGTCAACTCTGTTCTTCGTGATTGTACTCTCGAACTCAACAATCACATCTTTCCAATCGACCTTATTCCGATGCAGCTCGGTAGTTTTGATGTCATAATAGGCATGGATTTTCTTCGCGAAAACCATGTCGAAGTTGTTTGCTTCGATAAGATTATTCGATTCTCGCTCGCTAATGGTGATCAATTGTGCGTGTATGGTGAAACTCTCTCGAAAGATCTCAAGCTCATGTCATGTATCCAAGCTAGCAAGTATCTCCACAAGGAATACAGAGCTTTCTTGGATAACATTGTAGTAGCAGAGAAGGAAAAGAAAGTTAAGGAGGTAAGCCAGGTACCCGTTGTACGTGAATTTCCAAATGTTTTCCCGGAACACCTTCCGGGGTTGCCTCCGAGTCGTGATATCGACTTTCTCATCGACCTTATTCCTGGAGCAAATCATGTTGCCAGAGCTCCTTATCGACTCGCTCTGTCTGAAATGCGCGAACTCTCGAGTCAGCTCCAAGAATTGCTTGACAAAGGCTTCATTCGCCCTAGCACCTCTCCTTGGGGCACACCAGTCCTTTTCGTCAAAAAGAAGGATGGGTCGTTCCGGATGTGCATCGACTATCGGGAATTGAATAAGCTGACGATCAAGAATCGTTACCCTCTGCCTCGCATCGATGATTTGTTCGACCAGTTACAAGGTGCTACGTGTTTTTTCAAGATCGATCTACGCTCAGGCTACCACCAATTACGTATACAAGAGGAGGATATTCCCAAAACCGCTTTTCGTACTCGATACGGCCACTACGAGTTTGTTGTTATGCCTTTTGGTTTAACCAATGCACCCGCGGTTTTTATGGATCTGATGAATCGCGTGTGTAAACCTTTTCTCGACCGCTTCGTTATCGTGTTCATCGATAGTATCCTGATCTATTCCAAGTCGAAAGCTGAATACGCGCAACATCTACGTTTGGTTCTCGAGCTACTCCGGGTGAATTGACTCTATGCCAAGTTCTCCAAGTGTGAATTATGGCTGGAGGAGGTTCAATTCCTTGGTCACATTGTCAATAGTCAAGGTATTTACATCGACCCCGCGAAGATCGAAGATGTCAAGAGTTGGGTCACACCCAAGAACCCGTTTGAAGTTCGTTCTTTTCTCGGACTAGCGAGCTATTATCGCCGATTTATCGAAGGATTCTCTAAAATCACTGTGCCGCTCACCTCTCTCACGCAAAAAGACAAGCCTTTTGTTTGGGGAACTGGACAAGAGACTGCCTTTCAAACCCTCAAGTACACGCTTTGCAATGCTCCTGATCTCACTTTACCCGACGGAAATGATGACTTTATCGTCTATTGTGATGCCTCAAACCTTGGCCTTGGTTGTGTTCTCATGCAACGAGACAAGGTTATTGCTTACGCATCTCGTCGGCTCAAGATCCATGAGAAGAACTATACAACCCACGACCTCGAGCTAGGCGCTGTTGTTTTTACGTTAAAGATCTTGCGACACTACCTTTATGGTACCAAGTGTACTTTCTTCACCGATCATAGGAGCCTACAACATATCTTTGACCAGAAAGAACTAAATATGCGTCAACGCCGGTGGGTGGAACTTCTCAACGATTATGACTGTGAGATTCGTTATCATCCTGACAAAGCAAATGTCGTTGCCGATGCTCTCAGCAGACGGAGTTATTTGCACAGCGCCCGTAATATTCAAGCCAAATATGATCTTGAAACCCTCATCCGCGAAGCCCAACATGCCTGCTTTAATAAACGCACTTTGAAGAAGGAAAGGATTCTCAACGATGGAGCCCAGCTAGTGAATAAGTCGAATGGGATATTCCATTATCTGGACCAAATTTGGATCCCTAAACGGACCAATTTATGACATATTTTGATGGACGAAGCCCATAAATCCCGATATTCTATTCATCCTGGTGCCGACAAGATGTACCAAGACCTGCGCTACAAGTACTGGTGGCCGGGCATGAAGAGAGATATCGCCCTCTATGTTTCCAAATACCTGACTTGCTCGAAAGTCAAGGCTGAGCACTAAAGACCCTCTGGCTTACTCGTTCAACCCGAGATCCCTGTGTGGAAGTGGGAGAGTATAGCTATGGACTTCATAACGAAACTTCCGCGCACGCCCTTAGGTCACGACAGCATCTGGGTTGTCGTTGACCAATTGACTAAATCTGCCCATTTTCTGCCAATACGGGAAGACAACAAGGTAGAAAAAATTAGCCCGAATCTACACCAAAGAGATCATTTGTCGACATGGGACGCCTCGCGACATCATTTCTGACCGCGATGCTCGGTTTACCTCGTGTCTCTGGGAGACATTCCAATCTGCTCTCGGTACTATGCTTAATCTAAGTACCGCATTCCATCCCCAAACCGACGGTCAGACTGAAAGAACGATTCGTACCCTTGAAGACATGCTTCGTTCGTGTGTCATAGATTTCGGTGGTAATTGGGACACATACTTACCTTTAGTCGAATTCTCGTACAATAACAGTTATCATTCCAGCATTCAAATGGCACCATTTGAGACATTGTATGGAAGAAGATTTTGATCGCCTATTATATGGCACGAGATCGAACACTCGCAACTAACCGGTCCTGAGCTATTGCAAGAAATGACTGACAAAATCCTCCAAATTCGAGACAATCTACTGAAAGCTCGGAGTCGTCAGAAAAGTTACACCGATAGACGACGCAAGCCCCTCGAATTTGACGTCGGCGACCATTTACTCCTAAAGGTGTCACCATGGAAGGGTGTGGTCAGATTCGGCAAGAGAGGAAAGCTAGCGCCTCGATATGTTGGACCCTTTAAGATTCTGGAAAGGATCGGAAAAGTGGCTTACAGACTCGAACTACCGGAGGAACTTAGCAACGTTCACCCGACTTTCCACGTTTCGAACTTCAGAAAGTTCCTGGCTGAGCATGATTTACATGTACCACTCGAGGATCTTCAAGTAAACGAAACATTACACTTCGTGGAAAAGCCTGTCGAAATCATGGACCGACAAACCAAGCAGCTCAGGCGCTCGCGTATTCCCATTGTGAAAGTTCACTGGGAAGGCAAACGAGGCGCAGAGTTCACTTGGGAACTCGAAAGCGACATGAAGGCGAAGTACCCGCAGTTGTTCGTTACGGCTCCGGCCTAATTTCGGGATGAAATTCCCTTAAGAGGGGGAGGCTGTAACACCCCGTGTTTCGAAAGTCAAAGTCAAAGTCAAGATTGGAGTCAAAGGAAGAAAAGATTGCTAATTGCGATCTGTCACTCCTTGCTCAACTCCCGTTTTGACTTCTTTGACTTATAGTTAATCTATTTATGTTATCACTTTAGTTGTATTATGTGGAGTATCTAGTAATAATCGAGGTTTAATCGCATATTAATCGCATGTTTAATCGATTTATCGCTTATCGCTATCGCACCCGCAACTCGGATTATGTGTTCTGGATATTGTTTTACGTGTGTGTGTGTTATTTATGTGTTACTTGTGCAAGTTATGTTTATGTTGAGGTGTTAATCGAAATCGCAAACCAATCGCATCGCAATCGAATCGAAAACGCTAAACGCAAGTTATTTATAGTGATTGCATGTTAGATATAGTAGTTGGGATTAAAAGTAATCTAATGGGTAATTCTATCGCATCGCTCCCTCGAATCGCATCGCAACACTCAACACTCAAATCGAAGTGACTAAACTTATCGTACCGAACTCACGGATCGAGTGGCCAACCGATCGAGTGGCCATCCGATTGGATTGCCATCCGATCGGGTTACCATCCGATCGGGTTGCCACCCGATCGGACTGCCACCCGATCGACCAGCCTTTTTCGTCACTTTCCTTTTTAGGAAACCCTATAAATACCCCCACATGTCACATCACTTGATGTGACAGCTCTCTACTTGACCCAGCCGTACTCAAGCTCTATTTCTCTCGATTTCTCTCAATTCTTGTAAGTTTCCAACCTAAATCTTGTACTTTTATGATCTACATACGCATCTTCATCATTCTATCTTTCAAAATATTAACTTTTAACTGTGAAATCAGCGGATTTGAGGTGTTCTAGGATGATGTCATCATGGTGTTCTTATGAACTTCATGTTTTGGCTTCAAACCACCAAGAACAACTCGGATCTGGACGATTTCCAGATGAATAAACAAAGACCTTGCATAGATCTGAACATATTCATGGTGAAAAGGATTAAAAGATGGTTTTCCAACTTTCTTTCAACTCTTTTACACTCAATGCACTCAAACCCGATAGAATCGGAGCTCGTTCTGAACTTCTACCCATTCTTGGTGATGTATTAGTTCCAGATCTGGATTCTATCCGAGAGATATTGATTTTGGGTTTGAACATGAACTACCCACTCGAACCATGAACCGGTCAGACTAGGGTGATTCCTGTTCAGTCGGGTCACTTGGGCCGAGATAAGGGTTCTGTTGTTCAAGCAAGTCATCAAAACGTCTCGTTCAAAATCACAGAACTTCAAACGAAATCAAGTGACAAGACGATCTGACCGTTGGGACGGATTGCCGTCCGATCGGATTGTCGTCCGATCGGATTGCCATCCGATCGGGTTGCACTTGGTTCCACACTTAAACTATATTTCAAACTATTCAAGGATCTGAACGTTGAAACGGATTACCACCCGATCGGATTGCCCTCCGATCGAGTGACCGTCCGATCGTGTGACGTTTGGGACTTGGATACCTAAACAATTCTCAACATATTCAGTATGTATGGATTGCCACCCGATCGGATAGCCATCCGATCGAGTGAGCATCCTGCTGTGAACTTGTTCTCAAACTGAGAAGCCTCGCCAATCAGATTGCTGTCCGATTGAACAACCGTTTGATCGACCGACCTAAAAGGTTGAGATACTTCTCTATTTTTAAAATGCTACAATGAAAACTTCAAAGTACAAACCATCATACACAAACATATCCTCACCAAACGAGGTGACAATCCAATCGAATGGCCGTCCGATAGGATGACCATCCGAACGGATTGCCACCCGATCGACTAGCCATCCGATCAGATTGCCATCTGATCGAATTACCATCTGATCCTTGGTACACCTACACCGTTTTAGGTGCCGACTTTCGCTTATGCTATCGTTAACTGTTCAGGCTAATTCCGCCCTAGCGCTCCCTTCAATCCATTAACTCTATCGCTGTGAGTATACTCGAACCCTTTTTGGCTTTATGCACTTTTGGGTGTTACATACGTTACTTATTCTAAATCACATCAAACACACTACGCAATATTTTAATGCTAACCGCCACCGCATGTTATACGTGACTCGATGAATGCTTGTTTGCTATGTTTACACACAGATTGCTGTCTACCTGCCTTAGCAACGATAGTACTATAGTTTGGACTCAGCACCTGTTCACTCAGGCCTTGTTAAGGACTATTAATCACATGATTCGCAGTGGTGAATATGTGTTACGAACTGCCTTGTGGAGTCAACACGTAGTCATTGGTGTTGATAGGATCATGTCGATAACTTACGTGCTTCAATCACACGTTGTACATGCTGGTTATGCATAAACAATTTCGAACTCTATTATGCTATTATCAAACTTGTATGCTCACCTTTACACTATGTGTATTGACTTTTACTTTAACGTATGTGGCAGGTTCTTAAGATGCTAGGACGCCTTGTTTGCTGTGTGATGAAATCGAGGCTAGGAAAGAGTCTAGAAACAAACAAACAGACTATCTTATTTAAAATCTGAGTTGTCGGATCAGTAGTTGTTTATTAGACAATTATTTGTAATAACTGTTTTATTTAGATATGTTATGGTATGGGACATGATGTTTTAAATATCTGGTAATTAATAGTTGTTATGGATACTCATGGATAATTTGTTTTGCTCAGTGCCGCGCCCCGATGTTTCCTCTATCGGTGGGGGTGTGACACCTTATTTTTGAACTCTGTGTCATTGTCACTCCTAAAGATTTTTACTGGCAAGTCAAACTGCTTTTCAACCTGTGTAACAAAGTCTTGCAAAATGCCTGCAGTCTCATCTTTCGAGTGTAAAAAGTAAGTCCATGTAAACCTAGAAAAGTCATCAACAATAACCAAACAATATATTTTCTTTCTAAGACTCGTGACTTTAACTGTGCCAAACAGATCCATGTGAAGCATTTGCAAGCACTTGGTTGTTTTGGACTCTTCAATGGAATTATATGAGCTTTTATGTTGTTTTCCTTTTAGGCAGGAAACACAATGCTCAGGACAGGTGAACAGTTTTTGAGGTAAACCTCTTACTAACCCCTGTTTTGACAAAGCAGTGATTGTCTTGAGATTTGTGTGCCCCAATCTTCTGTGCCATAATTCTGTCTCTTTGTTAGAGGCAGCTGAGAACAGACAGGCATCAGTCCTAGGGCTCTCTTTTGACATATCAACTACATAAACATTGCCACTCCTTTGAGCAACAAGTTGGGTTTTTCCATTTTTTATTATTTCTTCAATCTTTTCAACCATTTCTGGTCGAACAATCCTACAACACTCCTTTGTAAAGAATGAGCCATAGCCCTTATCACTCATTTTTGAGACACTTAGGAGGTTGAATTTTAGATTGTCTATCAGATTGACATTTTCAAACTTAACATTACCAGACTGAACTGTACCAGACCCCATAACCTTCCCTTTACTATTATTACCAAAGGATATATCACCCCCTCCATGAGTTTTGAAATATTTGAGTAGGGCTCTACATCATGTCATGTGCCTGGAGCCTCCACTATCTACATACCAAAGACTATCTAAGCATGCAGAAGCTCCCTTGGATGCAGCCATCATGGCACAATCACAGGTATGATCATTTTCTTCTTCAGCTTTCTCTTCTTTTTCACCTTCTTCCTTCTCTTCCTCTTCTTCTTTGGACCAGGGGTCGGACAGTGGTTCCAATAGGGGTTTTGAACTTTCTCCCAACAGTACTTCATCAGCAACAACAGTAACCACTGCTTCAGCAATTTTGTCCACTTTTTCAGCACTTGACTGTTCTTCTTCAGCTTCCAGCCCCTCCTGTATGGTCTCCAAAGCTACAAAACAAATATCATTACCAGAAGCAGTGCTTTGAGCATACAGTGCAAAATTTTCATCTCCTAACTCCTCAGGTAAACTGCTCCAGTCAACCAGCCCTTGTGTGAAAAAGCTTTGTTGGTCTGGTTGAACCACTGTTGGTGCAGTTTGTTAAGGTGCAACTTGTTGCACCTGAACCTGGGGAGCAAGGGCTTGGACATACTGAATTTGGGGAACAGTGGTTTGAACATAATGCACAGGAACAGGGGTTGCAGGATGTGCATAGTGAGCAGTGTTAACATGGGCAGCAGGGGTATATTGGGTATAGTGCACAGTGCTTTGGTTGTTTTGTGGTCTAGGGTTTGAGCTGGGATGTGTAATAAATGGACCAGTGGTTTGACTCCTACATTCCCTGGCAAAATGACCTAGCCTATTTCACTTATTGTTGGAACTTTGGAGATCGTTCATACTTGTACTGGATTAGTTTTGTAATAGTTTGTAGCTTATTTTATAGTCTAGGGGCTTATTTTGTAATTTTATGAAACTAGCAAACCTGACTTTGTGTAGTTAAGATTCCAGCATAATTATAATTATGCTGGCAAGTCAGGTCCTATAAAAACCCAAGCATTGTAGCCCTAGCCAAGCTTTTGGCTCTTTGGTGAATGAAGTGTTGTTTACATTTAATCTCTTGATATTGTGCTCAAATCAGATTTCCAAGGTGCTTTATTGATTTATATACTTGTTTGGATTCAATACAACACTTGTTGTATTCATCAATCCATTAGCTTCATCTTCACTCTTGATTGTTCTTAACCTTTTCATAATGCAAACACTTAATCAATAAGTGTTTTGGACTAAAACAACCAACCACTGTGATCCGGATTGATATTGGGATCTACAATTTGGTATCAGAGCCTTAGTGCTCTTGGTTGTTGCGTTTTTGTTAAGATTTTTCAAAGTTTTGAAGGTTTTTCAAAGTTTCAAGGTTTTTCAAATTTTTGGACCTTAAATGGATTGATTTGGTGTGTTTAATCGATAGGTTGTTGTTAATATGTGATTAGGGAGTCTTTTTGGACATTTTGATACATCAAAACATGGTTTTTGAGTGATTAGAGGGTTTTAGTTCGTGTTAAACCCTCTGGTCAGCGAAATTAACTTGAATACAGCGAAGAATTTTTTAAGCCAGCGAAATTATCTTTGAATATAGCGAAAACATTTTTTTTTGAATATAGCGAACAATTTTGAAGACATCGCATAGTCATTAATTTCGCCGACCAAAACTCGAGCGAAATTATTGATTACCGGCGAAATAGTGTCAAGAGACCCTTTAGCGAATTTATCGAAGGCGACTTCGAGAACTGTGATATAGAACCACAGCGTTCTTATTACGGTATACGGCGAAATAAGCCTAACTAACGTGTGTGCTTCCTGTATCAGCGGAATTAGCTTCTTCGCTGGTGCAGGATATCTCCGTGTACCGGCGAAGATAGAAGATCAGTGAAGATTTCCGGCGAAATTGGTCCTGTTTCTCTAATCTCTGTCAGATCTCCGGCGAATTTACAACATTTACCAGCAAAATTGTTCTCCAACATTCTTATCAGCGAAATTAACCTCTGATCAGATTTCTTAAGTCAAAAAACCACTCAAGATGTCGGCGAATCAGCTAAGTCCAATTGCTCAAGCTGAACTTGAGACCGGAACCACCACAAGACCACCAAAGTTGAAAGGAGCTGAGGATTTCGGTACTTGGAAGAATCGAATCAAGTCTTTCTTCGAATTCACTGACTACAACCTATGGCTTTCTGTCATCGCTGGACCCCACGTTCCAACGGTAGTTCAAGGAGATGTGATAGTCAACAACAACGACCCTACAACTTTCACCGATGAAGACAAAGCTCTAATCCAACGCGACCGTCATGCACATGCTGCCTTAACCATGGCTTTGTCAACTGACGACTGCAACATGTTTGAAGAATACAGAACTGCTAATGAACTCTGGCATGCATTGATCGAACACTACGAGGGAAATGAAGAGCTAATTGAGAGCAAAAGAGACATGGTGCAAAAGCAATACGACATGTTTGGTGGAATTCGCGGTGAAAGCCTTTCCGATCATATCAGTCGCTTTCTGAATATGATGACCAAAATGAAAAAGGCAGGAAATCCTGTCACTAATCGTGCTGCCATAAAGAAGCTTCTGGATTCGCTTCCAAAGGAATGGAGTCTTCAGTGCATGATGATAAAAAGGGACTTCCTCAACAACCCAAATCCCGTCACTTTGTCCGATTTAATCAACACTCTGAAGGCGTTTGAAATGGACATCAACAAACGAGAAATGAATACAGCTGGTTACTCTCCAAAGGCAGCTCAGACTTCTACTGGTCTAAAGAATGTGGCATTTCTAGCTTCAGGAGGCACCAGTAAACAAGCCTCCGAAATGTCCTACTTCAACGTTTCCGCAAGAGCGCCAAAGGCTCCACAATCAAGTGATAAGGCTGCTGTAGTTGGTGATACTCAAGCTTTGAAAGTGTCAACTGAACATGTGGCACTTTTAACATGTTTTTGAGTAGCTATGAAGCTCTAATGTCGGGGGAACTCAAGAAGGAGATGCTCACTGCTAAAGACATGTATCAGGTGGATCCTGATGACATGGAGGAGATGGATTTGAAGTGGCAGATGGCTATGATCACTTTAAGGTTGAAGAAGTTTCAGGATAAGACTGGAAAGCGTGTGGGTCTTGGAAAAGCTGGTTTTGACAAATCCAAGCTGAGATGTTACAACTGCAAGAATCTTGGTCACTTCAAGCGTGATTGCCCCTTGTTAAAGGAAGGAAACATTGAAGCCACTCCTGCTGTGAAACAAATCACTATCGAAGAAAACAAAACTAATTCGTCTCCCAACACACCAAAAGCTCTCGTTGTTGAAGATTATGATTGGGGTGAAGAAATTGCTGAGGTGAAGGAACAAGTCAACAAAGCTCTCATGGCAAAGATCTCAAGCGGGTCGTCATCAAAACAATTTGAGAAACAGACTGCTGGAATCCCAAAGGGGGATAACATTGCTGACAAGGTTCTGAAAAGCATTCTCATCTCCCCAAGCCTGAGAAAGGAAAGAACTCTGAAGAGGCTGAAAAACCCAAGGAGCATGTTCCTAAGGAGTCATCTGATGAGAAGAAAGAAAAAGGCTCAGCAGCAGCAATGAAAACAGAATCCTCCAAAGAAAAAGCTGATAAAGACTTGGTAAATAGTATTCCACATAACTTTAAAGTAACGTTATGCACACCAGCATGCGTTGATGTCATGGCACATTACAAGTCTCTAAATCTAGAATTTGAGAGACAAAAAGACAAAGCTTTAAAATTTAACAAAGAGCTTAAACAGAACGAGGCCGCATATCAGAGAAAGTTGAATTCAACTTTAGCTGAAATGCAAACTCTAAAAGAATTTGTGTTTAGAAAAGATTTTATCATTAACGATCTCACAGATAGACTAGAAAAAGCTTTGAACGAAAAGAATAAATTGCAAATTATCATAGACAAATGGAATGTCAGTCAAAAGGCCTTTACTGACATCAAAAACTGCCAACGACCAACGTATGTGAAAGACGGGATCGGGTATAAGGATAGGCAAGGAAATGAAAGAAAACTCTTCTTTCCACCACATAGCAAAAACTATGTGCCTATGCCAACCCCTCATCCCGAAAAGGATTTCATTGATGAAAAGGCCTCTGTAGAACAAAACGACTCTTTTGAACCCGAAACAACCGCTAACATTTCTAAAAGTAATGCAGATCCAATTGTGTGTAAAGAAGATGTGTGCGATGAGGATGGAGACTGCGGCGGTTCAAAAATAGGAATAGGTTATTCAGGCGACAGTTATTCCACTGTTAACTGGTTCGCCTGGAATTGTTCTAAGAAAAACAATATTGGGGATGAATGTAATAATTTAATTAGGACGGATGACTGTAATGGCCATGTGCCTAAATTTAAATCTTCGGATGACTGTAAGGGCAATGTGCCTACATTTGAGACCCGTGATCGTGAACATGCTGTGTTTGAATGTTATGATTTAAATTCTGCTTTTTGTGATGATAAAAATGTTTGTGAATCTCCTGTATTTCTGCCAGAATTGAAAAAGAATAGCTTTGGAAAATTCCTCACCAAGGAAATTCCAGAATTTATTCCATCTCGAACAGGTATAACAGATTCAGAAAAGAAAGTCGCTGAAGATCACAGCAAAGAAGACTCAAGCATTGCTGCATCAGAAAAGGAAAAAGAGACTTCAAGTCCTGATGATGAGCAAAAATCAGAAACTTCAAGAGAAGATCAAACAACAGAAGGCGAGAGCTCCGAAAATTCAAACGACGAAACAATTGAAGATCAAGACTCAGAAAGTCCAAGTGAGGATCAAAGATGCAGTGATTCAAGCTACGAAGCAAGTGAAGAGCTAAATTCCAGTGAATATCAAACATCAGAAAGCTCATCAGATTCCGACAGCGATGAAGAATGCTTAGAAGATGAAAGTCGAGTTGACAAGAAAATGAAGAAAGCAGAAAGCTCAAGACACTCATCACATACATCATCTTCTAACACCAAAAGGCCCAGACGTAAACAATGTTTTCGCTGTGGTCATTTAGGACATACAGCGAAACATTGTAAAAACAAGAACTTTTCTAAACCAGAATATGATTTTGTTAAGAACTTCACAGATCAACTTGATTATCTTACGAAATCTGTTAAAAATATGGTCAATTCAACAGCTTATTTTTGGAAGCAAAAAGAGGATATCGTGGGACAAAACCACGATAGATCCAAAGTAAAGCAAATCTGGGTTCCCAAATCAAACTAATTTGTGTATATTCTTGTATTTCAGAATAAACTCCAGAAATGGCTTCGTATGCTCATGGAATATATCTGGCATGTCGACAGCGGATGTTCAAGACACATGACAGGCTTGAAGGAACTTCTGAAGAACTTTCGTTTTATTGATGGTGATTTCGTGTCATTCGCTGGAGACGAGAAGGGAGGGAAGATCGTTGGAATAGGAGATGTGGTGTCTGAAGCCCTCATGTTGGAAAATGTCAACTATGTTCCAGAATTGTGCTACAATCTCATGAGTGTATCACAAGTTTGTGATAAAGGAATATCGGTGCTTTTCAACGACATTGAATGCTTATTTCTCAAGCCTGAATATGTCGTTCCTGCAGAAATTGTGACACCCCTGGAAAACCAGGAAACCAACGCAACTTAACTAGCTTCCTCAGTAACCATGCGCTAAATTTCGGGACGAAATTCTCTTAACAGGGGGAGAATGTGACAACCCTTAAAAATTTCATGTAACCGTATAATTTATTTATGTTAATTAAAGTGCTTGATGACTGTGTGGAATTACTTAACTGCTTTCTGATTACTGTGTCGTACCTACATGTGTTTGTTAACATACTAGTCTTGTACGGAAAAGTTACTAAATAGTCCGATATGCTTTCCTGAGTGTTGAAAATTAAAAAGGTTACAAAAATATATATATAGGACACATTACGGATTAATTAAGCACTTTAGCGGAACAACACCCAACCGAATAACCGGACATTACCCGGAACACTAAAATATTATCAGAAACATTGTTTCACTTTTTCTAAGCTAGTTATGGTCCCCGAGCACTATAACACCTTACATAATACCCGGTACACGCTAAACACTAGACCTAACATTAAACTCCCACTAACTAACTTAATTACCTTCAAACTTTACATTTTACCCCCCCCCCCCCCTTGTGCTAGGACCGGCCCCAAGGGCCCCACACTCAATATTTAGTTAAATCTTCCTAATCCCCCTAAATCTCCTACTTGGAATTGGTGAGATACCATAAGATGTGGTTTGTACTTTTGTTGACACTTAATCCTTTGGATAATAACTTAAATTGGTGTTATAAGTAAACACTTATCATTCATCATCATCACCAACACAAAACACCTCTCCCTCCCTCCAAACAAGTCTCGGCCGAACACCCAAGCCCACACATCACCCACTTTCGATTTTCAAACAAGCAATCCGAGTGTACTTCTAGGTGCTACAAGGCGTTCAACGAAGCTTGGTGTTCTCGGAAGTGGAAGGACCTCTTGCTAGTGCTATTAACCACTCATTTTCCAGCTTATTTCTCCCCTAGCTTCAAAGCTAGTAGTAAGTCTCTTGAATCATCATTTACTTCATGTTTAGAGTGGTTAATAGTTAAATCATGGTGAAACCTTAAGAACACTAAAAATCATAAAGATAAGTCTTGAACATAAAGCTAACTTAATGATGAAATATTGATAAAATGAAGAAGTAATGATATGAATGATGTTGTCTTGTATTGTTGGTGATTTCTTGTTGCTTGTTGTTGATTACTAGAGATATGATGTTAAACATCATGTTTGAAACTTGTTAAAGTAAGATTAAAAGCTTAAGTTAACAAGTTAGGAGGTGATTAGTGATTCCATAAAAGAATCACCTCCATATTTAGACATGAACTTGGTGACAAAATGATTTCTTGTAAAAATAATAAACCAAGTGAACTAGTGATCTTGTAGATCTAAAACTTGTGAATGATTTTCCTAAAGGAACCAAGTTTGAAAAGATGATTCTCGAAAGATCATGATTTTTAGTAAACCTACACTATTTTTAATGACAAATAAGTGTAGAAATATTTTTGGAACAAGAGGATGTGGTAAATAAATATTTTTGTAAAAAGTGTCTACAAGTTGTAAACATCTAGAAATCCCGAGAATGAGATTTTAACAAAAGTAAATACACTTTGGAGGGTAACTAAACCCACTAAACACCCCACTAAGTTACTACGCGTTTTTATGAAAAACCAAGTTCATGTTGTCATGTAAAAGTGCACTGTTTTTGCACTTGACTAGTATAATGTTGTTTGGTAACTTGTTGTTGATTGATTGAATGATTTCCGAAAAGAAAATGATATGCTAATAAGCATGGATACCTCCATTTACAAAGGAAACTCTGGCGAAATTTTCTAAAAACTCCAACACTTAGAAAATATTTTTCTAAGCAAGCGTTACAAGTATATTTTATAACTTGTGTTTCGAATATAAACTTCGCCATAATTTTTGTAACAAAATACAAGTGTCGGAGGTCGGTTTTCTAAATAAAAATGGGTAAATATATATTTAGAATATATATTTTATTCTAGGACGCTTGTGTGGATACTTGTTTATTTTGTGAGATAGTTATATTATTTTAGGGGAAAATAATGTAACTTAACAATATAACTTGACATTTGAATTGTGTGGTATGTGATAGAAGTAACGAGTAGATAAACCATACGTGTTATGCATGAGAATCTGATTGTTATCTGTACCTTATTAGGACGTGCTTGATTTCCTGATTTTAGAGTAATTAATCTAACCGAGCAAACCAAGGTGAGTTCACACACTTTCTAAGGCATGGGATTCCCGGTGGTTTGGGAATGGGTTAATGAATTAAAACGGAACCTACATATCCTCCTTGAGTAGGATATGTACGGCCATCCTCCATAGGTAGGATGCCAATATTAATCCTGCGTATTCTCCTTGAGTAGAATACGTACGTTCGTCCTCCTTGGGTAGGACAACACCCTTAAAACTTACTAGACAAAAACTCTATCATGAAGTCCCTCATTTTATATCGACTTAATCGCCGAGGCCAATGGCGAGCGGGTCATTAGTTAATAGCGCTATTAGGTTTAACAAACCTCACACCGTGTCGTCCGAACGGGCATGTACTAATGGACTATGGCAAACTGTTAGTGATGATAGACACTGATGTAGGGCACAACTATTGTTCGTCAGCTGTCGATATTTTAACGGTCTAGTAGTTCACATGGGGAAGCCTCCACTGATCATGGATATGGTTTGGGTAATAAAAAGGAACTGGTTAAACATACTTTCAACTATGGGGTAACCCCCATGGCAAATAAGCCAACGAAAGTCAAACCACGTTTTCAGAAACAACTTAAAACTAATCAACCAACCGTGAACTCACTCAACTTTGTTGTTGACTCGTTGTTACATGCCTTACAGGTCGCTAGATGCTTATGGAGCTTGCACGAGGAGGAGGTTGTTGTGGGATTTGGACTCTTATGTCCCGTGCTTAATAAATAAAATTTATGAACTTATGGAACTTATGTTTTGGTCTTTAAACTTATGAACTATGAACTTACGTTTTAGCTTTACGTATTATGCTTCCGCTGTTAACCTAAAGTCAGTTTACTTCCTTTTGGTCACCAATCGTATTGTGGTTGGTTTTAATTACTTAATTGCGTTGTTCAATATGATTGGTGGCTCGATCCTGGTCACGTCATGCCTCCAAGAAGTGATACTCCGCGTGGTGGATTTTGGGGGTGTGACAGAAATGACCATGCTCACTGCTCCAAGACAAAACAACACATACGTGCTCAACATGAAAAATGCCAAGACAAATTACAACTTGACCTGCTTGATCTCAAAGGCTTCAGAATCGGAATCACTGCTTTGGCACAGGCGATTGGGGCATGTAAATTTCAAAAATATGAACAAACTTTCTAAGTTAAACTTAGTAAGAGGTCTTCCGATAAAAGAATTTCCTTTTTCTGAAAAATGTATAGCATGCACCCAAGGAAAGCAACATAAGAAATCGCACAAGTCCAAAGCAGTGAACAAGATTACTGCGCCGCTTCAGTTGATGCATATGGATCTTTTTGGTCCAATAAGTGGTAAAAGTCTTGCTAAAAGTTCTTACTGTTTGGTGATTACAGATGATTTCTCTCGTTTTTCATTGGTTTATTTTCTTGAAGCTAAGAGTGGGACAGCTGATATCCTTAAGTCATTCATTCCCTTGATTGAAAACGTGACCAAATTAAAGGTGAAGTCGATCAGAAGTGACAATGGCTCTGAATTCAAGAATCAAAGCTTCATATCCTTTTGTGCTGAAAAGGGAATCCATCTTCAATACAGCGCGGCTAGAACTCCTCAACAAAATGGCGTAGCTGAACAAAAGAACAGAACTTTGATCGAAGCCGCAAGAACCATGCTGGTGGATTCAAAGCTTCCAATCATCTTTTAGGCAGAAGCAGTAAATACAGCATGCTATGTTCTGAATAGAGTTCTCATTGTAAAACCTCACGGAAAAACTGCATACGAACTTCTCTTCAAAAGGAAGCCACTCATCGATTTCTTCAGACCGTTTGGATGTTCTTGCACTCTTCTAAACACTCAAGAGAATCTCATCAAGTTCGAAGCAGTGGGTGATATCTGCTATTTCATGGGATATTCATCCACTCAGAAAGCCTACAGAGTCCACAACAAAAGAACAAAGATGGTGATTGAGTCGTACTACGTTGACTTTCAAGAAGGAAACCACACTAACACTGGAAGTACTCCCGACTGGTTTTATGATATGGGTGTGATCTTCAACACCCTTGAAATTCCAGAAGATGTTCTAGAAGCAGAACCTGCAGAGGTTGCTCAAGTTGAACCTCTGTTTGACACTTCAGATATTGGTTTGACTCCTTTCACTACATGTTTCTCTCCATTTTTTACTGATCCACTTCTCTCTGTAGATGAAGTAAATGGTGACACTTCGCCTGAGAACACCCCTGAAAACGGTGCTTCTTCTTCACAGGCGAATGTGGATGAACCAACTCAAGAAGATGACCCTCCAGTAATCTACGTTGATGAACACTTCACCAACCTTCCGCAGCAAATTGAGGCTCACACAAATGCAGGATACAAGACAAATCGCAATCATCCTCTTGAGAATGTCATAGGTGCAGTAGAAGAAGGAGTACGTACACGTGGTCAGTCATCAAGCATCAACAAAGGTCTCTATGCAGCTTTTCTCTCGCAATCCGTGCCTCGTGACATTGAAGATGCCATTCTAGACTCCAGTTAGGTTCAGGCAATGCAGGAAGAACTATCTCAAATTCGCAAACTCAAAGTTTGGGAGTTAGTAGATTTACCTGAAGGAAAGTTTCCGATTGGTACAAAATGGGTCTTTCGTAACAAGATGGATGATCGTGGAGTAGTGATCAAGAATAAGGCTAGATTGGTGGTGCAATGTTTTCGTCACGAGGAAGGAATTGATTACGAAGAAGTTTTTGCTCCAGTTGCAAGATTGGAGGCAATCAGAATATTCCTGGCATACGCATCATACAGAAATTTCAAAGTTTTTCAGATGGACGTAAAGAGTGCTTTTCTGTATGGGAAGGTAAAGGAAGAAGTCTACGTGTGTCAGCCTCCGGGTTTCGAAGATCCTCATTTTCCAGGCCGCTACTACAAGTTGGACAAAGCCCTCTATGGTCTTCACCAAGCTCCACGTGCTTGGTACGAGACTTTGTCAACTTATCTTTTGAAGTGTGTCAACACAGCAAAGGGCCGACATTTTCACAAAAGCCTTCGATAAAACCCGATTCAACCAGCTGGTAACCTGGTTGGAAATGGTAAATTTCCTTGAATGGAAATGAATCTTGCTGTCCAAAAGCTTTCGTAAATACTCTATCTATTGTTTACATTTAAAAAAAATGTTTGTTAAAAGTAAAACAAGTATCGTTAAACGTTGCCCACCAAAAAGATTTTATGAAAATTAAAATTTCATTTTCGGGCACATGGACTTTCGAAAATAAAGATTTTAGGGAGGATATTCCAGAAAATCAAAATTAGATGCTTGTGTCTGACTCCTGTTAGAGGAAATGATAGAAAATTGCTAACACGTTGTCATTTCTTGAAAAACAGAAAACAAAAGAAATCGGGGTACCAAGCAACGACGTGTCGGTAGATTCAGCAACATCAACGAGTAAACTGTTGTTAGGGAGCAAAACATAACGTCTACACAAGGATTCTGGCTTTTCTCAGGCATTACGCATCATAGTGGGTAACACGTTGCAGCATATGGCTTAATGGTCTTAAATCTTGCGTTGATAGATTGCCAAAGTCTGAAATCTCGGGTCTTTATATTGGTTTTTCATTCGGGGATATCATAGTTGTTCTTCTGCTGCATCCAGATACATGCTGACCTAGACGCTAGGATATCCTTTCATAATAAGTGCCTACAAAAAAAAAGGCCAAACCCTTTCCTAATAAGTGCCAAAATTGGCCAAAACTTTAGATAGATTAGTTTGGTCTCTCTGCTGTGCGAAAGTACTGACCTGTTCACCAAACTATATGTCTCCGCCCTTGATAGTTTTCGGGATCTCTGCTGTACAAAAGTACTGACCTGATCTCCACTCTATCGTTGAATAGAATGAATCCAATATACTCACCTGTTATGAGGAACCTTTGTGCATACCTTGATCGCGGGGGTGTGTCCTGATGTGGAACTCACGGGCGTAATGATTCTATTATCAATAGCTTATGTGGGGGCCATAGAAGTCTTGTCAATATTACCGAAAACATGATAAAAGCGCTCTCCGAAGGCATGTTGAAAGAAGGATGCATGGATTTAAGCGGACAAACATACTGGCAGTTTTTCTTGTGCCTTGATTCACTAATAATAATAATATATATAAGAAATTGACAAGTGTTGGCAATATGATCTTCTGTAGGTAAGTCGACGAGCATCAAAAGAATCAAGGAAATCAGGTTAAAATGGAACCTCCCAAGTTTGAAAAACGAAGTTCGGAGTCAAAATGGCCCAAATTTTCTCTAGTTTGTAAATATTTCGTAATTTATAGTATTTTAAACAAAAATGGGCACGTTTTTCGGGAAAGTTTGAAATTCACGAGCGAATTTAAATTTTTGGTTTTTGAAAAAGATATTTTGATCAAAGTCGGCGGAATAAAGATACCGGCGAAATTGTTAATTTCGCCAAGTACGGAAAATCGTGTATAAATATCTCATAACCGACTTAGTTTAAATTTTTCAAAATCATCTTCTTTTTCATTCTCTCTGATCTCCGATTAACTTCACTCGAAATTTCTCACTAGATTCATCTTCGTTCAAAGATCTTCAGGTAAATCTCCGAGTTAATCATCATCTACAACCTTCGCATTCATCGGTTCACATTTTCGGTTAACAGTTTATTGTTTGAATCTTTATAGTTATTTTCTTTGTTCATAGACCTTAGATTCTGAATCAGTAACCTCTAGGGTTTGTTATGAATGATTTAAACCGATCGAACTAAGATTTTGAAATGCTCATTCGTGTTTGGATTCGTCTGTGATCATTTTTGAACAACACAAGAAATCAGTTAGGGTTTTTAGAGGGTTTATGAAGAAATTTATGGTGATAGCGAAATTGCGTTGAATGTGGCGAAGTTAGCGAAATTACCATAAATCGGGGAATGTCAAAAGTCTTGAACGCGAGTTCAAGCAACTGGCGAAGTAATCTTACTTCGCCGGTAATTCGGTCTAGACGAATGTCTTCGCCGATGAAGAGATTCGGGAGCAAACTCTGTCTTCGCCAAAGTTCGCTAGCGAAATTAAATTGAATCAACATGTTTGTTATCGGCGAAATCATTCTTCACCGGACTTTTTCATCGGCGAAAACATTTGATCTGTGGCCATAACCATCGGCGAAATACGGAATGGTTTGCTTTGGTCGTTGCCAGCGAAATCACTTGTTCCGATGTTGTCGCCGGCGAAATAGCATAATCTCGTTAATCAAATGTAACAACCCTCGGTAAAACCGACACCCTCATAATATTTCTGACACTCTATTATATCTTAAATTGTTCTAATATGTCTTATATTATACCCCGTATGTTAAAACCGAGCCCGTATTATGTTATAATTTATAAAAATAAAATAAAAATCTGAATGTAGAGCTGAGGCGGGCCGCGTAGGATCCCACCTCAAGCTCAAGCGGGCCGTATTAAGACCAGATTTGGACTCCGCTGACTTCTTTAGTTCATGCGGGCCGCTTCAACTTAAGCTTACATTAACGCGGGCCGCGCGGACTCATCAAACGCGGATACTCCCAGAGGCCGACACGTGTCATGATCGTGGCGGTCTAGTGAACGACTCAGCTAAGCTACTGCGTTGACTTATGTTGACGTGGGCCGCGTCAATGTTCCCTGTCTTTTACACGGGCCGCGTGAGGACCAGATTACACAACTATAAATAGCAGGCATCAGTTTTCAGTTTCCGTCGCTCATTTCTTTTTCTCAATCTCGAATTCTGAAAGTATTAGGCATATTTTGCAAGTATTATACCCCCTAATTAGCGAGGTTCTGCTCCATTGTAAGTATTATAACCCCGGTTTCATAATAGTTACGCTGCCCTAAGACAGCAATGTGAGTTTATCCTCTTTTTGTTAACGTTTTTGGAATATTTTACAAAACCTTAATTGTTTTACAATGTGATTAAGCGGTGATTGAGTCTTTGTAGTTCTTCAATTACTGCCGGTATTATGGGGTTTTGTATACAAAATTTATTACTTGCGAGTAGTAAGTCGGAATGACAGTACGTTACCATTGGACGACGAGTAGCCAATGTGTAATATGACCCACAAGTCAAGGATTGACAGTACTGAATGAGTAATTGTGTAGAAATAAACAATGTGATCGCTGTCAATACTGTGTTAATTTATAAAATGTTTCTTGATTAAACTGGGATTCACTCACCAGTATTTCCCGCTAACAAAATATTTTTAAAACATGTTTCAGGTAACACAATGTGAAAGCCAATTGGGATAAAGCCAGCTCGAGAGCACTGACGGCTTGGAAAATAAGTGGCTATAAAAGTTATCTAAAACAAGATGTTTTAAATTCAATAAAATAGGGTTTTGTCCCTATAAGTATATTGTAATAAGAAACTTGGGTTTTGCCCATGTTATTATTAATATGAAATATGGTGGTTTTACTCTGATAAACATTTCCTAACTACGGTCCTGATGTAAATTCCGCTGCGAGACTAAACAAACTGATACCACCAAACTCTGAGTTCACGGCCGCCCGTTCCCGGGACAGATAAGGGATCGGGGGTTGTGACAGAAGGTGGTATCAGAGCCTAGCCACTGGTCTGAGCCAAAGAAGTGTTCTGCTGACACTTAAATTATAAAATTTTGTGTTAGGAAATAAATTATGGAGATACATGCATAACTGTATTTAATTGTTATGTGTTATTTGATTATTTGTTAATTTTCAGTATGAGTGATCAAGGACCATCAGACGTAAATCGTCAGTTGTCTGAATCACCTAGGAATGAGGGTACATCATCACAGCCTGCCCTTTCAGGGTATACTGCTGATCAGGAAGATGGAATATTTGCTTTTAGAGCTCAATCTGAAAAACCATTCCCTACTAAGAAACGAGGATGGTTCAGTAAAGAAGCTTTTGCTCGTAGGAAGAGAATGAGAAAATTGCAACAGCAAAGAACTTTAGCAGCTATTAAGCGAGAGACAGATGCCCATACTCAAGATATGCTTAATAGAAGATTAGCAAATTTTCATATCTTAGCTACGACTGCTGCTGACCCAAGTCTGGAACAACTAGTAGCCCCACAACCACAAAACCCAGAACACCCTATGGAGATAGAAAACCAGGAAAATTAGGTGGAGATGCATGATTTTAACCCAGAAGAAATCCCTCGGGTACCTGCACCAAACCCCCTAGACCCGAATTACGACCCCTGGTGGGACGATAATAGGGACTTTGTGCAACGTTACCCTGTTCAGGATTATCCACCCATACAGAACATAGAAGTTTACCCAGGTATGGACCCTTTAGATCCCTATTACCAAGATAACTACATTAGGGAAATTTTAGAGGATCCTTACCAATTTCAGGAATTGTCACCCCCATATCAGGAACCAGAACCCCAGATTCCAAACCTAGTCCGAGAACCTGCACCCCCAATGAGTGCAGAAAACGTTCAAGAACTTAGGACTTTCGGGGAGGAAATTTTAGAAAACAGTGAGAGGATGCGTCAGGTAGGAGAGAGTCTCGTATGGAAATACGATGAGCGCAATATGGATTTTTTGGATGAATCCATATCCATGAATGTTAGAATGGAGGAAGCAGTAATAATAATAATATAATAAAATAAAATATGTGTGTACGGATGCATATTATTATTTTATTTCTGTTGGTATTGTAATTTCATTTCTGTACTAGTGTGTAATAGACGCATAAGTATATGAAAAGAGTAAGTAGCAATGATCTACGTTTTTGGTTAGATTGTGTGTCATATGATTAACTATATTAAGATATTATTTGTGATATTAATATGGGGTAAATGTTTAAAATTCAGATGGCCGACCAAGGAAATCAAGTAAATCTGGATAATAACCCGGAAATTCAGAATGATAATATTCAGAATGATAATGAGAATCTGAATAACAACAATGGGAACCAGATGGATAATAGTGCTATCCAACACATTGTAGCACAGGGAATTATAGATGCAATGCCATTTATTCTTCAAAATGTTAAAGATGCTGATAATAAAAGTAAGCATAGCAGTAAACGACCAAGTGAACCAGAAAACAGTGTGAACAATGGACCGGTACTTCAAATGCCTATCCCCAAAAGAAGAAGAACCATGCCTTATGGTTGTTCTTATAAAGAATTCTGGTCTTGTAAACCAATGGAATTCTCGGGCAATGAAGGGGCCATTGCAACCTTACGCTGGATAGAAAAGACTGAGGCAGTCTTAAGGATAAGTAAGTGTGCTGAAGAAGATAGAATATTGTTTGCTTCTAATCTATTTAAGAATGCAGCACTAGAATGGTGGAACACTATCCTCCAGACTAGAGGAAGTGATAGAACTTACAATATGACATGGGAAGAATTTAAGGACAAGGTAGAAAGGAAATTCTGCCTACCCAATGAAAAAGAACAGATAGCAAACAAATTCCTAAATCTTAGGATGACTGGTGTGGATAGCAAAGGGTACACAAAGTTATTCTTTGAATATGCTAGGATAGTACCGAATCTTGCTTCACCAGAACCAGTGTTAATTTCCCGTTATATTTGGGGATTAATTGGGGAAATTAGACATGTAGTCAAGGCAGCTAGACCACAAACTATAGAAGAAGCTGTAGAACTAGCCAATACCTTGACTGATGAATTAGTTCGTACCCGAGAAGAGGATCAAAGGAGGAGCCTAACCCAGAAGTTGACTCAAGAATTTCGTTCTGGAAATTCTAACCGTGGGAAAAATATAGGTTCTACCTCTGTGCCCTACTGTAGGTATTGCAAAAGAAAGCATTCAGGAAGATGCTCCATATACTGTAATTTTTGCAAAATGTCGGGACACAAAGAAGAAAACTGCAGGAAGAAAGCTAACAGCAGGGTATGTTACAATTGCGGAGAAACAGGTCATATCAAGCTGAATTGCCCAAAATTAGCTCCAGCTCCAGATAACAAAAATACTAAAAATGCTAGAGCATTTGTTCTGACTGCAGAAGAAGCTAAGATGATCCCAGACGTCATAGCTGGTACGTTTTTAGTTAATGATGTTTTTGCTAAAGTATTATTTGACTCTGGTGCAAACCAAAGTTTTATTAATACATCGTTTTGCAAAATTTTAAATCAGTCATTAACTAAACTACCATTAGAATGCGTAGTAGAGACAGCTAATGGAGAAACTGTTAGAATTTCTGAAATCTTGCAGGGAGCAAGCATAGAAATTTTAAATCAGAAATTTATAGCAAATCTATATCCCATGAATCTGGTAGGATTTGATGTTATTTTAGGAATGGATTGGTTAATAGCCAATAAAGCCAGTATTTTATGTGATCAAAAGTTAATCCAAGTAAATTCACAAAAAGGTAAAACGATCACAATTAAAGGAGATAAGTCTTCTAAATCCAATAAATTCATTTCTGTGATGAAAACTGCAAGTTGTATGAGAAAAGGTTCTATAGTGTATTTGATTTCTATAATCACTAACACTAAAGGAAAGGATTTAAAAGATATTCCAATAGTATCTCAGTTTTCAGATGTCTTTCCAGAAGAACTGCCAGGACAACCTCTGGATTGAGAAGTTGAATTCAGAATCCATTTAATACCAGGAACATCACCGATTGCCAAAGCACCTTATCGTTTGGCACCTGCAGAAATGCAAGAATTAAAGAAACAATTAGACGAATTGTTAGAAAAAGGATTTATACAGCCAAGTTCGTCGCCATGGGGAACGCCGATATTGTTTGTTAAGAAGAAGGACGGATCAATGCGTATGTGCATTGACTACCGTGAATTAAACAAGGTCACGATTAAAAATCGGTACCCATTACCAAGAATCGATGATCTGTTTGATCAACTGCAAGGAGCTCGATTTTTCTCTAAAATCGATTTAATATCAGGATATCATCAATTAAAGGTACAGGAAGAGGACATTCATAAGACCGCATTTAGAACAAGGTATGGTCATTATGAATTTACTGTCATGCCATTTGGTTTAACCAATGCCCCAGCTGCATTTATGGACATGATGAACCGAATATGTAAGCCATATTTGGATAAATTCATAATTGTATTCATAGATGATATTCTAATTTACTCTAAGAATAAAGAGGATCATGCAAGACATTTGCACACACTTTTAAGTTTGTTAAGAAAGGAAAAACTTTATGCTAAGTTTTCAAAGTGTGAATTTTGGTTAGAACAGGTACAATTCCTTGGACACCTAGTTAATCATGAAGGAATTCATGTAGATCCAACCAAGATCGAAGCAATTACTAAATGGAAAACCCCTGAGTCACCAACAGAGGTTAGAAGTTTCTTAGGATTGGCTGGTTATTATAGAAGATTTATTAAAGATTTCTCTAGAATAGCCATTCCCTTAACTAAGTTAACTTGTAAATCTGTTAAGTTTGAATGGGGATTAAAACAAGAAGAAGCCTTTAGAATCCTTAAGCAAAGATTAACCCATACACCTATACTAGCATTACCAGAAGGAACTGAAGATTTCGTAGTCTATTGTGATGCTTCTAGATTAGGTTATGGATGTGTATTGATGCAACGCCAAAAGGTTATAGCTTACGCATCTAGACAACTTAAGAATCATGAAGAAAATTATCCAACCCATGATTTAGAGTTAGGAGCCATAATTTTTGCTCTTAAGATTTGGAGACATTACCTTTATGGAAGTAAGTTTACCATATTTACTGATCATAAGAGTTTAAGGTATGTTTTCGGGCAAAAGGAGTTGAATATAAGACAAAGACGCTGGATGGAATTTCTTAGTGACTATAACTGTGATATCCAGTATCATGAAGGAAAAGCAAATGTAGTGGCAGATGCTTTAAGTAGAAAGTATCATGAAAAGCCAAGAAGGGTACGTTCTCTTAAATTAAATCTGCAAGTAGATTTAAATGATCAGATAAGAGAAGCACAAGAATCAGTAATCAAGGATGATGCTGAAAAATTAAAAGGTATGTTAAAAGAATTGGAACAAGGAACAGATGGAATTTGGAGATTCCATAAAAAGAGAATGTGGATACCTAAATTAGGAAACTTGCGTAATCGTATATTAGAAGAAGCTCATAAGTCTAAGTATACGATGCATCCAGGAAGTGATAAAATGTACCAGGATTTAAGAAAAAAATTTCTGGTGGATAGGAATGAAAAAGGACATAGCAGCTTATGTTTCTAAATGTTTAACTTGTTCACAAGTTAAGGCTGAACACCAGAAACCTTCAGGTTTGTTACAGCAATTAGAAATGCCGGTGTGGAAATGGGAATTAATAACAATGGATTTTGTTACTAAATTACCCAAAACTAGGAAAGGAAATGATACAATCTGGGTGATTGTAGATAGATTAACTAAGTCAGCGCATTTTCTACCAATGAAGGAAACAATTAGTATGGAACAATTATCTAAATTGTATGTAAATGAAATTGTTTCTTTACATGGCATTCCTTTATCAATTGTTTCTGACAGAGTTAGTCGATTTACATCTCATTTTTGGTCAAGTTTCCAAAAGGCAATGGGAACCAAGTTAAAGCTAAGTACGGCTTATCACCCACAAACGGATGGACAAAGTGAAAGGACAATTAAGACGATGGAAGACATGCTTAGAGCTTGTGTAATCGATTTCGGAGGTAATTGGGACGATCACTTACCTTTAATAGAATTTTCATATAATAATAGTTATCACACAAGTATCAATGCTGCACCATTCGAAGCACTTTATGGAAGAAAGTGTCGAACCCCAGTCTGTTGGGCAGAAATTGGGGAAAAGCAACTATCTGGACCTGAGATAGTGCAAGAAACAACTGACAAGATTATTCAAGTCAAGGAACGACTGAAAGCAGCACGTGATCGACAAAAGAGTTATGCTGATAATCGATGCAAACCCTTGGAATTTCAAGTAGGAGGTAAAGTATTATTGAAAGTCTCTCCTTGGAAAGGAGTGGTAAGATTCATCAAACGGGGAAAGTTAAGTCCCAGGTATGTTGGACCTTTTAAGATTATTAGAAGAATAGGATCTGTAGCCTATCAGCTACAACTGCCAGAGGAAATGGCAGGAATACATGATGTGTTTCATGTATCAAATCTTAAAAAGTGTTTAGCTGATGAATCATTGATAGTGCCTCTTAAGGATATAGAGGTAAATGAACAACTCAAGTTTGTAGAAAGGCCTCTACAAATTGAAGATAGGAAAATCAAGAATCTCAAGCATAAAAGACTAATTCTAGTCAAAGTGAAGTGGGACTCCAAAAGAGGACCTGAGTACACATGGGAACTTGAGTCAGAAATGAAAAGGAAATATCCGCACTTGTTTCAGTAGATCTCGAGGACGAGCTCTAAAACAAGGTGGGGAGAATGTAACAACCCTCGGTAAAACCGACACCCTCATAATATTTCTGACACTCTATTATATCTTAAATTGTTCTAATATGTCTTATATTATACCCCGTATGTTAAAACCGAGCCCGTATTATGTTATAATTTATAAAAATAAAATAAAAATCTGAATGTAGAGCTGAGGCGGGCCGCGTAGGATCCCACCTCAAGCTCAAGCGGGCCGTATTAAGACCAGATTTGGACTCCGCTGACTTCTTTAGTTCATGCGGGCCGCTTCAACTTAAGCTTACATTAACACGGGCCGCGCGGACTCATCAAACGCGGATACTCCCAGAGGCCGACACGTGTCATGATCGTGGCGGTCTATTGAACGACTCAGCTAAGCTACTGCGTTGACTTATGTTGACGCGGGCCGCGTCGATGTTCCCTGTCTTTTACGCGGGCCGCGTGAGGACCAGATTACACAACTATAAATAGCAGGCATCAGTTTTCAGTTTCCGTCGCTCATTTCTTTTTCTCAATCTCGAATTCTGAAAGTATTAGGCATATTTTGCAAGTATTATACCCCCTAATTAGCGAGGTTCTGCTCCATTGTAAGTATTATAACCCCGGTTTCATAATAGTTACGCTGCCCGATTGATTTAGGGTTCCGTAACAACTGTCGTGGTTCTGCCCGACGTAGTTGTTGGAATGCCGTCTCGGGGAGGGTATCATTAATAATTTCAAAGGGTTATGGTACTAACCAATGTACATTTGTATAAATTATAGATTATACCCAGGAAACCCTTACGAAAAGCCTAAGACAGCAATGTGAGTTTATCCTCTTTTTGTTAACGTTTTTGGAATATTTTACAAAACCTTAATTGTTTTACAATGTGATTAAGCGGTGATTGAGTCTTTGTAGTTCTTCAATTACTGCCGGTATTATGGGGTTTTGTATACAAAATTTATTACTTGCGAGTAGTAAGTCGGAATGACAGTACGTTACCATTGGACGACGAGTAGCCAATGTGTAATATGACCCACAAGTCAAGGATTGACAGTACTGAATGAGTAATTGTGTAGAAATAAACAATGTGATCGCTCTCAATACTGTGTTAATTGATAAAATGTTTCTTGATTAAACTGGGATTCACTCACCAGTATTTCCCGCTGACAAAATATTTTTAAAACATGTTTCAGGTAACACAATGTGAAAGCCAATTGGGATAAAGCCAGCTCGAGAGCACTGACGGCTTGGAAAATAAGTGGCTATAAAAGTTATCTAAAACAAGATGTTTTAAATTCAATAAAATAGGGTTTTGTCCCTATAAGTATATTGTAATAAGAAACTTGGGTTTTGCCCATGTTATTATTAATATGAAATATGGTGGTTTTACTCTGATAAACATTTCCTAACTACGGTCATGATGTAAATTCCGCTGCGAGACTAAATAAACTGATACCACCAAACTCTGAGTTCACGGCCGCCCGTTCCCGGGACAGATAAGGGATCGGGGGTTGTGACATCAAATATCGGCGAAGACAGTCATCTGAGTTGTCAGCGAAATTAACTATTAATTAATATTTTTTAAATCTTTGTAAATATTTTTTAACTTTTTATTATAACCTAATTTCCTGTAAATATTTTCTTAAATACATTTTAAAATCTCTTTATATTTGTAAATATTATACTTTTATCTCGAAAATTTTTCTAACTTGCCTCGTTTCTCGTGTCAAAAACAGGATGGTGAAAATTATTGAGTGGGATAAGACGTTGAAGCACAATCAGAGTATCAATTTCGAGCAAATACCACAGGATTTTCAGGACGCAGCAAGATGGATACGGTCAAGCAGAATTGGTTACGCAGTTGAAACAGTAGTTCCCATTTATCGCATCCACATTCAAGAGTTCTGGGAAAATGCGGAGCCTGAAACCATTAACAAAGCCAGAGGGATATCTTCAACAGTTCGCAACAAACGTATAGAAGTGATTGAAGAAAGGATTCGCAAGGTTCTGAAGCTGAATGATAACGCAAAAGATCCGATTCGCTTGAGCAAGGACGACATCTTGGATGGTTTCCGTGGCATGGGATACATGGGAGACTTCAGTTCAAAGAAAGAAATAAAAAGAAATGGACTCATGAGAGACTGGAGATTCATAGTACATGTAATTGCTATGAGCTTAGCTCATCGTAAAGGCGGATATGATGGATTGAATCTGGAGTGGTCGGCAGCAATGTTGAACTTGTGTGTGAATCAAAAGTTCAACATCTCTGGTCTAATTTTCAATTACATGCTCGAGAATGTAAGTGGGCCGACTTGGGCAATGTATCCCAGATTCATCCAGATGCTGATCAACGATCAATATGAAAATCCACCGCATGATGGAAACATTTACACCTTTCATGTTCCCACAAGTCGACAATTCACAGAGATCAAAACGAACGAATGGGTGATGTTACATGATTGGATGTATGCTGCCGAGAGACTGTCATTGGTCAAAGAAGCTTATAGAAAGTACAGAGAAGCAGTTCTAGCTAAACAACAAAGAATCGAGCAACAGGCTGCAGAAAAAGAAAAAGAACAGTCGAAAGGAAAAAAGAAAAGGAAAGCAAGCAGCTGAAGATGAGCCTCCAAAGAAGAAAAAGGCATCTGAAAACCCAGAAAGACTCATGGGTGCAAGCTTCAGAGCTGCTGAATCTGAAGAACATCACCAACATATCCAAGATATGAAAGAAATTCAAGCGATGCAGGAAAGAGAAAAGAGAGAAAAGAGGCTTAAAAGACAAGAGATGTCAGCATCTGAAAGACCAGAGACAGTAACAGAGGAAGTGCAAACGTTGGATGAGTTTGTTGATACGTTACTAACAGATCTAAATGAAATCTCTGCAAATATATCAACTCCCCCGAAAAAGAAATCAACAGATGAAGGAGCCTTAAAGTTTCCTCAACTCAAACCAACCAGGATCTCGAAGCCACCGGTTCCTCCACAAAGGGTTCGTCCTTTTCAAGAACTTTATGATAAACTCATCAAAGAAACCGGTCCATCTGCAGCCAAAGAAATATGTCTTCTCAAGAACCAAGTAAACGACACAAACATCTTGAGAGAGAAGTTAAAGGATCAGCAAAAGTAGAACAAAGAAATGAACGCTTATATGGCCAAGCAATCAAAATTCATAAGATTCCAACAGATGGGGATTGAAAAACTGTACAGAATGATGAGGAGTATGTGTGCGAAGATGGAAATAGAGCCTATGTTCTCCTTCGAGGAAGTTTTCGACTTTGATGCCTTCATAGAAGAAGAAACAACCAGAAAAGCAAAAGAAGCCGAGGTAAAGAAAAGGCGTCTGGAGTCAACCGAAAAGGTGACTGAAGGAGATGAGAGCAATGAAGAAGAGGTTGATAGGGATGAAATGCCTGCCAAATTCATTGAGTGGGGACTGGAAGAGGAAGTCGTGTACGAGCAGGAAGATGGAAAAACTTTCTCCCCACAGCATCCCGAGTGGTTCAAGAAGGAAAGAGAAAAACTCCCTGACTTCTATCAGGTGATAACTGTCGAGAAGACTGAGGCCACCGACAAAATCATCAGCTGGATGTACAGCAATCTGAGGGGAATGTTTGTGGTTAAAAGACGAGGCGGCGTAATTCAGTATTTCCAACTGGATTCGATCTCATTACTCTTCCTAGGTGGGATCTGCGTGAGCTTGGTCGTCTGGATATTCTAAATCCAGAAGATAGAAGCATTGGCGGGGATTTTGAGCGCCTAATTGCTAAAGAATGTAACAAGGGTTTCCCAAATCACAGGCCACAGCGTCCAAGACGGAGAGTATCCAAAACAACCAAGGATCCGGTTACTGGAAAAGGCAAGGTGACGTGGATAATTAACCCTGCTAAAGTGGTCACAAGAATCAAGCTTCCTGAAGAAGTTCCAGTATGCCTCAACAATTTCAAGAAATGGTTTTATGATAGCCGAACTGGTGAAGCAGTGATTCGATCCACTGAAAACGTGGATATCCGAATCTTGGATCCAATGGACGTGTTTATGTTTGGACTCTCCGATCTAACAGTACTGAATGCAAGCCGCATAAACGTTGGAGCTGGAAATGCTAATCTTGAAGAGGCCATGTTATTTCAGCGAGCGGTGGATCGAGCTTGGAAGATAAAGAGAGAAATGATCGACCTCGTAGACAAAATCGAGAAAAGAAAGGAAACTGAAGAAAAGAAGAAGGAAGCAAGAAAGAAGAAAAACATGAAAGGAAGAAAAAGAAGACTTCCGCATCATCAACAGAGCCCACCATAACTTCCCAGACAACATCACCACCTTCGGCCTCATCCACATATGAGGCCACTATGGAGGATCCACCAACAAGTGAAGCTGTTACTAACAAAGAAACTCTCGTCGCACCAATCGAAACTCAAGCATCACCAGAAATGGCAGGGCATGAAGAAACCCCTAAAGAGCCTGAGAAGAAAGCTACAGAGAATTCAGTGGAAACTACAGAAGAATGAGAAGACAAGTATGCAACGATCTAAGGGGGATATTGTTGGAACTTTTGAGATCGTTCATACTTGTACTGGATTAGTTTTGTAATAGTTTGTAGCTTATTTTATAGTCTAGGGGCTTATTTTGTAATTTCATGAAACTAGCAAACCTAACTTGGTGTAGTTAAGATTCCAGCATAATTATAATTATGCTGGCAAGTCAGGTCCTATAAAAACCCAAGCATTGTAGCACTAGCCAAGCTTTTGGCTCTTTGGTGAATGAAGTGTTGTTTACATTTAATCACTTGATATTGTGCTCAAATCAGATTTCCAAGGTGCTTTATTGATTTATATACTTGTTTGGATTCAATACAACACTTGTTGTATTCATCAATCCGTTAGCTTCATCTTCACTCTTGATTGTTCTTAACCTTTTCATAGTGCAAACACTTAATCAATAAGTGTTTTGGACTAAAACAACCAACCACTATGATCCGGATTGATATTGGGATCTACACTTATAGCACTTGATCTTGAACTTATCCAACCCCACTTTTAGATTCCCATGTAACCCTGGGAATTTTCTCCCTGTCCTTTTGTAAAACTTGCTAGTTCTTACACTTAGCAATGCCAATTGATGCAAAATGTCCATTTCTTCAAGGTCAGTTGGATCAAAATGTTGTAAGTCATTGAGTTCAAAGCACAGATTATGAGAGTTCTGGCTTTCTCCATTTACTGTAAAAGCAAAATTGGATGAGTGAGGATTAGAGTTGAAGTTTGCAGCAGCAGTTATGTCAATAAAATGATCATAACTCTGATCCTTACTGCTGCCAGACTCTTCCTGACCCAGAAGAGCTGTGTTGCCAAATGAGTAGTCATCTGCAACTTTGCCAGAATCTTGCAACTTCTTTTTCTGGTTTAACTCCCTTTCATAGGTCAGGATTCTACCATGAAGTTGGGTCAGTGTCAGATCTTTGAACTCAACAGAGTCTCTGGTCACAAAAGCAATGGTGTCCCATTTATCAGGAAGTGATCTTAAAAACCTGCGGTTAACGGTTGATTTTGGAAATTCAGTATTAACAAGTTTAAGTTCACTTATGAGACAGCTAAATCGCTCAAACTGCTGTGTTAATGTTTCACCCTTAACGTGACAAAATGTTTCATACTGTTGGTTCAAAATTTCCCTGTTGTTTTTAATAACTTCTTCAGTTACCCTAAATTGTTCCTTCAATGCATACCACAATTCCTTGGCACTGTTACAGTGTAACAGTCCAGCATAAATTTCATTGGGTAATGCAGATGCAACAATGCTAAATGCCTTGGCATCCAGTTCAAATTTATGAAAATCCAGTTCAGTATAGTTCACTACTTTCTTAGGTTCAAACTTCTTTGGATCCTCAGCACTCGGCACCATTGGAACATGTGGTCCAAAGATAACCGACTTCCAACATCTGGTATTCTGTTGAGCAAGGATGTGACCCATCCTTCTCTGCCAGATGTTGTACTCGTTTCGCTTCAACATGGGTGGTTTGAAGAGAGAACCGATGTTATTGTTCATATCTTGTGATTGTGACATCATCCTGGTTGTTTTACAGGCACTGGTTAATCAACTTTGATCTAAATTAACCCTTACTCTGTTTTTCAACGAAACGAACAATTTAACAGTATCAATGATTATAAGCTGAACTATTTATGTCAAAATGACTGTTAGATCAAATTTGACTGTCCAAGCTCTGATACCAATTGTTAGGATCTGAGTTTCTTATGATTGTGTTTTTGTTTGAGAATTAAGAAGATAAATAAGTAATTGCAGCGGAAACTAAATGGAAACAAACTTTCACACACAATCAAATAGGAGAATTGCTTTCAACACGCATGTTTGTTCATGGAATCGAATGATTATATTTATTATAAACTTCAATTACACTGCATGCATGTATTACAAACTCCCCCTCAGCCTGAGCTCACAATTGTTTGTTCGTACATGAAGACAGGTGATGAAAGAGCTAATAGAACAGTACAGGGTACGGTTCTATTTATAGGCACGAGCAAACCACTGAAGCATCTTGGCTGATATCACCATGAAAGTGACATCTAACTTCCTAACAACCTGTAACTACTGATCTATACATGCACTGTTTTCATAACTACTGATTACATTACAATACAAAGGAATAAACAAAACTACTGCTTTCTCCTTCCACTGATGTGACTCCAGCAGTACTTTATATCTTCAGCAGTGCTTGACCCATATCAGAAGATTGAGCAACAGGACTTTAGTCTTCATCAGTCTTTAGGCTTGATCAGTTGTTGTAAGACAGCAGTTGTTGTAAGCGATCAGTTGATGGAGGTCATCAGTTGTTAGAACCACTTTCAAAGGGAAAGTTGAAATACAAACATCTGCTTATTCTGGATCCACTGCTCTGATCCAGTTTTGGCTTTAATCAACTGTTCCTTTGGTAGGGTTCAATCCCAACAGTTAATAAAATAGACTAATTGCTAACCTCGATTTCGGTTGAGGAAAATAATCTAACCAGCCAAACAATGCACATCGTGGCAATGTCTATATTTCCCAGTGCATCGCGCGCAATCCTATTAGTTATTAACCAAAACCGGTTATTGGTGAGCAACAACTAAATTAGTAACCTAAACCAAAACCGAAAACAGATGAAACCGAACCGAAATCAACCAAAAACTGAATTAACTTAAAACTGAAAAACAAATTAACCAAAAACCGGTTATCAATTTTTTTGTACTTTCATTCAACCAAAATTAGCTAAATCGAACCGAATCATTCATATTTTCATATATATCTACCTTTTATACCTCCAATTCTTATATTTCATATTTTATATCTCCATTTCATATATTTATACTTTCATTTCATGTATTTATACCTCAATTTCATATATTTCTAAGGAAAAGTTTTAGCCCAAGTTTGGCGTTTACTATTAACTAAAATTAAATGAACCAAACCAAAAATCGTCAATCTAACCTAATAAACCGAAGTGGTTAACCGAAAACCGATTGTTTAATAAAATAGACTAACCGATGACTTTGATTTCGGTTGAGGATAATAACCGAACCGACCGAACCATGCACATCACAATAAAATGCATTACCCGATTACTTCGCTTTTGATGTATATTTATCACAATGATGCTACAATAAATATTCTATGAATAAGAAAACTACAAAAGAACGAGTATCACGATGCGATGTGTCGTTCCCGCCGCATCGCGTGGGCATCCTGCTAGTTAGTTAAAGCCATGATATAACGCCCTGAAAATTTTGTCCAATTATGTGATGACACGTGTCCAATTCTCCAACTAATCCCGACTACGTGGAGAGACAAACCTCCAACTAATCCCGATTATGTGGAAGGACCTACACTATACGTTCACTGAAACGCGTTCTGAATCTCTAACTAATCCCGATTCTGGGAAGGAGAGAGAGACTGTTATTGTGTGTTAACTAAAAAACGTCTCGGATCTTCGACTAATCCCAACTACGAGGAAAGAGAGGGATTAAAATTGCCAATTGGGCAAAGAATATGTTAAAATCTAAAAATTTTACTTTTTGGAGGTCCCACAATATAACAACTCTCCTGAAACCCTTAAACATGTCCCAAATGTCCTAAAATACACCTCGTATACGAAAAGTGGGCCCAAAATACCTTTATTTTACAAAAATTAAAGTGGGCCCGAAAAGCGAGCCGCGACCATATTGGTTGTGTGCTTCGCGGGGTGCGACAAAGACAGCAGGAGCTGTCGCGGGCCGCGGCCAAGTGGCCACCAGGCGAGCCCCTAGGCTGCCACATGTCCCAATCGTGGCAAAGCTAGGCGTTGAGACGACAAGCCTAGATCCTACCCTACCTTGCTTGCGGGCCGCGAAGGCCTCTCCTGTTTCTCTCGCGGGGCGCGAGGGAGTCACTGATTAGCACTACAAATAGAAACGATCGGTTTCATTCGAGAAATCGTTTAGAAATCAAAATCCTCTCAAATTTCTTTATAGTAGAAATAATTCCCGGGCATAATACCCCCTAAATAGCTGAGCTCTGCCTCGATGTAAGTATTATAACCCCCGGTTACGTATTAGATATGTTGCCCGATTGATCTAGTGCTCCGTAACGCATGTCAAGGCTCTGCCTGACTCAGTCGTTGGATTTCTGTCTCGGGGAGGGTATAGCTAATGTAAATTTGGGTTATTATACTAACACGTGTGCTTTGTTTAAATTAATAGATTGTAATCAGGAAGTCACAAGGAAATACCTAAATTAGCAATGTGAGTAATCCTTCTTTTTGTGTAAACCTTTTTGTGAGTAATCCTTCTTTTTATAAACTGTTTTTACAAAAGCTCAAATGTTTAAATTATATTTCACAGTGATTGAGTATTTGTAATTCTACAATTATCGTCCGTATGTTGGGGTTTTGTATACAAAATTTGTTACTACACTGTGAGTAGTAGCATGACCACAAGTCAGGATTGACAGTACGTGGGTGGTAATTAAAGTAGATATAAACCAATGTAATTGCCGGATTGCCCTCAATGTTGTAAAATGATAAAACCTGTTTTGATTAAACTGGGATTCACTCGCCAGTATTTCTTGCTGATAAAATGTTTTTAAACGCGTTTCAGGTAACAAAATGTGAAAGCCAAATAGAAGCCAGCTGGAGAGCACTGAAGGCTTGGAAAAGTGGCTATAAAAGTTACCTAAATAAAGAAGAAGTTTTATTTGAATAAAATAGGGTTTATCCCTATAAACATGTTGTAATGAAAACTTGGGTTTTACCCATGTATTTATTATTATGAAAATGAGGTGTTTTACTCTGATAAAATATTTCCTAACTACGGTCCTGATGTAAATTCTATTGCCAAAATTAAATAAACACTAATACCACCGAATGTGCGAGCTCGCGGCCGCCCGCCTCCCGGGGCAAGGGGTCGGGGGTTGCGACACATACGGACCGCAAGGTTAACCCCTTACGGTTCATAAGGAGGTTTGAATATTCTGCGCGCTTAAGGTCCTTACGGAGAGTAAGCCATCACCCTTACGGTCCGTAAGGGACTGCAAGTGACAGCTTCATGGCAGCTGGCTGCCTTGGCTGCCATGCCTGCCACCTTGCTCATTTTGTGCCACTTCTAACCTCCATTCAACACTTGTCCTACCACTAATCAATGCCTAAACACCTGGTGGGACACTTGGCAGGATTTGGTGGCACTTGGATTAGTATAAATAGCCATGAAACCTCCATCATTCCTTGCTCATTCACTCTCTATCACTATAATATTTCTTTGAGCTATCCTCTGGATAAGAGGACTCCCTCTCAGTTCTATTCTGCTCTAACACTTCCAAGTAACTGTTTCTACTTAGTCTTTTTCAATTATATTAGTTATTTTGAGCTTAAAGCCAAACAGTTGACTTTCTGTTTGACTTTAGCTTCTGACCGATTTGGTCAAGGTAAAATTCAATCCGAACATTCCTACGTGATCATAATAATGATAGTATGATCCCTCTGTGATCATACCCTCGGATAATAACGTTTACTGGTTGAATTGTCAAGTCGAGCATGCTACGTAAAAGTTGAATTTTCGACTAAATGGCATAAATGGTTTCTATAACTTATAATTAAATTATTTAACATATATATAAGTTTTACAACTTATATAAACTGATATTAGCATAACTAACTTGTTCAATTCAGTTTAGAACTTCATTCTATGTCAAAACTCAAGTAGTTTGACTTTTGCTTTGACTTTTGATTCTGACCCGTTTGGTCAACGTTTAGGCCTGTTTTAAACTTGTTTTAAGACCATATTATTGTTGAGTGTAAATCTCTAAAGTTATACCAAATGGTCAGTCCATTCGATGGGTTAGATGACAAGTCTTGAATATATTGTTAAAAAATGACCGCAATGCCCTTATGTGGTCAAAACAACAAATAAATGGTTTTAAACTAAACCGAACTATAAATCTGACTTTGGAACAGTATACTTCAACTAAAAGTATATTTTACTACTTGGACTTGTCATATGCCCATCCGACCTTCTGAACCCGTCTTTACACGCATAACTAGTTATGCGGACCTAGTTCGCATAAACTAGGCGTAACGGGTCAAAACCTTTTAAAACGTTTCCAAATCAGAATGTTGGTTTAATTAACCCTTATCCAATGAATCCTTACACTCAGATAGGTATAAACCACATTCTAACCGGTATACGCTTAATCTAGCGAACCGATCTTATTCTTAAGTAACGGGTCATGTCGAAGGAACTAATCTATAACCCGTATACATTCTAACAAATAACTGAATCTGTTCACTCCGGACTATAGAACCCCCCCCCCCCCCCAGATATTTGGACTTGAGTTTTAATACTTTGACTTTATGGCTTTTACTATATTAAAACCATTATCGGTTACAAGCTAGCAAAAAGGTAAATACTCTTAATTTATTTTGTTTTTAAACTTGGGGTATGACGAATACGCCACTTGGAGTGGGTAGTACATAAATGAGTCGCCTGTGATAACTCATAAATGTAAGAACACGGTTTAATCCATTTTATTTGATAACTGAAACAAATGGGGGTTATTGGTACCGTGTTCGGGCGTCCTGACTCATGAACTATTATGGCCATACAAAATAACGTTTCGGGGTAGGCATACTAACTGTAAGACACGTTATTCAACTCTGGTGTGTACCTTAATCAGTATAGCACTGAAAATGACCGGTTTTGATATCTGGTTCCCATTGTATGACAAATATGTAAATCTGGTGACAAGATAAAATCCCAAGAAATATTAAATGATTACCTACGGGTTTTCTCTATGAATAAAATCATTTTTGAAAAACTATTTTCAAAATGAGTCACTTAACTGTATTTACCAGCGAAAGCTGACGTATTTTCAAAAATTGAACTGAAGGTACCGAACCTTGATATTAGGCTGGGAATCCAGTCAGCTATGGAATTTGCAACTCCTAGCTTAAGTTCTATGATGTCTAAGCTTCTTTTCATTTCGATCCCGCCTGTGGGATTTATTTGAACACTTGAACTACTTTTTATTTTATTGTGTATTCAAACACTTTTAATGTTATGAATACCTTTACTCTAAATATTTTCGCTGCATATTATTAAATTGTGATACTGTTACCCAATCGTCACGACCCATCCGGGCCCACCGGAAATCGGGGTGTGACACATGAGGGTACTTAGGGTAATCCCTTATTACCATTAGCTAGGAACACTTATTTGTATAGGCTGATTTATATAATTTACGAGAAGATAAATGATGATTAATACCAAGATTAAATAGGCGATATAGTTGATCACTACCATCATTAATGTGATGTTAGTGGTGACCACTACAGTTGAAAAAACACTAGTTTAATTTTGATTTGGACTTAGTGATCCCTAGTTTTGATAATAATTAGAAATTAGTAAACATATATTGTTACATGTCTATTAAAGATAATTATATATCACATTGATGTTAGTATACACTCAATGAATAACAAATGCATATAATTAAAATTCAAGTATAACAACCATGATGCAATCAAAGGTCAAGCATAACAACTATGATGCAATTCAAGCTTACAAGGAATTAGCAATAGGAAACCAATAACAACATCGTATGGATCAAAGCTTAACCAGCAACATTAATATGTTGTGGAATTAGAGAGATCCTAAGTGAATCCTAATAATATAACAAGATCTATAAAAATAATATGTTTATAAAGTCTTGATTATTTTCAAAGATATTTTATAAAATTTTGGTTAATTTTTTATAAAACTTAAATTTTATAAAAAATTAACAAGACATTTGATTTAACTCTTATAAACTCAATCCAATGTTTAGGTATTTTGCTTAGTTATTTCATTCAGCAATAATATTCTTGTAATAGTTTCGAAGGAAAAAAATACAAAACTAAACTTCTTAATTTCATTTTTAAAAAGTAAATCATAAAAGACTGAGGGCATGTTTGATTCGCATAATCTTTGGAATTGGAATTAGAAAATATTCCGTCAAAAATCATGTTAGGTTGGTTGGGTAAGGAATTTTAATTGGAATTGATTCCTTCAAATTCCACCAACCTAAGGAATTCAAGAATCCTTCTGTTGATGATGGAATTTTAAACATTCCAACGGAATGTTAGTAGATTACCAAAACACCCTCCTCGTTTCTTCTCTAAAACTATCTTATCAGATCTCACCACCATTCCTATAACCTGAAACAACCGATCGTCCAACTTGCTACAATATTGAAAAACTAAACCGAAATTGCTTAAATACAAGTCGCTTGAACCAAAATAAAAAACTGGAAAAAAATTAAAACCTTATTTGAAGAAAAATCTACAACTGAAACAAAATTCACCAATATTGAAGTCATAAACGGACTGTTACACCATTGAAACATAATTAAAACCCGAAAATAAGAACACAAGCATGGTTGATTTTTGCTCGAGATCCAAGTAAATTGAGCAGCCGTGATGAGTAGGAATAGAAGGTCGATTTACAAGTTGAATTTCGTTTACTTGTATTTAAGATCTCCATGGAAAGAATAATAGGTTGTGATCAATTTGCATTTCTTAAAGCATTTCTCAAACTGAAACATGTGGTTGTAGAAGCAAGGCCTATAAAGAGGAAATTGGGGGTAGTTTTATCATGGTAATTACGTAATTTAATTATTTTTTTATAATTTCAATTACATCATCAAGTTTTACCAACCACACATGTAGCTAATGTTTAAAGGAATTAATTACAATTCCTACAAATTTCAATTTCTTTCAAACTTTCCAATTCTTTCACAAACTTTCCACGAACAAAACGACCCCCCACCGATTTTTAAACGGTCATAACTTTTTGGTACGTTAATATTTTTTAATTACACCATATAAATGAGTATTTTATAGTATTACTATAGTTTTTTAATAAAAAATTGATATGTTACGTGATTAACAGTGTCTGGTGGTGAGTAATAACTAAATCGTTAACCAAACCAAACCGAAATCAACCAAAAACTAATTTACTAAAACCCAAATTAACCAAAAACGGTTATCAATTTTTTTGTACGCACATTTAACCAAAATTAACTGAACAGAACCATTCATAATTTTATATATTTCCAGCTTTTATACCTTCAGTTCATGTATATCATAATTATATCCCCGTTTTATGTATTTATACCTCCATTTCATGTACCTATACATCCAGTTCATGTATTTATACCTTAATTTTATGTACTTCTCAGCAAAAGTTTTAGCCCAAGTTTGCTTTTGGCTATTGACCGAAATTAAATGAATCAAACCAAAAATCATCAATCTAACTAAATAAACCAAACCGATTAACTGAAAATGGATTGGTTAATAAAGTAGACTAATTGTTGACCTCGATTTCGATTGACGATAATAACCTAACCAACCAAACAATGCACGTTGTGACAATGTCTGTATTCACCGCCGCATCGCGCGCGCACCTATTAGTTATTAACCAAAATCGGTTATTGGTGAGCAATAACTAAATCATTAACCTAAACCAAACTGAAAACAGATAAAACCGAACCGAAATCAACCAAAAACTGAATTAATGGAAAACTAAAAAACAAATTAACCAAAAACCGGTTATTAATTTTTTTGTACTTTCGTTTAACCAAAATTAGCTAAACCGAACCGAATCGTTCATATTTTCATATATTTCTAGCTTTTATACCTCCAATTCATATATTTCATATTTTATATTTTATATCTCCATTTCATATATTTATACTTTTGTTTCATTTATTTATACCTCAATTTCATATATTTCTAAGGAAAAGTTTTAGGCCAAGTTTGGTGTTTGCTATTAACTTAAATTAAATAAACCAAACCAAAAACCATTAATCTAACCGAATATACCGAAGTGGTTAACCGAAAACCAAATGGTTAATAAAATAGACTAACCGATGACTTTAGTTTCGGCTTTGGTTGAGGATAATAACAGAACCGACCGAACCATGCACATCACAATAAAATGCATTACCCGATTACTTCGTTTTGATGTATATCTATCAAAATGATGCTATAATAAATATTCTATGAATAAGAAAACTACAAAAGAACGAGTATCACAATGCGATGTGTCGTTCCCACCGCATCGCGAGGCCATCCTGCTAGTTAATTAAAGCCATAAGGGTACTTAGGGTAAACCCTTATTACCATTAGCTAGAAGTACTTTTTTGTATGGGCTGATTTATATAATTTATGAGAAAATAAATGATGATTACTACGAAGATTAAATAGGCAATATAGTTGATCACTAGCAATATTAATGTGATGTTATTGGTGATCACGACAGTTTAAAAACACTAGTTTAATCTTGATTTGGAATTAGTGATCCCTAGTTTTGATAATAATTAGAAATTAGTAACATATATTGTTACATGTCTATTAAAGATAATTATATATCACATGCATGTTAGCAGGGGCGTAGCTTTCAAGAGGCCGGGAAGGGCGTCCGACCCCCTGAACTTTTCGCTCTGTAGTGTTAGGTATATACATTTTCGACCCCCCGGTTTTATAAAAATAAAATTTACTTATGTAGAATTTTTACGTCCGGTAACTTTCGACCCCCCGGTGGAAATTTTCAAGCTTCTCCACTACATGTTAGTATACACTCAATGAATAACAAAGGCATATAATCAAAGTTCAAGTATAACAACCATGATGCAATCAAAGTCCAAAACTCACACATTCGTTTACCCACCTGTAGGGTAACCTCGGTGTTCCAAGCGCTCTTGTCAACAACTCAACTCTCACGGGATTAACTAAGAAGATTAGCAAAACCGTGACTATACTCGAACGCCCTTTTTCTGTTTTGCACTTTGGGTGCAATATGTTTACCTATTAACCTACACAATTACACTTATACTTTTATACAAACGCACAAACAATCCAATACATGCATGCTAATACGTTATACTTGATTCGTGTTTCTGGAACATTCTTATGTGATAAACTTTTCATTAACTTCGTACGAGCCTCCCCTTAACATGTATAGCGCTATAAGAGTAACGCACCGCCCGTAGTCTTGTGGTCATGTTAAGTCTTTAATACTTGCAGTAATCAGATGATTGACTTGAATATTCGCCTGCCAGTTTTACATTAATCTAGATAACTAAGTTTGCCATGTGGATTCGTTTAAATCTTTTTATACTTATGCTATGTATCGAACTTGTATACTCGCCAATAAATTTTGTATTGAACCATATTTTAAACATGTTGCAGGTTGATGATGTTGAGGATGATGAAATCTAGTAGGGATACTTTAGATACACATTTTGAAATACTAGATTAGGTTGTTGTATTGACGTATCATGTTTTGAACAATGTTGTATTTGCTTATTGTAATGTTGTTGTACTTTTGAAACAATTGTTGTATTTTGATTTCCATGTTGTAATTTGACAAGGTTATGAAATGAATGAAATCAGTTTTCTATTAATTATTGTCGCAATAGTGTTATGAAGTCTCGAACAATTTCGTTTTCGTCTCACTCCGATGTTTCCGTCATCGGTTGGGGTGTGACACATTTATCATTTTATCCTCGAAAGAAGAGCAATATTGTTTGTTACACATGTAAGAGCCCGCTTTAGAGTGAAGCTTATGGGATGAAACTAATATCATGTTGGGTCCATCTCGGTATATTTTGATATCTCTCACATAAGTGGTGTCTCCGATATTCATTATTTCAAAATATGTGTGAGAAATTATTTGACTTGTGTAACATATACTTATCCAAAGAGTGCCATCTATATAAGGACAAGTTTACATTAGTTGCTCCCACTCATCTTGAGGTATGTATATAAATACACTTAACTCTTGATGAAAAGAATTGCGTTAAAATTTTATCATATTTTTATGCTTGCTTCAACCGATACATGGAAGTTATTGACATACAAAGCAAGTGTTCTTGACCTTCAGTTTAGAACTTTCAGGTTGTATTATGAACATGTAAGTCTTTGTTTAAGGAAAGTTGTTTTAATGTTCATATAATGTAGCTCTAAATGATTATAAGCCACTAGAACAACAATGATCCTCAAAGAAACATTTTGTAAGAAATGTAAGATGATTCTTTGATAAATAATTCTCTTCTGAGCATAACCTTTAACAATCAATCATACTTTTAGCTTCTTAACGTTTGCATTCAGATTTTTTTTAGTGATGAACACCCTTAGGTAATTCAACCAAATCCCAAACATTATTCTAACAAATAAAATCAAATTTGCTAATAATAATTCTTATTCTATTTGGAAAATTGATTGATGCTAATGGCTTAATTAGAGGGGTAGGACTAGTAAACTTTCCAATATCCATTTCAACTTCAGTCAAAGAGGATACATAATCATCAAAGTTAATAGGCTTTTACACCTAGATGGCCTCCTTAGTTGATGTTTAGGTTTATTAAGAGTTTTCAGTTTTATGGATTAACTCTCGCCTAAGTTGCTATCACTTTCAGAATTCTGAATGTGTAAGAGTTGGTGCAGTATGGTGTGCAAGAGGTGTAATCCGAGTAAAATTTAATAGGTCTCTTCCACTCGCCTCTTGCACTTTCGGCAAGTCCTCATAAGGACTTTTACTGCTCCCACTGACTTTGAAATCTTTAACAATTTGGCATGCTTATGGTCAACATTAGAAGACCAATAAATTCTAATAGATAAACAAATTAATGAAGTTACTCATTGTAGTTTCTCTGTTTAAGGATTACAATTTTGGCAAGAAATCTGAGTGTGACCACGTTTAAGCAACAATGAAACTTTTGTTAAAGTAACAGTATATTCTTAAAGATAGAACTTGTGAAGGAGCAGTGTCTTGTACAGGAGGTACAAATTGAGGTAACAACAAGTTTTCACCCCCCTACCTCTTGCAACTCTCGCAAATTAAGATTAAGACACTTAATGCTCCCACTAACCTTTTAGATCTCTAGGAATGCTACATGATAAGTTTCAATGATGTACGTGTTGTGGAAAGATGTCATATATGTTAGACCTGATTTCCTTAATGTCCAGATATTATAAAAATTTTGAGGGACATATTTAGAAGGAATCATAGTATATATGAATTAATATCTTTAATACCTTGATCCGTAAGGGACATATTAGACACAAGTAAATATTATTTAAAATGATAAATGACTTATGTCTGAATATTCCATTTTGGGATAAGTTCCAATCAAATATAATTTCTAATGGAACTTGATTTATTCCCTTAGCCATTTAAATATTAACGCTTTTAACACATGCTCGTATGTTACTAAGAATGAGATTTGATAATATTTCATCCTTCATTAACCTGGTCATGATTTCGCATGCAATTTGCTCTTAATGGATGAAGTTTGTAGATCTCATTTTTCTTTTGTTAAATTTTCATTTTCATGATAACAAAAGTTGTGAAGAAATGTAGTATCATGTAGTTTTATCTTATAAGGTTTCTATCCAGATTGTGATGACAAATAATATGAGAGTTTAAGGTAAGAGTGACTTTGTTTTAACCATGCAAACCTCACAACTGTCATGTTGTAGCTTTCATATTGATACTAAATTCTGAATAATCTATAGAATATATAAAGTATCATGAAGCCCAGTTATGAAACAGTTTGTTATGGTTCTTATAGTCTTAACATTAAATTTTGCCACTAACTCTCATCTTAAGTATTTGTTGATTTCTGGTAAGGAAACACATAGAATTAGAGTGAAAATGTCATGTGTTGATTGGGATATTATCATTAGCATACGTAAATATTATAAATATCTGACTACTTATCTTAGGCAGCTGTTCCATTGAATTATGGATAGTCTTGATGCTCATGCCTAGTTTAATGGCATAAATTTTAAGTGAAATTTCCTTTTAAAGAAACTTATAGCTGGAAGTAGTACTTGTACACTATCTTTGAATTTTAAAAGTATCCTCCTTTAAGGTTTAGTGGCGGTGAGATAAACATCTAATTTTTCCATTTTCATGCATTCATTTTCCTGTACATATGTTGTTAATCAACACACTCATTTTCTTTTGGTACTTCTAAGTGGTATAGATTCTTAAGGCAACTTATAGTATCATTGGAAAAGTTATTATGTAATGCATAGGAAAAATGTACTGATTTCCATGTGTAAACCCTTAAATTATTTGTCATGGTATTGTACATTATGATGTATTCACATGTGCCGGTAAACTTTACGGTTATAATCTAGAGTAAATGCATGCGTCTTAAGAGTTATCTTGATTCTTCCAAAGAAAACAAATTAGTCTTAGGAAATTTAGAATCTAGAATAGCCCCCATGATAAGAATAATTAAATGAGTTCTTGCTTATCATAAGAGATTTAATGATTGACTTATCACACTAGTCATGCTCTAATTTTTTTGATAATACTTTTATTAGAAAAGAGCAGTAGGATCGTCATGTCTCAACAGATAATCAACAATACAATTAGAGCAAATTTTGTAGAAACTCTTTAGTAAGCAAAACGTTTTAGGTTTTTGAAATTAGAGTGGATGAAATAGATGAGATATAAACTTAAGAATAAGTTTGGAGTGATTTACATTATGGGGTAATCTAGTAGGGCAGATACAAATTACTATATTGAAGATATAGTCTACTATAACACCAAAATAATAGACTAACTTAAGGTTCTACATGAATTTTAGCTTCGCTTTGGCTTTGACCAAAATTCAGACAGTTATGAACGTACATAAATAATAGATTGTCTTGATGTTCTACTTTAATTTGGCTTCGCTTTGGCTTTGACCAAAATTCATGTATTATGAACATACGTAAATAAATATCAACTTAATATTCTGCCAGAATTTTGGCTTTGACCAAAATTCATGTATTATGAACATCCGTAAATAAAATAAAGCACATAGATACAACATAACGCCTTTGGGTAAGAAATGAAATATCTATATAAATTAGGCTAATAATTTGATATGTACGATCAAACAAGTAGTTATTGGATAATAACTTCCATTAAATTTTTAAATATGTGAAGTTGGCATCGTTCTGATTTTGTATGAAAATAAGAGGAAACAATAATTAGTTGTTCTAGAAATCTAGAAACAGTAATAAAATATTATTTGTTTCACATATTTATCAAAACCATTTGCACATATATTTAAATATTATCCAATAACAACAACTTATATCATGAGATGATTATTATAAGAACTTCAAGTTAAAAGTACTAAATAATTAGGCCATCAAATTCCAATCATCTTAACATTATACAATTATTCATATAATACGCATAAAAAACATATGAACTCCTTTAAATAGTCTGGCATTAATTTGAAGGTATCAACTTCAATGTTCCATAAATCCCTTTTATATTAATCCATGTCTAAAGTAATTCCTCAAAAGAATTTTAGACATCATTTTTTATTAAACAACTAAGAGTAAATAAAACACATCAATGAAATTTGAATCCACCAATTAAGATTCAATATTCACCGTTCATGTATGAAGATAAAATAATCAAATGAGCATGATCCAAATTATATGAATATCATATTCATGTGCAAAATTCATTTTAGTAAAATAATTCATGGATATGCAATTCTATTCAATGTATCTTCTATCAAATTTCTCGCATATACTGCTTAAGAAATTAATTGTTTTTGGGAAGTCCAATTATTTCCAAAAGAAAATGGCTTATCAACAATTGAATAAATAAATTAATGATTTTAACTGTCAATTCCATTAAGTCGATCTGTATGCTTTTGCAGATCACGTGAATGCAAAACAACAAATCGATTGAACAAAGACAAGGAAATATACCGATTAACATGATCGTATCGATATAATCAACACTGCTTTGATACCACATGTTGAGTATATCTTTAAACATGGGTTAAAATCATAGAATCCTAATCATGTTTATTCAAGCATCACATAATTATGAACATGAAATTATAGGCACTTACTTGTGGGAATGGTTATCTTCGCAGACGATGATGATGAATCCATGATTCCCGTTATGATGCCTTAGTCTTGATGGGATGATGAGAGAAAGTGTATTTCTGTTGTTCTTAAAAGAGTTCTTTATATAACTTTTTATAAACATGACTCTCCCTAATGATCCATAATTATGATCATAAATCATGGTTGGTTAATAACTCTTGGTATTCTCTCTATTAAAGGAATCTATAGGGAAATTGTAAACTCCCTTTAACTTATAACAATTACTTCCATCAAGTAAATGTTATGAACTTGTAGTTGTGTCATATTGGCAACGTTACTCAAATGATCCGTTACGCCACATGAACGAGTTATTTCTAAACGGTATAGGTGTATCTATCCCATGAGTAAAATAGGAGGGAAAACCCATAATTTCGTCCAAACTTCATCTTCCATATATCCTCCACAAGTCAATAGTATAGGCGTATCTATCCCATGAGTAAGAAACATGTGAAGTTCAAATGTAATACCAGAATCCAACAAAATGGAAGTTGTCTTAACACAATAACAAAAAAAAAAAACAACAAAACGGATGTTGTCTTAATCCACAAAACATACTAAGTAGATTTAAATTCAGAAATGCAAACATAAACCATTGATTAACATAATTGAACATGAACATGATGTACTTCTTAATGTGTTTTAGCTTTTCCACACTATTTTTTAGTCTCTTCTTGTAGCTCAATATAGTTTGTTTAACTATCGAATGGCCAACAACTGTTGAGTTAGGCGTATTGTTGTCGCAGCGCTAGGTAACCCAAGTACACCATCTTAAGTTCCGAGGAAAATTCACCGCACGAAAGCTCACTGCAGCACAACCCAATTGGGATCGGATTCAAATATGAGACCTATGACCTCAAACCCAAATCTTCACTTTCTCTCTTATGCCATTGGCTCTGTCACTATTAATCTACATACAAAATTGGAATTAAAAAGGGAAATGCCACTAAAATGTAACTAAGTTTGTCAAGTGTCTCAATTAAGTCATCCAAACTTTTTTTTGTCTCTCTAAAGTCACTAAACTTTAATTTTGTGTTCGAATACTGTGTAATTACCAGGTTATCAGGTTACCATGTTTTTCTTGTATTTTTTTATTTTCTTTTTAATGCTTATGTGGATATTATTTATATTACGTGGAATTTATAAAATAAAAACATATTATAACATACGAATGTCGGGTAGACCAGCAATAAAGAAGAAAATAAGCGATGATGAGAAAGAGAAAAAGAACCCGAAGGTTGGAATTGGAAGAAAAATGTCTTGTCAAAATTGTTATGGAACGGGGCATAATGTTAGGTCTTGCAAAAACGAGAAAAAAAGACCCCCCACCAAAGGTGAAAAAGCCAAAAGGTAGACCTAAAAAGCGTGGTGCAACGAAGAAAGTCTAACATGATTTCGTGTTTTTTTATTTTTTTAGTTATCTTTTTGTGACATGAATTTTGGACGATGTTGCCTACGTTTTTTGTTTATCATTTTGTGACGAATAGATACGATGGTATTGAAAGTTTTGGTTTATGATTTATTTTTCATTCATCATAATATTTTATAGTCTTATTAGTTTAGTAAAAATTACAAAATGATTAAAAAAAAAAAAAAAAAAACTCAACCGTAACAATTTTTGTTAGTCATTCAAAAAGTACAATTTTTTTCTTTAAAAAAACTGAATCGTAACACTATATATTTTATTAATTTTAGAATAAAAAATGATTTTTCAAATTTTTTTAGAGAAAAATCCATGTCATTAATTTTATTTTCCACATCATATTAAAAATTAAAGAAAAATAATAAAACCTGACACATCATCATTCCTAACTTGGTAACTTGATAATTACATAGTATTAGAAATCAAATGTAACTTGAGTTATTTTAAAGAGACAAAAAAAGTTTCAATAATTTAATTTTTTTTTAATAGTAAACTTCATTCACAAACAGCCGACCCAAACCGGGCCGACCAAACAGACTACAAACGAAGGAAAATTACATATTTACAAAAGAAACCCAGTCTCTCCATTCTATCTCTTTATGTTTGGACCTATTCGAGAACCAAAAAAATCCCAAAGCCTTGGTCTCGCTAAGAATACTATTTATTCTAACCGGTGTATTAGAAAAAACCAAGTTGTTCCTAGCTTTCCACAAGCACCAACACGCGATTCTAATGATGCCTTGAACTGCCAACTTCTTCTTATCCGACCCATTGATAAACTTATGAAAATCCAGAAGGTCCTTTATCGAGAAAGCGAATATGCTGGGGACTTTGCACCACGTACTTATAGCATACCAGATGTTAGAAGCAACGCTACAAGCAATGAACAAATGGTCGACTGATTCATCATCCGAACCGCAGATTCTGTACATTGAATCTCCCACCGGCACGTTTCTTTTTCTCAACGAAACGCCCGTCGCAATTCGATCCAATTCCATCCTCCATGCGTGTATGTTAATCTTAGCCGGTAACCATTTACACCATTCCATCTTGTAATTGATATCCATCGCTGAATCAGAGTGCAAAAGCTTTTTGACAGCTTTAACCGTGAAAGAACCAGAGGAATCCGCAGCCCATCTCCACCTGTCACTTGAGTCCGAAAGCTGAAACTGATACAACAAAGATTGGAGCTGTTGAACGTTATTTAATATGCCCGGATCAACCACCGAAGACTTCCAGCGCCACAAGAAATTCCGCTCAGCACCATTGTGACATAACCTGTCCGCCACACGACATCTCTTTTCCGACTCCAACAGAAAAAGGTCCGGAAAAAGCTGTTTTAGCGGACCCGAAGCAGCCCAATTATCTAACCAAAATGAAATTTCATTACCGTTTCCGACTTCCCCTACCATGAAATTCCGCAACGAGTGACCTCCAACTTTAGTTTTAATAAACATTTTAGCTATATTATTCCAAGCTCCGCTAAACGACTTCTTGAGGGGGATACACTCCCACCCGACACGGCAATAATGAAACGCATCGACGACTCTCTTCCACAAATTATTTTTTTCCGTTTTGTAACGCCACCCCCACTTGGCCAAAAGCGAAATATTAACCTCGCTAAGTTTATTCAATCCAAGCCCGCCTTCTTTCTTATGACGAGACACGCGATCCCATTTAACCCAATGCATCTTCCTATCTTCGTGAGATCCTCCCCATAAAAATCTTTTAATCATGGCCTCCAAGTCGGAAATCACTTTTTTAGGCGCTTTGTAGAGAGAGAAGTAATAGCAAGGGAGACTTTCCAACACCGCTTTAATTATAACCACCCTACCCCCTATCGATAAAAGATATGATTTCCACTTAGCGAGTCTTGCCCGAAAAGTCTCGTACACCGGTTGCCAATTGTTAATCCGATTCATATTAGCTCCCACTATGAGCCCCAAGTATTTAAAAGGAGGGGAATCCGGCCTACAACCAACCTCTTCAGCCATTTCCCCGATTTCTTCATTAGACACTCCTAAACCGAAAAGATTAGATTTATCTATATTAATTTTTAACCCTGAGCATGCGTAAAAACACCGAAGAATTCTAACTATATTAATCACTTCCCTTTTAGACCAATCCCCCATGACGATGGCATCATCCGCGTACAATAAGTGAGTAATGATCGGACCGTTATTGGGAGTAGCAATACCTTTGATAGATCCAACCTCTCTAGCCCGATTAAGCATACACGAAAGAGCCTCCATCACCACTAAAAAAAGAAACGGCGATAACGGATCCCCTTGTCTCATACCTTTTTCACATTTAAATTTGAATGTCGGAGCACCATTCACCAACACTGACGAGTTTGCCGAAGCAAGAATACCCGAAATCCAATTGCACCATCTATTCGGGAAACCCATTTGAGCCAGCACATTAGTCACGAAGGTCCAACTCACGTTATCATAGGCCTTTTCAAAATCGATCTTGAGGATGAAAGCTTTTGATTTCTTCTTCCTGATCCAAGAAATTAACTCGTTCACTATCAATGGCCCGTCCAAAATGAATCTTCCTTTAAGGAAAGCCGATTGGGATTCTGAGATAACACCATCCAAGACTGTCCTCATTCGATTCGCCAAAACTTTCGAAATCGTCTTGCTAATAACCCCGACCAAGTTAATCGGCCTGAAGTTATTAAGAGACACAGGATCCGAAATTTTGGGAATAAGGGCAATAAAAGACGACCCACTTCCGATACTAATATCTCCGTTGATGTAGAAATAGTCAAAAATTATTTTGAAATCGTCTTTAAAAAAATCCCAAAAGTGTTTGATGAATTTGAAACTAAGACCATCGGGACCCGGTGAACGATCATCACCACACTCGAAGACCGCGTTCTTGATCTCAATATCCGAAAAATGCTCAACCAACAATCCACTCTCGGCTTCCGTGATTTTCTTAATGTTAGGACAAACCAATTCCGGTCTTGCCGGAATGGTTTCTTTGAATTTATCACGGAAAAACGAGAACACATGTTTCTTGATTTTACTCGGTTTAGAACACCATTCTCCGTTGATCGAAAGACCATGAAAGCTATTGGAAACTTTCCTATTATTAACCAGAGCATGAAAAAACTTTGAGTTCTCATCACCGTCGATGGCCCATTTTACTCGAGCTCTTTGTTTAATATCCAAATTCTTCCTTTCACCAATTTCGGAGATGATTCTCCTGTTTTCAGCCATTATCCACTCTTCTTCTTCCGAGAGATCCCTCGCTTCCATATCCAATTCCATTTTTTCAAGTTCTGCCAAAGCTAAATTCTCAATTTCATTTTCCTTGGCTAAAAAATCGTCCCTCCACTTCTTTAAGCAGGATCTAATTTTTGCAAATTTAGCTGTGAGACACGCATCCGGAGGGTCAGATTGAACAACACCTTCCACTGCCTCTTTGACGGCATCCTCAAAACCTGGTTTTCCAATCCAAGAGTTAAAAACCCGGAACGGACCGGGACCGAATTTTAAATCGAGCACTTCTAAAATAATCGGGCAATGGTCGAAGAACCGAAAAGGCAAAGCTCTCACACACGCCGACGGCCATTTGTTAAAAAATTCCGAGCAAACTAGAAATCTATCCAATTTGCTAAATTTTCTCCCGTTGTCTCTAACACAAGTAAAACTCCTTCCCTGAAGCGGATATTCAAGCAAACCATTATTAAAAATAAAATTATTGAAATTCTCAGTGCATACCGGCTTAAACTTGGATCGTTTCCTCTCCTCTTGCGAACGGACCGCGTTAAAATCTCCCACTATAACCCACTGCCCAATAGAATGATCAATGATATTTGAAAGCTCGTTCCACAGGAGCAACTTATCCGAGGTGTTTTGGGGAGCATAAACATTAATCATGTTAATCGCGTCTCCAGAACCCGCCACCGTTCCTTTAATGACCAGAAAAAACATGTTCTGGACCACTGACGAAACCTTCAACACTTTTGGATCCCAGATCCAAACGAGGCCCCCTGAGAGCCCAACCGAGTCAACAGAATCAGCATCAAAGTTCCTGTTTCCCCAATATTTAGACAGAATCGAATTCTGAACAGATGATACCTTAGTTTCTTGTAAGGCGACTGCACTAATTTTGTTCAAAATCCTTATGTCTTTAACCCAAGCGGCCTTCGAATCCCCTAGAATACCTCTAACGTTGAACGACATGATATTCATTGATCAACGACATTGCTACCTTTACCGTTAACAAGCTCTCTGATCATCTCTTCATGATTGCATAAGTCTACTCCCACGGATTTCCCGATGTCAATAGTGGCTCTAATCTCGTTCTCCACCTGATTACCGGCATAGTCAGAGACCGAATTACCAATATCTTCTTCTCTAAACTCCGACCTTACTGGTTGGTCAGACGTATTCACATTAAGCGAATCACTACCATCCGGTTCCACCCGGGTATTTAGATCGAAGGAAAAAACCCCATCTTCCCTGCTTCGTTTTTTGGGTCTGTCCTGCGAGGTTGGGCTCACAGACCTAACTCTGTTAGAAGTTTTGAGTCTGGGCCTAAATCTGCTCACTTTGGATTTGGGCCTGACTTCATTCACGATGGATTTAAAAAAATAGGGATTAAAATCATTTAAAACTTGGGCCCCACTATCTCTTAAAAATTCATCAGTCTTCTGAAAGACCGGGACTTCATCCTTCGACATTCTCTGATCATTGTCCACCTGGGGACCACCCTCAGACATATGAAAATCTGGATTAACCTCGGAATCCGCACCTACACCTTCATTACTATCCAGCCCTTCGATAATAGAATCTCCGCCGCCAAAACAATGACTAATGGGATTATTCCCTACAGAATTAATTCCCCTATGCTTGGCCACTGAACCGTCTCCCCTCGGGACCCCCAATGACTCGAGATTTTCGGTGACCATTCCGACTTCCTTTGACTCCCCTACCGGTAACATAGGATTATCAACCGAAAAGGCAGGAGACTTTTCATCTCCCTCGGACGGTTGAACGTTTTCCGGCCGTGGACTAGACGGCCTTCCATGAGAATAAACTCCGGCATCACCTGAGAAATTCAAGTTCCTATCTTCTCCGATCGAACCAGACTTCGGCGTTGACGAGACCTCCTTACAATTGAGAACTCTTCCAACTGAATCGGGAGCCCAGTCGCTAAGCTCCTCCTCAATCCAAACACGAAACCGTTTGTTTTTCCACTTTAACGTAACCTGGTCACATATCCTCCTGCCGTCTCCAACCAGCAAGCCGACCCATCCAACCGAATGATTTCCGTCTTCCAACTCCATTTGCGAACCATGCACAATCTTTCCAAAGCGTTCCGCAATATTGTTCATAACGTCATTATCTGACAGATGCAAGGGAACTCCTAAAATCTTAACCCACGCCAATCTTTCAAACGGAAGAGTTTGGCCACTCCAAGAATCTAAGTTCGAAAACCAATCCTTCCAAATCTCATGATCCAGCAAAAATTTTGCACAGCACTCTTCTTCATCAAACTTCAATAACATAGAAAGACCACCCAAGTAAATAAGAGAAACCCCCGAAATATTATTCTCTGCCAAGATCGAGTTTAACTTCCTTAACACCGTGATACTATTACATCTACCCACCAGAGCACTACCAATCACATCGTTGAAGGCTAAAGTGTTATCAGCGAGCTCGATAACAATGTCAGTTTCCACAGCCGGACTACCCGAATCATCATTATTAGAGTTAGAATTTTTGAACAAATCACTGAATAGCTTTCCTTTTCCCCGATCAATAATAGGATCATTCATAGCTTTTTTGTTCAACACAGGGACATGATGTTGCTTACCATTACCTGAGTCGAAGGCGTAATCTCCGTTGTTGATTCCTGCGTTTTCTTTAGCGTATCTGGCAATGTTAGCAGTAATCTTGAACCCTCCCATCTTTGTACCGTTAAGAGCTCGTTCCGTCCCTTTCACATCCATAACATTTTTGAAACTGATAAACCCAAATTTTCTCCCTACTTTATCTTTTTTTCTAGCGATATAAGACCCCGTCACTTCTCCAAACACCCTGAAAAAGTCAGCGACGTCCCAAGGCCTACAACCCGTCGGCAGATTGGTTACATAAAACTTAGTAATGTTGCCACCAAAATTCATGTCTTTCTTATCATTCACCACAGAGGATCTGTTATGGGCAAGTTCCTTTTTCCGAACGTGACGAGGGAGCTCCCATGGACCGTCGTCTTCCATAAGGAAGCTCAAACCGGGAACCGAATCCCAAGAGGCGAATGGATTCGATGAGACTCAAAATAGAAAGAGAGGTAACGTTAGATCGGCAACCGATATGTGATCAGATGAAACCTCCCACTCTATTCCAAGCACCACTTCGTCGTCGAGCCCCTGGCGATTGATTCCGGCACAACACACAAGATGCCCAGGTTCCAGAAGCGAATGGAAGCAGGGAAGAATCAAGTTAGAAAGAAAGGTCAGAGCCAAACAAAAGGCGACCTCGCTTGCTAACCCAATGTCCCTTACTTCGTCGAGCCACCGGCAACCGGCGAGAAGGAGAAAGTTACAGACGGCGAAAAAAGATTTATGTTTTCCTACTCTCAATGTCAGGTGAAACTCCCTTAGGCGAATGGAAGGGTAGAAAATCAAGATAGGAAGAAAGGTCAAGCCCAACTGAACCGGCGACCTCGCCCGCTATCCCGGCAGACACCCTTTGTCGAGCATCCGGCGAGATTCAAAAGACCGGCGACTATTGGAATTCTAGAGTTCAATAATTTAATTGAAACATTTGTCAAAGTTGTTTACATTTGTACGAAGTTACCCCTATTAAAAAACAAAAGTTTTTACAATATTCAATGGTAGTAAATGCGTAAGTTTGAAACTACGCATTAAAATTGGGTTATTTTCAGAAGTAAAAAAGTTACGACTTTAATGGAACCATTTATAAACTTATTTATAATTTCTAGAAATTTTCCCATAATTAACATAAACTAAATGATTTGTTATATTTCAAAAAGTCAAATATCGCATATTGACGTCCAAAAGTCAGCAATTAGATTTGATATATTTACATATCATTAAAGATTTGATATATTTGCATATCATTAAAGAAAAGGAAAATTGCACCCACTATTAGGGCTGTTCAAATCGCTCGTCGCTCGCTCGACGCTCATTCGGAAATTGCTCGGAAAATGCTCGTTCGATTTGACGCTCGGTTGTAAACGAGCCGCTCTGCTCGGTTCGGTTTGTAAACGAGCCAAGCATGAGCAAAGGTCCGCTCGGCTCGAATTATTATGTTAATTAATATATATAGAGTTAATTGCGCGGATAGTCCCTGTGGTTTCCCATTTTTTCACATTTAGTCCCCACCTTTTCAAAATAGCATGTTTGCTCCCTATGGTTTGCTCACTTGTTACTCGTGTAGTCCCTAAAATGGATAAAGGTTAGTTTTTTCAGTTAAGTCTATGCGAAATTACTAAACTACCTTTAATGATAAAAAAAATAATACTAAAATTATGGAAATAGATGTGTGGGCCCCATCTTTTATATTTAAAACCTAACAACATCCCTGAATCTTCTTCTCGATTACCAACACCATAAACCATCTACCACCAACCCCACCCACAGCCACCACTTACCACCACCTGCCATCACCTCCAACCCAATCCACCCATATCTCTCTCCCAACAGTTAATATTCAAATCCCTAAAACAATCAACAATCAAATCCCAAAAACAATTAACAATCAAGTCCTAAAAATGTCTCAGCAAACAATTAACCAAACAAAAGTGAGTTAGCTGTATAAGAAAAGAGGAGAAAAATAAAATACAGAGCCGATAGAGTAGAGGGCGACGGCTGGCATCTTAGGGCGGCGACGAGCGGCGAGATTCGGAGCAGCGGTGGTGATCGATCTCCGATGGTGGTTTTTGGTGGCAAACGACAATAAATTTGAGGACGCGCCACTGTGGAAAGAATTGTTCTGGTTAACTTAAACCCGCAAACATGACCTACCGGCTCCAACGGCTCCGGATCCGGCTCCACCAACCGCAGCCGCTTCACTTTCCGGCAACCCTCTTTTTGGGTGTTTATGATGGTTTATGCGCAATTTGGTAGGCTTGGGGTTGTTTAGTAGAGAGCGGAAGAGTGGTGTGGTGGTGAAAGGAGGTTGTGGTGAAAGGAGGTGGTGGTGGAGGAAGGAGGTGTATTTGCAGGTGCTTGTGTGGAAGGTGGAGATGGTGGCTGGAGGGCGGAGGCAGTGGTTATAGAAAAGAAGGTTCACGGATGTTTTAGTTTTTTAAATATAAAAGATGGGGCCCACACATCTATTTCCTTAATTTTAGTATTATATTTTTATCATTAAGGGTATTTTAGTAATTTCGCATAGACTTAACTGAAAAAACTAACCTTCATCTATTTTAGGGACTACCTGAGTAACAAGTGAGCAAACCATAGGGAGCAAACATGCTATTTTGAAAAGGTGGGGACTAAACTTGAAAAAATGGGAAACCACAGGGACCATCCGCGCAATTAGCTCATATATATATATATATATATACATAGGCTAAAGCTAGGTAGAAAACCCTCCATTTTGAGAAAACCCTAGAAAACCCAACCTCCCGACATTTTTTTTTTTGAAAAAAATAACACATGTAATATACATGTTTTTAAGAGTTTTGGGCCAAAAAAAAACAAAAAAGCGCCGAAGGAATGTTTAAAAAAAAAAAACAAATTTCAGCAAGTTTCAGCCTTTTCTGCCTAACACATGTTAGTCACCCGAAGTTTGCTGAAATTTGTTTATTTTTTTTTAAAACATCCCTTCAGCGCTTTTTTTGTTTTTTTTGGCCCAAAACTCTTAAAAACATGTATATTACATGTGTTATTTTTTTCAAAAAAAAAAATGTCGGGAGCTTTGAAAAAAATGTCGGGAGATTTGAGTTTCTAGAGTTTTCTAAAAACATAAGGGTTTTCTATATAGCCCTCCCCTATATACATATATATATATATATATATATATATATACACATACATTTATAAACATGTATATACACATATATATATATACACAAATATAAATTATACATATATATACATGTAGGGGGCCGCTAAAATGAAAACCAGCTCCAGTTGTAAAAACCGTGAGAACTACACCGTACGGGGTGAGGTGGACCAAATTTTTTTTCATAAACGTAGATGCGTGTATTATAAACATATTTGTAAAAAAAAATTCAAAAAAAAAAAAAATGCCGTGTGTGTAGTTTTGTTTGTGTTTACGGGTACCGTAAATTTTAAACAAAATTTACGGTACCCGTAAACGCAAACATGTGGTGCTCAAAACTACACACACGACATTTTTTAAAATTTTTTTTTTTACAAATGTGTTTATAACACACGCATCTACGTTTATGAAAAAAAAAATTTAGTCCACCTCGCCCCGTACAGTGTAGTTCTCACGGTTCTTACAACTAGAGGTGGTTTTCATTTTAGCGGTCCCCTATACATGTATGTGTAAGTGTGTGTATATATATATGTCCATTCGATGATTTCATGAATGGACATATATATATACACACACTTACACATACATATATACTTAAATATAAATTAAATTTATAGTTTTATATGTATCAATCCATTAGATTTTGGTCAACTATATACAAATTTACAATTATATCTATACGTACTAGCTCAACCACGCCAATAAAAAATTAAAATCAAAACTAAACGTAATTGTTCGTGCAATATGATCATCGAATCGCCTCAATGTTTCATGTCGTTACCCTAAGTCGATCGTCTCCTGCTCTCAACGTAATTGTTCGTGCAATATGATCATCGACTCATCAGCCACAACATTGTTATTCATAAGAAAAATATTATGCTATGAAATGTGCATGTTTTTAAAGACATAAAAACTTAAGACCCAACATTGTTACTATCTATCTCAGCAAATTTAAATTGGGCGACACGGTTGCCAAATCGCTCGAACTTCGCTTGACGCTCGCTCAAAATTTTTGCTGCTCGAAAAATGCTCGCTTGATTTGATGCTCGGTTTTAAATGAGCCGCTCCGCTCGGTTCGGTTTGTAAACGAGCCAAGCACGAGCAAAGGTCCGCTCGGTTCGGCTCGGCTCGTGAACAGCCCTACCCACTATGAGCAATTTTGGGGTTCTAGCTTTAAAGTTAACAACCAAAATGCCAATGAGGTAATATGGAGTGGTAAGGGAGAGATTTTGTGTTCTAAGTGACCCAAGTTCGATTCCTGATATTCCCATTATTTTCTGCGTCACCTGGTGATGATGGGAGACTAGGCGAAAAGGTAGAGATCGCTAGTTCGATCTTTGAACTGAGCCGGATTAGGCTAAAAAATGGTTCAACTGGGTTAACTAGTTAACTCTATAATTTCATAAATTACAACATCAACTCAAAAGTTAATCAAAAAATGCATGATTACATATTAAAAGATAATCCAAAAGCTAATCCATAATAAAAAGAATAATCCAAAAGATAATTGAAAGTCATTCGATTTTCCAACAAACTCTTTTAAATATAAGTGTACAATATGTTTAAGCCATTTGAGTGTTGATGCCATGTTTGAATGAGCTTATTTTTTCTCCTTATGACTTACTGGCTTTTTGGAAAAGAAGTTTTTTGTGAAATGGTGTTTAGGTAATAAGGTAAAAATGGGCTTTTTAGGCATTGAAAATAAGAAATGAAAAAGTCACTTGGTTGTGACTTTTCTAAAAAGGAGATAAGAAAGTTAAAAAGTCAATAAGGTGAAATTGAAAAATCTCATCCAAACATGCCATGAATACATCAAATTCATGATCGCATAAAAGATGAAATGCACTATTATCGTTATCCTCATCAACTACAGAATAACTATTTTCATTTCATAAAGTATTAAATAAGAAGTTTTAGTTACGAATAATTATAATATATAAAAATTACGTAAGATAAGTAACATATATAATAAAAATAAGTAACAACCCAAACTAAAACAACCTTGAGTCAGTACCGGTATTATGTTTCAAACCGGTATACCAGATTTTACCGCCAGTACAAACCTTATGTTGTTTCACTTATTTATCGGGGTATTTCGTACCGCATTTACATCTGGAAACGGTAACACCGGTATAACCGGTCAGTATTTACCGGTTTTTAAAACACTGGTTTTTACGTATTAGAAGACTTTTTGGGAAGGTTTTATGTATCAAAAGAGTTTTTGGGCGATTTATAGCCGATTTGATTAAGCTAATTTTTTTTCCATTTAAACCTAACCCGAGTCAAGCCAAACATATATAAACGTGTTTGGCATTACCAGTTTACCACCAATACCCTATGGTGAAAAATGACAAGTAAACAATAAGTTTGAGTTGTAGATATAAAATAAAGAATACCTCACAAAAATGATCACATCTTATGAACAATCAACTACAAGAGTTTCAACAATCAATCATACAAATAAAAAATCAATTTCATAAGCACAGTAGAAACAAAGAAATTGCAATTTCATCTTAAGAGATGAAACTGGATAAAACTATGGGGTGTGGATGAGCTTGGATTTGAGGCATTGCTCGACACGTAGCGAGGGTGAGATCCACAAGCTAATACTAAAAAAATAGGGGTGTGGTGGGGTGTCCCCTAGTTGGGCGTGGTCAGACATGTGAATTTTTTTGTTTAAACTATTTAAAATTTCATTTAAAAAAATAACAAACTAATTAAATTAAAAGATTACATAGAACATTTTAAAAAAAAATTCAAAGAAAATAAAAATAAACCTACAAAAAATAAAATAAAATAGAAACATAAAATAAAAAACTACATAAAAGTTACTCCATGTTATATTTTTTCATTATTTCTTCTTTCATTTTCAACGTCATTGCCAATTGTGGGCCGGTAAGGTGATCGATGGATACAGTACTGGAATAGATGAGTCTTCGTATGGAAAGTTTGTGTATACACGGTTTCCTATATACGATGCGATTCCAGCTAGATCAGGACACAGTGAGTATACTAAACCGTGTGGCGGTTGTTGTGGATGGCCGTGTGTAATGGGTATTTGTTGATGAGTGGTGGACGGTTTGGTGGCGGGTTAGGGTTGGGGTTTTCTTGGTATCCAAAGGGGTTGTTTGGGTTGTAGCCATGGTTATAAGGATGAATTGTAGGATGTGGGGTGATTTTATAAAAAATAAAGAGATATGGTAAAAGAAGTTGAGAGGTGGTAAAAATTGTAAAAAAATAGGTGGGTACATATATTGGTTTAAAAGGTAAATAATTTTTTTAAACTAGTCGTTTTGGCACGGCTACCCCCAACGACTACTTTGAACCAGCCAATCAAAGCCCGCCATGTCACCCAGCCTCCCGCCCCACACCAGACACAATCTCCACGCCAAGCGGGCAACGGCATGTCCAACGCTTAGCCGGGATGGTGTACCCAGCGTTTAAACCCAATCCACTGCCCCAACCCACGCCCCACACCTCATGGTCTAATGCATATGACAGAATATTAATTGACCCCCCCCCCCCCCCCAATTGGTGACTCATTTTTTAAAATCCAATATTGTATCTGTGATTCTGTTCATTTTTAAAAACTTTCTTCAACAAATCTTTAAAAAATAAAAACATTTAGCATGGCTACCACAGTTTAATATTCTTAACTGATAAGCTAGATTAACATTTAAAAAGTTTCTTGGAACCACTTCATAATTAGCAATTGAACTGTATACAAAAATTAACAGCATAGTATAGATTTATCGGATAAACATAATAACATATCAATTCAACGCAGTAAAAACGGGTCGGGTTTACCAACATACCAACACTTTTCACTCCACTTTCTATGTAGATGATTAATGTATATTACATAAAATCATAGTGATGAAAAGTGGTCGCTTTTCCTGCCTAGGCGAGATTTCTAGGTGACACGCACAAGTAGCGTTTCTAATTCCTAGGCAATTAAATCGCTATCAATGCTAATTGATCCAGGTTTTTTTTTTGGATCATGATATTTACACATCTGTCCTTATTTCCATACCCATCAAAGAGCCGCGCTTTGGCCAAAACGCGGCGTTTAGTGTTCTTTTCCAGACAAAAGGTGATGCGACTTTGATACGAGGTTTGATTATGTATGAGGTTGTTAGCTGTGTCACGCGTAACCCTAAACGCCGCGCTTTGGCCAAAGCACGGTGTTTCGACCCCAAATTCCGGTGCTTTTAAGAAGTGTAGCCATGCATTCGATATTCATTCAAAATTCGAAATCGCAAAGGTGTTTCATTCTTTCGCGTGTTTTGTCGTTTTAGTAGCGTTTCTTCAAAATACAATGTCGTGGTTTTGCAACTAACTTTTAGCTGAATACTCTGATGAGTTCGTTGTTCCAGATTCTTATGATGGAACTGCTATTTCTGACTTGTACGGTAAACCAATCCCGTCCAACATGTAAAATTTGGGCCAAATATGAGACCTATGACCTCAAACCCAAATCTTCACTTTCCCTCTTATGACATTCCCTCACTATTAATCTACATAAAAAAATGGAACTAAAAAAAGTTAAGCCAAGTGAGGCTAGCTCACTTGGTAGAGGCTCTTGTCTCTTCGTGAGAGGTCTTGGGTTCAATCCCAAATAAGGGTGATTTATTTATAAATATAGGATTTTAAAAGAGTAACATTAGCTATTAAAAAAAAGCAAAAGTTCTAAGTCATCAATATTCAATGGTAGTAAATGTGTAAGTTTGAAACTACGCATTAAAATTGGGTTATTTTTAGAAATAAAAAAGTTACGACTTTAATGGAACCATTTATAAACTTATTTATAACTCCCGTCTAGGAGAGATTTCTAGGTGACAGGCACAAGTAGCGTTTCTAATTCCTAGGCAATTAAATCGCTATCAATGCTAATTGATCCAGGTTTTTTTGTGGATCATGATATTCACACATCTGTCCTTATTTCCATACCCACCAAAGCGTCGCGCTTTGGCAAAAGCGCGGCGTTTAGTGTTCTTTTCCAGACAAAAGGTGATGCGACTTTGATACGAGGTTTGATTATGTATGAGGTTGTTAGCTGTGTCACGCGTAACCCTAAACGCCACGCTTTAGCCAAAGCACGTGTGACAACTGTGCTCTGTAATCGATGTATAATGTAAAACAATATCAATTATCAATAAAACAATGTGTTTTGGTGTTATTATATGTGTATTTGTGTTTGATGATTTTTCGATTTGATTCGAGTCCGATTTCAAGCTTTAAATCGCTTTCTAGAAAGTTATACGCAAACTGGTGCGTAAACGTAATCAGTTTAATGCGACAAACACTCCGAAATAGTGACATAGGCTTAACATATCTTAAATAACCTTTACATAACTTAGAAATAAGTTTTGGAGGGTTTGGTGTTTCGAAAATAAGTTTGTTCGATCAAAGGGACTATTTGTGTCAAACTGCGAAACTATACCGATTTGTATAGTAACAAACATTCTGGAATTTGATCAAAAGTTAAACGTGCCATAAATATCCTTTACATAGCTTAGAAATAGGCTTTGAGGTGTTTGGTGCGCAAAAATAAATTTCTTTGATCAATAGGGACTAAAAGCGTCAAAAAGTGCATAAGTTTGCATTTTCGCGCATATCTTAGGTTCTGAATATATCCGGACATCAAAATTTTTTTGAAATCATTAAAATATTTTATTTTAGTGATTGGAATGCAAAAATACCATTCGTCGCGCAATTTGGATCGTTTTTGCGTTCGTTACGACTTCCGTCGTAATTAACCAAATAACGCAACCGTACGACCAAACGAACCGACATCCATGATATTTTTGAGCATATTTTAAGTTCCCTATACTTTAACTTCATTTTAGAGCCTTGAAATGGGGTTAACGGGGCATAAACGTGTAAAAATGTATCGAAAACCAAGTTTTGGGACTGCAGGAGCTAAAATTGTAAATCTACCAAAGTTTGCTAGGCCTGGGGCGTAAGCCTAAGCTTATTCTAACGCGGCCCGCGTCAGACCTTCAGCACAGACACATTGAATCTGGACTTTGAGCTGGTTTTGATGGTTTTTAACCCCTAATTTGGGATACCATCTGCTTGTTTTTGATGGTTTATCATATCCCCTTGTATTAGAATACCATGTGCCCACTTGGATGGCCAAGATCGAAGCCCCTTTTGCAAGAAATGAGCCTAACGGTTTACCGAAAACTATATATACCCAAGCCCTCATTCCATTTTCTTCACACTTGATCTGAAAAACTCTAAGATGAAGTTCTAAAACTTCATACCTGAGTATTTTGGATCAAGATCTCCCTAGCTTAGACCCTTTGTAAGTTTCTTTCGTGCTTTTATTGCTTTCTAAGCCTGAAAGTCAAACAGTGTTTGACTTTCTGCTTTGACCAATCTTTGGTCAACACAAAGTTCGTTTGAACTTTGCAACATGAGCGTAATCATGATGGTTATAGTCCCGTGCGACTATACCTACTAATTACCACGTTGATTAGGCGTAGTGACGAGTCATAGTTTCGGTCAAAATGCGGATTTATGCGTATTTTGTAACCAAACTATTCTTGGGTATCAAAACACTTTGTTTTGATATCAAAAATTGTTTTCTAACTTAGTTAAACATGTTCCAACATGTTTAGCTCGTCACTTTTAGTTTAGTGCTTGTATAGAGTCGTAAGTCAAGCGGTCTAAACCACCGCTTATACTTTCGAACTCGACCCGTTTGGTCGATCATTAGGATCCGACCAAGCATATTTATGACCATAGTTGTATAGGGAATAACCTTCCGAGGTTATACCTTATGGTCACTTAGTTTAAGTAGTTGTATGATAGGTAGTTTATATGCCTTAGGAAAATGACCAAAATGCCCTTTTCATGCATAATTGGATATTAAGCATATGTAACTTAACTTTTGTCACCTAAACTGATTATGCAACATATTTAAACATGTTTAGGCATATAATACTTGTCATAGGACTAGTTAGACGTCTCGAACGCGCGTTTGCGCGAACGATGCGTTAAAGTAGCGCAAGCTACCTTAATGGGTCGTAACGGGTCGAAAGCACTTAGGATAGGTTCTGATTTAGAATGTAGGCTTTGTTAAACCATATCACATGAGTTCCAATACTCGTTTGGTTTACAAGACCTCATTCTATCCGATCTTCCGATATAGGTGTCGATTATTTGACCAGTGATTCGATTAATAGGTGCTACTTGAGTTTCCTTGATTTGCTTGAGCTTGTTGAATTCTTTAGATTGAGGATTCTTTGCACTTCGATGTGAGTACATAGTTCCCCTATTTTACTATTTTCGATTGTTTTGGGGTGATTCATATGTGTTAAACGATTTCGATATTTTAACGATGTTTTCAAAAACGATTAATATTGTTTATATTAAACTAATAACGATTTTAATAATGTGAACAAACTTGTTGGACGTAGTTACATAGCGAATAACATTCATTAATTTTGGCCGAACCGACTAGTATTAGGTTATGGTACCATAGGATCTGACAAATCCTATTATCAGACTACACCTATGGTTATGTGTGGGGGTTATGTGGGTAACGACCGAATCTGTGATTGTTAACTTACCCTTTGGTGGTTTGTTAATGCGAGTTGGACAATGGACGAGTTGCGAAGGTTTGGATGTTATTAGTGAGACGACCAAAAGTAGTTTCACAATTAACACGAGAACGATTTTGGGACAATTTAAACAATTTGAACAAGTTAAACGATTTGAACAAATGATTGGTTTTGGGTTGTGATTAGGTAATGGGACGGGTGTAACATGATAAAAGCATGGTAGATACGCCGCTGGTACTTCTTATATATAAGTGCTTTTATCATATTATATTCCGTGGCATTATTTAGTTCACTTGGATAAACGATTTTGAAACGATGTCACATAACGTTGTTTTCTAAAGGATATAAACCATACGAGTTTTGTAACGAGAACAATTTACCATTTGGTTTACTTAAACAAATGTTTTGGGTTAAGAATCATGGCTGCGAGATTTTATAAACTATAACCAACTTGATTTGAGTTGGTTAATTATGTTGCAATACACTTTTCAGAACGAGGTTTGTAACTTTTGACTCTTGTAGTCTAATAAGGTACTGCAACATGTAAACGAGCCATGAATCCGATACTCTCATAAAACCTATGTGCTTGCCAGCATTTTCTTTGCTGACTTTGTTTTTACATATGTTTCAGGTGGTGTTGCATGATGTTGATTGCTACGATGCATGTTCACATAGGATCTGGACGAGGCCTTAGTGACATAATAATAGTGATTGACGATGTGTAACTTGTTTGATTTGTATTAAGATAATGTAAATTACTTAATGAATCAATAAAACGAAACTTTTGTATCCGTGGTTATGAAACAATGATTCTGCCACTCCACTCCCCAACGTTTCCGCCGCGGTTTCGTTGTTTTAACGCGGTCGAGGTATGACAGAAGAGTTGGTATCAGAGCCAGGTTATAGGGAATTAGGTTATTAGCAATGCTTTGACCTAGACTATAACTTTCTAGGACCCTAACGCGAGTCTTCTTGCGTTTAGATTTTAAAACAATACCGTCACCTATCCTTAGGTGATAACCACAACGAGAACACAATAACAAATCCGCTTTGAAAACCAATCATCTCTTCGTAGATGATTTGTTATAAGGTTTTTGTTGGTACACTTTATGTGGACGCGACTCGGTTCGGTTCGACTCGGCTCAGTTCGACTTGGTTTCGACTCGGTTAGGTCCGGCTCAAGCCAGACGACACGACATTCCTCCGTCGTGCGCCCCAGAGTTCGACACGCGAGGCACGGAGCGCCGCAAGCAAATTCCTGTAAACACATCACCATGACATCACTAGTTTGTCCTATGTTGAAGTTTGCAAACGTTTAATGACAGAAACATAATCTGGGCTTCAACTTCCAACATATGGGCCGAATACTTGTGATGGACTTTGATTTTATTTGGGCTCAAATTGTAAACGACGAAACAGATAGATTTAATATGTTTATCGACGAAACAAGGTGTGTTTTGTCGACTTTAGTGTTTCGTCGAGTGCCTTTATGTGTTTCGTCAATGTCTGTGTCTGTGTCTAGTATAAATACCTCTCTCTGTTTCGTGTGAAATAGAGATGAGAGCATACATGTAAAGAAACTCTGTCAAAATTCTGTCAAACTGTGTTTGTATCAGTTTGTATCGGTTCTCATCCCGTTTAATCAATTGAGTGTGTTTCATTGGTTAATCCGTGTTCTTTATTAACTGTGTTTGGTTTGCACCGTCACGGGGATTCCGCACCCGTTACCGTGTTTGTTATAAACAGGGAATAGGTTTCTCGTTATCGATCCTCACCGGAAAAACGGGACCTATAAGTGGTATCAGAGCCTTGGCTCTTTTCCTTGTTTAAAACCAAACATTGTCGTGTTTGAAACAAGTGTGTTATTGTGTTTTTCAGATTTTTGTTCTTGAAAAACCCATCATTTTCTGGAAAATAAACTCTTAAAAACTGTTGTATGTTGTTGGTTTGCTAAAAGTTTTATCGAAAACCTTGTTTGTTTGAGTGTTTACATATTAACATTTGGTTTTTGTTGAAAGTTTTAAGCAAAATCGTGTTTCGTAAAATTTTTCGGTGACCGGAATCATCAAATCTTCATCAGTTCATCAACATATTCAAAGTGTTCTTCAAATATTACTTGGGTTTGATCTTTGTTGAAGTATTATTAGTGTGTTATTATTATTATAACAATTCTTTGACTTTTGTTACAAAAGCAAAATGATGATTTCAAATCGAAAAGAGTGAGCCGAAAGCATGTTTGACTATTGAGGCTTAGTGTCAGCAAGATAAGTTCAAGGAAATATCTCACAAAGATCTAAATTCAGTTTCGTCAAACATAGTCAACGAAACAAATACAAAATTTCATTTCGTCAAAAGTGAAGATTTGGGCCTGTTTCGTAAATTTAAAAGCCCATAACAAAATCCATTTCGTCAATTGTGAAGCCCAAACAACATTCTGTTACACCGATTTCCATAGTGGGCTTCCTTTTGTCAATTTTAAAGCCCAAACAAAAATCCCTTTGTTTCGTAAATTGTAAAGGCCCAAATTTTAAATTCTATTTCGCCGAGATGAGGCTTTAACATTTGACGAATCAAGTTCCTGTTTCGTCTAGGAGCTCAATTTAAAATCTGAAATCTGTTTCATAAAATTACTAAGTCTGTTTCGTAGAAAATTGTTTCGTCGAAACACTTGTATTTTTAAACAGAAGGTTTGTCAAAGTGATTTAACTGTTTGTTTGAGTGATTTAAACAGGTTTTTCATCAACATACATCAAATATGAGTTGCACAAATCCGTGGGATTGGAGTACGGATCCACTACCAGATCTAAAACAGATGTCGATGGCCGAATATATGAATCGTACCATACCTCAACAACAACAGTCAATAAGTGCAAGTCAATGGGCAATGGTGTCGAATCAAAATCAGAGTATTCAAAATATTTTGCTTAGTGAGAATGAGACGGGTAGCAACAATCGCCCTCCAAAGTTAAATTACATGAACGACTATCCATCATGGAAGGGTCGTTTCCATAACTACGTTCTAGGGCAAAACACAGAATTATGGACGTGTTTCATCTCTGCATTTAGTGAAGCTCTTGAAGAAGCAGGATCAAATGCGACAACTTTCAATAACATGCAAGAAGCCGACAAAAAGGCATATGATCTGGAGAAGAAGGCGTATGCTATTCTCACTCAAGCACTTCACAGAGACATCTTTCATCAATTCTCATATTGTAAGACCACGAAAGCTTTATGGGATGCATTGGTAGCGAGAGGAGAAGGAAATGCAGCTACTAGAAAGATACGCCATGATTTATTGAAGAAAGAGTTTGAATCATTTCAGTTCTTGGAGAATGAGACTCTAAATGATATGACTACTCGTTTTTATCATTTGATTAGTGAAATGACTTCCTACAGTGTTGCTACAAATCATCCGGAAATGATTGCACGATTTGCTGATGCTCTACCTCCTAAGTGGAGTCCATTCATTGAACTTCTAAAGCATACGGGCGCGCTGGATGCAGCAAATGTCAGTCTTTATGAATTCATTCAGAAGTTGGAGAACAAGAACGAAGAGGAAATTCGGAAAGCTAAAAGGATTGCAACTGCACCTCCTCAAAACACAGAAATGTATTGGCCTGGTTTTGGTCCTTCAGCTAGTTCTAGTTCCATTCAGCAACCGAAGCTTCAAACGGCGTACGTGTCCAATACAAGCTCATCTCCGTTTCCACAGTGGAATCAAAGTACTTACATGTCACAATCCATACCTCAACATCAAGCCCAACCACAACAACAACAAGCGCATTATACCAACAATCCTTCACCCCAAAACACCAACACTGTCAGAGTTGATACTTCCAATCTTTCAAAAGTCAGTGTAGAAGTTGCAAAAGAAAATTTGGAACTTCTCAACACAATGTTCAGTTCATACTGTGGATTGGTAGCAGGTCAAATTGGAAACATCAATATGACCAATGAAGATTATCAGCAGATAGACCGTGATGAAATGGAGTTAATGGATATCAAGTGGGCGTTTGCAAGTGCTGTTAGAAGGGCAAAGGATTTCATGAATCGAACTGGAAGAACTTCGTTGGAAGGCAAAAATGATACGAAGTACGGGTTCAATAAAGATGCGGTTACATGTTACAATTGTGGCGAAAAGGGTCACTTCAAACGTGAGTGCACCCAGCCAAGCAGACAAGGCAACCAGAATCCATTCAGAAATCAGACAAGTACTTCCAATGCCAATCAAGATAACCGTGGAAAAGGGATAGTAGCTGTGAACAACACCACCAACCAGAACCAGTCTGGACCATCAAATGCCAATCGAGCATTGACCGTTCAATCTGATGAAGGGTGTGATTGGTCTGTACAATTGGGAGATAATGTTCAAGGAGGTGGAAATGCATGCTATGCAAAAATTATCAATCACATCAAGCATGTTCACAAGGAAGAGTTTTCTGAAAGTGATGATAGCTCGGGTTTTAGTGGGAGTTCAAATGAAGAAAGCTCGAATGCAGGAGATTATAATTCTAAAGATGGATCTTTCTCTTCTCAGGCTGCCTTCATGGCTAATGTCACAGCCTCTTCGAGTCAGGTAAGTTCTGAAACTCCTAGCATATGTAGTGACTGTGCTTATATGAAACATGAATGTGATAGAGTGAAACTTGAATGTGATACGATTCATAGTCACAATCAGAGTTTAGTTGTTGAACTGTCAAAGTGCAAAGAGGCAAACATGGCCTTAGCTCGCAATGAAAAAGAGTTTAAAACAGTTATTGAAACCCAAAAGAAAAGTGTTTCCGAATTAACAAAAACTGTTTTCAACAAACAAATTGGTATTAATAACTACATTAATATCATTGAGGAAACCAAGAAAGAGCTAGCCGTGGCCAAGTGTGAATATGAAGCGATCAAGCTCAAATTGGATAGTTATTCTAACTCCCGATATGTGCTCGATCACATCATAGATGTTCAACAGCTTAAAGGGAATGTGAAAGGCGTTGGTTATAGGAAGTGTCCACCCCCTTTGAGACACGACTATACCAAGTCGCCCGATGAAGAGGATATGCCTCGGTATGAACCCAGTGTGCCTCTTGATTATGAGGAAGTTACTACTGGCCTAGGGTTCAAACCGGACAAGTCATCGGAGGGCTCCTCTGATAACAAAGAAAAGTCATCATGTGCCTCAAATCAAAGTCCTCCAACCATTGAGGACTATGATTCTTCAGATGATGAATCAGATGTGAATGACCAGGATGAATCACTTGATGAGACGAAAGGAGTAGAAATTCCAATTGAGAATCATATTCTTTGTGATCCTCCTACTCCTGCCGTGCAACCTGTTGCCAAGCAAGTGATAGATCCTGTCAAGGATGTCAAAGATGACAATGAATGTGTGTCTGCTGTTAAGAGCAATAACTTGTTGTATACTTTAGTCGGTGATAGTAAAATTTATTCAGACATAGATTTTCCAATCAAAAACGTCAATCAATCTTTGATTGACAAAGTGTTTGAAGATAATACAAGAAAATTTTTGGGAAAGACAATCCCTGGAAAACAGAAATCACCGACAAAGCAACAACCTGTTGCTTCTAAGGGTAAACAACAGCAACAACGAGCTCCAAAGCCAAAGGCTAAGGTTGAATCAAAAGGAGCTCGTTATAAGAAGAAAGCAAGAGATGTCAAGTTTGTAGCATCAAGGGGTACTGATAAAATTGAGACTTTTGAAAACAAATCAAACACCGATTTTATCCAACAAGTCAAGATTTTAAAACGTAACAGTCAAAACAATTACACTCAACATACAAATGGGTGTGATGAAAAAGCAAGTACCTCAGGTTCTACAGGTTCGACATCTGTTGGTCGATCAAATTCTCCTAACTTTGTGGAAAGGAGAACGTGTTTTAAGTGTGGGGAGTTTGGGCACATAATTAAAGACTGCACAAACTCGCCCAAACCAAATTTTGTTGAAAGAGCCCCCTCTGAACAAGGTCACCCACAACGTCGTCATGTTTCACCAAAACATGATAAAAGAACTGTTAAAGAACAGGAAACAAAACAACGACGTAAAAATGTGAAGGTGATTGAAAAGGCGGTAAAACCGGAGGTTGTCCAAACGAAGTCTGTTAAGTTAGAAATTAAAAATGAAAAACAAAAACAGATTTGGAAACCAAAATCGGTAACTGTTTCAGGGGAAGCTCACTCCATTTCGAATCATCAGGAAATCGAAGTAACAATCTTCGATGATGAAGGACGACTCAAGTATGTTAAGGCTTGGGTCCCCCTCTCCAACTAATCTCTGAGTGAGTGTGTAGGATGTTCCAGGAGGAACTATCGATCATCGTAAGATTGTTGATAGTGGAATGTTCATGCACAAGATCGGCGACAAAAGAAATTGTTGCCTTTGGTGGAGAGAAAAAGAAAGGAAGACAGAACTGTCTGTCGAAAGAGATTGAAATCTTCGACAAAATGAAAATCATTCCAAGAGTTTGATTGTTCAAGGCTTTAATCGGGTCCCCAGGGTAGATTCAAATCAAAATGTACGCACCTGCAGCACGTCTGATGTTCAAAATCAACAAGATGAACGTGCAGTGTACATTTCTTCGCGGTGTGATTGAAGAAAATGTGTTCGTTGAACAAACCAACCGGGTGTGCGGATGCCTTGGCATGGATTGAACAACCGCACACTACTTCTCAAGAGAAAGACAAAGACCTTCGCTGGTGCAATGTGGAAGACCAGCCGGACCCAAAGGTTTATGATCTTGTTGCTGTGAAGAGATTTCTTAGTAGCTACAAAATCGACTTTGAAATCCACAACGGGTGGATATACAGTTTGGGAGAGCACTCAGATTCCTTGCAATGCACGAAGCAGTTGCAGGATACTGTTTTAAATTTCTAATCTCTCCTATCCTTGTCGATATTTAAGCTGCTTTATAAATTATTATCATCTCGTACAGCACTCTTTAGCCAGACAATGTTGTCATGGTCCGCACCGCTTACCGACGTGCCAACTGATTTTTCCAAAATTCGCTAAATCATTTGTGATTCAAAATTAATTTTGGTAAACGGCATTGAGGTAAAACCATGAGTTAAACCGACATCGGGAAATCGTTTTTGTATATATCTTTGTGACTTTTAAATTTTATCTTAGTTTGTTGATTTTAGGGGGAGTAAATCCAAAAATTTGAAAATTCAAAAACATCGAAAAATTTCAAAACGCAAAAACAATAGAAAAACAAAAATGAGTTTCCTGGCGAGAAAAAGAGAATACGATAGTAGATCAGTGGTCTGTTGAATCCTCTTTAAACTGAAATGCAAAATGAAAAATGATAACCAGCTCTATATAAGATGTATCGGTAGGCTCACAATCATTTTAAAGTGTGCAGGGTGATATAAATCTTAAATCGACTGAAGACCAGGTGGGAACCACACATTGGCATATGGTCTTAGTACCGAAATTTCGTTTGAGAGATTGCCGAGGTTCTGAGATATTCGGTCTTTATGTTGTTTATCATCTGGGTATCATGGTTGTATCTTTTACCGAAAAATAATGGAGACGAAGTCTAGATCTTCCATGATACCATACATACGTGTACATATTGCATTCGACCTCAATAAGTGATCAACAATCACATGTCCAAACAAAATAAGTGATAATATATCACAGATTCTTTCCGGGAGTCAAGTTCGTCTCTCTGCTGTACGAAAGTGCTGACCTGTTCACGGACTTGCTCCTGTGCCCTCATGCATCTGAAAATCAAGTTCCTCATCAATAAGTGATTCTATCACATAGGGCTTGTTTTCAATCAAAATAAGTGAGTTTCTCACATCTTTTATATGGTCAAACAGATGATAAACAGTATACTCACCAGTAAGATGAACTCTCGTGCATACCTTGATACGGGAATGTGTCGTGTGTGGATGAACATCGGTCGGTAAGTATAAATCATACCTTAACGTATCCCCTCGCCATGATTACATCTGATAAGTTGAGCTTATGTGGACAACAATACCGATAATTGTTATAGGATGCTTATCTAAATGTTAACTAATTGAACAAAAAGAGCGTTTTGGCATGACCGTACTCTGATATGATTCTCTTACCCTCGAAACTCGCAAAAAGAATGTCTGTAAATATTTATTTAATGCTTTTAGTTTCTGCATCTTTGTATATATTTATTTATTTATTTATTGCTTTCCGTCTTTACATTTGAAAAATGAAAAATTCCAAAAAGATTTTAGGTGTGTTTTAATATAAACTTTATAAAATTCAAAAAGATTTTGCTTCTAGTTTATTTTTGATTGACTGATGTTGGAACTCGAGTCTATCCTACCCAAAATCCTGATCGTAAGCCGGAAAACAATTGCACCTTCATAAACAGTCGAAGTTAACAGGTTTTGAAAGTTAAAGATTTAAAATTGATCATTTTCTAAACTTTCAAACTGTTGTCGGTCGGTGTTTGATTGAGATTTGATCTCATATGTGTCATTTGTTTAAATGTTAACTATATTCCAAGCGGTTGTTCTCATTATGCGTTTAGCTTTCTTGCATGTGCAGATGCTAAAGGCAAGGAGAACATGTTCGATGATAAGCTTTGGAATGAAGACACGAAGTGGAGGCAGTCAAAGGATAAAATGATCGAGTTGCCGCTGACCCTTCATCAACACCACAAGGATCTGAAAAATTGACAAGTCAAATGATTCACGAGCATGACTCAATGGAGAGTTCAGTCCAAGGGGGAGTTTGTTAACACACTTCTTAAATCAAAAGGGAGTTTGTTGATACACTTTCTTCTTACGACGCGTGAAGACTTTGAAGATCCTCCGACATGAAAGACACGAAAGACACAGAAGACAAACCTCACGAGTAGCGTCCAAGGGGGAGTTTGTTGGTACACTTTATGTGGACGCGACTCGGTTCGGTTCGACTCGGCTCAGTTCGACTTGGTTTCGACTCGGTTAGGTCCGGCTCAAGCCAGACGACATGACATTCCTCCGTCGTGCGCCCCAGAGTTCGACACGCGAGGCACGGAGTGCCGCAAGCAAATTCCTGTAAACACATCACCATGACATCACCTTTGTGATGTCATGATGATGTCACTAGTTTGTCCTATGTTGAAGTTTGCAAACGTTTAATGACAGAAACATAATCTGGGCTTCAACTTCCAACATATGGGCCGAATACTTGTGATGGACTTTGATTTTATTTGGGCTCAAATTGTAAACGACGAAACAGATAGATTTAATATGTTTATCGACGAAACAAGGTGTGTTTCGTCGACTTTAGTGTTTCGTCGAGTGCCTTTATGTGTTTCGTCAATGTCTGTGTCTGTGTCTAGTATAAATACCTCTCTCTGTTTCGTGTGAAATAGAGATGAGAGCATACATGTAAAGAAACTCTGTCAAAATTCTGTCAAACTGTGTTTGTATCAGTTTGTATCGGTTCTCATCCCGTTTAATCAATTGAGTGTGTTTCATTGGTTAATCCGTGTTCTTTATTAACTGTGTTTGGTTTGCACCGTCACGGGGATTCCGCACCCGTTACCGTGTTTGTTATAAACAGGGAATAGGTTTCTCGTTATCGATCCTCACCGGAAAAACGGGACCTACAGTTTTGATCCTTCAAAGCTTCCGAATTGATTTTGAAATAATCACCCACCCTTCTGGATGATTCATTTTTGGCTTAGTGCCTCCTGAGTTTTCAAAATCTCGTCAAAGTTTGGGTCTTATAATGTGAACACGTGCAATCTGGAAGAGTGAACGCCTGTATCCTGAGTTTTCTGTCTAAGGCTAGAGTGTTCGTACAAATCCACATAATCGTACCAGTCACTCTTACCTGGGAACTCTTGGGTTGAGTGTTCACTTATAGGCTAAAGCATGTCTTTGCGATACATTATACTGACCCATTTACTTTGATTAGTCACTGCGTGTCCTTTGTTTGTTTGAGGTAACAAACGAATGATCGCCTTCCTTGTGTTTTGTCGATGTTTTCAATACCTCTTTTGTTTTTCCATATGTCGACCTCACTCGTTTATCATGTTCCTTGTTCCTTTTAGACAATGCCTCCTCGACGAGATGCACAACCTCTAACCAACGAAGAAGTTGCAGCCCTTGTCGCTCAGCAAATGGCTGCGGTGCTTTCGAACATAGTAACCCAGATCCATCAATTATACAACAACAATAATGCTCAGTGTAGTTTCAATAATTTCAATTCGGCTAAACCGCTGAAGTTTTCTGGGTCTCAAGGAGCAACCGCGCTCCTGCAATGGTTCAAAAGTTTGGAGAGCACATTCAGACATGTTCAGTGTCCGAATGAGCGTAAGGTTTAATTTGCATCCAGTGTGTTCGAGAAGTGTGCTCTTACATGGTGGAACGGTGTGATGCGTGATAGGGGTGCCGATGTGGCGATGGCACAAACTTGGGAAGAGCTTCGAGCTCTCATGATGAGAGAGTTCTGTCCCCGTCATGAGATTCGAGCTTTGGAATGAGAATTTGATGATTTGAAATAAGATGGGGGAGAACACCGTGCGTATACGGATCGTTATGAGGAGCTCAGCTTGTTGTGTCCTACTATGGTTATCCCGTTGGAGAAAGCGATAGAGAGGTATATCGATGTTTACCCGATTCTGTGCAAGACATTGTGACTGGCAGTAATCCTACTACTGTTCGTCAAGCGATCGAATTGGCTGCTACTCTGACCGAGTCTCGGGTCAGAAAAGGGAAACTAACCCGCAAGGGTGACAAGAAGAAGTCAGCCGATTCTGCTCAAGAAAAGGGTAAAGGTAAGGGTAAGAAGAAGGGTGAGTCTTCTAAGAAGTCGAGGAAGCGCAAGGCTTCCCAGAACTTCGCTGTCACAGCACAGAATACTCAGAACCCACCAGCACTACCTCATGCGAAGAAGCAATATGTGGGTACTGCACCTCACTGTACTCGATGCAACGGTCATCATGTTGCTCAACAGGCTTGCAAACAATGCACTACGTATGGTAAACTTGTGCATCTGGCCAACATTTGTCGTTTGGGTCAGAATCAAGCTGCTCAGGTTCCAGCACAAGCTCAGGGGAGTGCTGCGAGATTCCCACCTGGTTCGCGTTACAACTGCGTTGAAATGGGTCATTTCCGCAACAACTGCCCGAGATTGGTAAACGCGAATGCAAATGAAAATGCAAACGCGAATGTAAATCCCGCTCGTGGACGAGCATACAATCTGAATGCAAACGAGGCTCGAGCTGACAACGAGGTTGTTAACGGTACGTTCCTTGTTAACAATCAACCTGCATCTGTTTTTTTCGATTCTGGTGCCGATAGGAGTTTTGTTTCGTTATATTTTGAGCCTTTACTTGCGATACCTAGAACTAAACTGAGGAAACCCTTATCTGTTGAAGTTACGACTGGTAAACCTCTTGTACTCGATTCTGTTATCCGTGGATGTCAATTAAACCTCGATAACCATCTTTTTCCTATTGACCTCACACCAATGCAACTTGGGAGTTTCGATATCATCGTGGGAATGGATTGGTTAACCAAACATCATGCTGAGGTGGTTTGTTTCGATAAGATCGTTCGTATTCCTCTTTCATCTGGCGATGTCCTAGAGGTTCATGGCGAGAAACCATCTGTTGGTTTGAAACTCATATCGTGTACGAAAGCCCGAAGTTATTTACGAAAGGGATATGTTGCTTTTTTGTCACATGTCACCGAGGAGAAGAGATCAAGAGTATTCAGGATATTCCGATTGTTCGGGAATATCCGGAGGTGTTTCCTGATGAACTGCCTGGTTTGTCTCCAGTTTGTCAAGTCAAGTTTCATATTGACCTTGTTCCCAATGCTAACCCGATTGCAAAAGTACCTTATCGTCTTGCACCGTCTGAGATGCAAGAGTTATCGAAACAGCTTCAAGAGTTATCTAATAAAGGATTCATCCGACCGAGTTATTCACCTTGGGGCGCTCATGTCCTCTTTGTGAAAAAGAAAGATGGATCTTTTCGAATGTGTATCGATTATCGTGAGCTTAATAAGCTTACCATCAAGAATCGATATCCCCTACCTCGAATCGATGATCTCTTTGACCAGCTGCAAGGTGCTACCTGTTTTTCCAAGATAGATCTGCGTTCTGGGTATCATCAACTTCGTGTTCTCAAAGAATATATTCCCAAAACTGCATTCCACACAAGATATGGGCACTATGAGTTCACTGTCATGCCTTTTGGTTTGACGAATGCCCCATCTATCTTCATGGACTTAATGAATCGGGTCTGTAAACCTTATTTAGATAAGTTCATCATTGTGTTCATCGACGATATTCTCATTTATTCGAAGTCTCGAGCCGATCACGAGCAACACCTTCGTTTGACATTGGAACTCCTGAAGAAGGAACAACTTTTTGCTAAATTCTCCAAGTGTGAATTTTGGCTTAAAGAAGTTCAGTTCTTGGGTCATATAGTCAACGGGCAAGGTATTCATGTGGATCCATCCAAAATTGTTGCAATTAAGGATTAGAATACACCTACGACACCAACAGAAGTTCGTTCTTTTCTTGGTCTTGCTGGATATTATCGTTGATTTATTTCGAACTTCTCCAAGATCGCGGTTCCACTCACTACTTTGACTCAAAAGAATAAGCCTTTTGAGTGGGGACCCAAACAAGAAGAAGCGTTCCAAACATTGAAACGGAAGCTATGTAATGCTCCTGTTCTATCTTTGCCCGATGGAAACCATGATTTCGTTGTTTATTGTGACGCGTCGAATCTAGGACTTGGTTGTGTTCTTATGCAACGAGGTAAAGTCATAGCCTATGCGTCAAGATAGCTGAAAGTTCACGAGAAGAACTACACAACTCATGATCTTGAGTTAGGAGCTGTAGTTTTCGCACTCAAAATCTGGAGACACTATCTTTATGGCACGAAGTGTGTGGTTTTCACAGACCACAAAAGTCTCCAACACATTCTTAATCAGAAGAAGCTGAACATGAGGCAACGATGTTGGGTTGAGCTCTTGAGCGATTACGATTGCGAGATTCGCTACCATCCTGGTAAGGCAAATGTCGTAGCCGATGCACTTAGTCGAAAGGAGCGAGTCAAGCTTCATTCTGTTCGAACTCTATCTGATATTCAAAATCGTGTCTCTCAAGCTCAGCAATTTTGTGTTTCACAAAATTTGATGGGTAAGGAATTACCACGTCAACTTGAGCTTAAGCTCGGAGCGAAGGACGATGGTTTACTCTATTTTAAAGATTGTTTGGGGATTCCGAAACAAGACGATCTTCGCACTTTAGTGATGGACGAATCTCACAAGTCTCGATATTCTATCCATCCTGGTGCTGATAAAATGTACAAGGATCTCCGTACTCAGTACTGGTGGCCTGGTATGAAGAAGGATATTGCCTTGTATGTATCAAAATGCCTAACTTGTCTCAAAGTCAAGGCTGAACATCAACGACCGTCTGGTTTGCTTGTACAACCAGAGATACTGGTTTGGAAGTGGGAGAACATTGCGATGGATTTCATCACTAAATTACCGCGTACATCTAGAGGTCACGATGCTGTTTGGGTGGTCATCGATCGTTTAACGAAGTCAGCTCATTTTATTCCGATTTGCGAGGATCTATCTGCTGATAAACTTGCAAAGATTTATGTTGATGAGATTGTATCTCGACATGGTGTCCCTTTGGATATCATATCCAACCGTGATGCTCGATTTTCATCTCATTTCTGGAAGACCATGCAATCTGCTATGGGAACCCAATTAAATCTAAGCACTGCTTACCATCCCCAAATAGATGGACAATCTGAGAGGACGATTCAAACTTTGGAGGATATGCTTAGAGCATGCGTGATAGACTTTGGTGGTAATTGGGATTCTCATCTGCCATTGATCGAGTTCTCTTACAACAATAGTTATCATGCTAGCATCAATATGGAACCATTCGAAGCTCTCTACGGTCGAAAATGTCGTTCACCTGTCTGTTGGAATGAGATCGGTGAAGCTCAGCTTACTGGACCTGAGCTCATTCTGGAAATGACAGACAAAATCAAGAAAATTCGCGATAATCTTGTGACAGCTAGAAGCCGTCAAAAGAGTTATGCGGATATGCGACGCAAGCCCTTAGAATTTCAAGTTGGAGACCATGTCCTACTCAAGGTGTCACCTTGGAAGGGAGTGGTGAGATTTGGAAAGAAAGGAAAACTTGCACCTCGATATGTTGGACCATTTAAGATTGTGGAAAGAATTGGAAAGGTTGCCTATCGACTAGAGCTACCTCCAGAGCTTGGAAATATTCATCCGACTTTCCACGTGTCCAATTTGCGAAAGTGTTTAGCCGACGCTGATCTTCACATTCCACTCGACGAAATTCAAGTTGATGAAACGATGCACTTTGTCGAGAAACCTATAGAGATAATGGACCGTGCAGTCAAACAGTTGAAGGACAAACGGATTCGTTTGGTCAATGTTTACTGGGAGTCCAAACGTAGCCCAGAGTTTACGTGGGAATGTGAGGACCAAATGAAGGCGAAATATCCGCAATTGTTCTCACAAGTTTCCTCTAGTTAAAATTTCGGGACGAAATTTCCTAAAGTAGGGGAGACTATGACAACTGTGCTCTGTAATCGATGTATAATATAAAACAATATCAATTATCAATAAAAAATGTGTTTTGTTGTTGTTATGTGTGTATTTGTGTTTGATGATTTTTCGATTTGATTCGAGTCCGATTTCAAGCTTTAAATCGCTTTCTAGAAAGTTATACGCAAACTGGTGCGTAAACGTAATCAGTTTAACGCGAAAAACACTCCGGAAAAGTGACATAGGCTTAAAATACCTTAAATAACCTTTACATAACTTAGAAATAAGTTTTGGAGGGTTTGGTGTGTCGAAAATAAGTTTGTTCGATCGCAGGGACTATTTGTGTTAAACTACGAAACTATTACCGATTTGTATAGTAACGAACATTCCGGAACTTGATCATAAGTTAAACATGCCCTAAATATCCTTTACATAGCTTAGAAATAGGCTTTGAGGTGTTTGGTGCGCAAAAATAAACTTATTTGATCAATACGGACTAAAAGCGTCAAAAAGTGCATATGTTTGCATTTTCGCGCATATCTTACGTTTTGAATATATCCGGACATCCAAAAATTTTTGTAATCATTAAAATATTTTATTTTAGTGATTGGAATGCAAAAATACCATTCGTCGCGCAATTTGGATTGTTTTTGCGTTCGTTACGACTTCCGTCGTAATTAACCGAATAACGCAACCGTACTACCAAACGAACCGACATCCGAGATATTTTTTAGCATATTTTAAGTTCCCTATACTTTAACTTCATTTTAGAGCCTTGAAATGGGGTTAACGGGGCTTAAATGTGTCAAAAATGCATCAAAAACCAAGTTTTGGGACTGCAGGGGCTAAAATTGTAAATCTGCCAAAGTAAGCTAGGCATGGGGCGTAAGCCTAAGCTTATTCTTATGCGGCCCGCGTCAGACCTTCAGCACAGAAACATTGAATCTGGACTTTGAGCTGGTTTTGATGGTTTTTAACCCCTCATTTGGGATACCATCTGCTTGTTTTTGATGGTTTATCATGTCCCATTGTATTAGAATACCATGTGCCCACTTGGATGGCCAAGATCGAAGCCCCTTTTGCATGAAATGATCCTAACGGTTTACCAAAAACTATATATACCCAAGCCCTCATTCCATTTTCTGCACACTTGATCTGAAAAACTCTAAGTTGAAGTTCTAAAACTTCATACCTGAGTATTTTGGATTAAGGTCTCCCTAGCTTGGACCCTTTGTAAGCTTCTTTCGTGCTTTTATTGCTTTCTAAGCGTGAAAGTCAAACAGTGTTTGACTTTCTGCTTTGACCAGTCTTTGGTCAACACAAAGTTCGTTTGAACTTTGCAACGTGAGCTTAATCACAATGGTTATAGTCCCGTGCGACTATACCTACTGATTACCACGTTGATTAGGCGTAGTGACGAGTTATAGTTTTGGTCAAAATGCGTATTTATGCGTATTTTGTAACCAAACTATTCTTGGGTATCAAAACACTTTGTTTTGATATCAAAACTTGTTTTCTAACTTAGTTAAACATGTTCCAACATGTTTAGCTCGTCACTTTTAGTTTAGTGCTTGTATAGAGTCGTAAGTCAAGCGGTCTAAACCACCGCTTATACTTTCGAACTCGACCCGTTTGGTCGATCATTAGGATCCGACCAAACATATTTATGACCATAGTTGTATAGGGAATAACCTTCAGAGGTTATACCTTATGGTCACTTAGTTTAAGTAGTTGTATGATAGGTAGTTTATATGCCTTAGGAAAATGACCAAAATGCCCTTTTCATGCATAATTGGATATTAAGCATATGTAACTTAACTTTTGTCACCTAAACTGATTATGCAACATATTTAAACATGTTTAGGCATATAATACTTGTCATAGGACTAGTTAGACTTCTCGAACGCGCGTTTGCGTGAACGACACGTTAAAGTAGCGCAAGCTACCTTAATGGGTCGTAACGGGTCGAAAGCACTTAGGATAGGTTCCGATTTAGAATGTAGGCTTTGTTAAACCATATCACATGAGTTCCAATACTCATTTGGTTTACAAGACCTCATTCTATCCGATCTTCCGATTTAGGTGTCGATTATTTGACTAGTGATTCGATTACTAGGTGCTACTTGAGTTTCCTTGATTTGCTTGAGCTTGTTGAATTCTTTATATTGAGGATTCTTTGCACTTCGATGTGAGTAAATAGTTCCCCTATTTTGCTGTTTTCGATTGTTTTGGGGTGATTCATATGTGTTAAACGATTTCGATATTTTAACGATGTTTTCAAAAACGATTAATATGGTTTATATTAAACTAATAACGATTTCGATAATGTGAACAAACTTGTTGGACGTAGTTACATAATGAATAACATTCATTAATTTTGGCCGAACCGACAAGTATTAGGTTATGGTACCATAGGATCTGACAAATCCCGTTATCAGACTACACCCATGGTTATGTGTGGGGGTTATGTGGGTAACGACCGAATCTGTGATTGTTATCTTACCCTTTGGTGGTTTGTTAATGCGAGTTGAACGATGGACGAGTTGCGAAGGTTTGGAAGTTATTAGCGAGACGACCAAAAGTAGTTTCACAATTAACACGAGAACGATTTTGGGACAACTTAAACGATTTGAAACGATTTGAACAAGTTAAACGATTTGAACAAACGATTGCTTTTGGTTTGTGATTAGGTAATGGGACGTGTGTAACATGATAAAAGCATGGTAGATACGCCGCTGATACTTCTTATATATAAGTGATTTTATCATATTATATTCCGTGGCATTATTAAGTTCACTTGGATAAACGATTTTGAAACGATGTCACATAACGATGTTTTCTTAAGGATATAAACCATACGAGTTTTGTAACGAGAACAATTTATGATTTGGTTTACTTAAACAAATGTTTTGGGTTAAGAATCATGTCTGTGAGATTTTATAAACTATAACCAACTTGATTTGAGTTGGTTAATTATGTTGCAATACACTTTTCAAAACGAGGTTTGTAACTTTTGACTCTTGTAGTCTAATAAGGTACTGCAACATGTAAACGAGCCATGAATCCGATACTCTCATAAAACCTATGTGCTCGCCAGCATTTTCTTTGCTGACTTTGTTTTTACATATGTTTCAGGTGGTGTTGCATGATGTTGATTTCTAGGATGCATGTTCACATAGGATCTGGACGAGGCCTTAGTGACATAATAATAATGATAGACGATGTGCAACTTGTTTGATTTGTATTAAGACAATGTAAATTACTTAATGAATCAATAAAACGAAACTTTTGTATCCATGGTTATGAAACAATGATTCTGCCACTCCACTCCCCGACGTTTCCACCGCGGTTTCTTTATTTTAACGCGGTCGGGTGTGACAGCACGGTGTTTCGACCCCAAATTCTGGTGCTTTTAAGAAGTCTGACCACTTGGTAGAGGCTCTTGTCTTTTTGTGAGAGGTCTTGGGTTCAATCCCAAATAAGGGTGATTTATTTGTAAATATAGGAGTTTAAAAGAGTAACATTAGCTATTAAAAAAAGCAAAAGTTCTAAGTCATCAATATTCAATGGTAGTAAATGTGTAAGTTTGAAATTGCGCAATAAAATTGGGTTATTTTTAGAAATAAAAAAGTTATGACTTTAATGGAACCATTTATAAACTTATTTATAACTCCCGCCTAGGCGAGATTTCTAGGTGACACGCACAAGTAGCGTTTCTAATTCCTAGGCAATTAAATTGTTATCAATGCTAATTGATCCAGGTTTTTTGTGGATCATGATATTCACACATCTGTCCTTATTTCCATACCCACCAATGCGCCGCGCTTTGGCCAAAGCGCGGTGTTTAGTGTTCTTTTCCAGACAAAAGGTGATGTGACTTTAATATGAGGTTTGATTATGTACGAGTTTGTTAGCTGTGTCACGCGTAACCCTAAACGCCGCGCTTTGGCCAAAGCACAGTGTTTCGACCCCAAATTCTGGTGCTTTTCAGAAGTCTGGCCATGCATTCGATATTCATTCAAAATTCAAAATCGCAAAGGTGTTTCATTCTTTCGCGTGTTTTTTCGTTTTAGTAGCGTTTCTTCAAAATACAATGTCGTGGTTTTGTAACTACCTTTTAGGAGAATACTCTGATAAGTCCGTTGTTCCAGATTCTTATGAGAGAACCGCTATTTCTGACTTATATGATAAACCGATCCCGTCCAACATGTAAAATTTGGGCCAAATATGAGACCTTTGACCTCAAACCCAAATCTTCACTTTCCCTTTTATGCCATTCCCTCACTATTAATCTACATAAAAAATTGGAATTAAGAAAGCAAAAGTTCAGTCAAGTGGGGCTAGCTCACTTGGTAGAGGCTCTTGTCTCTTCGTGAGAGGTCTTGGGTTCAATCCCAAATAAGGGTGATTATTTGTAAATATGAGTGTTTAAAAGAGTAACATTAGCTATTAAAAAAAAACAAAAGTTCTTAGTCATCAATATTCAATGGTAGTAAATGTGTAAGTTTGAAACTACGCATTAAAATTGGGTTATTTTTAGAAATAAAAAGTTACGACTTTAATAGAACCATTTATAAACTTATTTATAACTCTTAGAAATTTTCCCATAATTTCAAAACATAAACTAAATGATTTGTAATATTTCAACCACAACTATCGCATATTGACGTCCAAAAGTCAGCAATTAGATTTGATATATTTGCATATCATTAAAGAAGGTTTGATATAGAGTCAGGGGCAGACCCATATAGAGTGGGATCGGGGTCTCCGGACCCCAATGTTTTTAAAAAAATTATTAGATTCGGTATATTAAATTGTATAAGTACCCCATAAATACATTTAGGTGGACACCATAGAAAGAAAAGTAAACTTGGTATAGTGGTAAATCACTCTTTTTTACCAACAAGAGGTCATTGGTTCAATCCTTTTATAGCTTGTTTTTCCTCTTTTTTTTTAAATCTATTTCAAACCTCGCTATGAGGACCAATCCGAAAATTTTAACGTTTTGTTATGAAAATTTTGAACACCGAAAAAAATGGACCTCATTAAAAAAAATCCTGGGTCCGCCACTGTAGAGAGTAAATTGCACAAAACATCATTTATGTTTCTTCAAACTTGTAAGTTCTAGTCTTAGTGTTTAAAATTTGCTGAAAACAGCCTTTACGTTTATTTCTGTTGCAGGTTTAATCCTTTACCACTAACCAAGTTAATTATCTCAATTAATTCCTCACATGCCTAACATGTGAGGGTATATTTGTCATTTTAATTCTATTTATTATAAAACCCCAAAAAACCTACAATACCATTTTAATAAACGGTCACTTGTTCTTAATTTTAAAACCTGTTTGATGGAGACTGCCTTCGATTCTTCGAATGATGGTTAAGCGGTTTCCGAATTGCCTAACGGTTCAATATTTCTGCCCGCCGATGGATGATTATTCGATTCCACTTCCTTTCCTTAACGAATTGATCGCCTTCTCCTGTCGCTGAATCTTTTGTCACTAAAAAAACTTTCACTTAATTGTTTATGTTTTCTGGACAATCCAATTTACATGATTTCTTATCAGTTTCTTCAAGCTATTAAATCGATGTCTCTCTGGCCCCTTGCCTACATCGATTAATTCTCTTCTCGTTTTCAATTTCTCCTTGCCATTCTGCCGGAAAACGAGGATTGCAATTCTGCAATTTCTTCACTGCTCTGTTTTTTGTTCTTCTTTGTAAAACGAGGATCAATTCAATTTCTTATGTAGAACACGGGTGCGCCAATTTCGTGTTTTTTTTGAACGACTCACTCGATCATCTTCTCTGTTATGACGGACTCACTCGGTCTTTTTCTTCACATGGGCTACTCCCAGGAGCGTCACGCTCTGATACCAATTGAAGGCGCACCATATCGATTATATTATAGATCTATTATGTTGGATATATTTGGATGAACAATATTATGTATATATATTATGAGTATGCACAGATTTGTGTAGTGACTCTTGATGAACAGAGGGTGGGAAAACAATATGCAAGCTCAATTTAATATGGTCCTGTAGGTTTTTTGGGGTTTTATAAGAAGTAAAATTAAAATGACAAATATACCCTCACATGTTAGGCATGTGAAGGAATTTAATTGAGATAATTAACTTGGTTAGTGGTAAAGGATTCAACCTGCAACAAAAATTAACGTAAAGGCTATTTTCAGCAAGTTTTAAACATTAAGGCTGGAACCTGCAAGTTTGAAGAAACATAAAGGACGTTTTGTGCAATTTACTCTTTGATATATTTGCATAGCAAAAATTTCAAGTTTTGTCCTTTATGTTTACACCAAATTGCAGACGTTGTCCTTTAGCGCAAAAGTTGACAAGTTTTGTACTTAATGTTCCAAAATCTTGCATGTTATGTCCTTTAGGCTTAACTCAGTTTGATTTTTCAGTTAAGTTTGGTCATATGGACCCCATATAAGGGCAATGTTGTCTTTTCACATCTTAATATAATAAATAAACCCTTTTCCTACAAAATATATGTTATGGGTGGTTTTCTGAACATATATCTTGGATAATATTCTGACTCTATTTCTTTTGCTAAGATCAGGATACCGGATCAGGATATTGGTAACATCCTGATGCAGTATTCTGATAATAACTAATTAGCTCACGTGCAAATTAACAAGGCATGTTTATAATGTTCAAGTGGACCTGTTCTTGCAAAGACTCGGGCCAATAAGTTGAAATGGGGACGTTGAAGCCGGAAGAAGTGGACTACAACGTTTACAAAGGGAATATTCGCCGTATCCCAGTTTTGTAGGCTAGTTTGTTAATTTCGTTTTACTATAAATAGGATTGATCGGATCAGATAGAGGACACGCAATTTTTCGTACACTCTTGCTCTCCACTAGCTGCAATCACTCACAAAACACTCACACTTGTACTCGAATCTCATTGTAACACTTAGTTGATCCGTATCATATCCTGCACTGTATCCTGATATTCGAAGCAATAAGAAGAAGAATAAGGCAGCTGCGATTGTCAACTCCCGAGGTTTTATGCCGGCGATCTAGATTGATCAAGGGCTTTCCTTGTACATCTCGTGTCATCTTTTACCTTTTTTGCTCATTGTTTGATTGTAGATATAGCTCGATATCCTGAAAATGTTTTTGTTTACAACTTAACCAGCATATTTTTCACGAATACTTCTAGCACACTACCTCACTAAACTAATTTGATCACAAAATTACTTAGGTAATTTTTGACCAAAACAATTTGGCGCCCACCGTGGGGCAAGTGGTGCTATTTCTACTAAAAGCTTTCATAAAATTGTTACTTGGTTTTCTGTTTTCGAAACTTTTTGCCACACTATTTTCAATGGCCTCAAAATCAAACAAGAGCTCTTCCACCGTGTCTGCTACAACCTCTGCAACAATTGGTTCGGTGCTTCCACCACCTCTAAGAACACAAGCTTCATCTCATCCTCAAGCTCCTCCAAGAAGGACCGAAACTCATGTGGCTCGGGATATTATTCCCACTCAGAATGTTCAAGGATCCGCTACTTCAGGGAGAACCCCTATTATGTCTTCTAATGATGAAATTTTGACTTTGTTTGGTAGTGTACAGGATCAGATGAAGCAGCAGCAGGAAACAAACCAAATGCTGATAAGAGAGATACAACTCCTGAAATCCAGCTCAAGTAGGCCTGCCGAGGATATTGTCACTCCTTTGCAGCCCAGAGCTTTGAACTTCAGTTCGGCAGTATACACCGAGGATAACAGGGGCAATATTGTGCCTAGCCGTTCCCAAAATTATACTCCTGAGATACCCTCTACAGTTAGGGTGTCAACTGTGAGAAGTTTAAGATATGCTTCAGGATATGGCCAGAATCCTCAGACTGGTAACGTGTCTAATAATACTGATACTCTTGTTACTAACGGTCTTGGATCTTTGCAGGATGCAGGTATGACATCAGTATTCTCTAGGGAGCTTCAGAAATTGAAGGACGTGATATCAAGTGTACCTGGGGTGGTCCAGCCAATTCCAGAAGTATCCCAGGATAGCCACAGGATATCCCGGTTTGCATATCCTATTTGTGATGCTGAAATCCCAAAAAGATTTCAAACCCCCAACATGAAGCTCTATGACGGAACCACGGATCCTGAAGAGCATATTGCTCAGTATAGGGAAAGGATGGAAATTAACCCTATCCCTCCGAGTCTCAAGGAAGCATGCCTCTGCAAGGGTTTTGGCTCTACTCTGACAGGATCAACCTTAAAATGGCTCTTAAACGTTCCACCTCATTCAATTACATCATTTGCTCACTTAATAAATTTATTTAATAGTCAATTTTCTTGTAGTCGAAGTTTTAAAAAACTAACCAGTGATATCTACAGGATAACTCAAGGGCCTCAGGAATCCTTGAGGGGTTATGTGAACAAGTTTAGCAGGGAATCCTTGGATATCCCACATCTTGATGTTGCAACAGCTGTGCAGGCATTCAAAATGGGGTTGCAAAAGGATTCCCAATTTTATCAGGATCTTGTAATGAATCCTTGCAGGAACTTGGATGAAGCTCGAAACAGGGCTTTAAGATATATTCGACTGGAAGATGACAAAAAGATGCAAGAGAAGATGAATTCATCCTCAACCTATGAATCAACTAACAGGAAGTCAGAATCCTCATACAAACCATATCGCTCTAAGCCATATGGCAGGAATGACAGCAAGAAAGTGAACGCTGTTGAAGACGAGGATCCTGAGGAGTATCCTGAGTTGTCAGAATATTGTTTTTCTGTTAATATACCTGAACTAATGTATGCTATGCAGGGTTTGGGAGACAAAGCGAGGTGGCCTAGGAAGAACCAACAAAAAGCTGATTGGAAGGATAAATCCAAGTGGTGTGCCTTCCATGAGGATTTTGGACATATTACGAAAGATTGCATTGCTCTGAGGAAGGAAATAAGCTATCTCCTGAGCAAAGGATATCTGAAGGATCTTCTGGGAAGAAAGAAGAATAAGGGTCAGGATACCGAGAAGGATCCTGAATGAGCAGCATCACCTCCTGCGGATGCCAAAATAATTAACTTTATTTCAGGAGGATCCGACATTTGTGGAACCTCTTATTCTGCAGCAAAAAGACATGCAAAGGAGGCTAAGGCAGAAAGGGGAGATCAGCCAACCAGGACGACAACCCTCACAACCGATAAAGTGATAACGTTTGACGGTGATGACAGGGATACTGTCCAGGATCCCCATCACGATGGTTTGGTAATAACTTTATATGTTGCTAATCATTTTGTGCGCAAGATACTGGTGGATAATGGTAGCTCCGTCAACATTATTCAGTTAGAAACGCTGAAAAGGATGAATGTTTCCCCGATGGACATCACTTCAAAATCCACTGTACTTATTGGGTTCAGTGGAGAGGCCAAAAATACTGTGGGGGAGATAAAGCTGCCAGTATATGTTGAAGGAGTCAACTCAATGCAACACTTCTGTGTTATGGACTCCTTATCCTGCTACAATATTATATTGGGTAGGCCATGGATCCATGATATGAAAGCTATGCCTTCAACCTATCATCAGTGTATCAAGATCCCTACCCCCTAGGGGGTTGTCAAGGTGGAAAGTGATCAACAAGAAGCGAAGGAGTGTTATTCTTCTTTGATGAAATCCTAAACAAAGCCCAAAGCAGGATAACAATTAAAGATACGCGCCCAGGATATCGTGGAGGCTTCGGAGTAGGATGTTAAGAAAATTATCCTGGATCAGGATAATCCAGATATCTCGGTGCTCGTAGGAACTAATATCCCTCAGGATATAGAAAATCAATTGACTAACTTTTTGAAATGCAAGATGTCAACATTCGCATGGAAGCATGAGGATATGACAGGTGTTTCCAAGGATATTATAACTCACAAGCTCGGAATTGATAGGTCTTTCAAGCCTGTTCAGCAAAAACGAAGGAAGTTTGCTCCTGAACGGAATGCAATAATCCAGGAAGAGGTTGAAAGATTATTAAAGAGCAAGATGATTAGGGAAGTCAAATTTCCCAAATGGTTAGCGAATGTAGTTGTGGTACAAACGAAAAATGGGAAATGGACAGTTTGTGTAGATTACATAGACTTGAACAAAGCATGTCCTAAAGACCCATTCCCTCTGCCTCATATCGACTCAATGGTGGATGCTACTGCTGGTCATGAAATGTTAACCTTCATGGATGCATCCTCAGGATTCCAGCAGATACAAATGGAACCTTCGGACCAGGAGGATACTGCTTTTATGACACCAACAGGTATTTATTGTTATACTGCTATGCCTTTTGGTCTGAAGAATGCAGGTGCAACGTACCAGAGATTGGTGAATATGATGTTTAAAGACAAACTAGGGGGACACCATTGAGGTGTATATTGATGATATGGTGGTAAAATCCAAGAAGTCTGAGGATCATCTCTGGGATATTTAAGGAGCATTTGATATCCTGGACCAGTACAATATGAAGCTAAATCCTGCCAAATGCCATTTTGGAGTGGGGGCAGGAAAGTTTTTAGGATATACGGTGACTAAAAGGGAGATAGAAGCAAGCCTAGAACAGATAAAATGTAACACCCCGAAAAAAAATATAAAACTTTATATTAGAATTATAAAGTATAAATAAACGAGAATTTACTAACTAGAAATTTTTAACCTAGTTAGTTAAAAGACTAGAAATAGCTTATGATAGGGTTAAAAGCTACTAAACAATATGTTGAACAAAGTTGAGGGGCTTAAGTTGTAAGAATTGAAACTTTACTTTAATTAAAACAAATAAAACAAACCAAACACCCCCAAAAGGGATGTCTGGTCGATTAGAACAAGCAGGGGCGACACCCCCACTTTCAAACCCTAAAATTCTACTTTAAACTCTCAAATTGGAGGTGCAAATCTGGTCCAAACGAAAATCCGTGCTTAGAATCGTGATCCTCATCGCAAGAGGATTACAAGGTATGTAAAATCTTGATAAATCTCTCAACTTGAAATTCTCATGAATTGAGAATAATCTGAAATTAGGGTTGCATGTGTATGTTATGATGATTAAGGAACAACTATAGTGTCTAGGGACAAACCCTAGACCAATACAAGTTGAAATCATATGAAATTTTAGTGAAACCTATGAACACCATTGTAGGTGATTAGTGGGTTATGTGTAATTTTGATGAACACTACATTTTGAAGCTTCCGCAATGTTTTAAATCTTTAGTACTTTTGTGTATGGGTTGTAAACACTTGTTAAACAACTTTTGAAATGTTTTAACTTAGTCATTAGTTGACTAAGGTTGATGTTACTTATGAACTTCGTTAATGAAAGTCATGTTACTTAAACAATATTTTATTTGAAATGGTATAATCTATTACTAAAATCAAGTAAAATTAGACGGGTGTTACAAGTTGGTAATCAGAGCTTAAGGTTGTCAACAAAGTGTTCGGTTCAAGCTTGATCGATCGTCCGGTAAGAATTAACTCATTATGTTAGTAGATTATGTCTTATGTAAGGAATGAGAAACGAATTGTTATGCATGGGAAGAGCGTGTTAACACACTCAAACCCAGAAAGTGCATTAAATGTGAACGGTTAAAGCAAGTTAGAAACTTGGCTAAACCGAAACAAAAGAAGCAATGTCGTGAATGAAATGTTTAACGTTTGATGTAAACATTTCAGTTTCAAGATGTCCGATGGGAATGATGATAATCCGGTGCAAACAAGCACTGAACAAATGAAAGAGATAATTGCCGAAGAGGTAGGGAAGGCAATTGAAGGAAGTCTATCCGGGTTTATAGACAAAATTCAAGGCACGGTGTAGTCGCTTATAGAAGAGAGAGTTAAAAGGTTGGAGGATATTGTCAACCTTATGAAGGAGAAAACGGGAGAACACAAAGGGTGTTCATACAAGGAATTCATGGCGTGTAAACCGCCAATCTATAACGGGGAAGTCGACCCGATAATTTGCCAAAGATGGTTGGGCGACATTGAACGAGTGTTTGAAAGGACCCATTGCGACGAAAGCGACTTCGTTGCTTACGGAACAGGTCAGTTAAGAGGACAAGCCAAGGATTGGTGGGATAACAAAAAGAATGAAATAGGGGCCGAAGCGGCAAGGACCATGACATGGGAAGAGTTTAAGACACCATTTCTTAAACATCATAGTCCCAAGGCGGTCATTAACAAAATCAAGGAAGAGTTCATGCAACTTAGGCATAAGGGTGAAACCATAGACAAGATCACGGCGATGTTTATGGATAAGATGAAGTTTAGTAGTGAGTTGGTGACGAACGAAGAACAGAAAATATACTACTACTACAATATGTTGAGCGCTGAATATAGGGAGTTTATGACTCCTTCAAAATACGAGACCCTTACCGAAATCATTAATGTTGCTCGGGAACGGGAAATCGAGTTGAAGAAGCAAGTCGAAAGAGGTGAGCGAAGGGCACATGATGTGAATCCAAGCCCTACAAAGAAAGCCCGAACTGGAGAATCGGGAAAGAAGGTGGATACTAAAGGTGGGTCGTCAAGTTGTAAAGTGTGCGGGAAGGGACACAAAGGGGAATGTCGGTTCAAAGACAAGCCATGCCCCATATGTAATAAGACAGGGCACACGGCCTCGCTATGCCCGGGAAAAGTTTCTGTTTGCTACAAATGTTATCAACCCGGCCACAAAAAGTCCGAATGCCCGGACTTAGTTGGAAAGAGAGATGTTAAAGAATCTCCAACGGAAGCTCCCAAAGCGAAGGCTAGGTCCTTCCAACTTACCGCGGCTGAAGCGAAGACAGAACCCGATGTGGTTTCAGGTATATTCACAATTAACTCAATTCCAGCACGTGTATTGTTTGATACGGGTGCGAATAAATCCTTCATTTCGCATGGATTTATTTGACATCCTTCATTTGTATTAACGAAATTACATGTGCCCTTAGAAGTTGAAATAGGGGACAACAAAAGTTTTATAGTTTGTGATGTTTGTCAAGGCTGCAAATTAAGCATCGACGATGAGGAATACTTGATAGACCTAATTCCGATGTCAATGGGGGAATTTCAAGTAGTCGTTGGGATGGATTGGCTAGCCCAGCACCATGCAAAAGTCGTGTGTTTTCGTAAAGAGATAAAACTAACATCTCCGAGCGGGAAACACGTTACCATTTATGGCGAAAAAGGAGGTAACCCCATAGTGTGCTCAATGTTGAAAGCTCACAAGCTTATGAAGCGAGGATGCAAGGCGTTCATGATATACGCAAATGAGCCCGAGAAAGAGTCACGGAAGATTGAAGATGTACCGGTAGTACGAGATTATGGAGATGTGTTTCCGGAGGATTTACCGGGGATACCGCTTGAACGGGAAGTAGAGTTCGCGATCGAATTGATTCCGGGCGCAAAACCCGTAGCAAAAGCCCCGTACCGACTCGCATCGTCGGAATTACAAGAGTTGATGTCCCAAATTCAAGACCTGCTTGACAAGGGATTCATAAGGCCGAGTGTGTCTCCTTGGGGCACACCGGTATTGTTCGTGAGAAAGAAGGACGGAAGCATGCGAATGTGTATCGATTACCGGGAGTTAAACAAACTCACGGTAAAGAACCGATACCCGCTTCCGAGAATAGATGATTTATTCGACCAATTACAAGGTGCGAACTGGTTTTCAAAAATTGACCTTAGATCTGGGTATCATCAGCTAAAGGTCAAGGAAGAAGATGTACCTAAGACGGCTTTCCGTACGAGATACGGACATTACGAATTCCTCGTAATGTCATTTGGGCTAACAAATGCACCCGCGGCTTTCATGGACCTCATGAACCGGGTTTGTAAGCCAATGTTGGATAAGTCAGTCATCGTGTTTATCGATGACATCTTGGTGTATTCGAAAAGTGAAGTAGAACATGCACACCATTTACAAGAGGTGTTGGAGACACTTAGGCGAGAGAGGTTATATGCAAAATTCTCTAAATGTGCCTTTTGGTTACGAGAGGTACAATTTCTTGGCCACGTTATAAGTGCCGACAGAGTATTGGTGGATCCGTCCAAGATCGAGGCTGTGTCAAAATGGAATCCCCCGAAGAACCCTTCGGAAATTAGAAGCTTTTTGGGGCTTGCGGGATACTACAGGAGATTCATTCAAGATTTCTCCAAAATTGCGTCACCACTAACAAAGCTAACCCAAAAGAAAGAAAAGTTCATTTGGGGTGTCGATCAAGAAAAAGCGTTTCAAACGCTAAAATAAAAGTTAACTCAAGCTCCGGTACTGACATTGCCGGACGGAGTCGAAGATATGGTGGTTTATTCGGATGCTTCACTGTCGGGGCTCGGGTGCGTTTTAATGCAACGGGGCAAGGTTATAGCTTATGCCTCGAGGCAATTGAAAATACACGAGAAGAAATATCCCACGCATGATCTTGAGTTGGCTGCGGTGGTATTTGCCTTAAAAATATGGAGGCACTACTTATATGGGGTAAAGTGCACCATATTCACCGATCACAAGAGCTTGAAATACTTCTTCGATCAGAAGGAGTTAAATATGCGACAAAGGCGATGGCTAGAAACGGTGAAAGACTTCGATTGTGAAATACATTATCACCCCGGAAAGGCTAATGTGGTGGCGGATGCTCTGAGCAGAAAAGCGGACTATGTCCCAATACGAGTAAGATTGATGCAACTCGTGGTGACCTCGGGTATACTTGAACGTATTCGAGAGGCGCAATTAGAAGCAATGAAAGAAGAGAATTGGAAGAAAGAAAGAATAATCGGTCAGTTGAAAGATTTGTCGGATGGGAATAACGGGTTGAAGACTCGATCCGGAAGGATATGGGTCCCACATACTTGTGGGGTGAAGGCGCTTCTACTAAATGAAGCTCATAAATCCCGATATTCAATTCATCCGGGTGCGACCAAGATGTACAATGGTCTAAAACAAAATTATTGGTGGCCTGGAATGAAGAGGGATGTGGCGAAGTATGTGGAAAAATGCTTGACATGTTTACAAGTCAAGGCGGAGCATCAGAAACCATACGGCAAACTCCAACCGTTAGAAATTCCGGTTTGGAAATGGGAACATATTACAATGGACCTATTAACCAAGTTGCCTAAAACAAATCGTGATTTTGATGCCATATGGGTAGTGGTGGATAGATTGACGAAAAGTGCTCACTTTATTCCGATCCGTGAGACTTATACGTCAGAAAAGATGTCAGAGGTTTACACGAATGAAATAATAGCACGTCATGGGGTGCCGGTATCCATCGTGTCTGATAGGGATACCCGGTTTACTTTAAATTTCTGGCGAGATTTCCAAGAGCAAATGGGAACCAAATTGTTCATTAGCACTGCGTACCATCCTCAAACGGATGGACAGAGTGAAAGAACGATACAAACATTGGGGGACATGCTACGGGCGTGTATAATCGACTTTGGAGGAAGTTGGGATGTTCACCTTCCGTTAGTCGAGTTCTCGTATAATAACAGCTACCAATCTAGTATTAAGATGGCACCGTACGAAATGCTTTATGGTAGGAAGTGTCGAACCCCGGTATGTTGGGGTGAAGTGGGTCCACGTGAACTCGCCCACCAAGATATAGTACGAGCCACGAATGAAAAGATTGAAATAGTTCGGGCACACTTGAAAGCGGCTCAAGACAGGCAAAAGGCGTATGCTGATAAAAGGAATAGGCCAATCGAATTCCAGGTTGGCGACATGGTTATGCTAAAAGTTTCCCCATGGAAGGGCGTTATTAGATTCAGAAAAAGGGGGAAGCTAAGCCCGAGGTTTATTGGGCCATTTAAAATTATCGGAAGGGTTGGCAAGGTAGCTTACCGCCTTGAGCTACCGGAGGAACTAAGTGGGATTCATGGCACGTTTCACGTGTCACAATTACGAAAGTGCCTAGCAGACGAAACGGCCTATATCCATTACGATGATATCGAAGTGGATAATAGTCTGAATTATGCGGTGAGACCGGTGGAGATTTTAGACCGAAAGGTCAAACATTTACGAAATAAACAAATTGACCAAGTCAAAGTCAAATGGGAGCATAGGAAAGGTTCGGACACTACGTGGGAGTCCGAAGAGGAGATGCGACGTCTTCACCCTACATTATTTGGTACGTACTTCGGTTTCGGGGACGAAACCCTTTTTAAGGGGGGTGGACTTGTAACACCCCGAAAGAAATATAAAACTTTATATTAGAATTATAAAGTATAAATAAACGAGAATTTACTAACTAGAAATTTTTAACCTAGTTAGTTAAAAGACTAGAAATAGCTTATGATAGGGTTAAAAGCTACTAAACAATATGTTGAACAAAGTTGAGGGGCTTAAGTTGTAAGAATTGAAACTTGACTTTAATTAAAACAAATAAAACAAACCAAACACCCCCAAAAGGGATGTCTGGTCGATTAGAACAAGCAGGGGCGACACCCACACTTTCAAACCCTAAAATTCTACTTTAAACTCTCAAATTGGAGGTGCAAATCTGGTCCAAACGAAAATCCGAGCTTAGAATCGTGATCCTCATCGCAAGAGGATTACAAGGTATGTAAAATCTTGATAAATCTCTCAACTTGAAATTCTCATGAATTGAGAATAATCTGAAATTAGGGTTGCATGTGTATGTTATGATGATTAAGGAACAACTATAGTGTCTAGGGACAAACCCTAGACCAATACAAGTTGAAATCATATGAAATTTTAGTGAAACCTATGAACACCATTGTAGGTGATTAGTGGGTTATGTGTAATTTTGATGAACACTACATTTTGAAGCTTCCGCAATGTTTTAAATCTTTAGTACTTTTGTGTATGGGTTGTAAACACTTGTTAAACAACTTTTGAAATGTTTTAACTTAGTCATTAGTTGACTAAGGTTGATGTTACTTATGAACTTCGTTAATGAAAGTCATGTTACTTAAACAATATTTTATTTGAAATGGTATAATCTATTACTAAAATCAAGTAAAATTAGACGGGTGTTACATAAAAGCTATCTTGGATATCAAGTCACCCTCTAACATGAAAGATGTACAAAGACTGACGGGGCGAGTAGCAGCATTAAACAAGTTTATCTCGAGATCCTCGGAAAAATGCAAGGAATTCTATGATATCCTGAAGAAGAATAAGAAATTCGACTGGGGAGAGAAGCATAGCGGCCTTGCAGGAATTGAAGCAGTATCTTTCAACTGCACCTCTGTTGATGAAGCCCGAGGATGGTGAACCATTATCCCTGTACCTTGCAGTATCAGGAAATGCAGTAAGTACTGTTCTGGTAAAGGATCACAAAGGTCAGCAGTATCCTGTCTATTATGTTAGTAAAAGTTTATTAGATGTTGAAACTAGATATTCTCATTTAGAAAAATTGATATTGGCCCTAGTTATGGCATCGACAAAGCTTAGACATTATTTTGAGACACATAGGATTCATGTTAAAACTAACTATCCTGTTAAAAATGTGCTTAGGAAGCCTGAGATGTCGGGTAGAACAGCTAAGTGGTCAGTAAAGTTAAGTGCCTATGATCTAGTGTATGAACCTAGAAATGCCATAAAGTCTCAGGCACTAGCTGACTTTGTGGCTGATTTCAGTAGTGATATTCAAAATGAAGTAGACCTAGAAGTTCAACAACTAGGAGAAACCTCAGAATCTTGGACATTATATACTGATGGTGCATCTAATGTTAGAGGTGTAGGACTGAGAATACTACTAAAATCGCCACAGGGGGACATATTACCCCAGGCTATTAGATGTGAATTACCTGCAACCAATAATGAAGCAGAATATGAAGCTTTAATTGCAGGATTAGAATTGGCTAAGAGCATGAATATCAAGAGTTTACAAGTATTTGTTGATTCCTTGTTAATTACTAATCATTTTAATGGGACCTATGCAGTTAAAGGTGAGAAGTTAGAAGTACAACAGCTAAGAGAAAACTTAGAATCCTAGACGTTATATACTGATGGTGCATCTAATCTGAGAGGTGTAGGATTGGGTATACTACTAAAACACAGGGGGACATATTACCCCAGGCTATTAGGTGTGAATCTCCTACCACTAATAATGAAGTAGAATATGAAGCTTTAATTGCAGGATTAGAGTTGGCCAGGAATATGAATATTAAAAATTTGCAAGTATTTGTTGATTCCTTGTTAATTGCTAACCATTTTAATGGATCCTATGCAGTCAAAGGTGAAAGGTTAATCGAGTATCTTGAAATTCTCAAAAAATTAGGAGGATATTTCGATGTTTTTGCACTTGAACAGGTACCAAGAGAGGATAATGCTGAGGTAAACGCCTTGGCAAACTTAGGATCTTCAGTCAGAATACCAGAGGGAATTCAGATACCAATACTACATATCCTATATCCTGCGGGGGATCTTTTCAAATCTCAAGATAAGGAAGTAGCAAGTATTCAGGATCCTGATAGTGAGTATCCTGAGGAGGATCCTAAGTCCTGGACGGCTCCAATCGTGAGATTTCTCAAGGAAGGACATATCTCAAAGGATGAGAATCCTAAGGCTTTTAGGATGAAGGTATCCCGATTCACTATTATAAATAATGTTTTGTATAAGAAATCTCTTGCAGGACCATACCTGAGGTGTTTGGAGGATCATGAAACTAAAGAAGTGCTTCAGGATATACACGAAGGGGATTGTGGTAACCATACTGGGGGCAGATCATTATTCTCAAAGGTATTAAGAACAGGATACTATTGGCCGACGATGAGGAAAGATGCTGCAGAATATGCTCAAAAGTGTGATGCATGTCAAAGACACAGCAATATACTACATCAACCCACTGAACCGCTGTATCCTATTGCTTCCCCTTGGCCATTCATGAAGTGGGGGATGGACATAGTAGGAAAGTTGCCAAAAGCTCCAGGAGGAAAAGTCTTTATGCTGGCAATGACGGATTATGTCTCCAAGTGGGTTGAAGCTGAGGCATTTGTTCAAGTCAGGGACCAAGAAGTAGTATCCTTCATAAAGAGGAATATCTTGACTAGGTTTGGGATACCAACTGAAATAATTTGTGACAATGGCTCTCAGTTTATCAGTAGAAGGACTACTGATTTTTCAAAAGTTGGGGAATCAAGATGATTACATCCACTCCGGTACATCCTCAAGCAAATGGGCAAGTAGAATCCTCAAACAAGATAATAGTCAACAATTTGAAGAAAAGATTAGGAGCCAAGAAAGGAAGATGGGCAGCAGAGTTACCCTTTGTTTTATGGGCCGATAGGACAACGGTGAAAAACGCAACTAGGCAAACCCCATTTTCCTTAGTATTTGTAGCAGAAGTAGTAATCCCGACAGAGATGGTGATACCTACAGCAAGATCCAACCTCCGGGATCCTGAGAAGAATCCTGAAGCCCTATGCCAAGAATTGGATACTATCGATGAAACAAGGGATGCGGCAAAATTGAGAATGGCAGCATACCAATAGAGGATATCCAGAGCATATAACAAGAATCTAAGGACTAGAAGGTTTCAAGTTGGAGATTGGGTATTAAGGAAGACTTTTCAGAATACTACTAATCCTGGTGACAGAAAATTAGCTCCAAAGTAGGAAGGACCTTATGAGATTGAATCGGAATCGGGGAAAGGAGCATACCGGCTTAGGAATATGGAGGGAGATATACTACCAAGATCCTGGAATGCTATACACCTCAAAGCCTATTTCAAGTGAGTTTATAATTTAATTTCTAACTCAGGAAGGTATGAATTTTGTCTCTTTTAAATTTTATTTTATTCCTATTGAACCCAATACTGACTTAGGCATCGGAGGGGGTGTTAGCCAAGCTAACACCCACCTTAGTTTAAGGCATTTTGCAGAAATGCTTCGGGATATAACTCCAGGATATACACTCAGGATAATTAGAAAGATTAGAGGATTGGCCCCCTCTCTCACGTTTAAGGGATCCTGATCCCTTCACAGGTTTAAAGGTATTCACCTTTCTCTCGAATTGGGTTTAAACACCCCGCCTGGAGCGCAAGTTATCCAGGGATAGTTCAAGATAGCGGGACCAGTCCATGTAAAAGTGGCTGACAATTTCGTTATTGTTGGCTATATCCTGGACCCTAAAGGTATATGAGGATTGATCACCCTCTCTCATGAAAGGGTATTTTCATACTCTCTAAGGTTTAAAGGTTTTCACCTTTCTAAGTCTTGGAGTTTATACACTCCCGCCTTTAGCGCACGAAAATTTGGGATTTTCCCCAGTATACCAAGGGTTTATCCCCAGAATATTAAGGATCTATCTCTAGGATATTTTAGGGTTTATCCCCTGTGATACTAAAGTAATACACAAGTGTACAATCAGTTGCAATTGATGCCCAAAAAAAATTCCTAAGTATTTAAGGACGCTATGCACATGGGACATTCCTACTAAGGCATTGTGAAAAGACTCAAAGGATCAAGCTTGGGCCTAGTTCACTAAGTATCCCAGACTGGGGACATCTTCGGTGGAAAGGTTGCAAAAGGATTGAAGTTTAAGGATAGGGTTGTACTCTATTTCTGGTATGATCTTTCCTTTTTGTTCCTTTAAAATCCTTATCTATATTGTCTAAATTTTTGAAACTGTGTTTGAAAAAAAATTGGTTAAAACATTTATGAGTATCCTGATCAGGATATATTCTCAAGATATATTCTCAGGATATATTTTCATTGTATTTGGTCAGAATGTTTGAAATATTACACTAAGATTGGAAATTTGAAATTGTATTCAAACCAAGCAATACATAACTGTTATGGGTGAAATTCTGAGCCCATATCCTGGATAATATCCTAAGATATATCTTGATTATATGAAGTCTGTTCATGCCCAGGATACTGATTCAGGATATTGGTAACATCCTGACATGGTATCATGAGGATCACTAGCGGATTATGTGCAGGAGCGGGAGTCCAAGCTTGTAACGTTCATGAGGACCTTTTCCCCGGAAGACTCGGTCTAAGTTGTTCGAAGAAGGACGTTGAACCCGCTTTACCTGGTCTCCAACGTTTACTAAGGAATATTCGAAGGCATCCCCCATTTATATGAGATTTTGTTTTTGTTTCTTAGCTATAAATAGATGGATAAATCAGATCGAATAGGACACAACAACACTCACTGCTCTCTAACACTTCAACTCTCTCGCAACTCTCACTTTCACAAAAAGCATTGTACCACTTAGCGATCTGATCAATATCCTGCATTGTATCCTGACATTTGAAGTCATAAGAAGAACAAGGCAGCTGTGATTGTCAGCTCCCAAGGTTTTGTGCCGGCGATCTAGATTGATCAAGGGCTTTCCTCGTATATCTCGTGTCACCCCCTTTACTTTTTGCTCATTGTTTGATCGTAGATATAGTTCAATATCCTGAGCTATATCCTGAAACTGTTTTAACAAACAATCAATTCGGCATATTTACAACACACATTCTTAGAACACTACATCACTTAACTAATTTGATCACTAAATTGCTTAGGTAATTTTTGACCAAAACAATTTGGCACCCACCGTGGGGCAAGAGGTGCTATTCCTACTAGAAGCTTTTACAAAATCATTACTTGGTTTTATATTTTCAAAACTTTTTGCTATACTATTTTCAATGGCCTCAAGATCAAACATGAGCTCCTCCACCGTGTCTGCTACAACCTCTGCAACAACTGGTTCGGTGCTTCCTCCACCTCCTCCAAGGATGCAAGCCTCCACACAACCCCAGGATATTATCCCTACTCGGAACATTCAGGGATCCAGTCCTGTTTTGGCTTCTAATGATGAAATTCTAACCTTGTTTGGTAGTATACAGGAACAGATGAGGCAACAACAGGAGACCAACCAAATGCTGATAAGAGAGATACAACTCTTGAAATCCAACTCAAGCAGGCCCACTGAGGATACTGTCACTCCCTTGCAACCCAGAGCCCTGAACTTCAGCTCTGCAGTATATACTGAGGATAACAGAGGAAATATTGTGCCTAGCCATTCTCAGAATCATACTCCTGAGATACCCTCTTTGGTCAGGGTGTCAACTGTGAGAAGCTCAGGATATGCTTCAGGATATGGCCAGAATGCCCAGACTAGTAACGTGTCAAATAATAATAATACTCTTGTTACTAACGGTATTGGATCTTTGCAGGATGCAGGTATGACGTCAGCATTTTCTAGGGAGCTTCAAAAATTGAAGGACATGATATCCAGTGTACCTGGGGTGGTCCAGCCAATTCCGGAAGTGTCCCAAGATAGCCACAGGATATCCCGATTTGGGCATCCTATTTGTGATGCTGAAATCCCAAAAAGATTTCAGACTCCCAACATGAAGCTCTACGACGGAACCACGGATCCTGAGGAGCATATTGCCCAGTATAGGGAAAGGATGGAAATCAATCCTATCCCTCCGGATATCAAGGAAGCATGCCTGTGCAAGGGTTTTGGTTCTACCTTAATAGGATCAGCCTTAAAATGGCTCTTAAATGTTCCTCCTCACTCGATTACTTCATTTGCTCATTTGGTTAATTTATTTAATAGTCAATTTTCTTGCAGCTGAAGTTTTGAGAAACTAACCAGTGATCTTTATAGGATAACTCAAGGACCTCAGGAATCCTTGAGGGATTATGTGAACAAATTTAGCCGGGAATCCTTAGATATCCCGCATCTTGACGTTGCAACAGCTGTGCAGGCTTTCAAGATAGGATTGCAAAAAGATTCTCAATTTTACCAGGATCTTGTGATGAATCCCTGCAGGAATCTGGACGAAGCTCGTAACAGGGCTTTAAGATACATTCGGCTGGAGGATGACAAAAAGATGCAAGAGAGGATGAATTCGTCAACAACCTATGAGTCGACCAACAGGAAATCGGAATCCTCGTATAAACCATATCGCTCTAAGCCATATGGCAGAAATGACAGCAAAAAAGTGAATGCTGTTGAAGACGAGGATCCTGAGGAGTATCCTGAGTTGTCTGAAAATTGTTTTTCCGTTAATATACCTGAACTAATGTATGCTATGCAGGGTTTAGGAGACAAAGCCAGGTGGCCTCGGAAGAATCAACAAAAAGCTGATTGGAAGGATAAGTCCAAATGGTGTGCCTTCCATGAGGATTTCGGACATGTTACTGAGGATTGCATTGCTCTGAGGAAAGAAATAAGTTATCTCTTGAGCAAGGGATATCTGAAGGATCTTCTGGGAAGAAAGAAGAACAAGGGTCAGGATATTGAGAAGGATCCTGAACTAGCAGCATCACCTCCTGCGGATGCCAAGATAATTAACTTTATTTCAGGAGGATCCGACATTTGTGGGACTTCATATTCCGCGGCCAAGAGACATGCAAAGGAGGCTAAGGCCGAAAGAGGAGAAAAGCCAACCAGGATGACGACCCTCACAACAGATAAAGTGATCACTTTTGACAATGATGACAGGGATACTGTCCAGGATCCTCACCATGATGCTCTGGTAATAACACTATATGTGGCTAACCATTTTGTACGCAGGATAATAGTGGATAATGGCAACTCCATCAACATAATCCAATTAGAAACGTTGAAGAGAATGAATGTATCTCCAATGGATATCACTTCGAAGTCCACTGTGCTTGTTGGGTTCAGTGGAGAGGCTAGGAACACAGTGGGGGAGATAAAGTTACCAGTATACGTTGAAGGGGTCAACTCAATGCAACGCTTCTGTGTGATGTACTCCCTATCCTGTTATAATATCATATTGGGTAGGCCATGGATCCATGACATGAAAGCTGTGCCGTCAACCTATCATCAATGCGTCAAGATCCCTACGCCTTGGGGGTTGTCAAGATAGATAGTGATCAGCAGGAGGCAAAGGAGTGTTACTCATCCTCGATGAATCCTCAACCAAGCCTAATACAGCATAGTAATTAAAGATGCGGGCCCAGGATATTGTGGAGGCTTCAGAGTAGGATGTAAAGAAAATTATCCTGGATCAGGATAATCCGGATATCTCGGTGCTCGTGGGAACCAATATCCCTCAGGATATTGAAGATCAATTGACTAATTTTTTGAAATGCAGGATGTCAACATTCGCGTGGAAGCACGAGGATATGACAGGTATTTCCAAGGATATAATAACACTTAAGCTCGGTATTGACAGGTCATTTAAGCCTGCCCAACAAAAGAGAAGGAAATTTGCTTCGGAGCAAAATATGATTATTCAAGAAGAAGTAGAGAGGTTATTGAAATCCAAAATGATCAGAGAGGTCAAGTTTCCAAGATGGCTAGCAAATGTAGTTGTGGTGCAGAAGAAAAATGGGAAATGGAGAGTTTGTGTGGATTACACAGACTTGAACAAAGCCTGTCCCAAAGACCCATTTCCTCTTCCTCATATTGACTCAATGGTGGATGCTACTGCCGGCCATGAGATGTTAACCTTCATGGATGCATCCTCAGGATTCCAACAGATCCAGATGGAAACTTCAGACCAGGAGGATAATGCCTTCATGACACCAACAGGTATTTATTGTTACACTGCTATGCCCTTTGGTTTGAAGAATGCAGGTGCAACATATCAAAGATTGATGAACATGATGTTCAAAGACAAGCTGGGGGACACTATGGAGGTATACATCGATGACATGGTACTAAAATCCAAAAAGGCCGAGGATCATCTCCAGGATATTAAGGGAGCATTTGATATCCTGGATCAGTATAACATGAAGCTGAATCCTGCTAAGTGCCATTTCGGAGTGGGGGCAGGAAAGTTTCTAGGATATATGGTAACTAAAAGAGGGATAGAAGCAAGCCCAGAACAGATCAAAGCCATCTTGGATATCAAATCACCTTCTAACATGAGAGATGTTCAAAGACTGACAGGACGAGTAGCAGCATTGAACAGATTTATCTCAAGATCCTCAGAAAAATGCAAGAAATTTTATGATATCCTGAAGAAGAACAAGAAGTTCGAATGGGGAGTGAAGCATGAAGCAGCCTTGCAGGATTTGAAACAGTATCTTTCAACTGCACCTCTATTGATGAAGCCTGAAAATGGTGAACCATTATCCCTATACGTCGCAGTATCAGGGAACGCTGTAAGTGCTGTCCTTGTAACGAATCATGAAGGTCAGCAATATCCTGTCTATTATGTTAGCAAAAGTTTATTAGATGCTGAAACTAGATATTCTCATTTAGAAAAACTAATATTAGCCCTAGTTATGGCATCAACAAAGCTTAGACATTACTTTGAAACACATAGGATTCATGTTAAAACCAATTATCCTGTTAAAAATGTGCTTAGAAAACCTGAGATGTCAGGTAGAATGGCTAAGTGGTCAGTAAAGTTAAGTGCTTATGACCTAGTATATGAACCTAGAAATGCCATAAAGTCACAGGCTCTAGCTGACTTTGTGGCTGATTTCAGTAGTGATATTCAAAATGAAGTAGACCTAGAAGTTCAACAACTAAGAGAAACCTCAGAATCTTGGACATTATATACTGATGGTGCATCTAATGTTAGAGGTGTAGGACTGAGAATACTACTAAAATCGCCACAGGGGGACATATTACCCCAGGCTATTAGATGTGAATTACCTGCAACCAATAATGAAGCAGAATATGAAGCTTTAATTGCAGGATTAGAATTGGCTAAGAGCATGAATATCAAGAGTTTACAAGTATTTGTTGATTCCTTGTTAATTACTAATCATTTTAATGGGACCTATGCAGTTAAAGGTGAGAAGTTGATCGAGTATCTCGAAATTCTCAAAAAATTAGCAGGATATTTCGATATTTTTACACTTGAACAAGTACCAAGAGAGGATAATGCTGAAGCTGATGCCTTGGCAAATCTAGGATCATCAGTCAGGATACCGGAAGGGACCCGAATACCAATATTACACATCCTGTATCCTGCAACGGATCCTCAGGATAGGGAAGTAGTAATGTTCAGGATCCTGATAATGAGTATCCTGAGGAGGATCCTAAGTCCTTGATGGCTCCAATCATAAGATATCTCATAGAAAGACACATCCCAGAGGATGAAAATCCTAAGGCCTTTAGAATGAAGGTATCACGATTCACTATTATAAATAATGTTTTGTATAAGAAATCTGTTGCAGGACCATATCTGAGGTGCTTGGAGGATCCCGAAACTAAAAAAGTGCTTCAGGATATACACGATGGGGATTGTGGTAACCATACTGGGGGCAGGTTATTATTCTCAAAGGTATTAAGAACATGATACTATTGGCCTACGATGAGAAAAGATGCTGCAGAATATGCTCGAAGATGTGATGTGTGTCAAAGACACAGTAATATATTACATCAACCTGTTGAGCCATTATATCCTATTGCTTCCCCTTGGCCATTTATGAAGTGGGGAATGGACATAGTGGGGAAATTGCCAAAGGCTCCAGGAGGAAAGGTCTTTATGCTGGCAATGACTGATTATTTCTCTAAGTGGGTTGAAGCTGAAGCATTTGTTCAAGTCAGAGATCAAGAAGTAGTATCCTTCATTAAAAGGAATATCCTGACAAGGTTTGGAGTACCAGCTGAGATAATTTGTGACAATGGATCTCAGTTTATAAGTAAGAGGACTACTGACTTTTGCAAGAGTTGGGGAATCAAAATGATCACATCTACTCCGGTACATCCTCAAGCAAATGGACAAGCAGAATCCTGAAACAAGATAATTATACACAACCTGAAAAAGAGACTAGGAGCTAAAAAAGGAAGATGGGCAGAAGAACTACCCTTTGTTTTGTGGGCTGATAGAACAACAATAAAGAGTGCAACTGGCCAGACTCTATTCTCCTTAGTATTCGGGGTAGAGGCGGTGATCCCAACAGAAATGGTAATACCGACAACGAGATCTAACCTCCGGGATCCTGAGCAGAATCCTGAAGCTTTGTGCCAAGAATTGGATACAGTGGATGAGACTAGAGATGCAGCAAAACTAAGGATGGCAGCATACCAACAGAGGATATCCAGAGCATATAACAAGAATATAAGGACTAGAAGATTTCAAGTTGGGGATTGGGTATTAAGAAAGGCTTTTCAAAATACTACTAATCCTGCCGATGGAAAATTAGCTCCAAAGTGGGAAGGACCATATGAGGTTTAATCAGAATCTGGCAAAGGAGCATACCAACTCAAGAATATGGAGGGAGATATGCTGCCAAGATCCTGGAATGCTATACACTTAAAGCTCTATTTCAAGTAAGATTAGAATTTAATTTCTATCTCAGAATGATATGGATTCTATCTTTTTAAATACATTTGAATTTGTTTATTATTTCGAACCCAATACTGACTTAAGCATCAGAGGGGTGTTAGCCAAGCTAACACCCACCTTAGTTTGAGGTTATTTTGCAGAATATGCCTCAGGATATAGCTCCAGGATACACGCTCAGGATATTTCGAAAGATTAGAGGATTGTCCCCCTCTCTCATGTATAAGGGATTCTAATCCCTTCAAAGGTTTAAAGGTATTCACCTTTCTTACGAATTGGTTTTAAACACCCCGCCTGGAGCGCAAGTTATCTAGGGATAGTTCAAGGTAGCGGGACCAGTTCATGTAAAAGTGGCTGACAATTTCATTACTATTGACTATATCCTGGATCCTAAAGGTATATGAGGATTGATCACCCTCTCTCACGAAAGGGTATTTTCATACTCTCCCTGGATAACTTGCGCTCCAGGCGGGGTGTTTAAACCCAATTCGTGAGAAAGGTGAATACCTTTAAACCTGTGAAGGGATCAGGATCCCTTAAACGTGAGAGAGGGGGCCAATCCTCTAATCTTTCGAAGTATCCTGAGTGTGTATCCTGGAGCTATATCCCGAAGCATATTCTGCAAAACATCCTTAAACTAAGGTGGGTGTTAGCTTGGCTAACACCCCTCCGATGCTTAAGTTAGTATTGGGTTCAAATAAAATAAATTATATTTAAAAGAGATAGAATTCATACCATCTTGAGTTAGAAATTAAATTCTAAACTCACTTGAAATAGGCTTTGAGATGTATAGCATTCCAGGATCTTGGTAGTATATCCCCCTCCATATTCTTAAGCTTGTATGCTCCTTTTCCGGATTCCGATTCAATCTCATAGGGTCCTTCCCACTTTGGAGCCAACTTTCCATCAGCAGGATTCGTAGTATTCTGAAAAGCTTTCCTTAACACCCAATCTCCAACTTGGAACCTTCTAGTCCTTATATTCTTGTTATATGCTCTGGATATCCTCTGTTGATATGCTGCCATTCCCAACTTCGCCGCATACCTTGTCTCATCAATAGTATCCAGTTCTTGACATAAGATTTCAGGATTTGATTCAGGATCCGGTAGGCTTGATCTAGCTGTCGGTATCACCATTTCTGTCGGGATCACTGCTTCTGCCCCAAATACCAAAGAAAATGGGGTTTGCCCAGTAGCATTCTTCACAGTTGTTCTATCAGCCCATAGGACAAATGGTAGTTCCTCTGCCCATTTTCCTTTTTGGCACCTAACCTCTTCTTTAAATTGTTTACGATTATCTTGTTCGAGGATTCTGCTTGTCCATTTGCTTGAGGATGCACTGGTGTTGACGTAATCATCTTAATTCCCCAACTCTTGCAAAAGTCAGTAGTTCTTTTGCTGATGAATTGAGAGCCATTGTCACAAACTATCTCAGCCGGTACCCCAAATCTAGTCAGGATATTCCTCTTTATGAAGGATACCACTTCTTGATCCCTGACTTGAACAAAGGCCTCGGCTTCGACCCACTTGGAGAAATAATCTGTCATTGCCAGCATAAAAACCTTTCCTCCTGGAGCCTTTGGAAGTTTTCCCACTATGTCCATTCCCCACTTCATAAACAGCCAAGGGGATACGATAGGATATAATGGTTCTGCGGGCTGATACAGGATGTTGCCGTGTCTTTGACATGCATCGCATTTCTGAGCATACTCCGCGGCATCCTTTCTCATGGTCGTCCAGTAATATCCTGTTCTCAACACCTTCGAGAACAGAGATCTGCCCCCAGTATGGTTGCCACAGTCTCCTTCGTGTATATCCCGAAGTACTTCCTTGGTTTCAGGATCTTCCAAGCACCTTAGGTACGGACCTGCAAGGGATTTCTTATACAAAATATTATTTATAATAGTAAAACGAGATACCTTCATCCTAAAAGCCTTAGGATTTGCATCCTTTGGGATATCTCCTTCTTGAAGATACTTCACAATTGGAGTCATCCAGGATTCAGGATCCTTCTCAGGATATCGATCACCAGGATCCTGGATACATGCTACTTCTTTAACCTGAGATTTGAAATGTTCCATTGCAGGATACATGATGTGCACTATTGGTATCTGAGTTCCCTCCGGTATCCTGACAGTAGATCCTAAGTTTGCTAGAGCGTCAGCTTCAACATTCTTTTCTCTTGGTACCTGTTCAAGTATAAAAATTTCGAAATATCCTGCTAATTTTTTAACAATTTCAAGATATTCAGCTAACTTTTCGCCTTTTACTGCATAAGATCCATTGAAATGGTTAGTAACCAACAGGGAATCAACATATACTTGTAAATATCTAATATTCATATTTTTAGCTAATTCTAATCCTGCTATCAGAGCTTCATATTCTGCTTCATTATTAGTGGCAGGAAACTCACATCTAATAGCCTGGGGTAATATGTCCCCCCGTGGCGATTTTAGTAGTATACCCAATCCTACACCTCTTACATTAGATGCACCATCAGTATATAGTGTCCAAGATTCTATATTTTCTCCTAGTTGTTGCACTTCTAGGTCTACTTCATTTTGAATATCACTACTGAAATCAGCCACAAAGTCTGCTAGAGCCTGAGACTTTATAGCATTTCTAGGTTCATATATTAGATCATAGGCACTTAATTTTACTGACCACTTAGCCATTCTACCCGACATCTCAGGTTTCCTAAGCACATTCTTTACAGGATAATTAGTTTTAACATTAATCCTATGTGTCTCAAAATAATGTCTAAGCTTAGTTGATGCCATAACTAGGGCTAATATTAATTTTTCTAAATGAGAATATCTAGTTTCAGCATCTAATAAACTTTCACTAACATAATAGACAGGATACTGCTGACCTTCATGATCCTTAACCAAAACAGCACTTACTGCATTCCCTGATACTGCAAGATACAGGGATAATGGTTCACCATCCTCGGGCTTCATCATCAGAGGTGCGGTTGAAAGATATTGCTTTAATTCCTGTAAGGATGCTTCATGTTTTTCTCCCCACTCGAACCTCTTATTCTTCTTCAAGATATCGTAGAATTCCTTACATTTTTCTGAGGATCTTGATATAAATCTGTTCAATGCTGCTACTCGTCCAGTTAATCTTTGCACATCTTTCATGTTGGATGGTGACTTGATATCCAGGATAGCTTTGATTTGTTCCGGGCTCGCTTCTATACCCCTTTTAGTCACCATGTATCCTAAAAACTTTCCTGCCCCCACTCCAAAATGGCACTTGGCAGGATTTAGTTTCATATTGTACTGGTCCAGGATATCAAATGCTCCTTTAATATCCTGGAGATGATCCTCAGCCTTCTTGGATTTGACTACCATATCATCAATGTACACTTCCATGGTGTCCCCCAGTTTGTCTTTAAACATCATGTTCACCAATCTCTAGTACGTTGCACCTGCATTTTTCAAACCAAAAGGCATAGCAGTATAACAGTAAATACCTGTTGGTGTCATGAAAGCAGTATCCTCCTGGTCTGAAGGTTCCATTTTGATCTGTTGGAATCCAGAGGATGCATCCATGAAGGTTAACATCTCATGACCAGCAGTGGCATCCACCATCGAGTCTATATGAGGTAGAGGGAATGGGTCTTTAGGACATGCTTTGTTCAAGTCTGTGTAATCTACACAAACTCTCCATTTCCCATTCTTCTTTTGAACCACGACCACATTTGCTAGCCACTTGGGAAATTTGACTTCCCTGATCATCTTGGACTTCAATAGTCTTTCAACCTCTTCTTGAATAATTACATTTCGTTCTGGAGCAAACTTCCTTCTCCTTTGCTGGACAGGCTTTAAAGACCTGTCAATTCCAAGCTTATGAGTTATAATATCCTTAGAAATACCTGTCATATCCTCATGCTTCCATGCGAATGTTGACATCCTGCATTTCAAAAAGTTAGTTAACTGATTTTCAATATCCTGAGGGATATTGGCTCCTACGAGCACCGAGATATCTGGATTATCCTGATCCAGGATAATTTTCTTTACATCCTGCTCTGAAGCCTCCATGATATCCTGGGCCCGCATCTTTAATTGCTATGCTGCATTATGCTTGGTTGAGGATTTCATCGAGGATGAATAACACTCCTTCGCTTCCTGTTGATCACTTTCCACCTTAACTACTCCCCAAGGGGTAGGGATCTTGATACATTGATGATAAGTGGAAGGTACAGCTTTCATATCGTGAATCCATGGCCTGCCCAATATAATATTATAGCAGGATAAGGAGTCCATGACACAGAAGCGTTGTATTGAGTTGACCCCTTCAACATACACGGGTAACTTTATCTCCCCTACGGTATTCTTTGCCTCTCCACTAAACCCTACAAGCACAGTGGACTTTGAGGTAATCTCTATCTCGGGGATGTTCATTCTCTTCAAGGTTTCCAATTGGATGATGTTGACTGAGCTGCCATTATCCACCAGTATCCTGCGTACAAAGTGATTAGCAACATATAAAGTTATTACCAGAGCATCATGATGAGGATCCTGGACAGTATCCCTGTCATCACTATCGAACGTGATCATTTTATCAGTCGTGAGGGTCGATATCCTGGTTGGCTTATTCCCCCTTTCGGCCTTAGCCTCCTTTGCATGTCTTTTGGCTGCAGAATAAGAAGTTCCGCAGATATCGGACCCTCCTGAGATAAAGTTAATTATTTTGGCGTCGGCGGGAGGTGATGCTGCTCGTTCAGGATCCTTCTCAATATCCTGACCCTTATTCTTCTTTCTGCCCAGAAGATCCTTCAGATGTCCTTTGCTTAGTAGGTAGCTTATTTCTTTCTTCAGGGCAATGCAATCTTCAGTAACATGTCTGAAATCCTCATGGAAGGCGCACCATTTGGACTTATCCTTCCAATCAGCTTTTTGTTGATTCTTCCGAGGCCACCTGGCTTTATCTCCCAAACCCTGCATAGCATACATTAGTTCAGGTATATTAATAGAAAAACAATATTCTGACAATTCAGGATACTCCTCAGGATCCTCATTTTCAACAGCGTTCACTTTTTTGCTATCATTCCTGTCATATGGCTTAGAACGATATGGTTTGTATGAGGATTCTGACTTCCTGTTAGTTGGTTCATATGTTGAGGATGCATTCATCCTCTCTTGCATTTTCTTATCATCTTCCAGCCTGATATATCTCAAGGCCCTGTTTCGAGCTTCGTCCAAGTTCCTGCAAGGATTCATCACAAGATCCTGATAAAACTGGGAATCCTTTTGTAGTCCCATCTTGAATGCTTGGACTGCTGTAGCTACATCAAGGTGTGGGATATCCAAGGATTCCCTGCTGAATTTGTTCACATAATCTCTTAGGGATTCTTGAGGCCCCTGTGTTATCCTGTAGAGGTCACTTGTTAGTTTTTCAAAGCTTCTACTACAAGAAAACTGACTATTAAACAAATTAACCAAATGAGCAAATGATGTAATTGAATAAGGTGGAACATTTAGAAGCCATTTCAAGGCTGATCCTGTTAGAGTAGAGCCGAAGCCCTTGCACAAGCATGCTTCCTTAAGTTCTGCCGGGATAGGGTTAATCTCCATCCTCTCCCTATACTAGGCAATATGCTCCTCAGGATCCGTCGTCCCATCATACAGCTTCATGTTAGGAGTCTGGAATCTCTTTGGGATTTTTGCATCACAAATGGGGTGAGCAAAGCGGGATATGTTGTGACTATCCCGGGATACTTCTGGTATAGGCTGCATTATTCCAGGCACACTTGATATCATATCCTTCAACTTTTGAAGCTCTCTGGTTATCGCTGATGTCACGCCTGCATCCTGCAATGATCCAATATTATTAGTAACAGGGATACTGGTGTTAACAGACAAGTTACCAGATTGGTGATTGTGGCCATATCCTGGAGCACATCCTGGAGCATATCCTGGATTTCTCACAGTTGACACCCTGACCGAAGAGGGTATTTCAGGAATATGACTCTGGGAATGGCTAGGCACAATATTCCCCCTGTTATCCTCAGTATATACTGCAGAATTGAAGTTTAAAGCTCTTGGTTGCAAGGGAGTGACAGTATCCTCAGCGGGCCTGCTTGAGCTGGATTTCAAGAGTTGTATCTCTCTTATCAGCATTTGGTTGGTCTCCTGCTGCTGCCTCATTTGTTCCTGTACACTACCAAATAAAGTTAGAATTTCTTCATTAGAGGCCAAAACAGGAGCAGATCCCTGAATGTTGCGAGCGGGGATAACATCTTGAGGCAGTGAAGAGGCTTGGGTTCTCGGAGGAGGTGGTGGAAGCATCGAACCAATTGTTGCAGAGGCTGTAGCAGACACGGTGGAAGAGCTCATGTTTGATCTCGAGGCCATTGAAAATAGTGTAGCAAAAAGTTTTGAAAATATAAAACCGATTAACGATTTAACAAAAGATTTTAGTAGAAATAGCACCACTTGCCCCACGGTTGGCGCCAAATTGTTTTGGTCAAAAATTACCTAAGCAATTAAGTGATCAAATTAGTTTTGTGAGGTAGTGTGCTAGTAATACTTTGTAAAAAATATGTTGGTTTATTAGTTTGCGAAAACAGTTTCAGGATACGGCTCAGGATATCGAGCTGTATCTATAATTAGACAACGAGCAAAAATGTAAAGGTTGACACGTGATGTACGAGGAAAGCCCTTGATCAATCTAGATCTCCGGCATAAAACCTCGGGAGCTGACAATCGTCGGCTGCCTTGTTCTTCTTATTGCTTGAATAACAGGATACAATGCAGGATATGACACGGATCAACTAAGTGTTACAATGCGATTCGAGCACAAGTGTGAGTGTTTGTGAGTGGTTACAGGTGGTAGAGAGCAAGAGTGTACGAGAAATTGTGTATGTGAAGTCGTGTGTTCCTATGATCCGTGCATTCCTTTATATAGTAAAAGGAACCAACTAACTATGCTAAAAATCCGGGATATTATGCTAAAAATCCAGGATACTGAGATTATTTCCTTTCTGAACATTGCCAGGCTGTTTCCACTTGTTTTCCACGCGCTTACTAACTATAACTCTGGGATTTAAGCTTCCAAAATCGTTACAACATTAATATCTTTGACCAATCTTCGTAACTTTCCATAAAACACGCCAATCTTCAATGTTGACCGTTACAAGAGCTATTTTTCCGCCATCAACGTCCTTATCCTAATCAATTTGAGCGGGTCTTCAGGATGACTTGGTCTTCATGAACGTTAGTCCCTTGTAGCCCACGTATACAAGCAAATTGTTAGTAATAGTCAGGATACTGCCTCAGGATGTTACGAATATTCTGGTCCGGTATCCTGATCGTAATCAGCTATCATAAAATCAAGATATAGTATCAGGATATGGGCTCAGAATTTCACCCATAACATTATCCCCAGGATATTAAGGGTTTATCCCCAGGATATTCAGGATTTATACACAGGAAAGCTAAAGTACGACTATGTTTGCATTCCGAAGTCTTCAAATATGTTGAACACAGGGGACATACATTATACAATGCAGAGGATGGATTCAAACTTATAAATGTGTAATGGGGACATTCCTATGATGGAATATTGGAATTGACTCCCTAAGAGTCTCTGGTATGATCTCTCCTTTTTATTTTTATAACTTAAGTTTTATGAGTTATGTGGCAGTATCCTGACCAGGATACCTCTCAGGATACTTTCAGAATATGTTCCCAAAGAATGTTCAAACAAAACTATTTTCATAAATAACAGTTATGCATAAAAAGTGTAACAACAAAGATAAAGCCAAAAGAAATTTATATTATTAACATGGCAAAAGTTTGTGCTTTTGGTTTCATCTCAAACTGAGATCCATCCACCAAAAGCACAATAAGTTCATAGTTATATTTACGTAACAGTTGAAGGCTTCATCTCAAACCGAGACCCATCCACCTCCAACTGTTATATTGTTCAAAACAGATTATACTAATTGATGACCAAGGGCTTCATCCTGAAACCCAGGACCCATTCACCTTTGGTCATCATATTGTCTAAGTGCAGGAAAGTAAATTGTTTTAAAGACAAGAAAAGTAAATTGTTCAGACAACCATCAAATCTAAAAAAGTGGGCTCCAGCCTAGGCATCAACATCCATCATCGCCCACTTGAATGCCCTCACACAGCGGCATCTTCACCAGCCTTCTCCGTCTTCTCAGCCTCAGCATCCTGAGTAGCATCCTCCCCAGCATCCGTCCCAGCATCCTTCTCTCCAACCTTGTCCACCACCTCTGCTGACTTAGAGGACTCACCAGCCTCAGCAGGACATGGCACAGCTTTGCCTCCAAGTTCCTTCAGCTTTGCTACCCAGGAATTGACCGGCCAGGCTAGGCACTCAAGACTTGTCTCCTTGGCCTCATAAGCCATCTTGATGCGAGCTTGTAGTAGAGAGACAATAGCTGAATTTTTGATCCCTTCCCGGAAAGAGACCATGGACTGTTCGTGCTCCACTTGAACGGCAACCAGCTTTATCTCAGCATCCTGAGTGACCTTCTTCAACTTGTCCTCGTAATGCCGGGTCTTGACTTCAGTAATGGCGCCTTGGTCAGCAACAGTGGTCTCGAGCTGTTTGATCCTGGCCTCTTGGAACTTGTTCGTGCTGCAAGCATCGGTGTAAAGGTGGAGCAGATGTTGGAGGCCCTGCAAATCAAAATTCAGGTATAAGTCAAAACCCATTAACCAGGATATCCTGTCAGGATATTCTGTCAGGATATTCTATCAGGATATGTGTGCAGGATATAGTATCAGGATATTACCTTATTGAGGAAGGATGTCATCGGCTCCAAGGAGTCAGTGAAGCTGAGTTCTTCATAAGAGAACCCTTCAGAGCCTAGGGTGCTAACTTCAGAGCCTTTCCTCTTCTTGGCGGTGGAAGCACGAGTTCTCGGGTTGGGCTTAGGAGCCGGGAACGGTTTGGAGCTGGTAGTAGCAGGAGTCTTTTTCTTGACGTTGACTGGAGTGGGGTAACTATCAAGCTCGTCAAGATCCAGGAGGATTGGAACTTTGCTGGAGTCTGTATACAGGGAGTGAAATTCTTTCCTAAATATATCAAATAAAAACATGTATGCAGGATATCGTGCAGGATCCTTACCAGACATGTTTGCACTGGAAAGTGGACTTGGGGATGGTGGAAATGTATTAAAACTTCTTTCAGCCTCTGGGAGGAGTCTGATGGCGTCAATTCTCATTTGTGATTCGGCTAAGGGAGGTGCAAGCTTCCTGAAATCAGCTTTATACAAGAAAATAGAAAAGTTAGTACAAGATATGAAACAGGATACAAGACAGGATCATCCTAAAACCCTAAATCCTACCCTTTCTCAACCACTTCACCGGATAATCCGCTCCACCAGGGATTGAATCTCTTTTTACAAAGAAAAACTTGGATTTCCACTCCTCTTCGTTCCTGGTGGCTCGGAGTATCAGTGGATCGCTGGAAGTGGAATAGAATAAGAACCGGCAAGAACCATGGCATCAAAGCCGGTATGCTAAAGGGAGGTCATGAATGGAAAGGTCAGGGATATGATTCTTCTTGATTTGATCAAGAACAGACAAGACTTGCCAGAGCATCGGCATTGTTTGACTGAAACAGATTTTCGTAGTATTAAAGAACTCGATGATGAAATCTGGAAAAGGAAATTGCAACCCTAAGGTAAAGGGAAAAGCATTGAAGCACAACCACTCCTATGAAACCATATCCGATCGGATTTCCCGATCGAATGGCCGGACCACCGTCCCTTCCGGGAAGATGCCGGAGGTTTTAAGGGCTGAAAAGTGGGCACTATCGAAGGTGCATATTTCCTTCTCCGGATCTTAGAGAATATTCTGGTGGATGAACGTGGGAGCAGAGTCACCGGAACTCGATCTTATCTGTCTCGCCATATAGTTGCTGGAATATAGGACAAAATGGAGGAGGAAGATGGAGATGAGAGAGAAATTTTTTACCTTTTTTCTCTTCGGTAAAGGTTAAATGAGGATGAGGATGAGAAGTTATAGGATGATAATGAGTAATTATAGGCTGCGTGGTTACAACTAGTCACATCAAGGTCTTATCTCTTAATTACCTCGTTATTCGTGAAAAAATGTAACCGTTAGTATCAGGATACTTAACGGTAACATTTTTGGGGACAATTGTTATGGGTGAAATTCTTAGCCAATATCTTGGATAATATCCTAAGATATATCTTGAATATGTGAAGTCTGTTCACGCCCGTGATACTGATTCAGGATATTGGTAACATCCTGACATGGTATCCTGAGGATCACTAACGGATTATGTCCAGGAGCGCGAGTCCAAGCTTGTAACGTTCATGAGGACCTTTTCCCCGGAAGACTCGGTCTAAGTTGTTCGAAGAAGGACATTGAACCTGCTTTACCTGGTCTCCAACGTTTACTAAGGAATATTCGAAGGCATCCCCCATTTATAGGAGATTTTGTTTTCGTTTCTTAGCTATAAATAGATGGATAAATCAGATCGAATAGGACACAACAACACTCACTGCTCTCTAACACTTCAACTCTCTTGTAACTCTCACTTTCACAAAAAACATTGTAACACTTAGCGATCTGATCAATATCCTGCACTGTATGCTGACGTTTGAAGTAATAAGAAGAACAAGGCAGCTGCGATTGTCAGCTCCCGAGGTTTTGTGTCGGCGATCTAGATTGATCAAGGGCTTTTCTCGTATATCTCGTGTCACCCCCTTTACTTTTTTCTCATTGTTTGATCGTGGATATAGTTCAATATCCTGAGCTATATCCTGAAACTGTTTTAACAAACAATCAATTCAGCATATTTACAACACACATTCTTAGCACACTACCTCACTTAACTAATTTGATCACTAAATTTCTTAGGTAATTTTTGACCAAAACAATAACAAAATTTGCAAAAATGGACAACTATGGATAAGGTCATAAAAGGTTATATTATTAACATTGCAAAAGGTTGTGCTTTTGGTTTCATCTCAAACTGAGATCCATCCACTAAAAGCACAATTAGTTTTCTACCATATTTACTTAACAATTGAAGGCTTCGTCTTGAAACCCAAGATACCTCCCCCTTCAATTGTTAGAATGTTCAAAATAAACCATACTAATTGATGACCAAGGGCTTCATCCTGAAACTCAGGATCCCTCCACCTTTGGCCATCATATTGTCTAAGTGCAGGAAATTGAAATTATTTAAAGGACAGGAAAAGTAAATTGTTCAAGAACCATAAACCATCAAATTTAAAAAGTGGGCTCCGGCCTCGGCATCAATATCCATCATCGCCCACTTCGCTGCCATTAAGGGGCAGCAGCCTCTTCAACTATCACGTATTCACCAGCACCCGGTCCAGGATCAGCCCCAGCATCCTTCTCAGCATCGCCACCAGCCTCAGTCACCTTCTCAGCCACCTTGGAAGGCTCCTCAACCACAGGTTTAGCAGGATGTTCCACAGGATTACTGCCAAGATCTCTTAGCTTTGCCTCCCAAGCATCGACATTCCAATAAGGGCATTCAAAGCCCATGGCCTTGGCTTCGTAAGCCATTTTTAGCCTAGCCTGAAGAAGGGAGATGACGACGGAGCTCTTAAGGCTTTCCCGGTAAGAAATCATATCCTGTTCATGTTGGACTTGAGCAGCGTCAAGATGGGCTTAGGCTTCGTGAGTAGCTTTCTTGATGGCAGCCTGGTATTCCTGGGTCATTGCCTTGAACTTGTCCTCGTAGTGCTGAGATTTGGCGGCAGCGATCATTCCTTGGTCGGTAATGGTGACCTCGGCTTTCTTCAACTTGGACTCTAGCATCCTGTTGAGTCCGCAGGATTCCTCGTACAAGTGAACTAAACGTTCGAGGCACTATAACAAAAAACACAGGTATTAATATATACAAAACAAGATATTAGTTCAGCATATTTGTGTAGGATACGGGATGAGGATCTATACCTGGTTGAGAAAGGAGGTCATGAACCCGCTTGCCTCGACAAACCCATGATTCTCGTAAGGAAATGTTTCGGGAATGGCAGGAGAATCAGTTTCCTTCCTCTTTCGGGCACTAGAGGCCCGGGGCTTAGTAGCTGGTGAAGGTTTGGGAATGGCGGCGGCTTCAGAGCTGGTGGGCTTGGATGAAGTAACCGGCTTGGGACTTGGGTCTTTCTTGACCTGAACAGGATCGGAGTAACTGTCCAGTTCTTCGAGGTAAAAAACTTCTGGGGTTTTGACTGGTGCTGCATAAAGGGAGAAAATCTAAATCCTTTTTTACTCTTTATTTATATTAAACTAATCAAGCATGTGCAGAATAACCCTTACCAGACATGTCAGACGATGAATATTGACTGGAACTTGGGAGGTGTGTGGAAAAGCTCCTATCACTTTTCGGTAACCGGTAGATCGCTTTGATTCTTTTTTCAGATTCTTCGGTGGGAGGGGCTACTTCTATGAAATTCACTGCATAAAGGCCAAACAAGAGAGTGTCAGAACAGGATATAGACTCAAGATGCATTTGGGGATATTCCTAAAAACCCTAAACCCTACCGGTGGTTAACCACTTCACCGGGAGGCTATCACCCTCATCGATGGAATATCATTTGACAAAGAAGAACTTTCGTTGCCATCCATCCTTATTTTTGGTAGCTTTGAGGATGAGGGGTTTACTGGAAGTGGAAAAGAGTAAGAACCGGCTAGAACTATGTGATCGGAGACGGGAAGCGATCGGAATTTCCTCGATGCAGAGGTCAGGAAAGTGAAGGGTTTTGATTTGGTTAAGCACGATTAGTACCCTCCAAACCATGGGCATTGTTTGGGCAAAACAAAGACCGGTGGTTCGGAAAAACTGCATCACGAATTCAGGGAAAGGATACCGAAGGCCTAGTGAGAAAGGATATGTCGGAAAACAGATCCAATCGTCAGACGATACATCCGATCGAACTGACCGGTCGAATGGTCTGATGATCGCTTTGTCAGGGAAGGCGCTGGAGGCTCTCAACGCTGCGAAATCCGCATTATCGAAGGCACAGATCTCCTTCTCGGGATTCCTGAGAAGGTTCTGTTGGACGAAGGTCTCTGTCAATTCACCAGTATGAGAACGAGTTCTAGTAGCCATAGGAAGAAGGACGAAGAGATTAGCAAGAGAGGAAGAAGGAATGAGTAATTACCTGGAAATTCTGTTGAAGATGTTTGGTTTTCAAACAAAAAGAGAGAAGATATAGGGGCGTAATAGATAGCCATTGAGTATAAACCGCGTTGGAAGTTGCAGCGTGTCACTTCAACCGTCGTTTCAACTTAATTACTTCGATTCAAGAGACAAGATCTTAAAATATATCCGTTGGAATTGGTATACCAACATATATATTTTGGGGATAATTGTTATGGGTGGTTTTCTGAACATATTTCTTGGATAATATTCTGACTCTATTTCGTTTACTAAAATCAGGATACCGGATCAGGATATTGGTAACATCCTGATGCAGTATTCTGATAATAACTAATTAGCTCACGTGCAGATTAACAAGGCAGGTTTATAACATTCAAGTGGACCTGTTCTCTGAAAGACTCAGGCCAATCAGTTGAAATGGGGTCGTTGAAGCCAGAAGAAGTGGACTACAATGTTCATAAAGGGAATATTCGCCGTATCCCGGTTTTATAGGCTAGTTTGTTAATTTCGTTTTACTATAAATAGGATTGATCGGATCAGATAGAGGACACACAATTTTTCGTTCACTCTTGCTCTCCACTAGCTGGAATCACTCACAAAACACTCACACTTGTACTTGAATCTCATTGTAACACTTAGTTGATCCGTATCATATCCTGCACTGTATCCTGATATTCGAAGCAATAAGAAGAACAAGGCAGCTGCGATTGTCAGCTCCCGAGGTTTTATGCCGGCGATCTAGATTGATCAAGGGCTTTCCTCGTACATCTCGTGTCATCTTTTACCTTTTTTGCTCATTGTTTGATTGTAGATATAGCTTGATATCCTGAGTTATATCCTGAAAACTACTCTTGTTTACAACTTAACCAACATATTTTTCACGAATACTTCTAGCACACTACCTCACTAAACTAATTTGATCACAAAATTACTTAGGTAACTTTTGACCAAAACAATATATAATAAACCCTTTCCACCCACACTATCTATTCTCTCTTTCTCTCTCAAACGCATACATCCTCCTCCCTCCCTTATCTCTCTCTCTCTAAAAACCCACCATTAACATTCATCTTATATACATAAAATATTTAGAAAACTTGGAACGTTAGAAGTAATTGATAAAAGAAGACGTACCTTTGTGCATTGGAATCCATGGCACAAGACTACAATCTCTTTGGACCATGTTTCGTGCAACAATCCCACAAGTTTCTCACCATGATTATTTTGTAAACTGTTCTCTTATATTCAATCCCTGAAACAATTGCAACTATATTGGATACAAATTCCCAAATCTTGTAGTACAGCCTTATAACTTTTATTGTTAAGGGGATTAATCATAAATTCAGAGATTAAACCAAAAAGCAAATGAATTTAGAGTAATATTGAAGTGGGTATACAGAAAGATCGCATGAAAAACAAATCTGACCTAGGTTTTGATCGGGGTTTGCGGTTGTAGTTGTAGGGGAGGAAGTCAGGCAGGGGCGGTGGTGATGGTGGGTACAGTGGTGATGGTGGGTACGGTGGTGATGGTTGGTGCTGTAGGGTTGGGGTGGTTGGTAGGTTGGGGTGGAGGCGGTGAAGGCTGAGGTGGGGTGGGTGGTGGTGGTGGTGGGTTGAGAGAAATTTGGTTGTGGTGATGTGTTCAGATTAGAGAGAAAGGGAAATAGTTTATATATATATATATATATATTTTTCAGTTTTGTAGATATAGGCCTCAATCATAAGTGTTTGCAAAATAACCTCTAGGAAGGTGAAATGACAAGTATGCCCTCATGTGCAAGGCACATGACTTTACTTAACCAAAAAAAATCTGACTGAGTTAGGGCTAAAGGACATAACGTGTAGGATTTTGAAACTTAAGTACAAAACTTGTCAACTTTTGCGCTAAAGGACAACGCTTGCAATTTGGTGTAAACATAAAGGACAAAACTTGTAATTTACTCTATTTGCATATCATTAAAGAAAAGTGTTAGGAAACAATGTAAGTATTCAAGAAAAAGATGATCAACCTGATCATAAGCTGAAGATACAGTCAAGAAATATCACTAAAAAGGTGCCAACATGATAACGTGACAAGAAGAAATGAAAGATACATCTTCAACTAAGCATCAGGAAATGATCAAGACAAGAAGACAATCAGGCAAGACCATTCTGATGAAGTCTTATGATAAATCTGGTATTTATCATCAGAATCTGGTAAGTCTGATCATCAGAATTTCTGATGATCAAGTTCATTAAAATTCTGGTAAGCTGGTCACCAGAAATTCTAGTGGACCAACTTGTCTTAAGAGATAAGCCCCGACACAACTGAAAAAGTAGCAAGTTGGCAATAACCGATTCAATGAATATGCCAAAAAGTCACGTTGTGCAGAGCAGGTGATGAATAAACAAATGTTTATTAAGATCCAGACTCTCTATAAAGAGAGATGTCAACCCAGGAGGTTAAATGAGTTGAGCTAAGCATTCAATACACACACCACAAACTCCATTACCCTTCGCACAGAATTATTTAAGCATTCATTTTGTAATATCCAATAACTTTCTTTTACAAAGTCATTAATACACTTGAAAAATTCCATAAGTTGTTTCTTGAAAGTTTGATTTCTAGTTCCGCACAATATTTTCCTATTTGTTGAAATCACTTGCCATATTAAGTATTTGGGTATCTCTATCTAGGATCAACAATTGGTATCAGAGCAGATTGAATAAATCATTTTCAAAAGATCAACTGCTTATATTTTTCTTGATATCCATCTCTTAAACTAAATACGGCAAACTTTCAAACCTGGAATAATGCTTTCAATATTGGTTTTATGTCAAAACCTCTGACCTTGGTCAGAGAGGAGTACCCCCAATGGAAAATTAGGATGATCAATTTCCTAAATGGACATGATCGAGCACTGTTTCAGTCCATTGTGAGTGACCCACATATACCAACTACTGAAATACCAGCAGTTCCAGCAACTGAGCACACACCAAGTATCCCTGTCTCCTTTGCTCCTAAAAGTGAAATTCACTGGAGTCAAGAAGATAAGGATTTGGTGTCTGCTGATGAAATGGCCAAATCACTTTTGATTATGGCACTTCCAAACGACATATTTTCTCAAGTATATGCTTGTGCATCTGCTAAGGAAATATGGGATCAACTAGAAAATCTATATGAAAGAGGAGAAAGAATGAAAAGAAACAAGAAAACTAATTGTGTTTTTTTTCTTATGAAAGGTTCAAAAGTCTCCAAAATGAGACCCTTTCAGAAACATATAATAGGTTCACCAAACTTTTAAATGAACTAAAACATTTGGTATTGAAAAATCAAATGATGAAAAGAATGTCAAGTTCCTTGACGCACTGCCAAGAGAGTGGCGAAGTCTCACAATGACCTTGGCATCAACCCTTGAGTTAGGGAATATGAATTTACATTGATCTTTACAGCATCTTAGTCCATAGAGAGGAGGAAATCTATGAAAATTCAAACCACAAGGGGGGACCTATAGCTCTTGTTTCACACACTCAAAGAGTACCAGCTTCAGATCCACAATCCTCTCACTGCCAGAACATAGAAAATTCTGATGCTTCATCAGATTTTTCAGCCTTTGCAGAGGCTATTGCCTTGCTCACAAAAACGTTTGAGCAAAATTAAGAGGTGGGAGTGGCAAATTCATAAGAATGATAAGGGAGGATGGAAGGAAAGTCAAGAGAGAAAGGGAAGACAGAAGTGGTTTGCTACAGATGCAAACAAAAGGGGCACTATGCTTCAGAATGAAAGAACAAGAAGCTAAAGGATATGGCCTATTATGAAAAGAAGCTCGAAGAAGCTAAAAAGCAGCAACAGAAAGTCAGCTTGATAGCAAGTACTGATACCTGGCTAACCGATGATTCTTCGGTTGAAGAAGAGGAGGAAATGGCAAATTTCTGCTTAATGGCCACAACTTCGGATGAATGCTCCAGCTCATCAGAACAAAAAGTAAGTTCAGAGAATCTTGATCTGGAACAACAACTGAACAAACTTATGCAAGATTTTTTTATCTGCAAACTAAAACCTTATTAGAAAGCACAAAATCTGATGATCTGCAAAAGTTGCTAAATAAGGCAAAAAAATGAAAATCAATATCTGATTGATCAAATCCTGATAAAAGATGCAATAATTGAATTTGATGAACAAGAAAGGAAACATCTTTACAAAAAAAATTCAAGACAATGAGATCAATGTGAAAGGTTTCCAGCAAGCAAAAGAATTTATACAACTTATTGAGGCAACACCAAAGAACAGAGGTGAAGGGTTAGGGTATGTTAAAACAAATATTAAGACCCCCACCACCTTTGTAAAAGCATCTGAAAATAATTCTGGTAAGATAATATCAGATTCTGATGCAAATTCTTGCAGATCTAGCAATTCTGATAAACTATTTTTGTCACCCAGAGTCTGCTTGAAAAGGGATGAAACCTTGAAAATAATTGAAAAACCAAAAATTCATCCTTAATTTCATAAAGGCAAAAAATATTCCATCACAAGCACCTTTGTCTAAACAATTAGACAAAACAAATTGTATGTGTGTTGAAATGCTGAAGCTGATTCAACACCATATCTCCAAAGAAAAACACCCTGCTAATTCCTCAACATTAAGCGGAGATTCTGATGAGAATTTCTCCTCTGATGAAGAAATCTCATGCTCATTTTCATCAGCAAAAGTACCCAAACAAGTTTGGGTACCAAAAACTCTCGAACCTTATCATTTCAGGACCGTCATGTGCAGCAGATCTGGTACTGCGATTCAGGAAGCTCCAAGCACATGACATGGGACAGGAGCTTACTCAGTAACTATCAAGAGAAACTGGGTAAATATGTAAATTTTGGAAATGGGGTAAAGGGAAGAACTATGGGATATGGTACCATACAATATGGATCATTGACCATTGAAAAGGTTGCCTATGTAGAAGGTTTTAAATACAATCTACTTAGTTGTGGGCAATTTTGTGATAAAGGCTTCAAGGTAACCTTCTTACCTGAAAAATGTCTACTAGTTGGGCTAGATGACAACAAAATTTATTTTAGTGGGAAAAGGGTTAGAAATTCCATCTATTACTTTGATTTCAAAGAAGAAATTGAGCATCCTCATCTATGCTTATTTTCAAATGAAAATAAAGGAAATAGTTAGTTATGGCATAAAAGGCTTGCTCACTTAAATTTCAAAACTCTAAACCAACTAGTAAATAAAAATCTGGTAAAAGGTTTACCATACATATCATCCAAAAAGGATAGGATATGTGAAGCATGTGAGCTTGGCAAATCAAAAGAGGCTCACATAAAACAGTTTCTGAAATTTTGGAACTTTTGCACATGGACCTTTGTGGACCTGTACAAACAGCTAGTTTTTTCTAGAAAGAAATACATTTTTGTCATTGTAGATGACTATTCTAGGTACACATGGGTTGAATTTCTCAGGAAAAAGAGTGAAACCACAAATCTGATCATTAATTTCATCATAAAAACTGAAAATATGTTGAAATTACCCGTGAGAAGGATCAGATCTGATAATGGAACAGAATTCAAGAATGCAAAACTTGAGACTTTCCTTGTAAGCAAAGGAATATCTCATGCATTTTCTGCTCCAAGAACTCCACAACAAAATGGAGTTGTAGAAAGAAAGAATAGGACTCTAGTTGAAGCAGCAAGAACAATGCTTGCCTATGCCAGATTGCCCACTTACTTTTGGGCTGAAGCTATCTCAAATGCATGCTTTACACAAAACAGGTCTATCATTAACAAGAGACATCATAAAACTCCCTATAACATTATCAACCAAAGGATCCCTAGCATCAAATTTCTACACACCTTTGGTTGTAATTGTTTTGTCTTTAATGATTTTGATAGTCTGGAAAAGTTTGACTGAGTAGCAGAAAAAGGAATTTTCCTTGGTTACTCATTGTCCTCCAAAGCTTATAGAATATTTCTTTTAAACACAAGGACAATAAGAGAAAGGTTATAAGTGTCTTTTGATGATTCATCAGAAACCAAGATTTTTGATGAAATTTTACAAGATATAAGCTTGTCAAAACAACCTGAAAATTCTGAAAATCTTCTTAACAAGTTAACTGTAGAGCTTTTAGAACATGACCATAAGCTGAACATATCAAATAAAAATATGTCATGTACTAACCTTGCAGATGATCTGAACCTCCATCAAAAAATGTACAAAATGATCAGAATTCTGGAATTTCACCAGAAAATCAAATTGAACAACAGAATTCTGATCTTCTTGACAACACTAAGGTCATAGATCAGGGGGAAGCTTCAAATCCATCAGGAAGTACAAGTTCACATACCAACTTGAGATGGATCAGGGAACACTCACTAGCTGACATCATTGGTGACCCTGAAGTAGGTGTTAAGACAAAATCCGCTACAGCTCATGAATGTCTTTCTGTTGGATATTTAAGCATGACTGAGCCAAAGTCTGTCAAGGAAGCACTGAATGACTCAGATTGGGTCCAAGCAATGCAAGAAGAGCTTGACCAATTTGAAAAGAGTCATGTGTGGGATCTGGTACCCAAACCAACTAACAAATCTTTCATTGGTTCCAAATGGGTATTCATAAACAAATCTGATGAACAAGGCATCATAACATGGAATAAAGCTAGGCTGGTGGTCAAAGGTTAGTGTCAACAAGAAGACATAGACTATGATGAAACCTTTGCACTAGTGGCCAGGCTTGAAGCTGTAAGAATATTCCTGGCTTATGCTACCTAAAATAACATAAAAGTTAATCAGATGGATGTTAAGTCTTCATTTCTGAATGGTGAAATTGATGAAGAAGTGTATGTGCATCAACCAGAAGGCTTTGTTGATCTTCAATTCCCAACTCATGTTTACAAACTAAACAAAGCTTTATATGGGTTGAAGCAAGCTCCAAGAGCATGGTATGAAACATTATCAAACTTCTTAATCAATTCTGACTTCACCAAAGGTACAATTGATACAACCCTCTTTCTCAAATCACACAAGGGGCACACACTTTTGGTCCAAATCTATGTTGATGACATAATATTTGGATCCACAAATGACAAATTCTGCAAAAAGTTTGAAAAACTTATGACCAATCACTTTGAAATGAGCATGATGGGTGAATTAACCTTTTTCCTTGGTTTACAAGTTAAACAACAAAGTGATGGCATATTCTTGAGTCAATCAAAATATGTTAGAACTATTTTGAAAAAGTATTCACTAGAGAAATGCTCATCTTCAAAGACTCCCATGGCCACAGGAAACAAACTTGATATTGATGTTGAAGGAAAACCTATAGATATAAAAACGTATAGGGGAATGATAGGATCTTTGCTATACCTAACAGCCAGTAGACCAGAAATAATGTTTTCCACTTGTTTTCTAGCAAGGTATCAATGCAATCCTAAAAAGTCCCACATGAAAGCTATCAAAAGAGTTTTTAAATATCTAAAAGGAACATTAAATTTTAGCCTATGGTATCCTAAAAACACAAATTTAGAATTAATTACATACACACATACAGATCATGCATGATGCAAACTTGACAGAAAAAGCACATGTGGTGCTTTCAAATGCTAGGAGAAAAATTCGTATGTTGGGCAAGCAAAAAGCAAAGTGTTGCCACATCCACAGTAGAATCAGAATATCTAGCAGCAGCAAGCTGTTGTTCACAAGTTCTGTGGATGCTAACTCAACTGAGAGAAAATGGAATTAATCTGACAAAAATTCCAATCTTTTGTGATTCTATGAGTGCCATTGCAATAACATCAAATCCAGTGCATCACTCAAGAACAAAACACATTGATTTCAGATACCACTTCATAAAGGATCATGTTGAGAAAGGTAACGTAGAAATGTATTTTGTCCCAACAGAAAATCAATTTGCTGATATTTTTATTAAACCTTTAGATGAAAATAGACAACTTTTTAATCAGCAAATTAAGAATGGTCAATATGCAAATTGAACGAAAAGAAACTGTGTCACAAAATGAAGAAAAATCTGATATACAAACAACTGATCAGATTTCTAATGAAAATTCTAATACTCTATAAGAAAATTCACAAGTCACCAGAAACTCTGGTAAATCACCAAAAGTTGACCAAGTCAACAGAATTTCTAATGAAACTTAAGATATCATATTGTTCTTTATCTTTTCATGTGCATGAACATAGTCCATATGTAATCATCATTTCTCATCGTTTTTGTAAATTTCATTCGTTCATATTTGTATTCCTTAGTTTTCTTTTAGTTTCTTTATTTATTTAAAATACAAATTTTATCTCTTTAGACTTGGGTAGACAACGTCATGGATAGAAAATTTCTGGGAAATCATTAATGGTAGTTAGCTCTCTCTCCTACATTCATTGCAACTCATCAATATTATGGAGATAGAAATGACATCTGGGCAGATAATCATGATAATTATCAGAAGGGGGTTGCCTAGATCATTAATGCAGGAGTTTTTATCTCTTATGTTCTCTTTGTTATCTGACAGAAAATTAAATAATAAAGAAAATAGAGATAGAAAATCTAAAGTAGGTAGATAACATTTAAGGCAAAATCTCACTATAAATGTCTACAACTTAGAACTCAGTCAGTCACTTTCACCCAACTGAAAACCCCTAGAAACCCCTTCATCTTCTTCATACCTTTTTACACCAAAAATGGCAAAAATACATCCTGACTACTTTTCACTTCCATATCATCCATACCATAATCTAAGAATCAGGACTAACTTTGAGGGTCCAGCATGGGAAGGATGCAAGATCATCCTGAACATGCTCATTGGTGTGTGTTGGGTGTGATATGTTTTTATTGATATTTTAAGACCTTTTTAACACATTAGTGAAGTTTTAAATTTATAAAACATGATATTCTACTAACACTAAACACACACATGGGCAAGTGCACCCATCGTGAGTGTAGTATAGCGTTGGTAAGATACCGAGGTCGTCCAAGGACACAAGAGCTTTTAGTACCGGTTTATCCTCAACGTCTAATCAAACTAAAATTTTTAGAAAAGGTTTTAAACATGAAAAATAAAAACTAAAACTGCTTAAAATAAAAATAAAATAAAAGAGATAGACAAGATGAATCACTTGGATCCGTCTCGCCTTTAATGTATCCTTCGATGATTTCCGCACTTTTGCACTTTTTAAGAGATTATCTTAGTTATAATAGTAGGCCCCTCTTTTGAAGGTGACGTTACCCTCAACCCAGTGGTTTGAGTCAGCAAGGATACAATCCCAAAGGGGCGGAATATTGAAAGATAATTAATTAAGTTATTAATGCGAAAAGTGGTAGGCCCCTCTTTTGAAGGCGATGTTACCCTCGGCTAAGTGGTTTGAGTCAGCAGGGATACAATCCCAAGTAGCCGGTTTAATGTATTAATAGTAGTTTACATATGAGAGGATCAAGCCATTCGCAACCCCGCCATCCAATACCAGTGGGTATTGAAGGAGGTCCTAGTAGGCTTGACCCAGGTCCTTGCAAGATCTATACACTGAACAAGGCAAGAGCCTTACTAAACCATTCCCTTAACCCCCGACCAGGTAGCCAACATATATCTATATAAACCGTAGAGATATGAATGGTGAAAATCTTTTACTTTATATAGACAGTAAAGTAATGCCAAGACACCACGGACAAATGATAAAGAAGTTTCACCTTCAACATAAGAAACTAGTTATTAAAGTCATTAATACAAAACCAAATAAAAAGTAAGAAAAGATTAAAAATCAAAAGTAATACATTAAATGATTGTCTTCACCAAGTGATGTAAGAGACTTAGCCAAACATGGCCTTTGATTGACAAGAACTCTTACGATCAATCTTGGATCCCGAGACTACTACACACACTCTAAGGTGGACAGTGGATGATGGTGGTGGATGTGGGTGTTGTAGTGGTGGTGGAGTGGTGGCAAAGTGGGAGAGATGTGGTTTGCCAAGGGATGCCTTTGAAGTGAGCCAAGCACCCCTATTTATAGCCTGAACAGAAGCCCGGCCACGGCCCCGTGTCCGCTGGACACGGCCCCGTGGCCAACCCTTTTCTCTTCCTTCATTAATTGCAATTGTCTGTATTAGGCTCCACACGGCCCCGTGTTCGCTGGTCATGGCCCCGTGTGCAGAAGCGTATCTGTACTACCAAGATTTGCTAGATTCTGCGAATCTTAGCATTGACCATACCCTGTGCTGAGCTGGGCATACCCCCATGGTGGGCAATGGAAGCTTCTACAGCTTTGTCTCTTTCTGCAGACACCTGACCACGCCCCCGTGCTCAGTGGGCATGGGCCGTGGTCAGTCTTCTATTTCTTGATTTTGCTTGTGGAGATGCTGTCGAGGGGTCGGGCATGCCACGTTTATTCCTTTTCTTTGTATTTATGTTAGTTTTTTATGCATATTTGTTCCTTTTGTTCATTTAAGCTCATTTGGTCCTGAAAATACAAAAGGAAGACAAAAGCACACTTTTTCCAACATTAGTACTAAAAAAGGGTTAGTTTTATGCCTCATTTGATGTAATTTATATGTTGCATTTTACACACATCAAATACCCCCACACTTGAATCTTTTCTTGTCCTCAAGCAAAACTCTTTATTTTGTGGCTTACACACTCAAATGGAATGGGTAGAAGAGAAGTTTTGGGCTTGTCTTGAGTGTCGGGAATCCAAGCTCTTTATTGGGTTATATTTTTATACTATTTACAATCCTATTCGTTATGATTTATTTAGAACGTTCCATAAGATAAATTACTTATTTGGGCATAACAGGCCTTTTTAAAATTCCATTTATATACAAGTTCACAAACCTCACGGGATATCACTCAACACTCGGCCGAAGATGTATTTTTGTGAAACACTCGAGACCGGCATGGAACTTATTTCTACCATAAGCTAGCCAAGCAATCAATCCCCTCCTTTTTAACTATACTCCTTTGTAAATATCAAGAGGACTTTGGGAAAGGGTTAGGCTTGGGTTAAAGGTAGGTGGTTTTGGGTTAGTGGTTAGTAAAAAGGGCTAAAAGCGTAAAAAGCATCGTTCGTCGTAAAACGTTTTGTGTTTGTGACTTTTATTCAAACTAAGCATTTTCAAACAAAGTTTCTTTGAGGACTTTGTTTGTTTATGGCTAGACTTTCAATTTTTTATAAAGAAATGTCACAAGAAGACCGAGCTTTTTACTAAAATAAAGGGTTGAAAAGAAAAAGGTTTTGGTGGGTAAAGGGTGTTTGTTTTGTGGGTTTAGAAATTAAAAGGTTTAGGCACAAAGGAGTTAACTAGGAGGATTTTGGGTAGGTGATAAAGAAAATGAAAAATAATGGTGTTGAAAGGAAAATGAGTTAGTCCTAATGCCTCCATCATTTACTTACTTAGGTTTAAGTTGGTAAGGACCGGGAATGTATCGTCGTGGCAAGTTCTAGAGTCGTAAGAACCAAGCGGCTATTCACACAAGAAATGAAAAATGAGCATTTAGTTTAAAGATGTATGCTTGTATACTCAATAAAGGCTCAAAACTCACTTATTTTGGGAATGGGTTTATAATGTGATCAAGTGTATATAATCAATTTTTAACTAGATTTGTCATGCCATTTCATAATTTCCTTATGTTGGTTATTTGTATCACGACGCTATTGGTTGTAAATTTGTAAAAATATAACCTTTTTAGAACTTGTTATTCCTAAATTAAACCAAGATAAGTAAAAAAATGAAAAGTTTTTGAAAAAAATTGGGGTGATTAGCGGTTCCAATAGAGTTTTCTGTAAGACTTGTTATTAGGACTTGTAAAATTCAAGGTTTTAGCATCCCCCCTACACTTAAATTACACATTCTCCTTAATGTGTCCCAAAAATAAGTTTTTAGGTTGATTGAATGTGTAAAAAGGTGTTAAAAACAAGGTTTGGTGTTACTGGGCACCTGGCCACGGCCTCGTGCTGGGTGAGTACGGCCCCATGGTCAGAGTGCCAGTAACAATAACTTACAGAAGGGGGCCACGGGGGCGTGTCTGGTGGACACGGCCCCGTGGCAGGCAGTTTTCAGGTAATCAGCAGGTTCAGGGTAGTGGACACGGGGGTGTGCTGGCTGAGCACGGCCCCGTGGTGACAGTCTGCAATCAAATCAAACAGGTTTTTGGCTTTCGGTTTTGGTTTTAGGGCTTGTGTAGCACTAATATTTAGTGCCTCCAAGCTTCCTAGGTACCTGTTTTGCTTAAAATACCACACCACACAACAAATAACAAATAACAAACAACCAACCATACCACAGTTATTATCAACATCACAAACTAAAAAAAATGCAGAAAAGTAAAAGTGTTAAAGGAAAGTAAATTGTTCAACTTTGCCACGCAGGCCAGATAATTATTCATGAGAATAAGGGTTAACCTGTTAAAGCCGCAACCGTGTCACACCACCTCCGACGCCTTCGCCTCAATCCATCTCTGCATCTTCATCATCTCCTCCTCGGTACACCATATGCTCCCTGGATGTGGCTGATGTCATCTTGCATGTCGGAGATATTCCTCTCCATTGCTCCGACCCGGGTGTAGGTGTTGTTGGCCATGTTGTAGGTGTTGCGGGTGCACAAGAGGTTTTCCTGCAAAAGATCATGTAAGCTTTGAAAATTAGGAAAACCACCCCCTTGAGAAGAGGATGAGCCCGCATGGCCTTAAAAGTGTGGAGGAGGATGGATTGGTGCGGTGTGAAGAACAAGAGCCTTCTGTGGGTTCCAAACATGTCCCTGAACCGTTTGAAATCGACCCGTCCCGTCACCCGCCTCGTTGATGATTCCCATTGAGCGGCATATGACGAGATCCACCTTGCCTGACCATGGGCCTTTATTAAAGGACTTTGGCATCCTTTGCACAAAGTTCTTGTAAAGGCGGTAGATCCATCCCCCAAAGAAGATAGGGGTCGGGGAAGTGGCTAGTTGGTTCAGGTGCATGTTTCGGAGGAGCAGGTGTTGAACATCGAGAGGCACACGGTTGTGGATGCAGTATAAGACCGTTAGATCCCTTAGGTTGACAACACCGGAGCTGGGAGCTTTTGGTTTGGCTTGGATCGTATGGTCCCTCCCCAATTTTAGACCAGGCTGTTCGACGCATGTTTTGCGAGATTTCACGGAGACCACCCGTGTTTTCCTCATCTCCGGCATCTTCTTCAGCAAACAACCCAATAATCGACCCAAACTGTGCAATGGAGATTGAAAGTACATTTCCAGCACAGCGAAACTCAACCCCCTCCTCATTAAACGGCTCTGCTTTAGCTTTGAACGCAAACGTGCTATAGAACTCCATGTTGTATACGTGGACCGAATGGAGTCTAGTGCAGAGGGCCGCCCTAAGTGAACCCGTGACTAGGTTGTTGAAGCGATCAATCTTCCCCACTGCTTCCAGGGTGTCTAGGCATACTTTTCTTGGATTTTCCTCGGGCCTTGTTTGAAGAACTTCAAATCGGGCTTGATAGTTCCAATCATTCTGATTGAAGCGTGTGATTTTCTTGGCCATCTAAAAGAAAACACAAAACAATTAGCACGAAACAATAAATTTCCAAAGAAAACTTAAAACAGCAAGCTGAACACGACCCCGTGGCCACTGGCCACGCCCCATGTTCAGATGAAATTAGCTGGCCACACCCCCGTCTTCGCTGAGCACGACCCCGTGCTCAGGCGTCTGTTTCCCAAAAATTTAATTTTTCGTCCCGGTTTCGAAAACTTGAAAATTTTGGTTGAGTAGGGGCGGTTTTCCCCGAAAATGAAACCCCAAGTGCCGTTTTTCCAAAAACAAACCGTTTACCCCTTCAATTTCATCTTTTTCGGTTCAAAAACAAGGGTTTGAGGTTTTTGTTTGAAATCGGGCAAATCTACAAACAATTCAAGTTGATTTACTTCCTATAACATGCAACTATACTACTACTACTAATAGATCTAAGCAAAAATTTGAGCTTTGATTCGGTTCAAGTTGAAGAACCCTAGATTTTTCCCCAAATTTTTGATGTTAAACTACATGCAAATCATTAATCTAACTAACTATTATGATAGAATCATACCTTGACGTTGTTGAACGGTGGAAGAACGTGAAAATCTGTAGAGATTCGCGAAGGAACCAGAGAGTTTTCGGGGAAACGGGTCGTGTTGAAGTGAAGAATGAAAGAAAGGGTTTTTATCCCGACAGTAGCTGGCCACGGCCCTGTGTCCAGTGGGCACGGCCCCGTGGGCTGGTGAGAACTGAATATTTTTTTTAGTGCACGTGTGAGTGACCTGTTTCCTGAAACTTGGTTTTAGAAATCTTACCGATTTAGAAGCTTTCCCGGCGTTCGTCATTTACAAGATATGATGTTGATGCATAAACCTTTGTTTATTCGTCGGCCGCTTATAGCGAGATCTCCTGCTCTTCATCCTAAATGAATCCTTGATAAAGTTTTAGCCATTGGCCATTGACTTTGAATGGAATTCCATTCCAAGATTTTATTTCAATTGCACCGTGTGGAAAAAGATGGGTGATAGAAAAAGGTTCCGACCACCTAGACTTTAATTTACCGGGAAATAATCAAAGTCGTGAATTAAACAATAGAACTTGATCTCATACCCGAAATTCATTAGGTTTAATATGTTTATCATGCAAAATTTTCATTCTTTCCTTATAAATTTCGGTGTTGGAATATGCGTGATTCCTTAATTCGTCTAGTTCATTTAATTGACAAAACCGATTTTTACCAGCAATTTCTATGTCTAAGTTTACGTTTTTAATTACCCAATAGGCTTTGTGCGCTATTTCTAAAGGCAAATGACAACTTTTTCCATAAACAAGCTTATATGGGGTGGTAGCTATGGTTGTTTTATATGTAGTTCGAAAAGCCCATAAAGCGTCGTCTAATTTATCGGCCCATTCCTTTTTATTCAATCCTACGGTTTTTTCAAGTATTCTTTTTAAACCTCGATTAGTCACTTCGGCTTGTCCATTTGTTTGAGGGTGATATGCTGTTGAGATCCGGTGATAGACCCCATATCTTGTTAAGATTTTTTCAAGTTGATGATTACAAAAATGGGTACCCCTATCACTTATTAATGCTTTTGGATTTCCAAAATGAGAAAATAATCGTTTCAGGAATCTTACCACAACTCTTCCATCATTTGTTGGAAGAGCTTCGGCTTCAGCCCATTTTGACAAGTAATCCACTTCCACAAGTATATATTTGTTTTCTTTTGACGGTGGGAAAGGTCCCATAAAGTCGAGTCCCCACACATCAAAAATTTCACAAACAAGAATGCCATTTTGTGGCATTTCGTTTTTGGAAGAAATATTACCTGATCGTTGGCATGCATCACAAGTCTTGATAAGACTTTTGGCGTCCTTGTAAATGGTTGGCCAATAAAATCCTGAATCAAATACCTTTCGTGCGGTACTAGCGGCACCATGATGTCCTCCGTATGGACCTTCATGACAACGGCGGAGAATTCTTCTTGTATCACCACCATGTACGCATCGTCGGATAAGTTGGTCGGCACACATTTTGAAAAAGATAAGGGTCTTCCCAAAAATAATGCTTTACATTGGCAAAGAATTTTTTTTCTTTGATTATGCGACCATCCTTTTTGCGACTATTCCACTAGCTAAATAGTTAGCGTAGTCGGCGTACCATGGCTCTTCTCGGTATTCCACCATTTCTGAGGATTCCGTTGGGAATTTTTCATTGATTAGCTCGTCCCTAGTCGCCTCCAAAGCTAGATCTTCCAAGCGGTAAAGATGGTCTGCAGCGGTGAGTCGTAAGGTTCTAAGTGACTTTAATTTGCAAATACTGTTTGGAAGACTTTTGAGGTTACAGCAGTTAGTTAAAGACAGACTATCAAATCACTTAAAGTTCCTATTGAATCAGGTAACTGTTTAATTCTAGTATCACTAGCATAAATCCCACTTAATCCTTCCAATCACCCAATTCGTCTGGGAAGGTGGCACATAGAGGTGGAGCTAGGGTGGGGTGGGTGGAAGAGACCAAAATTGAATTGACAAAAGTGTCCTCATGTGCTTTGCACATGACCAAATTTAACTGAAAAAACTAACTGGGTTAGGCCTAAAGGACAAAACGTGTATGATTTGAAAACATAAAGGACAAAACTTGTCAATTTTGAACATAAAGGACAACGCCTGAAAATGAGTATACAGATAAAGGACAATCCTTGAAATTCACTCCTTATTAAATTAAAAGATTATATAGAATATTTAAAAAAAATACAAAGAAAATAAAAAAAACCTACAAAACAATAGCTCTAGCCACAACCAATAAAGCTAAGACAGCTAAAGGACCTAAGAAAAATGCCAGAGCATTTGTTCTGACAGCTGAGGAAGCCAAGATGATTCCAGATGTGATTGCCGGTACGTTCTTAGTTAATAATATTTTCGCCAAAGTATTGTTTGACTCTGGTGCAAACCAAAGTTTTATCAATACTTCTTTCTATAAACTTCTTGACCAACCCTTAGCCAAACATCAACAAGATTGTCTGGTAGAGACAGCAAACGGAGAATCCGATAAGATAAGCAAAATCTTGCAGGGATCAAGAATAGAAATCCTAAACCATCATTTCTTTGCTAACCTTTACCCAATGAATCTAACTGGATTCGATGTTGTATTAGGAATGGATTGGTTGGTAGCCAATCATGCCAGTATTTTGTGTGATCAAAAGACAGTACAAGTAAGTACACCAAGTGGTGAAAAGATCACAATCAAAGGAGATAAGCCAACCAGATCGACAAAATTCATCTCTGTGATGAAAGTTGCAAGTTATGAAAGGAAAGAAGGATTAGTATATACGATTTCTGTAATCATTAATACTAAAGGAAAAGAATTAAAAGATATTCTTGTAATATCTAAATTCTCAGACATTTTTCCAGAAGAATTACCTGGATTACCGCCTGATAGAGAGGTTAAATTTAGGATTCACCTAATACCAGGAACGTCACCGATTGCCAAAGCACCATATGGATTAGCACCAACAGAGATGCAGGAACTGAAGAACCAATTGGACGAACTTCTTGACAAAGGTTTTATACAACCAAGTTCATCACCGTGGGGAGCACTGGTGTTGTTTATTAAGAAGAAAGACGGATCGATGCGTATGTGCATTGATTACCGAGAATTGAACAAGGTTACGATTAAGAATCGGTACCCACTACCGAGAATCGATGATCTGTTCGATCAACTTCAAGGAGCTCGATTCTTTTCTAAGATTGATTTACGCTCAGGATATCATCAATTGAAAGTACAAGAAGAGGACATTCCTAAAACTGCTTTCAGAACAAGGTACGGTCATTATGAATTTACCGTCATGCCATTTGGTCTAACCAATGCCCCAGCTGTATTTATGGACATGATGAACCTGATATGTAAACCATACCTGGATAAATTCATAATTGTCTTTATAGATGATATTCTCATTTACTCTAAGAGAAAAGAGGAACATGCAGCGCATCTGCATACACTTCTAACATTGTTGAGAAAAGAGAAGCTTTATGCTAAATTCTCAAATGTGAATTTTGGTTACAAGAAGTGCAATTCCTTGGACATCTGGTTAATCATACAAAGATCGAGGCGATTACTTAGTGGAAAGTCCCTGAGTTGCCAACAGAAGTACGAAGTTTTCTTGGACTGGCAGGATATTATAGATGGTTTATCCGAGATTTCTCTAGAATAGCCATTCCATTAACCAAACTGACCTGTAAATCAGTTAAGTTTGAATGGGGACCAAAACAGGAAGAAGCCTTTAGAATTCATAAGCAAAGATTAACCAATGCACCCATACTCGCATTACCAGATGGAACTACAGACTTTATAGTCTATTGTGATGCGTTTAATAAGGATATGGATGTGTGTTGATGCAACGTCTAAAGGTTATAGCTTATGCCTCTAGACAACTTAAGAAACATGAAGAGAATTATACAATCCATGATCTAGAGTTAGGAGCCATAGTTTTTGCCCTTAAGATATGGAGACACTATTTATATGGAAATAAATTCGTTGTCTTCACAGATCATAAGAGTTTAAGATACATTTTTAGGCAAAAAGAGTTAAATATGAGACAGAGACGCTGGATGGAAGTTCTTAGTGATTATGATTGTGATATCCAGTATCATGTTGGGAAAGCTAATGTAGTAGCTGATGCTTTAAGTCGAAAGTATCATGAAAAGCCAAAACGAGTACGTTCTCTCAGGTTAAATCTACAAGTAGATTTAAATGATCAAATTAGAGGAGTACATGAAACAACAATCAAGGACGATGTTGAATGGTTTAAAAGGAATGATTAAGGAATTAGAACAAGGAACAGATGGGATTTGGAAGTTCCATAAGAAAAGGATATGGATACCTAAACAAGGAAACCTACACCACAGAATTCTAGAAGAAGCCCATAAGTCTAAGTATACGATACATCCCGGAAGTGATAAGATATATCAAGATCTAAGAAAGAATTTCTGGTGGATAGGAATGAAAAAGGATATAGCAAGCTACGTTGCTAAATATCTAACTTGTTCACAGGTTAAAGCTGAGCATCAGAAACCCTCAGGATTATTGCAACAGTTAGAGATGCCAATATGGAAATGGGAATTGATAACAATGGACTTTGTTACCAAATTACCCAAGACAAGAAAAAGAAATGATACAATCTGGGTGATTGTCGACAGATTGACTAAATCTGCTCATTTCTTACTAATGAAGGAAACTTTCAGTATGGAACAATTAGCAAAGCTATATGTAAATGAAATAGCTTCATTACATGGAATTCCTTTATCTATTGTATCTGATAGAGATAGCCGTTTTACTTCTCATTTTTGGACAAGTTTCCAAAAAGCAATGGGAACCAGGTTAAATCTAAGCACAACTTATCATCCACAAACGGACAGACAAAGCAAAAGGACAATACAAACAATGGAAGATATGCTTAGAGCCTGTGGAATTGATTTCGGAGGAAATTGGGACGACCATTTACCATTAATAGAATTTTCCTACAATAATAGCTATCATACTAGCATTAATGCTGCACCTTTTGAAACACTTTATGGACGAAAGTGTAGAACTCCAGTCTGTTGGGCAGAAATTGGAGAAAAACAATTATCTGGACCAGAGATAGTGCAAGAAACAACAAATAAGATAATTTAGGTCAAGGAAAGACTAAAAGCAGCACAAGATCGTCAAAAGAGTTATGCAGATAACAGACAGAAACCTTTAGAATTTCAAGTAGGAGATAAGGTACTATTAAGAGTTTCTCCATGGAAAGGAGTAGTTAGATTCGTTAAGAGAAGAAAGCTAAGCCGCAGGTATGTTGGACCTTTTGAGATTATTAGACGTATAGGACCCGTAGCCTATCAGCTACAACTGCCAGAGGAAATGGCAGGAATACATGATGTGTTTCATGTATGTAATCTCAAAAAGTTCTTAGCAGATGAATCATTAGTGATACCTCTTAAGGACGTAGAGGTAAATGAGAAACTTAAGTTTATCGAGAAACCTATTCAGATTGAAGATAGAAAGATCAAGAATCTCAAACACAAGAGATTAGTTCTGGTCAAAGTGAAATGGGATTCCAAGAGAGGACCAGAATACACTTGGGAACTCGAGTCAGAAATTAAGAGGAAATACCCACACCTGTTCCAGTAGACCTCGAGGACGAGATCTAAAACAAGTTGGGGAGGATATAACAACCCTCCTAGAACCCTTAACGTGACCCTAAAACGTTCCTAAGATACCCCGTATGTGAGAAACGAACCCAGAAAACCCTTATACTTAGAAAAAAACAAGAAAAACAAAGCCTGGGAGTCGCTCGCGAGCCACGACCCCTTAGCCTTTATCTTTCGCAGGGCGCGAGCCCCTCTGCTTGCTCGACACTGCATAGTGCCACGTGTCTAATGACTGGGCAAAGCTAGGCCGATGACTGGGCAAAGCTAGGCCGATGACTAGCCAAGCCTATGACCGCCCTTAATGCTCTCGTGGGCCGCGAAGGCCTTAGCTATATCTCTCGCGGGGCACGAGAGACCCCTCGATCAGCCTATAAATAAAGGGCTCAGGCTCATTTGACAATTCGTTCAAAATCGATTTCTCTCTCAAATATTCTGTAGGCCATTATTATACCCAGGCATAATACCCACTATAAAGCGAAGCTCTGCCTCGTTGTAAGTATTATAACCCTGCTATTACCCTACACGATCGATTTAGGGCTCTGTAAAGCATGTCAGGGCTCTGCCCAACTCGGTCGTTGGAGTTCTGTCTCGTGTTACAACCAATTGATTTAGGATTCCGTAATGCATGTCAAGGCTCTGCCTGACTCAATCACTGGAATTCTGTTTCGAGTTGTACGGTTAATGTGATTTGGGTTATTTTACTAACACATGTGCATTGTTTAATTTTAATAGATAATAACCAGGAGATACAACAGGAAGCCTTAGTATTACCTAAGTAAACAATATGAGTACATTCTCTTTTTGTCACCATTTTGTAAATTACTTTTGTGAGTCAAAATGCTTTACCAAAACCTCAAATATTTTAAATTACACTTAAACAGTAATTGAGTATTTGTGATTCTACAGTTACTGCCGGTATGTTGGGGTTTTGTATACATTACTTGAAACTCGTTACTATTGGAATAGTAGCATGGCCAACCAATCAGGAACGACAATACCAGGAAAGGGGTAATTGGATAGATATAATCAAATGTAATTGCGGATGCCCTCAATACTGTAAAAGTGATAAAACTATTTTGATTAAACTGGGATGTACTCGCCATTATTTCTTGCTGATAAAATATTTTTAAAACGTGTTTCAGGTAACAAAATGTGAAAGCCAATAGAAGCTAGATGGAGAGCACTGAAGACTTAGAAAAGTGGCTATAAAGTTACCTAATTAAGAAGAAGTTGTTATTTTCAAATAATTAGGGTTTATCCCTACAAATGTATTGTCAAATGAACTTTGGTTTTATCGCAATGATTTATTTATATAAAAGTTTTGTGTTTTACTCTGATAAAAATATTTCCTAACTACGGTCCTGATGTATTCCGCTGCTAAATTAATAAACACCGATACCATTGATCTGGATCTCGCGGCACCCGTTCCCGGGGTAGGGGATGGGGGTTGCGACACATTAGTTCACCTACTACACCTACTACACCAATTACACCAAGTGATACAATGGATCCACCACCGCCACCCACTACGGGTCAAACAACACCATCCACACCTCCACCAAACTCTACTACCATTCCTACACCAATTCATGAATTCAAACCAACCAACACTACGTTACCTACAAACACCCAAACTGAACATACCTTTAGCTACAATCCTTCACAAACCGTGCCACCATTTACCTCATTATTCCCAACTTCTGGCCAATCATCTTCTTCTCAACCAATACCACCACCACCTCAGTTTCAACAAAATCCACCCATAGTTCATGCTACCCCTTCATTTCAACAACCATTACAACCGGGGGTACCATATCAACCACCAAAATTTTGACAAACTTTGGGACCTAAAGAGATGGGTATGATGACGGGTATGAGGAAAAGTTTGCGGGGTACGAAGAAGAAGGTTATGTTTATGGAGGTAATGGAGATCAAGGGGACTACACGTATGTGCAAGGTCAAGGAATGCATGGTTTTGGTAGACCTCCTCAACAACAAGTTATAAAACAACAGCTTGTGCCACAACAATTGCCACCACAAGGGCCACAAATTCAAAGATAAATACCTCAACAACAACAAGTGGGGCAAATGTACCAACCAACGCCTCAACAATTTGTGCCTCAAAGACTGGTTCAAAGACCAATGGGTCCATCACATCCATGAGTTCGATTGGGTCTACCTCAAAGACATAACCAAGATGTCATGAGGGGTATTGAAGCACATTTTCGGCTGGTTATTACCAACAATCCTTCACCGGTAGTTATTCCTCAAAACAATCAAGGGAGGACATTCGAAGTTAGAACTAATTCCCTCCAAAGTTTACCGAAATATAAGGGATTAGCAACGGAGGAACCTTATTTTCATTTGGAGGCATATGATTCAATATGCAATACTATTGGTGGGCAAGGGTTTTCATCGGATGAGGTCAAGTTGGTATTATTTCAGTTTTCGTTGGAAGATAGTGTGAAGAGATGGTTTTACTTTACCATCGGATTCGGTTTATACATGGGCGGAGATGCAACAAAGATTTTTAGAAGAATTTTTCAGGGCCCAAAAGACCAACGATGCAAGAAGAAGCTTGAGAAGCTTTCGACAACAACTAGGTGAAATGTTTCATGAAGCTTTCGAACGGTTTACTTTGATGATCAAGAATTGCCCTCATCATGGGATCGAGTTTTGGGAATTGTTGAATGCGTTTCATGAAGGGTTGAATTTCGAAGATGCTCATGATTTAATGTCTATCATGAATGGTACATTCAGTACCAATTGCGAGCAAGACAATGGGGCGTTTTTGGAACAAATGGCGGTCACATCAAAGAGAAAGGCTCAACCATCTAGGAGAGCGAGACCAGTCATTACTATAACCCAAGTGCATGCGGCAGAGGATGTTATTGTGCAAACTACAAACCAAGTCTATGATGTTTGTGCAATTTGCAATGAATTGGGGCATGCGGCTGAAAATTGTCTAGGAGGTGGAGGGCAAAATGAAGAAGTGAACGCGATTCAAGGTCAAAGGGGTGGTGGTAGAAATTACAATATGAACTCGAATACATACCACCCAGGATTACGAAACCATCCGAATTTTTGATACGGAATCGATCGAATCAAGCCAATCCTAATTTCCAAGGAAATCAAGGAAATTATGTTCCTCGCCAACAATTCAATAATCCAGGTTTTCAAAGGAAATTCCAACAACCGGGTAATGATCAACGTGGGTCTTCGGGTCAAGTTCCTTCAAGTGGAAATGAAGTCATGGACATGTTAAAGATGTTGCAAAAAGACATGCAAAGAAGAAATCAGCTTGATGAGGTTCGCATGCAAAAAGATGAAATCTGTGACAAAGCTATCCAATATTGCACCACTCAAATGGGTCAACTTGCAAGTGAAGTGGCACTCTTGAAAAAGAGCAAAGGTCAACTACCTAGTGACACGGTGACAAATCCCAAAAACATTAAAAGTGTTAACATCAATGTGGTAAGCACTGTTCCTAATGGTGAATTTAATGAAACATGTCGAACCTCTTCGTGTCAAATGAATGCAGGTATAGGAAAAGATGCCGAGGTTGAAAATGACAAAGAGCATGGAGCACCAATCGTGCCTATCCGAGTGGGAAAATTAAAAATTCCTCACGCATTGTTAGACTACAGGGCGGGCATGAGTGTGCTACCAGGCGATTTATATGACATGTATGACTTCGGTCCGCTGCACGATATAGACACCATGGTGAGCTTGGCGGATGAAAGTTGGAGGCGTCCACGGGGAGTGGTTAGGAATGTTAAGATTCAGTTGGGAGAATTTGAATACTCGGTGGATTTTCTGGTCCTAGACTATGCTTCTACCAAAATGGCAGCACAACAAAGGGTAATCTTAGGACGACCGTTTCTATACACATCAAATGCCCAAGTCAATTGCAGAGACGAGATTATTACTATGACCGAGAAGAACTGTAAGTTATCCTTTAATGTTCAGACTAGGGTGATCAGTTATGAATCTGTTGAGGCGAAGGGTAGAGGGTCAAGTGATAGGGTATTTCGAAGAATGAAAATAAATAACCCACCGGGTTATGAAGAAAAGCATACGAGATCAAGCAAGAGTGTAATTGATTACCCACCGAATAAACATGGGACAGATGCATTGTTCCCAGTGGCACACTGCAGTGATGGAGATGGTAGGAACCGTCTCTTTGAGCCACCATAAACGGGGGTGGCACGGTCTGGCTGAAGACCCGAAAACTTAGCGCTGCTCGGGAGGCAACCCGGGGTTTTACACTGATCTTGCTATTTCTTTATTTTTCTATTTTTCAGGGCGATGGCAACTGATCTGTACAAAATGCAACATATAAATTACATCAATAGAGGCATAAAACTAACCCTTTTTTAGTACTAATGTTGGAAAACGCGCGTTTCTTTCTTCCTTTTTGAATTTACAGGACCAAATAAGCTTAAAAGAAGAAAAGGTACAAATAAGCAGCCAAAACCAACATAAATACAAGAAGAAGGAATAACGTGACATGCCCGACCCCTCAGCAGCATCCCTAAATCAAAAACAAGAAAACAGAAACTGACCACGGGGTCGTGCCCAGCCAGGAATGGGGCGTGGTCAGCCCTGACACAAGAAGACAAAGCCTATAGAAGCTTCTACGCCCACCACGGGGCCGTGCCCATCTCACCATGGGGTGTGGTCAACTCTAAGATTTGCAGGATCTTGATAGTACAGCAAAGAGTTGACCACGGGGCCGTGTCCAGAGGCCACGGGGTCGTGTGGGGCCCTCTACTGACAGCTGCAATTAATGAAGGAAGAGAAGAAGATGGCCACCGGCCGTGCTCACTAGACACAAGGCAGTGGTCGGGGCTCTATTCTAACTATAAATAGGGGTGCCTGGTTCTCTTCAAAGGCATCCCTTGGTAAACCACTTCTCTCCCACTTTACCACCACTCCACCACCACTACAACACCAACACCCACCACCATCATCCATCTTTCATCTTTAGAGTGTGTAGTAGTCTCGGGATCCAAGATTCATCATAACAGTTCTTGTCAATCAAAGGCCATGCTTGGCTAATCTCTTACATCACTTGGTGAAGACAAATCTTTAATGTATTACTTTTGATTTTTAATCTTTCAGCACTTTTTAATTGGGTATGTATTAATGACCTTAATAACTACTTTCTTATGTTGAAAGTGAATTTTCTTTACCATTTCTTCATGATGTCATTGATTTGCTCATTCGCGTCTTTACGATCTATATAAAGCGCGTTAACTACCTGGAAGGGGGTTAGGAGGGTGGTTTGGTAAAGTTCTTGTCTCGTTCAGTGTATAGATCCTGCGAGGATGTTGGTGCATAATGTCTATAGCCTACGTCTAAAGTCTAGTTCATGTCGGTAGCTTGTATAGGGGTCAAAAATGTGAAATATGTAAAGTTTGTGTTTGTTTATAGTAATTTCGCATGAAATAGCATGATGCTATTTCGCACGAAATTACGTAGTGTAATTTCGCATGAAATTACAAGTGGTAATTCCATGCGAAATTAGATGCCTATATATATGGGTCTCATGCTTCTCATTTGGTACGAAATTAGTCAAGGTGTAACGAAGTGCTGTCCAATTTTCACCGTGTAATCAACTCTAATTTCAATGAGAAGCTTGTTTTAAGTATCATACTCTGTTTCTACACATTTCTTACACTGATTTGAGGTTGTTTGACTGTTTTCGCCTTTCAAACAGCTTTGTGTTGACTCTGAACGACTCATTAGGTCGCAAAACGATCCTACAAGTGGTATCAGAGCTCAGGATGAGTCAATACACTTGAATCAGTGCTTTTTCTACTCATTTTTTGGACTTCTGGACAAATTCACGGACAAAATGGACTAATCTTTTGATATTGTGTGTAAAATACAGTTTTAATAAACCCTTGAAAGAATCAGACCTAAATTCAGACTAAAAGTGACAAAAATGGGCCAAAAGGTTGATTTCGTTTGAACGAGCCTATATTTCGTTTGAAAAGTTGAGGTTATTTCGCACGAAATAACTGATTTCGTTTGAAAAATAATTCCGTTTGGCTAATTTCGCACGAAATTAAGTTTTGAGATTAATTTCGTACGAAATAACACTTAATTTCGCTTGAAGGTGTTATTTCGTTTGAAAAGTTGATTTCGTGTGAAAGTTGTTTTCGCTTAAAAGTTGATTTCACGTGAAAGTCCATTTAGTTTGTGATTTCATACGAAAGTCTATTTCGTGTAGAAACTGTTTTTGCTTGAAAGTGACCAGATTTCAAAACTTAAAATTTTTTCCGTAAACTGTTTTCCTAAAATGGATAACCAAGAGTTTTACAACTTCTTTGCCGGTGGGGAAATGACAGCTACACAAACACCAACCAGTATCGTGCAAAATGTGAACATGGAAAATGAACTTGGTACTATGCAGAAACCGCCGAAGTTGATGAACATTGATGAGTATGCTGGGTGGTCGGAAAGGTTTAAGACTTGGGTGCAAGCCAACCATTTTGAATGCTGGATGAAAATCGAGTCTAAATATGTTCCTCCAAAGAATGGTTCGGGAATTGAGAAAACGATTGGCAGTTTGACTCCAATTGAACAAGATGATTTCAAAGCAGAAAAGAAAATGATGAGCATTCTACAACAAGCCATCAAAGAGGATATCTTAGTTCTGCTACAACATCAGGGTGATTCACAGTCCGTTTGGAATTCTTTGAAAGTAAAGTTTCTTGGAAGCGTGTCTATGATAAAAAGCAAAACTGCTTTGATGAAGAAAGAGTTTGATATCTTTACGGGTATAAAGGGTGAAACAACAAAACAGTTGATTGAAAGATATTGCCATCTGGTTGTTGAGATGAAGAGGTTGGGAATAACCAAAACGGATGAGGAATGGGTTGATAAACTGGCGGATGCATTGCCATAAGATGAATGGGGCACTTATCTGTTGGTGTTGAAGAATAATTTGGAGTATGTGGGATTCAACCTTAGCACATTCATTGAAAAGATTGAGTCACACGAGCTTGAGTTGACAAAGATTAGAAAGATGAAGTCTTCAAGTGTTCAACAAGATGTCTCATTGTATTACAAAGGAAGTACTCCAGCAACATCAAATCTAAGTCCAAAAGTGCAGACAACCTTTAGTGCAGATTCAACATCTGGAGTATCATCTGTCACATCAAGCAACAATAACTCACCATTTGCAAGTTTTGAGCCAAATCCAAAGGTTCAACACTCACCTGATCAATCCTACACTCAAAGTTCGTCAGGATCAAACAATCAAAGTCAAGGTCCAGGAATTCTGTGCAACATAGCAGTGAACATAAAGAATGCTCAAGACTTTACTGAATTATCAGCAAAGCAGCACATAGCACTTCTTGCTTCGGTGCTTGAATCGTATGAAAACTTGGTTGCAGGTAGAATTGGGAACCCCGATATGACAAAGGAAGACTATGATCAGAGGAGCTGGAGTTGATCGACATCAAATGGGGAATGGCAAGCTTGGTAAGAAGAGCTCAACGATTTATGGAAATAACTGGTCGGAACAGTCTTTCAGGACCAGATCAAAAACTTGGGTTTGATAAATCAAAAGTTACATGTTTCAAATGTAAAGAGAAGGGACATTTCAAGCGGGAATGTCCAAACAGGGAGGTCAACAACCATCAAAACCCGTTCTCAAATGATTATTACAAACAAGCGATCTATCATAAGACAAGTCAACAACCATTCACCCAAAGACCTCAGATCGAAAACAAGCCGGAGAAGGCTCTCTTAGTCAATCAAGATGATGAGAAGGTTGCTGAAGGTTTTAGTTGGGATAAGTACATCCCTGGTAGTGAGGGTAGGGCAATGATGGCAGAGATTGTGGAACAACCGGAATGCGTTGTTGAGACAGAAGAAATCAGTGAAGTGACATCTGAAGAAAGTTTAGCTGATCTTGAAGAAGTTGCTGCAGAAGTCTATTACTACCAGTCTGAACAGGAGATTATTGCTAGTTCTTTCAAATCAATAATGCCTCCTAATATGTTTGAATCTTTTGCAGGTTTCTTCAGTGAGCCAACTACTGGTCTTTGTCCAAGATATGATGTTGAACCAGCTCCAGTTGAAGAGATAATAGACGTTTCAAAAGAAATGAATGAAGAGACTCTAAAAGAGATTGCTGACAAAGCATTGATGGGCAAGCTAAAAGAGGTAGAAACAGAATATGTCGAATCAAAGTCTGTCGAAACCGAGTCAGTTGAAAGTGTGTCTGTCGAAACGGTCAAAAAGGAGTCTGACGAGAAATCGGAAAATGAGGAGATCAAATCAGGAGACGAGTCTGAGTCAGAGTCTGATGATTTTGGTAAAACAGATATTAAAATTGATCAAGAAGAAAAGGTTACCGAAAAGGTTCATTCGTGTGACAACTCGAGTTTCTGACATTTCACTTTCTCATTTATTTCATGTTGACTGTTAGTTGCTTGATTATTTGCTTTGTAACTGTACACTGTACACTGGGTCATAGTTCAGATAATTGTTTGTTTGTGCATGCTTATGTGCTTGGATGTTTAAGTGTATACGCTGGGATATGTTAAGTGACATGATAACTCACTAGACGAAACGAGTAGACGAAACAGGAGGGTTGCCATTAAACAGCCCGACGAAACACTGATGTGTTTCGTCATCCTTCGATTCGACGAAACAGAAATGTTTCACCGGCCCAGTTCACCGCAAAGCCCAGTATGGGCCCAAACTCTTATGCGTAATTATATTAGTTAGGTTAATGTATAAGGGGAACGGTTACCAAAAACTCTCAAACCCTAGAGCTCCTCATCTATCGGCGGCAACCTTGTGACTTCGAGATCCTCAAAGAACGACCAAGTTATTTCCTCGTTCACTGTGGTTAGTGTTAATTATTACCCTGCGTTTGTTAATGATCATCACGTGTCGTCTGCTACTGCATATTTATTGTCCTCTCAAAGTCCGAACATGATAATATATGTAGTCTTGATCATTGTGACTTGTTTGGGTTAATGATTTTTGATATCATAGTTGTCGGCCACTGTATTTTTTTTGGTCCAATAATATCGTCTGCAATATTCCTTGATATTATGCTTGCATGTGTTTTGTCAGTTTATATGTGATTAAAGTTGTGAGTCAATGTTGGTTGAAGGATATTCATATTAAAGGTCCAATGTAAAACTTTGATTTTTAATTCGGTCCAATGATGCTTGGCGGTGGTTGATAGATGTTGGCCACTAGGGCAATTAAGATTCTGTCATATTGCTTATGATTGCTGAAACTGATATGGGATTCGACGAAACAAAGGAATCGGCGAAACACATTGTTATGACGAAACCGACATGGCGAAACACATTGTGTTTCGCCGAGACTAGTTATGACGAAACAAATCCGTCAAATCAAGAGTGTTTCGCCGAGGGACGTCACGACGAAACGGAGGGCGTTTCGTCGAAAGGGATTCACGGCGAAACAAGGGTGTTTCGCCGATTGGTTAATCTGCACAGTAACCTGGTTAAAGTCTGTTAAAAGTTAACTGGAATCATTAACTATTGATAGCTAATATGCATGGCTTACATGAACTTGAATATGTGTTTTGTGTGATTCGTGATTTCTAGACCAACACTACTGTGATTGTATATGCTTACATGGAATTAGTGAAAATAAACTGATTATGTATATGTGCGTACTTTAGGACGTGATTGATTAACTGAGAGCATACTTAGCATACCGAGCAAACCAAGGTGATTTCACACAGCCAAGGCATGGGGTTCCCAGGGTGGGAATGGGTTTGGATTATTTACTTGTACTTACCTAGCTTATGGAACTTAGTTATATGGTCCTCGGGTGAGGAAGGGTTATTAATAAGATACGACTAGACTAGTGATACTTATAGAACTGATCTTCGCACACACGCCGGGGTTGGCTGCGATAATATGACTAATCTTCGCACACATGCCTGGGATGGCTGCGAACCATACTTTGAACTTCGCACACATGCCAGGTGGGCTGCTATACAAATATACCTAGTCTAGAAAACATGGTACACATGTCTGGGAGACTGCGATTCAAGTACATACGATATATGGGTTGCTAAACGAACATATGGTTTTCAATACAATTACTATAACTGAACAACCAACTGTGAACTCGCTCAACTAGTTGTTGACTCTCTGTTACATGCCCTGCAGGACCATAGGTACTCTTGGAGCTTGCACGGGAGGCGCGGTCGTTGTGGGCACGGATTGTGGATTTTATGATAAACTCCTTTATGACATTTCAACTTAATACTTATGTTGGGCTTTTTACATTATTGCTTCCGCTACACACTTGTTTATGTTTGGTTTTGAAAACGCCTATCGTATTGATGAATGACATTTACTATTTACTTATATGTTCAATATGATTGGTGGCTTGATCCTGGTCAGTCACGCCTCCAAGCGGTGGTATTCCGCGTGTGGATTTTGGGGGTGTGACAGATTGGTATCAGAGCCATTGGTTATAGAGAACTCGGTTTTAATAAGGGGAAAACGTTTTTATTAAAACCAGACTATAACCAGAACAGTGCTCAACGATCCACAACGACGCTTCGCTCCACGTGCAAGACTCAACACTCTAGGTAATATGGTACATGTTTTATTGCCTACTTGCTAGAATTGCATAGAACTTTGCTCAGGGTATGCTTAGATTAACGTAACACTATTGCATGAGAACACTTGTGTGCTTACTCTCTTTTGTCATCGCACTACTCACGAACCTCTCTCACCTATGTTACATTTGCTATGAAGATCATGGCTGGACGTATCAACTTGACTCAAGCCCAGTTGACGGCTCTCATTAACGAACAAGTTGCTGCGGCACTTGCAGCCATACAAGCAGGAGGTCAACATGCACAGCCACCTGTTTGCACCTTCAAAAATCTCAAGGATTGCCGACCTAGTACCTTTAGTGGTACTGAGGGAGTTGTAGGCCTCCTCCATTGGTTCGAAAGGCTCGAAACTGACTTTGAGGTGTGTGATTGCCCTGAGTCTCGTAGAGTAAAGTTTGCTACTGGAACACTCGAAGGTGCTGCATTAACCTGGTGGGAAGCACAGGTTCAAATGTTAGGGCTGGCAGCTGCTAATGCCACCCCCTGGAACGAGTTCAAGGACCTAGTTAAGGAAGAGTTTTGCAGTCGGGAAGACATCCACAAACTAGAGGTGGAGTTCCTCAACTTACAGATGACGGGGTCTGAAATTGAGGTTTATACGAAGAGATCGAATGAATTAGCCACATTGTGTCCCACTATGGTAGACCCTCCCACTAAACATATCGAGCTGTATCTCAAGGGTCTGGTGCCAGAAATTCAGAGTCATGTGATCGCAGCTAATCTTGGCACTATCCAACAAGTCACTCGGCTTGCTCATCGTCTCACAGACCAGGCAGTAGAACAAAACAAACTACCGAAACGTGTTAAAGCTGCTACTACATGTGCTTCTAGTGACAACAAACGCAAGTGGGATGGAAACCTGAGCAAGGGATTAATTCTGGTTCAGCCTCTGGCGCAGCAGCAAAAGATAGGTGACTACCAGAGTCCCAGTCAGCAATTTTCTGGTAGTCGTGGGCAGAGTGGATATCGAGGAAATCATCCAAAGTGTAACAGATGCAATAGGCACCACAGCGGTCAGTGCAACAAGGGTCGTTGTCAGAGGTGTCTCAAGATAGGTCATGAAGCTAAGGATAGTCGAAACTCACGTCCTGTAACTCAAGAACAGCAACGACCGCCTCAATCTCCACCGAATCAGCAGCAACAACAGAGTTTTAAAGGATGTTTTCAGTGTGATGCTAAAGATCACTACAAGAGAAATTGTTCGCAAATAAACCAGGACCAGACTCAGAACCACGACCATGGAGACAGGGACGACCATGGGGATAGCATTGGGGCAAACAATGGAAACAATGACGCTGGGGCCACGTGAACATGATTGGTCAGGGTGACGCAAGGAATGATCCCAACGTAGTTATGGGTAAGTTTCTTCTTGACGACTTTTATGTTACTGTATTGTTTGATTCGGGTGCGGATACCAGTTATATGTCTCTAAAAGTTAGCCAAATGTTAAAACGTGCACCAACTCCCTTAAGCACTAAACATGTTGTAGAATTAGCTTATGGCAAGAGTCTAGAGGCCACACGAATAGTTCAGGGTTGTAATCTTATCCTCGCTGGTCAGACTTTCTGTATTGATCTCATTCCCATAGTTTTGGGTAGTTTCGACATCGTTATTGGCATGGATTGGTTGTCCCAGCATCACGCAGAGATCTTATGCAAGGAGAAGATCATTCGTATTCCCTGTTCTGGCAAGGAACCTCTCGAAGTTCAAGGCGACAAGAGTGGTGTCGTGAGTGGCATCATCTCTTTCCTGAAGGCTCAGAAGTGTTTACGAAAGGGACACACAGCTATTTTAGCACTCGTTACTGATACATCGAAGAAAGAGAAAAAGATTGAGGATATTCCAGTAGTACGCGACTTTCCTCAAGTGTTTCCTGAAGAGTTACCTGGGTTACCACCTCATCGTCAGGTTGAATTTCAGATCGAGCTAGCTCCAGGAGCAGCACCCATAGCTCGAGCACCTTATCGCTTAGCTCCAACCGAACTGGAAGAACTATCTAAGCAATTGCAAGAACTCTTGGAAAAGGGTTTCATACGTCCTAGCTCTTCGCCCTGGGGAGCTCCAGTGCTATTCGTAAAGAAGAAAGACGGTACCTTCAGGATGTGTATCGACTATCGAGAACTCAACAAGGTGACCGTGAAGAATCGCTATCCACTTCCACGCATCGACGACTTATTCGACCAGTTGCAAGGGTCGAGCTATTACTCGAAGATTGATCTGAGGTCAGGATATCACCAACTGAGAGTCCGGGATGAGGACGTCCCCAAAACAGCATTCAGAACACGCTACGGTCACTACGAATTTCTGGTCATGCCATTCGGGTTAACGAACGCGCCTGCGGTTTTCATGGATCTTATGAACAGGGTGTGCAAACCTTATCTTGACAAGTTCGTCATTGTTTTCATCGATGACATCCTGATCTATTCGAAGAGTCAGGAGGAACACGAGCAGCATTTACGACTTATTTTGGAACTCCTTCGAACGGAACAGCTGTACGCTAAGTTTTCAAAATGCGACTTCTGGCTTCGTGAAGTCCACTTTCTAGGCCATGTGGTAAACAAGGATGGGATTCATTTCGATCCATCCAAGGTAGATTCGATCAAGAACTGGCCTGCACCTCGTACACCAACTGAAATACGCCAATTCTTGGGTTTGGCGGGTTATTACAGACGGTTCATCAAAGACTTCTCTAAGATTGCACAGCCGCTTACCTTACTGACACAGAAAGGTATTGCTTATCGTGGGGTAATACACAGGAAACAGCATTTCAACACTTAAAGGATAGACTTTGTAGCGCACCTATCCTCTCATTGCCTGAAGGCACGGACGATTTTGTAGTCTACTGCGACGCATCTATCCAGGGTCTTGGATGTGTGTTGATGCAGCGGGATAAAGTCATTGCTTATGCTTCGCACCAACTTAAGATTCACGAACGGAATTACACAACACATGATTTAGAGCTGGGAGCTGTTGTTTTTGCGCTCAAGTTATGGCGACATTACCTGTATGGCACCAAGTGCACCATCTACACCGATCACAGGAGTCTCGAGCATATCTTCAAGCAGAAAGAATTGAACATGCGACAACGTAGATGGGTCGAACTGTTGAACGATTATGAATGTGCTATAAAGTACCATCCGGGCAAAGCCAATGTGGTGGCCGACGCCCTCAGTCGAAAGGATACTACACCTAGGCGTGTACGAGCGTTGCAACTCACTATTCAGTCTAGTCTTCCTTCTCAGTTACGAGATGCTCAGGTAGAAGCATTGAAACCAGAAAACGTCAGGGTTGAAGCTCTACGCGGCTCAAGGCAACGGTTAGAACAAAAGGCAGACGGCGCCTACTATGTAACAGGACGCATCTGGGTCCCATTCTATGGCAACTTACGCGAGCTTGTAATGGATGAAGCACGCAAGTCTCGCTACTCAGTACATCCTGGTTCGGATAAGATGTACCACGACTTGAAAACTACATATTGGTGGCCTAGCGTGAAAGCTCACATAGCCACTTACGTTAGCAAGTGCTTGACTTGTGCGAGAGTTAAAGCGGAATATCAGAAACCATCAGGCCCACTCCAACAACCTGAGATACCACAATGGAAATGGGAACACATTTCCATGGATTTTGTTACTGGCCTACCTAGATCTCAGCGCGGAAATGACACTATTTGGGTGATCGTGGATCGACTCACAAAGTCTGCTCACTTCTTGGTTATCAAGGAAACAGATAAGTTCTCCACTCTAGCAGACGTATACCTTAAGGAAGTTGTCTCGAGGCACGGGGTGCCCACCTCTATTATCTCTGATCGTGATGCACGTTTTACTTCGGAACTGTGGCAAGCAATGCACAAATCTTTTGGCTCTCGTTTAGACATGAGCACAGCTTATCACCCTCAGACGGATGGGCAGTCTGAGCGCACCATTCAAACTCTAGAAGACATGCTTCGGGCGTGCGTAATTGACTTTGGCAATGGCTGGGAAAAACATCTGCCACTTGTGGAATTTTCGTACAATAACAGCTACCACACCAGCATTAAAGCTGCTCCATTTGAGACATTGTACGGACGTAAATGCCGGTCACCTCTTTGTTGGGCAGAGGTGGGTGATAGTCAGATCACAGGTCCAGAAATGGTAGTTGATACTACTGAAAAGATTGCTCAAATACGAAAACGCATGGCGGCAGCTCGTGACCGTCAGAAAGCATACGCCGATAAAGACAGGAAACTACTCGAGTTCCAGGTTGGGGATCGAGTGCTACTCAAAGTTTCACCCTGGAAGGGTGTTGTTCGTTTTGGCAAATGAGGCAAGCTCAATCCGCGATTTGTCGGACCATTCGAAATCATTGAGAAAATAGGCAAGGTGGCCTACAGATTGAACTTACCAGCTGAACTCAGCACAGTTCACAACGTCTTTCACGTGTCGAATCTGAAGAAGTGTCTGTCAGATGAGACCCTCATAGTTCCTTTGAAGGAGCTCACTATCGACGAACAGTTGCGATTCGTCGAGGAACCAGTTGAAATCATGGACCGGGATGTTAAGGTCCTCAAAAACACTAGAATACCTTTTGTTCGAGTTCGTTGGAACTCCCGTCGTGGCCCAGAGTTCACCTGGGAACGAGAAGATCAGATGAAACTCAAGTATCCCCAGTTGTTCGGAAACAATGCAACTACTGCTGAGGTTGAAGCTACTACAGAATTTCGGGACGAAATTCCAAATCAACAGGGGGATGATGTGACACCCCAGGAAAACCAGTAAACGATACAACTTACCTAGCTTCCTCAGTAACCGCATGCTAAATTTCGGGACGAAATTTCTTTCAAGTTGGGGATAATGTGACAACTCGAGTTTCCGACATTTCACTTTCTCATTTATTGCATGTTGACTGTTAGTTGCTTGATTATTTGCTTTGTAACTGTACACTATACACTGGGTCATAGTTCAGATAATTGTTTATTTGTGCATGCTTATGTGCTTGGATGTTTAAGTGTATACGCTGGGATATGTTAAGTGACATGATAACTCACTAGACGAAACGAGTAGACGAAACAGGAGGGTTGCCATTAAACAGCCCGACGAAACACTGATGTGTTTCGTCATCCTTCGATTCGACGAAACAGAAATGTTTCACCGGCCCAGTTCACCGCAAAGCCCAGTATGGGCCCAAACTCTTATGCGTAATTATATGAGTTAGGTTAATGTATAAGGGGAACGGTTACCAAAAACTCTCAAACCCTAGAGCTCCTCATCTATCGGCGGCAACCTTGTGACTTCGAGATCCTCAAAGAACGACCAAGTTATTTCCTCGTTCACTGTGGTTAGTGTTAATTATTACCCTGCGTTTGTTAATGATCATCACGTGTCGTCTGCTACTGCATATTTATTGTCCTCTCAAAGTCCGAACATGATAATATATGTAGTCTTGATCATTGTGACTTGTTTGGGTTAATGATTTTTGATATCATAGTTGTCGGCCACTGTATTTTTTTTGGTCCAATAATATCGTCTGCAATATTCCTTGATATTATGCTTGCATGTGTTTTGTCAGTTTATATGTGATTAAAGTTGTGAGTCAATGTTGGTTGAAGGATATTCATATTAAAGGTCCAATGTAAAACTTTGATTTTTATTTCGGTCCAATGATGCTTGGCGGTGGTTGATAGATGTCGGCCACTAGGGCAATTAAGATTCTGTCATATTGCTTATGATTGCTGAAACTGATATGGGATTCGACGAAACAAAGGAATCGGCGAAACACATTGTTATGACGAAACCGACATGGCGAAACACATTGTGTTTCGTCGAGACTAGTTATGACGAAACAAATCCGTCAAATCAAGAGTGTTTCGCCGAGGGACGTCACGACGAAACGGAGGGCGTTTCGTCGAAAGGGATTCACGGCGAAACAAGGGTGTTTCGCCGATTGGTTAATCTGCACAGTAACCTGGTTAAAGTCTGTTAAAAGTTAACTGGAATCATTAACTATTGATAGCTAATATGCATGGCTTACATGAACTTGAATATGTGTTTTGTGTGATTCGTGATTTCTAGACCAACACTACTGTGATTGTATATGCTTACATGGAATTAGTGAAAATAAACTGATTATGTATATGTGCGTACTTTAGGACGTGATTGATTAACTGTGAGCATACTTAGCATACCGAGCAAACCAAGGTGAGTTCACACAGCCAACGCATGGGGTTCCCAGGGTGGGAATGGGTTTGGATTATTTACTTGTACTTACCTAGCTTATGGAACTTAGTTATATGGTCCTCGGGTGAGGAAGGGTTATTGATAAGATACGACTAGACTAGTGATACTTATAGAACTGATCTTCGCACACACGCCGGGGTTGGCTGCGATAATATGACTGATCTTCGCACACACGCCGGGGTTGGCTGCGATAATATGACTAATCTTCGCACACATGCCTGGGATGGCTGCGAACCATACTTTGAACTTCGCACACATGCCGGGTGGGCTGCGATACAAATATACCTAGTCTAGAAAACATGGGAAACCCCCCACAATCTTCGCACACATGTCTGGGAGACTGCGATTCAAGTACATACGATATATGGGTTGCTAAAGGAACATATGGTTTTCAATACAATTACTATAACTGAACAACCAACTGTGAACTCGCTCAACTAGTTGTTGACTCTCTGTTACATGCCCTGCAGGACCATAGGTACTCTTGGAGCTTGCACGTGAGGCGCGGTCGTTGTGGGCACGGATTGTGGATTTTATGATAAACTCCTTTATGACATTTCAACTTAATACTTATGTTGGGCTTTTTACATTATTGCTTCCGCTACACACTTGTTTATGTTTGGTTTTGAAAACGCCTATCGTATTGATGAATGACATTTACTATTTACTTATATGTTCAATATGATTGGTGGCTTGATCCTGGTCAGTCACGCCTCCAAGCGGTGGTATTCCGCGTGTGGATTTTGGGGGTGTGACAATTCGATTCTTGAAATTCCATGCAAAAACTGTTCAAAACCCTGCATGGATTGTCTTGAAAAAGACAAACAACTTCAAGAATTGGAGAAATTTACTGATGAAGTAAAATTTGATCTGAGTGAGATAAAAGAAGCATATGACACTTTGGCACGATCAATCAAAATGATTAAACAAGAAAGTTTTGAAAATGATAAAGCCACGAAATTGCTAAAATCTACTGTCATGGATAAACAGATGGAAATTAGCATCCATCTGGACACCATTGCTTCTTTGAAAAAAGAACTTGAGTTAATGAGAATTGAAATTGAAAGAATTGATAAGAAACTAATGATTTATGATGCTTCATCATATGTGATTGATCAAATTCTTACAAAACAACATGATGCGAAACCTGTCTTTAAAAGTGTTCCACCCCCAATGTGGAATCATTACACTCAAAAGTATCCAGATGGGGTGGAATCTGCATTGAATCTCAAGTTAATAACCATTGAGAATGAGTTGCCTGAGAATATTGATGTTACATTTTCTCCATCCGACACTGATAATGAGTCACAGGTGATCAAAACCGTTGTTGATCAAGTGTTAGATGAAGAAAGTGATAACTCAGAGTTTGATACTGTGAAAACTCATTTTGAAAATTCCATTTCTGATTCTGAAGAAGATGGTAACTTCTTAGACAAGTTCATACCAAAATCAGAAAAAGTTATGAATGATGATTCGATCATTGTGGTTTACACAATGACTGGAACTGACAAACTCTATTCTGATTTTGAGTATCCAATTCAAAATGCCAGAATGGAAAATGTTGAAAAGGTGTTTAAACTTGTTGAGATTGATATTTCAGAGGTTAACAACAATGAGTTCTTTTCAAAACCAAAGAGGTCTTTTGTGAAACAATCAACCAACCCAGGAAAGAAAGAATGGGTGGGTAATCATGGTCAGAACAAAAGACATGGTAACAACTTTAAAAAGAAGGGTGTCGGTTTTGAAAAGAAGATGGCTAAAAATGAGGTTAAGCCAAAAGAAAAGATAAGTGATGTTTTTGTTGCTGGTCCTAGTGTTGATGCTGAAAAGGACTATATCTTCAGTCAAAAAGCCATTGACGATTTCAACGCAGCTAAGAAGTTGAGACAGGAGACCTACAGATCAACTTTTGTCGAGTATGACAAAAGAATCTGTTACCGCTGCAATGAAATTGGTCACATGGCCAAGCAGTGTATGAAAAAGCTTGAGAAACCAGTTTTGCAAAAACCCAAACCTAAAACTCCAACTGATGTTAAGGGTAAAACACAAATGGTTTCCCCCATTCGAATTTTGAAAAAAGGTGAATCTTTGAAGTCCGATGATAAGCCGAAATCAACATTTGAGATTGGTGAATCTTCGAAAACCCAAAAGACTTCAAAGGTTTATCCAAAAACGAAAATTTTTGAAAACCAATCATGGGTGGCAAAATCAAAACAATCAGTTGAAGAGAAGAAGATGGAAAATGAGCTAAAATATGAATCAAAAGTTTTTGAAAATGATGTTGAAAAACTGGAATTTGAACTAGACAAGTTGCTTGGGGAATTCCCACCAATTAAGGAGGGAGATTTAAAACCAAAATCAAAACCTGATGTTCAAAATGTCATTTTTAACATTTCGAAAGTTGATGTGAATTGTGATCTTGTGTTTGGTAGTGTTCCAAAGGTAAAGAAATCATGGGCTTCATTGTTTGAATGAATTTCCGTGATGTATGCAGGGGCTTCCGAGGTCAATAATCTCAAAGTGGATCATGGACAGCGGAGCTTCAAGGCATATGACTGGAATGCTGGCTTTACTCTACGACGTTAAATCAATCAACGGTGGATATGTTGGATTTGCAGGAAATCAGGGTGGTAGGATAGTTGGTGAAGGAACTCTAACAAATGGAGTTGTGTCGTTTGAAAAAGTGAACTATATCATTGAACTTGAAAACAATATGTTGAGCATTTCACAGATCTGTGACAAGTCTTTTACAGTACACTTTACTAAAAATGAATGTTTAATCATAAAACCTGGTTTTAAAATTCCTGAAGACATGGTGTTGATGCGCGCTCCACGGGAAAACGATTTGTATGTCCTAGATATGAGTGTCGCAACAACAACAGATCATCAGAAATAATGTTTTGTGAAAAATCAAAAGCGACTGAAAAGGATTCAAAAATGTGGCATCGAAAGATGGGCCACATTCATGTCAGAAAAATGAATTTTCTTGTGCACAATGATCTCGTAGAAGGTGTAAGTCTGAAAAAATTTCATTTAAATGATGATTGTGTAGAGTGCAAGAAGGGAAAACAAACGAAGAAGACACACCCGCATAAGCTATTGAATTCAATCAGAGTTCCGCTCGAAAGGCTACACATGGACCTTTTCGGACCAGTCATTGTAAAAAGTGTGAGCGGAGACTTGTACTGTCTTGTGGTCACTGACGACTTCACAAGGTTTTCATGGGTAGTGTGTATGGAAAGTAAAGATCAAACTTTTGAGTCGTTGATGGTTCTATTCAAGAAGATGGAAACGCTATACAAAGTGCCGATCAGAAGAATTCGGAGTGACAATGGAACGGAGTTTAAGAACAATTGGATGCTCGAGTTTTGCAATGAGAAAGGAATTCTTCATGAATTCAGTGCACCATACACTCCACAGCAAAATGGTGTAGCTGAACGAAAGAATCGCACCTTAATTGAAACAGCTCGAACGATGCTCGCCGATTCCAAGCTGCCGATATTTTTTCTGGAGTGAAGCAGTTGCAGCAGCGTGCTATACATTGAATCGCGTTCTCACAGTGAAGAAATACAAGAAAACCTGTTTTGAACCTCTTCGTTATAAACCAAATTTGAAGTTTTTAGAACCGTTTGGATCACCTTGTACTTTCATTGATCCAGATGGTAAGTTTGGTGCTAAAAGTAATGAGGGTTTCTTTATAGGTTATGCGAGTCCGCTGAAGAGGGTATTCGTACCGTGCCTGGGGAAGATAATTCAAGTTCAGCATGTTGATTGTCAGAAGCATACTGCTCCACCACAACTTCCCGGACAAAGATTTCTGTTCGATTACGATAAACTCTGGGAGTCTTTCCAACTGCCGACTGAGCCAAGTGTAGAGGAACTCGTTTTACTATACCAACATAAACAATCTATGTCACAAGATCAGGTGCCAAGACCGTTGGTAGTTTCTCAGCCCGACGTGGGTACAAGCGACCCTACAAGTGGTACAAACGATCACGAGGCCGATCCAAGTGGAACGACACACGAACCCCCAGAGGAACCAGCTCCAACGTTTGATAATTCTGACGACTCAGAATCGGAAGACGGTCCGATTTTTTACGAGGAACCAAATGTTGCAACGACAGAAGCTGAGGATCACACCGATGATCAAGACATTACGAACTTGCAATCAGAAGTGAATGTGCCTGACACTATAATGCCGAGAACTTTGCCTTATCATCCTTCAGAACAGATAATTGGAGATCTTCAGAGCGGAGTAAAAATGCGGGATCAGATCAACAGAGCTCTTACATGTTTTTATACATCTGTTGCTCCTTTACAGGAAGAATTCTCACTTAAGTGTTTCATCTCGCAGGTTGAACCAAAAACATATAAAGAAGCTTCAACTGAAGAAAGCTGGGTTAACGCTATGCAGGAAGAGCTGCAGCAGTTTGAGAAGCTAGGAGTATGGAGACTGGTAGACCTTCCTAAAATTCAAAAACTGATCAAAACAAAGTGGGTATTCAAATGTAAAAGAGATGATAGAGGAGTCATTGTTCGAAACAAAGCACAATTGGTAGTACAGGGATTCAGTCAGTAAGAAGGCGTTGACTTTACAGAGGTGTATGCGCCTGTTGCTAGACTTGAGGCGATTAGGATCTTCCTTGTGTTCGCGTCTTGGAAAGGATTCAAAGTCCTACCAATTAGATGTGAAATCTGCATTCCTGTATGGCAAAATCAAAGAAGAAGTGTATGTTGGACAACCGCCAGGGTTCACTGACCCAGTACACAAAAACAAAGTCTATCTTCTGGATAAAGCGCTTTACGGATTACACCAGGCCCCGAGAGCCTGGTACGAGACGCTTTCCCAATATCTGTTGGCCAACGGGTTCACCAGAGGGACGGTTGATAGTACGTTTTTTACCAAAGAGGTTGCAGGGCATCTATTGATCGTGCAGATTTATGTCGACGACATCATCTTTGGATCGACAAATGATGATTTGTGTAAAGATTTTGAAATAGTGATGAAAAGAAAGTTTGAAATGAGCTCGATGGGGGAGATGAAGTTTTTCCTAGGGCTGCAGGTGGTTCAAATGCCCGAAGGAATTTTCATTCATCAAACCAAATACGTGAACGATGTTCTGGAAAAGTTCAACATGTCTGAATCTACTCCAACATCAACCCCCTGGCTCAAAATCACGAAATCTGTCCAGATGAGAGTGGAGAGAAAGTGGACGAGACATATTATCGGTCGATAATTGGATCTTTGATGTATCTGACTGCTTCCTGCCCGGACATCATGTATCCGACTTGCTTATGCGCACGATATCAGTCCAGCCCACGCTAGTCACATTTGACGATCGTGAAACGCATTTTACGGTATTTGAAAGGCTGCCCAAGCACCGGCTTGTGGTATCCTAAGTCGAGTGACTTTTCACTCACAGGTTATGCTGATTTGGATTTTGGTAGCTGCAAGCAAAATGCTAAGTCCACCAATGCTGGGTGTCAGTTCTTTGGAACTCGACTTGTCACCTGGCAGTGCAAGAAACAAACCTCAGTGGCGCTCTCTACCTGCGAGGCTGAATACGTTTCGGCCTCGAGCTGTTGCTCTCAGATCCTTTGGATCCAACAGCAGATGCGAGACTTTGGTTTGCAGTTCTTGGACACGCCTATATTTGTGTACAATGAAGCAGCGATTAACATAACTAAAAACCCGGTTCACCATTCTAAAACAAAACATATTGAAATTCGGCATCATTTTATCCGTGATTGTCACGAGAAGAAATTGATTCGCATTGAACATATTCACACCGATGATCAGAGGGCTGATTTTTACACCAAACCGTTTGACAAATCAAGATTTAACTATCTTTTAAAATTAAACGGGATGAAAAATTTGTTTTCTGGGAGGGTAATAGAATGTGAAGCCGAGGTGGACGGCGATCTGAAGTGATCCACGTCATGTTGTCAAGTTTTTGTACAGTTTATTTTCTGCTTTTGATAAAACCAAAAACACAAAAATATGTTTTTTTTTAGGGGGAGAAAGTTTGCAGAAAATCCAAAAACATGATAAAATTTCAAAATTCAAAAACATTGAAAAACTGAAAAAAGAGTTTGTGTAAAAAGGGGAAATGATAGTACATCAGCTAGACAGATGCAGTACGCTAAAGATATGTAATGTTTAAATGTGTTAAGCAGTCTTGCAGATGATGTGCCGATAGGTTTTTACACATTTAGTAGATTTGTTTGGGATATAAACATAAAATCATTACTTGCTTTTACGTGGGGAACATCTCTCGGATATATGGGTAACCCCCGAAATCTTGTTTGAAAGATCCCTCTTTCTGAGATACTAGGTCTTTATGCTTAGTGATATCTGGGGTATTATCCCGGGACTTCTGATTTTGCGGAAGCAATGGCCTAGTCCCCGGAGAATACTTTACGCTGCTTGAAATTTAAGCCTCCCCTCAGCATAAAAAATGATGAAACATTGAAAAATGCTAATCATGTGATGTTGTAAAAGAAGATCCCCAAAGGGGACACACCTAAAGTCGAAGCCGTCATCTCTCTGATTTTGCGGAAGCAATAGCCTGAGCTCTCACGGCCCTCGCATTTAACCCCTTACAGATATCATCTAGGTATATTCACCTGTAAGACTGAATATTGGGATCTGGATACGGGAGTATATTATGAGGTGGGACACGCGTAAAAGTTAAGCCTTAAAACACTAAATTCGTATCCTGAACAGATTGAAATTTGTGTGAAAATTTAAATTGGATCAGTATATCGGCAATCACTGTGAATTGTTTAATACTGTGTATGAAATTAAAGCTTAACGGTGCTTGTATCTTGTCGGCAGCTGATATGATCCCCTAACACGCTCTCCAAAAATATTGTATGTACAGTTTTGTTGCTTATCAAAAAATCCAAAAAGTTTGTCTGTTTGTTTAGCATTTTATAAAATCCAAAAAGATTTATTTTTCATCTTATTTTCGACAACGGACGTTGGGGATCTGATGATCAAAGTCTCAATGTGCTGAACAAGTCTGGATCATGAGGGTTGGATAAGCAGAAAATTGTGAAAATGTGTTGGTAATTGCTTGAAAGTTTAAAAGTTCATTAACTTGAACTTAATTTGTTTCAAAAAGTCAGCAAACTTCATAAAATGGTCAGCCAAGGTCATTAACTTGGACTTGGCAGGCTAAACAGTTGACCAGGGTCATTAACTTGGACTTGGTTAACTGGGTGTGACGGTAAAAAGTTAAAAAGTTTGAAAATTTTGAAAAATTATCATTTCAAACGAAATTACTATTTCGCACGAAATAGTCATTCCGCTTGAAACCATGATTTCGCTTGAACACATGATTTGGTTTCAAATGTATTTCCGCTTGAACTTGATTTCGTTTGAAAACATCTTAGTGCCTATTTCGCACGAAATAGGACTGTCTATAAATAGTGAAGGTATTTCGCTTGAACAGGTCAGTCTTCTGATTTCATTTCAAAACCCTGTCAAAGCGATTTCAAGCGAAAACACAAAATCATTGATTTCTTGTCGTTATTCTGCCCGATTTGTTGCTCGTAATCTGATTTTAGTTGGTTTATTCAACTATAATCATGGGAAAGGTAAGAAATTTTGTTGATTTGACCCAGATCTGAACTGTTTTCGCTTGAACGATGATGAACAGGACATCGAACTTAGATCTAGGGTTTATCTGTGTGTAAAAATGATCGATTAACACATTAATGTACTCGGAATATGATATAGATCTTGCTTAGGGCTTCAATTTGATCTAAATAACATGTTTTTGTATGTTGTCGGTAGATCTAAACTGTGAACCAAGATCTAGGTTAAATTTGTGGTTAAAATTGAACAATAAACAGTTCCTTGTGCTCGGAATTCACTAAATAACAAACCCAGAGAATCAATTTCATCATCAGATCTTGAAAAATCATTGTGTTGATATTGTCAGTTTCAAACGAAATAAGAGTTGATTTCAAACGAAATTATGACCTATTTCATACGAAATAAGCATTCCGTTTCAACATGGTATTTCGTTTCAAATGGTTATTCCGCTTCAACATGTTATTCCGTTTGAAATGGATATTTCGTTTAAAACAGGCTATTTCGTTTCAAAATGTGATTTCGTTTCAAACTGTGATTTCACTTCAAACTGTCATATGTGATTTCGTTTGAACTGATTTATTTCGCATGAAATGTAATTTCGTATGAGGGTATTTCGTTTGAATGTAGTGTTTTGATGAAAATTTTTTCAAAAGTGTTTAATTTGAATGTATGTTGTTGTTTTTCAGGCATCTAATGTGCAGTTCGATCCATTGCACAACATTTGTTGTGTTTATGATGAGAAAATTCCAAAGATGGCCAATTTCAAAAGTATTTTGGAGTTTATGAAGAGATTACCGATACAGAAAGCTTTGACAAATCAACATCTTGTATTCGGTTCGCACATTGAACATTTTTGGGAGAATGCCACTTATGATGAGGAAAACAAGACGATAAATTCGATTGTGAGTTTGAACGGCAAAGATAAACCAATCATCATCACTGAACAGCTTGTACGTGAGGTGATAAACTTTCCGGATGATGAGAATTCTCCTACAAAGTTCCCAGAGAGGATGGTCAAAGGTTGCATGTTGCGGATGGGTTACAATGGTCCACTGAACAAGGCCAACTACTTGAAAGCATGTTTTCCAAAGCCTTACAAGTTTCTTATTCATTCAGTGTTGCATGCTCTTAGTCACCGAAAAGGAGGTTATGATGTGATGCGGGATTATCAAATGAATATGGTGACTGCACTCGTGCTAAACAAGAAGTACAACTTTTCAAAGATTGTGTTCCATTACATGGTAGAAAATATCACTTCGAAAAGCAAGACTTGGGTTTATCCATGATTTGTTCAGATGATGATAGATCACGCTTATCCTAATTTGGAGAGAGATGAAAACAATGATCTGTTGGCATTGTTCCATATGGATAATGAGTCTTTGAAACAATTGGCCAGATATCACCCAAACCATCCAGAGCCAACAACGAAAGCTGAATTCTTTGGTTTCATCAAAGATAAGAATTATCAAGATCCAGATCCAATCAATCATCAAAACTGGAGAAATAAGAAAGAAATGAAAGAAGCAAGTTATGCAAATGAGTTGAAAACACTTGCAAGCTTCAGAGAAACAAGAAACGAGTGGTTTTTGAAAGAAGAGAAGAAAAAGAGGAGCGGGAAAGCAACTCCGAAAGCTCAAGTAGAGGAGGGTTCATCTTCTCAACCAAAGAAAAAGCGTCAAAAGAAAAGTGTTGAGACTATGCTTGTTGATGAATCTGAGGAGGAAAATGAAGCTGAAGCTGAAGGTGAAGCTGAAGTTGAAGCTGAAGTTAATGTTGAAGGAGATGTTCGTTTGTCTCCTAAATCTGCTAAGTTTTTGAAATCTCTTAATGAGTTTAATGCTGAAACAGAAAAGACAGCCGGTGATGAAGAAGGTGATGATGTAGATAAAAGCTCATCAAGCTCGTCTGATGAAGAAATTGATGAAACAGAACGTGCAAAGAGAATTAAAGCTGAGATTGAAAGAGAGAGATTGAGAAAGAGGAAGCATTGAAAGCTAAAAAAGAAAAGAAGAAACTTGAAGCGAACAGAGGTAAATGGATGAGATTGCAAGCTGAAGAAAAGATGAAAGCTGATAAGGAAAACGAGATGCTGAAAAGTGCATTGAGAAGAAAACCGAAGCAGAGGGAAGAAAGATTCAAGTCTCTGTGAAGAGCTGAAGACCTGACTGAAGACTCCGGCAATATCCAAAGGGGAGTTTGTTGGTGCATAATGTCTATAGCCTACGTCTAAAGTCTAGGTCATGTCGGTAGCTTGTATAGGGGTCAAAAATGTCAAATATGTAAAGTTTGTGTTTGTTTATAGTAATTTCGCATGAAATAGCATGATGCTATTTCGCACGAAATTACGTAGTGTAATTTCGCATGAAATTACAAGTGGTAATTCCATGCGAAATTAGATGCCTATATATATGGGTGTCATGCTTCTCATTTGGTACGAAATTAGTCAAGGTGTAACGAAGTGCTGTCCAATTTTCACCGTGTAATTAAGTCTAATTTCAATGAGAAGCTTGTTTTAAGTATCATACTCTGTTTCTACACATTTCTTACACTGATTTGAGGTTGTTTGACTATTTCCGCCTTTCAAACAGCTTTGTGTTGACTCTGAACGACTCATTAGGTCGTAAAACGATCCTACAAAGGACTTGGTTCAAGCTTACTAGCACCTCCTTCAACGCCCCAAAGGTATTGGATGGCGGGGGTGCGAATAGCTTGAACCCTTCATACGTAAACTACTATTAAAACATTAAACCGGCTTCTTGGGATTGTATCCTTGCTGACTCAAACCACTTAGCCAAGGGTAACGTCACCTTCAAAAGAGGGGCCTACCACTTTTCGCATTAATAACTTACTTAATTGTCTTTCAATATTCCGACCCCTTGAGATTGTATCCCTGCTGACTCAAACCACTGGGTTGAGGATAACGTCACCTTCAAAAGAGGGGCCTACTACTATAACTAAGATAATCTCTTAAAAAGTCCGAAAGTGCGAAAATCATCAAAGGGTACATTAAAGATAAGTTGAATCTAAGTGATTCTATCTTGTCTATTTGTTTTTCATTTTATTTATCTTTTACTTTTTAGATTTATTTTATGTTTAAAAACCATTTTAAAAAATTTAGATTGATTAGACGTTGACGATAAACCGGTATTAAAAGCTCTTGTGTCCTTCGACGACCTCGGTATCTTACCAACACTATACTACGCTCGCGATGGGTGCACTTGCCCAAGTGTGTGTTTAGTGTTAGTATAATATCGTGTTTAATAAATTTAAAACTTGACTAATGCGCAAAACGAGCCTAAAATATTAATAAAATCATATCACGCTTAACGCACACCAACAACACTCAAGTGTTGGGAAGATGTGCGGATATTTGTATAAAGGTGGTGATAGGAAGTCATATCATCTACAACATCTGTTGTGTCAAATGTCATCAGGTTCATGTACTATTTCCTTAGTCTTGTTATGTTCTTCAGTCTTGAAATATTGGTAGTTAATTTGTTTGCTTTTGCTTTATACAAAAAAAAAAACAAAACAAAATGAAATTTGGTGTGTTTGATAGCGATCTTTCCTTTCCAAAGCCATACATTGGGGACAATGTATCCCAAGTGAGGGGATGGGGGAAATTTTTGAAAGTTTTGAAAATTTTTGAAATCAAGCGAAAAAATGGTCCAAATTTGAACACTTAAGCATTAAAACCGCATGACACACCGGCAACCCCGTATACCATTTTCTTTGGTGAGAGTTTGAGCCACTTATTCGAATTGTTAGAAATATTTTCTTTGATAAGAGTGGCAATGGGTGAGGGTGCATTAGAACTTGTGCTTGAATTCGGTTTGAGGCCTTAGCTTGATATGTATGTGAAAAGGATAAGGGCGTTTAGGTAGCCTCGTCTTGGTGTGTGCGAGTGTGGGATTTGGGGGGTTGAACCTTATAAGTTATATATATGAGCTTGGTAGCGAGAGGGACGGGAGTTTGGACTTTAGTAGCCCATTTGAGCTTAAAGCCGATCGTTTGTTAACCCGTGCCTAGTTCTCTAAAAATTTCACCCGTATTCGACCCGGTCTAGTAGTATTAGCATTACATATTAGTATGTTTGTTATGTTATATTGCGTTGTTTGTTAAAAAAAATACAAAAAGCAATGAAAAAGAATGAAGAAAAAAAAGAGAAAAAAAATGTTGGAATGTATTGTATATAGATTTTTACGTTTGTTTAGATAATAAAAAAAAGACAGGGTCGAATCACTAGCTACTACATATATATTTCCATCTCTATCCATATGCCTAGCCACGTTCCAACCTTTAAGTCCCTTTGATTCACGTGCGTGTTTTGGCAAATTCTTTAGGCAAAGGACCGATTTGAGTACCAACATATTGTTGTGTAACCACCCATTTGCCTTGAGTGTGTTCTAGCTCATCCTTGCTAGTATTATTTGTCACCGAGAGGAGAGTCATTGTGAGGGGTGTGTTATGCGGGGTTAAAGAAAAAGTTAGTAAAATGAGGGCATTCGCTTGCTTGATTTGTGTTTGATTGCTTGAGGAGTTATGAGATTGCGTTGGGCGAGTTGCTTGGGGGCAAGCAACGGTTAAGTGTGGGGATGTGACGGGTATTTCGTAGGACGACCCTTAAAGGTTATGAACGATAATTTAGTCCCACATTTATCCATGTATTTATCTTGAATTAGATAACTACGGTTGCTTATGTTTCAGGTATGTCTGAGGCCTTAAAAGTGTGGAAATGCAGCTTCGGATGGAAGTCGGTTGAGTTGGAGGTTCATGGTTGCTGAAAGAAGAACAAGGCACAAAGATCCAGCCGCTACCGTAGCTTACGGTGGCTACCGTAAGCTACGGTAGCCTCTAGCATCAAATTATCCCACCGTAATACAATAGAGACTCACCGTAGGCTCAGCGAAAAAGTGTAACTCCTCACTTTTAATGACCATTTGATGAGACTTTTGATGATCACAATCATTGTTGTCGGTTTTGGAACAGCTTGTGGGCGATTTTGGCTTGTGTTCTTGAGTTCATAACAATTCTAAACATTCGGTTTATTGTTTTTGATTCGTATGAGCATTAAACTTTATGTTATGATGATTCACCGAGCGATGAGAGGCTAAACTTGTTAGTGATCATCCTAGGTGGAAGGTTTGTTTGAGACACTTGTATTTTTATCTGAATTTCTAGAATAATAAACTTGCAATGTTAGTTGGTTTTTTATGGTGTGTGGATGTTTGTTTGTAAATTATTAATTTGTGTTTTGATCATCGTCTAAATGATACGTTCTTGGTGCCGTTGGCAATCGAGATATCATGGGAGGGATTAGGGTTGGATATTGATTAATTGGTCATCAGGTAACAACCTCGCATTATAGTAATCCGAGTACTTAGTTCCCTTTTATCACAAACAAGTAATTACACATGAGCCATGTCTATGTGGTTCTTTCTAGTTGGGCATAAACACTAGTGTCGATTGAAAGCGGAAACCTAGGATGGTCTATCTTTCTTAATCTGTTTATAAAACCCAATCTTTAATTTGCAATCTAGTTTAGTTTAATTTAGCTACTTAAAACCAATCAACCAAAACTTTGAATTTACATTTTCTGCAACTTAGTTTAATTTAGTCTTTTAGAAAAGCTATTTAGATAACGTATATTCTGCAAACTCCCTGGTTCGATACCCGCTTACCGCTAGCTATTTTGTAGTATCTGGATTAAATTTGAGTGAGACTTCGACCTCACGTCAATGTGTTATATCCATTAATAATCATTCTATGCCTGTTAATATTTTGCCAATGAATTTGGCGGGGTTCGAAATAATTTTAGGCATGGATTGGTTAGCTCATAACCAAGCCCGCATTGCCTGCAATAAGAAACTCATCGAGATAAAATCCCCATCCGATGAAGTACTCACCGTTCATGGAAACCAACACTATGGATTGCCTGAAAAGGTGTCTCTACTTAAAGCATCCAAGTGTTTGAAAAGAGGATGTGTCATCTACATGGCACAGGTGACAATTTGTGACAACTGGCACAAACCGGTAATTTCCGTACACTTTAATTATTATTTAATGAACGCAATTATGTGCTTAATTGTCAGCAATGTCTGATTACATGCTAAACAAGTGAATTCATGCACGTTGTATACTACAAAATATTGCTTTATGCATAAAAGAGAGCGTTGCGTCAGAAATAATAGTAAACTCACCGGTAAGACACACTGTGTCAACAGAACAGCAGAAAGCAGTCAGACATTAGAATTGAGGCCTAGGTGTAGGTCCGACGACAAAAGTACATTAAAACCCAAGAGTACATATAAGGGTTTAATTTATAGACATAGCGAAAGCAAAAATAAGCACTAAAAAGCACCCGAAACGCACTTTAAGTGCAGAATTTTGTATAATTCAGCAATAATTCAGATTTTAGCACACGAATATTATGCAGAAAATATAATTTTTCAGTCAGAATATTTCCCCAAGTGTTGGGAATTGAACGGGATACAAAAAGATACTTAAAAGACGCTAAAAAGTGTAATTAAGCACTTTAACGGATTGATATCCAACCGAACAACCTGACTCTACCCGGAACATAAAAATATTGTCATTGACATTGTTTTTCTTTTTCTGAGCTAGTTAGGGTCCCCGAATACCCTAACACCCGTTATAAATTACAACACACTAGTAATTTAATTTATTTTCCTAATAAACAACTAGAACTAACTTTGTAGTTGAAATTGAGCCAAATGCCCCACAATTTTGGATATTATATTTAGGGAAGCTTAATATCTTGGAAACATATTATCTTGTGGTTAATTAAAGATATTGGTTTATAAATTAAACCATAAGGCCACCCTTATCATCCACTTCAACAAACAAGAATTTCATTTCTTTCTTTCCTTCTTTGATGCTCTCGGCCGAACACCATAGCCCACCCACCAACACTTTCAATTTTACATCTTGCAATCCCACATACATATCAAGGTGCTAGAGTTCACATAAGGAGACCCGGTGCTTACGGATTGCCAAGGACCTCACCACAACGCTATTAACCACCCATTTTTCATCTAGTTTCTTCCCTAGCCTCGAGCTAGTAGTAAGTGTTCTAAAACATCCTATTGATCTTGTCTAAAGTGGTTAATAAGAGATTTGTCGGATAAAAATTATGAACACTAGAGACCAAAACTAAAAGTCTACTAAAAATAATAAACATGGTGGTTAATGAATGAATGTTAGTGTAAAACTTTTGAAACTAGTTTTGTTATGATTATTTATTGTTGTGGATTGCTAGTGTTGGAATGGATCGTCATCAAACCACGCTAGATCATGTTCTTGGAACATGAACTAGCCTTATGTTAAGTCGTAAAATTATTAGATGACGAACCCTTTCAAACATAAACATGAACTTGTGTAAAAACAATTTTCCTTATGAAATGGGGTTCTAAACTAGTAGATCTAAAGATCTACAAGTGGTATTTTCGAAGAACCAACTGTAAGACGAAACCATGTTTTAAAACCGGATCTTTCATGAACTAGAGGTGTTTTTGTGAACAAACAAGTGTGTGGACACTTGTGTAACAAAAGTTTTAACAAAGAAATAATTTTCGTAAAAACCGACTAGAAGTTGTAAAACTTCATGTTCTTTAAAAATAAGATTTCCAAGAAACCGACTTTATTTTTAGAAATGGAAAAACCTACTAAATGTGTTGAAGAGTTACTACACATTTTTACACAACTTGCAGGTTCATGTGATTGCGATATATGTTTATGTTGGACTAGTTTGATGATGATTGGGAATTGATTGGTTGAATTTTTAAAAGAAAATGATACGCTAGTAAGCGTGGCCACCTCCAGTTACAGAGGAAACTCTGGCGAAATTTTTCCAGAAAATAACACTTAGAATATTTTTGGTGACAAGTGTTATGAATATATTTTTGGCTTGTTTTCCAAACAAACTTCGCCATGATTTTTATTACAAAATTTCCAAATACCGGAGGTGGATTTTCATAAATAAAACTTGTTAAATATATATTTAGAATATATATTTATCGCTTGTATAATTATGTGATTATTTTGTGAACTAGGTATATATTATTTTTAGAGTAAAAATAATATGACTTGGAGATACTCGTAACGAGTAAAAATACAAAAAAAATACACATACAACATACAAGATACATAATTCGGGTGCAAAGTGCAAAACACGAGATACTTATATTAATTTTAGAGAAAATAATATAAGTAAGATACTTAGTTAAAAATATAAAATATTTTTAACACAAGAATATATACACCAAAGAGAGTGACTGTACTTGTGCGATACAAGTCTAGTGACTAACGTTAAGAAAACGCGTATAGGTTACGACGTTAATTAAGCAAATCCGGTGAAGTTTACGACGCAAGGAACGCAAAGTTGTGAGTTCATGCTCCCCCTTTTCTCTTTAACTGTTTTCAGTTTTTTTATAACTTCGGGGGTGAAATACATGTACAAATGTACAATATTTATAATTGGTATGATATAAATACAAGAAGCACACTTGGTGAGAACGAGAACCAAGTGTGACGAAATATAAGAATACAAGAAGTACACTTGGTGAGAACGAGAACCAAGTGTGACGAAATATAAGAATACAAGAAGTACACTTGGTGAGAACGAGAACCAAGTGTGACGAAATATAAGTATACAAGAAGTTCACTTGGTGAGAACGAGAACCAAGTGTGACGAAATATAAGAATATGAGAAGCGCACTTGGTGAGAACGAGAACCAAGTATGAGGCGTTATGAGAAATGATGCGAGAAATCGTGTCACGAATAGGGTACAGAAGCACCATTAATCAACAATATACCTAGACCGCAGAACAAAAGGTTAGATCTAACGGGTGCCGGGCAGCCACACTCTCGGTGAGGGCGAGAATCGAGTAGTGCTTTTGTGTCTCAGAATATACCAATTAAATGCCTAAGGTTTGGTGACTTCCTATGTCGTGTCACATGTTAATGGCTTTGCAACCCATTAATAATCCTGATACTTACAGGAATACTGTATTTACATAAAATTCATACCATACTAAAACTTGATTAAAACTTGAAGTACGTGGGGTACTCAAGAAAAACTTGATTTATAACTTGAAGTACGTGGGGTACTCAAGAAAAACTTGATTTATAACTTGAAGTACGTGGGGTACTCAAGAAAGCGGGAATTATACTTGAGTACGTGGGGTACACAAGAAAAACCTGAATTATACATAAGTACGTGGAGTACACATGAATACTTGATTTATATATGAAAACTTGATTTATACATGACTCAAACTATGTTTTCATACAAAGTATACAAACGTGAAATACAAAAACTGCATGAATTCACACCAACATTATGTTGACGTTTTTTTTTCCAAAACTCACATGTATTTTAGGTAACTAGGATGGATGTGCGCGTGGTCTTACTCATGCTCGTGGATGTCGTTTGTGTTTATCTTTAAATAAAGTTGTAAACTTTTAAGATAATGTTTTATGCGACTTAGCGATGTAAATGCGAAACTTATGTTTTCAAATTATGGTATTTGATGTTTTTACGAGCATATAGCATGTTTACCTTTCGTATGCAATGAGAACCTTTCATGATCACACCTCGTGCTTCCGCCGCAGAAAGGGGTGTGACAGATTGGTATCAGAGCTGCGATTGTAGTGAACCAGGATTCCTTCTCGAGTCTAGTCTACAATCTCTAGGATCCTTTCACGAAAACAATTTTTCAAAGAGTTTTCATTGCATAAAACGTCCCGTGACATCCACTACCTGAAACTGTCTACATGAATCTAGAAAAGACACTACGAGACTTAGGGTGCACCAAAGTAGCACTTGTTTCTAACTGAGAAATTACTTGCAATTATGTGTGATAATTAGCATAAACTAGAAGTAGAATGTCACAAGTATACGTGACTTTATCTGAAGCGATGGCCCATCTGAAGGAAGAGATACGAGGATGAAACGAACTGTGCGGACTGTGCAAGGGGTTACGTAATTATGGATGCATACATAATTATGGAATTCAGTGCACAGAAACCACAGCAAGTCTTGTCACGTATAGATTCCCTCAGTGCAAGCCTACTAAGTACTCTGATAGAGTAATAATTGTTTGATGTCACTTATGTGGTATATACCTGTGAATATATATACTACTACTGTCTAGTGTGACGATATCAAACAAATGTCTAACCCTATTGTGTTATGTTCTGTCAGAACATGGCACCCAGGAAAGCTGTGAATGCTCGCAATGACGATCAACCTCCTCCTCCCCCACTGCCAAGAACTGCTGAAGAGTTGAACACTCTACTGGAAGAAAGGATCTCTGCTGCTATCGCCCAGTACGAGGCAAACAGAACTCAAGACAGTGGAGGACCAAGCAACGCTAGGCGTAATGGGAATGGAGATTCGTCTGGAGGCAATGCAGCTCAGGGTAACCTTAAGACAATTTACTAAGCATGGAGAAATTTATGAACGGTCTTTGTTTCATTATTTCTTCGATTGCTCACATGTGAATTGGTTGAATCAATTCCAGGCTGCACTTTCAAGCAGTTCCTCGACTGCAAGCCGATGAACTATGACGGCACGGGAGGTGCAGTAGCATTTGTGCGCTGGACGGAGAAGACTGAAGCTACTATCCGTATGAGCAAGTGTACCGCGGATCAACAAGTCACTTTTGCTACTGGGTTTTTTGTCGATGAAGCTCTGACTTGGTGGAACCTACAAGCCCAAACCTTGGGTGACGATGCCGCTTATGGCCTAACTTGGGAGGAACTGAAGGAAAGAATGAGAGAGAAGTATTGCTCTCGCGCTGAACTCCAAAGGCTGGAAACGGAGTTCTGGCACTTGACTATGGAAGGTGCTGACATCAATGGTTATACTCGAAGGTTCCACGATCTGTCAAGAGTGCTACCCTACATGGTGACTCCCGAATTCAAGCGCGTTGAACGCTACATTTGGGGACTGGCCCCAGAGTTTCGTGGCATGGTGACGTCGGCCAAACCACAAACAATCACCGAGGCTATAACTCTGGCTGTCAGCCTGACTGAGGATTGTGTTCGTATGAAGAAGTTATCGTTGAACCCAACAGAAAAGACCGAGACGCATGCTGAGTCGTCCGGTGACAAAAAGAGAAAACATACAAGTTTGAACCAAGCAACTCGTAACAACAAGGGTTTCAGCAAGAAGCGCGACACTAACCCGCCTCAGGAGACGAAGACCCTTGCAACCAAAGCATACCAAGGCTCCATGCCTAAATGTCAAAAATGTAAGTATCATCATGATGGAGCTTGTCGCATTCCAAGGTGCGACAAATGTGGTAAATTGGGTCATCAAACGGAAGACTGTTGGGGAAAAGGAAAGAACCGAAATGGGAACGGTGCTGGTAACAAGAATGGTAACGGGAAAGGGCAGAACCAAGGATGCTTCAAGTGTGGAAACAATGATCATTTCATGAAGGACTGCCCAGAGGGAAACAATGCTCAGGCTCGAACATTCGTGATTGGAGCAAAGAACGCACGCGAGGACCCTAACGTGGTCACCGGTACGTTTCTCATTAACAATCACTTTGCATCCATATTATTTGACACTGGCGCCGATTATAGCTTCATGTCTGTGGAATTTAAACGCATACTCGGAATAGAATCTAGTAGATTAGAAATTCCTTATTCCATAGAACTAGCCAATGGTAAACTTGTTGAGTCGGGCGAAGTTGTCAGAGGTTGCACATTAGAACTTGGCGAACGAAATTTTAGCATCGATCTCTTACCTATTCAATTGGGTAGCTTCGATGTAGTAGTCGGAATGGACTAGTTGTCCAAGAACAAAGCTGAGGTTATTTGTCACGAGAAAATCATCCGCATCCCTTTGGAGAATGATGAAACGCTCATCGTACATGGAGAAAGACGAAACGCGCCCCTTCGAATCATCAGTTGCATGAAGGCACAAAAGTGCTTGAGGAAAGGATGTGTCGCTTTCCTAGCACACGTTATAGACAAGAAGGCTGTGGAGCCAAAACTCGAAGACATTCCCGTGGTGACGGAATTCCCTGATGTTTTTCCCGAAGATCTGCCAGGACTACCTCCGCAACGACAAGTCGAATTCCGTATAGACTTGGTTCCAGGAGCCGCTCCTGTAGCCAAGGCTCCCTATCGGCTTGCACCATCAGAAATGCAGGAATTATCTACACAACTCCAGGAGTTGTTGGATAAAGGATTTATAAGGCCAAGCTTCTCACCTTGGGGAGCTCCAGTATTGTTCGTGAAGAAAAAGGATGGAACTCTGCGGATGTGTATTGATTACAGGGAACTGAACAAGCTCACTATCAAGAATCGGTACCCGCTACCGAGGATTGATGACTTATTTGATCAACTGCAAGGATCAAGCTACTATTCCAAGATCGATCTTCGATCTGGATACCATCAATTAAGGATACAAGAGGAAAGCATACCCAAGACTGCATTCAGAACACGCTATGGGCACTACGAATTTCTGGTGATGCCATTCGGGCTGACGAATGCACCAGCGGTCTTTATGGATCTGATGAACCGCGTATGCAAACCATATCTCGATAAATTCGTGATTGTATTTATCGACGATATCCTGATTTACTCGCGAACGAAAGAAGAACATGAGCAACATCTCAGAACTATTCTAGAACTACTGAAGAAAGAGAAACTTTATGCAAAGTTCTCGAAATGCGAATTCTGGATTCGCGAAGTACAATTTCTTGGTCACGTTGTGAATGAGAAGGGCATTCATGTAGACCCGTCCAAGATAGAAGCAATAAAGAATTGGGAAGCTCCCAAGACCCCAACCGAAGTTCGACAATTTTTGGGCTTAGCGGGCTATTATCGGCGATTCATCGAGAATTTCTCAAAGATAGCTCAACCGCTAACAACCCTTACACAGAAAGACAAGAAGTACGACTGGGGTGTTAAAGAAGAAGAAGCCTTCCAGTTACTTAAAAACAAGCTCTGCGATGCACCAATACTATCATTACCCGAAGGCACTGAAGACTTCGTGGTATACTGCGACGCCTCACGACAAGGCTTGGGTTGCGTGCTCATGCAACGCCAAAAAGTCATCGCTTACGCTTCGAGACAATTGAAGGTTCATGAAAGAAACTATACCACTCACGACTTGGAACTAGGTGCGGTGGTATTCGCCTTGAAGATCTGGCAACACTATTTATATGGTACTCGATGTACAATTTTCACAGATCACAAAAGCTTACAACACATATTTGATCAGAAGGAATTGAATATGCGCCAGCGGCGATGGGTCGAGCTGCTAAATGATTACGACTGTGAGATCAAGTACCATCCTGGAAAGGCAAACGTTGTAGCGGACGCGTTGAGCCGAAAAGAAAGGGTTAAGACCCTAAGGGTTCGAGCGTTAGAAATGACCATTCGGACGAACCTCACTGCATGCATTCGTGATGCGCAACAAGAAGCTCTTAAAGGAGAGAACCGTAAAGCTGAATACCTATGGGGTATGTTGAAATACATGATGCCAAACGAAGAGGGAGCCTTATACTTCAAGAAGCGTATTTGGGTTCCACTCTATGGTGGCATACGAGAAGTCATCCTTGATGAAGCCCACAAATCGAGATATTCGATCCATCCAGGATCGGAAAAAATGTATCAAGACTTGAAAGAATATTATTGGTGGCCGAGACTCAAGAGCGACGTTGCTGTCTATGTTGGAAAATGCCTAACCTGTGCCAAGGTTAAGGCAGAATATCAGAAACCGTCCGGCCTACTACAACAACCAGAGATTCCCGTGTGGAAGTGGGAACAAATCTCGATGGACTTCATAACAAAATTACCCAGGACCACGAGAGGGCACAATATGATATGGGTAATAGTTGATCGATTAACGAAGTCTGCGCACTTCCTACCGATCCGAGAAAAAGACAGCACTGGAAAGCTTGCTGAGATATACTTAAGAGAAATTGTGGCACGACATGGAGTGCCAATCTCAATCATTTCAGACAGAGATGGACGCTTTGTCTCAAGAATCTGGCAATCATTTCAGGAAGCCTTTGGATCTCAGTTAGATCTAAGCACGGCATTCCATCCGCAAACAGACGACCAGAGCGAACGGACTATACAAACGTTAGAAGATATGCTTCGCGCATGTTTCATGGATCTAGGCGGCAGCTGGGATACTCATCTACCTTTAGTTGAGTTTTCCTACAATAACAGTTATCATACGAGCATAAAAGCCGCGCCGTTCGAAGCTCTGTATGGCCGCAAATGCCGATCGCCCTTATGTTGGGCAGACGCTGGAGATAAACGTATGGTTGGTCCTGAACTTGTACAAGAGACAACCAACAAGATTGCGCAGATCCGAGAGCGCATTAAGGCGGCTCGAGATCGACAAAAGAGCTACGCTGATCCGAAAAGAAAATCAGTAGAATTCGAGGTGGGAGACAAAGTGTTGTTAAAAGTCTCACCTTGGAAGGGCGTAGTCAGATATGGAAAGCGTGGAAAGCTGAATCCACGATACATCGGACCATTCAGAATATTGAAAAGAATTGGTACCGTGGCATACAAGTTGGAGTTACCGGAAGAACTTAATGGAGTACATGATACGTTTCATGTATCCAACCTGAAGAAGAGTCCAACACAAGAAAATGTGATCATCCCGATGGATGAAGTGCATATTGATGAAGCCCTCCGATTTACAGAACAACCCGTTGAGGTTACCGACTGGAAAGTCAACAAGACCAGGAGGAGCAGCGTAAATCTTGTCAAAGTACGTTGGAGCTCTAAGCACGGACCCGAGTACACATGGGAACGTGAAGACCAGTTCAAAGAAAAGTATCCCCACCTATTCAAGAAGACTCCTGCGAGAGTTAGTTCAGCCTGAATTTCGGGACGAAATTCTTTTAACGGGGGGAGACTGTGACAACTGGCACAAACCGGTAATTTCCGTACACTTTAATTATTATTTAATGAACGCAATTATGTGCTTAATTGTCAGCAATGTCTGATTACATGCTAAACAAGTGAATTCATGCACGTTGTATACTACAAAATATTGCTTTATGCATAAACGAGAGCGTTGCGACAGAAATAATAGTAAACTCACCGGTAAGACACACTGTGTCAACAGAACTGCAGAAAGCAGTCAGACATTAGAATTGAGGCCTAGGTGTAGGTCCGACGACAAAAGTACATTAAAACCCAAGAGTACATATAAGGGTTTAATTTATAGACATAGCGAAAGCAAAAATAAGCACTAAAAAGCACCCGAAACGCACTTTAAGTGCAGAATTTTGTATAATTCAGCAATAATTCAGATTTTAGCACACGAATATTATGCAGAAAATATAATTTTTCAGTCAGAATATTTCCCCAAGTGTTGGGAATTGAACGGGATACAAAAAGATACTTAAAAGACGCTAAAAAGTGTAATTAAGCACTTTAACGGATTGATATCCAACCGAACAACCGGACTCTACCCGGAACATAAAAATATTGTCATTGACATTGTTTTTCTTTTTCTGAGCTAGTTAGGGTCCCCGAATACCCTAACACCCGTTATAAATTACAACACACTAGTAATTTAATTTATTTTCCTAATAAACAACTAGAACTAACTTTGTAGTTGAAATTGAGCCAAATGCCCCACCCTACATGAACCGATCGGTTCCCATGTAGGGGACACCACCACACAATTTTGGATATTATATTTAGGGATGCTTAATATCTTGGAAACATATTATCTTGTGGTTAATTAAAGATATTGGTTTATAAATTAAACCATAAGGCCACCCTTATCATCCACTTCAACAAACAAGAATTTCATTTCTTTCTTTCCTTCTTTGATGCTCTCGGCCGAACACCATAGCCCACCCACCAACACTTTCAATTTTACATCTTGCAATCCCACATACATATCAAGGTGCTAGAGTTCACATAAGGAGACCCGGTGCTTACGGATTGCCAAGGACCTCACCACAACGCTATTAACCACCCATTTTTCGTCTAGTTTCTTCCCTAGCCTCGAGCTAGTAGTAAGTGTTCTAAAACATCCTATTGATCTTGTCTAAAGTGGTTAATAAGAGATTTGTCGGATAAAAATTATGAACACTAGAGACCAAAACTAAAAGTCTACTAAAAATAATAAACATGGTGGTTAATGAATGAATGTTAGTGTAAAACTTTTGAAACTAGTTTTGTTATGATTATTTATTGTTGTGGATTGCTAGTGTTGGAATGGATCGTCATCAAACCACGCTAGATCATGTTCTTGGAACATGAACTAGCCTTATGTTAAGTCGTAAAATTATTAGATGACGAACCCTTTCAAACATAAACATGAACTTGTGTAAAAACAATTTTCCTTATGAAATGAGGTTCTAAACTAGTAGATCTAAAGATCTACAAGTGGTATTTTCGAAGAACCAACTGTAAGACGAAACCATGTTTTAAAACCGGATCTTTCATGAACTAGAGGTGTTTTTGTGAACAAACAAGTGTGTGGACACTTGTGTAACAAAAGTTTTAACAAAGAAATAATTTTCGTAAAAACCGACTAGATTGTAAAACTTCATGTTCTTTAAAAATAAGATTTCCAAGAAACCGACTTTATTTTTAGAAATGGAAAAACCTACTAAATGTGTTGAAGAGTTACTACACATTTTTACACAACTTGCAGGTTCATGTGATTGCGATATATGTTTATGTTGGACTAGTTTGATGATGATTGGGAATTGATTGGTTGAATTTTTAAAAGAAAATGATACGCTAGTAAGCGTGGCCACCTCCAGTTACAGAGGAAACTCTGGCGAAATTTTTCCAGAAAATAACACTTAGAATATTTTTTGTGACAAGTGTTATGAATATATTTTTGGCTTGTTTACCAAACAAACTTCGCCATGATTTTTATTACAAAATTTCCAAATACCGGAGGTGGATTTTCATAAATAAAACTTGTTAAATATATATTTAGATTATATATTTATCGCTTGTATGATTATGTGATTATTTTGTGAACTAGGTATATATTATTTTTAGAGTAAAAATAATATGACTTGGAGATACTCGTAACGAGTAAAAATACAAAAAAAAAATACACATACAACATACAAGATACATAATTCGGGTGCAAAGTGCAAAACACGAGAGACTTATATTAATTTTAGAGAAAATAATATAAGTAAGATACTTAGTTAAAAATATAAAATATTTTTAACACAAGAATATATACACCAAAGAGAGTGACTGTACTTGTGCGATACAAGTCTAGTGACTAACGTTAAGAAAACGCGTATAGGTTACTGTTTTGGTCAAAAATTACCGAAGCAATTTAGTGATCAAATTAGTTAAGTGAGGTAGTGTGCTAAAATTATGTGTGAAAAATATGTTAACCAAGTTAGTTATAAAAACAGTTTCAGGATACGGCTCAAGATATAGAGCTGTATCTGTGATCAAACAATGAGCAGAAAAGTAAAGGTTGACACGTGATGTACGAGGAAAGCCCTTGATCAATCTAGATTGCCGGCACAAAACCTCAGGAGCTGACAATCGCAGCTGCCTTGTTCTTCTATTGCTTCAAATATCGGGATACAGTGCAGGATGTAGAGCGAATCAACTAGGTGTTACAATGTGACTTGAATACAAGTGTTTGTGTGTAGTGTTTGTTGAAAGCTAGAGAGTAAAAGTGTTCGAGAGTGTGTGAAAGTTTTGTTGTGCCTTAATCTGATCCGCCCCCATCTATTTATAGTAAAACAAATGTAACAAACTATCCTAAATAACCGGGATCCAGCGAATATTCCTCAGTCGAACGTTGTAGACCTAGTCTTTCGGGTTCAACGTCTCTCCCATAACAAATACGCCCGAGTCTTGAGGAGATGAAGTCCATTTGACCGTTGGCAAGTCCCAGTCTTTAACCTGCACGTGATTAATTCGATCAACCTCAGGATATCGCCCAAGATGTTAGCAATATCCTCGTCCAGCATCCTGGTCAGAAATAAACAATAAAAAGCAGGATATTGATCAAGATATGTACGCTCAGAAAATGACCCATAACAATTGTCCCCAAATATATCGGTTGGTATACCAATCCAACGGATATATTTTAAAAGTTTTATCTCATAACTTAAAGCAATCAATACGACGAGACCCTTGAAATGACAGTGTGCAACTTCCAAGGCGCTATTTACTCTTTACCCCCTACATTTAGCCTATATCAACCGAGGGACTTCTCATTATGATTATCTTTATCCTCAACCGAATATCAGGTACTTTTCTCTCTCTCTTTTCTATTTCCCTTGTTTACATCTCTTGTTCTCCGATTGTGATCCTCCATGGCGATCCGTACTAGATCGCAAATGGCGGATTCTGTTTCCCCCTTCCATAAACAAAATTTGCTTCAGAAACCTTCAAAGGAGGTGTGTTCTTTCGATAATTCCGACATCGCAGCCCTACGAGCTTCCGGTGCCTTTCCCGCCGGGACAATCTTCCGTCCATTCGACCGAGAGGTCCGATCAGATTTTTGTTCCGACGAATGGGTCTGCTTTTTTGCCTACCCTTTCTCCATAGGACTTCAATACCCGTTTTCACCTTTTATTTCTCGTTTCTTCGAACTTACTGGCCTTAGCTTTGCCCAAATCATGCCCATGGTTTGGCGTATATTAATTACCTTGGAAGGAATTAAGGCTCGCCATATGCCTGACCTGTGCATCGAAGATTTTCCGATGGCTTATCGTTTAAGATCTCATGGTTCCAGCCGATTCCTTCTATTCTCTATTCCCAAAGATCCTCTCATCCTCAAAGCTACCAAGAACGAGGATAAGTGGACAAGAAAATTCTTCTTTGTGAAAAGAGACTCCATTGATAAGGGTTTTGACCTCCCTAAAAGATAGTTGACTTCTGGTAGGACTTAGGGTTTTAGGAATATCCCCAATCATATCCCGAACCTTCATCCTGAACCAATATCCTGATGTGTCTATTTCCTTTCTTGCAGCAAACTACAAGGAACTAGCTCCCCCTAGTGCTGAATCAGAAGGAAGAATAAAAGAAATCTACAAGCTTCCAGAGGGTGAAAGAACCTTTAACCTGCTACTCACAAGCTCAAGTCAAAGATCAAGTTCCAACATGTCTGGTAAGCATATTTTCAGGAATTATCTTTATATTAAATCGATTATTATTTTTAGAGGTATAATAAGCCTAAAACATCTTCCCTTGTGCAGTGCCAGTTATTAACCTCGAAGGCTTCCAACTCGACGAGCTGGATAGCTATTCTAGCCTCGCGCCTACCAAGCAAGAATCCAATCCAAAGTGATCCGTCACACCGAAGCCAACCAGCTCAAAGACCACCACTGCTCCCAAAGCTCCTCCTGCATCCCGTACCCGGGCCTCTAGTTCCCGAAAGAGAAAAGAAGTTGAACCTCCCGCTACACTTCACGAGTTCCCATTTGAGAACCACGGATTTACTAAATCTAGCAAATTTATGACCGGCTTCCTTAACCAGGTTAGTATCCCGACCTGTATCCTGCACCATATGCTAAGTAGAAATGTTCATTTAGAATAACGCCTGTTTCTTTACCTTGCAGGGCCTTGAACGCCTGGTATTCCTTTATGAGGACACATGTGGTTTAAACGTCATGCTAGAAAGCAAACTAAAGAAGGCTGAAGCTACCATCAAGGATCAAGCAGCAATCGCCACCGCCAAATCTGAACACTACGAAGCTAAGTATAAGGCCATGACCCAAGATCACCAAGATGCCATCCAAAAGATCACCCAAGAGGCTCAAGCTAAGTCTGACGCGGTCCAGGTTCAGCATGAACAAGATATGGCTTCATACCGGGAGAGCCTTAAGAATTCAGTCATTATCTCCCTCCTCCAGGCCAGACTGAAAATGGCTTACGAAGCTAGGGCTTTGGGCGTTGAATGCCCCTCATGGAACATTAAAGCCTGGGAGATGAAATTGAAAGATCTTGGCGGCAATCCGGTGGAGCCCCCTTCAAAACCTGTCGCAGACGAGCCCACCAAGGTAACCGAGAAGGTGGATGATGCTGGTGCCTCAAAGGATGCCGGTGGTGATTCTGGAGAGAATGCTGATGGAAAGGATGCTGCTGATGATGCTGAGAAGAATGTTGGAAAGGATACCGGTGGAGATGTCACAATGAAGGAGGGAGCTGACCCTTGAATGCAGCGACGTGGGCGATGATGGATATATGTACTGAGGCCGGAGCCCACTTTTTTAAAATTTCATGGCTATGGTCTGTAGAACAATTTACATTTCCTGTCTTTGAACAATTTATATTTCCTGCATTAGAACAATATGATGACCAAAGGTGGATGGGTCCTAGGTTTTAGGATGAAGCCCTTGGTCATCAGTTAGTATAATCCGTTTTGAATATCGTAACGGTTGAAGGTGGACAGGTTTCGTTTTGAGATAAAACCTTCAACCGTTATGTAGGTATGGTAAAAACTAAACGTGCTTTTGGCGGATGGGCCTTGGTTTGAGGTGAAACCAAAAGCACAACTTTTGACTTGTTAATAATATAACTATCTCTTGACTTATTTGTTGTTGCCTCTTAATTTCTGTCATGCATTCCTTAACGCAGATTTTAGCTTTGCAAAATATACTCAGTGATATATTATGAAAACTTTTATTAAATAAAACTTCCAAAAATTCAATCAACTTTAGAGAAAATTTTTCAAAGAATAAAAGAAAGTCCAATTTCCAAAACCTGTTTCGACAATTCTTGCTTGATCAAAGTTTCAAACCAGTACCAGCGTCAAATAACTTAATCAAATATCATAAAAAGTATTTCGAAAATATATTTTGAAAATATATTCCGACAATTTATCCTAATCAGGATGTTTAACCTTTTACCAAACATAGTACTGTTAAAAACTTAAACAACGTTTACAAAGGAAAGATCATACCAGGAATAAGGTATAACCCTATTTTTAAACTTCAATCCCCTTGTAACTCTTCCAATAAAGATGTCCCCTGTCTGAGACACTCAGTGTATTAGGTCCGAGCTTTATCCTTTGAGCTTTACACAATTGCCTCAGTAGGGATGTCCCCTGTGCACAATGTCTTCGAATACTTAGAAATCTATTGGTCATCAATTCCAATTGTATAGACAATTTTTCGTGTTACAGGGGTAAAACCCAAAAATGTACTGGAGATAAATCCCTCGTATCCTGGGGGAAATCCCAAATTTTCGTGCGCTACAAGCGGGAGTGTAAAAACTCCAAGGCTTAGAAAGGTGAAAACCTTTAACCCTTAGAGAGTATGAAAATACCCTTTCGTGAGAGAGGGTGATCAATCCTCATATACCTTTAGGATTCAGGATATAGCCAATAGTAACGAAATTGTCAGCCACTTTTACATGGACTAGTCCCGCCACCTTGAACTATTCCCGAATTACTTGCGCTCCAGGCGGGGTGTTTAAACCCAATTCGGAAGAAAGGTGAATACCTTTAAACCTGTGAAGGGATCAGGATCCCTTATACGTGAGAGAGGGGGCCAATCCTCTAATCTTCCGAAGTATCCTGAGTGAGCATCCTGGAGCTATATCCTGGAGCATATGCTGCAAAACATCCTTAAACTAAGGTGGGTGTTAGCTTGGCTAACACCCCTCCGATGCTTAAGTCAGTATTGGGTTCTAGATAATAAACAAATATATTTAAAAGAGATAGAATACATACCATTCTGAGATAGAAATTAAATTCTATTCTTACTTGAAATGGAGCTTTAAGTGTATTGCATTCCAGGATCTTGGTAGTATATCCCCCTCCATATTCTTAAGTCGGTATGCACCTTTTCCTGATTCCGATTCAACCTCATATGGTCCTTCCCATTTTAGAGCTAACTTTCCGTCAGCAGAATTAGTAGTATTCTGAAAAGCTTTTCTTAACACCCAATCTCCAAATCTGAACCTTCTAATCCTTATATTCTTGTTGTATGCTCTGGATATCCTTTGTTGATATGCTGCCATCCTCAGCCTTGCTGCATCTCTTGTCTCATCAATAGTATCCAATTCCTGGCATAGGACTTCAGGATTCTGCTCAGGATTCCAGAGGTTGGATCTTGCTGTGGGTATTACCATTTCTGTCGGGATCACTGCTTCTGCTCCAAATACTAAGGAAAACGGGGTTTGACCAGTTGCATTTTTTACCGTCGTTCTATCAGCCCACAAAACAAAGGGTAATTCTTCTGCCCATCTTCCTTTCTTGGCCCCTAATCTTTTCTTCAAGTTGTTGACAATTATCTTGTTTGAAGATTCAGCTTGTCCATTTGCTTTAGGATGTACAGGAGTAGACGTAATCATTTTGATTCCCCAACTCTTGCAAAAGTCAGTAGTCCTCTTACTTATAAACTGAGAACCATTGTCACAGATTATCTCGGCTGGTATTCAGAATCTGGTCAGGATATTTCTCTTTATGAAGGATACCACTTCTTGATCCCTAACTTGGACAAACGCCTCGGCTTCAACCCATTTGGAGAAATAATCTGTCATTGCCAACATAAAAACCTTCCCTCCTGGAGCCTTTGGAAGCTTTCCCACTATATCCATCCCCCACTTCATAAATGGCCAAGGGGAAACAATAGGATATAATGGTTCAGTAGGCTGATGCAGTATGTTACTATGTCTTTGACATGCATCGCATCTTCGAACATATGCTGTGGCATCTTTCCTCATTGTCGGCCAATAATATCCTGTCCTTAATACTTTTGAGAATAATGATCTGCCCCCAGTATGGTTACCACAATCCCCTTCATGTATATCTTGAAGTACTTCTTTTGCTTCAGGATCCTCCAAGCACCTCAAATACGGTCCTGCAAGAGATTTCTTGTATAAAACATTATTTATAATAGTGAATCGGGATACCTTCATCCTAAATGCCTTAGGATTTTCATTTCCGGGGATGTGTCCTTCCTTGAGATATCTCATGATTGGAGCCGTCCAGGATTTAGGATCCTCTTCAGGATACCCTGCTCCAGGATCCTGAATACCCACTACTTCTTTATCCTGAGGATTCGTTGCAGGATACAAGATATGTAATATTGGTATTTGGGTTCCTTCCGGTATCCTTATCGATGATCCCAGATTTGCTAAGGCATCTGCTTCGGCATTATCTTCCCTTGGTACCTGTTCAAGTGTAAAAACATCGAAATATCCTGCTAATTTTTTGAGAACATCGAGGTATTCGATTAATTTCTCACCCTTAACTGCATAGGATCCATTAAAATGGTTAGTGATTAACAAGGAGTCAACATACACTTGCAAATTCTTGATACTCATATTCCTAGCCAACTCTAATCCTGCAATTAAAGCCTCATACTCTGCTTCATTATTAGTAGCAGGAAATTCACATCTGATAGCCTGGGGTAATATGTCCCCCTGTGGTGATTTTAGTAGTATACCTAATCCTACTCCTCTTACATTAGATGCACCATCAGTATATAACGTCCAGGATCCTGAAGATTCTCCTAACTGTTGGACTTCTAGGTCTACCTCATCCTGAATGTCACTACTAAAATCAGCCACAAAGTCAGCTAAAGCTTGAGACTTTATGGCATTTCTAGGTTCATATACTAAATCATAAGCACTTAACTTTAATGACCACTTAGCCATCCTGCCTGATATTTCTGGTTTCCTAAGCACATTTTTGACAGGATAATTTGTTTTAACATGAATTCTATGTGTCTCAAAGTAATGTCTAAGCTTCGTTGATGCCATAACTATTGCTAGTATCAATTTTTCTAAATGAGAATATCTAGTTTCAGCATCTAACAAACTTTTACTAACATAATAGACAGGATATTGCTGACCTTCATGGTCTTTTATAAGAACGGCACTTACAGCATTCCCTGATACAGCGAGGTATAGGGATAGTGGTTCACCATTTTCAGGCTTCATCAATAGAGGTGCAGTCGAGAGATATCTCTTCAAATCCTGCAAGGCTGCTTCATGCTTTGCTCCCCATTCGAACTTCTTATTCTTCTTGAGGATATCATAGAATTCCTTGCATTTTTCCGAGGATCTTGAAATAAATCTGTTCAATGCTGCTACTCGGCCTGTTAACCGTTGAACATCCTTCATATTCGAGGGTGATTTTATATCCAGGATGGCTTTAATCTGCTCCGGGCTTGCCTCTATTCCTCTTTTAGTCACCATATATCCTAAAAACTTTCCTGCCCCCACTCCGAAATGGCACTTAGCAGGATTTAGCTTCATGTTGTATTGATCCAGGATATCAAATGCTCCCTTGATATCCTGGAGGTGATCCTCAGCCTTTCTAGATTTTACTACCATATCGTCAATATATACCTCCATGGTGTCCCCCAGCTTATCTTTGAACATCATATTCACCAATCTCTGGTATGTTGCACCTGCATTTTTCAAACCGAAAGGCATAGCAGTATAGCAATAAATACCTGTTGGTTTCATGAAAGCAGTATCCTCCTGGTCCGAAGGATCCATTTGAATCTGCTGAAATCCTGAGGACGCGTCCATGAACGTTAACATCTCATGCCCAGCAGTAGCATCCACCATTGCATCGATATGAAGAAGGGGGAACGGATCTTTAGGACAAGCCTTATTCAAGTCTGTGTAATCTACACAGACTCTCCATTTCCCATTTTTCTTCTGCACTACGACCACATTTGCCAACCATCTTGGAAACTTGACTTCTCTGATCATTTTGGACTTTAACAGTCTTTCAACTTCCTCTTGGATGATTATATTTCGCTCAGGAGCAAACTTCCTTCTTTTTTGCTGAACAGGCTTGAATGACCTGTCAATTCCAAGCTTGTGAGTAATAATGTCTTTGGATATACCTGTCATATCCTCATGCTTCCATGCAAACGTTGACATCCTGCATTTCAAAAAGTTAGTTAATTGTTCTTCAATATCCTGAGGGATATTGGTTCCTACGAGCACCGAGATATCAGGATTATCCTGATCCAGGATAACTTTCTTCATATCCTGCTCTGAAGCCTCCACAATATCCCGGGCCCGCATCTTTAATTGCTACGCTGGATCAGGCTTGGTTGAGGATTTCATTGAGGATGAGTAGCATTCCTTCGCCTCCTGCTGATCACTATCAACTTTGACAACCCCCCAAGGAGTTGGAATCTTGATGCATTGGTGATAAGTCGAAGGCACAGCCTTCATGTCATGGATCCACGGCCTGCCCAGTATGATGTTATAGCAGGATAAGGAGTCCATTACACAGAAGCGTTGTATCGAGTTGACCCCTTCAACATATACTGGTAATTTTATCTCTCCTACAGTATTTCTAGCTTCTCCACTGAAACCAACGAGCACAGTGGACTTCGAAGTTATGTCCATCGGAGATACATTCATCCTTTTCAATGTTTCCAGCTGAATTATATTGACAGAACTACCGTTGTCCACCAATATCCTGCGTACAAAATGGTTAGCCACATATAATGTTATTACCAAAGCATCATGGTGAGGATCCAGAACAGCATCCCTGTCATCACTATCGAAAGTGATCACTTTATCAGTTGTGAGGGTAGTCATCCTGACTGGTTTGTCTCCCCTTTCACTCTTAGCTTCCTTTGCATGTCTCTTAGCCGCCGAATACGAAGTCCCACAAATGTCGGATCCTCCTGAAATAAAGTTAATTATCTTGGCATCTGCTGGGGGTGATGCTGCTCGTTCAGGATCCTTCTCGGGATCCTGCCCTTTATTCTTCTTTCTTCCCAGCAAGTCCTTCAGATACCCTTTGCTTAACAGGTAACTTATTTCTTTCCGTAAAGCAATGCAATCCTCGGTCATATGTCCAAAATCTTCATGGAAGGCACACCATTTGGATTTATCCTTCCAATCAGCTTTCTGTTGGTTCTTTCGAGGCCACCTAGCTTTGTCCCCTAAACCCTGCATAGCATACATTAACTCAGGTATATTAACAGAAAAGCAGTATTCAGACAAGTCAGGATATTCTTCAGGATCCTCGTCTTCAACAGCATTCACTTTCTTGTTATCATTTCTGCCATATGGCTTGGAGCGATATGGCTTATATGAGGATTCTGATTTTCTGTTGGTTGATTCATAAGTTGAGGTAGAATTCATCCTCTCTTGCATCTTCTTGTCATCTTCCAAACGGATGTATCTCAAAGCCCTGTTATGAGCTTCGTCGAGATTCCTGCAGGGATTCATTACAAGATCCTGATAAAACTGAGAATCCTTTTGTAACCCCATCTTAAAAGCTTGCACAGCTGTCGCAACATCAAGATGTGGGATGTCCAAGGATTCTCGACTGAACTTGTTCACATAATCCCTCAAGGATTCCTGAGATCCTTGAGTTATCCTGTAAAGGTCACTGGTTAGTTTCTCAAAACTCCGACTACAAGAAAATTGACTGTTAAATAAATTAACCAAATGAGCAAACGAAGTAATTGAGTGAGGAGGAACATTTAACAGCCATTTTAAGGCTGATCCTGTCAGGGTAGATCCAAAACCCTTGCACAAGCATGCTTCCTTGAGCTCCGGAGGGATAGGGTTAATCTCCATTCTTTCCCTATACTGGGCAATATGCTCTTCAGGATCCGTAGTCCCGTCATACAGTTTCATGTTGGGAGGCTGAAATCTTTTTGGGATTTCAGCATCACAGATGGGATACGCAAAGCGGGATATCCTGTGGCTGTCTTGGGATACTTCCGGAATTGGCTGGACCACTCCAGGTACACTGGATATCATGTCCTTCAATTTCTGGAGCTCCCTGGTAAATGTTGACGTCATACCTGCGTCCTGCAAAGACCCATTGTTGTTAGTAGCAAGAATATTATTATTTGACACATTACCGGTCTGAGGATTTTGGCCATATCCTGAAGCATATCCTGAACTCCTCACAGTCGACATCCTGACCGAGGAGGGTATCTCAGGGGTATGATTCCGAGAATGGATTGGGACGATATTCCCCCTGTTATCCTCAGTGTAAACTGCAGAACTGAAGTTCAAAGCCCTGGGCTGTATAGGAGTGACAGTTTCTTCAGCAGGTCTACTCGAGCTAGCTTTTAAGAGTTGTATTTCTCTTAACAGCATTTGGTTAGTTTCCTGTTGCTGCCTCATTTGTTCCTGCACACTTCCAAATAAAGTTAGAATTTCATCATTAGAGGCTAAAACGGGAGCAGATCCCTGAACACTCCGAGTAGGGATAACATCTTGAGGTTGTGAAGAAAATGGCATCCTTGGAGGAGGTGGTGGAAGCACCGAACCGGTAGTAGCAGAGGTTGCAGCAGACATAGTGGAGGAGCTCATGTTTGATCTTGAGGCCATTGTAAACAATGTGGCAAAAAGTTTCGAAAACAGAAAACCGATTAATGATTTCACAAAGATTTTTAGTAAAGAGAGCACCACTTGCCCCATGGTGGGCGCCAAATTGTTTTGGTCAAAAATTACCGAAGCAATTTAGTGATCAAATTAGTTAAGTGAGGTAGTGTGCTAAAATTATGTGTGAAAAATATGTTAACCAAGTTAGTTATAAAAACAGTTTCAGGATACGGCTCAAGATATAGAGTTGTATCTGTGATCAAACAATGAGCAGAAAAGTAAAGGTTGACACGTGATGTACGAGGAAAGCCCTTGATCAATCTAGATCGCCGGCACAAAACCTCGGGAGCTGACAATCGTAGCTGCCTTGTTCTTCTATTGCTTCAAATATCGGGATACAGTGCAGGATGTAGAGCGAATCAACTAGGTGTTACAATGTGACTTGAATACAAGTGTTTGTGTGTAGTGTTTGTTGAAAGCTAGAGAGTAAAAGTGTTCGAGAGTGTGTGAAAGTTTCGTTGTGCCTTAATCTGATCCGCCCCCATCTATTTATAGTAAAACAAATGTAACAAACTATCCTAAATAACCGGGATCCAGCGAATATTCCTCAGTCGAACGTTGTAGACCTAGTCTTTCGGGTTCAACGTCTCTCCCATAACAAATACGCCCGAGTCTTGAGGAGATGAAGTCCATTTGACCGTTGGCAAGTCCCAGTCTTTAACCTGCACGTGATTAATTCGATCAACCTCAGGATATCGCCCAAGATGTTAGCAATATCCTCGTCCAGCATCCTGGTCAGAAATAAACAATAAAAAGCAGGATATTGATCAAGATATGTACGCTCAGAAAATGACCCATAACAATTGTCCCCAAATATATCGGTTGGTATACCAATCCAACGGATATATTTTAAAAGTTTTATCTCATAACTTAAAGCAATCAATACGACGAGACCCTTGAAATGACAGTGTGCAACTTCCAAGGCGCTATTTACTCTTTACCCCCTACATTTAGCCTATATCAACCGAGGGACTTCTCATTATGATTATCTTTATCCTCAACCGAATATCAGGTACTTTTCTCTCTCTCTTTTCTATTTCCCTTGTTTACATCTCTTGTTCTCCGATTGTGATCCTCCATGGCGATCCGTACTAGATCGCAAATGGCGGATTCTGTTTCCCCCTTCCATAAACAAAATTTGCTTCAGAAACCTTCAAAGGAGGTGTGTTCTTTCGATAATTCCGACATCGCAGCCCTACGAGCTTCCGGTGCCTTTCCCGCCGGGACAATCTTCCGTCCATTCGACCGAGAGGTCCGATCAGATTTTTGTTCCGACGAATGGGTCTGCTTTTTTGCCTACCCTTTCTCCATAGGACTTCAATACCCGTTTTCACCTTTTATTTCTCGTTTCTTCGAACTTACTGGCCTTAGCTTTGCCCAAATCATGCCCATGGTTTGGCGTATATTAATTACCTTGGAAGGAATTAAGGCTCGCCATATGCCTGACCTGTGCATCGAAGATTTTCCGATGGCTTATCGTTTAAGATCTCATGGTTCCAGCCGATTCCTTCTATTCTCTATTCCCAAAGATCCTCTCATCCTCAAAGCTACCAAGAACGAGGATAAGTGGACAAGAAAATTCTTCTTTGTGAAAAGAGACTCCATTGATAAGGGTTTTGACCTCCCTAAAAGATAGTTGACTTCTGGTAGGACTTAGGGTTTTAGGAATATCCCCAATCATATCCCGAACCTTCATCCTGAACCAATATCCTGATGTGTCTATTTCCTTTCTTGCAGCAAACTACAAGGAACTAGCTCCCCCTAGTGCTGAATCAGAAGGAAGAATAAAAGAAATCTACAAGCTTCCAGAGGGTGAAAGAACCTTTAACCTGCTACTCACAAGCTCAAGTCAAAGATCAAGTTCCAACATGTCTGGTAAGCATATTTTCAGGAATTATCTTTATATTAAATCGATTATTATTTTTAGAGGTATAATAAGCCTAAAACATCTTCCCTTGTGCAGTGCCAGTTATTAACCTCGAAGGCTTCCAACTCGACGAGCTGGATAGCTATTCTAGCCTCGCGCCTACCAAGCAAGAATCCAATCCAAAGTGATCCGTCACACCGAAGCCAACCAGCTCAAAGACCACCACTGCTCCCAAAGCTCCTCCTGCATCCCGTACCCGGGCCTCTAGTTCCCGAAAGAGAAAAGAAGTTGAACCTCCCGCTACACTTCACGAGTTCCCATTTGAGAACCACGGATTTACTAAATCCAGCAAATTTATGACCGGCTTCTTTAACCAGGTTAGTATCCCGACCTGTATCCTGCACCATATGCTAAGTAGAAATGTTCATTTAGAATAACGCCTGTTTCTTTACCTTGCAGGGCCTTGAACGCCTGGTATTCCTTTATGAGGACACATGTGGTTTAAACGTCATGCTAGAAAGCAAACTAAAGAAGGCTGAAGCTACCATCAAGGATCCCGGTTACGACGTTAATTAAGCAAATCCGGTGAAGTTTACTTGTTTAAAGCAGGATATTGGCAAGCCCGAGTCTTGAGGAGATGAAGTCCATTTGACCGTTGGCAAGTCCGAGTCTTTAACCTGCACGTGATTAATTGGATCAACCTCAGGATATCGCCCAAGATGTTAGCAATATCCTCGTCCAGCATCCTGGTCACAAATAAACAATAAAAAGCAGGATATTGATCAAGATATGTACGCTCAGAAAATGACCCATAACAGTTACGACGTTAATTAAGCAAATCCGGTGAAGTTTACGACGCAAGGAACGCAAAGTTGTGAGTTCATGCTCCCCCTTTTCTCTTTAACTGTTTTTAGTTTTTTTATAACTTCGGGGGTGAAATACATGTACAAATGTACAATATTTATAATTGGTATGATATAAATACAAGAAGCACACTTGGTGAGAACGAGAACCAAGTGTGACGAAATATAAGAATACAAGAAGTACACTTGGTGAGAACGAGAACCAAGTGTGACGAAATATAAGAATACAAGAAGTACACTTGGTGAGAACGAGAACCAAGTGTGACGAAATATAAGAATACAAGAAGTACACTTGGTGAGAACGAGAACCAAGTGTGACGAAATATAAGAATATGAGAAGCGCACTTGGTGAGAACGAGAACCAAGTATGAGGCGTTATGAGAAATGATGCGAGAAATCGTGTCACGAATAGGGTACAGAAGCACCATTAATCAACAATATACCTAGACCGCAGAACAAAAGGTTAGATCTAACGGGTGCCGGGCAGCCACACTCTCGGTGAGGGCGAGAATCGAGTAGTGCTTTTGTGTCTCAGAATATACCAATTAAATGCCTAAGGTTTGGTGACTTCCTATGTCGTGTCACATGTTAATGGCTTTGCAACCCATTAATAATCCTGATACTTACAGGAATACTGTATTTACATAAAATTCATACCATACTAAAACTTGATTAAAACTTGAAGTACGTGGGGTACTCAAGAAAAACTTGATATATAACTTGAAGTACGTGGGGTACTCAAGAAAAACTTGATTTATAACTTGAAGTACGTGGGGTACTCAAGAAAGCGGGAATTATACTTGAGTACATGGGGTACTCAAGAAAAACCTGAATTATACATAAGTACGTGGAGTACACATGAATACTTGATTTATATATGAAAGCTTGATTTATACATGACTCAAACTATGTTTTCATACAAAGTATGCAAACGTGAAATACAAAAACTGCATGAATTCACACCAACATTATGTTGACGTTTTTTTCCAAAACTCACATGTATTTCAGGTAACTAGGATGGATGTGCGCGTGGTCTTACTCATGCTCGTGGATGTCGCTTGTGTTTATCTTTAAATAAAGTTGTAAACTTTTAAGACAATGTTTTATGCGACTTAGCGATGTAAACGCTAAACTTATGTTTTCAAATTATGGTATTTGATGTTTTTACGAGCATATAGCATGTTTACCTTTCGTAGGCAATGAGAACCTTTCATGATCACACCTCGTGCTTCCGCCTCAGAAAGGGGTGTGACACAATTGACGAACCAAAGCCAAGGATTGAAGACATCACAGGCATCTCAGAATACCCAGATATATTTCCTGAAGGATCACCAGGTCTGACCCCGGAGAGGCAAGTCAAGTTTAGAATCAACATCTTGCCAGGATCTACTCCTGTAGCTAGAGCTCCATACTGATTAACACCCATGGAGATGAAGGAGCTGAAGGCACAATTGGATGAACTATTGGAGAAAGGCTTCATTCCACCAAGTTCTTCACCCTATGGAGCTCTTTTATTTGTCAAGAAAAAGGACGGTTCAATGCGAATGTGCATTGACTACCGCGAGCTGAACAAGATAACGATCAAGAATCATCATCCATTGCCAAGGATCGATGACTTACTCGGCCAATTGCAAGGAGCGAGTTACTTCTCGAAGATTGATCTAAGATCTGGTTATCATTAACTGAAAGTAAGAAGTGAAGATGTTCCAAAGACTGCTTTCATAACTAGATATGGCCATTATGAATTCCTTGTGATGCCTTTTGGGCTCACAAATGCTCCAACAGCTTTCATGGATCTCATGAATAGAGTCTGGAAGTCGTATTTAGATAAGTTTGTCATTGTCTTTATTGATGACATACTTATCTATTCTCGTAATAAGAATGATCACGAGAAACATCTTAGATGTATTCTTTAATTGCTATGGCAAGAAAAGCTTTATGCAAAATTCTCTAAGTGCGAGTTTTGGCGTAAAGAGGTCCAGTTTCTTGGACATGTGATCAGTGAGCATGGTATCCAAGTGGATCCCGTTAAGATTAAAGCTATCATGAATTAGGAAGCACCCAAGACTCCATCTGAAATTCGTAGTTTGTTAGGATTGGTCGGTTATTATAGAAGGTTCATTGAGAACCTCTCAAGAATAGCCACTCCTTTGACTACGTTGACCCGCAAGAATGTCAAGTTTGACTGGGGTCCAAAACAGAAGGAATCCTTTGAGATTCTGAAGCAGAAATTGAGCAATGCTCCTGTCTTAACCCTACCTTAGGGGATTGAAGACTTTGTAGTATACTGTGATGCTTCGCACATAGGAATGGGGTGGGTGCTTATGCAAAGAGGTAAAGTGATTGCCTATGCATCACGACAACTTAAGGTGCACGAAAAAAATTACACCACCCACGATTTAGAATTGGGTGCCGTTGTATTTGCACTAAAGTTGTGGAGTCATTATCTATATGGCACTAAGTGTATTATATACACAGATCATAAAAGTCTCCAGCATTTGTTTAAACAGAAAGATTTGAATATGCGACAACGCCGATGGATGGAAATATTGAATGATTACGAATGTGAGATTCGTTACCATCCGGGTAAGGCAAATGTCGTTGCTGACGACTTGAGTAGCATGGAAAGGGTTAAACCGATAAGGATTAACGCCAAAAGTATTGAGCTACATACTAGCTTGAATGAGAGGCTGCTGGATGCTCAGAAACAAGCCTTATTAGAAGAAAATGCTTCTAATGAAGGATTTGGTGGAACTGTTGATCAGTTAACACCAGGAAATGATGGAATCCTGAGATTGAATAATCGCATATGGTTTCCCATCTTTATCTTTGGAGGACTCATAGATCTGATTCTCCATGAAGGTCATAATTCTAGATATTCGGTACATCACGGGTGAGACAAAACGTACTAGTATTTAAAAAAGAATTATTGGTGGATGGGTATGAAAAAATCCATAGCCACTTATGTAGCTAAATTTTTGACGTGTTCGCAAGTTAAAGCCGAACATCAGAAACCATCAGGACTGCTACAACAACTTGAAATTCCCACTTGGAAATGGGAAATGGTAATTATGGATTTGATTACCAAGTTACCGAAGACCAAACATGGAAATGACACAATTTGGGTGATTGTCGATAGACTGACTAAGTCAACCCATTTTCTGCCAATCAAGGAAACTTTTAGTTTCGACAAATTGGCCAAGTTATATGTGGACAATATTGTGTCTTGACATGGAGTGCGAGTATCTATTGTATCCGATAGGGATACTAGATACACATCTCATTTCTTGAAAAGTTTCCAACAATCTTTGGGCACACGATTAAACTTCAGTACGGCTTACTATCCTCAGACTGATGGACAGAGTGTGTGACAACCGGTACTTTTCCATGAATTCCGTACAATAATAAACAATAATATGTGCTTTAATGACTGTGTGTGATTGAATTAACAAGACGAATGATTTTCTGATTACTGTCATATACATACAAAGGCATTTCATGTTGCAAGATTTTATCATTACTACATGCAACACAGCATGGTACAATTAGTGCACTAAACAAAGTTAGCACAATTATCAGACAAACTAGAAGTACTGACGGGAATTCAGTACTTAGACAGACGTGGTGTTAAGACACAGAATGAGCCCGAAACCAACAGTTACACTAGAATAGTGTGTAGGAAAGTAGGGATCATAAAACTATTTACCTAGTGATGATTTAGGCGCCAGAAAGTGCCAGAAACAGACTAAAACTACAGAATTCTGCAGAAAATAAGCAAATTCAGCAATTTTCAGCATTTTAACAACTAAATATAATGCAGAAATGTGGTTTAATGGTCCAGAATACTTTTCTAAGTGTCGGGAATCAAAACTGTCATAAAAGGGAACATAAAGCACACTAAACTGCGTAATTTAGCACCTTAACAAACCGGTAACCAACCGAACAACCGGACACTACCTGAAACACCAAATTTTCACTAGAAGCATTGTTTTATCATTTCCAAGCTAGTTATGGTCACCGAACATCATAATACATCCTACTAACACATAACACATATAACCCTAACTATTTCCATTACATTTCAACATAACCTTCTAACTTACCATTAAATCCCAACCAAGACCCCCCCCCCCCCCCCCTAATGTGGACGGTTACATGAGGGCCCCAATGTAGATTTTTCTTGAATATTAAATTGAATAATGTTTCATGGATATTGGACATAATACACAAGGTGTAACAAGATGTTGGAAGTAAACAAGTTATAACCATAAGACTTGAGCACTTAACCTTCATCATTTGCAACTCACACAAACACCTCCTCCTCCCTCTACATACTCTCGGCTAAGCACCCCCTCACCATCAACCTCATATCTAGTCCATTCCCAAGTAATCCAAGGTGATCTAGAGGTGTATGGAGGCTACCTAAGGAAGCTGGAAGTGTAGAAACTTGAAGGACCTCTTTGTGGAGCCTTTAACCACCCATTTTCTTCCATATTCATCTTCATCATTCTTGTGCCACTTCCCTAGCCATTAGAGCTAGTAGTAAGCTTCTTGATCTTGTTTTTACTTCTAATCATAATGGTTAAAGTGTTATGTAAGTGGTTAAACTCAAGAATCACAAAGAAATATGAAGATGATCACTAACATAAAGCTAAATAACATGAAATCTAAGTTGATTAAGTGTATGTATGAAACTTGTTTGTGGATTTCTTATGTTTATGATGTTGATCATCATAATAACCTTGCTAGATGAAGATTAAACACATGATCTAGCAAGTATAAGGATGGATCTTGAAGAAATCATAATGATCATCCTTTATGTGAATCATGAACTTGAAAATGAAGTTGTTTTAGAATATGATGATGATTGATACATGTTAAAAGTCTTGTAAATGGATGATTTCAAAAATAATTTTCTCAAGAAACCAAGTTTATTTACAAGATTTACAAAGTCATAACTTCTAAGGAAACTAATCATATTTTTAGTGCTAAATCAAGACTAGAAACATGTTTGTAACAAGAAAAATACAAAGGAATTATTTTTAGAAAAATCATCCTACAAGTTGTAAAGGACCAAATTTTGCAAGAATGTGATTTCAAACAAATAACCACATTTTTAAGGGTAACTAAACCTACTAAATAACATACTAAGTTACTACAATTTTTTACAAAGTTTCAAGTTCATGTCATAGTGTAAATTTCATATTTTTGGCACATGGTAAGTCTTGAATGATTTGTTGATGATTGATGATAATTTTTAAAAGAAAATGATACGCTTTGAAAGCATGGAAACCTCCATTTTTAAGGGGAAACTATGACAAATTTTTTCTAGAATTTAAACACTTAGAAAAATATTTTTAAACAAGTGACTATAAGTAAATTTTAACCATGGTTTTTCATATAAAATTTGCCATAATTTTTGTTACAAAAATTACAAATATTGGAGGTTGATTTTTGATAAATAAAAGTGACTAGGTATATATTTAGGAAAATATATATTTAGATGTCACAATTTGTGTGATTACTTGTATATTATGTGTATTAGTTATATTATTTTAGGACTTGAAATGATAACTTACCAAAATACCAAGAATTGTAATACAAAATATTACCAAATTTCCAAGAAAACAAATATATAATTTATACCCAAAGAGTTGACAAACCGAACAAGGAATATGGATTTCATATATATATATATATTCCGGAATTAAGTTCATATACATTTCGACAAGTAAGTTAAGCGGTATTTTGGAAATCAAAGAAACGAAAATTATAATTTTTACAAGTGGTACAAAAATATATCATATTTTTGTCAAGTAGAAAATACATTATTTTTTAATAAAACAATGATATATATATATATATATATATTCTTGAATTATTAGAAAATATATTATTTTGAAGAAAATATATTTTCTTAAACAAATTTAGAATATATTATTTTGGGGTGAAAAATGGATTTATAAGTATTTTCTAAGTTAATCTTAAAAATATATTATTCTTGAGATTTATATGAAAATATAAATATTTTTGCCAAGGAAGAATTATAGATAATTTTCTATACAAGTTTTCTTAAAATATATATACATTTTAAGAATATAAATTGGTGATTTTTATTGGTTAAAAATAATATTCCGGAAAATTTAAATACAAAAATTAAGTATAAGAATACTTAATAAATACAACAAAAGTTCGTATTCTCGTACGTACAAATACACACCGGAATACACCACAAATACTTGGCAAAATACACAAGGATAATTTTACCCATACTTGGGAAATATTCACGAAAAGAATTGCAAAATGAACTAAGGCAAAATATATATTATTTTGACAATAATCCAAATAAATGGATGAATATATGACGGGTGGTCCATAGGACAACCCTTAATGACGTTAAAAGACGAATTTATCATTCACTTAATCGCGTAATTATCTTGAATTAGATGACTACGGTTGCTTATGTTTCAGGTGCGGTTCGGGAACTAAAAAGGGATAAAACGCAACTTTGGACGGTTTGGAGATGAACGGGTCGTGTGTGGGAAGAATGAAGAAACAAAATACACAAATCAGGGCGCCACCGTAAATTACGGTGGCCACCGTAATTTACGGTGGCCCTGAAACTTGCACATTGCTCCACCGTAACACAGGCTCGAACTACCATAACTGTTTGATGTCCACCGTAACTTATGGTGGTACCGTAAGTTACGGTGGAGGCTGCGAGGAAATCCGTAACTGCCTCATTTAATCAGTTTTTGGGTGTCTTTTCACATTATCTCATCATTGGACGTTTCTCTGGCATCTTAGGGGCGATTTTGGCTGATTCTACTTGGTTGCAAACATTTCTAAACATTTGGTTTATGTTTTTGATTGGTATGAACATTAAACTTGTTGCTATGATGATTCACCAAGCTATGTGTGGCTAAACTTATGGTGATCATCCTAAATTGAAGGTTTGTCTATGACTTTTGTGTTTGGATTCGTATTTCTAGAATAATAGACTTGCAATGTTTGTTCGTTTATTATGGTGTGTGAATGTTTGTTTGTAAATTGTTGATTGATGTTATGATCATATTCTAAACCGTACGTTCTTGGTGTCGCTAACAATCGACATATCACGGGAGGGATTAGGGTTAGATATTAGTCAATTGGTTATCGGGTAACAACCTCGCGTTTTCATAATCCGAGTACTTAGTTCCCTTTTATCATGAACAAACAATCATACATGAATCATGTCTATGTGATTCTTTCTAGTGAATTTAAACATAATTGTCAAAAGCAAACCGGAAGTTTAGGATGGTCGCTTTCTCCTAATCTGCTTTACAACCAACCTTTGATTTGAAGTTATTTAGTTAATTTTAGTTTTAAAACCAAACAATCCAAATTATTGATCTTTACTTTCTGCAAATTAGGTTTATTTTAGTTAAAGTGCAAAGCTATAAAATCACACATTTTCCACTTACTCCCTGAGTTCGATACCCATTTACCACTATCTATAGTTATTATTTGGATTAAATTTGTGTGTACAACGACAGCACGTCAAATTTTGGCGCCGTTGCCGGGGAGTAGTGCGCAACGTGTGTCAGTTTGTTAGTTTTGCTTTATTATTTTCGGGTTTACACTGGTGTGTTTAGTGTGCAGGTTCTACAGGTGCATGCATACTAGAGGCTCTCACAAAGCGTCACCATTGTCATTTGATTTGGAGGATAAGGCAAAGAAGTGGTTCTATACTTTGCCTTCAGCATCTATTTACACTTGGGCGGAAATGCAACAAATTTTCCTAGATGAATTTTATACCGCTCAAAAGACCAACGATGCTAGGAAGGCGTTGAGGAGTCTTCAACAACAACAAGGCGAAATGTTTCATGAAGCCTTTGAGCGTTTCAACATGATGATCAAGAATTGCCCGCATCATGGAATTGAACTATGGGAGTTGATGAATACCTTCCACGAGGGATTAAGTGCCGAAGATGCTCGTGATTTGATGTCCATTACAAATGGGTCTTTTGGTACAAATTACGAGAATGACGATTGGGAGTTTTTGGAGCAAATGGCAATCACTTCAAAGAGGAAAGCTCAAGCATCGAGGAGAGCACGACCGGCCGTTACCTGAACACAAGTGCATGCGGTTGACGATGGTAATGTACAAACCTCTAATCAAATTTATGATGTTTGTGCTATTTGCAATGAAATAGGTCATGCGGCTGAAAATTGCCAAGGAATGGTGGAAGGGCAATATGAAGAAGTTCATGCGGTTCAAGCTCAAGGAGGGGGTGGTAGAAACTACAACATGAATTCTAATACTTACCACCCCGGGTTGAGGAACCACCCAAATTTTTGGTATGGGAACCCTTCAAATAAAGCTAACCCGAACTTTCAAGGTAGCCAAGGTAACTTTGGTTCGCGCCAACCTTACAACAATCAAAGTGGATATCGAGGTGGGAACAACCAAGGGTATCAAAAGCAATATCAAACGAGTCAAGAACAAGGGGGGTCTTCGGGTGGAAACGAGATGATGGAAATGTTAAAGAGCATGCAAGCGGAGATGCAAAAACGGAATCAACTCGATGAAGTTTGAATGCAAAAGGATGAGGTTCGTGACAAGAGCATCCAATCACTAACAACCCAAATGGGTCAATTGGCAACCGATGTGGCAGAGTTGAAGAAAAGCAAAGGTTAACTTCCTAGCGACACTAAGGTAAATCCTTCACATGGTACGTCACGAGGTAATGTTAATGTTCATCATGTTAGTGTTTTAAGAAGTGGAAAAGAATTTAAAGCTAATTTGTCACCGGATTTGGTTGAGGGGGTAGTTGAGGACATCACGGGTAATGATAGTGATGATGAAGTTTCACCGGTTAAACCAAAAGAATCAACTGTTAACAAACCGGGGTTGGGTGAAAATGAAAAAAGTGAAAAAGTTGAGGGTGAACCAAGTCAAGTCCCATTTCCATCGGCTTTACTTGACCCGGGTAGAAAAAATTTTATTGCACCAAGAGGTCCCCAAAAAGAAGAATTGTGGGACATGTTTAAACAAGTTGAAATTAACCTTCTACTCCTTGATGCAATAAAACAAGTACCCGCCTATGCAAAAATTTTAAAAGAATTATGTACACAAAAGAGGCAACAAAAGAAGAAAATGCCTAAGCGGGTGGACTTAACCGGGCAAGTGAGTGCAGTTTTAAATGGGGAGCTTCCTCCTAAGCTCCAAGATATTGGCACGCCATTAATTAACATACAAGTTGGTAATTTTCAAATGCAAAGGCGTTACTAGATCTTGGAGCCGGAGTTAGCATTTTACCGGGGGGCTTATATGACCAATATGATTTTGGTCCGTTAGCAAGGGTGGAGACAACGGTTGTTTTAGCCGATTTGTCTCATAAGTTACCTCGGGGGATGGTTCAAAATGTAATTGTTAAAATTGATGAGTTCTACTACCCGGTTGACTTTCTAGTCTTGGACTACTCGTCCGCGGACCCAAAACAACAACAAAATGTTATTTTGGGTCGGCCATTTTTTAGCACCGCGCATGCTGTGATCGATTGTAGATTTGGTACAGTCGATATGACTTTTGGGAACCGAAAAATGCGCTTGAATGTTTTTACTAACAATGCTAACGCTAATGGTGTTGAAGAGTGTTTCATGGCAGATTTAGTTGACGGATGCAACCCGCATGAGTATGAGGAGGATGGTTTGGATGTTTGCTTGTGTGATTTTTCTGAACAGGTACATGCTTATGCACTCCGGGTTGAAGAGGAAAAACAGGATGCCATGGCTTTGAAGGAAGGTTGACCACCATGGACTCACCAATTTGAAGGCTTACCGGTGGAAATTAATTCGGGCACTACACCATCATTAGAAGAACCACCAAAGTTGGAGCTCAAAGACTTGCCAAGCCACTTGAAGTATGCTTTCTTAGGGGATAATGACACTCTACCAGTCATTATTGCCTCTAATCTAGAGTTGGCGCAAGAGCAAGCATTGTTGGAGGTTTTGAAAGAGAACAAGGAAGCTATTGGATGGACGATTGCCGATCTCAAAGGAATTAGTCCATCAATTGTCATGCACAAGATAATTGATGTGTGCAAAATGCAACATATAAATTACATCAATTGTGGCATAAAACTAACCCTTTTTTAGTACTAATGTTGGAAAAAGTGTGCTTTTGTCTTCCTTTTGTATTTTCAGGATTAAATGAGCTCAAATTAACAAAAGAAGCAAAAAGACAGCAAAATCTAACATAAATACAAGAAAAGGAACAAACGTGACATGCCCGACCCCACGACAGCATCTTCCCAAGCAAAATAAGAAGACAGAAGACTGAACACGCCCCGTGCTCAGCCAGCACGGGGGCGTGCCCAAGTGTCAGCAGAAAAGACAAAGTAGTAGAAGCTTCTATTGCCCACCACGGGGCCGTGCTCAGCGGACACGGGGCCGTGGTCAACTATAAGATTCGCACAATCCAGGCAAATCTTCATAGTACAAAGATTCTTCTGCACACGGGGTCGTGCTCAGCGGACACGGGGGCATGGTCAACTAATAAGACAAGCTGTATTAAATGAAGAAAGGGAAGGATGTGGACACGGGGCCGTGCCCGAGCTTCTGTTCAGCCTATAAATAGGAGTGCTTGGCTCAAGCTCAAACCATCCCTTGGCACACCACCTCTCTCACACTTCACCCACCACCCACCACCACCATAACACCATCATCCACCACCATCATCCATTGTCCATCATAGAGTGTGTGAGTCGTCTCGGGATCCAAGATTGATCGTAAGAGTTCTTGACAATCAAGGCCATGTTTGCCTAAGTCTCTTACATCACTTGGTGAAGACAAGTGTCTAGTGTAATACTTTTTATTTCTAATCTTTTTGCACTTTTTACTTGGTTTTGTATTAATGACTTTAATAACTAGTTTCTTATGTTGAAGGTGATTCTTCCTTATCGTTTGTCCGTGGTGCCTTGACATTATTTTACTGTCTATATAAAATAAAAGATTTTCACCATTCATATCTCCATGGTCTATATGGAGGTATGTTGGCTATCTGGTCGGGGGTTAAGGGAACGGTTTGGTAAGAGTCTTGCCATTGTTCAGCGTTTAGAGGTCCTGCAATGGACCTGGGTTAAATTTAGTAGGACCTCCTTCAATACTTAACGGTATTGGATGGCGGGGGTCCAAACTCTTTGATCCCCTCATAAGTTAAACTACTATTAATACTATAACCCGGCTATTTAGGACTGTATCCCTGCTGTCTCAGACTACTTAGTCGAGGGTAACGTCACCTCCAAAAGAGGGGCCTACCATAATTTGCATTAATAACTTAATTCATTATCTTTCAATAATCCAACCCTTTAGGATTGTATCCTTGCTGACTCAAACTACTGGGTTGAGGGTAACGTCACCTTCAAAAGAGGGGCCTACTACAATAACTAAGATAATCTCTTAAATAAGTGCAAAAGTGCGGAAATAATCAAAGGTTACACTAAACACGAGTCGGAGCCAAGTGATTCATCTTGTCTATCTGTTTTTATTTTTATTTTTATTTTTCAGCATTTTAATTAGTTTTTATTTTTCTTAGTTTAAAACATTTTTCTAAACTTTTTGATTTGATTAGACGTTGAGGATAAACCGGTACTAAAAGCTCTTGTCTCCTTGGACGACCTCGGTATCTTACCAACACTATACTACGCTCACGATGGGTGCACTTGCCCATATGTGTGTTTAGTGTTAGTAAATATCGTGTTTTATAAATTTAAAACTTGGCTAAAGAAAGTGTAAAAGGGGCCTAAAATATACCTAAATTCATATACACACTTCACACGCATCAATAATCACCACCGAAGATGCGAAACCAACACGAGAAGCTCAAAGGCGATTGAATCCGAACCTAAGGGAGGTAGTAAAGAAAGAGGTAATTAAATGGTTGGATGCGGGGATTATCTATCCGATTTCGGATAGTGCTTGGGTAAGTCCTACCCAAGTTGTACCTAAGAAGGCCGGTATTCAAGTAGTCAAAGATGAAAATGGTGAACAAATTGCCACCCGACCGGTTACCGGGTGGCGTGTATGTATTGACTACAGAAAATTGAACACCGCCACTTCTAAGGACCATTTCCCACTACCTTTCATTGACCAAATTATTGAAAAATTATCGGGTCAAAAATATTACTGCTTTTTGGACGGGTATTCAAGTTACAATCAAATAGCAATACACCCGGATGACCAACACAAGACCACCTTCACTTGTCCATATGGCACCTTTGCTTTTCGGCGAATGCCATTTGGCTTGTGCAATGCACCGGCAACTTTCCAACGATGTATGATGAGTATCTTCTCGGACATGGTTGGAGAGTCGCTTGAAGTGTTTATGGATGACTTTTCCATTTTTGGCACTAGTTTCGAATCTTGTCTCAACGAATTACAAAAAGTTTTAAAAAGATGTGTTGAGAAAAATTTAGTGCTTAGTTGGGAGAAAAGTCATTTCATGGTGCAAGAGGGCATTGTGTTGGGTCACGTAATTTTGGAAAGGGGAATGGAGGTGGATAAGGCAAAAATACGGGTAATAGCATCTTTGCCACCTCCGAAAAATGTTATGGGTGTAAGGTCATTTTTGGGACACGCGGGGTTCTATAGACGTTTCATAAAAGGTTTTAGTGTTATCACCAAACCTTTATGCAACTTATTATTAAAAAATGTCACATTTGATTTTACTAATGAGTGTATGCAAGCTTTTACTGTTTTGAAGGAACATTTGGTCAAAGCTCCTATTTTGCAACCACCGGATTGGTCAAAGCTGTTCGAGATAATGTGTGATGCAAGTGACACTACTATTGGTGCAGTGTTGGGGCAATGGGTTGACAAAAAGCCGGTAGTGATTTATTATGCAAGCAATACTTTATCCGAAGCGCAACTCAATTACACCACAACCGAAAAGGAGTTATTAGCGGTGGTGTATGCTTTGGATAAGTTTCGGGCGTATATTTTGGGGAGCAAGGTGGTGGTTTATTCGGATCATAGTGCGGTCCGATATTTGATGGAGAAAAAGGACGCGAAGCCTCGTTTGATTCGGTGGGTGTTGTTGCTACAAGATTCGATTTAGAAATCTGAGAGAAAAAGGGAAGTGAGAACGTAGTGGCGGATCACTTGTCTCGGATTCCGGTGGAAGGGCTTGACGATGTTAGTGAAATAAATGAAAGCTTCCCCGACGAGCAACTCCTAGCCGTTTCCACCTTTGTTGCACCGTGGTATGCCCATTACATAAATTACTTAGCCACGGGTACCATCCCAAGTCATTGGACCAAGAAGCGAGGACAACAATTTATGGTCCAAGTAAAGCAATACATTTGGGATGAACCGGATCTTTTCAAGATCGGGCCGGATCAAGTCATTAGGAGATGTGTGCCCGAAACGGAGGTGATGGAAATTTTGACTCACGCCCACTCATCCGCATGTGGAGGTCATTTTAGTGGGCATAAAATGGGTTACTGGGTTCTCTCATGTGGGTTTTATTGGCCCACAATTTTCAAGGATGCATGTGAGTTCGCTAGAAACTGTGTAAACTGCCAAAAGATGGGAAGCATATCGAAGAGGGATGAGATGCCATTACAACCAATCTTGGTTGTGGAAATATTCGATGTTTGGGGTATTGACTTTATGGGTCCCTTCCCAAATTCTAACGGGTTCTTATATATTTTGGTGGTAGTTGATTACGTCTCGAAGTGGATTGAGGCTATTGCAACAAGAACAAATGACCATTCGGTTGTTTGTAAATTCGTTCAATCCAACATCTTCTCCCGTTTTGGCATTCCAAGAGTTATCATAAGTGATGGTGGTTCGCACTTCAAGAACTTTAATTTCAGGAAACTTTTGAAGAGGTATAGCGTGAACCACCGGATTGCCACACCTTACCATCCGCAAACGAGTGGATAAGTCGAAGTGTCCAACCGTCAAATCAAAGAAATCCTCATGAAGACGGTAAGAACGGATAGGAAGGATTGGTCGAGCAAGTTGGATGATGCGTTGTGGGCATACCGAACGGCCTACAAGACTCCAATTGGCACAACCCCTTATCGGATGGTGTATGGAAAGGGTTGTCATTTGCCAATGGAGTTAGCGCATCGGGCACATTGGGCAATCAAGACGGTGAATGCGGATTATGATGAGGCGGGAAAGATGAGAAAGTTGCAATTAAGTGAGATCGAAGAGATTAGAGATGAGGCGTATGAATGTGCATCGGCTTACAAAGACAAGCTTAAGAAGGTACACGATGCAAAGTTGAGGAAGAAAACCTTTGAAGTGGGTCAAAAGGTTTGGTTGTACAATTCAAGACTCAAGATGTTTGCGGGCAAGCTTAAAAGCAAATGGATGGGCCCGTATGTCGTTCGGCGAGTTGGGAGGTTTGGTGATGTAGATATCCAAGATGAGCAAACACTGAAACAACAAACGGTGAACGGTCACCGGTTGAAGCCATACTTGGAAGGGAACGACATCAACAACTTGGAGCTTGACAAAGCGGGCTACATCTTACGCCCGATCGACGATGAGCAACCATGAGAGGCCCAGGTTTGGTAGTGTAAATAGTTAGCATTTCATTTTGTTTGTTTTGTATAGTTTGCATATTTACCGTACTCGCTTGAAGCTTGTGTTTGAAACAAGTGTGGGGACATTTGGGTTGCGAATTGCTCTAACATTGTGTTGAGGACAACACGGGACTTTCGAGGGAGTAGGGTAATTTTTACATGTTTTTGAAAAATTTTAAAAACACAAAAAAATTGAAAAAACTGAAAAAATATAAAAAATGTACCTAAAAATTGCAATTTTCAGCGAACCAGAGATGCCCAGGTGCCACCGTAATTTATGGTGGCACCGTAAGTTACGGTGGAGGTGGAAAATTCTTGGGCTTTACGGCAGGATCTTACTGAGTTACGATGGAATTATGTTGCCAGCATCCACCGTAATTTACGGTCCACACCGTAATTTACGGTGGACCTGGCGAGTAAAAGTGTTGTTCCGGTTTCTGCATTTATAAAAAAAAAAAACACAATAATCAGTTTCGAGAATTAACCCCAGCCACTCATATTCTCTTCACTTTTCTCATCCATCATTCTCATCTATCACTCTCAAGACCCACAAGATCTTCAAACTTCTTCAACCTTCAATCCTTCCTAACTCTCTCAATTCTTAACCAAATCAAGTGAAATTTAGGTCCATCTTGGCTAATTTTTCACATACTTTCTGATTTTGAGAAGAGATTTGCGAAAAAACGAAGCTTTCGGGTCCGAATCACAAACATTAGGTCCGAAAAATTTTGGGGGTTTTTGAAGTTATTGTTTCATTTGTGTGCTAGCATCTTCAAATAAAGGTATGGAAGTTTATTTGTTGTATTTTGATGATGCATTGTGAAGATTGAGGTTGTTTTTGATACTTGTTCATACCCACTTGTTTGTTCTTAGATTTTGTCATAAAAATTGTTACTTGAACATTGTTATGGGTTGTAGATGTAGGATTGATGGTAAAGTAGTGAACTTTTTTGGGAATCTCTACATTGTAGAGACACCATGCCCAATTTTTGAAAAAAATTATAAAAGTTTTGGTTCAGTAGCATCTACAACCATAGTAACAAGCAAGTGTGGGGATATTGTGGTGAAAAGGGTCTAATTTATTGTGTTTGGTTGTGTTGTTTGCTCTAATGTGTGTAGAAAAATGGTACGAACGAAAGAAAGAGCCGGAGCAAGTTCATCTTCTTCGTCTAAAGATAAGGGCAAGCAACCGGAATAACAACCGAGAAAGAGGCAATATTTGGGTCGAGTTGATGAGAGTGAAAGAGAGGAAGAAATGGAGTTGGACCCGGCTGAAAATCCAAAATGGGAGTCGGGTCCATTGGATGACCAACCGGAACATTGGCAACCGACACTCTTTCACGATAGTATGAATAGATTGAAAAACAAGGCTGCCGCATTTATTTGCGAGAGGGAAGTTCATGAAGTGGAATTTAGTCCGTTTGGTGTGTTTGCCAAATTCCGTGCTCTACGATGGGAGTCGGCACTTAGTTGTTATGACAAGGATAGCAAAAACTTGTTCGTAAACGAAATTCAAGAATGGATGGCAACTCTCAAGTGCAACACATACGAAAAGCCATCGCAAATGAAGTTGATAGGTGAAGTGAATGGGATTCCGGTAGAAATGTCTTTTGACACATTGAAGAAATTGGGAAAATACGATAGTCTACATGCTCGTGAGTACATGATTCCTAGTCTTGATGACCTTCTGATAAAACCGGAGAAGCATGTTCGTTGGAATGATATGTTAGCGGCGTTATTTTTGCCCGGTACTTACAGTGGCGTTTTATACCGGAGGAACTTGAAGATAGAATCGAAGTTGTTGCTAGCAATCTGCATTTTAAATGTCATTCCGCGAAGGGGGGACAAGGAGCAAGTGAGGTACCCGGAAGTACCCGTCCTCTATTCGATACTTGATCATGAACCACCTATGGATTTGCCGAAACAAGTTGGGGAGAGATATTGTCCCATATTACAGAATCATCACGGGATTGATGAAGCAACAAAAGGCAATCACGTCAGAAGATAAAGGGGCACCAAAAAGGCATCAGCCTTTTACTTTAGACAAGTTGGGGATTGGTTGGACTTACACGCAATCGGAACGGTACCATAAACTCAAGTCGGAGGGGCAGAGATGGAGAGCATTAAAGGTGGGTGCGAGGGATCTTCTACCGGGAGAAGCGGATGAGCCGGAAAGTGATGTGGAGGCTCCAAGTGGTGATAATGATTATGCGGATGAGCCGCATGGGGGAAATGTGGGCCAAGGGGGCCAAGGGGGTTATGGTGGTGCTTTTTACGATTATACGGAGCGTTCCTATGTGCCGAATTGGGCTTATGATGGCACGATGCAAGAGGTTATCGAAAACCAACGTCCTCCGGAACCCATTTTTGAGTCATGGTCGGGGTCGGAGCGGACGTTATTTGATCAACATACAATGATGAGTGCAAGCATGGAGCGGTCTTTGAAACAAAATTTTGATCGTCAAGAGGCGTGGAATCGCACACACGCGTATTCCCATGAATTGGAAATGAATAATCGATACCATGATGATCAAGCAAGAAGATTGCATGCAGATTGGCACGCCGGGCGGCCGGTGGTTGTGGATCCACAACATGTGGATTATGCGTCTCTACCACCTTACGATGGTAGTGTGTCGTATCCGACCCCGCCGCTTCATCATTCACAATGGATCGACCCGCGTCAACAAGAAGGAGCTCCGCAACAAGGTGGGAGTAGTAGCGGTTCATTTGCATTTGGAGAATGGAATGACATGATGTCTTCCATCTTTGGGCCTCCGCAGCCACGCTATTACTAGTCAGGTCGTGTTCCTTCCTTGTATATTTTGTGAATACTTGTTAGCTTGTTTTGTTTATGGTCGGGTGGTTGGGTGGTGTTAGTTTGTGATGTTATGTTTGGGTTGGTGCGAGTTGGTGGTGTGATGTTGTTAAAAAAAATATATAAAAAAATCCAAAAAAAATTTGTGGTTTGAGTGTTGAGCTTTTGGGTGATGTGAAAGATGTTTAGTGATCAAATCCTCCTAAAACCATACATTTGGGTCAATGTATCCCAAGTGTGGGGATGGGGGGAAATTTTTGAAGATTTTGAAAAAAAAATTAAATCAAGCAAAACAATGTGAGAATTTGAACACCCTATATTAACCCCAATTGATGCACCGGCAACCCTTGATACCCCTTTTATTCTTGGTGAGAGTTGAAGCCACACATGTAAATAAATAATACTTATCTTTGATGAGAGTGGCTACGGGTGGGGGTGCATTAGAACTTGTGCCTTGATACGGTTTGAGTCCTTAGTTGGGCGTGAATGCGAAAAGGATAAGGGCATTTAGGTAGCCTCGTCTTTAGTGTGTGTGAGTGTGGGATTTGGGGGGTTGGACCTCATAAATTATATATATGAGCATGGTTGCGAGAGGGGCGGGGATTTGGACACTTAGTTTCCCAATTTTGTGCCTAAAAGCCTATCGTTTGTTACCCCCTAGCTAGTTACCTAAAAATTTACCCAACTTAACCCGGTCTTATAGTGTTAGTGTTTGTTTAGTAGTAGGTAATTGTATTTGATGTTTTGTTTTGTGTTTGCTTTATGAAAAAAAAATCAGAAAAGAAAAAAAATAGAGAAAAAGCAATGAAAAACGAAAAAGAAGTGATGTTTAGTTATCTTGTATATAGTAGTTTAGTTTGGTAGTTGTTTGTTTGTTTCTTTGTGTAATAAAAGACCGGGTTAAGTTTTCGCTACTTCATATATATTCCATTTCCTACCCATACACCTAGCCAAGTTACAACCTTGAAAGTCCCTTTGATTTGCATTCATGTTTGGCACTTGATAGGAGAAGAATTGATTTAGGTACAAGCCTATAGTTGTGCAACCGCCCGTTAGCCTTTGTGTGTCTAGCTCATATTGCTAGTGCTTACTTGTTACCGAGAGGAGAGACTTAGCGAGGGGTGCGTTATTTTGGGTGTTAAAAAGGGGTTAGTAAAAGGACTACATGTTTATGCTTGGTTTACATTGATCGGTTGTTTTGAAATTGATTTGATGAGTTGCTTGGGACAAGCAACGGTTAAGTGTGGGGATGTGACGGGTGGTCCATAGGACAACACTTAATGACGTTAAAAGATGAATTTATCCTTCACTTAATCGCGTAATTATCTTGAATTAGATTACTACGGTTGCTTATGTTTCAGGTGCGGTTCGGGAACTAAAAAGGGATAAAACGCAGCTTTGGACGGTTTGGAGATGAACGGGTCATGTGTGGGAGGAATGAAGAAACAAAATACACAAATCAGGGCGCCACCGTAAATTACGGTGGCCACCGTAATTTACGGTGGCCCAGAAACTTGCATATTGCTCCACCGTAACACAGGCTCGAACTACCGTAACTGTTTGATGTTCACCGTAACTTACGGATGGTGGAGGCTGCGAGGAAATCCGTAACTGCCTCATTTAATCAGTTTTTGGGTGTCTTTTCACATTATCTCATCATTGGACGTTTCTCTGGCATCTTAGGGGCGATTTTGGCTGATTCTACTTGGTTGCAAACATTTCTAAACATTTGGTTTATGTTTTTGATTGGTATGAACATTAAACTTGTTGCTATGATGATTCACCAAGCTATGTGTGGCTAAACTTATGGTGATCATCCTAAATTGAAGGTTTGTCTATGACTTTTGTGTTTGGATTCGTATTTCTAATAGACTTGCAATGTTTGTTTGTTTATTATGGTGTGTGAATGTTTGTTTGTAAATTATTGATTGATGTTATGATCATATTCTAAACCGTACGTTCTTGGTGTCGCTAACAATCGAGATATCACGGGAGGGATTAGGGTTGGATATTAGTTAATTGGTTATCGGGTAACAACCTCGCGTTTTCATAATCCGAGTACTTAGTTCCCTTTTATCACGAACAAACAATCATACATGAATCATGTCTATGTGATTCTTTCTAGTGAATTTAAACACAATTGTCAAAAGCAAACCGGAAGTTTAGGATGGTCGCTTTCTCCTAATCTGCTTTACAACCAACCTTTGATTTGAAGTTATTTAGTTAATTTTAGTTTTAAAACCAAACAATCCAAATTATTGATCTTTACTTTCTGCAAATTAGGTTTATTTTAGTTAAAGTGCAAAGATATAAAATCACACATTTTCCACATATTCCCTGAGTTCGATACCCATTTACCACTATCTATAGTTGTTATTTGGATTAAATTTGTGTGTACAACGACAGCACGTCAATATAATTTAAGTTAAAATACTAATATTTTAACTAATAATTATATACTTTGGAATATTATATTATACATCAATGATGTAACTCAAAATATACCAAGATTTCCAAAACAAGTCTTAATGAACAACTAATACAAAGAGTCGTTACACGACCTAAACGTCTAATAAAACATGGCACGTGTCACACCCCCAAAATACCACTTGCGGAAACACCGCGGGGCGTGTGACGTACCAGGATCTTAGCCACCAATCACATTGAACTCATAAATATATTTAAATAAAACTTTCATTCATTATCATAAAGTGATACAAAACGTTACATATAATTTAATGTACTCAGCGGAAGCATAACTCATTTGTTAAGTGTTTCATAAACCATGCGTACGTAAACCATTAGACTCGTGTTGCAATTCCATGTATCTCGACCCATGACCACTCCAGCCTTCCAGACAGCAAGTTTCATGATATAACCCTACAGACCTGCAAGCATGCAGACAAGTGTGTCAGACGACGCTGGTCAGTTCAAAGTTTTGTTAACGCGTTAAGTTACCAGTTACCAGATTAAAACGTTTCACCGATTCGATGTTGTTAATCACACGCTTACCGCCGATGGCTCCAGATTATTTGCCCTATTCCCCAATGCCTCTATCAAATCAATGGTCAAGATGGGGGTCATTAGTTTACTCCCGACCACCTCGGTGCGGTGTGAGGGTGCCAAACCTAAATAGCGCTATTAACTAATACCCCGTTGCCTTCCCGACAACAATCGGTAGGAGGGACTTGAGTGATAGATATACGTGTATTAACGAACAACCCAGGTTTAACATTCCAATCAAACCCGTTACCCGACATTCCTCCCCGGAATGTTTACCAGATGTCCCTCCCCGGGACGCATGCTTAGGAAAAATAGCAGTGAACTCACCTTAGATTTGCTCGGTATTTAACAAGTTACTTTACCCATTCCAAGTCGGTCAACCAAACCCTACCGTGGTTACCAAAGACAATCAGTATAGTGTTCACACATATCACGTGTCTAACGTACACGTTGCACAAGTAGCAGACAAGTATGACACACGTACTTATACGCATCGTAACTATTAAACATACTATCCATTGATCTATAACTTTTATCGTGAGATCATATAACAAGTGTATGGGTTTCACATGCAAATAAATCACTTAGCAGTACATGTGTTTTCACGGATTGCAGTTGCTGTTAAGATCACAGTATGTCATATATCGGGCATTCGTTTCTCAAACAAGTTCTATCCCACGTGCAGGTCACATACAATCATTTAGTAGTTGATTCGGTTAATCACATCAGACAATTTACCTTAGACAACTCATACTAGTCTATACAAGTTCCTCAGCTCTAGATAGTCTTAATTATCAAGCAACAAGCTCAACTGTCAAATAACACACACACATAACCATTCCCTGTTCAAGTCACTGCCCATGTGACGAAACTCCCACACGACGAAGGATCATCCTTCGTCGGAGTCCAGTCATGACGAAAGATCATCTTTCTTCGGGTTTAAGGGTGGCGAAATATCTAAGGGTTGTCAATGGACATGTCGACGAAAGATCGGGAATTTCATCACAAGTAAGTTCGACGAAAGACCTTGGTGATTCGTCCAAGACCCACCGACGTAAAACACCCACAATCAGTTATGGTTTTAGGATTGCAAGAACACAAATCAACACCAGCAAGTTATCTCTAATCGGTTTATATTTCAATCAGGGTATCCATGTTTCTGAGTATTAACAAATCACCATTAACCACATGAAATCTTGATTCGTTAATCCCATTCATACTATCGGTCAAATACAAAATGATATCTAATAAAACCCTAGTTCATATTTATTATATTAATCAATAAATCATCTTTCAAGAAATCCAATTTTTATGCATCAACTAGGAAGTTATAACCATGTGTACTGTTCCTAATAATTCCATATATAAACATCAAATACCATATATAATTCATAAAGAAATCAAAGAATACAATCACCACAATGAAGGTGCACTAACCAGGTTATGGGATGCTAGTAATGGTGCTAGAATTGACAAGGGCTTTGCAAGAGATGGGGGCTGCCGTCCAACTTGAAGGAATGGGAGAGGGTGTTTAGGGTTTGTGATCTTGTGTGCATATAAGAAAATCATGGGGCAACCTCCACATGCAATTCGCATAACATAGGGTGTGTAGGTGGGCTCGGCTTGGCTTTGAGTGGAGTGGGCCGAGGAAAGGCCCAAGTGTAGGTGTGTGTGCTAAACGAGTTTGCGGCCCAAGTGTATCAAGTAAATTCATGGTTCAATCTAGTTAATCACCTGACTTAGTTAAGCGACACATAAAACGTTTAACGATTCCTTGTGTAATAACTAATCATACACATATAAACAATCAGTGGTGCACAAGATAGACAAATAAACGTAGAGACACACGTCAAAGGTTGTGGAATGTTAAGTAGTGATAACCGTAGTTATTCGGGTTGTCACATCATCCCCAACTTGAAAGAAATTTCGTCCCGAAATTTGACAAGTAACCCAAAGGTAGCAAGGTGCTAGATCAGGATGACCGTGGATTTTCCTCGGGTACCACATCATCCCCAACTTGAAAGGAAATTTCGTCTAGAAATTTGCCAACGATAACAGAAGTTGATTCAACAGTTTGAGTAACGGAGGATACTAGAGCTTCCTCCGATCATTGCATTCCCACGTGAACTCCGGTCCACGTCTTGAGTTCTGACGAACTCTCACGATTGAAATTCGACTATGTTAACGAACCTTGACTCCCTCGTCCATGTTTTCGATAGACTCCTTGCCAACTGAAACTTGTCTAATAAAGGTGTCACAAATGTTTCATCGGACAAACACCGCTTTAGATTCAAGACCTAAATGACATTGTGCACGTTACCCAATCCGTCGAGTAACTCGAGTTTGCAGGTCATGACCCTAATTCTTTCCAGAATTTGAATGGCTCAACGTGATGTAAATTTATCTTGCCACGCTTCCCAAAGCGCACCGCACCCTCCCAGGGTGGAACTTTCAACCATAACTCGTTCGCCTGTAGCGAACTCCCAGTGTTTCCTAAGCTTAACAGCTTCCCGGACGGTCACGTGTTGCCGCCAACGATTTCCGATCTACGCAATCTTCCCAAGGGTTTCGAGTACAAGTCCTGGACCTGTGATTAGGTTGTCACCTACCTTTGTTCAACCAGAAGATCGGCATTATCGTCCATGCGATCCCTCAAACAGAGCTGTCTGAATGCTAGAATGGTAACTGCTGCAGTAGGACTCAACCAAGGCATGTGTCCTTCCACCTTTCACTAAGTCCATCACACACATGCTCGCAGCATGTCTTCGAGTGTCAAGATGGTTTGTTTACTCTGACCGCTTGTCCTATGATGATAAGTAATGCTCATGTCTAGACGTGAGCCAAGGGTGTTGTGTGTTGCCTGTCATAAATCAAGCATAGCTCAAAACCAGAGGTAACAGGAGTGGGCATCTCGTGCCTAATAAGCCGCCTCTCTCTGTGGAACATTCACAGGCTGTGAAGACTCGTTAGTTTCCTTGATTGCAAAGAAGTGTGCTGGTAACGTGAGACAATCAACGATCACCCAGGTGATATTGTCTCCGTTCTAAGTTTTAGGTAGACCAGTGACAAAATCCGTGGCAGTCTGTTCTCATTTCCAAGTGAGGTTTTCTGGTTGCTTGCACAAACCTGAAGGGTCCTGATATTCCACCCTGACCTTCGCACAAGTCGAACATCGCTCACATACATTGCTATATGGGCCTTCACATCCGGTTACCAGTACAAGATTTATAATTCCTCATATCTCTCATCAAAACCCAGACAATTAGAATATCGAGACCGGTGTGCTTTGCTCAACACAAATTTCCTACGGTTGCCGTATAATGAGATCCGCATTCGTTCCATGAGATAGCGAATATTGTCCGACCTGCCAAAGGTTGCTTCTCCATGCCCCGCGTGGGTTCAATCTTGAAAATTCTCTTCCTTCAGTTCTCCAGTTTGAACAGAGCGAGTCTTATCAGGTAGGTTAGAGTTGATAGTGAATTGCAAAGTTCGTGCTCGTTCAGATTTTACAGACGTGATCAATCGAAAGTTCTATCCAGCGATGTCATTACATGTTTTAGCTCTTCCGAAACAAGGGTACACAGGAGGCCCTTGTGATCGGTCTAAGTAGTGCATTTGGTACCGTCCAAGTAATGCCTCCAACTTAAATCCAAGGCCATGGTTTCCACCCCAGGTTGTGAGTCGTGCAATTCTTCTTGTAAACCCACCATGTAGGCCATCTCCTTCTCGTGTTGCATCGATGTGTAACTGGGACTCTGATTCGAACCATCATGATATACCACTAAATCACCCGCACCCTCGGGTAAAGACAATGCTCAGTGTATTGCAGAGTTGGAATTCAAAGCTGGAAAGACGTCATCCTGTTTTGTCTTCCACGAACACAGCACCCTGCTGTGCATAAGAGGTTACAGCGGCGCAATTTTTGAAAGTCCCCCGATGAATCTGCGATACATCGAATTAACACAACATTAATCTTTCTTAACACATGATGATATCAAACATCATTTTTAACATGAATTTATCATCAATTCCATCCTTGTATACCAAACCCAATTCATGGTAATTATGATTCATGTATTCAAATACCTAATTTGTTCAAGTACCTTGTTTCTACTATCAAATATGATGATTTTAAACACAAACTTATCATCATCTTCACTATTATATCAAAACCCACTTACTAGTTTACTTGTTAATCACTTACAAGTAATATTACTTCAAGTTCTTCAAAATTTCATCATAACTAACGAAATTAAACATACATAGTCATTCAATTTCGACTTTGGATCATAACCAAACCATCTATTTGCAAGTAACCTACTTGTCTCGAATTTCAACTTTAACCAATCTAGGTTTTGTGACATACCTTATGATCCCCACGACTAGGTGATCGTTTTATGTATTCATGCATCGATTTTGGCCTTGAATCAAGCTTCAATTTGATGATTTTGTTGAGTTTAGGGTTTGAGATCCATGGGAGCACCTCCTGGCCATCTTCACGCACGCACACACACACTCTTGTGTGTGTTGTGTTATTTTTTTATTTTTTTTTATAAAAATCATATTCAAGTCACCCAATTTTGGTCCCTCAGGTTTGGCTAGTTAGTAATTAGGTCACAACCTAATTATTTTTAACAATATCCCCGCTTATTAACTAGGTTTGGCGTTCCTAGTTATCTTAGTGGCTTCGGGGAAGTTTATTACTAGGTTTCTTTTAAGTCCCGTTAACTCGGACCTTTTGTCCATTTTATTTCTTGAAAGTTCTTATTCGCTTTTTAATTAATATTAGGATTATTTATTTAAATCCTAATATTTACCGGGTTACTTTTACCACTAATGGTACTTTGCCCGTCTTTTAGTATTAACGGGGTTTGATTACCAAACCCGTTTTCGGGGTGTTACACAAGGTGGCCTAATGACTGTTTCCTGAGTCTGTGCATTTGCTTCCCTATTAGCTCTAAGTATCGCTCTCTACTGTTTTAATTTCTTCATTCTTTTTCTTCTCTCATGTGCTCCTCTATTAAACCAACCTCTTTTCTTAGTAGTGAAGGGTTCCTCAGACTGTGCCTTAAATATAAATATCCGTATCGGTTGAGTATCCTGAGTGATTAGGTTGAGACGATGTTCCCTCATCTTTTGGTGAACTATCTATATGACGATAGGCGTCCGAAGTTCCTTGCTTACTTATACTGTAAACTAACAAATAGTCAAATAACACAAAACACATAATATACATATTTATATAGAATTATTTCCTAACACAGAATTTAAAATTTAAGTGTCAGCAGAACACTTTTTTGGCTTAAACCAGTGGCTGTAGCTCTGATACTACTCTCTGTCGCAACCCCCGTCCCCTACCCCAGGAACGGGTGCCGCGAGATCCAGTTCAGTGGTATCGGTGTTTATTAATTTAGCAGCGGAATACATCAGGACCGTAGTTAGGAAATATTTTTATTAGAGTAAAACACCAAACTTTTATATAAATAAATAATTGGGATAAAACCCAAGTTCATTTGACAATACATTTGTAGGGATAAACCCTAATTATTTGAAAATAGCAACTTCTTCTTAATTAGGTAACTTTTATAGCCACTTTTCCAAGCCTTCATTGCTCTCCAGCTAGCTTCTATTGGCTTTCACATTTTGTAACCTGAAACACGTTTTAAAAACATTTTATCAGCAAGAAATACTGGCGAGTGCATCCCAGTTTTATCACTTTTACAGTATTGAGGGCATCCGCAATTACATATGCTTATATCTATCCAATTACCCCTTTCCTGGTATTGTCTTTCCTGACTGGTTGGTCATGCTACTATTCCAATAGTAACGAGTTTCAAGTAATGTACACAAAAATCCAACATACCGGCAGTAATTATAGAATCACAAATACTCAATTACTGTTTAGGTGTAATTTAAAATATTTGAAGTTTTGGTAAAGAATTTTGACTCACAAAAGTAATTTACAAAAAGGTGACAAAAAGAGAATGTACTCACATTGTTTACTTAGGTAATACTAAGGCTTCCTGTTGTATCTCCTGGTTATTATCTATTAAAATTAAACAATGCACACGTGTTAGTAAAATAACCCAAATCACATTAACCATACAACTCGAGAAAAAATTCCAATGAATGACTCCGGCAGAGGCTTGACATGCATTACGGTATCCTAAATCAATCGATTGTAACATGAGACAGAACTCCAACGACAGAGTCGGGCAGAGCCCTGACATGCGTTACGGAGCCCTAAATCGATCGTGTATGGTAATAGCAGGGTTATAATACTTACAACGAGGCAGAGCTTCGCTTTATAGTGGGTATTATGCCTGGGTATAATAATAGCCTACAAAATATTTGAGAGAGAAATCGATTTTGAACGAATTGTCAAATGAGCCTGAGCCCTCTGTTTATAGGCTGATCGAGGGGTCTCTCACGCCCCGCGAGAGATATAGCTAAGGCCTTCGCGGCCCGCGAGAACATTTAGGGTGGTCATAGGCTTGGCCAGTCATCGGCCTAGCTTTGCCCAGTCATCAGACACGTGGCACTATGCAGTGTCGAGCAAGCAAAGGGGCTCGTGCCCCACGAAAGATAAAGGCTAAGGGGTCGCAGCCCGCGAGCGACTCCCAAACTTTGTTTTTCTTGATTTTTCTAAGTATAAGGGTTTTCTGGGTTCGTTTCTCGCATACGGAGTATCTTAGGAACGTTTTAGGGTCACGTTAAGGGTTCTAGGAGGGTTGTTATACAATGACTCTGTTTTCTCGTAGTAATACTCGGTTTCGTCGCAAAGTTCGCTCAATTTCTGGATCGAATGCTAGTGGTGATGGCTTGTGAGAGCCTCTTGTATGCATGCACCTGTCAATACCTGCACACTAAACACAACCAGCGTAAACCCGAAAAAATAACAAACTTAAGCTACAAAAGATAACACACGTTTCGCACTACTCCCCGGCAACGGCGCCAAAATTTGACATGAGGTCGAAGTCTCACTCAAATTTAATCCAAATACTACTAAATAGCTAGCGGTAAGTGGGTATCAAACACATGGAGTTTATGGAATATGCGTTATCTAAATAGCTTTTCTAAAAGACTAAATTAAACTAAGTTGTAAAAAATGTATATTCAAAGTTTTGGTTGATTGGTGTTAAGTAGCTAAATTAAACTAAACAAGATTGCAAATCAAAGATTGGGTTTTGTAAACAGATTAAGAAAGAGCGACCATCCTAGGTTTCCGGTTTCAATCGACTCTAGTGTTTATGCGCAACTAGAAAGAACCACATAGACATGGCTCGTGTGTAGTTACTTGTTTTTTTCTAAAAGGGAACTAAGTACTCGGATTACTAGAATGCGAGGTTGTTACCCGATGAATAATTAATCAATATCCAACCCTAATCCCTCCCATGATATCTCGATTACCAACGGGACCAAGAACGTATGGTTTAGACTAGGATCAAAACACAAATTAATAATTTACAAACAAACATCCACACACCATAACAAACCAACAAACATTGAAAGTTTATTATTCTAGAAATTCAGATAAAAACACAAGTGTCTTGAAACAAACCTTAAACCTAGGATGATCACCAACAAGTTTAGCTTCTCATCGCTCGGTGAATCATCATAACATAAAGTGTAATGCTTATACGAATCAAAAACACAAACCAAATGTTTATAATTGTCAAGAACTCAAGAACACAAGCCAAAATCGCCCACAAGCTGTTCCGAAACCGACAACAATGATTGTGATCATCAAAAGTCTCATCAAATGGTCATTAAAAGTGAGGAGTTACACTTTAACGCTGAGCCTACCGTAAGCTAAGGTGGCTACCGTAGCTTACGGTAGCTTTCAAGGCCCTACGGTGAGTCTCTACTGTATTACGGTGGGATAATTTGATGTTGGAGGCTACCATAGCTTACGGTAGCCACCGTAAGCTACGGTAGAGACTGGATCTTTGTGCCTTATTCTTCATTCAGCAACCATGAACCTCCAACTCAACCGACTTCCATCCGAAGCTACATTTCCACACTTTTAAGGCCCCGAACATACCTGAAACATAAGCAACTGTAGTTATCTAATTCAAGATAAATACATGGATAAATGCAGGATTAAATTATCGTTTATAACCTTTAAGGGTCGTCCTACGGACTACCCGTCACCCATCCATCAAGAATAGTGGAGGCAATTTCTATACTACCATCAGCTAATTCCACCTCATAAGTTATATCTAGAGCTCTTAGGGGTAGATTTAATAGTTTACTAAACTTATGGTCAGCAAGGCTCTTATCAGCTCTAGAATCTACTAGAACTCTAGCAAAAATATCATTTACGAGGAATGTACCCGTAATGACATTAGCATCTTTAACTGCTTCTCTAGCAGTTAGCTGGAAAGCTCGAGCATTGGACTTCCTTGCCTCCCCAGGCTTTGCATTACCCTCAGTAGCTCGCTTAGGGTAATTAGAATTTATGTGGCCTTTACCACCACATCCATAGCATACAACATTCTTCAAGTCCTTACAATCAAGAGACTTGTGACCAGTCTTCTTACAGTTGCCACATAGCTTTGACTGCTGGTCTGTCTGAAACTGTCCCCAGTGTCGTTTCCCACAAGTTTTGCATACTGGTCTCTCATCAGACCTTTGCTGGTTCTTATTAAACCCAAATTTTCCTTTCTTGGAATTCTTGAAGCGATTATCATCACACTTCCTTTTCCCATCAGTGTCAGTCATGACTGACTCCAACCTTACTTCGTCCTGAATAAGGGAAAGAGATAGATCCACAGCGGATCTGAATGTCGTGGGTTTAGAGGCCTTAACCATGCCTTTTATCTCGGGTGCCAGACCACCGATAAATCGCGCAAAGCGCTTAGATTCCGGGGTAATCAAATATGGAACCAATCTGGACAGTGAATTGTAGCCGGACACATATTTTCAACAGTCCAGGTTCTTCATGGTGAGAGTCAAGAAATCAGACTCCACCTTCTCCACTTCATGAGGAGGACAATACGTATCCTTGATCAGGTCCACAAACTTGGACCACTTCATATTATACAGGGACACTTTCCCTGTCTACTAAATCATGGCCTTCCACCATGTTAGGGCATCGCCCTTGAAAGATCGAGAGACATACTTAACGTTGTCTCTATCAGCACAGCCGCTGATGTCTTCAATACTTTCCATCTCATCGAGCCACTTCATGGTATCAATGACTCCTTTCTCCCCAGTGAAGTCCCGAGGTTTACACGATACAAAATACTTATATGTACACCCGTCTTTAATAGCACGGGATTTTTCCTTGGCAACACGTCTAGGCTCACTCTTCTCATTCGAGGAATAATGTGAGCGTTCAGTTTTTTTGTGTGGAAGAATGTGGGATTGATTGGGACTTTGTATGGGTTGAAACCGATCCTTTATAATTGGCCATGAAATTCCCCATGGCTTTGTCGACTTCAGCAGCTATTAGGGCTTGAAGGTTATTCCCTTCGCCCTCATGGGTATCGTATTCAATGTTACCACGCCCGTCAACGGCTCCACCAGAATTTTGGTTGGCCATCTATAGAAAATTTAGACTAGATGCCAAAAAATAGATTATTGCTCAGTGCAATATATTGAATAACATAAACGGTCATCAAATTTGATAACTCGAAAATGTTATCAGCCATGGTCTTATCGAACCATATAGGCTACAAGGTTTGGATATATATATATATATATATATATATATATATATATATATATATATATATAGGAGAAGGATCCGTTAGGAACCACCCTTTATTGCGAGAACCACGAGAACCAGTGTAAACACAAACAGTAATACCTAAAAAAATCTAAAAAACACCCAAAAAAAATTTTTACTATTTTTTTTTTTTGGAAAAATCGCTATATTTTGTTTATAAAAAAAATTTCGAGTAACAGTTATCCATGCACATGTGCATTTGTATCATTTCTTTGATAAATTCCGTATTTCATTACAAATATTAGACAATTGCACTTTCATTTACACTACCACGTGTAATACACTACTTTTTACGTTAACAGTATTGGAAATGCACATGTGCATCTATATGTATCAACATGATATATGGTGTGTAGGTACACTACTTTCTCTTTCATCTATCATTCCATCCATAATACACAAACATGCACATGTGCATTTTTGTCATTTCTTTGACAAATTCCGTAATTCATTACAAATATTTGACAATTGCACTTTCATTTACACTACCATATGTAATACACTACTTTTTACATTATAATTATTAGAAATGCACATGTGCATCTATATGTATCAACATGAAATAAGGTGTTTTGGTACACTACTTTGAATACACTTTCCCTTTCATCTATCATACCATCCATAATACACTACCATTACCTTCTAACATCCATAATACAATACCATTACCTCCTACCATTCATAATACAATACCATTACCAATATTTTCACTTTATTACATGTATATCAACACCGTTTATACCATCCAATCAACATATTACATCATAAATTGACAACTATAACCAAACCATCAACCACTAGATATAACTAACCAAAAAGCATGTATATGGGCCTACTTCTCCATTCAAAATCACAAACTTTTTGTACCAAAACACATTATATCATGGTTATACATAATGATGCACATGTGCATTTTGAATATTGGTAATGTAAAAAGTAGTGTATTACTGATGGTATTGTAAATTAAAGTGCAATTGTCTATTACTGATAACGTATTATGTAATTTGTCGAAGTAATGATACATATGCACATGTGCATGGATAACTGCTACTCGAAAAAATAAGTTTTTGTTTTTTTTTTTGCTAACTAAATATAGCGATTTTTTTTAAATATTAAAAAAAAATTGAGTGGTTTTTGATTTTTTTTAGATTTTATGTTGTGTTTACATTGGTTCTCGCGGTTCTCGCAATAAGGGTGGTTCTCGCATGAACCTTACACTATATATATATATATATATATATATATATCCTTCACCTTTTGGGTCAGTGTGCACAAAGTCACAACTGCCTAATTATGATTTAACATTGCATTGAATGTTAAATATGTTTGATCAAATATTATTAGCCACGGTCTCAAAGGACAATAAAAAGGCTATAAGGCTTGGACATAGTCCATCACCCTGTGGACAGTGAACCATAAGGTCACAACTGTCATTGTCTCATTTGACAATAAAATTTTTAATAATAATATGAGCCGCGATCTCATTTGACCAAGTGGCTATAAGGTTTGGACGTAGTCCTCTACCTTTTGGACAGGGGGGCATATGGCCACAACTGCCATTGTCTAAATTGAAAAAAAAAATATAACCCGTAGGCAATTCATTTTTAACATTACAATTGAACGTTAAAATAAGATGATCATCGCACTGATGATATTAATATTATTAGCCATGATCTCATTTGATCATATAGGCTATAAGGCTTAGGCATAGTCCACCATCTTGATGGCCAGTGTGATTCCTCATTGTCACACTACCAGGAATATTAACATTACTTCGAATGTTAATACAGGAAGAATGTCTTAATGTTTTGACAATAATATATATATATATATATATATATATGGTAAGGTTCATTTGAAAACCACCTTTATTGTGAGAACCAATGTGAACACACCAAAAAAAACCTAACCCCCCACCCCCAAAAACCTAAACCCCCCAAACCCTCCCCCCCCCCCCCCCCAAAAAAAAAAAAAAAAAAACCTACCCCCCCCCCCCCCTTAAGCTAGATGCTAAAAACTAAACCCCACCCCCCAAGCTACCCCCAAAACCTAAACCCCCCCTCCCCCCACCCCCTACCCAAGCTAAAATGCTAAAAACTAAACCCCCAAAAAACTTTAAAAAAAATATAAAAAACACAAAAAAAAATTAATATTTTTTACATTGAAATCGCTACTTTTAGTAGCCAAAAAAAAATAAATATATATACTTTTTTTTGTAACGAAAATTAGCGATTTTGAGGTAACAAATATTAAAAAAAATTTGTGTGTTTTTTTAGCTATTTTTAGGTATTTTTGGTTGTGTTTATATTGGTTCTCGCAGTTCTCGCAATAAATAGTGGTTCCTAACGGATCCTTCTCATATATATATATTTAGCAATGGTCTCATTTGAGTTGCAAATTCCACTTAAGCAATTATCGGGCAGCTTCCAGCCTATTTACGTTCTTTGCAACCTGCGCTTAGTCTTTTGAACATACGTCAGTTTTAACTAGTAAATACAAATAACCGACACATTTTGAAAATATTTAAAAATCATTTTCATGTACACTAAGGTACATATATTTTTATAAATAACTTGGGATAAAATATATCTCTTATTATCAGTATTACATGCTTCTCAATACATATGGGGTCCGGAACTAAACTTTGATAACATGATTAACCGACACGCCACTTTAAAACCATAAAAGGGTATCCCCATAAAGGGTAAGAAAATATTTTATTATAGCATTAGCATCTGTCGGGTGTATGCGTACACCCCGTGCTTAAGTCGTGGCCATTTGCATTTAAATGAGCCAAGGATATCCAGGACACGGTTACATTAACCCCCAATGTTTAAGTTATCAAGCAAAACAAATTAAAACAGGTTATTTGGATTTTTAGACACAATCCGTCACTGATCTCATACCCGACCAAGTGGTAATAATTTACCGTATCCCAAGCCCGTATAGGGAAAATAGGTTAAGAGTATTTACCTGGCTTAAGTCTTTACAATCCAAAGATAATATATAAGCACAGCCGTTCAAACAAAATTACAAGTAAGGTTGCAATTAACTGGACGCCCTAGTCTGGAATAAATGGTATAATAACCAATTAGAATGTTAACGGGTCCTATTCAAGTCTCAGACTTGGACCGGTTAACTATAATACAAAGAAAACGATACGGTACGCTAGATTAAGCGGTGGCCGGATAGAATGTAGTTTAAACCCTCACAAGAACTATGACTTGTATAATATGGGTAAACAATACAACATTTTGGATTTTAAAAGAAATTGAAGGATTTGACCCAATTCGGTTAACTTATATAAACTAAGTTACATAAGTTAACCGTACGCGCATAGTTGGTATCGGTTGATCGGATGAGTCAATAGAAAGTTCATTATGCCAAAACATGATTTTTAAGTTACCATATCAGTAGGTATTCCATATTATATGTACGTTATGGTTTAAACCCATTTTATGCTCAAAAAGGGCATTTTCGGTATTTTTAAGGCATAATGTATGAACTTGCATAAAACCAGACAACTGATTATGATCAAATAGTATAACCTCAAAGGGTTATTCTATACATAAATATGATCATAATGCAACTTCAAATCAGTAGCTAACTTAGCTAAATCGGGGCAGAATCGAAACTCAAAGCAGAAGTCAAACTGATTGACTTTCGGTTGTGAACCGGATTATAAGCTGGAAAAATGACGAGTTGAACATGCTTAAACATGTTCTAATATATTATACCAACTAATATAATGTCAAAAATATGTGTTTAAACATTTATAAGTTCATTTAACTTAATTTCCGAAAAACAACGTTTTGCTTTTATTTTAACATAACTTTGACCCGTCATTTGACCAATTTAACGTGATCTTCAGGAGGTGCCCTCATAGAGGATTATCACCTACCTTATGAAGATCACGTAGCCATGTTCAATTCGAACATTGGCTGGACTGTAATGGTCATAACCGAAAAAAGTCAATTTGCTTGACTTTCGGCTAATAACTTAGCCTAATAAAAGAAAGGATCTATGAAAGAACACTTACTAGTGTTCCAGGAGAATAATGAACTCAGAAAGGGGGCCTCTATAGATCAGAAGCCACTCCAAGAGCAGATAGGGAAGAAAGTGAGAAATGAGCAAGTTGGAATGAACAAAGGCATGGCTATTTATAGTTGCAATTGGATCTTAGGATTTTGCCATGTGTTACCATGACTCTCCATGAGTTGATTAGTGTCTTAGGACGTGGAGGAAGCAGAGAAATGGTTCAAGTTCACGAGCAAGTTGGCACAACATGCAGGTTGCCTTGGGCAACAAACAAAACTGCCAACTGCAGTCCCTTACGGACCGTAAGGCATCAATGCTTACGGTCCGTAAGGACCTTGGAGCACATGGTTTTTCAAACTCTTACCGACCGTAAGACTTAAAGTCTTGTGGTCCGTAACGCTTACCAGAAATCATAAAATACCCGCCTTACGGTCCGTAAGGGTCACTTAGAGGCCAATATATTGGCATGTTGACACAAATGGTCCCTCCACATTCAATTTTTCACATATTTACACAATTAGTCCCTCTCGTCCAAATATTTTGGCATATTTGAGAGTTGATTGGACACGTGTTGCCATATTATTCAATACAAATTTCCAATGTGTTACAAAGCAATACCTTATTAGTTATGTATTATCAAATGTAACCGTAACGTGAATCAACTATCCCAAAAGTTGTTTGAATTACGAATGATGTCTTGGATCTTTTATATTAGCCAAAGGTAACCATAAGGTGAATCAACCATCCCAAAAGCTGTTTGAATTTGGAATGATGTCTTAGATCTTTTATATTAGCCAAAAAATGAAAACTTAATATCCAAGCATGAAGTTTGGCGGCCTAAGTTTTGTTTAGGTACGATGACATTTAACCATAAACCCGGCCACCTAAATTTTTTGCAATTTCAAATTAGGGGATGGAAAAGTGTACGTATATCATTTTTAAGTATTAGGATATTTTTAATGTAATAAATTTGTTAACAATTTTATTAAAAAACATTAAGACCCCTCGCGTTGCGCCGTTGCAGTGGTGGCGTAAAATCGTAAAAAATAGCACCAATGCCATACCACCGCCGGCAACCACCAACACCGAAGTTGCGGTGTGTTAATACGAAGTCTGTGTTTAAATGATATACACTCTTTCGGTATCTATTAGAGTCTGTGTTTACTAAACATTATGATGTCGAAAGGGTTTCAATTATCCTAAACTTCTGTCCTAAGAGTAGTCTAACACTAATCGTAAAATAAACGAACCGTTTTCTGGTTTTTCATCGCAAAATTTTGAGCGAAACATAAAAAAGTTGAACGAAACATAAAGGCATTTTTTGTTCTTGGTGACGAGACGAGTGTCCAAGAAAAATTTAGTGATAGAAATTTTTTGAAATTTTTGGGCCAAAATTTAGTGCACGTGTTTGTTTTTAGCGTCAAATTCGAGTGTTAGTAAGATGATAAAATCACATAGTGTTGAAGATAGTGGGGTAGTCATGGAGACCGAAGAAAATGTTTTTCATGTTGATGTGACTATTAGGGGCCAAAAATTTATATATATTCCGCTTTTGTGTATGAAAACAATATTAGAGATTAGAATTTGCCAAGAATAAGGGGGAATAAAAGTTTCAATGTCAAATTTTGAAATTGATTAATTCTTGGAAATTCAGAGAGTTTGTTTGGAAATTTAGAGAGTATGCAATAATATTTCGGTGGTTAGACAGATCCAGTGAAAGTTTGCATAGTGTGGAAATTAACATTTACACTGACTAGTTATTCAAGTTTGTTAAGCAAAACGTTTGGTTGCAAAAACTGGGATTTTAGATTTTCATGGGTATTAAGTTATTTTAAGTTAATCAGTGTGGCTTTCAAAGATTTTATCAAATGTCGGTTGGGTTTTCAAGATTTGAGGATGATCGAGCAATACACAGATGCGGTTATAGTCGAAAAGGAGAAGCTACAATGATTAGTTTCAAGTTAGTATGTTCTTATGAAGAATGTCGTATAGCCAACCGGAGGAGCATTTCAGGAACCGTGCAAATGAATTTTGATTTTGGTAGAGTTTTCAAGACAAAACCAAGACTTGTTGTTGAGTTGAAAGAATGAACTTTTACCAGCTGATTAGTAGGAAATGATTTATTGACGTAAAGCTAGCCCAGGGAGAGGTGACGGTGGTCGATCGAGTTTGAGTTTCTCACTATCGGATACACGTTATTTAAGGGGGAAGTCTAGTACAGAAGCTTCAGGGATTTGGTTTCGCTGTAAAAACTCGGATCAAGAATTCTTCAAACTCGAAGCATCAGTCAAAGGGGAATCTGTTGTAGCATTTAAGATGAGAACAGCAGATCGTGACAGAGCTTTCAAATTTAAAGTTCAAGATTCAACAGCAACGAATAAGGGGGATCTGTTAGTGTATTTTGTGTGTTCGTTATCGTGCAATTAGGCTAGATAGAGTATGTGTTGTATATGTATAGATTACAGAGTAAATTGTAGTTAGTTCATGTGATATACGCACGTATGAGACATACGTAGCATATTAGACATGCATGATAGAGTGCGCAATGCATGACACACGCGCTTGAGGCTCCCAACGCATGTCTCATACCCTATAAATAGGGACTCATGCGTTGGTAGTCATACGATTTGGATTTTTGTAGATTGAACACACTTGTTCACTCCTGGTGCTTAAAAGATGTATATTCATTCAGTATCTAATAAAATATGTGTTAACGAAACGTTAGTTGCCTAAATTGTGTCAATTATCCTAAACTTCTGTCTTGAACATATTCTAACACTAATCGTAAAATAAACGATCTGTTTTCTGGTTTTTCAACGCAAAATTTTGAATGAAACATAAAGCGAAACGTAAAAACATTAAACCACACATGCACGTTACGTCGTGTTAACTCGCAAAATTTAGAACGAAATGTAAAACGAAAATATATGAAAGATGAAAAGTATTTGGACCAAAGTTTGAAAGTAAAAAAGTTGTGAGGTTAAATTACAAATAATAAAAAGTTTTGGGTTAAAATAAAAAAATAATTTTGTGAGGTTAAAATTACAAAATAAGAAAAGCTTTTAAGTTAAAAGTAAAAAAAAATACTTTTTTAATAAACCCCCAAAGCAAGAGGTATGAAACCCGTATGCACAAAAATGTTGCTAATTAATGATATATGATATATAAAGAGTAAAATGTATGGATAGTCCCTGTGGTTTTGCAAAATAACACCTATAGTCCCCAACTTTTGGAAATTACACTGGTGCTTCATGTGGGTTGACAGTTTGTTACTCGGATAGTCCCTGAAGTGGATGACGGTTAGTTTTCTCCGTTAAGTGAATATGAAATGACAAATTTACCCTTCATCTTCTCCACTCTATAAAAACAAACAAGCCCACCCCCACCCCCACCCCAACCCCAACCCCAACCCCAACCACCCCCCACCTTTCTCTCTATTTCCCCCACCATTAACCACCACCCACCAACCACCACCCACCTATTAAACATTGTGTCCCTGATATCTATTATTGAAAAACCAGAAATATCTCAACTGCACACATTTACTTTCTCCTATTAAATGATCCACTCAGTCGATTTTTTTGTGCTTCAGTTTCACTTCCATTTTCAAACATGTGTTTTCATCTTCTTGTTTTCTATACAATTCTGGTAATTACAACCTCATCCGCACTGGCACTGGCCGGAGCAAATTGCAATCGGGTTTGTAAAGGAAATGGTCATGAAACCAGAGTTCGTTACCTGTTTGGATTCTCTAATGATTGTATAATCCCTCTTCATTGTTCAAACACCGGTGAAGTTCGTATCAAAGGACACCGGGTTGTTAATTTAACTAGAGATCATATACTGCTCAATTTACCTGCAAACTATACATGCCCCGTTAAACAAATTCGTCAACTTAGAACCGATAATTACACTCTCACTAGACGAAATGGGTTGCTGTTGGATAAATGTAACCACAGATTGAACAATTGTGTGGTCTCAACGAGTTTAATCCAGGGTCGCTTCAATTTACCAAGATGTAAACAAACAAACAAAAGCTTAAGTTGCTACTCATCTATTGTTGTCGATTTAGACCCCACACAGAGGTCATCTGTGTCGATTGGGTTTGAGTCCGCCGAATTGGGGTGGTGGATCTAAGGGAATTGCAGTTTTCATCGAAAGGCGGTTTGTGCGAATGTGTCGTCGATTGATAATGAAAGGGTTGGGTATAGATGCCATTGTTTTGATGGATATTGTTGATGCAGCAAATAATAGACCAAGGATAGTAGCTGGGCTGGTTAGGCAAAAAGGTTGAAGGGTTCAACTTTGCCTAACGTAGGTCGTTGGGTCCCCCCACGTTTGCAAGACGTGGAAGGAGGTTCACTAGTTTATTTTTATTGTTTGCTGAAGATCCTCCTCTGAAGTGTATTCAGATTCGGATGAGGGAGCAAACAGAATGTGTGTATTGGATGTGAAAGGGAGTAACTCGCATGAAGAAAGTACTCTTTGGCGAATGACCAGAGCTTTAAGGAAACAGGACTGGCCAAGAATGTCCTCACTTAGTAAATGAAGTGTCAAATATATAGGAGAAGACATCTCCCAAAGAGGAATGCATTTGACTAGTGACCTTGCTTGCAGTGAGGGGCTTGCCCTTTCGGGGGTTGAAGCCTTTTGACCCCTGGATAATAGAGTGTGCTCTGTGGACCTGCATTGCTTTTGCGGCTGGCGAGTTGGTGAAGTAATCTGGAAACATGACTACTTACTGTTCCGTGCTACTTTATCTCGTCTTCCCAGGTTTTTAACCTTTGAACCATTTTGCCTTATGAGCATTTACGTATTTAAATCATTCATATTTGGTCTTGGGCTACCCCCGTCATCAGCCCCCCAAGTCAGAGGTTTTTGGGAAATGAGCTCAAAGACTTCTGACTTTTATACGTATGTTTTTCTGTCCAAAGGCTTCGAGGGTTCGAGGTTTGGAAGGTTGAAACGGTTTTTGAATTTTGGAATTTGACAAGACAGTTGACAAGACCCGTGGCAGTTTGTCAGGTGGCGGTTTTAAATTCTGCCTGTTGATAATTATCCCTAATCTCATTTATTTACACATTTTTATTTTTGAAGAACATTACTTGCTCCTTATTTCTCTCAAGTATCCCTCTTTTTCAAAATCAGGTCAGTTCCGTTTTGCTTATTTTCTCTTTAATTGTTCATGTCATGGGTGCTCGTAAGGATATGGCAAAGTCTTTTTCTCGACTAACCCAAGAGGAAGTCGATTTATTTTGTATGGAATGGGGTATAGGGACGAAGTATAAACCGGTTGCACCGGCTTGCGATAAATCTATCAATGACTGTCCTTCTGGTATGATTGCCTTGTATTGTCGTCATTTTGAGTTTTCCAATCTTCGTTATCCGTTTTCAAACTTTGTCTTGAATATTTTGGAATATTATCGAGTGTCTTTTGGTCAGATTCACCCCCTTGGCATGGCTAGGGTTTTACATTTTGAAATTTTGTGCCGGGCCACTGGGTATGACCCATCTCTGTTGTCCTTCCGTCGCTTCTTCCGGCTTGCTAAAAATGGTGATTGGTTCACCTTTGAAACCACTCAAGTTGATACTTGTTTAATTTCGTCCATGGTTTCTACACTTGGGGTTTGGAAAGATCGGTTTTTCTGGGTGTTGGAGGAAATTGTTCCTTTCAAACTTGTTTGGAGACACCCGGATGCTGTTCTGAACGAGCCGGAGCCTTCTGATTCCGAAATAAACACTCGTTTTTTAGAAATTCTCAGGGAGTGCCCTTCGAGGCTTCGTCCCTTCCCTGAGCATTTGTTGGTGTTGTTGGGTATAAGTAAAGTGTGAGAAAAGGCCAACCGGGATCCGGTGCTTATTAGAGATGGGAAGGGTATGCATTTATTCTTTTCTTGCTTTTTGTTCCTTTTTCTTTGTTTGCTTATGTTCTTTTTATATTAGTGTTGCAGTTATGTCTGCCCTTGATTTTATTAAAAGCGATGATACCTCTGATGTTGCCTTTGATGATGTTGCTGCTACTCCCGGCGAGAATGCGGTTGTTAAGGGTTCTGATTATAGGTTTGAGGGTTGTGGTTACGTCAATGTTCCGAATGTTAAAGGCTTTACCAAGGTTACTGCTTCCAAAGGTTCTACCCGTCGTTCCCAACGTCATCTGAAAGGTGTTGATCAGCCTTCTGGTTCAGAGCCTATCGATGTTAGTGATGATATTGAGGCATCAGGGGATCAGGCTGTGGATGTTGGCAAGGGTAAGGAAAAGGAGTTAATTGTTTCCAGCAAGAAGAAGAAATTGATTAAGAAAGGTACCACCCCTGTTATTCAAGGTTCATCAGCCAAAAGTGTTGAAAGTTTCGAAGGTTCAGAGGGTCAGGATATTTATGTGCCTAACTGGGGGGTTAAGGTTGGTGATAATTTTAAGGACCCGGCTGTTTGTGCTGAAGCCTTGGCTCATTTTGCTCCTCCCGGTGTTCGAAGTGCCATATCTGAGATGGAGGCTGATCATCTTATTTCTAGGATGATGCTCAGTTCCTGCAACCTTTTTGCCTTTTTGGCTGAAGGTGTCACTCGCTTTGCTAAAGGGATGCAGGAATATGAGGAGGCTTCCAAAAAGAAGGAAAAAATGAAAGCTTCAATTGTTGCAATGAAGAAGGAAATCGATATCTTTTCTGAGAAAGAGCTGGCTTGGACCAAGAAAGAGGAAGAGTTAACAAGGAGGCACGAGATTGAGATGGGTGATCTCAAGAAGAGTTTTGAAGCTGGCCGTCTGAAGCTGAAATCTGATAAAGAGGCCCTGGTTGTACAACAGAAAGCTTTTGATGAGGAGAAAGATGGTTTGAAGACTTTGGTTGCCCGGGCTACTGGGGATAATCAGTGGCTTATTGAGCAGGGCTTTCACCAGGTTGTTACCTATTTGCTTCATTCCAAAGAGTTTAACTCCGCTCTTGGCGAGGTTTACACTAAACTGCTCAATCTGGGAAAACACCAAGGTCTTATTGCGGGCTATAAGCTTCACGAGTCTGGCCATCCTTTAGAGAAATCTCCCATGTACCGTCCTGAGGCTTCCGATATCTTTAAGAGTTCCGTTGAGCAAATGGAGAGGTTGTCGTATCCGTATGTGAGTCGGGTTGCTTCTTGTTATGGTAAGCCTCTCTCCGATTTGCAGGAACTGAAGCCGGATGGTTTGAATGAAAAGTTATGTGCTGAAATGCTTAGCTCCCTTTCAAGGAAACGTTCCTACTCAGGAGATAGTGAAGATACCTTTCCTGGGGAATCTGATGCTCCGAAGGATGCCAGCTTGGAGGGTTCAGCTGTTGATGATCAGGGCCCAAAGGCTAAGAGGGTTAAGAAGGTTAAGAAGGCCAAAGGTAGCAGTTCTGGGGTCTCTAAGCCTTCTACTGATGCATGAAATTCGTAGCTTTCTTAGCACCTTTTTTAAAACAATTTGTGGTTTGTAACCTTTAAACAGTATTAGGTTTTCAGGAACCCTTAAGGTTCCTGTTGGTGGTGTTTTAGACCTGTGTGGTCGTTTGAACAATATCTTAACTTACAAGTCACTAGGACTTGTTATAACTTGTGGTTGAAAGTTTTTCATGGCTTTCTTTGCTATGATATTATGCTTATCCATTTTCTTTGCGTTGGGTTTTTTGTATTTGTGCTTATTTTGCTAAGGCATTTTGGTTGGCTTTAACCCTTCAAGCTTTTTGGCTATCCGTAGGTAGGTTGAAGCCTTCAAGGTTTCGAGTTGTCACGTAGGTGGCTTGAAGCCTTGAAGGTTTCTTAGTTTCTTGACTTGACTTGGTTTGAATTTTTGTGTTTGAGGTGTATTGTTCTTTAGATTATTTTTGTTTTCTTGTAACTTTGTCTTTGTCGAGTTTGTGTTGCCTTTATGTTTTTTACACCTTAAAGGGTTCAGTGCTGCAGACACTTAGCCTTGGTGTTTTTAACAAGAAGACATAGCACCTATCCTTTTTATCATTTCTTTGTTTTTCATTTGACTTCATAAGCCTGTTTGTTGGTTATATTTCTAAGGCTTAAGGAACATTTGGTGTAGGTTGTTCAGACCTGTCTATGAGACAATTTTGCTTTAACTTAATAAGTCTCATGGAGTTGTATTGATTTAGGAACTCACCCCTTATATAGGTTCATTCAACCCTTGAACCTATTGAGCGATGTGGCCTGGGAGCTCATCCCCTTACATGGCCCTTGCCATGGAGTTTTTTGCTAGGTTCTCAACCTGATCTTAGGATAGAAAGACAAGTTTGATAAAACAACTTCATTCATTCAAGCAATACTTTCTTTTTACAAAAGATATTCATAGTGTTGTTCGAAATATATTTCGATACAAACCAAACTTTCCTGTCTAAACATGGAACCTTTTTAGGGTTTTGCCATTCCAATGCCTTGGAAGCCTCTTGCCTTCTGAATCTGCTAGCTTGTAGGATCCACCCTTGTGTGCTTCGAGGATGGTATATGGACCCTCCCATTTTGGGCCAAGCTTTCCTTGATTTTCTTTTTTGCTAGCTTCATTGTTTTTGAGGACTAGGTCCCCTGGCTTGAATCGTTCATTCTTGACTTTCTTGTTGTAGTAGGCTTCCATTTGTTGCTTGTATTTGGCCTCTTGGATTGCAGCTTGATCTCGTGCTTCCTCTAGGAGTTGTAAATTCAACATGGTCTCTTTTTGGTTTGTTTTGGGATCAATGTTGACGATTCGCTGGGTTACAACTCCTATCTCAGCGGGGATCACAGCCTCGGATCCAAATACCAAGCTATAGGGTGTTTTCTTATGGCTTGTTTTTTCGGTTGTTCTAATTGCCCATAGAACACTTGGCAATTCTTCAAGCCAGTTGCTTTCGTATCTTCCCAATCTTGTCTTGATACCTTCCACTATGCTTCGATTTGCCCTTTCAACTTAACCGTTTGATTGCGGGTAAGCCACTGAGCTAAAAACCTGGTTGATTCTGTATTTCTTTGCACCACACGCTGAAAGGATTCTCAGCAAATTGCTTTCCATTGTCGGTGACAATTACTCCTGGCAATCCATAACGGCAAATAATGTTTTCCCAAACAAAGTCGATGACCTGTTTGCCTGTGATCTTTGCAAGTGGTTTAACCTCGGGCCACTTGGTGAAATAATCTATTGCCACCAGCAAGAATTTTACTCCTCCTTTGCTTGGGGGGAATGGTCCAACAATGTCCATTCCCCATTTATGGAATGGCCATGCCGAGGTTATTGGGACAAGGTCATGCTTGGGACTTTTTGGGATTGGTGCATGAATCTGGCAAGCATCGCATTTCCTTAATTGTTCAGTGGTATCATGATGCATTGAGGGCCAGAAATACCCAAGGTTCATAAGTTTTGCAACCACCGATCTAGCTCCAAAATGAGCTCCGCATATGCCTTCGTGAATCTCTTTGATCAAATACTTACTTTGCTCAGGACCAACACATCTTAGCAATGGGGCAAGGTAACCCTTTTTGTAAAGGGTTTCTCCTTGTAGTACGTACTGCCTTGCCTTGATTTTAACCCTTTCAGCTTCTACTTGATCATTGGGTAGTTCACCATTTTTAAGGAACTTTTTGATGGGAGTCATCCAACTTGGATCTTCCTCGGTGACTACGTCTTGAACTTCCAATTCATCGATTGATGGAGCCTTCAACACTTCCACCAACACCTTCTTGGTAAGGTGGGCAAAAGTGAGAGATGCAAACTTACTTAGGGCGTCAGCCTTTTTGTTTTGAGATCTGGGAATCTGTTTAATGTTGCATGCTTGGAAGGTACTCATCAGTTCCTTGGATTTTTCTTTGTATTTTTTCATGTTGGGTTCTTTGGCAACGTAGCTATCATTTACTTGGCTCGAGACCAGCAACGAATCTGTGAACACTTCAAGCTTTTGGATCTTCATTTCTTTGGCCAGCCTTAAACCGGCGATCAGTGCCTCGTACTCTGCCTCGTTATTGGTGGTCTGAAAATCAAAACGGAGAGCATATGTGAATTCCAACCCTTCTGGGTTGATCAAAATTAGCCCAGCCCTTGACCCTTCAACGCTTGAAGCCCCATCGGTAAAAAGCTTCCAGGCTTCAGGGTTGGAGGGTTCAGTGGTGGCAGTGTTCACTTCAGTGATTGCTTGGTTTGGGACTTCTACAATGAAGTCGCCCAAGACTTGGGCTTTGATAGCTTTTCGTGGGACATAGGTGATGTTATGTTCACCTAGTTCCACTGCCCATTTGGCCAACCTTCCCGAATTCTCTGGTTTTTCAAGCACACTCTTAATAGGTTGGTCGGTGACCACTTGTATAGGGTGTGCTTGGAAATACCTTCGAAGCCTTCTAGCTGTTTGAACTAGGGCTAGGGACAGTTTTTCAAGAGGAGGGTATTTGGTTTCAGCCAATTTTAGAGTTTTGCTGAAGAAATAAACGGGTACCTGAGCTTTGTCCCGTTCGATGGTGAGGACTGCACTTATGGCCTCTTCAGCAATTGATAGATAGACTGAAATTAATTCCCCCGTTTCAGGAGCTGCGATGTCTGGTAAGGAAGCAAGATGTTGTTTCATCTGGTTGAAGGCTTCTTCAGCCTCATTAGTCCATTTGAAGTCCTTCTTATCAGAGCAATTCTTGAGCGTTTTGTAGAAGGGTAGAGACCTTTCGGCCAGCTTGGAGGTGAAACGCTTCAAGGCTGCAAGCTTCCCGTTTAGGCTTTCAACCTCCTTCTTGGTTTTTGGTGGTTTGGTTTCAAGGACATCTCTCACCTTGTTTGGGTTAGCCTTGATGCTTTGTTTCCCAACAATGTGACCCAAGAACTTTCCTTCCTCAAACCCGAATGAACATTTCTCAGGGTTGAGCTTCATGTTAACTTTTCTGAGGTTCTTGAAAGTTTCTTGAATGTCATCGAGCATTTGATACTCCATCTTGCTTTTGATTACCAAGTCGTCGACGTATGCCTCCATGTTTTTACCAATTTGGCTCGCAAAGGCTTTGTCCACTAGATGTTGGTAAGTTGCTCCAGCGTTTTTGAGTCCAAAAGGCATCTTTGTGTAACAAAATATTCCTTTATCAATGTGGAACGCTGTCTTCTCTTCATCTTCTTTTTTCATGAGTATTTGGTGATACCCTTTGTAAGCATCAAGAAAGCACTTGAAAGGGTAACCGGTGAGTGAGTCAACCTTGAGATCAATTTCCGGTAGTGGATAGCAATCCTTAGGACAAGCCTTGTTAAGATCCTTGAAGTCTATGCACATCCTCCAAGAGTTGTCTGGTTTCTTGACCATAACCGGGTTTGCAACCCATGATTGGTACTTGACTTCTCGGAGAATGCCGGCTGATACAAGCTTTTCGACTTCTTGGCAAGCAGCCAGGTTTCTCTCAGGTGCTAAACTTCTTTTCTTTTGGACCACAGGCTTGACATCCGGTGGTATTCTTAACTCATGCTCAGCGATGTTCCGGGGGATTCCTGTCATATCCTCTAGACACCAAGCGAAGACATCGCTGTAATGTGTTAGCAACTTTTCTAGATATGAGAGGGTTTCTTGTGAAAGGCTTGAATTGACCCTTATTCTCTGTTCAGGGTACTTAGGATTTATGATTAGCCTTTGCTTGTCTTCTTCAGTTCTGGAACTCTCACCCTCAACCAGGTAGGCTTCCTGAGAGGGTTGAAGGGTTGCTATCCCCCTCTCGGTGGGAAATTTGACTGTGCCATGGCCTACGGACACAGCCATGTAGAATGCACACTGCCCTGGTCTTCCAATGATCACATCATAGTTCGAAGGTATGTTGATAACCACAAAGGTGAGTGGTTGGATTCTTTCCTTCTGACCTTCGCTGAAACGAACATTAAGTGTTAGTTGCCCTAAAGGCTTGAGGGGTATATCGGCAATACCTTTTATGGAAGTCCCAGAGGGTTGAAGCCTTGAACGTTCTTCATTGCTCAAGCAGTTGAAGAATTTCTCAAACATGATTTCAGTGGCTGCCCCAGTGTCTATGTATGCTTTATTTGTTTGCAACGTTCCCACAGTAGCTTCTACCACAAGAGGGCTTGGAAGAGGGTCTTTTTCTGTTGGGGGGAAGCAAACACACTGAAGCTCCCAAGCTTCCACCCGCTGTTTCTTGTGAGGAACCCTTCCATCAAAATCCACCATATTGACTTCCTTGCCCTTTCCTTCAGCCATTTTGTCCCGTACCCCTTTTACCAAATGAGCGAGTTCTCCGGACTTAACAGCTTCTTCAATTCTTTTCTTGAGCTGGAAGCAATCATTGGTGTGGTGACCTTTTTCTTCATGAAACTCACAAAACTGTGTGGAGTTCTCATTTTTTCTGCTTTTGGGGAGAGGCCTAGGAGGCCTAAAGTTCTGTTTAACCTCTTCCGTGGCAAGGATTTCTTGAGGAGTCTTTGTGAGGGGTGTGAAACTCATGCCTTTCTCCCTGGTTGGAGGGTTCCGACCTTCAGGCCTTCGATGGTCTGAACCCTTTTGACGTCTGTCATAGGAGTTAAAGTTCCCTCTTTTTCTGGCAGGGCTGTTACTCCGCCAACTAGATCCTCTTTTCCTTTGCTCTTTAATATCTACTGCCTCCTCTCCTCGGATATGGGCTTCTGCCCTTTCGAGAGCTTCTTCCAAAGTCTTGGGCAGAGATTTGTTGAAATCTCTTGTGAGATATTTCGAGGTGATAGCGTTCATGAAACCGGCTACCCTCATTTTCTCATCTGCCCCTACATATGTGAGACCTTCCTTCTTGTATCGTTCAATAAACTCACGAAGACTTTCATCATCACGTTGTTTTATCTGAAAGATGACAGTTGCATCTTTGACATATCGCCTTTGTTGGGAGAAGTTGGCCAAAAAACCCTTGCTGAGGTCGTCAAAGCTTCGAACGCTTCGAGCAGGTAAGTCGTTGAACCAGATCCTGGCTGATCCAACAAGGGTTTGCATGAACATTAGGCAACATTCAGCGTTTGACCATTTTTCTATCCTTGTTGCACCGGTAAAGATCTGAAGATGGTCCTCAGGATCTTCAGTCCCATCGTATGTTTTGATGTGAGGAGGCATCTTGATCTTTGCTTGAAAATCATAATCAGCTATTTGCTGTGAAAAGCATGAAAGGTTACTTGGCTTATACGGTTTGGCCAAGTCTTCTTCAGCCCTTGCACCTACATTATTGCCATTGCCGTTGTTTCCCTGAGTGGCCAGCACTTGATTAATAAAGTGTTGCCACGGGAAGCTGGCCATCATCTGGGCCATCATTGGGGGCATGAGGTTGAAGCCTTGAAGGCTTCCGGGTGCAACTGAGCAGCTTACTCCGAGGGGGGTGCTCATAACAGCACTTCGTGCCAAAGGGAGCACGGACAAAGCCTGTTCCCACGAAGTTGTTGTAGAGGCTGGAAGGCTTGTTACTGGGGACTGCAGGAGCTGGTCAAGGGTCAGGTCATGCCCCAAAGGAGCACCACTTGTGACTGGTTGAGAAGAGAAGATAGGATGCACGGTAGGATTCTCCATTGTGGATAGATATGGATGAGGATTTGGAGGATTACTGGGACCAGCCTCATTCCTAGTTGTGAAAGGATGGATAGGAGGTCCGGGAGACAACGTTAGTTCTGGTTCGTCATAGTCTAGACGAATTCTCACTCCTTTGTCTCTTTCTTTACTCACATATTGGTTGAGGAGAGACCTCAACTCAAGGAAATTGTTGGCAACCCCCTCAGGGGTAAGTTCAACACGTGCTGGGGTGTCAGAAACACCAACATTTGGGGAAGGAACTCCGGATCTGGACGGAGTTGGAGTGTTGAAGGTGAGAAACTCGGGAGTGCTCCCCGGAGTTGAGAAAGAAGTTGGTATAGCCACATGAGCTTGGCTGCTACCCGGGGTTGAGGTGTTTGGAACCTGATTTACTTCTCCCGGGGATCCACTTTCGGACATGGTGGTTTTAAGTGAAAAGAGCTACACTACTAGGTCTTTTTGAGGAGAAATAGCGGCGTAGCCCCACGGTGGGCACCAACTTGTTGATGCAACAAATAATAGACCAAGGATAGTAGATGGGCTGGTTAGGTAAAAGGGTTGAAGGGTTCAACTTTGCGTAACGCAGGTCGTGGGGTCCCCCCACATTTGCAAGACGTGGAAGGAGGTTCACTAGTTTATTTTTATTGTTTGCTGAAGATCCTCCTCTGAAGTGTATTCAGATTCGGATGAGGGAGCAAACAGAATGTGTGTATTGGATGTGAAAGGGAGTAACTCGCATGATGCAAGTACTCTTTGGCGAATGACCAGAGCTTTAAGGAAACAGGACTGGCCAAGAATGTCCTCACTTAGTAAATGAAGTGTCAAATATATAGGAGAAGACATCTCCCAAAGAGGAATGCATTTGACTAGTGACCTTGCTTGCAGTGAGGGGCTTGCCCTTTCGGGGGTTGAAGCCTTTTGACCCCTGCATAATAGAGTGTGCTCTGTGGACCTGCATTGCTTTTGCGGCTGGCGAGTTGGTGAAGTAATCTGGAGACATGACTACTTACTGTTCCGTGCTACTTTATCTCGTCTTCCCAGGTTTTTAACCTTTGAACCATTTTGCCTTATGAGCATTTACGTATTTAAATCATTCATATTTAGTCTTGGGCTACCCCCGTCATCAGATATGATGGAGATGGATTTGTTCATGGTGATGGTTGCAGGAGAGGTTAGTGTAATAATTGATTTAATTTCATTTGCGGTTAGTGGTGGTGGGAAACAGAAAGAAAGGTGGGAATGGGTGGGGTTGGGGTGGGGTTGGGGTGGGGTTGTTTTGTTTTTATAGAGTAGAGAAGATGAAGGGTAAATTTGTCATTTCACATCTACTTAACGGAGAAAACTAACCATCATCCACTCTAGGGACTATCCGAGTAACAAACTGTCAAACCACGGGAGCACCAGTGTAATTTCCAAAAGTTGGAGACTATAGGTGTTACTTTTGCAAAACCACAGGGACTATCCGTGCATTTTACTCAGATATAAATGAGCACCAAATTTATAAATTTTGTAATTATTGTATAGGGCACAAGTCATTCACGTAATGAACTCAAAAGAGAGATTACATATAAAAACATTGTAAGTAGTTGTAACAAGTTAAACAGCGAGATTACATATAAAAACATTGTAACTAGTTGTAACAAGTTAAAACTCCTATTAATACATGATATAGAAACGTAAAGAATCCATCAACTACTGCCGATATTTGTGTATATAAACCGTCTATTTTCTCTTGTATTGATTATTTGTGAAGTCGTAATCAAATTTCAAGATGGAAAAAAGATTGTTCTTATTCATGTTCGTGCTCGTTCTCTTTTGTTCGGGTATGGTATTCTAAGCTAAAAATAATAATATATTTAATGCACATTTTTTTTTTCTGTTGGAATTTCGGGTATGGTATTCTAGGGTTAGGATATAATAAGAAGTTTATTTCGCTAGGAAGGCTAGGAAATAATCTTGACCATCAATTGATTTAATCAAGAGCTAAGATTAAATGAGGGAAATTGAAGAGAAGAAAAGAGGTACGTGTGTTTGTGTAAGAGCATTCTAGTCAATTCAGAACAATAGTTTCTCTCTCCTCCAATTCCCTCTAATTTTTTAAACGTTAATAACTTTTTTCATACGACATTATTCTTTTATAAAAAATGCACAAAAAAACGAACGTTTTTTTATCTTTAAAACAAATATACTATTGCTATATTTCCAAAAAAAAAAAATCGAAAACCCAGTTGCGTTAAACGCAATGGAAAGAAACCCAGTTGCGTAAAATGCAATAGACAAAAAACGTAAAAAATGACTTTTTTTTAAAACGCAATGCACCAAAAACACAAAGAAATGTCTTATTTGTAAAACGCAATGGCCAGAAAACACTTAAAAATGTCTTATTTCTAAAACGCAATGGCCTAAAAACACAAAGGAAAGTGTACTTTCTAAAACGCAATGGACTGAAAACACATAAAAATGTGTTTACCTAAAACGTAATGGACTAAAAACACTGCAAAAATTTGTTTTTCTAAAACGCAATGGCCAGAAAACACTTAAAAATGTCTTATTTCTAAAACGCAATGGCCTAAAAAAAAGTGTACTTTCTAAAACGCAATGGACTGAAAAAGCATAAAAATGTGTTTTACCTAAAACGCAATAGACTAAAAACACTTCAAAAATGTGTTTATCTAAAACGCAATGGCCAGAAAACAATTAAAATATCTTTTTTCTAAAACGCAATGGCCTAAAAACACAAAGGAAAGCGTATTTTCTAAAACGCAATGGACTGAAAACATATAAAAATGTGTTTACCTAAAACGCAATGGACTAAAAACACTTCAAAAATGTGTTTTTCTAAAACGCAATGGCCAGAAAACACATAAAACTGTCTTATTTCTAAAACGCAATGGACACATAAAACTGTCTGTGAATTGTCTGAACCAGTGAGTAGGAAATCAAAACTGTCTACGAATTTTTGTCTTCGAAATGAGGCAATTTCTGGAAAATTAAATTTTCTGATGCATTTTTATTAAAGCAATTTTCTGATGCATTTTTATCGGCTCGACCCCAGCCAGGGGCTTTGCCCCTTGGCCCTGCTCCCAGGGGCGCTGCCCCCGGACCCCCCCCCCAAGATCGTAAAACGCAATGACTCAATTCAAAAACCAAGATCGTAAAAATGAAATTCAAAAATTTCTTACATAGATCGAAGCCGATTTCTTCAGATTTCTTCAACGATTGACGAAATTTGAATGTTAGAAACACTTATCAGCGATCGAATCGAACGAATCGAGTGATTCGCTTCAAAATCACAGGAAAAAATGAGATATTGTATGAAATTAAACTGAGTTTCTTCAAAAAAGCTGAAGAACACGTTGATCGGGTGTTTGAATCATTGATTGGTGATGAAAATTGCACTATAATGTAGTGATTATTGAGATAGAAAGTGAAGAAATGGTTGAAGATAGTGGGTTTTGAAAATAGTGGGTTTTGAATAAAATACCCTTACTCTTTATTTTAAATTTTGCCACATGTTATAATCCTATTGCTTCCTATTCTTCCTAGTCAAAATAAACTTCCTATTTGATCCTCTCCCTGGTATTCTAAGCTAAAAAATAATATATTTAATTTACATTTTTTTTTGTTGGAATCAAACAGGTATCGGGTTATCGATTATTATATAGTTAAAACTTCAACCTTGTTCGATATATAGTTTTTTTATCGTATACAATATTGAGTGTTAATGTTATACCAGTATCGTGACAAACAAACCAATATCAAATGAACAACATTGATACAATATTATCGTGACAAACAAACCAATGATCTCTAGATCAAGTGGTGGAAGACTTGCATTTCTCTTAAGAGATGCAGGTTCAACTCCCACTTGGTGCAGAGTGAGGTACTGGTGAGCAATGATAGGAGACCCAGGGAAACCTGGGTTGGATCCTTGAGCCAAACGAGTTTTACCGGAAATTTCATCGTCGTGCCTACGGGCGGGTGGGTTACCTGGTTTTCCCTGGAATTGGTGGTGGACTCGGGTTACTCTCGGAGTACTCCGTTTGTCCAGTGGGTGCCCCGGGAGTGCTCAGTATTGATTCTGTTGGCCGTTCAAAAAAATATTATCGGAATCAGCTGTTTGAAAAAATATAATTTAGTATGACCATGTGATTTGAAAACTTGATTTTATCACTTATCTTTCTGGTTTCTCTAACTCTTCCCGTTCCCATTCCAATGAACTTTACATTGTTTTGAATGGATGTTATGAATTATTTAAACTTTTTGTGATTTGTCATTTATGGATTTTGTTTCAAACTTGTTATGGATTATGCGTTTATGCATTATTTAAGCCTATTTTGCACTTTTGGCAACTTTTGTTTCACTAAACAAGTTCCTAGATATGTAATTATTGAAACATTCGTAAACAGGTATTAATAGGTAATTATCGTGTATAGCTGTTAAAAAATATTTTGTGTTTGTGTATGGAAAACCGGACAAGAAACCTTATCGTGTCGTGTTTGTGTATGAGATTTCGTGTATCGTGTATTATCGTGTTCGTGTATTTTCATGTACATGTATACACGATATGGCAACCCTATGTTTGATCCATGAAAACCACAAATTTATTTTTTAGGTTACAAGACTTTATTTTTTGATTTACACATGAGAGAACTTTTGTGTAACAAAACCATTGTAACTAAACTATTTTTTTTTAATCATAAACTATACTAAGTACCCGTAACGTAACGAATCAAGTTGTGTTCAGAAGAATGTATTTTTTTCCTCATAAACTAAACCGATTTCCCGTATCATACCAGTAACGAAATTAACCGAACAGATACCAACCTAACAACGTTAGTACCAACATCGGTATTATTGGACAGGTGTTGATATACATTTTTTGGTTCTTGCTAATATAATATGGGTGGAAATACAATAGGAAGTTTATTTGGCTAAGAAGGCTAGGAAGTGATCTTAACCATCCATTTAGTTAATCAATAGCTAAGATTAAATGATGGAAATTGAAGGGAAGAAAAGAGGCGCGTGAGTTTGTTTAGGGGTATTCTAGTAAATGCTAGGCAATAGTTTCTCTCTCCTCCAATTCCCCCATTTTTTAAACGTTAATAACTCTTTCATACGACATTATTTTTTTATAAAAATTGCACCAAGAAAACGAGCGTTTTTTTATCTTTAAAACGAGTATACTATTGCTATATTTTAAAAAAAAAATTTAAAAACCCAGTTGCCTAAAACGCAATAGAAAAACCCCCAGTTACGTAAAACGCAATGAAAAAAAAAACCTAAAAAATGACATTTTTCTAAAACGCAATGCACAAAAAACACAAAGAAATGTCTTATTTGTAAAACGCAATAGCCAGAAAACACAAAGAAATGTCTTATTTCTAAAACGCAATAGCCTAAAAACTCAAAAGAAAATATACTTTCTAAAACGCAATGGACTAAAAACACATAAAAATGTGTTTTACCTAAAACGCAATGCACAAAAAACACATACAAATGTCTTATTTCTAAAACGCAATGCCCAGAAAACACTTAAAATGTCTGTTTTCTAAAACGCAATGGACTAAAAACACATAAAAAGGTGTTTTTACCTAAAACGCAATGCACAAAAAACACAAAAAAAATGTCTTATTTGTAAAACGCAATGACTAAATCAAAAACCCAGATCGTGTTTGCCTAAAAAATTACTCATTCTAAAACGCAATTGCCTAAAAAACAAAAGAAAGTGTTCTCTGTAAAACGCAATGGACTGAACACACCTAAAAAGGTGTTTTACCTAAAACGCAATGCACCAAAAACACTTCAAGAATGTGTTTTTCTAAAACGCAATGGCCAGAAAACACATAAAAATGTTTTAGTTCTAAAACGCAATTGCCTAAAAACACCAAAGAAAGTGTTCTCTCTAAAACGCATTGAACAATGACAATAGTTTTGTCTGTGCTGTGAATTGTCTGTGCTGTGAACTGTCTGAACCAATGCAGTTTACGAATGCAGTTTCCAGAGGCAATTTACAGCTCAACCCCAGCCAGGGGCTCTGCCCCTTGGACCCCGCCAGGGGCTGCCGCCCCTGGGACCCCGCAACCAGGGGCGCTGCCCCCGGACCCCCGCCAAGATCGTAAAACGCAATGACTAAATCAAAAACCCAGATCGTAAAAATGAAATTAAAGAATTTCTTACATGGATCGAAGTGATTTCTTCAACAATTGACGAATTTTGAATGATTGAAACACTTATCAGCGCTCGAATCGAACGGATCGAGTGATTATCTTCAAAATCACCGGAAAAAACGAGATTTTGTATGAAATTAAACTGGGTTTTCTTCAAAAAAGCTGAAGAACACGTTGATCGGGAGTTTGAATCATTGATTGGTGATGAAAATCGCACTATAATGTAGTGATTATTGAGATAGAAAGTGAAGAAATGGTTGAAGATGGTGGGTTTTGAAGTTACTGGGTTTTGAAAAGGAAGAAGAAAGGGTTGGATTGACTAAAATACCCTTTTTCTTTATTTTAAATGTTGACACATGTCCTAATCCTATTGCTTCATACACTTCCTAGCCAAAATAAACTTCCTATTTGATCCTTTCCCAATATAATATTTTGTAAAATTATGAATTTATCTGTTAGGACATACTTATTTTTCTCTGTATTTCAATATAAATTCATATATATGTATTAATTTCTAACACAATAAGAAATAGTAATGTTCTTACCTTTTTGTTTTAGCCACAACTTTTTCAAACTCTTTTGGTGGTTTTGTTTTGTTTGTTTTTTTACAAAGTAAACTTTAGAGTTTTTTTGGTTTTGTAACAACACTTTGATTCTATATATATTTGCCATAAAAGTTAAACGAGATTAGTATTTTTATTAGTTTTTGTTCTATACTTTTTCGTGGATTTGGTTATCGTTTGGTTGCTACTTAGCACGATTTTTAGTGATCACATTTGGTCCCTCAGGTTTTCTGTTCTTTCGTTCAATTACTATTTAGCACGGTGTTTGATAGTCACATTTATTCCCTCAGTTTTTTTTTACCTCATCAGCTTTCTTATATGTGTCGGTATAAAATCGAATTCGTCTACTTTTTACATCACATGGTGTTAAAAAATTGTGTTTTTATTTTACCTTTTTTCCCGGTTTTGGTCATCGTTGGGTTGTTACTTAGCACGGTTTTACACCCCTGCAACGCTGGGAGCATAAGACTAGTTTTATATAAAACTTAACAGTGAAACACGAACACGACCCTCACACCACCCTCACGTTATAATATAAAAGTTATCCTCCTTAATTTTACCTTTTTTTATTTACGTTTAACTGTTTTCATCCTAGCTAGTGTATTATTATTATTCATATTTTACATATATATATGCTTTAGTTTCCTAATAAATTTAGTTTTTTACATTTTACAACCTGTAATGCATAAACATATTGTGAATCCATAAAATTTACTATTTTACTATTGCTATAAAGTACGAATTTTGTGTGAGATGAAAATATCATATATATTTTAAAACTAATTATTTGTTATAATGATTATGATTATAATAAAGATAGAAAATACTTGCAGAAAAGAGAATGGTGAAGGTTACAAAAGCAAAGATGTGTGGAACTCCTGGGACTGACCCGTTCTTATGTTCCGATGATAACGCGTGTAACAAAATTTGTCAATTGAAAAAATTTATTTCAGGACAGTGTGAAGAGGGAACTACTTGTATGTGCTACAACAAGTGTTAAATTAATTGCATATTTAATACAATAATAAATAATGTATCGTATTTCTTGTATGTGATATCTTTTAGTTTTTTAATGGTAATGCTTACTTTTATTCTATTAAACCAATAATTATAAATTAATCACTTATGCCCAGGTTTAAATATGAGATCTCTTCTTTTAGACCATGAATAGGCATTATAAAGACGTGAAGTGGCTTGATAATGCCCCAACACCACCTCCGTGGACTTTATAGGGGCATGAAGATAGAGGGACATTTATAGTATAATGCCCAACGAGGAAAACATAATTGGAAAGTAATAATGGAATGAGAGCATTAAGATGCGTTAACCATTACACAATCTTTTAAGAGGTATAATGATGTTGAGGTGTCGGAAAATGCCCATTAGGGGTCATTAACCATTACGAATGGCCTAAGAGGCAATGCATCTACCAAGTGGGCTAGCCCTACATTGGCGATCCCCTTTTAGTTAACATGCCAGTTGCATTAATTAATTAAATTTGTTCAGAAAATTACATAAAAATCATGGTTGGAAGAATCGACATCTTCAGGAACTACTCGACAAGGGATTCATTCGTCCAAGTACCTCTCCGTGGGGTGCTCCCGTGCTATTCGTCAAGAAGAAAGATGGTTCGTTTCGTATGTGTATCGACTACCGTGAACTCAATAAGCTTACCATTAAAATCGTTATCCCCTTCCCCGTATCGACGATTTATTTGACCGACTATAAGGCGCGTCCTGTTTCTCGAAAAATCGATCTTCGTTCTGGTTACCATCAGCTTCGAGTTCTCGAAGATGATGTACCCAAAACCGTATTTCGTATCCGTTATGGACACTACGAGTTCGTGGTCATGCCTTTTGGATTGACCAACGCACCCGTTGTGTTCATGGATCTATTGAACCGTGTGTGTAAACCTTATCTTGATCGTTTTGTGATAGTCTTTATTGATGATATTCTAATTTATTCTAAAACTAAAGCTGATCATGCTCAACATTTGCGCTTGATGCTTGAACTCTTACGTGGTGAACGTCTGTATGCTAAATTTTCTAAGTGTGAGTTTTGGATTAATGAAGTACAATTTCTTGGTCACGTCGTTAGTAAGCAAGGTATTCATGTTGACCCGTCTAAAATCGAAGCTGTGAAGAATTGGAGTACGCCTAAATCTGCATCTGAGATTAGTTCCTTCTTAGGATTGGCGGGGTATTACCGCCGGTTCATTTCGGACTTCTCTAAGATCGCTGTTCCTCTGACTTCGCTAACTAAGAAAGAGAGACCTTTTGTTTGGGGTCCCGAACAAGAGAAATCTTTTCAAACTCTTAAGACTCTTTTGTGTAATGCCCCTGTTCTAGTTCTTCCCGATGGAAATGATGATTTCGTGGTATATTGCGATGCCTCGAATCGTGGTTTGGGCTGTGTGCTCATGCAGCGAGACAAGGTTATTGCTTATGCCTCCCGCCAACTCAAGGTACATGAGAAAAACTATACCACTCGCGATCTGGAGCTTGGTGCAGTTGTGTTTGCGTTAAAGATATGGCGACACTATTTGTATGGTACTAAGTGTGTGGTTTTCACTGACCATAGAAGTCTTCAACATATCTTCGACCAAAAAGAGCTGAACATGCGAAAGAGACGTTGGGTGGAATTGCTTAACGACTACGACTACGAAATTCACTACCATCCTGGCAAGGCGAATGTAGTGGCCGATGCTCTTAGTCGTAAAACTCATATGAATGCTATTCGTATCTCTAATGACCTCCATGCGTGTATTCGCGACGCTCAGTATTCATCAGCAAATGAAGGAAGTCTAGAAGTGGAAATCCAAGGCGCTAAGATTGAACAGCTCGAAACTAAACCGAATGGACTCCAATACTACCTAAATCGCATCTGGGTTCCTGATCGCGATAATCTCAGTGAGCTCATTATGAATGAGGCACACAAATCCCATTACTCCATTCATCCGGGCACTGATAAGATGTACCATGATTTGCGTACAACTTATTGGTGGCCTGGCATGAAGAGGGACATTGCGGTGTATGTGTCTAAATGCCTTACTTGTACGAAAGTTAAGGCTGAACATCAACGTCCCTCAGGACTCTTAGAGCAACCCGAAATCCCAATTTGGAAATAGGATAGCATCCCTATGGACTTTATTACTAAGTTACCTCGAACACCGTTTGGTCACGACAGTATCTGGGTGATTGTTGATCGTTTGACCAAATCCGCCCACTTTCTTCCTATTCGTGAGGATTATAAGGTGGAAAAGCTTGCTTGAATCTATACTGATGAGATTATATGCCGTCAAGGCATACCTCTTGACATAATCTCAGACCGTGATGGTCGTTTTACTTCACGTCTTTGGCAAACCTTTCAATCCGCTATGGGTACTCATTTGAATCTTAGCACGACCTTTCATCCGCAAACGGATGGACAGACCGAGTGTACTATTCAGACCCTAGAGGATATGCTCCGTTCTTGTGTCATCGACTTTGGTGGTAACTGGGATGCACATTTACCATTGATTGAGTTATCGTACAACAACAGCTATCATTCCAGTATTCAGATGGCTCCTTTCGAAGCTTTGTATGGCCGCAAGTGCCGTTCTCCTCTCAGCTGGCATGATATTGGTGACAAGCAAGGGCCCTGAAATAATTCAAGAGACAACGGATAAGATTCTTCAGATCCGTGATAACTTGATCAAGGCTAGGAGCAGACAAAAGAGTTATGCTGATAATAGGCATAAGCCTATGGAATTTGATGTTGGTGACCGAGTTCTTCTCAAGGTATCTCCCTGGAAGGGAGTAGTGTCACGACCCCCGGCCCGGTTTGACCCGGTCAGGAGCCGCGGGACAGGAAACCCGTGGTTTTTAATTGAGTTTGACAGCGGAAGATTTCAGCAGGATCTTTTAAAAACTGAAAATGCCTGATTATTTTATTTCATAATTCGGAATAAAACCCAGGTAATTTACAATCAGATGATTTCACTAGGAAATCTTTATTTTACAAAAAATGTTTCTTTATTTGTATTGAGCCACTTCCTTAAGATTGTAGTGCTTCGCGACACTTTTCCTGGATCACAACAGATCACCTGAAACATGTTTGAAAAAGGTTTTGTCAGCAGGGAAATACTGGTGAATCATTCTTTTTACTAAACGACACGTTGTTATAATTTACAGTATTAAGAGCGATTACAATGTTTATATATCAACCAATTACCCAACGGTATTTGTCACTCGACTCGTTTCTGTGACTATGGTCATATCACCCATTAGCTAACTCGTTGTCCAATGGTGATTGTGACACCCCAGGAAAACCAGTGAAAACCATACAACTTAACTAGCTTCCTCAGTGAGTACTTACCAAATTTCGGGACGAAATTTCTTTCAACTTGGGGATAATGTGACAACTCGGAATTTAGAACCTTTCTTTGTATCTCGATGTAACATGCTTGAACGTTATGTGACTAGTTAACATGTTGGTTTAATGAATGTTATAAGTGAATGTTATGTGATTATGTACGGTGCTTATATGTATGCGTGTATTTATGTAACCCGAGACACAAGGACCCGAGGTCTCGAGTGAACAGTGTAACAGTGGGCCGGTTAGGCCATGCACCTCCTTTAGTCCACCCGAAAGCCCATTAGGGTGCACCAACTTAGAACAAGTATATAACTTTGATGGATAGCCAACCTTGCCATTTTTGGGGCAACCTACACACACTCTCCCACACACACACTCCTACATTCTCTCTCACTAAAACCCTAGAGATCAAACATCACCTCTCCTCTCATCCTTCTCTCGGATCCAACCGGCAACACTAGGACTCTCGGATCGAGCTTGGGATCATCATTCGGAAGTTCACTCATCGACTCTTCATACCCTCACACTTAGGGAACCTAACCGGTTAGTGTTTTAATATGTACTAAGTGTTATGTGTGCTTGATGAATGAATGCTTGTCTCCTTGTATGAGTTAGTGAGTAAAATGATGTAGATGCTTGATTTCTAAACAATGAATCATAGTGTACAAATAGAGTGAGTTATTGATTATCATGCTAGTTCAATGTATGAATACGGCTTTATTATGTTCTCGGATGTGTTTGAATGAGGAGGATTGATAGTACATTAAACTAGGTATATTATGCTAGTATAAATCGGTTTAGAGGAACATGTGTGTTATGATGTTGTACAAAGATTATTTTCGAATTTAGAATGAATGATCGCATGATTATTGGTACACAAAGTTATATGATAAAAACCCTAAAATGATGAACTACTTGAATGTATGATGAACATCATGAACATGCTATGAATGTGCCTTGAATATTTGAAAAACTGATTGTTTGATCCATTTTAATTGAATGTTAGACAAGAAAACATGTTTGAGTATTGTGGTTGGATAGTACATCATATCATGAAATTGAAATTCCATTGGTTTAGTACAAGTGCCGGCGATCAGCAGGTGTGTCAGTCGAGACCCTCTGTCTCGACTCGAGACCAACCCAGGACAACTCGAGACCGCGGTTACAACATAGGTTGCGAGTCGAGAACCCCTAGTCTCGACTCGAGACCACACATTACCAGCATAAACAGCATGACTCGAGATCATGGTTGCGAGTCTTGTTGCGACTCGAGACATGACTCGAGACCGCCTAGTTTCGAGTGATGAACGTATGACCCGAGACCTCCTCAGTTGCGACTCGAGAACTTATAGACTACAACTCGAGACCGCACAGTCTCGACTCGAGATCTCTAGTCTCGACTCGAGACCACGTACACACGCTCACTGATTTGGACTTGCACACTGATACGGTCCTAAGTAATTGGGCCGAACATATGGACTGTATGTGTTACTGTTAATTGAGTATGTTGTGCACTGTTGATTGAACTGCCATGAATAACACCTGTTGCAATGTGCTAGTATACGTATCTGACTTGTGTGGTAACCATACTAGGACGTGGTTGACCACTTATAGCGTGACCAACTTTCTGTGTATCTGCCGAGCAAACCAAGGTGAGTTTACACCCTACAAAGCATGGGATTCCCAGGGGTTGGGAATGGGGTTAAGGAACATGGATTCCTCGTCCTTTCTTGGGTAGGACAGCAATGGTTCAGGAATGTAATTCCTCGTCCTCATGGACAGATAACTCGTACTAGACCACAACTCTATCACGAAGTCCCTCCTTTTTATATCGACTTAATCGCCGGGCCAATGGCGAGCGGGTCATTAGTTAGATAGCGCTATTTAGGTCTGACAAACCTCACACCGTGCCGCAGAGGACGGGCGTGAACTAATGGATCTGGGGCACGTCAATGCTGATAGACATTGACAGTTTCAGGGCACATAAACATGACTTCAGTCAGTAGTCGATATGGTAACGAGTCTAGTGTATACATGGGGTAGCCCCCACGGCCGAAATGCCAGATAACTAACAAGGGGTAGCCCCCACGGCTGGATTGCCAGAGTAACCGGGAATAAACAAGTCACGTTTTCAACTATGGGGTAACCCCCACGGCAGGATGCCAGATAAAGGAAACTGTTTTCAGAACAACTTAAACAAACACCCAACCGTGAACTCACTCAACTTGTTGTTGTTGGGATTGAACCCTACCAGAGGAACAGATAATGTAAAGCCAAAACCAGGTCACAACAGAGGATTCACAATAAGCAGCAGTTCATACTTTACTCTCCCCTTGAAAGTGAATTATAACATCTGATGGTCTCTAACTGCTGCTCATAATCAACTGCTGTGTCCCTTTTCAACTGCTGATATGATCCTAAAGACTGCTGAAGACAAACTCTGCTGCTCTATCTACTGCTGTCTCTTAAGTGCTGCTGAAGACACAAACACTGCTCATTCAAGGACTGATCACCTTTGAAGAAAGTACTGATGTTGTTGTTAAGTATCAGTGCTTAGGCTACAACAGTGGAACGTGAAGCAGTTGTTTCCTCATGTTTTGTATTATTATTACAATCAGTTGTTAGACATCAGTAGTTTGTGTAAGGACAGTAGATAAAGTTTGTTAGGCTGTTAGACGTCGCTTTCATGGTGACGTCAGCTGAGATTCCTCAGTGGTTTGGTTTGCCTATAAATGTAACAGTACCCTGTACTGTTACATTTGATTGACTGAGCGGGTTCTTCTCCTCATGTCTAATCCTTTCATCTTGTGTGCAACCAACCTCGGGGCATCAGGCTGAGGGGGAGCTTAGTATGTGAGCATATCTGTAATCTTTTGCTTTGGTTTGTAAATCTTTTGACTCTAAGAAAAGCAATTGTTTATCATACTATTCTTCCTTTGACTGTGTTTACAAAGTTTGTTTCCATTTCCGCTGCACTTAAACGGTTCATATCTATTTGATTTGTTCAAAACATATAAACAAACACAATCATGAGAGCCTCAGATCCTAACAATTGGTATCAGAGCCTGGACAGTCAAATTCGATCTAACAATCAATTTGACATAACAGTTCGGCTCAAAAATTCATTGATACTAAGGATTGGTTGTATTTAGTTGAAAAACAGAGTATCGAATAAATCATGTTTAAAATGGTTAATCAAAAACTCTGTAGATCAACCAAGATGTCATATGACACACAAATTTCATACAACAAGTGATATCATGCACAAGTCACTCATAGCTTTCAGATCTGTAAACATATCTGATAAATTATGGGATTGTTCTATATTCTCAAAATTGATTTCAACTATTGTTTTGACATTTGTGATGTTTTTCATTAAATACTAAAGTATGATCCTCAGAATAACAAAACCTATGATTCATAAGACATTAGTGTTTTGATTTTCTATAAAGAGGGAATTTAGACTTTAGTTATTTAAATCTTATGTGTTGAAAACAGGTTGAGTTCCTCAAAAGGACAAAATCAACTATGTTAAAACACATTAAGAAAATTCACGAAAACTCCAAAGTGTGTTCATCTCAAAACTTCTAAAGTAGAGGAAAAGAGTATAAACATAAAACACTGAAGAGTCAAAGTGTGGGGTAATAATGGTCATAAAGCAACTATGTGCATTCATCTGTTCAGAAAAGGGTTTTTATGCCAGTAAATGAACTCCAAAGAGGACTAGACAAATGTTCAAAAACATATCCATGTGTCCTCAGGTTTGCAATCAACTGACAAAGAAAATGGTACCAAACAGTGGTCAAAATGTATTCCAAAAGTTTTCTACCACTGTTGACAAACTACTGACCATTTTTCAAAAACCTGTGAGTGATGTGATTATATTCTCTATTGAAATTTTACCAGATCTTTTTGATACTATTTTTAGAAAATCCTTTAACCATTTTTTTTGTTCAAAGGATTTTCTCGAATAATCAGGATATATTATTCATTTTTTTTGGAATAATATATTTGAAACCATTGCTTGTTTTTGTTGGCAATTGGTTTCAGCTCCTGTCAGGATATAATATTTTTTATGGTATTAATGTCCTCATAAATGGGTCAAAAGGAAATGGTACATATGTCATGATTATGTCATACTCAGGTTTGATCCTAAATTTATCAAAGGTTGATTGCAAATTGTGCTTAAAATCACTAGGGTACTCTTGTTTTAATTGAATATTAAACGAGAATGAGTTGCTTTAGTAAAAAGTTGTTCATCATCTGGGAAATTATGCCACTGTCATTTATAATTGACATTTGGCAAATCCTTGAATGAAAATTCTCAAAACTGTTGCTGAAACACCTGTTCTTCAGATTTGCACCATTTACCCTAACCACTGATTTGTTCCAACATCTGATCTCTAATCACTGTCCACTACTGAAAGTTAACCACTGATCCCTCATTTTCTTGAAAGCACTGATGCTCAAAATCAGTGTCTTATCCACTGATATGCTATCTACTGATAGTAAAAATCATCCACTGCCCAAGATTTTTACCGTTGTAATCACTGATGCTTGAAACGTCAGTGGTTCTAAAACAACTGTTCTCCATACTTCATCCGTTTCATCAGTGTTTGACACGTGGTCAGTTTTTAGCCCTCAGATCGTAATAACCGCCACAACATCAGCGATTATTTTTAAATAAAACCCTGCCCTAAACCCCAAACAGGGTTTTACACTGTCGAATTGAATTCCAAAAATTCTCTTCTCATAACAGTTTTCAACCCTTCTTCTCAAATACCCTCAAAATCATTCTCCGATTCTTCTTCATCAAAATGACGAAGTCAAAAGGAAAATCAAAATCAAAACCTACATCACCACCACCTGCAACTGAGACCGCTCAAACGGCTGAAGAAATCATCGAAATACCATTCAAACAATCTCATAATTATCTGGGTTTATTCACAAAACCTACTGATAATCACACCTTCGACACCGTCATTGATGCATTATCTGCATCAAAGTACAAAACTTTGTTGACAGCAAATGCTCCTATCTATCTGCAAACCCAGAGAGAGTTTTGGAAAAAGGCGTCGCTTGAGAAACAAGACGGAAAAGTCGTAGCCATTAACTCCTCGATACAGGGAAAAGAGATCATAATCACACCAAAATCGATATCAGAAGTCTTCATACTCGACGATCAGAACGGTAAAACCTCTTTTGACAAAAACGAGTTAAAAGCTGATTTTCTGAAAAGGGGCTATGCAGAAGAACCAAAGGTAGATACCCTACAAAAGGGTTATTTTCCATCTGCACCCAGGTTTTTATTTCACACACTCTTGATGTGTGCTTCAAATAAAACAACATCTTTCAACGAAATACCATTGAAAATTCAAAGCCTGGGTTACGCTATTTTGAATAATAAAAACTATAACTACTCCCAGGAGATTTTCAATGACATGGTGAAAAACGTTGAAAGTAAAGCATTTTTACTTTTTCCAAGATTTTTGAGTTATTATTTTGAACAAAAATCTGAAAAGAAAAATGTAAATTTGCTCAGACAAGGTGTTCATTGTCAAATAAAAAGCATAACAAAGGAAACATTTTCAAGGATGATGGCACCAATAAAAACAAAAGCAGGGGTACCTGAGCAGATTTTAGCGGTTACAACTGCTCCTCAGGTATCAGCTGCTGAGCCCACTGCTCCAGGTGATCATAGCAGCACTCCCACTGCTTTGAAACCCACACCTGCCACCACTAAAAAGACCAAAAAGAAAACATCCAGAAAACCCACCATTCCTAAAACAAAGGCAACTCTGGAAGATGAGATCCCAGAGGAAATGCCAGTGACAACACAAAAGTCACCACAAACCACTGCTGCTACTTCCTCACAGCAGTTGGAAGAAAGATCTCAACCCATAACCGAAACTCCTCCTGCATCCTCACAAAAGGATCAGGTTGTAAGCACAGGGACACCACAATATGAAGCTCTGAATCCACTCGGATCCATCTTCCTCAGTCCTGATCCCAAGGACATGTCTCTTTCAACCCCCATCCCCTCACCAATAATAATGCCACAATCCATGCTACCTCTGTTGCATGCAGCTGCTATTGCACAGACACAAACCAGTTCCTCTCTATCACCTATCACTGAGAGTATACCTCCACAAGTGACTGGGTCTGATGCTATTACTACTGCTATCCCAGCAACAGTTGAGGAGGTTACACTGCAGGAGTTACAAGTAACTCTTGTCAGTAGTTCAAGTGGAGCAGCAACTACAACTGGTGGATCAACAGATCCTCAGTTGGACAGTTGTTTCATAAGTAAGACTCCCTTGAAGGCAATTTCTTCAATAGCAACTTCGGTGACCACCAGTGAGTTAGATCTAACCACTGGTACCATCAAAGGTTTATCGAGTGCTGAAGAGAGAAGTCCCCAGTACCAAGAACAAGGGGCATCAATGGGTGATTTTTGGGACTCTGTTCCTAAGTCACACGTTGATATAACCACCACAGGTGGGGATTCAGATGATCCCAGTAAAATGGGTGATGATTCAAGATATCAGGAATTGACGGGCAGAGTGGAAAAACTTGAGGAATCAGTTTCTGAAATAAAGGAGATGGTGCAAGAGATTTTAAAAGCTCAGAAAGCACAATCCTCTGCTGTTCCTGCTCAAGCACCTGCTCCACAACAAGCACCTGCTGCAAATGAGCTTTGGAATATTTTCCAACCCATGCTGGAAAAACAGCAACAAATGGCTGATCAAAAGCATGCTGTTCAAGTACAACTGTTGTCCAACATGATGGAATCAAGGTTCAAGGATACTCAAGCAGATATCAAGGCTATTAAGGCCAGTATCCAAACTGCCACTGGCAAAGCTCCTTCAACTTTACTATTCTTTGATGACCCCCTTGCAGATAATGCCAAAAAGGGGGAGATATTGAAGCAAATGAAGAAGAAGGGAATTGAACATGGCCTTCATATTGAACCTGAAAAAGAAAAAGAAAAGCAGGTCTCAAAACCTGTTAGTCAAACAACTGATACAGCAGTTACAAAAACTGCTGCAGCAGCAGTTACAAAAACTGCTGACAGTAAAACAGCTGCCATGTCATCAACACACACCACTCTACCACACACCACTACAACTACTGCTCCACCACCATCATCTACAATCACACCATCACCACTGCCTCCTGTCATAAAACAGAAGACAACAGATGTTACAACATCTGTTGTAATGACAGCAGCGGTTGAAGCACCAGTTGTTTCAACCACTGTCAGTCAGCCACAATCCACTGCTATCAAATCTACCATCACTGATCCACCCAAAACATCATCTGCTTCTTCTTCATTAAAAAGGAAAAGAAATCTCATATCAGATGATGATTCACCACCATCACCACCAACATCACCACGTCCATCCCCTGCTCAAAAGCAGAAGACAACTGCTGACATATCAGCAGTTGTAATGACAGCAGATGTTGTGACACCAGTTGTTTCAACAGCTGTTAGTCAGTCATCCACCACTGCTCTCACCTCTTCTACTTCACAGCCAAAGCTCTTCAAAAGAATAAGAAAGCCAATCTCTGTCGATGAGGGTATACATGATCCTAATGCTGCAAAATATCCACTGGAACTTGAAGCCATCAAGAATGAGATGAGGCAATTCTATACAAAAGAGGATACTTCAAAAAGAAGATTCTCCTCACTCATAGGCTACATGCCACCAGAGGATATGGATGATTACCTCAAACTCAAGACAAGGCAGGCTAAAGCAAGAGCTAAATTTGAAAGTGAACGTGAAAGTCTAAGCGAAGAAGCCACTGCTAAAAGACTGGATTTCTTCCTTGAAAAGGTAAAACAGATGGAAGAATTTGCACAAGAACTAATCAAAGAAAAGGCTGAACAACGCAAAGAGCTAAGAAAACAATATCTTGCCTACATTATGAAAGAAAAATTCTATCCAGCTGAAGAAAAACAGTTTGAAGAATGGCCAATAATAGCTCTAAAGCATGAGGCTGAGAGGATTGACAGAATCAAGAATGATTCTACAAAGAAGAAAAATCCTCCAAACTGGAACAAATTCAAAAGGCTCATTGCTGACTTCACGGCTGAGTATAAAAGAAAGAAAGAGGAGCTGGTGGATGCAAAAATAGACTCTGCTGAAGCCATATCAAAGTGGTCAAAACAGCAGACTGATGAAGCCTACAAAAGGCTGAAGAAAAGAAAGACAACTGTTTCAGGCACTTCTAAGAAGCAAGAACAAATGATGAAGCTTGAACAGAAGATGGGAAACCTCGACACACTGTTCCGGTCTACTTTTGTAACAAATCAAGACAAGGGAGAACAGTTGACTGAAGAAGAGGTAATAGAAAAGGAAGCAGAGTACTTCAAAGATACCATCACGAAAATGGGTCTAAAAGAAGATACTTCAACAAAGCTTCAGAGCCTTTTTAAGGCATTAAACAAATCTGCATCTCCAAACACTGCAACTGACATATCAGAAATAGAAAGGCAAGAGCTTATTGAAAGGGAAACTGCAGAAGACATAGCTGCAGCAAATGATGTCATTGAACAAGCTTTCAAAAGAATGTCTGAAAGTCTGCAGTTGTTTTCAAGGCCATTATCCCTCAACTCATCTTCAAATAAATCTCTCCCAAGAAACCCACTTGGCTTAAAAATACTAAAGTGGATGTCTGATCAAAAGACTCACGTATTGACCTTGGTCAGAGCCAATGGCGATGTGAAGCACATATCAAGGAAAGAAGCACTAGGCCTTAGTGTTCAAGATTTGCAGGATCTCCTTGGGCTTTCACTGTGTAGGGATGAGGATGACCAGAGTGCAAAGGAATTTGAAGCTGAATTCAAAGAACAAGCTAAGGCACTCTTGATGAGTAATAAAGGTCCTGAATAATGAAAGGTTTTGGCATTATCTGTTCCAGGGGGAGATTGTTGGGATTGAACCCTACCAGAGGAACAGATAATGTAAAGCCAAAACCAGGTCACAACAGAGGATTCACAATAAGCAGCAGTTCATACTTTACTCTCCCCTTGAAAGTGAATTATAACATCTGATGGTCTCTAACTGCTGCTCATAATCAACTGCTGTGTCCCTTTTCAACTGCTGATATGATCCTAAAGACTGCTGAAGACAAACTCTGCTGCTCTATCTACTGCTGTCTCTTAAGTGCTGCTGAAGACACAAACACTGCTCATTCAAGGACTGATCACCTTTGAAGAAAGTACTGATGTTGTTGTTAAGTATCAGTGCTTAGGCTACAACAGTGGAACGTGAAGCAGTTGTTTCCTCATGTTTTGTATTATTATTACAATCAGTTGTTAGACATCAGTAGTTTGTGTAAGGACAGTAGATAAAGTTTGTTAGGCTGTTAGACGTCGCTTTCATGGTGACGTCAGCTGAGATTCCTCAGTGGTTTGGTTTGCCTATAAATGTAACAGTACCCTGTACTGTTACATTTGATTGACTGAGCGGGTTCTTCTCCTCATGTCTAATCCTTTCATCTTGTGTGCAACCAACCTCGGGGCATCAGGCTGAGGGGGAGCTTAGTATGTGAGCATATCTGTAATCTTTTGCTTTGGTTTGTAAATCTTTTGACTCTAAGAAAAGCAATTGTTTATCATACTATTCTTCCTTTGACTATGTTTACAAAGTTTGTTTCCATTTCCGCTGCACTTAAACGGTTCATATCTATTTGATTTGTTCAAAACATATAAACAAACACAATCATGAGAGCCTCAGATCCTAACAGTTGTTGACTCGTTACTACATGCTTTGCAGGTCAATAGGTACTTAGCTGGAGCTTGCATGGAAGAGAGTCGTTGTGGGACATGGACTGCTGTGTGCCATGTTAAACTTTGAAACAGTCAAACTTATGTTTTGGTTTTAAACGTTATGCTTCCGCTTGCAACTTAAACTATGTTTTGTTTGGACACCAATTGTATTGGTTGGATTTTATAATCACTTACATGCTTGTTCAATATGATTGGTGGCTGGATCCTGGTCAGTCACGCCTCCAAGCGGTGGTATTCCGCAGGTGGATTTTGGGGGTGTGACAGATTGGTATCAGAGCCATTGGTTATAGTGAACTTGGTTTTAATAAGGGAAAAAGTTTTATTAAAATCAGACTATAACCTGTATTGTGCTCTACGATCCACAACGACGCTTCACTCCACATGCAAGGCTCGACACTTTAGGTGATATGATCTATGTATATATTGCCTACTTGTTAGTTACATAGTACATTGCTCATGGTATGCTTGGTTAGTATAACTACTGTTGCTCGAACACGTGTGTGCTTACTCCCTTCTGTCATCGCACTTTCACGAACCTCTCTCACTCATGTTTCCCTCTTATATGAAGATCATGAGTGGACGCGTTAACATGACACAAGCCCAGTTGACGGCTCTGATTAACGAACGAGTTGCTGCGGCACTGGCAGCTGCACACGCAGGAGGTATATCCTGCAGTCCAAACTCATTCTAGGATCTTTAGATCCTACCCTCGTGAACCAACCTTTGTGTTAAACTCTGTCCTTTCTTACACCCACGACAGGTCAACATGCTCAGCCACCTGTGTGCACCTTCAAAACTTTTATGGACTGTCGACCAACTACTTTTAGTGGCACTGAAGGAGCCGTAGGTCTCCTCCACTGGTTTGAGAAACTCGAATCTGTTTTCGAGATGTGTGAATGCCCTGAGGAGCGCAGGGTGAAGTACGCTACCGGTACTCTAGAGGGTTTGGCGCTCACGTGGTGGAACGCTCAGGTTCAAATGTTGGGGTTGGTTGCTGCTAACACCACCCCATGGAACAACTTTAAGGAAATGATCAAGGAGGAGTATTGCAATCGTGATGAGATTCACAAACTGGAAGTAGAGTTCTTCAACCTCAAGATGACGGGGTCAGAAATTGAAGCTTATGTGAAAAGATCGAACGAACTGGCAATTCTGTGCCCTACTATGGTGGATCCTCCCATCAAACGCATCGAACTATTTCTCAAGGGCTTAGTGCCAGAAATCCAAAGTCATGTGACTTCAGCTAACCTCGCCACCATCCATCAAGTTGTTCAATTGGCTCACCGTCTCACGGATCAGGCGGTGGAGCAGAACAGGCTACCAAAGCGCATAGGTGCTGCAACTACTTCAGGTGCTCTTAGTGACAACAAACGGAAATGGGATGGAGCTTCAAGTAAGAGTTCGACTTCTGTTCAGACCCAGTCTCAGCAGAGAAAGACTGATGACTACAAGGGCCCTAGTCAGCAATCATCTGGTGGTCAAAGTCATGGTGGGTACAAAGGAAATCACCCCAAATGCAATCGCTGCAGCCTGCACCACAGCGGGCCATGCACCAGGGGTAACTGTCATCGGTGCAACAAGCCAGGTCATGCCACAAAGGATTGCAGGAGCTTATACCCCGCCAACCAGAATCGTCAGCAAGCTCAACAGAATCAACGCCAGCAGCAGCAGCAAGGTGATAACAAAGGGTGCTTTCAGTGTGGAGCTGAAGGCCATTTCAAGAGGGATTGCCCCCAACTGAACAGGAACCAGAATAACAACAACAATAACAATAACAACAATCAGGGGAATGGTAACAATGGGAACAACAACAACAATGGTGCCAGGGGGCGGGCCTTCGTGATTGGCCAAGGTGAAGCAAGGAATGACCCCAATGTTGTGGCGGGTAAGTTCCTTCTCGACGACTTTTATGTTACAGTTTTATTTGATTCGGGTGCCGATACTAGCTACATGTCACTAGGAGTTAGTCAAATGCTTAAGCGTATTCCAACACCTTTGAACGACAAGCACACTGTAGAGCTAGCAAATGGTAAGAGTTTAGAGGCCACTCACGTAGTTCAGGGTTGTAAACTTGTTCTTGCTAACCAGACCTTCTCTATCGATCTTATTCCTATCGTCTTGGGTAGTTTCGACGTTGTCATTGGGATGGATTGGTTATCCCAACACCGAGCAGAGATTCTTTGCAACGAGAAGATTGTTCGTATTCCTGGTTCAGGTAATGAACCTCTCATGATTCGTGGCGACAAGAGGAGTGCTGTTGAGAACATCATCTCTCTCCTTAAGGCCCAGAAGTGCTTGCGAAAGGGCCACACTGCTATTTTGGCTCTCATTACTGACACCTCAGAGAAAGAGAAGAAGATAGAAGATTTTCCAGTTGTACGCGACTATCCTGAGGTATTTCCTGAGGAATTACCTGGCCTCCCGCCTCATCGCCAAGTCGAGTTTCAGATTGAACTAGCTCCTGGAGCTGCGCCTATAGCTCGTGCACCCTATCGTTTAGCTCCATCAGAGTTGGAAGAACTCTCTACGCAACTGCAAGAACTCTTGGATAAGGGTTTTATTCGTCCTAGCTCATCGCCCTGGGGAGCTCCAGTACTATTTGTGAAGAAGAAAGACGGTACCTTCAGAATGTGCATCGACTACCGGGAACTCAACAAGGTGACGGTGAAGAATCGTTATCCTCTTCCACGTATTGACGACTTGTTCGACCAGCTGCAAGGGTCGAGCTACTATTCAAAGATTGATTTGAGGTCGGGATATCACCAGCTGAGAGTCCGAGAAGAGGACGTCTCTAAAACAGCTTTTAGAACTCGTTATGGACACTACGAGTTTTTGGTCATGCCTTTTGGGCTGACAAACGCACCTGCGATTTTCATGGACTTGATGAATCGAGTGTGCAAGCCTTACCTAGACAAGTTCGTTATAGTCTTCATCGACGACATCCTGATCTATTCCAAGAGTCAGGAGGAACACGAGCACCATCTACGCCTTATTTTGGAACTCCTTCGGACGGAACAACTTTACGCAAAATTCTCGAAATGCGACTTCTGGCTTCGTGAAGTCCATTTCCTAGGCCACGTGGTAAACAAGGATGGGATTCACGTTGATCCATCCAAGGTAGACTCAATTAAGAACTGGCCTGCACCTCGCACACCAACGGAAATTCGCCAATTCTTGGGCTTGGCAGGTTACTACAGGAGGTTCATTAAGGATTTTTCCAAGATTGCACAGCCTCTCACCTCACTAACGCAGAAAGGCGTTGTTTATCGATGGGGAAATGCACAGGATTTAGCATTCCAGCATTTAAAGGATAGACTTTGCAGCGCACCTATCCTTTCCTTGCCAGAGGGCACAGACGACTTCGTGGTCTACTGCGACGCATCAATTCAGGGTCTTGGTTGTGTACTGATGCAACGGGATAAGGTTATAGCCTACGCCTCACGCCAACTTAAAGTTCATGAAAAGAATTACACTACACACGATTTAGAGCTGGGAGCTGTTGTTTTTGCACTTAAGATATGGAGACATTACCTATACGGTACCAAGTGCACCATTTACACCGACCACAGAAGTCTCGAGCACATCTTCAAACAGAAGGAGCTAAACATGCGTCAACGACGATGGGTCGAGTTATTAAACGATTACGAATGTGCAATCAAGTACCATCCTGGCAAAGCCAATGTTGTGGCTGATGCCCTTAGTCGAAAGGACACTGTGCCTAAGCGCGTACGAGCCTTGCAGCTCACTATACATTCTAGTCTTCCTTCTCAAATACGAGACGCTCAGATAGAGGCATTGAAACCAGAAAACGTCAGGGCTGAAGCCCTACGCGGCTCAAGGCAATGATTAGAACAAAAGGAAGACGGTGCATACTACGTAACAGGACGCATTTGGGTCCCACTCTATGGCAACTTACGAGAGCTTGTGATGGATGAAGCACACAAGTCTCGCTACTCGGTACATCCTGGTTCGGATAAGATGTACCACGATATCAAAACTACGTATTGGTGGCCTAGCATGAAGGCCCACATAGCAACTTACGTCAGCAAGTGTTTAACCTGTGCAAGGGTCAAGACTGAATACCAGAAACCCTCAGGCCTACTCCAACAACCAGAGATACCTCAATGGAAATGGGAGCAAATTTCCATGGATTTTGTTACGGGCCTGCCTAGATCTCAACGTGGTAACGATACTATTTGGGTGATCGTGGATCGACTCACAAAGTCTGCACACTTCTTATCTATCAAGGAAACGGATAAATTCTCCACCCTAGCAGACGTATATCTTAAGGAAGTTGTTTCGAGGCACGGGGTGCCCACCTCTATTATCTCGGATCGAGATGCACGATTTACTTCAGAGCTTTGGCAAGCAATGCACAAATCTTTTGGCTCACGATTAGACATGAGCACAGCGTATCACCCTCAGACGGACGGGCAGTCTGAGCGCACTATTCAGACCTTAGAAGACATGCTTCGTGCATGTGTAATCGACTTTGGCAACAGCTGGGAAAAACATCTGCCACTTGTGGAATTCTCGTACAATAACAGCTACCACACCAGCATTAAAGCTGCTCCGTTTGAGGCATTGTACGGACGTAAATGCCGGTCACCTCTGTGTTGGGCAGAGGTGGGGGATAGTCAGATCACTGGTCCAGAACTTGTGATAGACACAACCGAACGAATTGTTCAAATACGACAACGCATGGCGGCGGCGCGTGACCGTCAGAAAAGCTACGCCGATAAGGACAGGAAACCACTTGAGCTCCAGGTTGGGGAGCGGGTACTACTCAAAGTTTCACCCTGGAAGGGTGTGGTTCGTTTTGGCAAACGAGGCAAACTTAACCCACGATACGTAGGACCTTTTGAAATCATCGAGAAAATAGGCAAGGTGGCCTACAGACTGAACTTACCAGCAGAACTCAGTGCAGTTCACAACGTTTTCCATGTGTCGAATCTGAAGAAGTGTCTATCAGATGAGACCCTCGTAGTTCCTTTGAAGGAACTCACCATCAACGAGCAGTTACGATTCGTCGACGAACCAGTTGAAATCACGGACCGGGATGTTAAGGTCCTCAAGAACACTAGAATACCTCTCGTTCGAGTTCGTTGGAACTCACGTCGCGGCCCAGAGTTCACCTGGGAGCGCGAAGATCAGATGAAACAAAAGTATCCCCAACTGTTCGCAAACGGTACGACCACTACTGAGGCTGAAGCTACGGAATTTCGGGACGAAATTCCAGACCAACGGGGGGAGGATGTGACACCCTAGGAAAACCAGTGAAAACCATACAACTTAACTAGCTTCCTCAGTGAGTACTTACCAAATTTCGGGACGAAATTTCTTTCAACTTGGGGATAATGTGACAACTCGGAATTTAGAACCTTTCTTTGTATCTCGATGTAACATGCTTGAACGTTATGTGACTAGTTAACATGTTGGTTTAATGAATGTTATAAGTGAATGTTATGTGATTATGTACGGTGCTTATATGTATGCGTGTATTTATGTAACCCGAGACACGAGGACCCGACTCGAGACCATGCGGTCTCGAGTGAACAGTGTAACAGTGGGCCGGTTAGGCCATGCACCTCCTTTAGTCCACCCGAAAGCCCATTAGGGTGCACCAACTTAGAACAAGTATATAACTTTGATGGATAGCCAACCTTGCCATTTTTGGGGCAACCTACACACACTCTCCCACACACACACTCCTACATTCTCTCTCACTAAAACCCTAGAGATCAAACATCACCTCTCCTCTCATCCTTCTCTCGGATCCAACCGGCAACACTAGGACTCTCGGATCAAGCTTGGGATCATCATTCGGAAGTTCACTCATCGACTCTTCATACCCTCACACTTAGGGAACCTAACCGGTTAGTGTTTTAATATGTACTAAGTGTTATGTGTGCTTGATGAATGAATGCTTGTCTCCTTGTATGAGTTAGTGAGTAAAATGATGTAGATGCTTGATTTCTAAACAATGAATCATAGTGTACAAATAGAGTGAGTTATTGATTATCATGCTAGTTCAATGTATGAATACGGCTTTATCATGTTCTCGGATGTGTTTGAATGAGGAGGATTGATAGTACATTAAACTAGGTATATTATGCTAGTATAAATCGGTTTAGAGGAACATGTGTGTTATGATGTTGTACAAAGATTATTTTCGAATTTAGAATGAATGATCGCATGATTATTGGTACACAAAGTTATATGATAAAAACCCTAAAATGATGAACTACTTGAATGTATGATGAACATCATGAACATGCTATGAATGTGCCTTGAATATTTGAAAAACTGATTGTTTGATCCATTTTAATTGAATGTTAGACAAGAAAACATGTTTGAGTATTGTGGTTGGATAGTACATCATATCATGAAATCGAAATTCCATTGGTTTAGTACAAGTGCCGGTGATCAGCAGGTGTGTCAGTCGAGACCCTCTGTCTCGACTCGAGACCAACCCAGGACAACTCGAGACCGCGGTTACAACATAGGTTGCGAGTCGAGAACCCCTAGTCTCGACTCGAGACCACACATTACCAGCATAAACAGCATGACTCGAGATCATGGTTGCGAGTCTTGTTGCGACTCGAGACATGACTCGAGACCGCCTAGTTTCGAGTGATGAACGTATGACCCGAGACCTCCTCAGTTGCGACTCGAGAACTTATAGACTACAACTCGAGACCGCACAGTCTCGACTCGAGATCTCTAGTCTCGACTCGAGACCACGTACACACGCTCACTGATTTGGACTTGCACACTGATACGGTCCTAAGTAATTGGGCCGAACATATGGACTGTATGTGTTACTGTTAATTGAGTATGTTGTGCACTGTTGATTGAACTGCCATGAATAACACCTGTTGCAACGTGCTAGTATACGTATCTGACTTGTGTGGTAACCATACTAGGACGTGGTTGACCACTTATAGCGTGACCAACTTTCTGTGTATCTGCCGAGCAAACCAAGGTGAGTTCACACCCTACAAAGCATGGGATTCCCAGGGGTTGGGAATGGGGTTAAGGAACATGGATTCCTCGTCCTTTCTTGGGTAGGACAGCAATGGTTCAGGAATGTAATTCCTCGTCCTCATGGACAGATAACTCGTACTAGACCACAACTCTATCACGAAGTCCCTCCTTTTTATATCGACTTAATCGCCGGGTCAATGGCGAGCGGGTCATTAGTTAGATAGCGCTATTTAGGTCTGACAAACCTCACACCGTGCCGCAGAGGACGGGCGTGAACTAATGGATCTGGGGCACGTCAATGCTGATAGACATTGACAGTTTCAGGGCACATAAACATGACTTCAGTCAGTAGTGGATATGGTAACGAGTCTAGTGTATACATGGGGTAGCCCCCACGGCCGAAATGCCAGATAACTAACAAGGGGTAGCCCCCACGGCTGGATTGCCAGAGTAACCGGGAATAAACAAGTGACGTTTTCAACTATGGGGTAACCCCCACGGCAGGATGCCAGATAAAGGAAATTGTTTTCAGAACAACTTAAACAAACACCCAACCGTGAACTCACTCAACTTGTTGTTGACTCGTTACTACATGCTTTGCAGGTCAATAGGTACTTAGCTGGAGCTTGCATGGAAGAGAGTCGTTGTGGGACATGGACTGCTGTGTGCCATGTTAAACTTTGAAACAGTCAAACTTATGTTTTGGTTTTAAACGTTATGCTTCCGCTTGCAACTTAAACTATGTTTTGTTTGGACACCAATTGTATTGGTTGGATTTTATAATCACTTACATGCTTGTTCAATATGATTGGTGGCTGGATCCTGGTCAGTCACGCCTCCAAGCGGTGGTATTCCGCAGGTGGATTTTGGGGGTGTGACAGTGATGATTATCAAGTAATGTATACAAAACCCCACATACCGGCTGTAATATGGAGATTACAAAGACTTAATCCCTGTAATTATAACTTTGAAAATATTTAAGAATTTATAAAGCACTTTAATAAAAAGAGAATGACTCACATTGCAGATTTAACACGGGCAGAGTCTAGTCTACTGATTAACCTTGTGACCTAAATTAATAACATGCACACGAACTAGGTCAGTAACTAATACAGCATTTACGATAACTCACGAGATTAAACCCTCACAACGAATGACAAAGTGCGATACTTAAACATCCATCGAATTCACGACGAATGACAAAGCATAACCCTAATGTGGGCAGCACTTAAACATCCATTGGATAGTTTTAATCGATCGGACATTGAATCGTAGCAGCGATTGAGTTAATACCCTGTATCGTAGCAGCACCCCACTATAATAAAAGTAATTTCGACTTCAGATTAGTGAAACTTCGTTTTTGAAAGTTTTCGTCGACACAGAATGAAAGCCCCTGCTCCAAACTATTTATAGGTGAAAAATAGGGTTCAGCGGCCCGCGTGAACCTTGGCTCAACATTTACGCGGCCCGCGTGGACGCCTAGTCTACGCGTAGGTCTGATTGGTCACGAGTAGGTTCAAAAGCTGGTCAATACGTGGATCCGGAACACTTATCCGATTAAACATGGGTTGACGCGGCCCGCGTAAGACAAAGCCAAAGCTTACGCGGCCCGCCTGAAAACCATATTTCTTGTTTTCTTAATTTTTAGTGCACAGTATGGTTTCAGGGGTCCGGGTTTTCACTTGTGGGTCAGTTTAGGACATTTTTTAGAGTCCTTACATTCTCCCCACCTTATTTAAAATCTCGTCCTCGAGATTTACTGGAATAAGTGAGGATACTTTCGCTTCATCTCTGATTCCAGCTCCCAAGTGTATTCGGGTCCTCTCTTTGAATCCCATTTGACTTTGACTAGCACTAATGTGACACCCGTGTCACTGCGACCATCAAAAAAATGCCAAACCAATGAAATATTGTATTTCATACTTGGGATTTGTAAAAATATGTGTATCGATTGCACATATCAACTCTTGTCCGATTTCAAGCTCTAAATCGCTTTCTGGAAGGTTATACGCGCACTGATGCGTAAATATAACCAGTTTAATGCAACGAACACTCCGGAATAGTGAAATAGGCTTAACATACCTTAAATAACCTTTACATAACTTATATATAAGTTTTGGAAGGTTTGGTATGGTGAAATCAAAGTTTAATCGCTTACAGGGACTAAATTTGACAAACTGCGAAAGTATGCCAATTTGAACTGTAACAGACCTTCCGGAACATGACCATAAGTTAAACATACCATAAATATCCTTTACATAGCTTAGAAATAGGCTTTGAGGGGTTCGGTGTGCTAAAATAAACTTTTGGGTCATTCAGGGACTAAAAGTGTCAAAAAGTGCACAAGTTTGCATTTTCGCGCATAACTTACGTTCTGAATACATCCGGACATCCAAAAATTAATGTAAGCACTAAAATATTTTATTTTAGTGTTTGGCATAAGAGAAATCCATTCGTCGCGTCATTTGGATCGTTTTTCGCGCTTATGCGCATTCCGTCGTAATTAAGCGAACATCGCGTTCGTACGACCAAACGAACCATCATCCGAGATATTTTTGAGCATGTTTTGAGTTCCCTATACTTTAACTTCATTTTAGAGCCTTGAAATGAGGTTAACGGGGTTCAAACGCATCGAAAAAGGCCTTAAAACACCACAGGGACCAAAACTGCCAATTTTGAAACTTTTCTGAAGCTGGTGCATGGTGGCGTAGCGCGACTGCATAGGGCCTTTACCGTCGCGCTACGCGACTGCCTATTCTGGGCAGAAAACATGCAGAAACTCAGTTTTTCGCTTTCGGGACCAGATTCGACGTATTAACAGCTGTTAACAGCTGTTCTCCACTCCTTAATCCCTTGCCACATGTTGATACCCTATGGTGAGTGGCCAATTTAGTCACCATAACATCTCGACAAGTGTACGGGTGAGATCTAGGCACGATATTCGACAAGCGATCTTAACGGTTCGGGTATTCCTATAAATACCCCAACACCCCCATTGCTAAAAATCACTAGAAACTTGATTTGAGAAACTCTAAGTTGAAACATTTGTTTCATACCTGAGATTTTTGAATCGAGTTTAGCATTCGGGGACCCTTCGTAAGTATTCTTTCGTTCTTTTCCTTATTTTACTGCTTTTCGAGTCAGAAAGTCAAACTTTGTTTGACTTTCAGCGTTGACCAGTAATGGTCAATGCGAAGTTCGTTTGAACTTCGCAACGTGATTGTAATCACGATGGTCATAGTCCCTTGGGACTATGCCTACTGATTTCCACGTTGTCTAGGGTCGTAGGGTAAGCGATCTAATAAATCGCTTATACCTCGAACCCGACCCAGTTTGGTCGATCATTAGGATCCGACCAAACACATTAGGTGACCATAGTAGGTAGGGAATAACCTTCCGAGGTTATACCCTATGGTCACATCGTTTAAGTAGTTGTATGATAGGTAGTTTATATGCCTTAGGTAAATTACCAGAATACCCTTTTCATGTATAATTGGTAATTAAGCATATGTAACCTAAACTTTTGTCACATAACTGATTATGTAACATGTTTAGGCATATAACACTTGTCATAGGGCTAGTTAGGCGTTCCGAACGCGTTTCACGCGAACGACGCGTTAAAGTAGCATAAGCTACCTAAACGGGTCGCGATGGGTCGAAAGCACTTAGATTAAGGTTTCATTTAGTATGTAGGCTTTGTTAAACCATATGACACGAGTCTCTATACTCGTTTGGTTTACGAACCCTCATTCTATCAGATCTTCCGATTTAGGTCCGGTTTGTTAACATAGTTACCTATATTAGGTGCCGTTTGATATCCGCGATCTCTAGCATTGTTTGGTTGTTACTCAAGGACTACTAAGCAATCTCAAGTGAGTACATAGACCCCTCTTTTACTGTTTTCCAAACTGTTTTGGGGTGGAACACATGTGCCTACTTGTTACTTTCAAGCTTTCCTGTTTTCACATCATATACCTGCTATGTTCGTTAGTACATTATAGTACATGATTTCATTACCTTTTATGCTATGTATGTACATTGTGTGCATACTTAGTACATTGTTTTACATTACATTTTGTTGCATATGCTCATCCAGTATATGAACACATTATATTACATTGTGAACCGATTATATCTGTGAACCGTTTATATCTGTGAACCGTTTGTATCTATGAACCGTTTATATCTGTGAACCGTTTGTATCTGTGAACCGTTTTTATCTGTGAACCGTTTGTATCTGTGAACCGTTTATATCTGTGAACCGTTTGTATCTGTGAACCGTTTGTATCTGTGAACCGTGTGAACCGTATTTGACCATACATAAACATTTCTACTATTGTTAAACATTACTTTGGTGGTTTGGTTTGATTAAGTGATTAAGTAACAATGCGTGTGTAATATGATACAAGCATGGTGGATACGCCGCTGGTACTTCCTATATATAAGTGTTTGTATGGTATCACACATTGTAGCGTTATTTGAATCATTTCAGTTTGATACATATAACATTTTATACAAATAACATACTTTTCACAAGACATTGATTTATAAACAACTTAACTTATACAAACTCATTTTATAATGGTTATTCATTTAACCATACATTTTTCTCTTATTTATACATATCATCTGATCTTATCGTTTTTCAAATGATTTACAAAACAAAGCAAATTACAAGGTTCATGGCTAAACATTTTCTCAAACATAAGTCATGAAACCTATTTTTCACAAAACCTATGTATCTCACAGGCATTTTTATGCTGACGTACCTATTTTCACATGTGTTTTTCAGGAGCTGTTGCATAAGATGATCAAGATAAACATAGGCAGACTTGGGCTTTAGTGACAATAAAAGATGCAAGACTAGTTAATTATGTTGTATTTCTTGTTTGTTAAGACATTGTAACACTTTTAATCAATAAAACGAAACTTCAATTGCCATGGATTTGAAACAATTAATTCTGTTACAACACTCCCCGACATTTCCGCCACGTTTTGTATGTTCTACGTGGTCGGGGTGTGACAACTAACCGCTTGTGCTTGAGAAACTTAATCTTTCTGTCTTCTATTTGTAATGGCTTCTCAACAAATTTTAACTTTTCGTTTACCTCTATATCTTGAAGAGGTACTACCAGGGATTCGTCAAATAAACATTTCTTGAGATTGGATACATGAAATACGTCATGTACTCCAGCTAACTCTTCTGGTAGTTGTAAGCGATAGGCAACTGGTCCTATACGTTGGATTACTGGAAATGATCCTACGTATCGTGGACTTAGCTTTCCTTTCTTACCGAACCGAACTACTCCTTTCCAAGGAGAAACTTTCAAGAGTACCCTGTCTCCTACTTGGAATTCCAACGGCTTCCGTCTATTGTCTGCATAACTCTTCTGACGATCTCGAGTCGTCTTTAGTCTTTCCTTGATTTGAGTGATCTTGTCGGTAGTTTCTTATACTATTTCAGGACCTGATAATTGACTTTCTCCTATTTCTGCCCAGCATACGGGAGTTCTGCACTTTCGTCCGTATAGTGCTTCGAATGGGGCAGCTTCGATGCTTGAATGATAACTATTATTATAGGAGAATTCTATTAAGGGTAGGTGGTCGTCCCAGTTACTACCAAAATCTACTACACAGGCCCTAAGTGTCACACCCTGACCACGTAGAACATCGAATCATGGCGGAAACGTCGGGGAGTGTTGTAACAGAATCATTGTTTCATAACACATGGAAATTGAAATATTGTTTTATTAATTGAAAGTGTTACAATGTCTTGACAATCAAAGAAATACATAACATAAATAACTAGCCTTGCATCTTTTATTGTCGCTAAGGCCCAAGTCCGCCTAAGTGTAACTTGATAAATCCTATGCATCATATCCTGAAACACATGTGAAAATAGGTACGTCAGCATAAAAATGCCTGTGAGATACATAGGTTTTGTGAAAATAGAATTCATGACTTATGTTTAAGAAAATGTTTAGTCATGAACCTTGTAATTTGCTTTGTCTTGTAAATCATTTGAAAAGTGATAAATAAACCAAATGATATATATGTATAAAAGAATAATACATGGTTAAGTAAATAACCAAGTAAAATGAGTTTGTATTAGATAAGTTGTTTGTAAAACAACGTATTGTGAAAAATATGTTATTTGTATAAAATGTTATATGTCTAAATTGAAATGATTCAAATAACGCTACGATATGTAATACCATACAAGCACCTATATATAGGAAGTACCAGCGGCGTATCTACCATACTTGTATCGTATTACACACGCCTCGTTACTTAAATCACTTACCCAACCCAAACCACCATAGTAAAATGTTTATGTATAATCAAATGTCAAAATGTTTATGTCTAATGTAAACCATGAATTGTATATATATTAATGTCTAAATGTTTATGTCTAATGTAAATCATGAATTGTGTATATCAATGTCAAAATGTTTATGTATGGTAAGTGAAATATGTCAACTAAACCATATGTAAAATGCACAAAAACAAGGTATTGAAGTAAAACATGGTTTAAATCAAAGTTATGTTTTGTGTAATAATTGCATGCTATACTGATATAAACATCTATGCGGTATTGTGAAAATGCATACATCCAAGCCTTGTGACTGTGGCGATAAACCCCTAAACGAATTTAAAGGTCTATCTTGTTGTTATGTTTATCGAATTCGGTCATTTCTTCCACCCAAACAAACCTAGGGTTCAGGAATGGGAGTTGTCAAGTCCTATGGTACCATTACCTACTAACGAGCGGCGTAGCTAATGTTAATGAATGTACATTGTCTCATTTGAACAAAACAAATGTCATACCAAAATGTAAGCATGTGATGAATAACAAATGTACTAAGTATGCAACAAAGGACATACATAGCATAAAATGTAATGTAAAACAATGTACTAAGTATGCACACAATGGGCATACATAGCATAAAATGTAATGTAAAACAATGTACTAAGTACGCACACAATGGGCATACATAGCATAAAATGTAATGTAAAACAATGTACTAAGTACGCACACAATGGACATACCTAGCATGAAATGTAATGTAAAACAATGTACTAATAGTGTACTAATGAACATAGCAAGCATATGATATGAAAACATGGAAAGCATGAAAGTAACAAGTAGGCACATGTGTTTCACCCCAAAACAGTTTGAAAACAGTAAAAGAGGGGTCTATGTACTCACTTGAGATTGCTCAATAGTCCTAGGATAACCACCAAGCAATGCTAGAAGATCACGGAATCAAACGGTACCTAATATAGGTAACTATATTAATAAACCGGACCTAAATCGTAGGATCGGATAGAATGAGGGCTCGTAAACCAAATGAGTATGGGAACTCATGTAATATGGTTTAACAAAGCCTACATACTACAATGAAACCTAACCTAAGTGCTTACAACCCATTACGACCCGTTTAGGTAGCTTATGCTACTTTAACGCGTCGTTTGCGTAAAACGCGTTCAGAATGCCTAACTAGTCCTATGATAAGTAAAATATGCCTTAACATGTCTAATATTGTTACCAAATCAGTTTAGATACCAAAAGTTATGTTACATATGCTTAAAATGAATTTTGGTGTCAAAGGGGTATTTTGGTAATTTAGCTAAGGCATATAACCCACCTATCATACAACTAAGTAAACGTCGTGACCATAAGGTATAACCTCGGAAGGTTATTCCCTATATACTATGGTCACCTAATGTGTTTGGTCGGATCCTAATGATCGACCAAACGGGTCGGGTTCGAAAGTATAAGCGATTGTTTAGATCGCTTACCTTACGACCCTATATAAGCACTAAACTAAAAGTGACGAGCTAAGCATGTTAAAACATGGTTAACTAAGTTTAGAAAAACATGTTTGGTATCAAAACAAATGGTTTTGATACCTACGAGTAGTTTGGTTACAAAATACGCAAGAATGCGCGTTTTGGCCGAAACTACGACTCGTCACTGAACCTAGATAACGTGGTAATCAGTAGGTATAGTCTCTAGGGACTATAACCATCGTGATTACGCTCACGTTATGAAGTTCAAACGAACTTCGCATTGACCATAAACTGGCCAACGCAGAAAGTCAAACAAAGTTTGACTTTTAACGCTAAACGAATAAAAAGAACGAAGGAACACTTACAAAGGGTCCCCGAAAGCTAATCTTGATCAAATAACTCAGGTATGAAGCAATGGCTTCAACTTAGAGTCTTTTAGATCAGATTTTTGTGGGTTTTGGGTTGAATGGGGTTGGGTATTTATAGGATCTTCCATATAGAATATTCCTAGCATATTCCAAGCATATTCCTAGCATATTCCAAGCATATTCCTAGCATATTCCAAGCATATTCCTAGCATATTCCAAGCATATTTCAAGCATATTCCTAGCATATTCCTAGCATATTCCAAGCATATTCCTGGCATATTCCTTAGCATATACCTTAGCCTATTCCTAGCATATGGCTAAAACGGGTATTTAACTGGGTACCGGGTATTTTATCTAGCGTTTAAATCCCGGTTTATAGCGTTCTAAATTATTTTTATTACTCTATAAAAATAAACTCGCCAAGATATTACTGAAATAAATTTCAGTTGCCAGGACTGGCTGCGTTGTCTGCGTTTTGCAGTAGAAGCACTGTGCTGTGCAGAAACACACGGTACGCGCTTAAACTTTGAAAAATAACGTTTTTAGGCGTTTTAATTTATTTTTCAACACGGACGTGATTAAAATAAGATTTTATTCAGAACAGAATATTTGTGGGATTTAAATATTATCCGGTCGGTCACCAACGTTCGTTTGGTCGTACGATCGCGATGTTCGGTTAATTACGACTGAATGCGCATAAGCGCGAAAAACGATCCAAATTGCGCGACGAATGGATTTTTCTTATGCCAAACACTAAAATAAAATATTTTAGTGCTTGCATAAATTTTTGGATGTCCGGATGTATTCAGAACGTATGTTATGCGCGAAAGTGCAAACTTATGCACTTTTTGACGCTTTTAGTCCCTGAATAACCCAAAAGTTTATTTTAGCACACCGAACCCCTCAAAGCCTATTTCTAAGCTATGTAAAGGATATTTATGGTATGTTTAACTTATGGTCATGTTCCGGAATGTCTGTTACAGTTCAAATTGGCATACTTTCGCAGTTTGTCAAATTTAGTCCCTATAGGCGAATTAACTTGCTTTTGCCATACCAAAGCCTTCAAAACTTATTTCTAAGTTATGTAAAGGTTATTTAAGGTATGTTAAGCCTATTTCACTATTCCGGAGTGTTCGTTGCATTAAACGGGTTATATTTACGCATCAGTGCCCGTATAACCTTCCAGAAAGCGATTTAAAGCTTGAAATCGAACAAGAATTGATACGCGCAAAGGATACACATATTTATACAAATCCCAAGTATGAAATACAATATTTCATTGATTTGGTATTTGTTTGATGGTCGCAGTGACCCAGGTGTCACAGTCTCCCCTACTTTAGGAAATTTCGTCCCGAAATTTATTTAGAGGAAACTTGTGAGAGCTTGAAACATGAAGTTGAAAAGATCGAACAACATTGGTTAGGGTTCTGAACTTCTAGTAACTTTAATAACATCATGCTTGCAATGTAAGAGGGATACTTATATACAAGTATATGAAGCGTCATTGGTGCGTCCACCGTACCTCTATTACATTGTTCACATTTCGTTATGGTTGTCACTATCGGTTCTTACACATAATAAGTCTTACTGTGGTTTCCATGCACTGAACTTCGTAATTATGTATGCATCCATAATCACGTAATTCCTTGCATAGTCACGTAGTGCATCTTAAAATGTGTAGGGGAAGAAAACAATGAACGAGCCTGTGAGGATTGTGACTAGACCACCATAGGGTCCCTTTTATTAAATCAATAAATGATTTTAATAGACAACCAAGGGTCTTTTCAGCTTATATCATCACATGTCATTCTTAACCAGATTTTTGAATCAATCTTTTTTACTAGACCCCTAAAAGGGTCTCTTATGAATCATGGAGTGGTACTATATAATCCAAGGGTCTTAACTATTACATAGAAGCCCATTAAGGATTTAAGGTAGTACCTTTTTGAATATCCTACTACGAATCCCTCATATGAAGATATGAAAGATTCTACGAGGATTTGGATAACGAATATCCAGAGTATACAAAAACACAAAATGCATAAAAGAAAACACAAGATGCATAAACACATAGTCATATAACCACAAAGATTGTTTATCTAGATCTTTAATTTGTTAATTTGTTTTGCTAACAGAGCACATGTATTTAAAGCACACTAGGAATCCATCTCGTGGATTTCATTTGGTACTTTAAACATTATCAAGAATCTAACTATAAAGATAGAAAGATTTTTTTTTAAAAGAAAAATTCGATTTCGATTATAAGGAACCGAAATGTTCGAATTTAGGTACATAAGGAATCCAATTAAGGACTCTGATTTGAATGATAATCATCCACAAGGGTCTAAATGTGAAGATAAAAAGATCCCATATGGATTTTAGAAGTTGGAGATGTTTTGAAACCTTGCATTGGACGTGCTTAAATCAAAACATGAAGTAAAAATGCTTATGAAGTTGAGATGCTAGATATGTCAAGGCGACATATGAAGCGGAATTTGAAGGCTAAGTCAATGTATGAGGAAAATATTTTTGAAAACTATGCATGGGGTTCTTAAAAAAATGTGTTCAATGTTTTTGAAACCTTATGCATAATACTTTTGTAATCATAAAGTAGGTGTATTAGGTAAGTACATTTGTAAAAATGTTTTAAAATCATGCGAGATGAATTTTGAAATTATGTATAAGGTTTTTGGAAAACATGAATGATGCTTTTGAAATCATGCACTTGATAAGAAAATATATTATATTAATATTGTTTTCAGGCTATATGAGACATTTTGAAATCATGAAGGTTGTTTTTGAAAATACAGACAAAACTTTGTGCATTTGTTATGTTAAGTAAATACACTATATTAAAAATGTTTTCGAACTATATGTAGTATGTTTTGAAATCATGTAGGTTGTTTTGAAAACTTATGTTATGCATGTTGAAAAAAAATCAGAACGTAATGGGTATGAGATTTGAAGATATCCTTGGTTATCTAACCAACGATTCAAAGGCACAGATGTGCAAAAGCATGATTACTCATAATGTCACTTTATTTTCTGTACTTTGTTTCTTAGAGTGAAACGAGTACTTAGAATTTTCCAAGGGAATCATGAGCAAACGCAAGAATGGGAAAATTCGCAAGAGTAGTTTGTAAGGAACATAGTTCCTTGATGTAGGTATCACAGGGAAAAGTCATACACACATATACTACACTTGTACATCAGAATTGTGAATAATGATTTACTTATAAACAAAACAGATTGTTTCACATTACAAGAAAATAGAAGAAACAAAAGCATAAGACAACAACATCATCTAATCAGCCAACTGCTCATCCGTGGGTTGGATTTGCCTTATCAAGGTTCGGGCATTTATTCACGAAATGACCCATGTTGCCATAGTTGTAGCATGATCCAGGCGGGAAACGAGCTTGAGCAGGATTGGCTTGTGGTTGGGTAGCAGCAATGTTTATAGCAGCTTTGTTTTGGATAGCAAAGCGGCATATGTTAATCAGATGTCCCCACCGTCCACAGTAGGTACATTTGAAGCAGGGTAAGAGGTTTGAATGATGACGGTTGCATCGTTTGCACAAAGGAGCAGTTCCTTTGTATGGCTTCCTAGCAGGGGGTTGAGCTAGTTGGTTGGGGACGGCTTGACCATTGTGAGCGACCACAGCGAAGTTCTGAGAAGCCTTTCGCTTCTTTGACTTCTTAGGGGATCCAGTCTGTTCATCCATGGTCTTTGATTCCTTGATTAGTTTCTTGGCTGGTGGTGCTGTCACTTGGCTAGGCCTTGCCTGTTTTGGTGGCTCTTGAGCGGCTTCATTGTTGAGACGAGACATGGCAATGCCTAATTCAACAGTCTTCAGGATCACCTCGCCTATTCGCTGGGCAGATTTGGCAGTCTGCTCGGATATCTGCGCATCGTTGCGATGAAGAGACATTCTGGAGGAAATGAAGGATATAGGAAGAAACAAATGAAATGTTATCGGAAAGTAAAACAAAACAGAATGGCAATGCATAAGAATTTGCGATCATTTGTTTGCTACTTAAGGCAAACAAATGAGACGGTGACAAATCAAAGTAAGCGGATCATATTAATGTATCACTGAATACATGCTCGCCTATAAATGAACACTCACCCCAAGAGTTCCCAGGTAAGAGTGACTGGTCCGATACTGCGGATTTGTACGAACACTCTAGCCTTCGACAGAAAACTCAGGGTACAGGCATTCACTCTTCCAGTTTGCATGTGTTCACATTATAAGACCCAAACTTTGACGAGATTTTGAAAATTCAAAGGGGTTCAAAACCTTATAACAGAGGGTTCAAAACCTAGTAATCAATCATCCTAGAACAGATGATTAGTTTTCAAAGTGGTTTTGAAATTTATGTTCTTGTTGCGGTTGTCACTTAAGGATAGGTGACGGTATTGTTTTATGTCTAAACGCAAGTAAACTCGCGTTAGGGTCCTAGGAAGGTTATAGACTAGGTCAAAGCATTACTAATAACCTAATTCCCTATAACCATGAGCTCTGATACCAACTTTTCTGTCACACCCCGACCACGTAGAACATCGAATCGTGGCGGAAACGTCGGGGAGTGTTGTAACAGAATCATTGTTTCATAACACATGGAAATTGAAATATTGTTTTATTAATTGAAAGTGTTACAATGTCTTGACAATCAAAGAAATACATAACATAAATAACTAGTCTTGCATCTTTTATTGTCGCTAAGGCCCAAGTCCGCCTAAGTGTAACTTGATAAATCCTATGCATCATATCCTGAAACACATGTGAAAATAGGTACGTCAGCATAAAAATGCCTGTGAGATACATAGGTTTTGTGAAAATAGAATTCATGACTTATGTTTAAGAAAATGTTTAGTCATGAACCTTGTAATTTGCTTTGTCTTGTAAATCATTTGAAAAGTGATAAATAAACCAAATGATATATATGTATAAAAGAATAATACATGGTTAAGTAAATAACCAAGTAAAATGAGTTTGTATTAGATAAGTTGTTTGTAAAACAACGTATTGTGAAAAGTATGTTATTTGTATAAAATGTTATATGCCTAAATTGAAATGATTCAAATAACGCTACGATATGTAATACCATACAAGCACTTATATATAGGAAGTACCAGCGGCGTATCCACCATACTTGTATCATATTACACACGCCTCGTTACTTAAATCACTTACCCAAACCAAACCACCATAGTAAAATGTTTATGTATAATTAAATGTCAAAATGTTTATGTCTAATGTAAACCATGAATTGTACATATTAATGTCTAAATGTTTATGTCTAATGTAAATCATGAATTGTGTATATCAATGTCAAAATGTTTATGTATGGTAAGTGAAATATGTCAACTAAACCATATGTAAAATGCACAAAAACAAGGTATTGAAGTAAAACATGGTTTAAATCAAAGTTATGTTTTGTGTAATAATTGCATGCTATACTGATATAAACATCTATGCGGTATTGTGAAAATGCATACATCCAAGCCTTGTGACTGTGGCGATAAACCCCTAAACGAATTTAAAGGTCTATCTTATTGTTTTGTTTATCGAATTCGGTCATTCCTTCCACCCAAACAAACCTAGGGTTCAGGAATGGGAGTTGTCAAGTCCTATGGTACCATTACCTACTAACGAGCGGCGTAGCTAATGTTAATGAATGTACATTGTCTCATTTGAACAAACCAAATGTCATACCAAAATGTAAGCATGTGATGAATAAAAAATGTACTAAGTATGCAACAAAGGACATACATAGCATAAAATGTAATGTAAAACAATGTACTAAGTATGCACACAATGGGCATACATAGCATAAAATGTAATGTAAAACAATGTACTAAGTACGCACAAAATGGGCATACATAGCATAAAATGTAATGTAAAACAATGTACTAAGTACGCACACAATGGACATACCTAGCATGAAATGTAATGTAAAACAATGTACTAATAGTGTACTAATGAACATAGCAAGCATATGATATGAAAACATGGAAAACAAGAAAGTAACAAGTAGGAACATGTGTTTCACCCCACAACAGTTTGAAAACAGTAAAAGAGGGGTCTATGTACTCACTTGAGATTGCTCAATAGTCCTAGGATAACCACCAAGCAATGCTAGAAGATCACGGAATCAAACGGTACCTAATATAGGTAACTATATTAATAAACCGGACCTAAATCGTAGGATCGGATAGAATGAGGGCTCGTAAACCAAATGAGTATGGGAACTCATGTAATATGGTTTAACAAAGCCTACATACTACAATGAAACCTAACCTAAGTGCTTACAACCCATTACGACCCGTTTAGATAGCTTATGCTACTTTAACGCGTCGTTTGCGTAAAACGCATTCGGAATGCCTAACTAGTCCTATGATAAGTAAAATATGCCTTAACATGTCTAATATTGTTACCAAATCAGTTTAGATACCAAAAGTTATGTTACATATGCTTAAAATGAATTTTGGTGTCAAAGGGGTATTTTGGTAATTTACCTAAGGCATATAACCCACCTATCATACAACTAAGTAAACGTCGTGACCATAAGGTATAACCTCGGAAGGTTATTCCCTATATACTATGGTCACCTAATGTGTTTGGTCGGATCCTAATGATCGACCAAACGGGTCGGGTTCGAAAGTATAAGCGATTGTTTAGATCGCTTACCTTACGACCCTATATAAGCACTAAACTAAAAGTGACGAGCTAAGCATGTTAAAACATGGTTAACTAAGTTTAGAAAAACATGTTTGGTATCAAAACAAATGGTTTTGATACCTACGAGTAGTTTGGTTACAAAATACGCAAGAATGCGCGTTTTGGCCGAAACTACGACTCGTCACTGAGCCTAGATAACGTGGTAATCAGTAGGTATCGTCTCTAGGGACTATAACCATCGTGATTACGCTCACGTTATGAAGTTCAAACGAACTTCGCATTGACCATAAACTGGCCAACACAGAAAGTCAAACAAAGTTTGACTTTTAACGCTAAACGAATAAAAAGAACGAAGGAACACTTACAAAGGGTCCCCGAAAGCTAATCTTGATCAAATAACTCAGGTATGAAGCAATGGCTTCAACTTAGAGTCTTTTAGATCAGATTTTTGTGGGTTTTGGGTTGAATGGGGTTGGGTATTTATAGGATCTTCCATATAGAATATTCCTAGCATATTCCAAGCATATTCCTAGCATATTCCAAGCATATTCCTAGCATATTCCAAGCATATTCCTAGCATATTCATAGCATATTCCAAGCATATTCCTAGCATATTCCTAGCATATTCCAAGCATATTCCTGGCATATTCCTTAGCATATACCTTAGCCTATTCCTGGCATATGGCTAAAACGGGTATTTAACTGGGTACCGGGTATTTTATCTAGCGTTTAAATCCCGGTTATGGCGTTCTAAATTATTTTTATTACTCTATAAAAATAAACTCGCCAAGATATTACTGAAATAAATTTCAGTTGCCAGGACTGGCTGCGTTGTCTGCGTTTTGCGCAGAAACACACGGTACGCGCTTAAACTTTGAAAAATAACGTTTTTAGGCGTTTTAATTTATTTTTCAACACGGACCTGATTAAAATAAGATTTTAATCAGAACAGAATATTTGTGGGATTTAAATATTATCCGGTCGGTCACCAACGTTCGTTTGGTCGTACGATCGCGATGTTCGGTTAATTACGACTGAATGCGCATAAGCACGAAAAACGATCCAAATTGCGCGACGAATGGATTTTTCTTATGCCAAACACTAAAATAAAATATTTTAATGCTTACATAAATTTTTGGATGTCCGGATGTATTCAGAACGTATGTTATGCGCGAAAGTGCAAACTTATGCACTTTTTGACGCTTTTAGTCCCTGAATGACCCAAAAGTTTATTTTAGCACACCGAACCCCTCAAAGCCTATTTCTAAGCTATGTAAAGGATATTTATGGTATGTTTAACTTATGGTCATGTTCCGGAATGTCTGTTACAGTTCAAATTGGCATACTTTCGCAGTTTGTCAAATTTAGTCCCTGTAGGCGAATTAACTTGCTTTTGCCATACCAAAGCCTTCAAAACTTATTTCTAAGTTATGTAAAGGTTATTTAAGGTATGTTAAGCCTATTTCACTATTCCGGAGTGTTCGTTGCATTAAACGGGTTATATTTACGCATCAGTGCGCGTATAACCTTCCAGAAAGCGATTTAAAGCTTGAAATCGAACAAGAATTGATATGCGCAAAGGATACACATATTTATACAAATCCCAAGTATGAAATACAATATTTCATTGGTTTGGTATTTGTTTGATGGTCGCAGTGACCCAGGTGTCACACTAAGCATGTCTTCCAATGTTTGTATCGTCCTTTCACTTTGTCCGTCTGTTTGAGGATGATATGCAGTGCTCAAGTTTAGTTTAGTTCCCATAGCTTCTTGGAAACTTGTCCAGAAGTGGGAAGTGAAACGACTATCCCTATCTGATACAATGGAGAGTGGAACTCCATGTAGGGATACGACTTCGTCTACATACAACTTGGCTAACCTTTCCATGCTAAAGGCTTCTTTCATGGGTAGAAAATGAGCTGATTTGGTTAATCGATCCACAATTACCCAAATTGCATCATTACCTTTTCTGGTTTTGGGCAACTTAGTAACAAAATCCATTGTTATGAGTTCCCATTTCCATACAGGTATTTCTAATTGTTGTAGTAGACCGGAAGGTTTCTGGTGTTCTGCCTTAACTTGTGAACAAGTTAGACATTTAGAAACATATCTAGCTATGTCCTTTTTCATTCCTATCCACCAGAAATTATTTCTTAAGTCTTGATACATTTTATTATTACCAGGATGCATGGTATACCTAGATTTATGAGCTTCTTCTAAAATCTTATTTCTTAATTCTCCTTGCTTAGGTACCCAAATCCTTTTCTTATGGAATCTCCAAATTCCATCAGCTTCTTGCTCTAATTCCTTTATTCGTCCGTTCATTCCTTCAGCGGCGTCCTCTATTGCTTTTTCTTGAACATTTTTCAGTTGCTCCATTAAATCTAATTGTAGATTTAATCTGAGAGTACGAACTCGTCTTTGGTTCTCATGATACTTACGACTTAAAGCATCTGCAACTACATTTGCTTTTCCTTCGTGATAATGAATATCACAGTCGTAGTCACTTAGGATTTCCATCCATCTCCTTTGTCTCATGTTCAATTCTTTTTGCCCAAATATATATCTTAAACTCTTATGATCTGTATAGACAGTAAACTTACTTCCATACAGGTAATGTCTCCAAATCTTAAGGGCAAAAATTATGGCTCCTAATTCTAAATCATGAGTCGTATAGTTCTCCTCGTGCTTTTTCAATTGCCTTGAAGCATACACAATTACCTTCTTGCGTTGCATTAACACACATCCAAATCCTAATTTTGAAGCATCACAGTATACTTCGAAATCTTCAGTCCCTTCTGGTAATGCTAGGATTGGGGCATTTGTTAACTTATGCTTCAAAATCCTAAAAGCCTCTTCTTGCCTAGGTCCCCATTCAAACTTAACTACTTTACAGGTTAACTTAGTTAATGGTACAGCTATTTTGGAAAAATCCTTAATAAACCGTCTATAGTATCCAGCTAATCCTAAAAAGCTTCTAATTTCCATAGCTGTTTGTGGAACCTTCCATTTGGTAACTGCTTCTATCTTAGCAGGATCTACATGAATACCTTCGTGATTCACCATGTGTCCTAAAAATTGCACTTCCTGCAACCAAAATTCACACTTCGAGAATTTGGCGTAAAGCTTTTCTTTTCTTAACAAAATTAAGAGTGCATGCAAGTGCTGACAGTGTTCTTCCTGACTTTTGGAATAAATGAGTATATCGTCGATAAAGACAATTACAAATTTATCCAAATACGGTTTACAGATTCTATTCATCATGTCCATAAATGCTGCGGGAGCATTTGTTAACCCGAATGGCATGACTGTAAACTCGTAATGACCATACCTAGTTCTGAAAGCAGTTTTAGGTATGTCTTCTTCTTGTACCTTTAATTGATGATATCAGAAGCGTAAATCTATCTTAGAAAAGTATCTAGCTCCTTGAAGTTGATCAAAAAGATCATCAATCCCAGGTAATGGGTATCGATTCTTAATTGTAACCTTATTTAATTCCCTATAATCAATACACATTCTCATAGACCCATCTTTCTTCTTTACAAACAATACTGGTGCTCCCCAAGGGGATGAACTAGGTTGTATGAATCCTTTACTTAGTAATTCATCTAATTGCTTTTTCAATTCTAACATTTCAGTGGGTGCTAACCGATAAGGTGCCTTAGCTATCGGTGTAGTTCCAGGAATTAGATGAATTCTAAATTCTACTTCCCTATCAGGTGGTAATCCAGGTAGTTCTTCTGGGAATACATCTGGGTATTCTGATACTACTGGAATTTCATTAAGTTCCTTTTCCTTAGTGTTAATGATTACTGAAATCATATACACTATTCCTTGCTTTCGTTCATAACTAGCAACTTTCATTACTGAAATGAACTTTAGTGGCTTGCGTGGCTTATTTCCTGTAACCATAACTACTTCTCCGGTGGGTGCACGAATCTCTATGGAGTTCTTATCATAGAGGATTCGAGCATGGTTGGCTATTAACCAATCCATTCCTAACACAACATCGAATTCGGATAATTTCATAGGTAACATGTTTGCAGAGAATTTATGACCTGAAAGTTCTATGTTTTCTTTTTGCAAAACCTTATTTATGTTAACTGAATTCCTATCTGCTGTTTCAACTGTAAAAATCTGCCTAAGGTTGGTTAAGGGTAAGTTAAGAGCTTGGCAGAATGTAGTATTTATAAAACTTTGGTTTGCACCAGAGTCAAATAATACTTTTGCATAAACGTTGTGAACTAAGAACGTACCAGCTATCACATCAGGGATTAGCTCGGCTTCCTGAGTAGTCAACTGGAAGGCTCGAACATTCTTCTTGGTAGCTCCGTCAGCTGGCTTGGCTTTATTGTCTGCTGGTTTAACCAATTTAGGGCATTCTGATTTAAAATGTCCTACTTCTCCACAGTTATAGCAGATCCTTGTTTTCTTTCTGCAGTCTTCTTCGCGATGTCCTATAACTTTGCAAAAATTGCAGGTTACATTACATCTTCCATAATGTTTCTTTTTACAATTCCTGCAGAACGGCGGAGTTGAGGATTGCCCTGTTCCTCTTTTCTTGAAGTTGCTATTATTACCCACACGAAATCCTTAGGTAATTTTCTGAGCCAGTTCCTTTTTCCTGTTTTCATCTCTTTTGCGTATCAGTTCGTCAGTTAGGGTGTTAGCTAAGTCTACCGCATCGTCAATAGTGTGAGGTCTCGCAGCTTTAACGATATTACGGATTTCGCTAATCAATCCCCAAATATAACGAGAAATGAGCACCGGCTCTGGCGAAGCCAGGGTTGGTACTACTCTCGCATATTCGAAGAATGTCGAAGTATACCCTCGACAGTCTACATTCACCATCCGGTGGTTCAGAAATTTATTCGCCATTTGTTCCTTTTCATATTCGGGATAAAATTTTCTTTCTATCAGACTTTTAAATTCTTCCCAATTCATGGCATAAGCCACACTTCTTCCTTTGGCTTGAAGTACTGTATTCCACCATTCTAGCGCCCCTTCTTTGAAAAGATTCGACGCGTACATGACTTTGTCGTTTTCGGCACATTTACTTATTATGATCAATGCCTCGGTTTTCTCTAACCAACGCAGTGCCGCAGTCGCTCCTTCATTGCCTGCAAATTCAACTGGTTTACAAGCAAGAAATTCTTTGTAAGTGCAACCAGGCGTTGCAGCTTTCATTTTCTTAGCGAGCGGAGCTTGCCTCCCATCATTGTCGTTATTAGTATGGTTACCGCCTCTGTTTATACTATTACTAAAATTTTTGCTTTGTGTGCGTTTGCTAGGAATAATTTGTTGAGGTTCAACAGGTTTCTGGGCAGCAGCAAGGATTGTTGGAATAGCATTAGCTATCCCTTGAGCAACGATATTTTCTATATCTTGCTTAGTCATGAAGTGAACTTCCTGGTGTTGTTCAGATTGGTTAACCTCGTTAACTGGTTCATTATTAGCGTGTTCCATCTGATAATTAATATATATAATTTTATTAGTACGGAATAAATAACAATTATGCACAAAACAATCACACAAATTTCACAACATATATATATATCCAAAATTATCGATTTCTCGATTCCTTTTTTATATATCCTATTATGCATCCGTACACTTCATTATGTTACAAAGTTTTATTTATAAATTATTTTACAGACTTTATATTTTTATTTAGTATGATTATTATTATTATACAATCCACAGTTTCACCATCACCCTCGTCATTTAGCACTTCAGTAACGACGTTCCCTTTCGTCGTACTTCCAGGAGATCTGTTCTCCCACTTCCCTGATCCTATTCCCTGCATCCACCAGCTCTTCGCCAAAATGACGAAGTTCAGCTAAGTTTTCATTGCTCATTGGCGGGTTTGGTATAGGTTCTGGGTCAAATTGAGGGAGAAAGGTATAAGGGTTATTAAGGAGGTTTTGAAACTGCCAATCGTTAGTCCACCACTTGTCCATTTCGCCTAAAGGTTGAGTATGGATTAAAGGTTCTGGAATGGCTGGTTCCAAATTTATTGGAAGTTTAGTTTCAGCAGGATAAGGGTAAAGGTTGTTGTTTATAGGCCTGAGAATATCGCAGCTTGCCAGTACGCGATCCAATTCCTCCTGTAATGGCAATTCCTCGACTTGCTTAGAACTTTCCCCAATTTCCATTTCTACTTGCCTAGAATCTTCCCCGACTGCAATTCCTTTTCCTTTATCTATGGGATTCTCTATTTTGGGAATTTTCTTAGTTGCTGGTTTCCTCCTGCGTACACGTCTCCAACCTACAAATCTTCTTCTTTTCTTGGGTTTTGGTTTCTTTGGAGGTGGAGCGTTGAATTCCATAGGTTCTTCTATATCGGGTATGTAACCAGTAAAGTCTCTGGAAACTTCTATTTTCACCGGATAGAGATTGAGATTCTGAAGGGCTTCAGATAACTCATTCATGCTATTTAGTATATATGCAAAAATACTAAGTTAACATTTTATAACAAAATTTCACATTTAACCTTCAAGTATTATTGCATACCGTGTGACTAATTTAATACAAAGGATAACTGATAATTAAACATACTAGGGTTTATTATAAAATTATTTATTTACTGGTTAAAGTTCCTGGATTGTAGGTGATAAGGGTGCTAATACTGGGTCAGGGTATTTTAAAGATTTGCATTTATTGCTACAGTGGCTAGCATATAGAGATCTGCCCATTTTTTCATCTAACTGGTCTTCCCATGGTGGGTTACTGCCTAGTTCCCGGGTTTCCTGATTAACTCTCATTTCTTTTGATTAGGATTTCTTTATTTTCTCCTGACTTTTCCTAATAATCAAACTTCTTTTATTAGGTGAAAGTGGTTCCTCATAATGGCCTTTAAGAACAAATATTCCCTCCTCAATATCTACTGAGTATCTCGAGGATTTTGATTGGGATGAACTTCCCTTCTCTTTTGGTGTACTATCTAATTTAAGATAGATGTTCGAAAGCTTTTGCTTACCCATACTGTAATTAACAAGTAGTCAGTTAATAAAACACATAATTACAAAATGGTAATCAGGAAAATTAAGTACTTCTCAAATACTTAATTAGCTTAACTCAGTGGCTCTGATACCACCTTTTCCTGTCACGACCCCCGGCCCGGTTTGACCCGGTCAGGAGCCGCGGGACAGGAAACCCATGGTTTTTAATTGAGTTTGACAGCGGAAGATTTCAGCAGGATCTTTTAAAAACTGAAAATGCCTGATTATTTTATTTCATAATTCGGAATAAAACCCAGGTAATTTACAATCAGATGATTTCACTAGGAAATCTTTATTTTACAAAACATGTTTCTTTATTTATATTGAGCCACTTCCTTAAGCTTGTAGTGCTTCGCGGCACTTTTCATGGATCACAACAGATCACCTGAAACATGTTTGAAAAAGGTTTTGTCAGCAGGGAAATACTGGTGAATCATTCTTTTTACTAAACGACACGTTGTTATAATTTACAGTATTAAGAGCGATTACAATGTTTATATATCAACCAGTTACCCAACGGTATTTGTCACTCGACTCGTTTCTGTGACTATGGTCATATCACCCATTGGCTAACCCGTTGTCCAATGGTGACAATTATCAAGTAATGTATACAAAACCCACATACCGGCTGTATTATGGAGATTACAAAGACTTAATCCCTGTAATTATAACTTTGAAAATATTTAAGAATTTATAAAGCACTTTGTTAAAAAGAGAATGACTCACATTGCAGATTTAACACGGGCAGAGTCTAGTCTACTGATTAACCTTGTTACCTAAATTAATAACATGCACACGAACTAGGTCAGTAACTAATACAGCATTTACGATAACTCACGAGATTAAACCCTCACAACGAATGACAACGTGCGATACTTAAACATCCATCGAATTCACGACGAATGACAAAGCATAACCCTAATGTGGGCAGCACTTAAACATCCATTGGATAGTTTTAATCGATCGGACATTGAATCGTAGCAGCGATTGAGTTAATACCCTGTATCGTAGCAGCACCCCACTATAATAAAAGTAATTTCGACTTCAGAGTAGTGAAACTTCGTTTTTGAAAGTTTTCGTCGACACCGAATGAAAGCCCCTGCTCCAAACTATTTATAGGTGAAAAATAGGGTTCACGCGGCCTGCGTGAACCTTGGCTCAACATTTACGCGGCCCGCGTGGCCGTCTAGTCTACGCGTAGGTCTGATTGGTCACGAGTACGTTCAACAGCTGGTCAATACGTGGATCCGGAACACTTATCCGGTCAAACATGGGTTGACGCGGCTCGCGTAAGACTAAGCCAAAGCTTACGCGGCCCGCCTGAAAACCATATTTCTTGTTTTCTTAATTTTTAGTGCACAGTATGGTTTCAGGGGTCCGGGTTTTCACTTGTGGGTCAGTTTAGGACATTTTTGAGAGTCCTTACAAGTAGTTCGTTTTGGTAAGAAGGGAAAGCTCGCTCCTCGCTATGTGGGTCTTTTCAAGATACTCGAAAGGATTGGCAAGGTAGTGTACAAACTCGACCTGCCACAAGAGCTAAACAACGTACACCCAGTGTTCCACGTATCCAACCTACGTAAATGCCTAGCCAACGAGGAACTACAGGTTCCCCTCGAAGACTTGCAAATAAACGAAGCTGTACACTTCGTGGAGAAACCGGTCGAAATCATGGATCAAGGAGTCAAGCGATTGAGGCATTGCAAAATTCTCATTGTCAAGGTTCGATGGGAAGGAAAGCGTGGCGCTGAATTCACTTGGGAATTGAAAAGTGAGATGAAGGCCAAGTATCCGCAGCTCTTCGAGCAGTCTTCCTCTAAGATTTCGGGGACTAAATCTCCTAAAAGAGGGGAGACTGTAATGCCCTGTGTCCCTAAACTTTAGACTTTGGCAAGTTTAGTCCCCTAGACTTTGCCTGTTGTCAATTTTGATCCCTGAACTATGTAGACATTAATACTTTTGGTACTTGGTGAATTTTATGCTAAATCTAAATACTTGAAATGCCTAATTCTATATGCTTGTAATGTCTAAATCTAAATTCTTGAAATGCCTAATTCTAAATACTTGGAATGCCTAAATCTATATACTTGGAATGTCTAAATCTATATGCTTTGGTGCTTTACTCTGGAGGCTCGTGAAACTTGAGACTTGGTTGAACGAGGGACTCGAGTCTTGTCACGGGCGGAAACAATGAAACTTTGAAATCTTTTTTTGTTATTGCTATAATCTAGTTATACTATTACCCAATAATACGCAACCCTTAATCTAACTCGCAAATCGAATCGAAGACGTGAAACGGAAAGGATGAGATTGACCGAGTGGCAATCCGATCGGATGACCAACCGATCGGATAACCACCCGATCGGATGACCACCCGATCGGATGGCCACTCGATCGGACCGCCATCCGATCCGTGCAAACCTTCACCCTTCACACTTTCCCACACAATAAATAGGAGCTGTCACATCATCCTTCATTGATGACAACCTTGCTCGACTCAGACGCACGCACACCACATTTCTTCGATTTCTCGGCAATTTCGGTACGTTTTACACTAGATTCTTGTACTTTCTTGATTTACACAACATTCTCTACGAGATTCTCCTTTGAAATCTCACTTTTCACCGTGAAATCTCTTAGATCTGAGTTCTTAAGGATGATGTCATCAATGGTGGTTTGTACAAACTACTATACGATGTCAATCCTGATGAAACTTAGCTTAGATCTAAGGAATTCCATGCGTTTACACGAAATCTAAGCTAAGACCTATACTTTTCAAGCTAAAACCGGTGTTTATCTTCATCTCTCCTCAAACTCTTCACTTTAAACAATGGAATCCGGGTCTAAACGGACTGTAGACTCGGTTATTAGTCTGGAGTTGGTTTGGAGACGGAATATTACAGAAAAGATGACCGCAGCACGGATTCCGACATAAAACCTGTTATGAACAGATGACCGAGCGGACTGGGGTGATTCCCACCCGATCGAATCGGCTGGACACTGAGGGGTTTACAGTTGTCGAAGTGCGTACCACGTCGTCATTGCTTTAGACAGAAACTTGGAGTTTTACAAATTAAGAACGGGACAAGGCAACCCGATCGAGTGGCAACCCGATCGGCTAGCCATCCGATCGAACAGCCACCTGATCGAGTGACATTTGCCCCTTAACTTTAAACATTTGAAATCTAGAAGTCATGATCGTCGAGTGGCAACTCGATCGGATAGCCATCCGATCGAGCAGCCATCCGATCGAGCCATCGATGAATTTTGAACTTAGATCGAGTGGCGACCCGATCGGACAGCCATCTGTTTCCCTTCACACTTTGTCAACCTTGAATCGAGTGGCAACCCGATCGGATAGCCATCCGATCGGGCAGCCATCCATTCCTATCACACACAGGTTATCTCGATCGACTGGCAATCCGATGGGATGGCCATCCGATCGGACAGCCATCCGATTTAGTGACTAATCTGACATTTATGCAATCTCGTTATTCTGCCCGACACTTATCTGTTGTAATCTAATCAGGCTAAACCTAAAGAGCTCCCTTTGATCCAATAACAGTCTTAACTGTTAGGAAATCACTGTGAGTATACTCGATCCCTTTTCGTTTTAAACTTTGGGATGTGACATGTATTCTATAAACTAAGAGACTTGATACTTTTGCAAACTATACTCTATCCTATGTGTATGTGAAACTTTTGATTCTTGTATTCTATTTGTGCTATGTGAACGTTTAATCCAGGGTGTGTAGTTCCGCCTTAACAATAGTAGCGCGATAGGAGATACACCTCCCCATTATTCTCGGGGGTATTGTTAGAAGGATTCTAGTTTTCCTTGAGACTTGGGAAAACAACAAAGCATCAGGATACTTGGTGTAGGATCGTTTTCAGACCCGAATGAGTCGTTCAGAAGAGTTTATCTCAGTTTCAGAGGCGGAAACAAAGAAACTAAGTTCAATTCAGCTAGCAATACACTTTAAACTATTGTAATATTGATTTCACACTGTTTTAAAACCTGACAACACTTCGGCAGCACTTCGTTGCTCTAGCCGGAAACTTACAAATGATGACAATTTGAAAGGTATATATAGAGGATGACCCTGACCGTTTGAAGGTGGCATGTCACCCTTCAAACGGTCACCTCTTCAAACTGTTACATGCTCAAACGGTCACAACAAATACAAACGGTCAACATCCAATATTACATTTTCTTTTCAAATAGAAACTTCTAATATGTCTTCATGCGTCCAAGTTATCATGATGATGTCACTTGTGATGTCATCTCTATGATGTCACTTGTGATGTCATGCCTGTTTAGATCCGCAACGAACCCGAGACTCGATAAAAGACGAAGTCGACAGATGTGTGCACCAACAGACTCCCCCTCAGATGTTGACGAGTCTTAAGTGTCGAGTCTTTGCATCTTCAGTCTTTATCAGTCCTTTCGAACTCTTTCAGTCTTTTCTCGCAGGTCTTCAGACTCCCCCTTGCGATATGCTGGCATTTCTTCAGTTCATCAGCATCATCAGCTTTAGGATCTTTGTCTTCAGAATCCGAAACCTAGCACTCTATCTTCAGATTCAGAAATTGAATTTGACTATTCCTGCACATTCTTTACCCAGAAATAAGTTTCTAAATTTAACAATTTGAATGCATCAATAACAACTCTCATATGCATCAACAATCACTCTCCCTCATATCACATACACATAATGAACCACTTGTTGATTTAAAAACATATTTTGACAATTAAGACACACTCCCCTTCACAACCATGTCATCATGTTTAGCACTCGGAACTTTGAAAATCAGCTTTCCAACATCAGTTGTCGAAAATCTTTTTGACTTTTTCAAAAGTTTAAGCTAAAACACACACTAAATCTTTTTGGAATTTTCTAAAAGACAGAAATGCAATGCAGTAAAGAAATATTTACAGACAATATTTTTGAGAGTTCGTGCAAGAGGATCATATCAGTTTATGACAAATCACGAGTACCGTTGAGCTTAGTTACACATTAAGAATTAAACAATTCACTTAGATTGCCGATATACTGATCCACTTAAATTTTCACACAAATTTCAACTGATTCAGGATATGAGTTAGGTGATTTAAAGACTTAAACTCATTCATGTGTCCCACCTCTTGAATATACTCCCGTATCCAGATCCCAATATTCAGTCTTACAGGTGAGTATACCACATATGATATCTGTAAGGGGTTAAATTGCGAGGGCCGTGAGAGCTCATGTCGATCTTTCGATACGCAGAGAGATGACGGATTCGACTTTTGGTGGGTCCCCTTTAGAGGATCTTTTGAATTACAACAACAATGACTATCAATTTTATTGTTTCATCAATTTGCTGAGGGCGGCGCTATATTTCAAGCAAGCAGAAAGTATTCTCCGGGGACTAGGCCATTGCTTCCGCAAAATCAGAAGTCCCGGGATAATACCCCAGATATCACTGAGCATAAAGACCTAGTATCTCAGAAAGGGGGACCTTTCAAACGAGATTTCAGGGGTTACCTATATATCCAAGTAGTGTTCCCCACGAAATAAGCAAGTTTGAATTTAAGTTTATATCCCGAAAAAGCTTACTAAATGTGTAAAAACCTATCGGCATATCATCAGTGAGACTGTTTAACGCTATTTAAACATTACAATTCTTTAGCATACTGTGACTGTCTACTGATGTACTATCATTTCCTCTTCTTTGACACCAAAACTCATTTTTGATTTTATCATGTTTTTGACATTTTCAAATTTTCTAATGTTTTTGGATTTTCTGAAATTTTCTACTCCCCCTAAAATACAAACACATTAAAGTAAATTTGAAATCAAACTATACAATAAACTTGACAACTGATATCGAATCGCTTCAAATCGCCATCCACTTGGCATAAACAATCAGAACTCCCCCTTTCACAAAACTATTTTCTCGTAATGATTTCAAAACACTTAAGTTTGTTTTAACCAAAATGATTTTTCCGGAAAATAAGTTTCGTTAGTTTTACCACTTGTAAGTTAGGGGTGTGGTTCATCACATTGTCCATTCAATCTCTTATATGTGGATTACATCAAGTTCAAACTAATGACCTTGAGTAATCACTTTGTCAGAATCAACCTCTTACCACTTGTAAGTATATCCAAAATATATAACCTCATGTAGGAATAAAACATCTACACAAACCATTTTACCAACAAAGATGCCGATTCCTGCTTCACACTTACCAACCTGGAAGCTCCGGCAAGTCACACTTATCCTGTAAAGTTTTAACAATTTTAAGAACTTTCATACAATCTCATAAAACATGAATGATGCCGATTCCTGATCCACGATATAAACATGGGATCTCCGGCAAGTCAGGTTTTTCAATCAAAGAAAATATCCACCCAAGCCTGACCAGCCTTGGATGTTTTCAATTCAGAAGCAGTTGGAGTGTAAGTTGCTTTCTTTTTAGCATAAAACTCCTTTACCCCTTTTACTTTCCCTTCAACCATTTTTCCGAAAATCTTCTTAACTTTCCCATTAAACGCTTTCTCAACATCAAAGTTATCCTTCTCAGAATAACCCTGATTTGAGATTTCAGACTTTCCAGTTTTCCTTTTAAAATTTCCAGTCCTCAATGGTGGAAAGTTCTCATCATCCATTGAAGGAACTGAGTTTTCATCACTCTCATCAAACTGTGGCTCCTCTGATTTTGTGGAATCAGATTCATCGCCAGATTTTACATCAGATTTCTTAACAACCCATTTTTGGTTGTCAAGTTTAACACTTCGCCTGTAAAATCTCTTCGAACACTCACCAACTTCAAATGTTGAATTTTTGAAAACTTTAAATTTTTCAGTTGGTGGTTCGGTTTTATCAACAATAACTTCTTTCAGTTTTCCAGAAACTCCCTGTTTTGTTTTGGTCGCTTTCGGACAGTTCCATGCAATGTGACCAACTTCATTGCATCGGAAACAGGTTCTGGTTTCTTTCTTCACATAAGCTCCATTCTTTCTCTTCTCAGCAAGAAATTCTTGATTTGTTTGTCTCCAAAATGAGCTCTTCTGTTCTTCCTCTGCAGTTGTCCCTGAAACAAATTTAACTCTGGAATTAAAATCTTTAATATATTTTTCATTTTTATAGTTTTTAGGTGGAATAAAACCAAGTCCTTTCTTTTTGTAGCTACGATTGTGGTTTGGTTTCTTTTGAAAACCAGAACCAGAATTGTAACTCTTTTTCTTGTTTAAACGTTGTTGAAATCTTGAAGTGTATTTTTTAGGTTTTCCAGTAAGATTTAAATCTTTTATTTCAGAAATATTAATTTCTGTCATTTTGAAAACCTTTTTGATCATGTCAAAACGAACACTTCTTATTGGAAACTCTTTATCAAAATATAATTTGTCAGAATCATTCAAAGTATACACAACTTCAAATGTTTCATCATTCAAATTAGATTTTGACAACAAAAATTCTTTACTGTAAACCCGTTTTCCAGATGATTTTGAACTCTTTTCCGACGAACTCGAACTTCTGACTGACTGACACGAACTTTCGGACTCGGACTTTGACTCTGACTCCTCATCCTTATCCAACACCTGATCGACCACTCGTTTTATCAGTTCGGACTCATGATCTGTGTCGGACGCTGTGAACGTGATGTCAATATTGTCAGGTAAAACATCGGTTAACTCGGACTCTAACTTTAGATTGACTACCTTTTGGACTTGTTCCTCATTCGGTTTTCTAGGCGAATACCCTTCCCAAATCGGAGGCGGACACTTATTATAACAGACACCCTGTTTCTTACCAGTATCCTTTTTCTTCTTTGGCTTTGTTTCTTCACCTTTAAACGCTTCAAATCCTTCAACTGTTGGATAAATTCTATCAATTATGTAGTCACAACCTTTGTAACTTTGCAGCAATCTTCTGATTCTTTCATTCTAAGTTGCTTCACTATCCAACTCTTTCTTCCACTTTGCACATTCTTCTATGTACAAGTTGATCTCTTTCTGCTTTGTCATCATGGTAGCATTCAACATCTTCAAAGCTTTCTCTCTTTCAGAGTTAGTCTTTTCCAGACTATTCACAGTTCTGTTCAATACATCATATGACTCTTTCAAATTTTTTACATCAAACAACAACTTTTCTTTCAACTTTTCTAACTCACTAAACCTCTCATCTTTTTCTATACATTGTTTACATGACTCTAAACATGTAAGACAAGGTTTTGTGATTTCAACGATCTTCTCGAGTTCAACTATCTTTTCAACTTCCACAATCTTCTCAACAACCTTGATTTTTTCACTCTGTTCATTCTTTTCTTCTTGAGAAACAGACTCTTCATCTTGACTTTTCTCATCATCATCATCACTGTTATCAATTTGTTCTTCAAGTTTTTCAATGAATTGAGCAATTGACAATCTACTAAACTGTCCAGAATTCTTCAGAATCATGAGATATGTACCCAATTCCTTTTGTGGTAAAGCATCAGCAAGCTTTTTAACCCATTCTGCTGGAGTTTTAGTAATTTTCAACTGAGACATGGTACGCACAAGATGACAATATCTCTCAATGAGACTCTTTGTACTTTCTCCTGGACAACCTGAAAACGAATCTAACTCTTTCTTTAGTACATTTATTCTATTAAAAGTTTCACTTGTCATATTAAAGAAATTGATATCCATGATTTGTAAACACGTTTATCAAAACAATCCCGTTAAGCGAAATATTAAGTCCAAGATAGATCACCTTTTAAAAATATACCTGAAACAAACAAACAAACAATCAGTTTAAACACTATTAAACAACTGAAATAAACTGATACTCGGACTGGTGAATATTTTGCGTTGACTGAAATTTTGTGAACTGAGTTTGATGTCAAACCGTGCGAACTGCCGGATCAAAAACAACCAAACTGAACAAACCACACAACCTGAAAAAAATTCGAATTCAAAACAAGCTGAAATACCACTTCTTTGATTTCATTAGACCTTACAACAAATGATCTGATTGGGCAGCTCAAACTGATTTGGCCTCTAAAATTCACTTATCCGACAACAATGATTGGGTCATTTGACTTAGTAAATGTGATTGGACCGATGTATTATGTATACCCACCAAACCGACAAAACTCACTTGTAAATCCACTAAATGCTTTAATGGGATGACATAATTACACAACTATTTGACCTCTTTTTAAATGTGAACGACACATGCAACTTCTATTTCCAATCCCACTAAGTCGACACCTATTATCTAATCACATAAAATCACATGCAACCTTTTGTCCACTAAAATCTCATTGGACCGCAATTTATAACTGGCTGACAACTCTGATGTTTAAACACTTGAACCGAGACTATTCACATGTAACGACAACCTTTAATACATCACTATGAAAGTGGCTGATTTATGATAATCACATGCAACCTTGAACAAAAACAACATGTGACCGACTGACATCCTCGATTAATAATTCACTAAAGCTGGCAACAACACATGCAAACCGACATAAACCACATGATCTCTTATTCCCAATGTACTGACACTGTGTTAGATGAATCACACAAAATGATGAACTTTCAAACGGTAGTCGTGTTTCAAACTGTCATGTCAGTTTCAAACGGTTAACCCAAAATTTTCAAACGGTCAGTCACCTTCAAACGGACATGGTCAATTTCAAACTGACAACCATGTATTTTCAAACGGTCATGTGCATTTTCAAACTGTAAGGTGCATTTTCAAACTGTCAGGAGCAGATTTCAAACGGTCACGGTCAATTTCAAACGGACATGTGCTGGACTCGTTCAAACGGTCACCAACTTTCAAGCCATTTTTACCACTTTTACTTTGAATTTTAAACTGAAACTTTCAAGGGTTTGTTAACTATCAATTCCGAACACAGTATGCAAATTTGAGCTGATTCTGACCGTGAAAAGTTTTGATTTTCGAAAAAGAATGATGTAGAAACAGAAATCGCAACTGAATTGTATAGAACTCTTCTTCCTGAGCTCTGATACCACTTGTAGGATCGTTTTCAGACCCGAATGAGTCGTTCAGAAGAGTTTATCTCAGTTTCAGAGGCGGAAACAAAGAAACTAAGTTCAATTCAGCTAGCAATACACTTTAAACTGTTGTAATATTGATTTCACACTGTTTTACAACCTGACAACACTTCGGCAGCACTTCGTTGCTCTAGCCGGAAACTTACAAATGATGACAATTTGAAAGGTATATATAGAGGATGACCCTGACCGTTTGAAGGTGGCATGTCACCCTTCAAACGGTCACCTCTTCAAACTGTTACATGCTCAAACGGTCACAACAAATACAAACGGTCAACATCCAATATTACATTTTCTTTTCAAATAGAAACTTCTAATATGTCTTCATGCGTCCAAGTTATCATGATGATGTCACTTGTGATGTCATCTATATGATGTCACTTGTGATGTCATGCCTGTTTAGATCCGCAACGAACCCGAGACTCGATAAAAGACGAAGTCGACAGATGTGTGCACCAACACTTGGGCTATCACTTGTTGGACTGCGAACACTAGCACGGCTGAAACTATTTTGTTGCACTATATATGGATATGAGTTGTTTTATACTACTATGCTATTAGTCAAACTTGTATACTCGCCAGTACATTTTTGTACTGACCCTATTTTAATACATGTTGCAGGCTGATAGGATGCTGTGAATCAAGAACTTGCTAGGATGCTGCTTAGAAACACATCTTAGTTAAATTTAGAAACATGAAACTCCTTTGGATGATTGTACTTGATAAATTTGGATGTTTGATGCTTTTAGACAAGTTGTTATGAAATCTTGATTAATATATATCGAAATTTTTAGTGTTATGGAATCTCATGAGCAATCAGAACGCTTAGTGCTCTCACCCTGATGTTTCCGCCATCGGTTGGGGTGTGACAGATTGGTATCGGAGCCATAACTATAGGGAATTAGGATAAGTAGTGATACTTGCCCTAGTCTATAGTTCTAGGAATCTTGATTCTTATCTGTTGTTTAAAACTTATGCATTCTACTATATCTGCTCCCTAGCAGCATATATCCCTGCTAAGCTTACATGCCTTTCCTAAGGCTGATATAATATACACTTGATACCTCGAAAACACTGTTAACCAGTGTTTGTATTTTGCACGAGATTTGCCCTCAAGATAGGAGTGACATCCGAACCTTGATGGAAAATATCCATATTATTCTAGTAGGTCTTGTCTGCGGATAAGTACCAACGCTGTTAGGGTACGATGTTGTCAAGTTAGAGGTGAAACTCAAACCTTGATAACTAGTCCCACTCTTTGATGATTTTATGTCTCGCCAAAAGTCTCGAAACTTCCATTCAATTGGGTACGTGAAATGACCAAAAGGACGAATATCGTAGGCCTAACATCGATGACGTATTTGTCTAAGTAAGTCAAGACACGTTACCTCAATTCGAAAGGGGTTCGAATCACTTTGGTTAGTCATCGTTCCTCTACCCGGAACACTCTATGTTTTATGAGCCTATCTTTTATGTTATCTCGACTTTTACATGCGGTTTTAGACTTAATTCTTCGTTTATCTTGATTCTTCGTTTATTTTGAGACTTTTCACGAATAGCACATACGTCCGCAATCTAAAACCTTAATTCTAATCTCAGAATCAAACTAAATTTATGAAGCTTCATTCTATCATGATAGCGTATATGGGAATCTGGATCGACTATGATATTATGTGAATCCCTCTGATGAATCTATGTGTTAATGGGGTTGTAAAGCACTAAATGTAACATGGCATAGAAGTACGAGGGAAAAGTGATGTGTCTGAAGTATGGTGGATACGCCGCTGGTACTTCCTATATATAAGTGTTTCAGACATGTTACCAACTTTCCTATTAAGTGCCATGTGAAACTTAGTGTTTTGCAGACCGGTGATGAGTTTGTTGAAATCTAATCCATGGGAAACTACTTGAGTAATCTACAAGGAATCTATGTGTAATCTATGCGTACTCTAGTGTAATCTACGTGTAATACAAGTATGTGTTGTTTTGAGAAACAAAACGCGAAACGTAGCCTAGCGCCGAAGACGAGGATGACGTGGCATGTCCGAAGCATGGTGGATACACCGCTGGTACTTCCTATATATAAGTGTTTCTGGCATGTTACCCAGTCTTCGTACCACGCGCTAAGCGAAGTTCGTAGTTTTGTAGGCTCGGGTTGAAGTTGTGGAATCTAAATCGTTAATCAATGTTGAAACTATTTGGTTAGTCTATGTTGAATCTATGATGTGAAAGGTGGTGGGATCTAACATGGTGGTTAACGAAGGGTGACACCGATGACGTGGGGGACGTGGCATGATTGAAGCATGGTGGATACGCCGCTGGTACTTCCTATATATAAGTGCTTCCATCATGCTGCCGAACTTTCGTATCACGTGCCACGCGGGATTTCGTTGTTTGTGGGTTGTTAACATGAATCTGTGAGGATCTATTGAATCTATTGGAATCTATGAATCTATCGAATCTATCAGAAACTACTGAATCTATTGGAGTCTATTAATCTATTGTATCTATTGAATCTATGGAATCTATTGGAATCTATGTGAAACTAATGGAATAGTCTACATGAATCTCTGATGATGAGTATGTTTTGTGACACGTAACATGACACCGAGTACGAGGCAGAAGCGATGTGCCCAAAGCGTGGGGGATACGCCGCTGGTACTTCCTATATATAAGCGTTTTGACATGTTGCCAAACTTCGTATAACGTGCCATGCGAAGGTCGTGGGTTGTGGTGTTAAGACTAATGTGAATCGTGTGAACCTTGTTGAATCTTGAGCCTTTAATCTATCATGTGTGAATCTATATTGTGAGATTACGTGAATCTAGACTTACACGATCCTGTTGTTGGATCTTTAGGATGTCTTCTCGAAAGCTCTCCGACACTCTCAAGAGATCCAGGGAAAAGTATCAAAAAAAGTTGATGTCCTTTATGGCCGACCAGATCACTCGAGTCGTGCCAAAGATTGTCTCTGAGATCCAAGGATCGAATACTCCGCCCTCTTCTGTTGACTCTAAGACGGAGAAGGAAAAGTCTACCAAATTCACCTATAAGCATTTTATCTCGTGCAACCCTAAGTCTTTCACGGGCAGTGATGGGGTGACTACTATGCTTGAATGGTTTGACAGCATCGAGGTTACCTTCATCAACAGCGAATGACCAGATCATCTAAAGACTAGGAGTGCAACTGGAATGTTTCAAGGCAGAGCATTGGAGTGGTGGACAAATGAGAGAAACATTCGTTCGAACGAAGAAGCCTATGCTCTTCCATGGGCTGAGGTGCGAGAATTAATGATGCTTGAATTCTGCCCTCCTCATGAACAACTGAAGCTCGAAGAAGAGTTCTGGCACTTGAAGCAGATTGGTATCAGAAGCTTTGTGTCCATAGAATTTGAATCTTTGCTAAACTATGCACGCTCTATGTTACCTAAGTCGTTTTCGGTGGAGATTTCCGATGGGAAATCTATTCTAGTTGATTCTATTATCAGTGGTTGTTCCTTGATTCTTAACGACCACGTGTTTACTATTGATCTAATACCCATGCAACTGGGCAGTTTTGATGTCATTATCGGTATGGATTGGTTGTGTAAGAACCATGCCGAGATTGCTTGTCATGAGAAGTTTGTTCGTTTACCTCTACCATCTGGTGATATCTTGCACGTTTATGGAGACCTACCTGCGAAAGGACTGAGGCTGATGTCATGCACACAAGCGAGCAGGTGCTTACGTAAACAAAACCTTGCTTTCTTGGCCCACGTGGTGGAACAAAAGAGCAAGGGGAAGAACATAAGCGATGTTCCAGTGGTGTGTGACTTCCCCGATGTCTTTCCTGAGGATCTACCTGGTCTTCCTCCTCCTAGATCTGTTGATTTTCGTATTGATCTCATACCTGGTGCGACTCCTGTCGCCAAGGCCCCGTATCGTCTTGCACCTTCCGAGATGCAAGAGTTATCTAGTCAGCTTCACGAACTACTTGAGAAGGGATTCATTCGTCCAAGTACCTCTCCGTGGGGTGCTCCCGTGCTATTCGTCAAGAAGAAAGATGGTTCGTTCATATGTGTATGGACTACCGTGAACTCAATAAGCTTACCATTAAAAATCGTTATCCCCTTCCCCGTATCGATGATTTATTTGACCAACTACAAGGCGCGTCCTGTTTCTCGAAAATCGATCTTCGTTCTGGTTACCATCAGCTTCGAGTTCTCGAAGATGATGTACCCAAAACCGTATTTCGTACCCGTTATGGACACTACGAGTTCATGGTCATGCCTTTTGGATTGACCAACGTAACCACTGTGTTCATGGATCTAATGAACCGTGTGTGTAAACCTTATCTTGATCGTTTTGTGATAGTCTTTATTGATGATATTCTAATTTATTCTAAAACTAAAGCTGACCATGCTCGACATTTACGCTTGATGCTTGAACTCTTACGTGGTGAACGTCTGTATGCTAAATTTTCTAAGTGTGAGTTTTGGATTAATGAAGTACAATTTCTTGGTCACGTCATTAGTAAGCAAGGTATTCATGTTGACCCATCTAAAATCGAAGATGTGAAGAATTGGAGTACGCCTAAATCTGCATCTGAGATTCGTTCCTTCTTAGGATTGGCGGGGTATTACCGCCGGTTCATTTCGGACTTCTCTAAGATCGCTGTTCCTCTGACTTCGCTAACTCAGAAAGAGAGACCTTTTGTTTGGGGTCCCGAACAAGAGAAATCTTTTCAAACTCTTAAGACTCTTTTGTGTAATGTCCCTGTTCTAACTCTTCCCGATGAAATGATGATTTCGTGGTATATTGCGATGCCTCGAATCATGGTTTGGGCTGTGTGCTCATGCAGCGAGACAAGGTTATTGCTTATGCCTCCCGCCAACTCAAGGTACATGAGAAAAACTATACCACTCACGATCTGGAGCTTGGTGCAGTTGTGTTTGCGTTAAAGATATGGCGACACTATTTGTATGGTACTAAGTGTGTGGTTTGGTGCTGTACACTTCGTGGAGAAACCGGTCGAAATCATGGATCAAGGAGTCAAGCGAATGAGGCGCAGCAAAATTCCCATTGTCAAGGTTCGATGGGAAGGAAAGCGTGGTGCCGAATTCACTTGAGAATTGAAAAGTGAGATGAAGGCCAAGTATCCGCAGCTCTTCGAGCAGTCTTCCTCTAAGATTTCAGGGACGAAATCTCCTAAAGGAGGGGAGACTGTAACGCCCTGCGTCCCTAAACTTTAGACTTTTGGCAAGTTTAGTCCCTGGACTTTTCCTGTTGTCAATTTTGATCCCTGAACTATGTAGACATTAATACTTTTGGTACTTGGTGAATTTTATGCTAAATCTAAATACTTGAAATGCCTAATTCTATATGCTTGTAATGTCTAAATCTAAATACTTGAAATGCCTAATTCTAAATACTTTGAATGCCTAAATCTATATACTTGGAATGTCTAAATCTATATGCTTTGGTGCTTGACTCTGGAGGCTCGTGAAACTTGAGACTTGGTTGAACGAGGGACTGGAGTCTTGTCACGGGCGGAAACTATGAAACTTTGAAATCTTTTTTTTGTTATTGCTATAATCTAGTTATACTATTACCCAATAATACGCAACCTTAATCGAACTCGTAAATCGAATAGAAGACGTGAAACGGAAAGGATGGGATTGACCGAGTGGCAATCCGATCGGATGACCACCCGATCGGATAGCCACCCGATCGGATGACCACCCGATCGGATGGCCACTCGATGGGACCGCCATCCGATCCGTGCACACCTTCACCCTTCACACTTTCCCACACTATAAATAGGAGCTGTCACATCAGTCCTTCACTGATGTGACAGCCTTGCTCGACCAGACGCACGCCCACCACATTTCTTTGATTTCTCGGCAATTTCGGTACGTTTTACACTAGATTCTTGTACTTTCTTGATCTACACAACATTCTCTATGAGATTCTCCTTTGAAATCTCACTTTTCACCGTGAAATCTCTTAGATCTGAGTTCTTAAGGATGATGTCATCAATGGTGGTTTGTACAAACTACTACACGATGTCATTCCTGATGAAACTTAGCTTAGATCTAAGGAATTCCATGCGTTTACAAGAAATCTAAGCTAAGACCTATACTTTTCAAGCTAAAAACCGGTGTTTATCTTCATCTCTCCTCAAACTCTTCACTTTAAACAATGGAATTCGGGTCTGAACGGACTGTAGACTCGGTTATTAGTCTGGAATTGGTTTGGAGACGGAATATTACAGAAAAGATGACCGCAGCACGGATTCTGACATAAAACCGTTACGAACAGATGACCGAGCGGACTGGGGTGATTCCCACCCGATCGAATCGGCTGGACACTGAGGGGTTTACAGTTGTCGAAGTACGTACCACGTCGTCATTGCTTTAGACAGAAACTTGGAGTTTTACAAAATAAGAACGGGACAAGGTAACCCGATCGAGTGGCAACCCGATCGGATAGCCATCCGATCGAACAGCCACCCGATCGAGTGACATTTGGCCCTTAACTTTAAACATTTAAAATCTAGAAGTCATGATCGTCGAGTGGCAACTCGATCGGATAGCCATTCGATCGAGACATCGATGAATTATGAACTTAGATCGAGTGGCGACCCGATCGGATGGCCATCCGATCGGACAGCCATTCGTTTCCCTTCACACTTTGTCAACCTTGAATCGAGTGGCAACCCGATCGGATAGCCATCCGATCGGGCAGCCATCCACTCCTATCACACACAGGTTATCTCGATCGACTGGCAATCCGATCGGATGGCCATCCGATCGGACAGCCATCCGATTTAGTGACTAATCCGACATTTATGCAATCTCGTTATTCTGCCCGACACTTATCTATTGTAATCTAATCAGGCTAAACCTAAAGAGCTCCCTTTGTTCCAATAACAGTCTTAACTGTTAGGCAATCACTGTGAGTATACTCGATCCCTTTTCGTTTTAAACTTTGGGATGTGACATGTATTCTATAAACTAAGAGACTTGATACTTTTGCAAACTATACTCTATTCTACGTGCATGTGAAACTTGTGATTCTTGTATTCTATTTGTGCTATATGAACGTTTAATCCAGGGTGTGTAGTTCCGCCTTAACAATAGTAGCGCTATAGGAGATGCAACTCCCCATTATTCTTGGGGGTATTGTTAGGAGGATTCTAGTTTTCCTTGAGACTTGGGAAAACAACAAAGCATTGGGATACTTGGGCTATCACTTGTTGGACTACTAACACTAGCACGGCTGAAACTATTTTGTTGCATTACATATGGATATGAGTTGTTTTATACTACTATGCTATTAGTCAAACTTGTATACTCGCCGGTACATTTTTATTCTGACCCTTAGGGCTGTAAACGAACCGAACGAACACGAACAAGGCCTTGTTCGTGTTCGTTCGTTAAGGAAATAAATGTGTTCACGAACGGTTCATGAACACTTACCGAACGAGATTTTATGTTCGTGTTCGTTCATTAAGGAAATGAGCGTGTTCGCGAACGGTTCACGAACACAAACGAACACAAATAAATTTGGCGAACGCGACGAAGGATAAAGATAGATGGCCCAGACAGTAGCACTCGAACTTGAATCCCTTATTGTGGAACGGAGGTCGATCGTATTCGCCGATGTAAATAATGAGAAATGAAAGGGAAATGATGCATAAACAAGGTGAAAGTGTGTTTCCTAGTTTAATTGTTAGGGTAATAAAATAAATAAAAGTTTAATAATATAAAAAGTACAAATAAAATATAAGAAAGTACAAATATCTTCAATTAAAACACAAACATACGAATATAAACGAATGCAAATCAACGAATGTTCACGAACACGTTCACGAACACCTTACCGAACGTTCACGAACACAATCGAACGAACGAGACCTCTGTTCATGTTCGTTCATTTAACTAATCGAACGAAATTTCTTGTTCATGTTCGTTCGTTTATTAAACGAACGAACATAAACGAACTTCCCGCCGAACGGTTCACGAACTGTTCGCTGAACGTTCGGTTCGTTTACAGCCCTACTGACCCTATTTTAATACATGTTGCAGGCTGATAGGATGCTGTGAATCAAGAACTTGCTAGGATGCTGCTTGATGCGTGTGAAGTGTGTATATGAATTTAGGTATATTTTAAGCCCCTTTTACACTTTCTTTAGCCAAGTTTTAAATTTATAAAACACGATATTTACTAACACTAAACACACATATGGGCAAGTGCACCCATCGTGAGCGTAGTATAGTGTTGGTAAGATACCGAGGTCGTCCAAGGACACAAGAGCTTTTAGTACCGGTTTATCCTCAACGTCTAATCAAATCAAAAAGTTTAAAAAATGTTTTAAACTAAGAAAAATAAAAACTAATTAAAATGCTGAAAATAAAAATAAAAATAAAAACAGATAGACAAGATGAATCACTTGGTTCCGACTCGTGTATAGTGTAACCTTTGATTATTTCCGCACTTTTGCACTTATTTAAGAGATTATCTTAGTTATTGTAGTAGGCCCCTCTTTTGAAGGTGACGTTACCCTCAACCCAGTAGTTTGAGTCAGCAAGGATACAATCCTAAAGGGTCGGATTATTGAAAGATAATGAATTAAGTTATTAATGCAAATTATGGTAGGCCCCTCTTTTGGAGGTGACGTTACCCTCGACTAAGTAGTCTGAGTCAGCAGGGATACAGTCCTAAATAGCCGGGTTATAGTATTAATAGTAGTTTAACTTATGAGGGGATCAAAGAGTTTGGACCCCCGCCATCCAATACCGTTAAGTATTGAAGGAGGTCCTACTAAATTTGACCCAGGTCCATTGCAGGACCTCTAAACGCTGAACAACGGCAAGACTCTTACCAAACCGTTCCCTTAACCCCCGACCAGGTAGCCAACATACCTCCATATAGACCGTGGAGATATGAATGGTGAAAATCTTTTATTTTATACAGACAGTAAAATAATGTCAAGACACCACGGACAAACGATAAGGAAGAATCACCTTCAACATAAGAAACTAGTTATTAAAGTCATTAATATAAAACCAAGTAAAAAGTGCGAAAAGATTAGAAATAAAAAGTATTACACTAGACACTTGTCTTCACCAAGTGATGTAAGAGACTTAGGCAAACATGGCCTTGATTGTCAAGAACTCTTACGATCAATCTTAGATCCCGAGACGACTCACACACTCTATGATGGACAATGGATGATGGTGGTGGATGATGGTGTTATGGTGGTGGTGGGTGGTGGGTGAAGTGTGAGAGAGGTGGTGTGCCAAGGGATGGTTTGAGCTTGAGCCAAGCACTCCTATTTATAGGCTGAACAGAAGCTCGGGCACGGCCCCGTGTCCAGTGGGCACGGCCCCGTGTCCACATCCTTCTCTTTCTTCATTTAATGCAGCTTGTCTTATTAGTTGACCACGCCCCCGTGTCCGCTGAGCACGACCCCGTGTGCAGAAGAATCTTTGTACTATAAAGATTTGCCTGGATTGTGCGAATCTTATAGTTGACCACGGCCCCGTGTCCGCTGAGCACGGCCCCGTGGTGGGCAATAGAAGCTTCTACCACTTTGTCTTTTCTGCTGACGCTTGGGCACGCCCCCGTGCTGGCTGAGCACGGGGCGTGTTCAGTCTTCTGTCTTCTTGTTTTGCTTGGGAAGATGCTGTCGTGGGGTCGGGCATGTCACGTTTGTTCCTTTTCTTGTATTTATGTTAGATTTTGCTGTCTTTTTGCTTCTTTTGTTAATTTGAGCTCATTTAATCCTGAAAATACAAAAGGAAGACAAAAGCACACTTTTTCCAACATTAGTACTAAAAAAGGGTTAGTTTTATGCCACAATTGATGTAATTTATATGTTGCATTTTGCACACATCAAATACCCCCACACTTGAATCTTTGCTTGTCCTCAAGCAAAACTCTTTATAATGTGGCTTTACACTCCCAAATGGAATGGGTAGAGAATAAGGTTTTTGGGCTTGTCATAGGGTGTCGGGATTTCCAAGATTCTTTATTTAGTTTTATTTTTATTTATTTACAATCCTATTCGTCATGATTTATTTAAAACTTTTCATAAGATAAATTACTTATTAGGGCATAACATGCCTCTTTAAAATTTTATTTATATACAAGTTCACATACCTCACGGGGATCACTCAACACTCGGCCGAAAATGTATTTTTGTGGATCACTCGAGAGCGGCATGGAACTTACTCCTACCATAGGCTTGCCAAGCAATCAATCCTCCTCCTTTTTAACTATATACCTTTGTAAATATCAAGAGGACTTTTTGGGTGAAGGGTTAGGCTTGGGTTAAAGGTAGGTGGTTGGGTTAGTGGTTAGTAGAAAAGGGCGAAAAAGCGTAACAAGCGTCGGTTTTCGTAAGACTTTCTATTTTTGTAACTTTTATTTTGATGAAGCTATTATTCAAACAAAGTTATTTTTAATAAACTTGTTTGTTTATTTTCTTTTGCTTCATAATCAAATTTTTTTTTTTTGACAAGTCATATAAAGAACCGAGCTAGTTACTAAAACAAAGGGTTAAAAATGAAAAAGGTTTTGGTGGGTGAAAGGGTGTTTGTTTGGGTTATGAAATGAAAAGGTTTAGGCTCAAAGGGGCTAACTAGGAGGATTTCGGGTAGGTGGTAAAAAAAAGAAAAATAATGGTGTAGAAATAAAAAGGGTTAGTCCTAATGCCTCCATCATTTACTTACTCGGGTTTAAGTTGGTAAGGACCGGGAATGTATCGTCATGGCAAGTTCTAGAGTCGTAAGAACCAAGCGGCTATTCACACAAGAAACGAAAAATGAGCATTTAGTTTAAAGATATGTATTTGTATGCTCGATAAAGGCTCAAAACTCACTTTTGTGGGAATGGGTTTTTATGTGATCAAGTATATATAATTGAATTTTAACTAAGCTTGTCATGCCTTTTCATAATTTTCTTCTGTTGGTTCTTTTTATCACGACGCTATCGGTTGTAAATTCGTAAAAATATAACCTTTTTTAGAACTTTGAAATTCCCAAGTTAAACCTAGACAAGTAAAAAAAATGAAAATTTTTTTTTGAAAAAATTTGGGGTGATTAGCGGTTCCAATAGAGTTTTGTGTAAGGCTTGTATTTAGGACTTGCAAGATTCAAGGTTTTAGCATCCCCCCACACTTAAATTACACATTGTCCTCAATGTGTCCCAAAAATAAGTTTTTAGGTTGATTGAATGTGTAAAAAGGGTGAAAAAGCAAAAATTTATGTTACTGGGTGCCTGGACACGACCCCGTGTTGGGTGGACACGACCCCGTGTTCAGGTGCGAGTAACGAAAACTTACAGAAGGTGAGCACGGGGGCGTGTCGGCTGGACACGACCCCGTGTCTGGGAAAGGTCTGCAGGTTTAAGACAAACAACAGGTCTGGGGAGTGGGCACGGGGGCGTGTCGGCTGGACACGACCCCGTGTAGACAGTCTGCAAGGTTGAAAAACAGGTTTCTGGTCTCGGTTTTCCTGTCCCGACTTTAGTAGCACTAAGGTTTAGTGCTCTAAGCCTCGTATGTACCTGTTTTATCAATAAACACTCCACCAAAGCATAGAAAACATCCTAGATTACCATTGTTCAACATCAAAGTTAAAAGAAAAATAAATGCAGAAAATAAAAGAAGTTAGGGAAAGTAAATTGTTCAACACTTGGCACGCAGGCCTTAAATTGTTCAAGATTAGAAAAGGTTAACCAGGGGAATCATCAACCAACCGCTTCTTCATCCGCTCATCCCGCCTAATCCATGTCCTCGCCTTCATCATCATCATCTCCACCATGCCCAGCAATGTACTCCCGGATATTTCCAATATCATCTTGGATATCGGATATGTTTCTCTCGATCGCCCCAACCCGGTTGTACGTGTTGCTTTCCATATTGTAGGTGTTCCTGGTGCACATGAGGTTTTCCTGCAATAAATCATGTAAACTTTGAAAGTTAGGAAAACCGCCTCCGGAGGAGGATTGGCCTGGATCACCATGGGGCTGGTACTGGTACTGATGATGTTGTGGAGCGTGAAGGACAAGTGCCTCCTGCGGGTTCCATGCATGCCCTTGCATTCTTTGGAAGCTCACCGTCCCGTCTTCAGCCTCATAAATTAGGTTCATTGAGCGGCAGATGTGTATATCTACCCTACCCGACCATGGGCCCCTTCCGAATGACCTAGGTATGTTGGTGAAGTGCTTGAAGAGACGGTACACCCATCCTCCAAAAAAGATGGGGGTTTGTGCAGTAGCAAGGCGGTTATGATGGATGTTTCGGAGCATGAGGAACGGAACATCAAGGGGCCTGCGGGTGTGGATGCAGTGGAGGACAACTAAATCTCTTAACCCAACGACGCCACTGCTATCATGCCTTTGGCTAAGAGAGTAGCCGAGGAGCCTATGGATGTATCTGTAGAGCGGATCCCTCAACTTCGTACTCTTAGTGCTGCTCGGATTGTAGTACCCTTCACCAATCTGAGCCCAAATGGCTTGGCGTTCGTTCTCACCTATCTCTCGCATTCCTCCAGTATTTTCCTCGTTGCCTGCATCTTCTTCAGCATACAACCCGACAATCGATCCAAATTGTACCATGGAGATCGAATACTTGGTTCCTCCACATCGGAATGCTACCCCATCATTGTCGAATGGGTCGCACCTTGAGTTGAATGTGAAGGTGCTATAGAATTCCAAAGTGCATTCGTGGACGGAACGAAGTCAAGTTGTTAAAGCGACTCTTAGTGGTCCCGTGACAAGATTGTTGAAACGGTCGAGTTGGTTGACCAATGCTAACAGGTCCGTGCATGCTTGCCTCGGGTATTCTTCCGGTCTTGTTTGAAGAACTTCGTATCTAGCCCTAGCATCGAGCTCGTTTGCGTTAAACCTCGTGAACTTCCTTGCCATCTGAAAGAATACACCAAAAGTTAGCACGAAACATTAGGATTTTTGGACAAAACATGCAAACAGTGGGCTGGACACGACCCCGTGTTCAGCGGACACGGCCCCATGTCCAGGCGTCTGTTACAAAAAATTCCATTTTTCGACCCGGAAAATGAAACCCTAAGTACCGTTTTTCTCAAAATGACCCGTTTACCCATTCAATTTTATCTTTTTCGGTTCAAGAACAAGGGTTTGGGGTTTTTGTGAGAAATTGGGCGAATCTATGAACAATACAAGTGTATTTACTTCCTTTAACACTAATCTAACTAAATGCAAACAGATCTAAACAAAAATTTGAGGTTTGATCCGGATGAACTTCAAGAACCCTAGATTTTTCCCCAAATTTTTGGTGTTTTAACTACATGCAAGTAACTAATCTAACTAAGAATAGTGATAGAATCATACCTTGACGTTGCTAGAATGATAGGAGACGTTGAAAATCTGCGGAAAATTGCATGGAACCAGAGCTTTTTCGGGGAAACAGGGCGTGTGGAATGGTGTAATTGTTATGAAAAATGGGATATATCCCGACTGCAGCGCGGACACGGCCCCGTGTCCGGCGGACACGGCCTCGTGTCGAGCAAAGTTTTGAAATATTTTTTTTAGTGCTCGTGTGAGTGCCCCTTTGTTTCCCAAAAAAAATTGGTTAGAAGACTTACCGATTTAGATGTCGTCCTTATCATTCGTAACTTACTAGGTATGATGTTGATGTTTTCATTCTTCCACCATTTGAAGCGAGATTTCCTCCTCTTCATCCTCAATGAATCCTTGATAGAGTTTCAGCCGTTGGCCATTGACTTTGAATGGAGGCCCATTTCGAGATTTAATTTCTATTGCACCGTGTGGGAAAATATGGGTGATGGAAAAAGGTCCTGACCACCTAGACTTTAATTTACCAGGAAACAATTGAAGTCGTGAATTAAACAAAAGAACTAGATCTCCTACTCGAAATTCATTAGGTTTAATATGTTTGTCATGCAAATTTTTCATTCTTTCCTTATAAATTTCGGAGTTTGAGTATGCATAATTTCTAAGCTCGTCTAATTCATTTAATTGACAAAATCGATTTTTACCATCAAATTCTAAATCTAAGTTTACATTTTTAATTGCCCAGTAGGCTTTGTGTGCAATTTCTACTGGTAAGTGACAACTTTTTCCATAGACTAGCTTATAACTAGCTTATATGGGGTTGTACCTATTGTTGTTTTATAAGCAGTTCGAAAAGCCCATAAAGCATCATCTAATTTATCTGCCCATTCCTTTTTATTTATCCCTACGGTTTTTTCAAGTATTCGTTTTAAACCTCTATTAGTCACTTCGGCTTGTCCGTTTGTTTGAGGATGATATGCTGTTGAGACCTGGTGATAGACCCCATATCTTGTTAAAAAAATTTCAAGTTGATGGTTGCAAAAATGGGTACCTCTATCACTTATTAATGCTTTAGGTGTGCCAAAACGAGAGAATAGTTTTTTCAGAAATCTTACCACGACTCTTCCATCATTTGTTGGAAGAGCTTCGGCCTCGGCCCATTTAGACAAGTAGTCTACTGCCACAAGTATATATTTGTTTCCTTTCGATGGTGGGAAAGGTCCCATAAAGTCGAGTCCCCACACATCAAAAATTTCACAAACAAGAATGCCATTTTGTGGCATTTCGTTTTTGGAAGAAATATTACCTGTTCTTTGGCAAGCATCACATGTTTTGACAAGACTTTGGGCGTCTTTGTAAATGGTTGGCCAATAAAATCCTGAATCAAATACCTTTCGTGCGGTACTAGCGGCACCATGATGCCCTCCGTATGGACCTTCATGACAATGGCGGAGAATTCTTCGTGCTTCGCTACCATGTACGCATCGGCGGATGAGTTGGTCGGCACACATTTTGAAAAGATATGGGTCTTCCCAAAAATAGTGTTTCACATTGGCAAAGAATTTTTTTTCTTTGATGATGTGGCCAACCCTTAGCGACTATACCGCTAGCTAGGTAGTTAGCATAATCGGCGTACCATGGTTCTTCTTTATATTCCACCATTTCTAGGGACTCAGTTGGAAATTTTTCGTTGATTTGCTCGTCCCTGGTTGCCTCCAAAGCTGGGTCTTCTAAGCGCGAAAGATGATCTGCTGCGGTATTTTCTGCTCCTCTTTTATCTTTGATTTCAATATCAAATTCCTGGAGGAGTAGAATCCACCGAATCAAATGTGGTTTTGCGTCCTGCTTTTTGAAGAGATATCGAATGGCTGCATGATCTGTATAGACTATAGTTTTAGAAAGAACAAGATAAGAACGAAATTTATCAAAAGCAAATACCACAGCTAGTAATTCTTTTTCAGTTGTTGTGTAATTTTCTTGTGCATCATTTAGTGTTTTACTAGCATAATAAATGGGGTGGAAATGCTTTTCTTTTCTTTGTCCCAAGACAGCTCCAACTGCAAAGTCACTAGCATCACACATGATTTTGAAAGGAAATTTCCAATCAGGCGCTATCATGATAGGTGCATTGACTAACATTTCCTTTAGGGTTAGAAATGCTTGATTGCAATCCTTGTCAAAGATGAAAGGAGCATCTTTTTCAAGTAATTTTGTTAGAGGCCTTGAAATTTTAGAAAAGTCTTTGATAAACCGCCTATAAAATCCGGCATGCCCTAGGAAACTTCTGATAGCTCTTACGGAGGATGGAGGTGGTAGTCTAGAAATGGTATCTATTTTGGCTCGATCCACCTCCATTCCTTCGCTTGAGATTTTGTGACCAAGTACTATTCCCTCCGTTACCATGAAATGACATTTTTCCCAATTAAGGGCGAGGTTAGTTTCCTCACATCGGGATAGCATTCGCTCAAGGTTATCGAGGCATTGGTCATATGAATCCCCAAAGATAGAAAAGTCGTCCATGAAGACTTCCATTGTCTTTTCTATCATGTCATGGAAGATGGCTACCATGCAATGTTGGAATGTTGCGGGGGCATTACATAGACCAAACGGCATGCGTCGATAAGCAAAAGTTCCATAGGGACATGTGAAGGTTGTCTTTTCTTGGTCTTCGGGTGCTATCGGGATTTGAAAGTAACCTGAAAAACCATCCAAGAAACAATAAAATTTATGACCGGATAATCTTTCTAACATTTGATCAATGAAGGGTAAAGGAAAGTGATCTTTTCTTGTTGCCTCATTTAATCGTCTATAATCTATACATACTATCCATCATGTGACGGTTCTCGTTGGTATTAGTTCATTCTTTTCATTAGTTATCACCGTCATACCTCCTTTCTTTGGAACTACTTGGACGGGACTCACCCAAGGACTATCGGAGATAGGATAGATAAGTCCGGCGTCAAGTAATTTGATGACTTCGTTTTTAACCACTTCTTGAACATTTGGATTTACTCGACGTTGTGGTTGTATTACCGATTTGTAGTCATCATTCATTAAAATTTTGTGCGTACACATGGAAGGGCTAATTCCTTTTATGTCTACAAGTTTCCAAGCGATCGCGTTTTTATGTTTTTTCAAAAGACTAATTAATTTTTCTTTTTCTAAGCTATCTAATTTAGACGAAATAATTACAGGTAAATTACCATCTTTGTCTAGAAAAGCATATTCCAAACATTTTGGAAGTTCTTTGAGCTCAAGTGGTGGGTCTTTAGGAGACTCCTTATTCGGTTGCTCATTTCGATCAAGAACATTAAAAGTTTGTTCTATGGCGACCTCTTCTTCAACAAAGTGGTCAATCTTTTCACTTGTATCGGGTGGTTCATCTTCATCTTCAATTAGGGGGTCATTATTGCCGAATGGATATTTCATTGACCGTTCAAGATCGATACTTCTTTTAAATGCCCCTAATTGAAGAGGTAGATTGTTGAACTTCCAGTTTCTCAAAGCTTCGTGAGTTTTTACAAATGGTCGCCCCAACACTAGAGGAGCGTCATCGAGGATGACAAAGTCGGTCGGGATTACCATTTGATTTGTTTGAACCAAGACATCTTCAACTATACCGATTGATTTTATTACTTTCCGATTGGATAGAAAAATGGGTATTTGAAGTGGAGAAAAATCACTAATGCTTAATTTTTCGAAAATGTAGTTAGGCATTATGTTAACACAAAGATCTTTATCAATTGTGACATTACTAATAAACGAATTCTGAAAGAAACATGGAACCGGTGTAATGTTAATTTCAAATGGGTCTTCTTTTATTAGCGAGGTTTGATCATTAGTTAACTTAACACTTACCGTTTCGTCAATTTTAGTGTTAGTGTTTAACTCTTTTAAAAACTTAGCATGAGTGGGTACTAAACAATGATTTTCGAAAGAAGGTGACAAGAAATTAATTTCTTCAAAATTAGGCTCTTCTTGAATTTTAACGTTGTCGGACTCACCTTTTTCGTTGTTTAACTCATGTGTCGGCTCTTCACTTATTTGTTCTTCCATTTTTTCACTTTCGGTTATCTCATCCTTTTTTAATTCTTCTCTTGCGCGGGACTCATCTTCCCTTGCGCGAGATTCTTTTATATAGCGATCGATAACTCTAAGGTGTTCTAATATCCTATCGGTCACTTCGGTTATAGAAAAAGAATCAGGATTTTCAAAGCTTGAATCCGGTTGTTCGATCCTTTGTTCCTCATAATACCCATATGAAGTAGATGGTTCACACCATTGTTCTTCATTGTAAGCATATGATGGATAAGGGTCGTTATTTTGTTCTTCATAATACTCATATGAGGTGGGTTGTTCACGCCATGGTTCCTCATAATAAGTGTACAAAGGTGGTGGCTCATATCTTGGTTCCTCAAAGTATGAGTAAGAAGGCTCATACCTTGGTTCATCAAAATATGAGTATGAGGGAGGAGGTTCATAACTTTGGTCTTCATAGGATGTGTATGAAGTTGATGGCTCGTACCTGGGTTCCTCATAGTAGGTGTATGAAGTGGATGGTTGATATGAGTGACGATATTGAACCGAGTGTGTGTTACTACAATTAGTGCAATAATTACTCCTATAATCCTCCTCCTCATAGGTGTAGTTGTAATCTCCTGAGTATTGATCCATAAGAATCACTCAGCAGACCACAACCAAGTCTCGAGATCAGAAAACAAAAATAAAAACGGAAACAGAGGCTGGACACGGCCCCGTGTTCAGTGGACACGGCCCCGTGTACAGAATCTGTATCTGGGCGTTTTAATTAAATTTACTGATTTCGTTGAGCACGGGGCGTGTTCAGTGAGCACGGCCCGTGTTCAAGCTTCTGTTACTGGGTGTTTTATGAAAAATGTGCAGCACGGCCCCGTGTTCAGTGAGCACGGCCCGTGTTCAACTTACTGTAAATGCAAAACTAAACTAAAATGCAGAAAAATGTGCGCGCGTTTTAAAAAGGTTTTGGAAAACTGATTAGGCCGTCGATTTTAAGCTTTCTCAAAATCCTTGTGTCCCCGGCAACGGCGCCAAAAACTTGATGCGTGTGAAGTGTGTATATGAATTTAGGTATATTTTAAGCCCCTTTTACACTTTCTTTAGCCAAGTTTTAAATTTATAAAACACGATAGTTACTAACACTAAACACACATATGGGCAAGTGCACCCATCGTGAGCGTAGTATAGTGTTGGTAAGATACCGAGGTCGTCCAAGGACACAAGAGCTTTTAGTACCGGTTTATCCTCAACGTCTAATCAAATCAAAAAGTTTAGAAAAATGTTTTAAACTAAGAAAAATAAAAACTAATTAAAATGCTGAAAATAAAAATAAAAATAAAAACAGATAGACAAGATGAATCACTTGGTTCCGACTCGTGTATAGTGTAACCTTTGATTATTTCCGCACTTTTGCACTTATTTAAGAGATTATCTTAGTTATTGTAGTAGGCCCCTCTTTTGAAGGTGACGTTACCCTCAACCCAGTAGTTTGAGTCAGCAAGGATACAATCCTAAAGGGTCGGATTATTGAAAGATAATGAATTAAGTTATTAATGCAAATTATGGTAGGCCCCTCTTTTGGAGGTGACGTTACCCTCGACTAAGTAGTCTGAGTCAGCAGGGATACAGTCCTAAATAGCCGGGTTATAGTATTAATAGTAGTTTAACTTATGAGGGGATCAAAGAGTTTGGACCCCCGCCATCCAATACCGTTAAGTATTGAAGGAGGTCCTACTAAATTTGACCCAGGTCCATTGCAGGACCTCTAAACGCTGAACAACGGCAAGACTCTTACCAAACCGTTCCCTTAACCCCCGACCAGGTAGCCAACATACCTCCATATAGACCGTGGAGATATGAATGGTGAAAATCTTTTATTTTATATAGACAGTAAAATAATGTCAAGACACCACGGACAAACGATAAGGAAGAATCACCTTCAACATAAGAAACTAGTTATTAAAGTCATTAATACAAAACCAAGTAAAAAGTGCGAAAAGATTAGAAATAAAAAGTATTACACTAGACACTTGTCTTCACCAAGTGATGTAAGAGACTTAGGCAAACATGGCCTTGATTGTCAAGAACTCTTACGATCAATCTTGGATCCCGAGACGACTCACACACTCTATGATGGACAATGGATGATGGTGGTGGATGATGGTTTTATGGTGGTGGTGGGTGGTGGGTGAAGTGTGAGAGAGGTGGTGTGCCAAGGGATGGTTTGAGCTTGAGCCAAGCACTCCTATTTATAGGCTGAACAGAAGCTCGGGCACGGCCCCGTGTCCAGTGGGCACGGCCCCGTGTCCACATCCTTCTCTTTCTTCATTTAATGCAGTTTGTCTTATTAGTTGACCACGCCCCCGTGTCCGCTGAGCACGACCCCGTGTGCAGAAGAATCTTTGTACTATAAAGATTTGCCTGGATTGTGCGAATCTTATAGTTGACCACGGCCCCGTGTCCACTGAGCACGGCCCCGTGGTGGGCAATAGAAGCTTCTACCACTTTGTCTTTTCTGCTGACGCTTGGGCACGCCCCCGTGCTGGCTGAGCACGGGGCGTGTTCAGTCTTCTGTCTTCTTGTTTTGCTTGGGAAGATGCTGTCGTGGGGTCGGGCATGTCAGGTTTGTTCCTTTTCTTGTATTTATGTTAGATTTTGCTGTCTTTTTGCTTCTTTTGTTAATTTGAGCTCATTTAATCCTGAAAATACAAAAGGAAGACAAAAGCACACTTTTTCCAACATTAGTACTAAAAAAGGGTTAGTTTTATGCCACAATTGATGTAATTTATATGTTGCATTTTGCACACATCACTGCTTAGAAACACATCTTAGTTAAATTTAGAAACCTGAAACTACTTTGGATGATTGTACTTGATAAATTTGGATGTTTGATGCTTTTAGACAAGTTGTTATGAAATCTTGATTAATATCTATCGAAATTTTTAGTGTTATGGAATCTCATGAGCAATCTGAACGCTTAGTGCTTGCACCCTGATGTGTACGCCATCGGTTGGGGTGTGACACATAAGATTTACCTTTATGAGTTAAGGTAGTGAGGGGTACAACAATCTTTGAGAAGTTAGAAATGAAATGACGATAGTTGCTCGCTAAGCCAATAAATGATTGGAATTCGGTAGGGGTTTTAGGTGTACTTCAATTCTTCACAGCTTCGATTTTAGTATGATCCATATGAATTGCCATCTCGTTGATTATGTGTCCTAAAACTTGAACTTACTTAAGCCAAAATTGACATTTAGAGAATTTGGCATATAGTTGTTCTTTTCTAAGAGCTACAAGATCAAAGGTAGATATTCTTCGTGGTCCACCTTGGATTTAGAATAGATCAAGAGTCATCCATGAAGACCATAACTGATATGCTCTAAAATATACATATTTTTTATATGAATATTCCTATATTTTGGAGTAACTTTAGGGTTGTTTGCATTAAATTCTACTCGTATTTGGTTCATATTTGAAGTTTGATACTTTTTAGTAGAAAACGAGCTAAAACGATTAAATCAAGTGAAAAAAATGTTTATAGTTAAAGGTAGAACCCCATGCTTTTTATATATTATTGGGTAAATTACAAGTTTTGTCCTTTATGTTTAAACCAAATTGTAGGCGATGTCCTTTAGCGCAAAACAAGTTTTGTACTTAATGTTCCAAAATCGTGCATGCTATGTCCTTTAGGCCATACCCAATTAGATTTTTAGGTTAAATCTGGTCATGTGCCTTGCACATGAGGGCATTGTTGTCTTTTCATCTCTTCAGGGACTATTATGTACAACAACTAATATTAAAGGGCTATTGTGTACAATATAAAAACATATAATAAAAGAACTTTGCACTCTCTCTCTTCCTCCCTCACTCTCTCAATTCTCTCTCCATTTGCACATGGTACAACAGATTGACTCCTGAAGAGATGATGCAGCTTTCGACCGGTCCGAAAGAGGGTTCTGCGAAGTAGATGCAGTACGGAAGGATCAGCGGTGGTTCTCGTCCTACGGAGGTGGCCGTAGCGGCGGAGGACCTTGGGGTAGAGATAGAGATGCGGATGGTGACAGTTCTTGGGGAAATAACCGGAGACGCTAGCACCGGAGGATGAGGAGAAGGAAGATTTTCTAGGGCTGATGAGTTTGATAACTGGACAGTAACAAGAAGCCTGTAGCTGTAGCACCACCACCACTTGTTAGATCTTCTAATTTTGGTTCCGGTTTTTGTGATTCCGGTGGTCCGGAACAGGACCGTTGGAGTAGGGGAGTGGTGGCCGGAGACTCGATGCCGGAATTGTTTTTTGGGGGTTTTTGATATTTTTGGTTTTGGGGATTTGGGGGGTTTTTGATTTGGTATTTAGGTTTTTGATTTTTTGGGGTTTTTGATGCAAGTAGTGAGCAGTTAATGTGAAAGGTGGAGATTGAGGTGGAGGGTGGTGGTGGCGGTGGAGGGTGGTGGTGGTGGTGAAGGGTGGTGGTGACGAAGGTTATATATAAATAGTTAAAATAATAATAACATTTTCAATTATTTTTTTTTGTTTTTTAAATACTATTAATTAAATGGGGTAAAAAGACTAAAATACCCTTGGGTGATCAGATTTAACCAAAAAAATCTAACTGGGTTTGGGCTAAAGAACATAACGTGCAAGATTTTGGAACATAAAGTACAAAATTTTCAACTTTTGCGTTAAATGACAGTGCCTGCAGTTTTGGTGTAAACATAAAGGACAAAACTCGTAATTTACTCATTATTATTTAAAACCTTAAGCAATTTAAATTCAAATAATTATGATACTAGAAGAATAAAAAAAATAATTGCATTTCATGTTTGTATTACGAAAGTTTTGTGAAGTTAATTGCTCATATCATTGTTTAATTATTTATGTCATAATTAGGAAACATATGGGCATTGACATAAAAGGGAAATGTGTTTGCACTTAAACTAAGTCATTTGTTTAATTCATTAGGTCACATATATGATTATTAATGAGCTGAGAATTAATAGAGAAGTGTTTTGTAAATTGTAGGTGAAGGAAGTTGGCATTGGATAGGGATTAAGTAGTGGAAGGTAACTAACAAAGTAGGGATCAACATTTACTTACATATACATTTATAATGGCAGGAATAGTTCTGGCACCACATTCGTGGAAATTGGGCGGCTGCCTTTTTTTTTAAATTTAAATTTCATGTTCGTATAATATAATATAATTATAATTGCCCTTACAAAAATTACGATTTCGTCCTCAGTTCAAAATTACGCTTTTGTTCTCAGTTCAAAATAAATTAATGGTTTTGTCCACAGCTAAAAATTACGATTTCGCCCTTAGTTCAAAACTATGATTTTCCCCAGTTCAAAACAAAATTCTGGTTTTGCCCCCAGCTAAAAGTTACGAATTTGCCATCAGTTTAAAATTATGAGTTTGCCCTCCTTTAAAAACTTATGATTTTACCTTAAGTTAAAATCCGGAGTCTTGCCATCGTTTTAATTTTTTTTCAAAACTATAGTAGTTTTTATTTTACTTGGTTTACTCAATCTAACTTTTTTTGTCAAGCAGGTGTCTGACACTCGCTCATTGTTTATGACAATTTACTATTTTGCCTCCAGCTCAGGCTTGCCATCCTTTTTTTTTAGCAAAACTATGGCAGTGTTTTGGTTTAATTGTTTGAGTCGATATAATTTTTTGAGATCGTGTTATGAGTAGTATGCACAAGTAAATAAAATACATACGGACATGCTATTAAACTAAGAAATATTCGGCTTAGCGCCCCGCAACGCGAGCGGGCATCCAACTAGTTAAACATAAAATGATGTTGATGTAGATACTGGGCTTTAAAATCATTGTAATTGGGCTTCATATAAAAGTATTAAATGGGTAGGGCCTAGAAAACAATGAAGCGGACCAAAAGAAAATTAAAAAGGGCCTAGAGATGGACTTCAAACTTCAAAGGAGAAGTTGATTAATTAAATATTTAGGGAATGCGATGTGGACGGGAGACAAAGAAAAACATGGACAACAATTGACAATTAATTGCATAGAAAAGATGAAGCTATCAATTAAGGAATACGCATCTAGACAATGTTTGTCGATTTGATTTTCTTGTTTTCATCATGAATTCAATTTCTGAAGCTATTAGCTTTGTTTTTGTTTCATTCTTTGCTACGAGAAGCTAAACTTTTCATGCTACTTAGGCCTAGATGAATTATGATTTAATGTTTTAACTATTCGGTTTTGACTAATGATTTGACAATTTACATATTCTTGCTTTTGTTATGAATATATCATTTATAGGGACTCTCTACATCCTTAACTCCCCATTGTATTTACTCTTATGTTAATGTTGAGCCTATAAATAGAGGCTTTGTATTTCATACATATACATCAATAAGAAATTCATCTCCCATTCTCCAATTCTTTTCTATACATTGCTAATAGGTTCTAGTTATTACATAACACGTTATCAGCACGAATTGCTTTTGAAGTTGGATTGTATCAACACAAGACAAAATTGTTGATCTGGTATGAAAACCCTTAATTGTTTTAATTTTAATTCCTCTTTTCTCATCGATTGTTGGTATGCTAAAACTTGAAAATTAACTTACGCTTTTCTTGATATTTTTTATTGGTTATGATTTAAGATTAAAATCATCATGAACAACATTAACATCATCCTTATTTAACCAGGATCATAATGTTTTTACTTCTTTATTTACTTTCTTATGTGTTAACGTATCTGAATAGTTTTCTTTCATAAACAAACACCTACGAAAAACATTGAGATGTGAAGAATAGAAAGCAAAAGTAAACTAGAAACACAATGGTTTTCGATCAAGAAAAAAAAATCTTTCTAGTTTCTCTAATTGATTATTTACAATATTGTAACTAATTTCTTACCCCTCTTGGTCATCTCTCCTTTATCATTAAATATTTTATTGGACTTCAAGGGAAGTTTTGGTACACTAAACTGAATAGGTATGTTTCATTAACGGTTTGAAAAGTTGCAGTATCTAGTGAATTTATGCTTTAATTTAGTTGTCCCAAATATGCAATATATATTTAAATCTCTACAATTGGTCATTTTGAAACTACTCTAAACATTTTAATAATATAATTCTACTTGTATGTGAACTAACTCTTTGAAGATGTAGTTATGTGTGGTATGTATTAAATGTGAAATTATTTAGATTGGGAATGTGTTATGCCATGATATGCCGTAGTGGACCAGGTTTATACATCTTTGTAAAAGCAAATAAATTAAGGTGTATATCAGTTTTGGGTTTGAATTGGAATCGACTTATTACTTGTGGGATAAATTGTTTTTATTATATTTTATGGTTAGTAATTAAATAGCCTTTTATTGTTATTAATATATATGATGTTGGTTAATGCTTAAAAAATAAAATCATTAAATATCATTTTTCCATCATGTTGGCTAATGCCTAGAAATTAAAATCATTAAATATCATTTTTCAATTCCCATCATGTAGTTTAATTCATTCTTTATTAATTTTAATTCATTCTTACCTTAGAAATTTGATTAATTCTTATTACTTTAAATGACCTTTAATATCCATTTAATTACAATCTTAAATGATATGGAGTTATGAACATGAATAGTCATGATATTCATAACACTAAATGATATGGAGTTAGGAACATGGATAGTCACAATAATACTATTTTTATAGAAAATTAGGTGATTTACAATTTAATTTAAGAGATGATGATTTACTTATTGGCTTTATAGTTTATACTGTTTAGATAATATGTTATGTATGCATTTATCGTATTTCATAATAACGTTTGATGTAGATGAATTTGTAGTATACAATAGTTGTCAGATTATTATACTATGAAAAAGTCTGTTTAGTATTTAATATGTTCATGTACATTCACTTCTGATGTGTAATACTTGTATTTGACATATAAATTTTAATGTGATTGTTCGTAACAATTTAACTAGAAATACAATACGATAAGTGTATGTTTATAGTGTTCTTATTTGATATATAAGAATAAGAAATTTGATGTTTTATATGACATTACATGACATATTATCATATAATTTTTAATCTGTTTGATGACAAATTATAGCTATATTTTAGTAGTAAAAAAAATCATATATTGATTTACTCGTCTTTCTTTATAAATGTTATCTTACTATTAATCAAGATGTATGATTTTATTGTGGCTTTCATCATATATCAACTTTGTCCTTTATGGAACACCACTAATTTGAAAGCTAACGCACACGATGTCGATAAATTAGAGCATAACCTATAATAATAGGCTTATCATTATTGCAATTTATTGCGTCTTTTATATGCTTTAATTTATTTAGATGATATGTTAAATAAAAAAAATTATATATTTCTTACAAGTGATGAAAAAATCTTATTTCATAAGGTTGTGTCATAAATCATTTCTTATAGTGACATAATATAAAGTGATGCATTGTATAATCATCACCTTTACATATTACCATAAAATTTTTTAATAGTGCTCTTGATATATTTTAATATTCAATCATTACAGTAAGGCAAATTAATTATATGTATTTTATTATATTGTATTTGATAAGAATGCATCTTATATCAATTATATATTGTACAATTTGACTTTGTACATTAATATGCCATTGTTTATGTATATATACTGTCTTCAATGATGTGACAACTCGAAATTTAGAACCCTTCTTGTATCCCGTTGTAACATGCTTAAACGTGTGACTAGTTAACTTGTGTGATTAATTATATATATGAACATCCTATGTGATTACGTGCTACATTTATGTGTTGTAATTGTATGTATGTGTGTATTGTTATGACCCGAGACACAAGGACCCAACTCGAGACCATGCGGTCTCGAGTGAGCAATGAAACAATGGGCCGGATGGGCCGTACACCTCGTCTAACCCAACCGAAAGCCCATTAGGGTGCACTACTTAGATCGGATATATAAACTAAGTGGATAGCCATGGGTGCCATTTCTTTGGACAACACACTCACTCTCACACACACCTTCTCCTACACACTCTCTCTAGAGAAACCTAAAACCCTAAAGATCAAGCACCACCTCTTCTCTTCTTTACTCTCGGATCAAATCGGCATCAACAAGGATTCGGTCAAGCTCATCATCAACACTCGGACACTCCATTTTATTCATCTTATTTACCACCTCGGTGCCTTGTACAATCGGTTAGTGTTCTAGATACTCACTAGGTGTTTATGTGACTAATGATGCTACTTGCCTTGATGAAATAGCATGATGATGATGTTCTTGATGTGTATGATGATGATAACCGGTTAACATGTCTTGATTTCGGCCATATTGTATGTTGGGTTAATGATATCTTGTGTTTAAATGTGGTCTAAACCATTAATTGCTAATGTTCATGAAATCGGATCGCATACTCTTATGTTACAAATCAAATGCTCGTTAAAATGGCTGCATATATGAGGAAATCGGATTAGTTGTTTGAATGTTTTGATTGTTGTTTCAAGTTATGATCATGTTAAAGTTCATAGAGATTGATGCTAAAAACCCTAAAATGAAGAACATGAAGAACATGATGAAGAACTTGTTGATTGTTATATAGATATTTGAAATGGATATGTTTGATCCATTTTGGTTAATTGTTAGACAATTAGACATGTTTGTAAAACCTCATTGGATAGTACATAAAATCACAACAGTGAAATCCCATTGGTCTAGTACAATGTGGAATTCAGCAAATGTCCCCAGCCGAGAACTTCAGTCTCGACTCGAGACCGGAAACATGACAACTCGAGACCCCCGGTTGCGACACTGGTTGCGAGTCGAGAACCTATAGTCTCGACTCGAGACCATACTTCATCAACACACACAATCATGACTCGAGAACGGGGTTGCGAGTCCGGTTGCGACTCGAGACATGACCCGAGACCTCCACGTTTGCGACTCGAGAACACATAAGCACAACTCGAGACCGCACAGTCTCGACTAGAGACCGCACAGTCTCGACTCGAGACCAACTACATGTATAAGCTGAATTGGACTCGCATGATCACGGGTTTGGGTGTTTGGGCCGGACTCTTGGGCCTTATATGTTACTGTTAAATGTGAATGTTGTTGGGCTGCCATGAATGATACTTGAGTACAATGTGCTAGCATACGTGTAGAACATACGTGCAATACGTGGTTTGAACCTGACTTGTATGATACAACTATGATAGGACGTGAGTGACCACAATACTGCTTGTTTGACCTTTCTGTGTATCTGCCGAGCAAACCAAGGTGAGTTCACACCCTCTACAAAGCATGGGATTCCCAGGGGTCGGGAATTGGGGTTAAGGAACATGGGTTCCTCGTCCTCCTTGGGTAGGACAGCAATGGTTCAGGAATGTAATTCCTCGTCCTCACGGACAGATAACTCGTACTAGACCAAAACTCTATCACGAAGTCCCTCCTTTTTATATCGACTTAATCGCCGGGCCAATGGCGAGCGGGTCATTAGTTAGATAGCGCTATTTAGGTCTGACAAACCTCACACCGTGCCGCAGAGGACGGGCGTGAACTAATGGATCTGGGGCACGTCAATGATGATAGACATTGACAGTTTCAGGGCACATAAACATGACTACAGTCAGCAGTCGATATGGTAACGAGTCTAGTGTATACATGGGGTAGCCCCCACGGCCGAAATGCCAGATAACTAACACGGGGTAGCCCCCACGGCTGGATTGCCAGAGTAACCGGGAATATACAAGTCACGTTTTTAACTATGGGGTAACCCCCACGGCAGGATTGCCAGAGAAAGGAAACTGTTTTCGAAACAACTTAAAACGAACACCCAACCGTGAACTCACTCAACTTGTTGTTGACTCGTTACTACATGCTTTGCAGGACCATAGGTACTCAGCTGGAGCTTGCATGGAAGAGAGTCGTTGTGGGACATGGACGGCTGTGTGCCATGTTAAACTTTGAAACGATTAAACTTATGTTTTGATTTAAGACTTATGCTTCCGCTTACAACTTAAACTATGTTTTGTTTGAACACCAATTGTATTGGTTGGATTTCATAACTACTTATATGCTTGTTCAATATGATTGGTGGCTGGATCCTGGTCAGTCACGCCTCCAAGCGGTAGTACTCCGCAGGTGGATTTTGGGGGTGTGACAAATGAAGCATCTAAATTAAAGTTGTGTATATGATCACACGTTATAAACATGATTGAATAGTGATCAAGATTTATTTATAATATGACATTCGAAGTTTCAAACTCACTAAAGCTTATTGTAAATTTATTGATGCTTGTAAGATTTTGGACTAATAAATCTTAATGATTCGGTCATATAATTGATGTTATATGGTGAAAATATTAGTTATACATGTGGAATAAAACAATTTCCACTTGTCAAACCTCAAATGCGCTCTTGATATATAAGGTTTGAAACAGTCACCATGAAAGTTGTGTGACTCTATTCCATTCCTTGAAGAGAATGTGATGAGAAAAATGTATATCATAATCCATTGAGCAAAACAATTTCCATCGTCAAATATCATTAATTATTAAAGAATATATATAATGTTTGAAACAACAAGCAAGAAAGTTATGTGGTTCTAATCCATTCCCTGATATGAATGTGATGATATAATGATCAATTCAAGGTTATGATCATATACATAACTAAGAAAATTGTAATGATGCCACCATGAATGTTGTATAGGAATAATATATTCCTTGAATAGAATGTGATGATATAATAATTGGTGTAAGGTTCTTTATGATGGTCATGTGATAAGATCAACCATGTTAATAGTGCAATGACTATACAATGATCGTTATAAAGGTCATGATCATGGTAACTAAGGAAATTGTAATAATCCTCATGTTGACAACCATTTTAATATTGAGATCGACCACCAAAAGTGGAAAACTAAGGAATGACCATATAACATGATGGTTTAAACTTTGAAGTTATAATACATTCTCTCGTATCTTATATTATGTATTACATACATGCAAGTAATACATATGCGATCATAATCCAAAAGTTTATGGATCATAATTATTTAGTTAGTTGGCAAGACCGGTTAGACCACACCGAGTCGTTAATGATGATGTGAAAAGTATTGAAGAAACAGAAGATTCGTCTTGATAATTATACATGTCATGTTTGCTCTCAAGTGAAGTTAAGTATTGATCAACAAAAGTAGGGTGTGAATCCCTAAATATTCTGGAAATGATAATGGAAATAAATATACAAACATGATACCATTTAGTGTTTTAAAAATCGATGCATCGTCTAAATGGATATCAAATCCACAACCTGAAGCTTGTGTGATTGTGGCTTAGCTAATTTGATAGCAAGCATATTAATACAGATTACTATTGCTTACAAAGCCAATGATCATGAGAGGAGCAAAAGTTCATTTAGGTACATGTAATTTTATATATAATACCATCAATTCACATCAAGCCAATAAGTTATAGTTCTCCCCATACAGTTGGTTTTTTGGTCAGGAACCAAAGATGTGTCATCAAAGATTTTGGTTGTGCAACATAAATTGAAACTCATCCACCACAGTGCACAAAGATGTGACTTCTAAAAAGTTTGAGAATATGTTGGGTATAAATAATCGTCTATGATTAAATACTTAAAGCTATTAGTGAGAAATTCGTTTATGGCTCATTGGTTTTCACTTTAGTGAATGAATGTTCCCAACATTAGGGGGGAGATAACAAGCAGTTGGAAAATGAAAAGTGAAATGAATTATCATGTCATATTGATCCTCAGATTATAAACTATAACTAGAAGTTTAAAGTATAATTCATTTACCAATATTAAAGAATAAATTACCAGACAAGTTCACTGACCTAAATAGAGTGACTAAGTAAGTCACATAATCAACTGCTTATTCTCCAATTATATTTGTGTCCCAAGAGGACAACCACATATTTTTATAATGAGTCTATTGCACGCCTAAAGCGTGGTAGACTAGTTGATTCCAATAATAAAATTCCTCAAAAATTAGAGCAAGTAATTAAGATGGTCAAGTCGAGGTTATAGTAATAAGATCTCCTGAAGAGACAATAGACATGATGGTTCAAGAAGAACCTCAGGTACCTGAAAATAAAGAGATCTCGATAAGTTATATCATGTCTAAGATATGTATGGAATCGAAATAAAAATCGACGTCGTTATACTTTTGTATATAATGTAGCGCTTAAATTGATTAAATGATGAGGATCAAGATTTAAGATCTGCCTATGAATGAATATTAAGAAATGATTGGCCAAAATAGAAAGACGCAAATAAGGTAGAATTTAGTTCTCTAATGAAATGGAAAGTTTATGGACCAACGGTCCATACAACTGAAGTTGTAAAATAAGTTGGATACAAATTTGTCTTTTACGCGAATCATGTGAAAATCAAATTAAGTGATATAAGTCAAAATTGGTGGCACAAGAATTTTCACAAAGACCTATGATTGATTATGAGGAAACATATTCTCCAGTGGTGGATGCATTAACTTTCCAATATTTTATTAGTCTGGTAATATAAAGAGAGAATTGATATGCGTCTTATGAATGTTGTGTATCACTTGATACTTAAAGTTTACATGAAAGTCCCGAAGGATTAAATTATGTAAGTCATGTAAAGTAAGTTCTCGAGAACAATGTGATCATTTTATACATATTCGGATTTGAATAGGTTATGATTTGTAGGATCGTTGTACGACCTGAATGAGTCGATCAGAAGAGTTTTTTATCCGAATCAAAGGCGGAATCAATGAAACGGACGCTCAATGTAATTATAATGTCTCTTGTATTAATCTGATAGAATTACAGCACCTGGTGACAATCCGGCAGCACTTCGTTACCGAATACAAGACCTAATTCAACTTCAAATGAAACGGACAAGTGCTCTATATATAGTAGTTGAGATTCTGCTTGAAATGGACATGGCAGTTTCAATCGAAATCAGTTAAGTTGATTTCGCTTGAACTTGTCCTTGACACTTTCAAGCGGAATTACCTTAATATCCACTAAACTCAGTTTCTAGCACCTCGAGCACTGGTTATTCTATCCTATTACATTATATGACTCGATACAAGACGAAGTCAATAGACATAGTGCACTAACAGACTCCCCCTTGGATATTGACGAAGTCTTCAGTGTCTAATCTTTATCATGACACATCTTCAGTCTTGATCAGTCTTCAAACTCTGTCTCTGGCTCTAACACTGTAAGCATCCTATCAATCTTTCTTCAAGTCTTTAGGCTTCCCCTTTCGTCAAGCTTCCGTGCTTTAGGGATCGACACCTTGCTTTTCGGTTACAAGCTCCCCCTTGCTTTGAGCTCGTCTTCAGACTCCCCGTTAGACTCAGCTTCTGGGATCGTAGTCTGGTACAGTATCTGCAATCACTCATACGTTTATAAGTAACAACATTTTAAATTTCAGCTATCCATGAATTGTAACCTGGCTCACTCACTCAAACTTTCTAAAATCACTCCCCTATCAACAAACTTCTAGAATTTGTCAGTTTCAGCGAAAATGATCGGAAACTGGCTCTTTTAACAATATAAGCATCCAAATCCCCCACAGTTAATCATCCAAGTCCAACTTAATGACCTTGGAGATATCACAAACTGTTTTTGATTTTTGATTTTAAAAACTTCAAATTTCAAATTAATGAACTTGTTTTATTTCAGAAACACAATCAGCATACTTAGATTTTGACACTCAGCATCTCAGACATCAGTTGTCGAAAATAAAACAGAATCAAAATCTTTTTGTATTTTCTGAAATATAAAGCAGTAAAGAAATATGTACAAACATATTTACAGACAATATTTTTGTTTGAGCTTGCGTCAGAGGATCATATCAGTTTTTGACAAATCACAAGTACCGTTGAGCTTAGTTACACATTAAGAATTAAACAATTCACTTAGATTGTCGATATACTGATCCACTTAAATTTTCATACAAACTTCAACTGATTCAGGATACGAATTAGGTGTTTTAAGAACTTAAACTCATTCATGTGTCCCACCTCTTGAATATACTCCCGTATCAAGATCCCAATATTCAGTCTTACAGGTGAGTATACCTAGATGATATCTGTAAGGGGTTAAATTGCGAAGAACCGTGAGAGCTCAGGTCAGAACTTCCGTTCAGCAGAGAGATGACGGCTTCGACTTTTGGTGTGTCCCCTTTAGAGGATCTTTTTTTACAACAGCAATGATTATCAATTTTATTGTTTCATCATTTTTGCTAAGGGCGGCGCTGTATTTCAAGCAAGCAGAAAGTATTCTCCGAGGACTAGGCCATTGCTTCCGCAAAATTAGAAGTCCCGGGATAATACCCCAGATATCACTAAGCATAAAGACCTAGTATCTCAGAAAGAGGGATCCTTCAAACAAGATTTCAAGGGTTACCTATATATCCAAGTAGTGTTCCCCACGAAACAAGCAAGTTTGAATTTAGGTTTATATCCCGAAAAAGTTTACTAAATGTATAAAAACCTACCGACACATCCACGGTGAGATCGTTTAACACATTTTGACTTTCCAATTCTTTAGCGTACTGTGATTGTCTACTGATGTACTATCATTTCCTCTTTTTACACAAAAACTCAATTTTTCATTTTATCATGTTTTTGTCTTTTTGCCAATAGGTTTTATCATGTTTTTGTCATTTTCAAATTTTCAAATGTTTTTGTATTTTCTAACAACAATACTCCCCCTAAAATTCAAAACCATTTAAAGAAAATTTGACAACCAACACTGATAGCTTTATCTCGCCATCCATTTTCTGCTTCTCATGCACTGATTTGCAGAAAATAACATACCCCCATGATTTACAACACATTGATATTTACAGTTGGAAAACCGTTTTTCAATCTTGTGAAATTAATCATGTTTGTTCCACCGTGAGGGTTTCGGCATAATCAAGTAACAAAAATTTTGTAATTTTCAAATTTTTACAAAACAAAAACATATTTTTGGTTTTTCAAATTTTTCAATTTTTAGGGTTTTTGAAATATTGTTTATTTATCTACAGAAAACAAACAAACTCCCTGTTTTAACCAACATAGGGTCCAGCAGCCTCTTCCTCCTCTCGTTGTGCCAGGCTGCTCCAACTTCCATTCTCACAATCTTTGATTTTGTTGAGCACCTGCACATTCAGACTACTTGATTACTTGAACAATTTAGCCCAGGTCTGTTGAACCTTAGGCATTTCAACACAATAAACTTCATTCAATGTCGGAAACTCTTTGTCATTATGAACAAAGACTTTTTCATCCTTCACTTCAACTTTCTCATCTTTTACCAAAATCACTTGTTTTTTAATACTCCGTGTCTGACCTTTCGGAGTACCTCTTTTGTAAAAATGTGGTTCTTTTTGAATATTTTGATTTTGAGCAACCTTATGTTTCCAAAACTCTTGAGGTTTTGTTGCATCAACAGTTGTTTTCCAACTTTGAATTGTTCTAACTCTGGGTGTGTGAGAAGTCCAGGCCTGTTTTGAATCGAACCTATTAGAGTTTGATTTCCAATTTTGATTCGAAGCAAACTTGTTTGTATTATACCTCCAAGTTTGTTTTGAATCAAATCTGGTTGACCTGTGTTTCACATTCTCAGATTTCTGTTTCTCAACATTATCAGACTTCTTTTTGTCAACATCCACATATTTCAGATTTGGACACTTTCGTGCAAGATGTCCTATTTGATCACATTTGAAACATGTTCTCTTAGACACATCTTTGACCTGTGGCTGTTGCTTTTTCTTTTAAGCATGAAACTCATCATTAGACTGTCGTCCAAATTTGAGTTCTTTCTCTTCTGCTAAACTTTTTCCTTGTACAAAACTCATTTTTTCCTGATAATTCGGTGTTTCATTTCTTTTCCAATTCTGTTTCTTTTTATAACCCAACCCAGCCTTCATGTTTTTCTTCTTGAAACCAGGTTTGTTATAAAAAATTTTGTGACCTTTACCAACAAACTTTGAAATATCAGATTTTTCAATCTCAATCATCTTGAAAACTTTATCAACCTTTTCTGAAATCACATTCTGAATTGGGAATACAACATCTAAGAATAATTTGTCCGATCCAATCATGGTATAAACCAATCCTTTTGAATCATCATTCAAATTCTTCTCGGATTTTGTGCTTTTCAGATATCCATCATGAAAATTACCTTCATTTTCATCCTGTGATTCAGATTTACCTGTATCAACCGACTCTTCTTTCAACACACTTTCAACGACCTTATCTACCATCTCTGAATCACTAGAATCATCAGATTTGGAATAGGTTACGTCAATGTTGTCTGGCAATTGATCTACCATGTTGAAAGCTTTTTCGACCTTTTCATCATCATAAAACACAAACTTTTCCGGTGGTGGAACTTGATGAAACTCTGAGCCAATACCTTTCGTGTTTTGCTCAGAATCTTTCCCATCCGGTTTTATGTTGAAAATACGTTCAAGCACATATGACGACGCATGATAACTTTTTAACTTGATGTTATCCTGTTCTAAATCAGCAATCTGACGCTTAAGTTTAGCAACATCTTCAATGTAAGAATTAACAACTTGTTGCTTTATTTCATAATTTCGCTTATACGTATCAGTTGTTTCAGAACAATATTTCAATCTTGATTGAATAAGTTTCATTTCACTTTTTACTTTTTCATACGATTCTTTTGTAATATGATAAGCCAATTTTATTGAATCATATTCCTTTTTCATTTCTTGAAAATCATTTTCTTTTTGAGAACATTCTTCTGTCATTTTCAAAACATTTTCTTTCAAAACTTCATTCTCTTTTTCTAACTTTTTGCATTTATCTGAAAGTGTTTCATTATTTTCTTTTAAAACCTTTTCATTTTCAAACATTTCTTTGCACTTGTTTTTGAAAACTTCTTCAAGTTTTGTGAAATCAAGATCTCTTGTTCTGATCTTTTCGTCTTTTTCAGTACAAACACTGCACGTTTCCATGCATTTCTTGCACTGTTCAACAGTTTCATTTAAGATGTCAGAATCTGAATTTACCTCAGTGATTGGCACTTTGGTGTTTTCTGCTGCATCTGTCTTATCAGCATCTTTCTGTTTTTCAGCATCATCACCAACATCACCAGTAACTAGGCTCTCATTCTTCACTTCTTCTTCTGCTTTCTTCACATCTTCTCCAACCTGCTGTTCTTCAGTAACAGCTTCTTTCACAACTTCTTCATTCACCACAACCTTTTCAACAACTTTTTCTTCTACCTTCACATTCTCTACTTTCACAGCTTCATCTTTCACTTTTTCATCCTTCACTTCTTCAACCTTGACCTCCTCAGCAGCTTTTTTCAAATCATCAACTAAATTCTCAATGTTCTTCTTCATTCTTCTTCCTCAGTTTTGTTGTCATAGCATCCCTGATGATTTTATCCAGCCTTTTTACATATGTCTTGTCTTTTGCAACATTAGAATAATATTCGCCAGATCGAGGAATTACTAGAAGAACATCATCGTGAACTATGTCACTTCTGGGAACAACCGGTTCACCTTGTTTATTGACATAACATTCTTGTTTCTTATCCCATCTTTTGTTCGCAACAGCATTCTCATATTCTTCCTGCATTTTCTCCATTCTGCACCCCACAATGAATCTTTCTCTCTCAGTTTTCTCTTTTAAAATCTCTTCTCGAGTTTTCTCTTTGATCTCAGCAACAACATTTCCTTCTTTGTTTTCCTCTTTTATTTCAGCAACAAAAACATAATGATTGCTCTTTGATGGTTTTCTGCCATGAGCTGTAACTATATTTTCCAAACGATCTTCTTCTGGACAAATCTGGCTCCAATCAAATCCTTCATCATGATGGATTACATCACAAGCTCTTGACTTATCTCGAGGTTTATCTTCAATCATTTTTGGCTCTTCTTTGCTTCGATGATAGATTGCCTTTCGGTAATAATCGTCATTGAACGGATGTTCATTTCCACCAGCTGCAGAATTATTGCATTCTCTCTTGAAATGACCTTTTTGCTTACATTTGAAGCAGGTCACTTTGGATTTGTCAAATCCAAGCTTCATTGATGGACCTCCCAATGATTGCTTCCCAGTAATCTCCATGTATCTTTGAGCTCTGCGAATGCAACTTGCCAAACACCAACGGATGTCAATGAGTTCCATCTCTTCCGGATCAATCTGGTCATAGTCTTCTTTGGTCAATTCGGAGTTTCCAATTTTGCCAGCTACCAGACCTTCATACGATTCCAGAACTGATGCAAGAAAACTCATTTGCTGTTTAGCAGCATTGATGCTCATTGCCGGAGAATTTTTCAATTTAAGAGCAATGTTGCACAGTATCTCCTCTGCTTCTTCAGAACTAGCTTTTGAAGCGGATGAATGATATCCAGTATGGTAACTTGATGAGGTTGTTTGTGGTTCTTTCATCTTCTCACCACTGAATGCTGTCTTTGGTGAACTGCCAACTTTCTCCGAAGGTACATTGCCTTTGTAGTATAGACCAACATTCTGATGATGCGATGAACCACTCATCTTGTTTTGCTTTTGTAGCTCCAGATCATGACTCTCAATCTTTTCTAACAACATATCAAGAGAAATTGTATCATATAAAGCATCATTTTTCAAGATAAAAACAAATGTTTGCCACTGATCAGCTCGTGGTAACGCTTCAATTACTTTATCAACAACTTCTTCTCTAGTTTTCACAATTTTAAATCTTTCTAGTTCAATCTTTAAATGACAAAACCTTTCAATCATTTGCCTCACTGTTTCTCCTTTTAAACTATCAAATAGATCAAATTCTTTTTTAATAACGCGATTTTGTTTTTCTGAATTTGTTTACCCCCTTAGCTTTCGCCTTCAAAGCTTTCCACACAGACTTAGATGACCCATCATGTATTAATAATGAAAAAAATATCATCTCGAACTGATTGCTGGATCAAAGCAATCATCTTCTGTTCGTATGAAAATTTCTTTTTGTCTTCCTCTGAAAAATCTTTGATCAGAATTTCTTCTCCTTTGTCATTTACTGGGCTATCATATCCAAACTTCAAACAAAACCAACTCTCATGTGCATATGCCTTCATCCAATTTTCGCATGTACTGTGAAAAATTCAATCCATTTTGACCGTAAAATCTTGTCCAATATGAAAAAGAAGGTGTAGAAGTCAGAAAAATGAAGATATCAAGCTAAACTCTTCCTCCTGTGCTCTGATACCACTTGTAGGATCGTTGTACGACCTGAATGAGTCGATCAGAAGAGTTGTTTATCCGAATCAAAGGCGGAATCAATGAAACGGACACTCAATGTAATTATAATGTCTCTTGTATTAATCTGATAGAATTACAGCACCTGGTGACAATCCGGCAGCACTTCGTTACCGAATACAAGACCTAATTCAACTTCAAATGAAACGGACAAGTGCTCTATATATAGTAGTTGAGATTCCGCTTGAAATGGACATGGCAGTTTCAATCGAAATCAGTTAAGTTGATTTCGCTTGAACTTGTCCTTGACACTTTCAAGCGGAATTACCTTAATATCCACTAAACTCAGTTTCTAGCACCTCGAGCACTGGTTATTCTATCCTATTACATTAAATGACTCGAAACAAGACGAAGTCAATAGACATAGTGTACTAACATGATTATTTTACATGTTGGATATAATTGGAACTCCTGATGAGTTTCTAAAGCAATTGAGTGCTTAAAAGGTTAATTGAAACATCTTAACGATGTAATATTTGTGCACCAAGAAACATATATAGAAAACTTGTACCCGGTGATTGTGATATCTCAATAAATAGTGTACACACATGGTACAATATGGGTTTTGGAGATAAAAGCAAGTGTTTATGGCATTTTTGCATATGATATAGATATCAATGTGTTATATGGGCAAATTTATGTAGCAAAACTTCTAAAGAGTGAAAGCACGTGCATATTTGGATAAGATGAAAAGAATTCCCTCATGGATTGATAATGCTAGAAGCATTAATGGTGTCAAAACCTCAAGAACGTACTATATCAAGTTCATAGAATATGTATGGACTAAAATAGTTAGATCGAGTGTTATACAACTCGTGATATTTGCATAAAGAGGGATATAAGTTTGATTAAATTAGCCATGTTTTATCAACGTTCTACTTTTAAAAGTTCACTATAATCGCAGTTTACAGTGATGATGTCTAGACATCATTGAGAGAAATTGTCGAGCTTTTAAAGGGAGAATTTTTTAATGCCCTTGGCACGGTCTAGTTATTACTCGAACTGCAGTTTGAGTATATATGTAATTATATTTTACTAATCCCCCAAGTACATCTTGAAGATGATGTTTGATATTTTAGTATGGGCATAGTTGAACCTTAATGTACGTTAAAGGTTGTTAAGTCATTTGTTATAAGAAATGCCTATTATCATCTCCTATCAAAGTAGATATTCTCATTCTAGAAGTACCATCGTTAAATGCATAAGTGCATTACTATGTTGTGCTAGCTATGTATAGTTATAATATCTTTCACTTTAGCTTATTGTCATGATATAACCTTTGTCAAGCGAAGAGACATTGGAATGGGTTCAAAGAAATATTTCAGGTATAAACGATATTTGATTATATTTTACTAACCCATCAAAACAAGTTTGGTTAGTATTGTAGATGCAGGAATGTAACAAAACACATTCATGAACATATGATAATTTTTGGAAGGAGGCACCTAAAGTCTCGTTAGAAGATTATACAACATTGCTCAACATAAATAATTGCACATTAAGGGATCAAGCGACAAATCATTCGCTACAAAGGCTTTACTCGACTTTTAAGGAAGATGGACACACGTCACTTAGGAATACATGTTAAAATGAGGGGGAGACTTATTTAAGTTGCACTCTTTTTCCCTTGACTAAGTTTTATCCCATTGGGTTTTCTTAGTAAGGTTTTTAATGAGGCAACAAACATGGTCCAAAAGTATCAGGAGGAGAAAATACGCGCTGCACTCTTTTTCCCTTAGCTGGGGTTTTGTCCCACTGGGTTTTCCTAGCAAGGTTTTTAATGAGGCAGCATCACCAAGTGTATTACAAGAATATTGTACTATTTCATCATGTGGATCGTCAAGGGGGAGTGTTATGAATATATCATTTATAGTGACTCTCCACATCCTTAACTCCCCATTGTATTTACTCTTATGTTAATGTTGAGCCTATAAATAGAGGCTTTGTATTTCATACATATACATCAATAAGAAATTCATCTCCCATTCTCTCATTCTTTTCTATACATTGCTAATAGGTTCTAGTTATTACATAACAGCTTTGTGATTGTTTATGAATTTTCATGCTTGTCTTGGTTGTGATTGGTTGTTTGGTTAGGTGATCTTGTTAGTCTGGTGTGGAACTACTTAGATTATTCTAGGTTCGTTAATCTATTAGGTTTTCGGTCTAGAGCTTGAGATTAGAAATAATTCAAGTTTCATTAAATTAATTAAAATCAACTAAGTATAGTGTACATCCTTTTCTGGCAACTCTAGTGTACATCCTTTTCGGACCCGGCTACTTATTCGCGTTTAGGGTTTCCTAAGTTTCAGTCATAACTTGAGGATTTTAGCAACGTAGTTGCTATTAATCTGACAGTAGTGGGATTCGGTGTCGATAGGTTGAGTCGTTTCCAATTTAGCACTTCACCACTGTAACAACCCGAATTTAATAATGATTTTAATTTTAATATTATTATTGTTAATGATAATTGTAATGCTCTTTTAAAACGTCTTTTTTTTTAACTATTCCAAAGAATTTTAAATTAAAGATATTATATGTGAATCTGGATATTTGATATGATGATTTAGAGTCAAAATTGAATTAAAGAATTTTTTTATATGTAAACGTATATAATGAACATATTTAAAGGGATATATTGTTTGTCCAATTAATAGAGATAATGAAAGAATCTATACTATATAATAAAAGAAACCACTTTGGGGGACACTTGTCATCATATTAGGTCATCTCTTATAGATAATTATTATTTTAGTTAAATATTATCTAATTAATTATAGATAACTCTTCTACTAAATATTATTTAATTTAATATTTTATATTATAGATAACTCTCCTACTAAATATTTATTAGTTTAATATCATATGGATAATTATTATTTACTTTAATCTCCATCTCATTTATAATATTATTTATTTGAATTAATTATATTTGAACGTTTTTTTAAGTTTAGTATCAAATATATTTTACGAAACTTAAAATAAATTTAAATAATATTATTTATCATTTATACATTTACGGAGTTTTAAATAAAGGGTTAAATTTATTGAGACTTCGTTAACAAATTTTACAACAACAGAATAATCTATTTTTATCACGAACCCCAAACTTTATATTAATATATTAAATATTTTTATTTTTACTATACAAAATTACATTTACTCGACCCATGTAATACATGAGGTTTTTTAAAATATAACTTTTTATTATTTGATATATAAAATTAGATTTATTAAATTCGTACAATACACGGGGTTTTTTTAAGGATATATTTTTTTTTATTATTTAGTACAGAAAATTACATTTATTCAAACCGTGTAATGCGCATATTTTTAAAAATGTATTTTTTTATTATTTGGTATATAAAATTACATTTATTCAACCCGTGTAATAAATGAGGTTTTTGAAAGATGTATTATTTTATTATTTGGTAAACAATATTACATTTATTCAACTCGTGTAATATACGTGGTTTTAAAGATATAACTTTTTTATTTGGTATATAAAATTATAGAGTTAAATGCCATTTTAGTCCCTGTGGTTTGGGCCATTTTGCCAGTTTAGTCCAAAGGTTTCATTTTTAATGTGTGGGTCCAAAAAGGTTTCACAGTTGCCATTTTAGTCCACTTGGTTAACTTCATCAATTTTTTCTGTTAACGAGAAGGCAAATTTGGTCATTTTGTATGTAATTCTGTTAACTAAAAGGGCAATTCAGCCATATAAAATGACCGAATTGGCCTTCTCGTTAACAGAAAAAATGGATGAAGTTAATCCAGTGGACTAAAATGGCAACTGTGAAACCTTTTTTGACCCACAGGTTAAAAATGAAACCTTTGGACTAAACTGGCAAAATGGCTCAAACCACAGGGACTAAAATGACATTTAACTCAAAATTATATTTATTCAACCCGTACAATAAATGAGGTTTTTAAAGATATATTGTTTTATTATTTAGTATATAAAATATATAAAATTTATTTATTCAACCCCGTGTAATACATGGGGTTATAACCTAGTATTTAATAGAAAGCAATCTAAATTCAAATGACGGAAACTTTTTAGCTTTTCCAAATTGGTTTTCAAATATATACATTGATTAGTTAGTTGTATTTGATAACTAATATAAAAAAAATCGCATATCACCAGGCTCGTTTTGCAACCCAACTTTAAAAGGAAAGAAACCATTGTTCCCTTTTTGTGATCAAGTATATCCCAAAAAAAAAAAAAAAAAAAAAACTTTTGATTGTTTTTTTTTTTTGGAAGGCGACTTTCACAACAGACGGCGATGCCGCTCACTACCATCGGTAGCTACCATCACCCCACTCCCGCACCAAGACTTACGTTGTCTTAACCGGGCCCGCGCTCGGTGCATCAGAGTTTGGCTTTGCTTCCCCCGAGAAACTTCACCACCCCACATCCGTATAGGTGTGGGTTGCCCAGTCGAGGACTAGGCGCGGTTACTCGAAAACTCGGTCGCTCCTCAGGTTCGAACCGGTGACCTTTCAGTCCCCAGCTCTCCCCTTCATTGTTGCTGGCCACTGGGCTAGAACGAACTTTTGATTGTTGATTGCTACAACGAACTTCCTGGGGAAACGGGATTGCGTAATCTCATCCCAATTTCAACTGGGAGTTTTATACCCTCCACAACCTTCATTGCACTATTATATCATATTCGTGTTTGATTCGCCGCCACCGGCGATTACTAGCGTTTGGTCACACCACCACCACTTACCGGTTCATTTGGAATCCTGCTCTCAACACCTTCATCTGAATATTTGTTAGTTCGTTTTGGTGATCGGCGCATCTAGCAAGTGTTCGCGTACTTCCTTTGTTGCCGTTTCGTTCCTCGATTTATTCTTGCTCGTCTATTGGGGTAAGGATTCTGGTTCTAAGTTTAAGGTTTTGAATATAGCTGGAGTTGACCGGTTCCGGCGACAAATCTACAGTTTGGTTGACGTAAAATTGATTTTCTTTTACGAACATACTCATAGCTTTGATACAATAATATAAATCCATTTGTCGTTCCTCCTTTCATGATGATTGGTCTGGGTTTGTGTTAGTTTAGAAATCAAATTAATAAAACCATGATAATATATTATAATATATATATATATATATATTTTTTTTTTGAATGGCAATGTATTTATGTAAAAAGTTTAGCCAAACAAATTACACCAAGGTAACCGGTAACGGACTTGAATATAATATGGGATTATCTAAAGGTGTTTGAAGTAAATGATGATACATGAATAATTGAAGACCTTCTGTTGCTTAGAGTAGCTAACTTTCACCATGAATTAAGCCACTGTTAGACATGTGTACACCTAAAATGGGTGTAGGTAAACCAATATTTCATTTAAACATAAACATTTACGAAATGTGATAATACATGTTTGGAAATTAACATTCATATTATAAAGAACTAACTGGATGATTTACATGATGAACTAGGATGACAGTAGTTTGATAACTAGTCGCCGGAAGACCGTTTAGCTTAACAACTTACACAATGTAACTAAACTCCAATTATCTTATTTGATTATAATAAATTGTAGGTTCTCGTGTCTGTTAAGGACTATTTGATTTGTTTTGCGTCACTAAATTAAGGTACGGATTCCGTTTTTTTTACATCGTAGTATTATTATTCAAGTCCGTTACTTTGTAGTACGGATGTTTTCGCTAGTTGTTTCCGTTTCGTAATTAGTATATATTGTAGCATGCAATAGACCTTAGATTTTGTGCTCATTATTGCATGTTCCTTTTAGACTTATGTCAAGATACTTTTATTTCTGATACGCTTTGTACTCTGTCACCCGAGCAATTATACGTTTAGACTTGTCGTTGGGGTGTCAACGACATGGCACTCATCGTGACGGTGCGTAACTAAAGTTCACGACGTCTCTAGCTTGTGCTTGTGTAGCACCTGGCCCCTAGAGGCGAATAGATCGATCTTCGCTCTGACTCCTGACTCCTGTTGAGATGGAATAATGTGTGTACGCCTACACGCACCATCTCGGCGCATGGACTATAGCCATGTATGCCTCCTTTTAGGCTCGTGGGTGCTTCTATATTACGTGACTTGTTTTACTGTTATATGTTGTCACGTATGTCTTGACTCTGTTATGAGATTTTGATATGATTATATGCATCTGATTATGTTCAGTATCTGTTATCTGTTCAGTATAAGTTTTGGGATTCAAGTTATAAAAGTATTTGTTTCAGTGCCATCTTTTGGATTTGTTAGTGTCGGTACCGATCTGTTTTGCTTCCGTATGCCTGCCTTACTTTTACTGTTGATTTCTCCGTTACTGAGCAACTTTTTTGGCTCAGCCGTATTTTCTTTCTTGTGTTTGTCCTATTTGTTTGACAGGTGTAACACCCCGAAAACGGGTTTGGTAATCAAACCCCGTTAATACTAAAAGACGGGTAAAGTACCGTTAGTAGTAAAAATTATCCCGGTAAATATTAGGATCTAAATAAATAAACCTAATATTAAATAAAAGTTGAACAAATCCTTTTGAGGAAAACAAAGTATATAGAGGGCCCGAGTTAATGGGACTTAAAAATAAAACGGGTTCGTTAACTAGGAATAGTTAACCTAGTTAGTGAGGTGTAAATAAGTAATAAAACATGGAGTTCTAGTCCCTAACAATTAAAACTAAACTAGAGGGACCAAAGCTGCCAAAAGGGAAACTTGTTTTATTAAAACATAAAAATCAAGACATATCACACACTTAGTGTGTGTATATGTCGATCATCAGGAGAAGAAACAAGGGGAAACCCTTGTTCAACCTTAATCCATCAAATTGGAGGGCAAATCAAGACCCAAATCGATGCATGAACATAAATAAACGATCACTAAGTCAAGGGGATCGTAAGGTATGTCAAATTTTTGATATTTATGAAGTTGGGATTCTTGATGAACTTATGAAAATCGAAATTGAAGCTTGAATGTTAGATGTTTAAATGAAACTATGATAAATTCATGGTTAGAAATGAACCCTAATCAATAATTTGATGTATTGATGTTCATACACATGAAATTAAGAATCACCCACATATGTGTTAGATGGGTTTTGTAGAGAGATTAAGAATACTAGAATCTTGATCAGGAAACGGGTGTTATTGATTTTTGTGAAACGAATCTAGGTGTTGTTATGCAAGCTAGATGTAATGAACTTGAAAATAATGTTAATCTTGGCTAAGTAGTTAGTCATGAGCTCGATTGCTAGTAGTAAAAATTTCATGCCCATAAGGTGTTCGATGTAATGCCTAGGTGAACATGGTGAATTAATGTGTTTTGATGATAGTAGAAATACCTTTCACTATCATAGTTATTAATTATGTGAAGTATTTAGCACATGGTTTATACATGATTGTTGCTCTAGTAGCTAAGCAAATGAGTATATTGAGTTCATTAGTGCAAATTGCATATGTGATAAGCAATTTGACCTTTAAGAGTCAAACCGGTCTATAATAAGAATCGTATGCGGAAAATTGTAAAGAGAGTTCATAAGTATAATAGTCATAGTATTGATGACTAATATAATTATCTTGTGGATGATCGCATTATAGTTTGACGCTTGATGTGTGCAAAATGCAACATATAAATTACATCAATTGTGGCATAAAACTAACCCTTTTTTAGTACTAATGTTGGAAAAAGTGTGCTTTTGTCTTCCTTTTGTATTTTCAGGATTAAATGAGCTCAAATTAACAAAAGAAGCAAAAAGACAGCTAAATCTAACATAAATACATGAAAATGAACAAACGTGACATGCCCGACCCCACGACAGCATCTTCCCAAGCAAAACAAGAAAACAGAAGGCTGAACACGCCCCGTGCTCAGTGAACACGGGGGCGTGCCCAAGTCCCAGCAGAAAAGACAAAGTTGTAAAAGCTTCTATCGCCCACCACGGTGCCGTGCTCAGAGGACACGGGGACGTGGTCAACTATAACATTCGTAGAATCTAGGCAAATCTTGATAGTACAGATATGCTTCTGCACACGGGGGCGTGCCCAGCGGATACGGGGGCGTGCCCAGCGGACATGGGGGCGTGGTCAACTAATGCAGACAAACTGCAATTAATGAATACAGAGAAGAGGATGGACACGGGGCCGTGCCCAATGGACACGGGGCCGTGCCTGAGCTTCTGTTCAGCCTATAAATAGGAGTGCTTGGCTCAAGTGCAAATCATCCCTTGGCACACCACATCTCTCACACTTCACCCACCACCACCCACCACCATAACACCATCATCCACCACCATCATCCATTGTCCATCATAGAGTGTGTGAGTCGTCTCGGGATCCAAGATTGATCGTAAGAGTTCTTGACAATCAAGGCCATGTTTGCCTAAGTCTCTTACATCACTTGGTGAAGACAAAGTGTCTAGTGTAATACTTTTTATTTTTAATCTTTTCACACTTTTTACTTGTTTTTTTATTAATGACTTTAATAACTAGTTTCTTATGTTGAAGTTGATTCTTCCTTATCGTTTGTCCGTGGTGTCTTGGCATTATTTTACTGTATATATAAAATAAAAGAATTTCACCATTCATATCTCCACGGTCTATATGGAGATATGTTGGCTACCTGGTCGGGGGTTAAGGGAACGGTTTGGTAAGAGTCTTGCCTTGTTCAGTGTATAGATCCTGCAAGGACCTGGGTCAAATTTAGTAGGATCTCCTTCAATACCCACCGGTATTGGATGGCGGGGGTCCAAACTCTTTGACCCTCTCATATGTAAGCTACTATTAATACTTTAACCCGGCTACTTAGGACTGTATCCCTGCTGACTCAGACTACTTAGCCGAGGGTAACGTCGCCTTCAAAAGAGGGGCCTACCATAATTTACATTAATAACTTAATTAATTATCTTTCAATAATCCGACCCTTTAGGATTGTATCCTTGCTGACTCAAACTACTGGGTTGAGGGTAACGTCACCTTCAAAAGAGGGGCCTACTACAATAACTAAGATAATCTCTTAAATAGTGCAAAAGTGAGGAAATAATCAAAGGTTACACTAAACACGAGTCGGAGCCAAGTGATTCATCTTGTCTATCTGTTTTTTTATTTTTATTTTATTTTCAGCATTTTAGTTAGTTTTTATTTTCTAGTTTAAAACCTTTTTCTAAACTTTTGATTTGATTAGACGTTGAGGATAAACCGGTACTAAAAGCTCTTGTGTCCTTGGACGACCTCGGTATCTTACCAACACTATACTACGCTCACGATGGGTGCACTTGCCCATATGTGTGTTTGGTGTTAGTAAATATCGTGTTTTATAAATTTAAAACTTGACTAACGTGTAAAAAGGGCTTAAAATATACTTAAATCTATATACCACCACACACGCATCAAGTTTTTGGCGCCGTTGCCGGGGACACAAGGATTTTAAGAAAGTTAGGAATCAACGGCCTAATCTCATTTTTCTTATTTTTCTATTTTTTTAGGATTTTTCTTAATTTTTCAGCTTCTGCAGAACTCAGCACGGGCTTTGCCCGCTGAACACGCCCCGTGCCCAATCATTGGAACTGGCAATCCTGTTTTAAGTCGGACAGTAAGCTGAACACGGGGCCGTGCCCATTCAACACGCCCCGTACCCAAGATTCAGTTACTGAAAACAGAACCGTAAGATCCCGACGGTTGGTAATTTCTGACATAAACATGAGTGATACTGATAGTTTTTACTTTCGGCACTCTTATGGTACGTGGTGTCAAATATGTGGTGGTTCCCATAAGGAATTAGAATGTTATTTTCTAAATTACAAGCCCCACTATATAGACCCATCGTTTTCCTGTATCCTTAAGAGGGGCGAAAGTAAAAATAATCCCTATCTCTCCCTTGAATGCTCTCAACCGGATTTTCTAGGAGAAATGCTTCTTGATGAACTATTTCAATTAGAAGATCTAATTCTTAATTGGTTAAAAGAACTTAGGATAGATTTCAATAATTTATCTCAAGACGATAACCAAGAAGAAGTGTTGGGATCGCATTCAAACAACTTCGTTGTTCCCGACGATATCTCTAAATCTAGCGAGGACTTGAGCGATAGTCGTCCCTGTGTCGATTGTGCCGTGAAGGACTCCCCATCGACTTCGTTCGATGCATACATAGACCTGAGCGATTCGGCATACACCTTCTTTAACGAGAGCCCGGGAAAGGGTTGGACTTGTCCACCTACATATAGCATAGGAATCACCCTCACCGACAACCTCTTGCGTTCTCGTCTTAATCTAGAATAATTAAGGTATCTTAGGCACTTTGGGGTTGTTCCATCCAGTAAGGAACCACCCGATCCGGATAAGCTCCTTAGAAATAAACAACTCCATAAGACAGCTTCTAGACACGGGGTTGTGTCCAGGTCAACACGCCCCCGTGTCCACTCAAAGATTCCCGTCTGATCTCGTGTCAGAATACGGACAAAATGTGTCAGGATTCCACCTGAACACGGGGCCGTGTCCAGCCGACACGTGGCCGTGTGCAGCGTACTGTCGTTTTCTATAAATACAGCCAAGAGTCCTGCACATTTGAACCAACGTGACATAAATACATGAAAATGAACAAACGTGACATGCCCGACCCCACGACAGCATCTTCCCAAGCAAAACAAGAAAACAGAAGGCTGAACACGCCCCGTGCTCAGTGAACACGGGGGCGTGCCCAAGTCCCAGCAGAAAAGACAAAGTTGTAAAAGCTTCTATCGCCCACCACGGGGCCGTGCTCAGAGGACACGGGGACGTGGTCAACTATAACATTCGTAGAATCTAGGCAAATCTTGATAGTACAGATATGCTTCTGCACACGGGGGCGTGCCCAGCGGATACGGGGGCGTGCCCAGCGGACATGGGGGCGTGGTCAACTAATGCAGACAAACTGCAATTAATGAATACAGAGAAGAGGATGGACACGGGGCCGTGCCCAATGGACACGGGGCCGTGCCTGAGCTTCTGTTCAGCCTATAAATAGGAGTGCTTGGCTCAAGTGCAAATCATCCCTTGGCACACCACATCTCTCACACTTCACCCACCACCCACCACCACCATAACACCATCATCCACCACCATCATCCATTGTCCATCATAGAGTGTGTGAGTCGTCTCGGGATCCAAGATTGATCGTAAGAGTTCTTGACAATCAAGGCCATGTTTGCCTAAGTCTCTTACATCACTTGGTGAAGACAAAGTGTCTAGTGTAATACTTTTTATTTTTAATCTTTTCACACTTTTTACTTGTTTTTTTATTAATGACTTTAATAACTAGTTTCTTATGTTGAAGTTGATTCTTCCTTATCGTTTGTCCGTGGTGTCTTGGCATTATTTTACTGTATATATAAAATAAAAGAATTTCACCATTCATATCTCCACGGTCTATATGGAGATATGTTGGCTACCTGGTCGGGGGTTAAGGGAACGGTTTGGTAAGAGTCTTGCCTTGTTCAGTGTATAGATCCTGCAAGGACCTGGGTCAAATTTAGTAGGATCTCCTTCAATACCCACCGGTATTGGATGGCGGGGGTCCAAACTCTTTGACCCTCTCATATGTAAGCTACTATTAATACTTTAACCCGGCTACTTAGGACTGTATCCCTGCTGACTCAGACTACTTAGCCGAGGGTAACGTCGCCTTCAAAAGAGGGGCCTACCATAATTTACATTAATAACTTAATTAATTATCTTTCAATAATCCGACCCTTTAGGATTGTATCCTTGCTGACTCAAACTACTGGGTTGAGGGTAACGTCACCTTCAAAAGAGGGGCCTACTACAATAACTAAGATAATCTCTTAAATAGTGCAAAATGCGGAAATAATCAAAGGTTACACTAAACACGAGTCGGAGCCAAGTGATTCATCTTGTCTATCTGTTTATTTATTTTTATTTTATTTTCAGCATTTTAGTTAGTTTTTATTTTCTAGTTTAAAACCTTTTTCTAAACTTTTGATTTGATTAGACGTTGAGGATAAAACGGTACTAAAAGCTCTTGTGTCCTTGGACGACCTCGGTATCTTACCAACACTATACTACGCTCACGATGGGTGCACTTGCCCATATGTGTGTTTGGTGTTAGTAAATATCGTGTTTTATAAATTTAAAACTTGACTAACGTGTAAAAAGGGCTTAAAATATACTTAAATCTATATACCACCACACACGCATCAAGTTTTTGGCGCCGTTGCCGGGGACACAAGGATTTTAAGAAAGTTAGGAATCAACGGCCTAATCTTATTTTTCTTATTTTTCTATTTTTTTTAGGATTTTTCTTAATTTTTCAGCTTCTGCAGAACTCAGCACGGGCTTTGCCCGCTGAACACGCCCCGTGCCCAATCATTGGAACTGGCAATCCTGTTTTAAGTCGGACAGTAAGCTGAACACGGGGCCGTGCCCATTCAACACGCCCCGTACCCAAGATTCAGTTACTGAAAACAGAACCGTAAGATCCCGACGGTTGGTAATTTCTGACATAAACATGAGTGATACTGATAGTTTTTACTTTCGGCACTCTTATGGTACGTGGTGTCAAATATGTGGTGGTTCCCATAAGGAATTAGAATGTTATTTTCTAAATTACAAGCCCCACTATATAGACCCATCGTTTTCCTGTATCCTTAAGAGGGGCGAAAGTAAAAATAATCCCTATCTCTCCCTTGAATGCTCTCAACCGGATTTTCTAGGAGAAATGCTTCTTGATGAACTATTTCAATTAGAAGATCTAATTCTTAATTGGTTAAAAGAACTTAGGATAGATTTCAATAATTTATCTCAAGACGATAACCAAGAAGAAGTGTTGGGATCGCATTCAAACAACTTCGTTGTTCCCGACGATATCTCTAAATCTAGCGAGGACTTGAGCGATAGTCGTCCCTGTGTCGATTGTGCCGTGAAGGACTCCCCATCGACTTCGTTCGATGCATACATAGACCTGAGCGATTCGGCATACACCTTCTTTAACGAGAGCCCGGGAAAGGGTTGGACTTGTCCACCTACATATAGCATAGGAATCACCCTCACCGACAACCTCTTGCGTTCTCGTCTTAATCTAGAACAATTAAGGTATCTTAGGCACTTTGGGGTTGTTCCATCCAGTAAGGAACCACCCGATCCGGATAAGCTCCTTAGAAATAAACAAACTCCATAAGAGAGCTTCTAGACACGGGGTCGTGTCCAGGTCAACACGCCCCCGTGTCCACTCAAAGATTCCCGTCTGATCTCGTGTCAGAATACGGACAAAATGTGTCAGGATTCCACCTGAACACGGGGCCGTGTCCAGCCGACACGTGGCCGTGTGCAGCGTACTGTCGTTTTCTATAAATACAGCCAAGAGTCCTGCACATTTGAACCATTCAAGGGACAGAGATTTGGAGAATATTCTCACATACCATCCTAGGTATTTTATAAAAGAAGTTTCTCAACAACCTTCTTGTCCTTTCCTCTTTTATCCACTTTCATCTTCTTCAATTTTCCTTCATGCTTCCATTAAAACTTGAAATCTCCACAATTTCAAGCTTTATTGAGATGTTTGTTAGATTTTTATTCATGGGATCTTGTTAAAAATAAGTTCTACAACAAGGTTTTAAGTTGTTTCTGCTTAAAAACGTTCTAAACATTATAAAAACAAATTAAAACTCCATGATCCCTTGTCCAAAAAATCTGCAGACATTTGAACACGGGCCGTGTTCATTGAACACGGGGCCGTGTCCGAAGTACTGATCCCATAAAGTTGAACTCTTCTTGGTATGTTTTCTCAGAATGGCGAGCAGAACTAGCGGAACATCTTCATCACATTCCAGAAACAACCGACAAGGGAGAAAATCATCAACGGTTGAAGATTCTCTTGTAAACTACGTTTACGCCTTAAGAGAGACCCTTGATGAGATGACAGGGGTGGAAGAGGCATTTGTTGACCGTATTAATCATTTGACGATGGGGCTAGAGAGATGTCTTCGAGAGGTTAACCTTTTGTACCAAAGGTTGAACATTCTCGCTTCTCCTCCTTTGGTTCCAATCATTACCCAAAGGGCATGGAATGTGGTTACTGAAGTCATCATACCAGCCGAGTGGTACGCCATACATCCGGAGCCCCCTTGGGAAGTGCTACAAGGGGTTCCGGTTGGTGTCGCTCCTCCTCCACAAGATGTTGAAGAGAATGACGCCGCCTTCTTCCTCCCAAGAGAGATAGAAGAATGGCTTTAACGCCCCTCGGCTTGGAGTTCTACAAAACTTTTAAATACCGGAAAACTATTTCCGGAATTTTGGTTATTATTGTATTAATAGAGCTCCTTAGGATGATTTTACGTATCACTTGACCTATCTAATTTAGGACCCTTAAATTTTATTTTCTGCTTTGTTTTCAACTTCTTAGGATTATTATGTAATTCTCTCTATAACTTAATGAATGATGGTTTTAGTTAAATTGGTGTTTGGATGATGTTGAAATGGATAAAACACACTCAGGATGGCAAAGGAAACAAGGGAAACTTGAACCAGCACCCCATGCAGGAAAACAGGGCCATCCGACAAAATTTTCTTCGTTACAGCAAGTTCAGCACGGGCCGTCCGCCCAACACGGCCCCGTGCTGCACAGTCTGTAGAAAATACCCAGTTCAGGTAAACTGGACACGGGCCGTGTTCACCCAACACGCCCCCGTGTCCAGGCTTCTGTTTCTCTTTTTCAATTTTGTTACTGGCAACTGAACACGGGGCCGTGCCCGGACACCACGGGGCCGTGTCCAGACGCCCAGTAACACAAATTTTTGCTTTTTCACACCCTTTATACATTCAATCAACCTAAAAACTTATTTTTGGGACACATTGAGGACAATGTGTAATTTAAGTGTGGGGGGGATGCTAAAACCTTGAATCTTGCAAGTCCTAACTACAAGCCTTACACAAAACTCTATTGGAACCGCTAATTACCCCAAATTTTTTCAAAAATTTTTATTTTTTTTACTTGTCTAGGTTTAACTTGGGAATTTCAAGTTCTAAAAAGGTTATATTTTTATAAATTTACAACCGATAGCGTCGTGATAAAAAGAACCAACATAAGAAAATTATGAAACGGCATGACAAGCTTAGTTAAAATTTGATTATATATACTTGATCACATAAAAACCCATTCCCACAAAAGTGAGTTTTGAGCCTTTATTGAGCATACAAATATATATCTTTAAACTAAATGCTCATTTTTCGTTTCGTGTGTGAATAGCCGCTTGGTTCTTACGACTCTAGAACTTGCCACGACGATACATTTCCAGTCCTTACCAACTTAAACCCGAGTAAGTAAATGATGGAGGCATTAGGACTAACCCTTTTTATTTCTACACCATTATTTTTCTTTTTTTTTTACCACCTACCCAAAATCCCCCTAGTTAGCCCCTTTGAGCCTAAACCTTTTCATTTCATAACCCAAACCAAACACCCTTTCACCCACCAAAACCCTTTTTATTTTTAACCTTTTGTTTTAGTAACAAGCTCGGTTTTTCGTATGACTTTCAAAAAAAAAATGTTTATGATGAAGCAAAAGAGAAATAAACAAACAAGTTTATCAAAAATAACTTTGTTTGAATAAAAGCTTCATCAAAATAAAAGTTGCAAAAATCAAAAGTCTTACGAAAACCGACGCTTGTTACGCTTTTCGCCCTTTCACTAACCACTAACCCAACCACCTACCTTTAACCCAAGCCTAACCCTTCACCCCAAAAGTCCTCTTGATATTTTCAAAGGTATATAGTTAAAAAGGAGGAGGATTGATTGCTTGGCAAGCCTATGGTAGGAGTAAGTTCCATGCCGCTCTCGAGTGATTCACTAAAATACATTTTTGGCCGAGTGTTGAGTGATCTCCGTGAGGTATGTGAACTTGTATATAAATGGAATTTTAAAGAGGCATGTTATGCCCTAATAAGTGATTTATCTTATGAAAAGTTTTAAATAAATCATGACGAATAAGATTGTAAATAAAAATAAATAAAACTTAATAAAGAATCTTGGTAATCCCGACACTCTATGACAAGCCCAAAAACCTTCTCTTCTACCCATTCCATTTGGGAGTGTAAAGCCACATTATAAAGAGTTTTGCTTGAGGACAAGCAAAGATTCAAGTGTGGGGGTATTTGATGTGTGCAAAATGCAACATATAAATTACATCAATTGTGGCATAAAACTAACCCTTTTTTAGTTCTAATTTTGGAAAAAGTGTGCTTTTGTTTTCCTTTTGTATTTTCAGGATTAAATGAGCTCAAATTAACAAAAGAAGCAAAAAGACAGCTAAATCTAACATAAATACAAGAAAATGAACAAACGTGACATGGCCGACCCCACGACAGCATCTTCCAAGCAAAACAAGAAAACAGAAGGCTGAACAAGCCCCGTGCTCAGTGAACACGGGGGCGTGCCCAAGTCCCAGCAGAAAAGACAAAGCTGTAGAAGCTTCTATCGCCCACCACGAGGCCGTGCTCAGCGGACACGAGGCCGTGGTCAACTATAAGATTCGCAGAATCCAGGAAAATCTTGATAGTACAGATATGCTTCTGCACACGGGGGCGTGCCCAGCGGACACGGGGGCGTGGTCAACTAATGCAGACAAACTGCAATTAATGAAGACAGAGAAGAGGATGGACACGGGGCCGTGCCCAATGGACACGGGGCCGTGCCCGAGCTTCTGTTCAGCCTATAAATAGGAGTGCTTGGCTCAAGTGCAAATCATCCCTTGGCACACCACCTCTCTCACACTTCACCCACCACCCACCACCACCATAACACCATCATCCACCACCATCATCCATTGTCCATCATAGAGTGTGTGAGTCGTCTCGGGATCCAAGATTGATCGTAAGAGTTCTTGACAATCAAGGCCATGTTTGCCTAAGTCTCTTACATCACTTGGTGAAGACAAAGCGTCTAGTGTAATACTTTTTATTTTTAATCTTTTCGCACTTTTTACTTGGTTTTGTATTAATGACTTTAATAACTAGTTTCTTATGTTGAAGGTGATTCTTCCTTATCGTTTGTCCGTGGTGTCTTGGCATTATTTTACTGTCTATATAAAATAAAAGATTTTCACCATTCATATCTCCACGGTCTATATGGAGATATGTTGGCTACCTGGTCGGGGGTTAAGGGAACGGTTTGGTAAGAGTCTTGCCTTGTTCAGTGTATAGATCCTGCAAGGACCTGGGTCAAATTTAGTAGGATCTCCTTCAATACCCACCGGTATTGGATGGCGGGGGTCCAAACTCTTTGACCCCCTCATATGTAAGCTACTATTAATACTTTAACCCGGCTACTTAGGACTGTATCCCTGCTGACTCAGACTACTTAGCCAAGGGTAACGTCGCCTTCAAAAGAGGGGCCTACCATAATTTGCATTAATAACTTAATTAATTATCTTTCAATAATCCGACCCTTTAGGATTGTATCCTTGCTGACTCAAACTACTGGGTTGAGGGTAACGTCACCTTCAAAAGAGGGGCCTACTACAATAACTAAGATAATCTCTTAAATAGTGCAAAAGTGCAGAAATAATCGAAGGTTACACTAAACACGAGTCGGAGCCAAGTGATTCATCTTGTGTATCTGTTTTTATTTTTATTTTATTTTCAGCATTTTAGTTAGTTTTTATTTTCTAGTTTAAAACCTTTTTCTAAACTTTTGATTTGATTAGACGTTGAGGATAAACCGGTACTAAAAGCTCTTGTGTCCTTGGACGACCTCGGTATCTTACCAACACTGTACTACGCTCACGATGGGTGCACTTGCCCATATGTGTGTTTGGTGTTAGTAAATATCGTGTTTTATAAATTTAAAACTTGACTAACGTGTAAAAATGGCTTAAAATATACTTAAATCTATATACCACCACACACGCATCAAGTTTTTGGCGCCGTTGCCGGGGACACAAGGATTTTAAGAAAGTTAGGAATCAACGGCCTAATCGTTTTTTCTTATTTTTCTATTTTTTAGGATTTTTCTTAAGTTTTCAGCTTCTGTAGAACTCAGCACGGGTCGTGCCCGCTGAACACGCCCCGTGCCCAATCATTGGAACTGGCAATCCTGTTTTAAGTCGGACAATAAGCTGAACACGGGGCCGTGCCCATTCAACACGCACCGTGCCCAAGATTCAGTTACTGAAAACAGAACCGTAAGATCCCGACGGTTGGTAATTTCTGACATAAACATGAGTGATACTGATAGTTTTTACTTTCGTGTCGCAACCCCCGATCCCTGTTTCCCGGGAATGGGCGGACGCGATCTCAGAGTTTCGGTGGTATCAGTTATTTAATCTTGCAGCGGAATTTTACATCAGGACCGTAGTTAGGAAATGTTTATCAGAGTAAAACCACCTCATTTAATATTAATAATCACATGGGTAAAACCCAAGTTTCTTAGTACAATACATTTATAGGGATAAACCCTATTTTATTGAATTTTAAAACATCGTTTATTTGGTAACTTTTATAGCCACATTTTCCCAAGCCTTCAGTGCTTTCCAGCTGGCTTTTTATTAATTGGCTGTCACATTGGGTTACCTGAAACGTGTTTTAAAAACATTTGTCAGTCAGAAATACTGGTGAGTGAATCCCAGTTTAATCAAGTTTAAATAAAAGTCACAGTGAACAGTATTGAGAACGATTACAATGTTTATATCTACACAATTACTCCATTAGTATTGTCAACCCTGACTTGTGGGTCATATTACCCATTGGCTAACTCATTGTCCAATTGTAACGTATTGTCATCCTCGACTTACTACTCATAGTGTAGTACATTTTGTATACAAAACCCCAACATACCGGCAGTAATTGAAGAACTACAAAGACTCAATCACTGCTAAATTTCATAGTAAAACATTTAAGGTTTGGTAAAACATTACCAAAAGATTAACAAAAAGAGGATAAACTCACTTTGCTATCTTAGACTTCTTGTAAGGGTTTCCTGGATATAATCTATAATTTATACAAATGTACATTGGTTAGTATCATAACCCTTTGAAAATATTAATGATACCCTCCCCGAGACGGTATTCCAACAACTACGTCGGGCAGAACCATGACAGTTGTTACGGAACCCTAAATCAATCGGGCAGCGTAACTGTTACGAAACTAGGGTTATAATACTTACAACGGAGCAGAACCTTGCTAATTAGGGGATATAATACCCACGTATTATAAGTCTACTACAGAAATTGTGATTTAGAATGAAAGGAATGAGCGACGGAAAACGAAAACTGATGGCCTTCTTATATAGTTGCTGAATTCGACTCTCACGCGGCCCGCGTAAGCGTAGCCATAGGGCTACGCAGCCCGCGTCAACATTTGGTCAACGTATAGCTGATCCGGATCACCACCTAGCTTCGACACGATGATGACACGTGTCATCACCGGGCTGCGCCACATTTTGGGTCTCTCGCGGCCCGCGTTAACTTAAACGGGGTCTTACGCGGCCCGCTTGAACTTAAGAAGTCAACGAAGTCAGGTTCTAGCCCTTATACCGCCCGCGTAAGTGGTTGAGGTGGGTCTACGCGGCCCGCCTTAACTTACTGTTTTTAGATTTTTTTATTTATTTTAAATGTTATAACATATTTCGGGCTCGGTTTTCACATACGGAGTGTAATATAAGACATATTGGAACATTCTAATATATTAGAGTGTTAGACATATTATGAGGGTGTCGGTTTTACCGAGGGTTGTTACATTCTCCCCACCTTGTTTAGAACTCGTCCTCGAGATCTACTGGAACAAGTGCGGATATTTCCTTTGCATTTCAGATTCAAGCTCCCATGTATACTCAGGTCCTCTTTTAGAATCCCACTTTACTTTGACTAGAACTAGTCTCTTATGCTTGAGATTCTTGATTTTCCTGTCTTCAATCTGTAGAGGCCTTTCTACAAACTTAAGTTGTTCATTTACCTCTATATCTTGAGGAGGTACTATTAGTGATTCATTAGCTAAACACTTTTTGAGATTAGATACATGAAACACATCATGTATTCCTGCCATCTCCTCTGGCAGTTGTAGCTGATAGGCTACAGGTCCTATTCTTCTAATAATCTCAAAAGGTCCAACATACCTGGGACTTAGCTTTCCCCGTTTGATGAATCTTACTATTCCTTTCCAAGGAGAGACTTTCAATAATAGTTTATCTCCTACTTGAAACTCCAATGGTTTTCGCCTGTTATCAGCATAACTTTTCTGTCTATCACGTGCTGCTTTCAGTCGTTCCTTGACTTGAATAATTTTGTCAGTTGTTTCTTGCACTATTTCTGGTCCAGAGAGTTGCTTTTCCCCAATTTCTGCCCAACAGACTGGGGTTCGGCACTTTCGTCCATAAAGTGCTTCGAATGGTGCATCATTGATACTTGTGTGATAACTATTATTATAAGAAAATTCTATTAAAGGTAAGTGATCGTCCCAATTACCTCCGAAATCAATTACACAAGCTCTAAGCATATCTTCCATTGTCTGAATTGTCCTTTCGCTTTGTCCGTCTGTTTGTGGATGATAAGCCGTACTTAACTTTAACTTGGTTCCCATTGCCTTTTGGAAACTTGACCAAAAATGAGAGGTAAATCGACTATCCCTATCAGAAACAATTGATAAAGGAATTCCATGTAAAGAAACAATTTCATTTACATATTGTTTAGCTAATTGTTCCATACTGAAAGTTTCCTTCATTGGTAGGAAATGAGCTGACTTGGTTAGTCTATCTACAATCACCCAGATTATATCATTACCTTTTCTTGTTTTGGGTAATTTAGTAACAAAATCCATTGTTATCAATTCCCATTTCCACACCGGCATTTTTAATTGCTGTAACAAACCTGAGGGTTTCTGATGTTCAGCCTTAACTTGTAAACAAGTTAAACATTTAGAAACATAGGCTGCTATGTCCTTTTTCATTCCTATCCACCAGAAATTTTTCCTTAAATCCTGGTACATTTTATCACTTCCTGGATGCATCGTATATTTAGACTTATGGGCTTCTTCTAATATACGATGACGTAGGTTTCCTAATTTAGGTATCCACATTCTCTTTTCATGGAATCTCCAAATTCCATATGTTCCTTGTTTTAATTCTTTTAGCATACCTTTTAATTTTTCAGAATCATCCTTGATTACTGATTTTTGTGCTTCTCTTATTTGCTCATTTAAATCTATTTGCAGATTTAATTTAAGAGAACGTACCCTTCTTGACTTTTCATGATACTTTCGGCTTAAAGCATCTGCCAATACATTTGCTTTTCCTTCATGATACTGGATATCACAATCATAATCACTAAGCATTTCCATCCAACGTCTTTGTCTCATATTCAACTCCTTTTGTTTGAAAATATACCTTAAACTCTTATGATCATTGAATATGGTAAACTTACTACCATAAAGGTAATGTCTCCAAATCTTAAGAGCAAAGATTATAGCTCCTAATTCTAAATCATGGGTGGAATAATTCTCTTCATGATTCTTAAGTTGTCTAGATGCATAAGCTATAACCTTTTGGCGTTGCATCAACACACATCCATAACCTAATTTAGAAGCATCACAGTAGACTACAAAATCTTCAGTTCCTTCTGGTAACGCTAATATGGGTGTATGGGTTAATCTATGCTTAAGAATTTTAAAAGCTTCTTCTTGTTTTACTCCCCATTCAAACTTAACAGATTTACATGTTAACTTAGTTAAAGGAATGGCTATTCTAGAAAAATCTTGAATAAATCTTCTATAATACCCGGCCAATCCTAAGAAACTTCTAACCTCGGTTGGTGATTCAGGGATTTTCCATTTAGTAATTGCCTCAATCTTTGTTGGATCTACATGAATTCCTTCATGATTAACTAAATGTCCAAGGAATTGTACTTGTTCTAACCAAAATTCGCACTTTGAAAACTTAGCATAAAGCTTTTCCTTTCTTAACAAACTTAAAAGTGCGTCCAAATGTTTTGCATGATCCTCTTTATTCTTAGAGTAAATTAGAATATCATCTATGAAAACAATTATGAATTTATCCAAATATGGCTTACATATTCGGTTCATCATGTCCATAAATGCAGCTGGGGCATTGGTTAAACCAAATGGCATGACAGTAAATTCATAATGACCATACCTTGTTCTAAATGCGGTCTTAGGAATGTCCTCTTCCTGTACCTTTAATTGATGATATCCTGACCTTAAATCGATTTTAAAGAAAAATCGAGCTCCTTGCAGTTGATCAAACAGATCATCGATTCTCGGTAATGGGTACCGATTCTTAATCGTGACTTTGTTTAATTCACGGTGGTCAATGCACATACGCATTGATCCGTCCTTCTTTTTAACAAACAATATCGGCGCTCCCCATGGCGACGAACTCGGTTGTATGAATCCCTTCTCTAACAATTCATCTAATTGTTTCTTCAATTCTTGCATTTCTGCAGGTGCCAAACGATAAGGTGCTTTGGCAATCGGTGATGTTCCTGGTATTAAATGAATCCTGAATTCAACTTCTCTGTCTGGAGGTAGTCCTGGTAATTCTTCTGGAAAGACATCTGAAAACTGAGATACTACTGGAATATCTTTTAGTTCTTTTCCTTTAGTGTTAGTGATTATAGAAATCAAATACACTATAGAACCTTTTCTTATAGAACTTACAGTTTTCATCACAGAGATGAATTTTGTGGACCTAGAGGGTTTATCTCCTTTAATTGTGATCATTTTACCTTTTGGTGAATTTATTTGAATTGACTTTTGATCACATAAAATACTGGCTTTATTGGCTATTAACCAATCCATTCCTAAAACAACATCAAATCCTGCCAGATTCATGGGATATAGGTTTGCTATAAATTTCTGATTAAAAATTTCTATTCTTGCTCCCTGCAAGATTTCAGAAATCCTAATAGTTTCTCCATTAGCGGTCTCTACTAGACATTCTTGTGTAAGCCTTTGGGTTAAGTTCCTCCTCTGATCTTCTTCTCTAGTACGAACTAATTCATCTGTCAAGGTATTTGCTAGTTCTACAGCTTCTTCTATGGTTTGAGGTCTAGCTGCCTTGACTACGTGTCTTATCTCTCCAATTAATCCCCAAATATAACGGGAGATTAACACTGGTTCAGGTGAAGCAAGAGTTGACACTATTCTAGCATATTCAAAGAATATTTTAGTATATCCCTTACTATCCACACCAGTCATCCTAAGGTTTAGGAATTTGTTTGCTATCTGTTCCTTTTCATTAGGAGGACATAATTTCCTTTCTACCTTGTCCTTAAATTCTTCCCATTCCATATTATAGGTTCTATCACTTCCTTTTGTTTGGAGGATAGTGTTCCACCATTCTAGCGCTGAATTCTTAAACATATTAGAAGCAAACAGTATTTTATCTTCTTCAGCACGCTTGCTTATCCTTAAGACTGCCTCAGTTTTCTCTATCCAGCGTAGGGTTGCAATGGCCCCTTCATTGCCTGAGAATTCCATTGGTTTACAAGACCAGAATTCTTTATAAGAACAACCATAAGGCATGGTTCTTCTTCTTTTGGGAATAGGCAATTGAAGTATTGGTCCATTGTTCACGCTATGCTCTGGTTCACTTGGTCGCTTACTGCTATGCTTACTTTTATTATCAGCATCCTTAACAGTTTGAAGAATAAATGGCATTGCATCTATAATTCCTTGTGCTACTATGTGTTGGATAGCACTATTATCCACTTGATTGTTATTGTTATTGATGCTTGGATTCTCATTAACCACGTTAATGTTACTTTGGTTATCATTATTCAGATTTCCTTGGTTTCCTTCGTCGGCCATCTGAATTTTAAACAATTACCCCATATTAATATCACAAATAATATCTTAATATAGTTAATCACATGACACGCATTTTTGCCAAAAGCGTCGATCATTGCGACTATACTCTTTTCATATACTATTATGCGTCTATTATACACTAGTACTGAAATAAAATTACAATACCAACAGAAATAGAATCACACTAATAGTAATATGCATCCGTACACACATATTTTATTTTATTATATTTTATTATTATTATTACTACTGTTTCCTCCATTCTCACATTCACGGATATGGATTTATCCAAAAATCCATATTGCGCTCATCGTATTTCCATACGAGACGTTCTCCCACCTGACGCATCCTCTCACTGCTTTCTAAAATTTCCTCCCAAAAAGTCCTAAGTTCTTGAACGTTTTCTGCACTCATTGGGGGTGCAGGTTCTCGGACTGGGTTTGGAATCTGGGGTGCGGGTTCCTGATATGGGGGTGACAGTGCCTGAAATCGGTAAGGATCTTCTAAGATTTCCCTAATATAATCATCTTGGTAATAGGGATCTAAAGGGTCCATACCTGGGTAGGCATCTATGTTCTGTATGGGTGGGTATTACTGGATAGGGTAACGTTGCACAAAGTCCCTATTATCGTCCCACCAAGGGTCGTAATTTGGATCTAGGGAATTTGGTGCAGGTATCCTAGGGATTTCTTCTGGGTTGAAGTCATGCATTTCCACTTGGTTTTCCGGGTTTTCTATCTCCATAGGTTGATCTGGGTTTTGTGGTTGTGGGGCTACTAATTGTTCCAGACTTGGGTCAGCAGCAGTTGTAGCTAAGATATGAAAATTAGCTAGGCTTCTATTAAGGATATCTTGCGTTTGGGCATCTGTTTTTCGCTTAGCAGCTGCTAAAACTCTTTGCTGTTGCAACTTTCGCATTCTCTTCCGACGAGCAAAGGCTTCCTTACTGAACCATCCTCGTTTCTTATGAGGGAATGGCTCTTCTGACTGAGCTCTAAAAGCAAACACTCCTTCTTCCTGATCAGCAGAATACCCAGAAAGGGCAGGCTGTGATGAGGTACCTTCACTCTTAGGTGAATCAGACAACTGACGACTCATGTCTGAGGGTCCTTGATCACTCATACTGTAAACTAACAAATAGTCAAATAACACATAACAAATAATTACAGTTATGCACTTATTTCTGAAATTTATTTCCTAACACAAAATTTAGAATTTAAGTGTCAGCAGAACACTTCTTTGGCTCAGACCAGTGGCTAGGCTCTGATACCACCTTCTGTCGCAACCCCCGATCCCTGTTTCCCGGGAACGGGCGGACGCGATCTCAGAGTTTCGGTGGTATCAGTTATTTAATCTTGCAGCGGAATTTTACATCAGGACCGTAGTTAGGAAATGTTTATCAGAGTAAAACCACCTCATTTAATATTAATAATCACATAGGTAAAACCCTAGTTTCTTAGTACAATACATTTATAGGGATAAACCCTATTTTATTGAATTTTAAAACATCGTTTATTTGGTAACTTTTATAGCCACATTTTCCCAAGCCTTCAGTGCTCTCCAGCTGGCTTTTTATTAATTGGCTGTCACATTGGGTTACCTGAAACGTGTTTTAAAAACATTTGTCAGTCGGAAATACTGGTGAGTGAATCCCAGTTTAATCAAGTTTAAATAAAAGTCACAGTGAACAGTATTGAGAGCAATTACAATGTTTATATCCACACAATTACTCCATTAGTATTGTCAACCCTGACTTGTGGGTCATATTACCCATTGGCTAACTCATTGTCCAATGGTAACGTATTGTCATCCTCGACTTACTACTCACAGTGTAGTACATTTTGTATACAAAACCCCAACATACCGGCATTAATTGAAGAACTACAAAGACTCAATCACTGCTAAATTTCATAGTAAAACATTTAAGGTTTGGTAAAACATTACCAAAAGATTAACAAAAAGAGGATAAACTCACTTTGCTATCTTAGACTTCTTGTAAGGGTTTCCTGGATATAATCTATAATTTATACAAATGTACATTGGTTAGTATCATAACCCTTTGAAAATATTAATGATACCCTCCCCGAGACGGTATTCCAACAACTACGTCGGGCAGAACCACGACAGTTGTTACGGAACCCTAAATCAATCGGGCAGCGTAACTGTTACGAAACTGGGGTTATAATACTTACAACGGAGCAGAACCTTGCTAATTAGGGGATATAATACCCGCGTATTATAAGTCTACTACAGAAAATGTGATTTAGAATGAAAGGAATGAGCGACGGAAAACGAAAACTGATGGCCTTCTTATATAGTTGCTGAATTCGACTCTCACGCGGCCCGCGTAAGCGTAGCCATAGGGCTACACGGCCCGCGTCAACATATGGTCAACGTATAGCTGATCCGGATCACCACCTAGCTTCGACACGATGATGACACGTGTCATCACCGGGCTGCACCACATTTTGGGTCTCTCGCGGCCCGCGTTAACTTAAACGGGGTCTTACGCGGCCCGCTTGAACTTAAGAAGTCAACGAAGTCAGGTTCTAGCCCTTATACCGCCCGCGTAAGTGGTTGAGGTGGGTCTACGCGGCCCGCCTTAACTTACTGTTTTTAGATTTTTTTATTTATTTTAAATGTTATAACATATTTCGGGCTCGGTTTTCACATTCGGAGTGTAATATAAGACATATTGGGACATTCTAATATATTAGATTGTTAGACATATTATGAGGGTGTCGGTTTTACCAAGGGTTGTTACATTTCGGCACTCTTATGGTACGTGGTGTCAAATATGTGGTGGTTCCCATAAGGAATTAGAATGTTATTTTCTAAATTACAAGCCCTACTATATAGACCCATCGTTTTCCTGTATCCTTAAGAGGGGTGAAAGTAAAAATAATCCCTATCTCTCCCTTGAATGCTCTCAACCGGATTTTCTAGGAGAAATGCTTCTTGATGAACTATTTCAATTAGAAGATCTAATTCTTAATTGGTTAAAAGAACTTAGGATAGATTTCAATAATTTATCCCAAGACGATAACCAAGAAGAAGTGTTGGGATCGCATTCAAACAACTTCGTTGTTCCCGACGATATCTCTAAATCTAGCGAGGACTTGAGCGATAGTCGTCCCTGTGTCGATTGTGCCGTGAAGGACTCCCCATCGACTTCGTTCGATGCATACATAGACCTGAGCAATTCGGCATACACCTTCTTTAACGAGAGCCCGGGAAAGGGTTGGACTTGTCCACCTACATATAGCATAGGAATCACCCTCACCGACAACCTCTTGCGTTCTCGTCTTAATCTAGAACAATTAAGGTATCTTAGGCACTTTGGGGTTGTTCCATCCAGTAAGGAACCACCCGATCCGGATAAGCTCCTTAGAAATAAACAAACTCCATAAGACAGCTTCTAGACACGGGGTCGTGTCCAGGTCAACACGCCCCCGTGTCCACTCAAAGATTCCCGTCTGATCTCGTGTCAGAATACGGACAAAATGTGTCAGGATTCCACCTGAACAAGGGGCCGTGTCCAGCCGACACGGGGCCGTGTGCAGCGTACTGTCGTTTTCTATAAATACAGCCAAGAATCCTGCACATTTGAACCATTCAAGGGACAGAGATTTGGAGAATATTCTCACATACCATCCTAGGTATTTTATAAAAGAAGTTTCTCAACAACCTTCTTGTCCTTTCCTCTTTTATCCACTTTCATCTTCTTCAATTTTCCTTCATGCTTCCATTAAAACTTGAAATCTCCACAATTTCAAGCTTTATTGAGATGTTTGTTAGATTTTTATTCATGGGATCTTGTTAAAAATAAGTTCTACAACAAGGTTTTAAGTTGTTTCTGCTTAAAAACGTTCTAAACATTATAAAAACAAATTAAAACTCCATGATCCCTTGTCCAAAAAATCTGAACACGGGGCCGTGTCCGAAGTACTGATCCCATAAAGTTGAACTCTTCTCGGTATGTTTTCTCAGAATGGCGAGCAGAACTAGCGGAACATCTTCATCACATTCCAGAAACAACCGACAAGGGAGAAGATCATCAACGGTTGAATATTCTCTTGTAAACTACGTTTACGCCTTAAGAGAGGCCCTTGATGAGATGACAGGGGTGGAAGAGGCATTGGTTGACCGTATTAATCATTTGACGGTGGGGCTAGAGGGATGTCTTCGAGAGGTTAACCTTTTGCACCAAAGGTTGAACATTCTCGCTTCTCCTCCTTTGGTTCCAATCATTACCCAAAGGGCATGGAATGTGGTTACTGAAGTCATCATACCAGCCGAGTGGTACGCCATGCATCCGGAGCCCCCTCGGGAAGTGCTACAAGGGGTTCCGGTTGGTGTCGCTCCTCCTCCACAAGATGTTGAAGAGAATGACGCCGCCTTCTTCCTCCCAAGAGAGATAGAAGAATGGCTTTAACGCCCCTCGGCTTGGAGTTCTACAAAACTTTTAAATACCGGAAAACTATTTCCGGAATTTTGGTTATTATTGTATTAATAGAGCTCCTTAGGATGATTTTACGTATCACTTGACCTATCTAATTTAGGACTCTTAAATTTTATTTTCTGCTTTGTTTTCCACTTCTTAGGATTATTATGTAATTCTCTCTATGACTTAATGAATGATGGTTTTAGTTAAATTGGTGTTTGGATGATGTTGAAATGGATAAAACACACTCGGGATGGCAAAGGAAACAAGGGAAACTTGAACCAGCACCCCATGCAGGAAAACAGGGCCATCCAACAAAATTTTCTTCGTTAAAGCAAGTTCAGCACGGGCCGTGTCCGCCCAACACGGCCCCATGCTGCACAGTCTGCAGAAAATACCCAGTTCAGGTAAACTGGACACGGGCCGTGTTCACCCAACACGCCCCCGTGTCCAGGCTTCTGTTTCTCTTTTTCAATTATGTTACTGGAAACTGAACACGGGGCCGTGCCCGGACACCACGGGGCCGTGTCCAGACGCCAGTAACACAAATTTTTGCTTTTTCACACCCTTTATACATTCAGTCAACCTAAAAACTTATTTTTGGGACACATTGAGGACAATGTGTAATTTAAGTGTGGGGGGGGGGGGATGCTAAAACCTTGAATCTTGCAAGTCCTAACTACAAGCCTTACACAAAACTCTATTGGAACCGCTAATCACCCCAAATTTTTTCAAAAATTTTCATTTTTTTTTACTTGTCTAGGTTTAACTTGGGAATTTCAAGTTCTAAAAAGGTTATATTTTTATAAATTTACAACCGATAGCGTCGTGATAAAAAGAACCAACATAAGAAAATTATGAAACGGCATGACAAGCTTAGTTAAAATTTGATTATATATACTTGATCACATAAAAACCCATTCCCACAAAAGTGAGTTTTGAGCCTTTATTGAGCATACAAATATATATCTTTAAACTAAATGCTCATTTTTCGTTTCTTGTGTGAATAGCCGCTTGGTTCTTACGACTCTAGAACTTGCCACGACGATACATTCCCAGTCCTTACCAACTTAAACCCGAGTAAGTAAATGATGGAGACATTAGGACTAACCCTTTTTATTTCTACACCATTTTTTTTACCACCTACCCAAAATCCCCCTATTTAGCCCCTTTGAGCCTAAACCTTTTCATTTCATTACCCAAACCAAACACCCTTTCACCCACCAAAACCTTTTTTATTTTTAACCTTTTGTTTTAGTAACAAGCTCGGTTTTTCGTATGACTTTCCAAAAAAAAAATGTTTATGATGAAGCAAAAGAGAAATAAACAAACAAGTTTATCAAAAATAACTTTGTTTGAATAAAAGCTTCATCAAAATAAAAGTTGCAAAAATCAAAAGTCTTACGAAAACCGACGCTTGTTACGCTTTTCGCCCTTTCACTAACCACTAACCCAACCACCTACCTTTAACCCAAGCCTAACCCTTCACCCCAAAAGTCCTCTTGATATTTACAAAGGTATATAGTTAAAAAGGAGGAGGATTGATTGCTTGGCAAGCCTATGGTAGGAGTAAGTTCCATGCCGCTCTCGAGTGATTCACTAAAATACATTTTCGGCCGAGTGTTGAGTGATCTCCGTGAGGTATGTGAACTTGTATATAAATGGAATTTTAAAGAGGCATGTTATGCCCTAATAAGTGATTTATCTTATGAAAAGTTTTAAATAAATCATGACGAATAGGATTGTAAATAAAAAAAAATCAAACTTAATAAAGAATCTAGGAAATCCCGACACTCTATGACAAGCCCAAAAACCTTCTCTTCTACCCATTCCATTTGGGAGTGTAAAGCCACATTATAAAGAGTTTTGCTTGAGGACAAGCAAAGATTCAAGTGTGGGGGTATTTGATGTGTGCAAAATGCAACATATAAATTACATCAATTGTGGCATAAAACTAACCCTTTTTTAGTACTAATGTTGGAAAAAGTGTGCTTTTGTCTTCCTTTTGTATTTTCAGGATTAAATGAGCTCAAATTAACAAAAGAAGCAAAAAGACAGCTAAATCTAACATAAATACAAGAAAAGGAACAAACGTGACATGCCCGACCCCACGACAGCATCTTCCCAAGCAAAACAAGAAAACAGAAGGCTGAACACGCCCCGTGCTCAGTGAACACGGGGGCGTGCCCAAGTCCCAGCAGAAAAGACAAAGCTGTAGAAGCTTCTATCGCCCACCACGGGGCCGTGCTCAGCGGACACGGGGCCGTGGTCAACTATAAGATTCGCAGAATCCAGGCAAATCTTGATAGTACAGATATGCTTCTGCACACGGGGGCGTGCCCAGCGGACACAGGGGCGTGGTCAACTAATGCAGACAAACTGCAATTAATGAAGACAGAGAAGAGGATGGACACGTGGCCGTGCCCAATGGACACGTGGCCGTGCCCGAGCTTCTGTTCAACCTATAAATAGGAGTGCTTGGCTCAAGTGCAAATCATCCCTTGGCACACCACCTTTCTCACACTTCACCCACCACCCACCACCACCATAACACCATCATCCACCACCATCATCCATTGTCCATCATAAAGTGTGTGAGTCGTCTCGGGATCCAAGATTGATCGTAAGAGTTCTTGACAATCAAGGCCATGTTTGCCTAAGTCTCTTACATCACTTGGTGAAGACAAAGTGTCTAGTGTAATACTTTTTATTTTTAATCTTTTCGCACTTTTTACTTGGTTTTGTATTAATGACTTTAATAACTAGTTTCTTATGTTGAAGGTAATTCTTCCTTATCGTTTGTCCGTGGTGTCTTGGCATTATTTTACTGTCTATATAAAATAAAAGATTTTCACCATTCATATCTCCACGGTCTATATGGAGATATGTTGGCTACCTGGTCGGGGGTTAAGGGAACGGTTTGGTAAGAGTCTTGCCTTGTTCAGTGTATAGATCCTGCAAGGACCTGGGTCAAATTTAGTAGGATCTCCTTCAATACCCACCGGTATTGGATGGCGGGGGTCCAAACTCTTTGACCCCCTCATATGTAAGCTACTATTAATACTTTAACCCGGCTACTTAGGACTGTATCCCTGCTGACTCAGACTACTTAGCCGAGGGTAACGTCGCCTTCAAAAGAGGGGCCTACCATAATTTGCATTAATAACTTAATTAATTATCTTTCAATAATCCGACCCTTTAGGATTGTATCCTTGCTGACTCAAACTACTGGGTTGAGGGTAACGTCATCTTCAAAAGAGGGGCCTACTACAATAACTAAGATAATCTCTTAAATAGTGCAAAAGTGCGGAAATAATCAAAGGTTACACTAAACACGAGTCGGAGCCAAGTGATTCATCTTGTCTATCTGTTTTTATTTTTATTTTATTTTCAGCATTTTAGTTAGTTTTTATTTTCTAGTTTAAAACCTTTTTCTAAACTTTTGATTTGATTAGACGTTGAGGATAAACCGGTACTAAAAGCTCTTGTGTCCTTGGACGACCTCGGTATCTTACCAACACTATACTACGCTCACGATGGGTGCACTTGCCCATATGTGTGTTTGGTGTTAGTAAATATCGTGTTTTATAAATTTAAAACTTGACTAACGTGTAAAAAGGGCTTAAAATATACTTAAATCTATATACCACCACACACGCATCAACGCTTAACAAGCTAGGTGGAAGCTTGGAAAGGAAGCTGGTTAAACAAATCAAGAATGGAGGAAAAGCATAATTCGAATGCAAGGTAAGTATAGCTTACACTAGTCATATATTTTAGAATGTTCTTTTGTCGTATTAATTACGAATAAGACAAATGCCTAATTGAGATATGGTGTTCCGGCGTGTAGTCGTACGGAACAAGATAACCAAATAGGAATAGAAACCGTATTGATGGTTAAAAATGAGTTAAATCGGTAATTCGATCATGTTATGACGAATGAAACATGTACTTTTAAAGGTTACCATATAAGGTAAATCATGATAACCAATAAGGGTAAAATTGTAATTTGGTCACTCGTTGACAATAATTGTTGGTTTTGAAAGATACTTATTTCGTAAGCCTTAATAGGCCAAAAAGCGTCAAGAGGTGATTTATAATTAAGACGACCGTGCGGTGTAAACCGGAGCGAGTCATGTAGACGAGATGACAATAAGCTTTATCTCGCCAATATAATCGGTCATTTAGACCAAACGGGTCAAAAGGTGAAAATATCACTCTTTGACAATATCGACTAATGGTTTGTTGAGTTGTATGATTACAGAAATAATTATCGAGTGGATATTTACATCGCTATTACTTAGCGGCTATTGAGGCAGGGTATTTAAATGGGTCAATATAATGATCCGAACCAGGTACGCATAATAGAATAACTCTCATTTAAACGTAAGGTTCAATGAGAGTTAATCGGAGTCTAAAATAGATTTTGGTTACTTTAATAGGTAAACCGAATGTTACAAACGATGGTCATTACGTTTGAAAGGCCTAATGACTTTTCAAACAAAATCATAGTTGAAAAGAGGGCTTATGGGTCAAACATGTTTACAAAAATCTCTCATCATTAATGAAGAGCCAAAATGGACCAAAACGCCCTTATAAGTTAAACTGAGCAAACAACCCTTAAAGGTTGTTTGGAAACGAGTTTTATGATTAGATAAATACTTAGGACAGGTATAGAAGTTGTAAGATGTAATATGATAGTCAAATGGCTCTATTTGAGTCCTTGCCATAAAAATAATGAGTTGAGGGGTAAAACTCGGTTTATATAGGTTACCATAGTAAACCCACCATAAATTCAGTAGTGGTGGAAAATTATATGATAAGAAATGTGGTTAATGTAATTCTAGAAGCAATCGAAAATAATTTTAGGGTAAATTACACTTTTCGTCCTTTATGTTTATACCGGATTGCAACGGATAGCCTTTAACTTCAATAATTACAGTCACAGTCCTTTATTTGCAAAACCCGTTACACTCTACGTCCTTTAGTACTAACCAAATTAAAATTTTCAGTTAAGTTTATTCACTTAAGGGTATTTTGGTCAATTCATGTTTTTATTTAAATGTTTAATAAATAAAACAAAAAATATTGCATCTAAGCTTCATCTACCCCAATTTCCTAATTCTAACCACCACATCTTGCCACCACCACCACTCCGGCAACACCCACCGCCCTTAACCCTTTGCCGATCTGCAACCCAACTGTTTCCGGAAGTCAAATATGCTAAAATTGCAATGATCAAGAATAAAAAATTAGCCAAAAAAAATATTAAAAAAGGTTACTGTGACCTCTACCCAAACTGTTGATGATGAGAATTTGATTGCATCACCAATGGTTAATAATAACACGCTAGCAACAGAAGATTCTAGTAGAAACGAAGATGAATCCTCTTCGAATCGTATTGAAGTAGATGTTACTCCACGGAGTGCTTCACCGCAACCGAAGATTAAAAAGGTTCTAGAAGGTTCAGGTTCAGGTTCAGATAGTAGTATGCTTCACCTCTCGGTTCGACCCGTGATGCCAAGTAAAAAGTCTGACCTCTCGGTTCCTTCTCTTCCGTTCGATGCGGTTCAAACCGATTCCGAGACTTTCCCGTCGCCGTTCTAACATATTCTGAGACTCTGCGGTGCTGCGATTTGGATGGATGGAGGTAGTGGTGTGGCAGATCTGGATGGAGATGCTGTGACAGTGTGGTGGATCTATATGAAGGCGGTGGGGTGTTGGATCTGGTGGTGGGGTTGGTTTGAGAGAGAGAGAGAGAGAAAGATGGGAGTGCCAGATCTGAGATGAGATGAGATAGAGATTTCCCAGATCTGAGATGAGATGAGACAGAGATCTAGAGGATGAGATTAGAATTGTTTATTTTCTTAAATATATTTAAAGTATAATAGTAAAATTACTAAACTACCCTTATGTGCAAGGACATGTCATATTTAACTGAAAATTTTAGCTTAGTTAGTGCTAAAGGACGTAGAGTGTAACGGGCTTTACAAATAAAGGACTGTGACTGTAATTATTGAAGTTAAAGGCTATCCGTTGCAATCCGGTATAAACATAAAGGACGAAAAGTGTAATTTACCCATAATTTTAAGCTTGAAAGTGCTTAAATACCCTTAACGGGTCAAAATAAGCACTTGAGCGTAAACGGGTTCTAAATACGTAAGAAACTCGTGACTTGAACCTAATATGATAGGAGATTTTGAAATTATGAATTTCATAAGTTTAGGGGGGGCATACAAACCTGTTTTTGTTTGATTTATACATGAACGGGTCAAAACAGCAAAACATGAAGAACATGCAGCAGCTACCGTAAGTTACGGTACCTACCGTAACTTACGGTAGCAATTAAAGTTGTTACGCTGGTTTTATACTGCTTTACGGCAGCCCCTGAATGCCCAGTGGCTACCGTAACTTACGGTGGCTACCGTAAGTTACGGTAGCGCCCAGTTATTTTTGTTGAATTTTGTTTCGCGAATCCATTTGAACAAGTTTTAAACCGCGTATGACTAAAATCATTTCATGTTTATGGAATGTAGGTTGCCTAGTAGTACCGGATGACGACTGAGCCCGATGAAGAACCGAACACGATCAAGAAACAAGCTTCCGCAAGTTGTCGCCGTTTTTCATTTTCAAACGACGAATTTAATTACTCTATGTTGTTTTGCTTTCAAGTTTAGAAAAGTTTTAATAAACCCGTACTTGAGCATGAATGTTAAATTTAAATAATCATTTAGTTTCTGATTATTTACGGAAATCGCTAAATTATAATATGGTTGTTACAAGTTGGTAATCAGAGCCCAAGGTTAAAAGAGTAAGTGTGTTCGGTTCGAGGCTTGATCGCAAATCCAGTAAGTGCATGTATGTTAATGGTTTAGCGTATTAAAGTGTTGTAAACAACACATAGGGTTATCGTGTCATACACGTTACCCCAATTAAATGATAGATATAGCTAACAAAATTTCGTGCGTTGACACATATAGTAGAAAAGCCTTGTATTATGATACGGGCGTTTAGTAAAGTTGACATGGCTAACTTTTGTGAATGTCTTAATTGAAGGACACTTGCATTTAAAGATGACAAGGGTTAAACAAAGTACAGATATGATAGAGGAACGGTCCGAAGTATGACAAGAGGAGCATGCTCACCAAGGACTAAATCTCGTAATGACCGCGAACAAGGTTAATGGCAAGGAACGCCCGTCGGGGCAAGCATTACCAGGTGCGCGCTTTTAAATATAATCGCACAAATAGCAATATGCAACAAACATGTAGAGAATGATTGTTGCATATGTAAATTAGAAACTTGGAAAACCTGAATAGAATACGTATCCAGGATATTATTTCCAAGAAAACTAAATAGAGGCGTTACTTACATAGGGCGTGATGTGAAAACTATAAAAAGGTCGTGTGTGTCATGTGTTAATCGCTTACTCTGGCCAAGTAAGTAGTGGCATATGATACCATGAGCTTTTTATAGCGGACACATTTACATCTGATGTATTAAGGACAGGGTGAATGGGACAAATTAAAAGTACCCAAATGAATCAAATGAGCAAAATACTTGATAATAATGTAAATGCACAGCCGGGTGACGGAAGCGTATTACATTAGGATAATGAGCCCGAGAGAAGGGGACACAGATTAATGTAAAATGAGTAAGATATGCATTGGGAGGGGGTGTACTTACACTCGAACCCGGAGAATGCAAATATGACTCTTAACGGGCCGTTTTTGTAAAACGCCAAACTTGAGGACAAAGTCGGAATATAAAAGTGAAATGAAGTCTTAATGCATACCGGAAGGGTTACAATAATAACGACTTCGGTAAAACACCCGGTTGATGGGTAAGGAGTTAAACACATGAGTAGACCGAGAAACGAGAATTCGGATGGAAAGTCAAAAGACTCGGGTTTTGAGTCATGACTAAAAGACGACAAGATGAAGTAAATAGAAATTTTGATAAATTATGTTCAACTGTTAGTGTATACGTCTGTAGCTTCCGTCAGCATTTAGTCATGTTTTGTATATTTGTGTCCTTTGTAAACAATTATGTAATGTATGTATGCTAGATAGAACGACAACTCAGGAAACAGGAATGTTTTGTAAAGTGTTGACTTTGTTGACCAGTGTCACCCGATCGGATGGGCCATTCGATCGGACAGCACTCATCCGCTCGGACAACATGTCATCCGTTCGGACAGCATGCCATCCGTTCAGACAGCATGTCATCCGTGCGGTCAGCACTAATCTTGTTCCTGAGTTGCCTATAAATACCCCGTCCGGGTATCTCATTTAGGACTTTTGACTCTGGAGAGAACTCTGTCATTGTCTGACTTCTACAGGCGCTTTTGTACTTTCATAACAGTTGAATAGAAAGATCAGATTGCGTTTAATCGTTGAATACTCTGTCGTACATCTATGATTTGATTATATGGATTCCGCACATTAGTCAAAGTCGATTCATCTAAGTTCCTGACGAACAGATCCTGTACGAGGGACCAACAAGTGGTATCAGAGCAGGAGCTCGATTGCACGGATCAAATACACAGAATCGATCAAGTTTTTCATCAAATTCAGATCCGATTTCATCCAAAATTCAATCAATTTCTTCACTTCTACATTTCTTTAACGTTTTTAACTGATTTTTGCAAAATTGAACAGGTTTTTATGGTCTAAAATTGCTGATTTTTGGATATGTTGTGCGAAAACACCTGATCTACAACCCTACAAAGTTTCAGATCTTAATTCAAAGCCGTTTGGGAGAAATCTAAGTTTTTTGGTCCGAAATCGCGTGACATCAGCTCCATTTCGCATGAAACCGGCTCATTTCGCTTGAAAGTTTGTCAATTCGTATGAAAAGTAGCATCATTTCGCACGAAATGAAGTCCACAAGTCCAATTCGCACGAAATAAAGTCCATTTCGTTTGAATGTTCACCATTTCGCGTGAAATACATCCATTTCGTTTGAAACATTGTTCAATTCGCATGAAAAGACCATTTCGCGTGAATACATCAGAGATTTGTCAGCCCATTTATCATTACACGTGATCATCTAGGTTCATAGTGTTAAGTGTCACACCCCCAAAATCCACCATGCGGAGTACCACCGCTTGGAGGCGTGACGTGACCAGGATCGAGCCACCAATCATATTAAACATCATAATTAAGTGAATAAAACCAACCACAATACGATTGGTGACCAAAAGAAAGTAAACCGACTTTAAGTTAACCAAGTTCAGATTTAAACAGCGGAAGCATAAAACGTGAAACCTAAACATAAGTTCCATAGTTCATAAGTTTAAAGTCCAAAACGTAGGTTTAATAAGTTCATAAGGTTTAGATATTTAATACGGGACATAACAATCCGTATTCCACAACAACCTTCTCCTCGTGCAAGCTCCAAAAGCATCTAGCGACCTGTAAGGCATGTAACAACGAGTCAACAACAAAGTTGAGTGAGTTCACGTTTGGTTGTTTAGTTTTAAGTTGTTTCTGAAAAACGTGGTTTGACTTTCGTTGGCTTATTTGCCGTGGGGGTTACCCCTTAGTTGAAAGTATGTTTAACCAGTTCCTTTTATTACCCAATCCATACCCATGATCAGTGGGGGCTTCCCCAAGTGAACTACTAGACGGTATGATATCGACTACTAACGAAAGTAAGTTGTGCCCTAAGTCAATGTCTATCAGCATTGACCCTTTGCCATAGTCCATTAGTACACGCCCGTTCGAACGACACGGTGTGAGGTTTGTTAAACCTAATAGCGCTATTAACTAATGACCCGCTCGCCATCGGCCTCGGCGATTAAGTCGATATAATATGAGGGACTTATGATAGAGTTTTGTCTAGTAAGTTTTAAGGTTGTTGTCCTACCCAAGGAGGACGAACGTACGTAGTTCTCCCAAAGAGAATACGCAGGATTAATATTGGCATCCTACCCAAGGAGGATGGCCGTACATATCCTACCTAAGTAAGATATGTAGATTCCGTTTTAATTCTTTAACCCATTCCCAAACCACCGGGAATCCCATGCCTTAGAAAGTGTGTGAACTCACCTTGGTTTGCTCGGTTAGGTTCTCAAATATAGCTAACAGTCAAGGTCGGTCAATCACGTCCTAATATGATTACCAGTTAGTCATTTAGTGGTTTTCAAATAGAGCATAAAGTTCCTACACGTATCTACCACATAACACGCATTTATTTCAACGGTTCATGTCCATATAAACTTCCCATCTATTCCCGTTCATAAATAAACATAAGATTTTGCACATAATACTTTTATTGACATATAGCATGTTAGATCATTCACAGATAACATTCCCGACATTTAGACACGCAAATTACTACTTATGTCGTTTAAGCTTTTATATTCAAAACTGGGCTGTTTTCGAGGATTTTAATAAATAGTTAACTTGTTCCAAAAATTGCCAAATTTTTACATAATTTCTTAAACGATCCATATACTATTGTGTAAAAATCTCGGGATCCAATTCATCACCAATATTTTATAAAAATTCATTTTCCGGACTGAAATCAGATTTATCTTTTTCTGACTGCAGTCCACGGAATAATTTATTTAAAATTCATCGAGAGTCCGATTTACGAAATTCCAGTGAGAGAATTACAAATTTCATGATCTAAATCTACACAGAACTCAAGTTATGACAGAAAAAATAACTCATATTTTCAGCAGAAAAAATGCAGCTCTAGCTGCTGTTACAAAATGACACTTTAAAAATAGTAAACGGAGTCCAAAATTATGATTCCAGTGCCATTAGAACCGTATTTCATAATACATAAATTTAGACTTCAGAAAATACATTTTTCATTAAGTTGCAGTCCTGTTACAGCCAATTGAAGTTGGCTGTAATCACCAAAGAGCCTACTGTTTCAGCTTTTAACTTTCTAACTTATGTTCGGTTGATTCCGTTAACATGTTTAGTGATCAAAACAACATCAAACATCAATATTAACAAGTAAATCATCAGATAATCAGCAAGAATCATAACAACATCATATTAACATCACTTCATCACTAGATTAGTTTATGTTCAAGACTTGTTTAAGGTTCTTTAGAGTTTCTTATCATTTTGATCACTACACATCTTTAACCACTTAACAATCATGTAAAATGCAAGGATCTAAGTTCTTACCACTAGCACAAGGCTAGGGGAGTTCAAGTGTGGAAAAGTGGTGGTTAATAGCAAACGAAGAAGGTCCTTCCACTTCCGAGAACACCAAGCTTCGTTGTGCACCTTCTAACACCTTTGTATGCTTGTAGAATGCTTGAAAGTGATCAAGTGATGGTGGTGGTGTGGTGGTTTGGGTTCAGCCGAAACAAGGAAGAAGAAGAAGAAGGAAGTTTGTTGAGTTTGAAGATGGAAGTGATGTGAAGCTAGAACTCTTGGTTTATAAGGAAAACCTCCACCCATGCAATGACCATTAGTCTAAATGTTCCCTAAGTACATAGCACCCATTAATTACTCAAAGAAAGTCAAATGGTGGGGGTCCCACTTCTAGAACCGGTTGGGGGGGGGGGGGTTGGTCTAGTTGGGTTTCAACTAATTTAGTTAGCTTATGTTTACAATCCAGGTATTCTAGTTAGGTATTATTTACTAGATATTTATGTAGTGTGTGTTATGATATTCGGGGACCATAACTAATTTAGAAAAATAAGAACAATGCTTCTAGCATTATTTTAGTGTTCCGGGTAATGTCCGGTTGTTCGGTTCGGTGTTGTTTCGTTAAAGTGCTTAATTAATCCGTACAGCGTCCTATATATATATTTTTGTAACGTTTTTTTTTAATTTTCAACACTCAGGAAGGCATACCGGACTATTTAGTAACTTTTCTGTATACTACTAGCATGTTAACAATTACATGTAAGTATAACACAGTAATCAGAGAGCAGTTAAATGATTCAGCACAGTCATCAAGTACTTTAATTAACATTAATAGATTGTACAGTTACATGTAAATTTGAGGGTTGTCACATTCTCCCCCTGTTAAGAGAATTTCGTCCCGAAATTTAGCGCGTGGTTACTGAGGAAGCTAGTTAAGTTGTGTTGGTTTCCTGGTTTTCCTGGGATGTCACATCATCCCCCCGTTGATTTGGAATTTCGTCCCGAAATTCTGCAGTAGCTTCAGCCTCAGTAGTGGTTGCACTTTTCTTAAACAGCTGGGGATACTTGAGTTTCATTTGGTCTTCTCGTTCCCAGGTATACTCTGGGCCACGACGGGAATCCCAACGAACTCGGACAAGGGGTATCCTGGTATGCTTGAGAATCTTAACATCTCTATCCGTAATCTCTACTGGTTCTTCGATGAATCGCAGCTGGTCGTCGATAGTGAGCTCCTTTAAGGGAACTATGAGGGTCTTATCTGACAGACACTTCTTTAGATTCGACACATGGAAAACATTGTGAACTCCGCTGAGTTCTTCAGGTAGATTCAGCCTGTAAGCGACTTTGCCAATTTTCTCAATAATTTCGAACGGTCCGACATAACGCGGATTGAGTTTGCCTCGTTTGCCAAAACGAACTACACCTTTCCAAGGTGAGACTTTGAGTAGCACTCGATCCCCAACCTAGAACTCGAGTGGCTTTCTTCGCTTATTAGCATAGATTTTCTGACGGTCACGAGCTGCCGCCATTCGTTGCCGTATCTGGGCAATCTTCTCGGTGGTATCTACTACAAGTTCTGGGACAGTGATTTGACTGTCACCAACTTCTGCCCAACAGAGAGGTGATCAGCATTTGCGTCCGTACAATGCCTCAAACGGAGCGGCTTGGATGCTGGTGTGGTAGCTGTTGTTATACGAAAACTCCACTAGCGGGAGGTGTTTTTCCCAGCCATTGCCGAAGTCGATTACGCATGCCCTAAGCATGTCTTCAAGGGTTTGGATGGTGCGTTCAGATTGCCCATCCGTCTGTGGATGATAAGCGGTGCTCATATCTAAACGTGAGCCGAAGGACTTGTGCATAGCTTGCCACAGTTCAGAAGTAAAACGCGCGTCACGATCAGAAATGATGGAGGTTGGCACTCCGTGCCTTGATACCACTTCCTTTAGGTAAATGTCTGCAAGAGTAGAAAACTTATCCGTTTCTTTGATAGCCAGAAAATGTGCAGACTTGGTCAGTCAATCTACGATCACCCAAATGGTATCGTTTCCGCATTGAGATCTAGGCAGGCCAGTAACGAAATCCATGGAAATTTGCTCCCATTTCCATTTAGGTATCTCTGGTTGTTGAAGTAGGCCTGATGGTTTCTGGTATTCAGTCTTGACTCTCGCACAAGTCAAGCACTTACTGACGTAGGTTGCTATATGGGCTTTCATGCCAGGCCACCAATACGTAGTCTTGAGGTCGTGGTACATTTTATCCGAACCAGGATGTACCGAATAACGAGACTTGTGTGCTTCATCCATCACAAGCTCGCGTAGGTCTCCATACAGTGGAACCCAGATGCGTCCGTTAACATAGTAGGCGTCATTTTCCTTTTGTTCTAGCCGTTGCCTCGATCCTCGTAGGGATTCAGCCCTGATGTTCTCTTCTTTCAACGCTTCAACCTGGGCATCTCGTATCTGAGCGGGAAGGCTAGAGTGAATGGTAAGCTGTAACGCACGTACACGCCTAGGTATAGTATCCTTTTGACTGAGAGCGTCGGCCACAACATTGGCTTTGCCCGGATGATACTTAATAGCGCATTCATAATTATTCAAGAGTTCGACCCACCGACGTTGTCGCATGTTTAACTCCTTTTGCTTGAAGATATGCTCGAGACCCCTGTGATCGGTGTAAATGGTGCACTTGGTACCGTACAGGTAATGTCTCCATATCTTTAGCGCAAAAACAACTGCTCCCAATTCCAAGTCGTGCGTAGTGTAGTTCCTGTCGTGAACCTTAAGTTGGCGTGATGCGTAGGCAATGACCTTATCATGTTGCATCAACACGCAACCAAGTCCTTGGATGGAAGCGTCGCAATAAACCACAAAATCATCTGTGCCTTCAGGCAATGAGAGGATAGGTACGCTACAAATTCTATCCTTTAAGTGCTGAAATGCGGACTCCTGTGCATCACCCCAATGATAGGTGACGCCCTTCTGAGTCAGTGAAGTGAGAGGTTGCGCAATCTTGGAGAAATCCTTGATGAATCTTCTGTAGTAGCCCGCCAAACCCAAGAATTGGCGGATTTCTGTTGGTGTACGGGGTGCAGGCCAGTCCTTGATCAAGTCAACCTTGGATGGATCAACATGAATTCCATCCTTGTTTACCACATGGCCTAGAAAATGGACTTCGCGAAGCCAGAAGTCACATTTCGAAAATTTGGCATACAACTGCTCTGCTCGAAGAAGTTCCAGCATAAGTCGTAGATGCTGCTCGTGTTCCTCCTGACTCTTCGAATAGATCAGGATATCGTCGATGAATACAATGACAAACTTATCCAGGTAAGGCTTGCACACTCGGTTCATGAGATCCATGAAGACCGCAGGTGCATTCGTTAATCTGAAAGGCATAACCAGGAACTCGAAATGGCCGTAACGAGTTCTGAATGCTGTTTTGGAGACGTCCTCCTCTCGGACTATCAGCTGATGGTATCCCGATCTCAAATCAATCTTAGAGTAATAGCTCGACCCTTGCAGCTGGTCGAACAAGTCGTCAATACGTGGAAGAGGATAACGATTCTTCACGGTCACCTTGTTGAGTTCGCGGTAGTCAATACACATTCTGAAGGTACCTTCCTTCTTCTTCACGAATAACACTGGAGCTCCCCATAGCGAAGAGCTAGGACGTATGAAACCCTTTTCCAAGAGTTCTTGTAGTTGCGTGGATAGTTCTTCAAGTTCTGATGGAGCTAGACGATAAGGTGCTCGAGCTATGGGCGCTGCTCTAGGAGCTAGCTCGATTTGAAACTCAACTTGACGATAAGGCGGAAGACCAGGTAATTCCTCAGGAAATACCTCAGGAAAATCGCGCACAATAGGAATGTCTTCAATTCTCTTCTCTTCCGTTGATGTGTCAGTAACGAGTGCTAGAATGGCAGTGTGGCCCTTTCGTAAACACTTCTGGGCCTTAAGGAAAGAGATAATGCCTTCGACAGCACCACTCTTGTCGCCATGAATCATAAGGGGTTCTTTACCAGAACGAGGAATGCGGACGATTTTCTCCTTGCAAACAATCTCCGCTTGATGATGAGATAGCCAATCCATCCCAATAACAACGTCGAAACTACCCAGTGTGATAGGAATAAGATCGATAGAGAAGGTCTGACCAGCTAGGACGAGGTTACAACCTTTAACTACGTGTGTGGCTTCAAGACTTTTACCGTTAGCTAGTTCTACCGTGTGTTTGGTGCTCAGGAGTGTTGGAGTGCGTTTAAGCATTTGGCTAACTTTTAAGGACACATAACTAGTATCGGCACCCGAATTGAATAAAACAGTAACAAAGAAGTCGTCCAGAAGAAACTTACCCATCACAACGTTGGGATCGTTCCTTGCATCACCCTGACCTAGCATCAAAACACGTCCTCTGGAACCATTGCCATTATTGTTACCCCCGTTATTACCTCCATTGTTGCCTCCATTGTTGTTCCCATTGTGGTTCCCGTTTCCTTGGTTGTTGTTGTTCTGATTCTGGTTCAGTTGGGGGCAGTTCCTCTTAAAGTGGCCTTCAGCGCCACACTGAAAGCAACCTTTATTGCCCTGCTGTTGCTGCTGCTGGTGGTTCTGTGGAGCTTGTTGTTGTTGTTGGCGATTCTGATTCACAGGACACGGGCTCCTGCAATCCTTAGCTTCATGACCCAGCTTGTGACATCTCTGACAACAACCTTTGTTGCACTGCCCGCTGTGATGCTTGTTGCACCGGTTGCACTTGGGGTGGTTCCCTCGGTATCCACCCTGTCCTTGGTTACCGGAAGATTGCTGACCAGGACTCTGGTAGTCATCAGTCTTTCGCTGCTGAGACTGAACTGAAGTTGAACCCTTACTTGAATTCCCATCCCATTTTCGCTTGTTTTCAGTGGGAGCGTCAGTAGTAGCAGCACCAATACGCTTGGGCAGTTTGTTTTGTTCCACTGCCTGGTCGGTGAGACGGTGAGCCAACTTGATGATTTGCTGAATGGTACCCAAGTTAGCTGAAGTCACGTGACTTTGAATATCTGGTACAAGGCCCTTGAGGTACAGCTTAATACGTTTGATGGGAGGGTCCACCATAGTTGGACACAAGATGGCCAACTCGTTTGACCTCTTAGTATACGCCTCAATCTCAGACCCCGTCATCTTCAGATTGAAAAATTCCACCTCTAGCTTGTGGATGTCATCCCGACTACGGTATTCTTCTTTGATCAGTTCTTTGAAACCATTCCAGGGGGTGGCATTAGCAACTGCCAGTCCTAGTAGTTGAACCTGTGCTTTCCACCAGGTTGACGCAGCACCTTCAAGTGTTCCAGTAGCATATTTCACCCTACGGTCTTCAGGGCATTCGCACATCTCGAAAACAGACTCAAGCTTTTCAAACCAGTGAAGAAGGCCTACTGCTCCTTCTGTGCCACTGAAAGTAGTAGGTCGGCAGTCCATGAACGTTTTGAATGTGCACACAGGAGGCTGAGCATGTTGACCTGTTGCGCGAGAATAAAAGACAAGGTTAAGCACGAGGGTTGGTTTGCGAAGGTAGGATCTAAACGTCCTAAGATGGGTTGATATGGCAGGTTATACCTCCTGCTGGATTTGCTGCGAGTGCCTCAGCAACTCGTTCGTTGATCAAAGCCGTCAACTGGGCTTGAGTGAGGTTGATACGTCCTCCGCGTCCGCTCATGATCTTCATAACGAAGCAACGTAAGTGAGAAAAGTGTCGCGAAAGTGCGTAAGTGTGGGACGATAGTAGAGAGTAAGCACACAAGGTCCAAATAGCAATTATCACATTAACCAATGCACAGTGTGAACTATCTAACCGACAATATAACATAAATCATACCACCTATTGTGTCGAGTCTTGCACGTGGAGCGAAGCGTCGTTGTGGATCGTTGAGCACTGTACAGGTTATAGTCTGGTTTTATCAAAAAGCTTTTCCCCTTTTTAAAACCAAGTTCACTATAACCAATGGCTCTGATACCAATCTGTCACACCCCCAAAATCCACCATGCGGAGTACCACCGCTTGGAGGCGTGACGTGACCAGGATCGAGCCACCAATCATATTGAACATCATAATTAAGTAAATAAAACCAACCACAATACGATTGGTGACCAAAAGAAAGTAAACCGACTTTAAGTTAACCAAGTTCAGATTTAAACAGCGGAAGCATAAAACGTGAAACCAAAATATAAGTTCCATAGTTCATAAGTTTAAAGTCCAAAACGTAGGTTTAATAAGTTCATAAGGTTTAGATATTTAATACGGGACATAACAATCCGTATTCCACAACAACCTTCTCCTCGTGCAAGCTCCAAAAGCATCTAGCGACCTGTAAGGCATGTAACAACGAGTCAACAACAAAGTTGAGTGAGTTCACGTTTGGTTGTTTAGTTTTAAGTTGTTTCTGAAAAACGTGGTTTGACTTTCGTTGGCTTATTTTCCGTGGGGGTTACCCCTTAGTTGAAAGTATGTTTAACCAGTTCCTTTTATTACCTAATCCATACCCATGATCAGTGGGGGCTTCCCCATGTGAACTACTAGACGGTATGATATCGACTACTAACGAAAGTAAGTTGTGCCCTAAGTCAATGTCTATCAGCATTGACCCTTTGCCATAGTCCATTAGTACACGCCCGTTCGAACGGCACGGTGTGAGGTTTGTTAAACCTAATAGCGCTATTAACTAATGACCCGCTCGCCATCGGCCTCGGCGATTAAGTCGATATAAAATGAGGGACCTATGATAGAGTTTTGTCTAGTAAGTTTTAAGGTTGTTGTCCTACCCAAGGAGGACGAACGTACGTAGTTCTCCCAAAGAGAATACGCAGGATTAATATTGGCATCCTACCCAAGGAGGATGGCCGTACATATCCTACCTAAGTAAGATATGTAGATTCCGTTTTAATTCTTTAACCCATTCCCAAACCACCGGAAATCCCATGCCTTAGAAAGCGTGTGAACTCACCTTGGTTTGCTCGGTTAGGTTCTCAAATATAGCTAACAGTCAAGGTCGGTCAATCACGTCCTAATATGATTACCAGTTAGTCATTTAGTGGTTTTCAAATAGAGCATAAAGTTCCTACACGTATCTACCACATAACACGCATTTATTTCAACGGTTCATGCCCATATAAACTTCCCATCTATTCCCGTTCATAAATAAACATACGATTTTGCACATAATACTTTTATTGACATATAGCATGTTAGATCATTCACAGATAACATTCCCGACATTTAGACACGCAAATTACTACTTATGTCGTTTCAGCTTTTATATTCAAAACTGGGCTGTTTTCGAGGATTTTAATAAAATAGTTAACTTATTCAAAAAATTCCCAAATTTTTACAAAATGTCTTACATGATCCAAATATTATTGTGTAAAAATATAGGGATCCAATTCATCACCAATATTTTATAAAAATTCATTTTCCGGACTGAAATCAGATTTATCTTTTTCTGACTGCAGTGCACGGAATAATTTGTTTAAAATTCATCGAGAGTCCGATTTACGAAATTCCAGTGAGAGAATTACAAATACATCGGTGGTCATATACAGTACAAATTCCATGATCTAACTCTACACAGAACTCAAGTTATGACAGAAAACAGAACGCATATTTTCAGCAGAAAAAATGCAACTCTAGCTGCTGTTACAAAATGACACTTTAAAAATAGTAAACGGAGTCCAAAAATTATGATTCCAGTGCCATTAGAACCGTATTTCATAATACATAAATCTAGACTTCATAAAATACATTTTCCGTTAAGTTACAGTCCTGTTACAGCCAACTGAAGTTGGCTGTAATCACCAAACAGCCTACTGTTTCAGCTTTTAACTTTCTAACTTGTGTTCGGTTGATTCCGTTAACATGTTTTGTGATCACAACAACATCAAAAATCAATATTAACAAGAAAATCATCAGATAATCAGCAAGAATCATAACAGCATCATATTAACATCACTTCATCACTAGACTAGTTTATGTTCAATACTTGTTTAAGGTTCTTTAGAGTTTCTTATCATTTTGATCACTACACATCTTTAACCACTTAACAATCATGTAAAATGCAAGGATCTAAGTGCTTACCACTAGCACAAGGCTAGGGGAGTTCAAGTGTGGAAAAGTGATGGTTAATAGCAAACGAAGAAGGTCCTTCCACTTCCGAGAACACCAAGCTTCGTTGTGCACCTTCTAACACCTTTGTATGCTTGTAGAATGCTTGAAAGTGATCAAGTGATGTTGGTGGTGTGGTGGTTTGGGTTCAGCCGAAACAAGGAAGAAGAAGAAGAAGGAAGTTTGTTGAGTTTGAAGATGGAAGTGATGTGAAGCTAGAACTCTTGGTTTATAAGGAAAACCTCCACCCATGCAATGACCATTAGTCTAAATGTTCCCAAAGTACATAGCACCCATTAATTACTCAAAGAAAGTCAAATGGTGGGGGTCCCACTTCTAGAACCGGTTGGGGGGGGGGGGGTTTGGTCTAGTTGGGTTTCAACTAATTTAGTTAACTTATGTTTACAATCCAAGTATTCTAGTTAGGTATTATTTACTAGATATTTATGTAGTGTGTGTTATGATATTCGGGGACCATAACTAATTTAGAAAAATAAGAACAATGCTTCTAGCATTATTTTAGTGTTTCGGGTAATGTCCGGTTGTTCGGTTCGGTGTTGTTTCGTTAAAGTGCTTAATTAATCCGTACAGCGTCCTATATATATATTTTTGTAACGTTTTTTTTAATTTTCAACGCTCAGGAAGGCATACCGGACTATTTAGTAACTTTTCTGTATACTACTAGCATGTTAACAAGTACATGTAAGTATAACACAGTAATCAGATAGCAGTTAAATGATTCAGCACAGTCATCAAGTAATTTAATTAACATTAATAGATTGTACGGTTACATGTAAATTTGAGGGTTGTCACATTAAGGCCCAATTATATTTGGTTTAAAACTGAATGTTGTCTGCCACATAATTGATCAGTCTCATCAATTTGCATAAGATAAAATAAATAATATCGGCTCATATTATAGTTGTTTACATGTGATTTGATAAAGCCTTTATCATAAAGGTGTCGGCCATAAGAATCATTTGATTAAAAATCTAAAAGTTTGAAAGTCAATGTTGTAAGACATTTCTTGCATAATCACGTGAATTGTTGGCCTCGTTATTCACATTTTGAAATTAACAGTATTGTGAATGTGTGCATATGATCATTAAGTGTATTGTCAGCCATTGTTTACAAATGTCAAATGATTGCATATAAATAGTCAATCGGTCCAATCACAGTTTTATATCACAATAAGATTGTCGGTCATTTAAATTTGATCAGATTGCATGTGAAGTTGTCAGTTTACATAAGAGATTATATTGAAAATAAGTTCAATTCGTACGAAGTGAGTTAGAAGTGGTCCAGATCGTGTCTTTGTGAATCAGGTCGTTTGAATTTGATCCGGGTCATAGCAGTTCGCACGGTTTGACAATTTGAACCTCAGTTTACACAGAATATTCACCAGTTCGAGTACCAGTTTGATTCAGTTAATTGATAAGTGTTTAAACTGATCGTTTGTTTGTTTGTTTGTAGGTGATTCGAGGTGATTTACAAAGGTGCAAATATCAAGAAGTTGAAATTTTGTGGACTTTGAGCTAAAAAAACAATTTTTGAACCAAGTCATTTAACAAAGAAATTGTGGTAAAAATGTTTGACGAAAAGGAAAACGATAAACTTGGAAGAATAAATGATTGGTTTGATATGTATTGGGATATGAGGAAAGAAGATGAGAAAAAGAATGCTTGGGTTAAAAGATTTGAATATTTTTTGTGTAAGAAATATGAAACGTTGAATGAGTTGGAAAAACGGTATGATGAATTACTTGACAATTTAACAAGGTACGGGATAAGGATGTCAAATGCTGAAAAGATATCAAAATTTGCAGATGCGTTACCTTCAGAGTGGGATGAATTTTTGATTAAACTGAAAAAGGATTCTAGATTCTCAAATTTTTGTCCAAGTGAATTCATCAAAGAGCTTAAAACACACAATTATGAAATTAATAAGAAAAAGAAAGATTTGATAAAAGAAATAGAAAATAACCTAGATAAAACAAGTTTGGATGTAATTCTTGAAATAAGCAAAAGAATCAAAATATGTTTTGAAGCAAAATATGTTATGAAATATGATTTTAAGAGGGGTTGTTATATAGATGAAAATTTGAATCCTCTTGATTTTATTAAAAATTTTTCTGCAGGTACATTCAAGACAGATTCAACTTCAAAGAATGAAGGATATGAGAAAAAACATGTTGACAATGCTCACCAAGAAAAGTCTAAACAAGATGAGTCAACTGAGTTGTCACAGAATGATGAAGTCAAAGAATCAAGTGCATCAACAAATGAAACTTCAAGTTCTGAACCCGTGTGCTCAGATTGTGAAAAATCAACATCTAAAAATGTCAACCTGTTGAGAGATGTGGAATGTTTGACATTAGAAAACAAAAATTTTATAAAATCAGAAAATGATTTGAAAAATCAAATAAAAACTTTAGAAAATGAAAAATCAATTTTAAATAAAAATGATTTTGAAAAACAAATTATAATAAACTCACATCTTGAAAAAATCACAAAACTTGAACAAGATGCTGAGATCGCTAAAAATAAAATTGAAGATTTGGAAAATAAATTGAAAGGTTTTGTTGCTTCATCCTTAATGCATGATAATATAGTTCCAAAACCAATCAATAACAATGAAAAAACTGGGGAGGATGAATATGAATTTTGTAACAGTGGTATTGGGTATCAACCGTCGGGAAAGGGCAAAACAAAGACGGTTGTACCAGATAACACAAAAACCAAAACTCCCTCAGTAAAAACTCCAATAAGTGACAATGTCACAAATTATGACAAGGTCATAATTGAAGACTGTGATGATAAAACTGATGATGAAGATGATAAAAAGAAAATATTTTTGAAATTAAAAGAAAAATTTCAAGAAACTGTTTTACAATCTACTGAAAGAGGCGAATGCTCAAAGCAAAAACCTTTTAAGAAGAATGTAGAACAAAAACAAAATGTTGAAAATCCAAAAACTTTTCAAAACAACAATAAAAAATCATCAGTTCAATCATCCAATCATTATAAAAAACCACAAAAAGTTGAAAATGAAAACTCACAAAAAGTTGGTAATAAGTGGTGCAGGTTTGACCACAGTGCTCAAAAGTCAAATCAAGTTTACAGGAGAAGATGGAATGAAGATTTTTCAGATACGAATCATTATGATGATAGAAAAAGGAGAAGTCATGATTACCACAAGGCAAATCAATGTTATGATCTAAGTGTGTGGTTTGAAAGCGGAGAATGGTACGATAACAGGGTGTGTTACAAATGTGGTTTTGGAGGACATATTGCTGTTAACTGCCAGAGTCAGGGATTTGAGACGAGAAGATGCTATGAATGTCAAATCAGAGGTCATATTGCCAAAGATTGCCCAATGAGATCAAAGAGAAGATCGAGGGCTGAATCTCATAGAATGGTGAAGAAAACAGTCAAAATTGAAGAAAAGCCCAAAGAACAGAAAGTCAAATTATCACAAGGGCAGAAAGATAGACTGAGAAAGAAAGCGAGAGAGTATTTAGAAAAGATTTTGTCCTCGGATATATCCTCAATAAAGAAAAGAAAGAAAATGAGAGAGTATTTAGAAAAGATTTTGTCCTCGGATATCACCGATGAGCCAGATAACAATTCCGATGAATCGCTTTGCTCTCCAAAGAATGATCAGTCAAGTAAAATGAATTCATCAGAAACAAATCTGAGGACAAAAGAGAGAATAAAGAAAGAAAAATTGGTTAATCAAACGGTTAAAAAATCAAAGAAAGTTAAATTTTCAGATAAAATTTTTATAAAAGTGTTTAAATATAAAAGAAATTGTGAAAGGACGTTCATGTCATATGTTGATGAATTTGGTAAACCTAAATCCAGTATGGATTGGGTTCCAATTCAAAACTAATCAAATTCATTTGCTTGTGCAGGTGTTCAGGGGCCAATTCGAGTTCAACATGAATACCGGAACATCCTGGCACATGAGGAGAAAATCCTATGTCTGTGGTTAAAAACAGGAAGTGATTGGTTTAAATTGTTAAATCTTTTTGAAAATTTAAAAGGAATATGCCGAAACCCTCACGGCTGAACAAACACATGATAAAACAAGAATTGAAAAATGGTTTCAAATCGTTATAATCAAGTGGTTTGTAAATCATGGGGGTGAATGTGAGCTAAACAGAGAATGTGAAGCAGAAATGGATGGCGAGATGAAGCTATCTACATCAGTTTGTCAAATTTTATTAAATGTTTTGGATTTCAGGGGGAGTAAAAATTTTGAAAATACAAAAACATTTAAAAATTTTGAAAAAGTCAAAAACATGAGAAAATTAAAAAATGAGTTTTTGTGTAAAAAGAGAAAATGATAGTACATCAGTAGACTATCACAGTACGCTAAAGAAATGGAAAGTTAAAAAGCGATAAACAATCTCACTAAAGATGTGACGATATGCTCAGCTAGACTAGTAGATTTGCGATAACGATACAAACTTAAATGAAAAAGCCTAGTTCTAGTGGGAAACACGGTTGAAAGCATAGTACTTAGTTTTATCCTTCGTGACTGTGTACCTACTTGGTAATCGCTGAATGCTGAAAGAGCATAAAAACCGGTTAGTTTGTGAACTTTCACAACTTGCTGAAAAAGTCACTGTGATTGTGCATTTCATTTTGCAAAGATTTAAACTTGTTTGATTTCTTTATTTTGTTTAAGCATTGGACATCCTCTGCGTATATGTGAGTATCGAACTGGATGTTAGTGCCTAAACGTTCTGCTTTATTTTTCTTGGTGTTTCGTTTAAATCTTGGATCACCTCTGCGTATATGTGAATATCGAACTGGTGGTTAAGATCTAAACATTTTCAACTTGTTTTTATTTCTTATTTTGTTTAAACATTGGACTTTCTCTGTGTATCGAAAGATCGACCTGATTGTTAATGTTTAAACATTCTGCGTTGTTTTTGCACATATCACAGTTGATGAAAGTTTAAAGGCATTACTTGAGTCAGTGTATTGTACGATGAGGGGATATGCTGAGATCGTGGGGTCCATAAGAATTTAGTGCAAATTAATATACCTTAACGTATCGGTAAGCATTTCGAAAGTTTTTAGATTGAGTTTAAGTGGACAACAATATCGTCAATCTATGTGAATTGTTTAAAACTTAAAGTGTTTTAAAGCTCAACGGTACTAGTGATTTGTCATAAACCGATATGATCATCTGACACAAACTCAAACAAAAATTATTGTCTGTAAATATTTCTTTACTGCTTTTCATTAAAGAAAAATTACAAATAGATTTTTCGGAGTGTTTTAGCATAAACTTTGTAAAATACAAAAAGATTTTGTTTCACGTTGTATTTCGACAACCGATGATGGAAAGCTGAATTTCAAAATCTGAAGATGCTGAACATAAACAAGTTCATTAATTTGAAACTTGAATTTCAAAATGAAAAAAAAATCAATAAGTTGGATAATCAAGGTCATTTATTTGAACTTGATCATCTGTGAGGGTTACTGAATTTGATCATGCTTAAATGTAAAATATGATAATAGACATTTATATGTTTAAAAAACTCTCACCAGTTAAATCTAAACGTTTGATTAATGATAAGATTTGATAGGAAGCTAAATGAAAGGGGGAGCAAGATTAATTGTCAAATCTAAGATTCGGAGCATTATTCAAGGGGGAGCTTACAGTTTTACTTTGTTTGCTTGAATATGCAATCCGAGGCAGATCTAGACTAAACTTCGCAAGATTTCTAAGCTATGTCCAAGAGGGAGTCTGTGGTTGCTGATGATATCAAACCTTCAAGAAGACTCAAGAGATAGAGAAAGACAAGACGCTACGAGATTGACTACGGCAATATCCAAGGGGGAGTCTGTTGGTGCAGTAATGTCTATCGCCTCCGTCAATACGAGTCGTAGCTGAAACAGTTTAAATCTAGTGCTTATATTGTAATATGTAGTAAAAGGCAAGGTGGCAATTCTGTAAATAATGAGTTCTCTCATTATATCCCTTGGCCTATAAATAGAGGAGTTAGTGTTAGAGATTAAGACTTTTTGCTCATTTGAGATCTTGGAGCTTGGTGCTTAGAGAGAGAAAGTCTAGAGAGAGAAAGTCTTCGTAGGTGATTCTCGGAGCTTGTATTTGTCAAACTGATCAATAAGAATCACGTTAAATTGTACGATCTTGTGTTCGGTCCACGCACGTGTACGGATTCCGCACGTCACACGTGTCGTTACGCAATCGTTCGGAGTCAAAACCGGTCCTAACAAGTGGTATCAGAGCTGTTTCATAATCAAATTCAATAAAAAACTAGATCAAATTCATAAAAAAACCATGTTGAACTGTTCATGTTTGCTGACGTCATCCACTCGCTCGGACAGCTGTCCGAACGAATTGGACTAGACAGTACCTGTTAGTTGCTTGCTGACATCATCAGTGTTACTCGCTCGGATTACCATCCGAGTGGTGTGATTTTGATTGTTCAAAGTTTATTTGTCTACTTCATCATCCCACCCGGTCGGACAGCAATCCGATCGGATAGGATAGGATCTGAAAGTTCTTGTTTTCAGTTACAAACATTTAACCTTTCATCCGGTCGGATTACCATCCGAGCGGTGAAAGGTTGAAAGTCAAACTTTTCAAGTTTAAGTATGTCACTCGAACGAACGACCATCCGAGCGGATCACCATCCGGTCGGATAGCCTTTTTCATAACAGTACAGTTGATTACTTGTGTCACTCGTTCGGATTGTGACTCGACCGGATCACCATCCGATCCAGGTGCTTTTGTTTGAAATCTTTGAAATTTGTGAAAATTTGTCTAAGTGTTTGTAAATTGTTTCAGGCACACTAAAATGGGGGACGATTTTCTCAATCCTTTCAGTGACATCTTTGCCTACACCAGCAACACAGGAGATGCTACGTCAAGTAACACAAACACTACTGCTCCTAACTCGAATCCAAAGAAAGCCATTATCGACTCATTGAGCATGGATAATGCATATGGCACATACAACAAACCGCCCAAGCTAATGGCTATCGAGGAATATAGTAGGTGGGCAGGGAGGTTTGAAGACTGGCTGAAGGCTTTCGCCTACCCAAGTTGGAAATGCTTAAAGAGCGGGTTCAACATTGGTAGAAGCGACTATGAGAACTTAGTTGAAAATGAACAAGAAAGTTTTATCGCTGAGGAAAAATGTATCGCATTGCTACATCAATCAGTAAGGGATGATATCATATCTCTAATCGATTACAAAGATTCCAAAGATTTATGGGCAAAATTAGAGAAAAAGTGCGTGGGTGGAGCAGAAATTGTTAAAAACAAGAAAAAATTGTTGAAAAAGGAATTTGATTTATTTGGATGTATGAAAAATGAATCGGTTTCAAAGATGATAGAAAGTTTTTGTCATTTGAAGATTGAGCTGACTAGACATAGGTTTACGTTCACAGAAGAAGAATTAGTCAATAAGCTGATGGATTCACTACCTGATGAAAAAGATTGGATGTACTTTGCTTTGTTGTTGAAAAACATTGTGGAGAAGAAGGATCTGACAGTTGATTTTCTGATCGAGAGGCTTGAAAGTCACGAGTTGGAAATCAGGAAAACAAACAAAGTCAACACTACTCAGTATCAGCAGAATGTTGATTTGTATTATCGAGGAAGTATGATTCCAAAACGGTATCACCAAACTGCGTTCTCAGCAGAAAATCCAAGTGTGCCAAATCAAGAGAATCAAAACAGCAGTCCTGCTCCAAGCAGTGGATATCATGGAGGATCGTCTTCATCGACTCCAAGTCAACAGCAACAACAATCTGTTCCGAAAAACATTTTCCAGTGCAACATTGCTGTAAATCTCAACAACGCACATAATTTCAGCGAAGAAGCAGCCAAACAGCAGATGGTATTTCTAGCATCCATCTTGGAGTCTTACGAAAGTCTCGTAGCAGGAAAAATCGGAAACACAAACCTCACCAAGGAGGACTATGATCAAATTGACCCAGAGGAAATGGAGTTGATTGACATTAGATGGTGCATGGCGAGTGCGGTTAGAAGGGCTCAGAGGTTCATGGAGATAACAGGCAGACACTCCATTGGTGGACCGTCAACTAAATTAGGGTTTGACAAATCAAAGGTTACATGTTTTAAGTGCAAACAAAAGGGGCACTTTAAACGAGAATGTCGAAATGCTCCTGCTGATGAAACTACCAATCCATTCCGTGAGGATTATTATAAAAGGGCTATCTATCATCAAAACAAAGCAGAATCTCCAAGAATGAAGCAGTAGAAGATGCTCCCAAAGAAAAGTCGAGAGCATTAGCTGTTATGCAGGATGATGAGGGATATGACTGGAGTGATGTGCTACCAGAAGAAGATGTTGTGGGTTTTGCATTCATGGCAAAGATTGTTCCTTTCAAGGATACCAGAACAGAAGAAGAAAAATATGTCAACAGGAAGATGTTAGCCCAAAACATGAAAGATAAAATTTATCGAACATGGAAAGAGGCAAAGAGTGCAAAAAAATGGGATGCAACTCGGGAATGCTATTTGGATCCTAAAGGGAATATAGTTATTGAACCATCATCAATCAGTGTTGAAACCCTCATAGAGCAGATAGCAGAAGAAGAAGAAGAGGAAAGGCAGAGAATGCGGGCAAGAGAAGCTGAAGAAAAGGAGAAAGAAAAGGAGCTACAGTCAAAGAAGGTCGATAATGGGATAATCGACACGACCAAAGAGTTCACTGCAGATAACCTAAAGAAAATGGCTGACAAAGTGCTCGCAGCGAAAGAGTTAGAGGTAGTTTCTGAGTCTGGAACTGAGTCTAAAAGCAAGGTCAGTTCTAATGATTCAACCAACGAGTCAGGTATGAAAGCCAAAATTGAGAGCGACTGCAAAAATTGCATGAAAGACTGCAAGGTTTGTAGTACACTTGCTTACCTCAGCGGTAAAAAGACTGAAGAACTGACAGAAAGAGTCAGAGAAGTTGAAAATCAAATCTTAAGTCGTGACAAACTGGTAAAAGCTTCAAATGATCGAATCAAAGAATTAACTGAGAAAATTGAAAATGATAAAATTGACGTAGAACGAATCAGGAAAGAAAACGAAAAGTTAATCCATGAAAACCGTCAACCTTTTGAAAATCATGAGAAGTTAAAAAGAACGATTAAAGATTCTGATGAGAGAAACAGTAAAACAAGCAAAAAAAATTTGCAATTGTCAGGAGTCCTTCAGTCGAAAGAAAAGCAAATCAACCAACAGTTGGATGAGATTGCTAATCTGAAGCTTCAGTTTCAGGAAGCTAAGATAGAAAATGAACGCATCAATCTGAAACTCAACAGGTACAACTCCGCAAGTTTTATTCTTCAACACATAGTTCCCAAACCCATTGGGAAGAACAAGGCTGGCGAAGATGTATATGCTGATGGAACAGGGGTTGGGTATCATCAAGTTCTACCGCCTGTGTTGAATAATTTTTCAAAGAAGAAATCTGGGTTGGTTAACAATGATGAAACAAATGAAATCAAACTTCCAGAAACAATTGACATCACATTCACTTCATCATCTGATGAAGACAATGTTCAGTCTGAAGTTAAAAATGTAGTTGAAAATGTTTTGAAATCTGACAGTGATTCAACTGAAGATGAGGAATGCTTTTTGAACAATTACATTCCGAAATCAACTTCCAAAAACAACTTAAGTGAAAAACCTACTTTTGTAATGTACAAGTTGTCGGGTTCGGATAAGTTGTATTCGGATTTTGAGTTTCCGTTATAGAATGTGAATGTCGACAAATTGAAAAATGTTTTTAAACTGGTTGAGATTGATGTTTGTGAAATCGAAGGTTTGAAACGTTCTGAAAGGCAATTGAACTTTGAAAAAGATAAATCTTACTATAAAAAACATGTTGTACCGCCACGTTTTTCTAACAACAACCAAAACAAATGGTCGGGTGGTTATCAGGGTGGTAAGAATAACCAAAGAAGGAATTTTCAAAACAAGAAATTTGTTGAGAAAAAGGTGTTTGTGAAAAGCTCGAGCTCAGACCGAAGGCACTAGTCGGGTAGTTGACACCCGAACATGCTTCAAATGCAATCAAGTTGGACACATTGCACGAAAGTGCACCAACTCGAAGCCTAAGTCTGTGGTTGTCGAGAATCCGAAAAGAAAAAATGATGTAAAGGGAAAAGCTCCAATGTTTGTTGAGAAAAAGTTTTTAAAGAAGGAAAATGCCAAAGTCGAAACTGAATCTGTAAAAGAGTCAGTTAAGAAAACTGAACCCGTAAAGAAGATGGTAACTAAAAATGACAAATTTTACAAACGGGTTGCATCATCTCAACAAGCATGGAAGCCAAAATCTGTTGAAGAGAAAGCAAGTTCTCCAAAACCAAAGGTTTCAGAGTCTGCAAAACAATCGTCTTCTATCACACCGGTAAAGATGAATGTTCCTTTGGATTACTATGAGAAACTTGAGAAACAAACTTCTACCCCACCAAGGAAGAAGTATGTTCCGAAGAAAGACCAACCATCTGGTCAACCTCAAAAAGACGAATCTTTCTTATACAAAGAGGTTGAGGTTGGGACTGAAGAAAGTTTAAAGATGAATGACAAAAATTTTCCGCCATTATACACCAAAACCACGATTCTGAATTACCTGAGTCGAAAGAGGCTTGGGTTGCTTCAAAATCTCACTAAATGTTTTTGAAATGTGCAGGAGCTTCCGAGATCCATCTCACGTTGGATAATGGATAGTGGAGCTTCTCGGCACATGACGGGAATGGAAACCCTACTGTATGATGTTCGAGGGTTTAATGGAGGATATGTGGGATTTGCAGGCAATCAAGGTGGTCGTATAGTTGGTGAGGGTACTTTATCGAATGGAATTGTCACGTTTGAAAGAGTGAATTATATCGCCAAGCTAGAAAACAATCTTCTGAGCATCTCCCAGATTTGTGATCGTATGTATTCGACGCACTTCACAGACAAAGAATGTTTGATATTGAAACCAGGATTTGTTGTCCCCGAAGAGTGGGTTATCATGAGAGCACCAAGAGTCGACGATCTGTACGTGTTGGACATGAGTGTAGCAACTACTACCACGGGTCAGGCTCACTGTTTCATGTCAAGAGCCACTGAGAAGGAGTCACAATTATGGCATCAAAAGATGGGCCATATTCATCTGTGAAAAATGAACTACCTGGTACACAACGACTTAGTAGATGGAGTTCATCTGAATGGTTTTCATCTTGAGGGGGAGTGCATTAGTTGCATCAAAGGTAAACAACGAAAGAAATCTCACCCTGGAAAAAAGATGAATTCAGTCTCGAGGTCGTTAGAGAGACTTCACATGGATCTTTTTGGTCCAGTGAATGTCAAAAGCATAACTGGTGATCTCTACTGCCTAGTTGTCACAGACGACTATTCGAGATTTTCGTGGGTAACATTTCTGAAGACAAAAGATGAAACAATTTGGAGTTTAATGGCAATGTTCAGAAAACTTGAAAACCTGTACCAAACTCGTATCAGAAGAATAAGAAGTGATAACGGTACAGGGTTTAAGAACATCAGAATGGAAACATATTGTAATGAAAGAGGTATACTGCATGAATTCAACGCGCCATACACTCCGCAGCAAAATGGAGTAGCAGAAAGAAAGAATAGAACGCTGATTGAAACGGCCATGACAATGTTTGCTGATTCAAAACTACCTGTCAATTTCTGGGCAGAAGCAGTGTCAGCCGCATGCTATACGCTTAACCGGGTTCTTACAGTAAAAAAGTTCAACAAGACATGTTTCGAGCTTATTAATCTCCGCAAACCTAACCTGAAGTATTTGGAACCGTTTGGGTCTCCCTGCACAGTTCTAGAACCTTTTGGTAAATTTGGTCCAAAGTGCATTGAAGGTATATTTGTGGGATATGCTAGCCCATTGAAAAGAGTCTTTGTTCCAAGCATGAAGTGGATCATCGAAGCACAAAATGTTGAGTGTCAAGGTTATACGATGCCACCTCAGAATCCCGGCGACTCATGGCGTTTCAATTACGATACTCTGTGGGATTCATTCGATATAGAAGAAGAACCAGATTTCTATGACGAGTTGGATATTCTGAGAGATTATGAAGAATCACAAGAAAGATTCCCAGCAGAACCTTATAGTCGTCAACGACAAGCTTCGAACGATGATGAAGCTGGTCCAAGCAATGCTGGAGAGAATGATGATGTTATGCAATCTCTGATATCTTCAGAACGCGAACAAGCTCCTATCAATCAGACGGGAATCAATGATAATTCAGATTCTGATGGAAGGCCAACATTCGATCACGGTGATTCAGAATCTGAGGGGGAGCAAATTCAGTCTCAAGATCAAACTATTCTAGTCAGTGAACAAGTCGCAAACCAGAACATTACGAATTTGGAAAGTGAAGTAGATGTTCCAGGGGAGGTGATGCCAAGAACTCTTTCATATCATCCAGAAGAGCTAATCATTGGAGAGTTGCAATCAGGCGTCCGCACCAGGCGACAAATTGACCAAGGCCTTACTTGTTTTTATTCTATAGTTTCTCCTTTACAAACAGAGTTTTCACTTAGTTGTTTCATTTCGCAGATTGAGCCGCGAACGTACAAGGAAGCTCTAACTGAAGATTCATGGGTTAACGCTATGCAAGAGGAGCTAAGTCAGTTTGAGAAGTTGGGTGTCTGGAAACTGGTGGATTTACCTGATGGTCATAGGAAGATAAACACCAAGTGGGTGTTCAAGTGTAAGAGGGATGATCGAGGGGTTATTATTCGCAATAAAGCTCGACTCGTTGTCCAAGGTTTCAGTCAGCAGGAGGGGATAGATTTCACTGAAGTGTATGCTCCAGTTGCTAGACTTGAAGCGATCAGAATCTTCCTAGCATTTGCATCTTGGAAAGGATTTAAAGTTTTTCAGCTAGATGTGAAGTCGGCATTTCTCTATGGCAAGGTGAAAGAGGATGTATATGTCGGACAGCCACCAGGCTTCACCGACCCAATCCACAAAAATAAAGTTTATCTCTTGGATAAGGCGTTATACGGCTTACATCAGGCCCCGAGAGCCTGGTATGAGACCCTGTCTCAACATCTGTTAGCCAACAACTTCATCCGAGGAAAGGTAGACGCCACTCTGTTCATGAAAGAAGTCGACAGCCATCTTCTGATAGTCCAGATTTACGTGGATGACATAATTTTCGGGTCAACAAATGAACAACTCTGCAAAGATTTTGAAAACGTTATGAAGCAGAAGTTTGAAATGTCATCAATGGGTGAGATGAAGTTCTTCTTAGGGCTTCAGGTTGATCAACTACCCGAGGGAACGTTCATACATCAAACAAAGTATGTTCATGATGTTCTGGAGAAATTCGGGATGTCAGGAATGTCACCAATGTCCACCCCGTTAGCGACGAACCATGGGATAAACCCTGATCTCACCAGATAGAAGGTAGATGAAATGCTGTATCGCTCCATGATCGGATCGCTGATGTATTTAACGGCATCAAGACCGGATATTATGTATCCAACTTGCCTCGCAGCACGGTTTCAGTCAAGTCCCAGAGCCTCGCATATGGTAATTGTGAATAGGATATTACGCTACCTGAAAGGAACTCCATCACTGGGGTTGTGGTATCCAAAAGAAGGCGATTTCACGCTTGAGGGATATTCTGATTCCGATTTCGGATGCTGCAAAGTGAACGCTAAGTCAACAACAGCGGGGTGCCAGTTTTTCGGACCACGTTTGGTCACCTGGCAATGTAAGAAGCAGACCTCTGTCGCGTTATCCACATGTGAAGCCGAATATGTATCTGCTAGCAGCTGCTGCTCTCAGATGTTGTGGATCCAACAACAAATACGAGACTACGGTTTGCAATTTCTTAACTCCCCTATCTTTATTGATAACGAGGCAGCTATAAACATAACAAAAAATCCTATTCATCACGCTAAAACGAAACACATTGAAATTCGTCATCACTTCATCCGAGACTGTTTTGAGAAGAAGTTGATACGAATAGAAAAAATCCACACCGATGAACAAAAAGCTGACTTACATACCAAAGCATTTGACAAAACTCGTTTTCAATATCTTTTGAAACTTAATGGTATGAAGTTACTATCGGTTGCGGAGGGGATCATTGGCGTCGATGAAGGTACCACTGTAGATGATGATGAAAAGCAATCTGCAATGGTTTGTCAATTTTTTACTTGTTTTGGTATTTAGGGGGAGATAGGTTATATTTTAGGTTATATTTTTCAGAAAATACAAAAACAATAAAAAAATTTCAAAAACCAAAAAAAAAAGAGATATTTTCAAAATCCAAAAACAATAGAAAACCGAAAAAGAGCTTGTGTAAAAAGGGAAAATGATAGTACATCAGCTAGACAGTTGCAATATGCTAAAGAAATGTAAAGTTTATAAGTGTTAAGCAGTCTCGCTGATGATATGCCGGTAGGTTTTTTTTATACATTTAGTAAGTTTGTTCGGGATATAAACCTAAATCACAACTTGCTTTTACGTGGGGAACATCTCTCGGATATATAGGTAACCCCTGAAATCCTGTTTTGAAAGGCTCTATTTCTGACATACTAGGTCTTTGTACGTGGTGATATCTGGGGTATTATACCTGGACTTCTGATTTTGCGGGAGCAATAGCCTAGTCCTCGTATAATACTCTGCACAACTTTATTCATAAAACCCCCCTCTGCATAAAAAATGATGAAACATTGAAAAACGCTAATCATGTGCTATTGTAAAAGAAGATCCCCAAAGGGGACCCACCTATAGTTGAGCCATCATCTCTCTGATTTTGCGGAAGCAATAACCTGAGCTCTCATGGCTTCAACACTCAACCCCTTACAGATATCACTAGTGTGCACTCAGCTGTAAGACTGAATATAGTAGTCTGGATACGGGAGTATATTCTGAGGTGGTACACGTGTAAAAGTTAAGATCTTAAAACACTAAATTCGTATCCTGAACAGATTGAAATTTGTGTAAGAACTTAAGTGGATCAGTATATCGGCAATCTAAGCGAATTGTTTAATTCTGAGTATGAAATCAAAGCTTAACGGTACTTGTAGCTTGTCGGTAGCTGATATGATTCCCTAACACGCTCACCAAAAATATGTTTGTAAATAAGTTACTTTTACTGTGTTTCATTTCTGTTTAACATTCATAACTCAAAAAGATTTCATAGCTTTCTAGTCTAGAGACTTTCTTAAATCCAAAAAGATTTTACATTTCTGTTTTGTTTTATCGACAATCCAAAGCGGAAAGCTGATCTTCAGACTCTCAGTTTGAGGGAGATGCAGGAGGTTTCTGAACCGGACAGTTGAGTTGGGAGCTTATCATGTTAAACCTGTGAAAATAAAAAGTCAAAACAAGTTCATTAAGTTGAAACTTGTAATTTTCAGAAAAATGTTTGAACAAAACGTCAGTGTGATTTGTTTCGAGTCAACCAAGGTCATTAAGTTGGACTTGGTCGGCAAATTAAGTGCCTAGGGTCATTAACTTAGACCTAGATACTTAAGTGGATTTCTAAAAACTGATAAAATCTGAGAAAATGTCAAAAGGTCAAAATGTCAAAGACTTAAAAGTCAAATGTGTGCCTCGCTCGGATAGCAATCCGGTCGGATGACAATCTGGTCGGACAGCCATCCTACTCATGTGTCACTATATATAAAGGGTCAACGGTTCAGTCAAAGGGTTACTCGCTCGGACAGCCATCCTACTCTCTCACACTTTTGATTTTCTGATCTTGTTTTCTTCATATTTCTTTGCACAAATCGTTGGATCGTTGGTTAGCACAACTTTTACAATGGCAAAGGTATGTTTTCCTTGCTCAAATATGATAAAATTGATGATTGTTGATTGTTCTTGACCGATGACGTCACTGTCGGAGCTTTTAGGTTAGATCTAGGAAGTTTTAGATTGTTTTGAAGAGATTCAAGCATAGGGTTTTGTTCACAATGTTCAGATCTATAGATTCACCGATTCAATTTGTGCCATAACATGTTTAAATTGTGTAGATCTGATGTTTGAACAAGTCGGCTTTCGGAGGTGTTTTTGTCAAATTAAACCCTGATTAGGACGAGTTAGACATCATTGAACATAGGGTTTTGATCGCACTTAGATTCTCTATGTAGATCTAAGTTCAATTTGATGTTTTGCCTTAGAAAATTTTTTGGTGTTCATGAATGTTCTTAACTGTTATTCATGTGTGTGGCAATCCGGTCGGATAGCAATCCGACCGAGTGACCATCCGTCCCATAGCTTGATTCTTGAAAACTGTGCCTTTTAGTTGTCAATATGCTTTGAATGATTTGGCAATCCGGTCGGATAGCAATCCGAGCGGACAACCAATTCATTCACTTGACTCGAGTGGCAATCCGGTCGGATAGCAATCCGAGCGGACAACCAATTCATTCACTTGGCTCGAGTGGCAATCCTGTCGGATATCAATCCGAGCGGACAAGCAATGCATTCACATACCTCGAGTGATGATCCGATCGGATAGCAATCCGACCGGACAACAAAGTCATTAACATTTTTATATTTTGAAAATTTGTACATTCATGGCATGACAATCCGGTCGGATGACAATCCGGTCGGACAGCCATCAGACTGATTGACTTATGAGGTCTTAATTTTCAAAAGGCAATCCGGTCGGATGACAATCCGGTCGGATAGCCATCCGAGTCACTGCACTATGTATGGTGAGATCTTCAGAGACAGAAAAATTTTGAAAAATTTCAAGATCTTTATTATTTGTCAAAATTTTCTGCAGAACTGGGAGAAAACGCATAACATCTACTGTCTGTTAGAAAAGGAATATACAGAAAAAACTGTAGTTGAAGATATCGCAAAATTCTTGAAGGAAAGCAGGATTGCTAAGGCACTAACTGACAAAACCATAGTCTGCGAATCACATGTCAGACGATTTTGGAACTCTGCAAGATACGAAGAAGAAGATAAGACGATCTACTCTGCAGTAACAAAGAGAGATGAGAATGGAAAGAATGTGGATTTGGAGATTAAGATAAAAGTTGGCGATGTGAGACGTGTGTTAAATTTAGGTGATTCTGATGATGATCCAACTATTATTCCCGAACGTCTAGCTAAAGGATTATGGTGCAGAATGGGATTCTCAGGGCATTTAAATGGAAGAATCTTAAAAACAAGCTTCAGTCATGCTTACAAGTTTTTAGTACATTGTGTTGTTCATGCGTTATCGCACAGGAAGGGTGCATATGATGAAACATCGGACTACATCATGAACATTATCACTTGCCTCATTTTGAATAGGCCATACAATGTTTCTCAAGTGATATTTGATTACATGACTGAGAATACAAAAGCTGGAAACAAGAAGTACATCATGTATCCTCGCTTTGTACAAATGTTGATTGATGATCAGTTCAAGGACCTTGAGAAGAGATATGATGATATTTTAGGTCTGAGGCACATGACAACAGAAACTTTAAGTAGACTAATTAAGGGTTCCAATCCAGGAGCTAAAGGGATGATATGCAGAATCAGCAGACCAGCATATGTTGCCCCAGAGAACGATGCTTGGAGACACCAAAATAGTAATTCTGACAATGAAGACGAGAAGATGAGTGAGATGGTTGAGAAGAAAACCAGATGGTGGTTCGTAAAAGATGGGAAGAGAAAGAGAACTCCCAAGACATCCCCTACAGTTCCTATTCCAAAGGAACCAGTTCCTAAGATTGTGATAAAAGGTACAGTGAGAGGGGGAGTCATAAGAAAAGTTAGAACGTTAATCTGGTATTTTATTCTAATGATTACTTCAATGTCTGTTTTGCAGAGACATCTGCAGAGCCACAACAAAGATTGGTGGATGAAACAGTGTTAGATCCATCTGAGGTTGTTCAACAAGGAGCTGGATTATTGAAACATTCACTTGAAAGCTATCTCAAAAGGAATGAGGAAGTTATTGCACAGAAAGATCAAAGCTCAAGTGTTCAAGTTGAAGGTACCAAAGTTACAGAGCCTGAAGGTGTTGCACAAGATGATTCAAGTGAAGATGATTCTGAGGCTACTGAGTCTGAGTCAGAGCTCGATCCAACAACACTTGGCAGAGGTAAAGCTCAACTGAAGAAAAAGCCTACAAAGAAACAAAAAGCATCGGATGAAGAAGACTCTACCTATAAACCTGATGAGCCAAAGAAACAAAGGGCAAAGCGTAAAGCTGTTCTAGCCGGGGTAATTCCGAGAAAAGTAAGGGCAAAGAAATCTGGTGCTGAACCGCCAAAAGACAAAGGTGGTAAGAAAGAAAAACATCTTGAAAAGTCAAAGATTCAAGAAACAGAAAAAGTTCAAAGTGTGGAGATTCCAAAAGAACCAGAGGTATTGAATGTTGAAGTGCCTGTAGTGGAAGTTCAAAAGAAGAAAGGTGATGATTACGTTGAAATCACGGGTTATAAAGCTGCTACACCTCCACCACCACCTCCACAAGATCAACCTGGATCCTCTCAAACCAAGAATGAAGCTTTTGATAATCTGTTTGGAAGTCTTCCACCTGCAACTGGAGTATTTACCGAAGATATTCCAGAAGATGATTACGACATGTTCAACAATGAAGCAGTAAAAGAATTACTAAAGAAAGTTGCTGATCTTGAAAAAGATAATGCTAAAGCAGAAGCAGAACGTGAAATGCTAATGAAAGCTCATGATCAAGCCAGAACGGTTTTGATAGATCAAGAGGAGACAATAAAGAAAATGAAGGAGGATGTTCATAATAACTCTAAAGTGTTCGAACTCTTGACAGCTGAGATTGCCACATTGTATATGAAGATAAAGAATCTTCAAGATGTGAATCAGACACTTAATCAGCTTCTCAGTGAAATGAGTGAAGCTTCAACGAATGAAATGAAGGTGATGAAGTTAGAAATGGAAGCAATGAAAGCTGATAAAGTGGTAAAGGATGAACAACTACACATGTTATACTCTGTCATGGAAAGTCACCAGAAGATGGATGTTCATGCTGCCTTCAATGAGATTGAAGAAAAAGAGATTGAAGGATGCTTACAGTGTCAAACAGTTTGGTAAGAGCAAAAAGACTGATCAAGACTGAAGACTCGATCCCAACGACTTCGTCAACATCCAAGGGGGAGTCTGTTGGTGCATAAATGTTTGTTAACTTCGTCTTTATCGAGTCTTGTACCTGGATAGGATAAACCAATGCTCAATAGGCTAGAAATTAGGTTTTATTTGTCAAAGGGTCATTTCACACGAAATGAACAAGAATCATTTCGTACGAAATGGAACAAAGCCATTTCGCACGAAATGGGTAATGATCATTTCGTACAAAATGCTACATCTATAAATAGTGGAGCATGGTTGTCATTTGTAACGTTCAGGATTTCAGAGCCGAGGTGCTACCAAATTGTCAACTGATCTGTAAAGCTTTGAAATCAATAAAAACAAGATAATTAGGGAGAATCAAGCTGTAATCAAGTTCGAATCATTTATTCCGCCTTTGATATGGATTGTAAACTCTTCTGATCGACTCGTTTAGGTCGCACAACGATTCAACAATATATATCACCATTGCCCTTGATTTTCTTGACTGTATATCTCTTAAATGTCAACATATACACGTGTGATTTAGTTTACGAAGATTTTTCAATGCCGAGAACCTTGATCAGAGAGTAAAAAAGGCGTAAGGTTCACAATGGTGTAAAATTAAAATGGGATATACCGGGCTAGGATTCGAGTTACAGGAACAAGGGCCAAACCAACCACCCAAGAATGGAATCGTCGAGCGAAAACACTTGACAACCTCCTAGAAGCAGCTTTTCTTACCACCAGACCTTTCTCCATCAATTAGGAATCTGATGCCGTCACCAAACACATTCCTTAAATTGTAGCCATTTGTTGAGTGTTTTTTTTTTGGTGGCTAATCCGCATATATATCACCATTGCCCTTGATTTTCTTGACTGTATATCTCTTAAATATCAACATATACACGTGTGATTTAGTTTACGAAGATTTTTCAATGCCGAGAACCTCGATTAGAGAGTAAAAAAGGCGTAAGGTTCACAATGGTGTAAAATTAAAATGGGATATACGGGGCTAGGATTCGAGTTACTGGAACAAGGGCCAAACCAACCACCCAAGAAGGGAATCGTTGAGCGAAAACACTTGACAACCTCCTAGAAGCAGCTTTTCTTGCCACCAGACCTTTCTCCATCAATTAGGAATCTGATGCCGTCACTAAACACATTCCTTAAATTGTAGCCATTTGTTGAGTGTTTTTTTTGGTGTCTAATCCGCATATATATCACCATTGCCCTTTATTTTCTTGACCGTATATCTCTTAAATGTCAACATATACACGTGTGATTTAGTTTACGAATATTTTTCAATGCCGAGAACCTCGATCAGAGAGTAAAAAAGGCGTAAGGTTCACAATGGTGTAAAATTAAAATGGGATATACCGGGCTAGGATTCGAGTTACAGGAACAAGGGCCAAACCAACCACCCAAGAATGGAATCGTCGAGCGAAAACACTTGACAACCTCCTAGAAGCAACTTTTCTTGCCACCAGACCTTTCTCCATCCATTAGGAATCTGATGCTGTCACTAAACACATTCCTTAAATTGTAGCCATTTGTTGAGTGTTTTTTTTGGTGTCTAATCCGCATATATATCACCATTGCCCTTGATTTTATTGACTGTATATCTCTTAAATATCAACATATACACGTGTGATTTAGTTTACGAAGATTTTTCAATGCCGAGAACATCGATCAGAGAGTAAAAAAGGCGTAAGGTTCACAATGGTGTAAAATTAAAATGGGATATATCGGGCTAGGATTCGAGTTACAGGAACAAGGGCCAAACCAACCACCTAAGAATGGAATCATCGAGCGAAAACACTTGACAACCTCCTAGAAGCAGTTTTTCTTGCCACCAGACCTTTCTCCATCAATTAGGAATCTGATGCCGTCACTAAATACATTCCTTAAATTGTAGCCATTTGTTGAGTGTTTTTTTTGGGTGTATAATCCGCATATATATCACCATTGCCCTTGATTTTCTTGACTGTATAACTCTTAAATATCAACATATACACGTGTGATTTAGTTTACGAAGATTTTTCAATGCCGAGAACCTCGATCAGAGAGTAAAAAAGACGTAAGGTTCACAATGGTGTAAAATTAAAATTGGATATACCGGGCTAGGATTCGAGTTACAGGAACAAGGGCCAAACCAACCACCCAAGAATGGAATCGTCGAGCGAAAACACTTGACAACCTCCTAGAAGCAGCTTTTCTTGCCACCAGACCTTTCTCCATCAATAAGGAATCTGATGTCGTCACTAAACACATTCCTTAAATTGTAGCCATTTGTTGAGTGTTTTTTTTGGTGTCTAATCCGCATATATATCACCATTGCCCTTGATTTTCTTGACTGTATATCTCTTAAATATCAACATATACACGTGTGATTTAGTTTACGAAGATTTTTCAATGCCGAGAACCTCGATCAGAGAGTAAAAAAGGCGTAAGGTTCACAATGGTGTAAAATTAAAATGGGATATACCGGGCTAGGATTCGAGTTACAGGAACAAGGGCCAAAACAACCACCCAAGAATGGAATCGTCGAGCGAAAACACTTGATAACCACCTAGATGCAGCTTTTCTTGCCACCAGACCTTTCTCTATCCATTAGGAATCTGATGCTGTCACTAAACACATTCCTTAAATTGTAGCCATTTGTTGAGTGTTTTTTTTTGGTGTCTAATCCGCATATATATCACCATTACCCTTGATTTTATTGACTGTATATCTCTTAAATATCAACATATACACGTGTGATTTAGTTTACGAAGTTTTTTCAATGCCGAATCCTAGCCCCGTATATTCCATTTTAATTTTACACCATTGTAAACCTTACGCCTTTTTTACTCTCTGATCGAGGTTCTCGGCATTGAAAAATATTCGTAAACTAAATCACACGTGTATATGTTGATATTTAAGAGATATACAGTCAAGAAAATCAAGGGCAATGGTAATATATATGCGGCCCTTGTTCCAGTAACTCGAACCTCGATCAGAGAGTAAAAAAGGCGTAAGGTTCACAATGGTGTAAAATTAAAATGGGATATATCGGGTTAGGATTCGAGTTACAGGAACAAGGGCCAAACCAACCATCCAAGAATGGAATCATCGAGCGAAAACACTTGACAACCTCCTAGAAGAAGTTTTTCTTGCCACCAGACCTTTCTCCATCAATTAGGAATCTGATGCCGTCACTAAACACATTCCTTAAATTGTAGCCATTTGTTGAGTGTTTTTTTTGGGTGTATAATCCGCATATATATCACCATTGCCCTTGATTTTCTTGACTGTATATCTCTTAAATATCAACATATACACGTGTGATTTAGTTTATGAAGATTTTTCAATGCCGAGAACCTCGATCAGAGAGTAAAAAAGGCGTAAGGTTCACAATGGTGTAAAATTAAAATTGGATATACCGGGCTAGGATTCGAGTTACGGGAACAAGGGCCAAACCAACCACCCAAGAATGGAATCGTCGAGCGAAAACACTTGACAACCTCCTAGAAGCAGCTTTTCTTGCCACCAGACCTTTCTCCATCAATAAGGAATCTGATGCCGTCACTAAACACATTCCTTAAATTGTAGCCATTTGTTGAGTGTTTTTTTGGTGTCTAATCCGCATATATATTACCATTGCCCTTGATTTTCTTGACTGTATATCTCTTAAATATCAACATATACACGTGTGATTTAGTTTAAGAAGATTTTTCAATGCCGAGAACCTCGATCAGAGAGTAAAAAAGGCGTAAGGTTCACAATGGTGTAAAATTAAAATGGGATATACCGGGCTAGGATTCGAGTTACAGGAACAAGGGCCAAAACAACCACCCAAGAATGGAATCGTCGAGCGAAAACACTTGACAACCTCCTAGAAGCAGCTTTTCTTGCCACCAGACCTTTCTCCATCAATTAGGAATCTGATGCCGTCACTAAACACATTCCTTAAATTGTAGCCATTTGTTGAGTGTTTTTTTTGGTGTCTAATCCGCATATATATCACCACTGCCCTTGATTTTATTAACTGTATATCTCTTAAATATCAACATATACACGTGTGATTTAGTTTACGAAGATTTTTCAATGCCGAGAACCTCGATCAGAGAGTAAAAAAGGCGTAAGGTTCACAATGGTGTAAAATTAAAATGGGATATACCGGGCTAGGATTCGAGTTACAGGAACAAGGGCCAAACCAACCACCCAAGAATGGAATCGTCGAGCGAAAACACTTGACAACCTCCTAGAAGCAGCTTTTCTTACCACCAGACCTTTCTCCATCAATTAGGAATCTGATGCCGTCACTAAACACATTCCTTAAATTGTAGCCATTTGTTGTGTGATTTTTTTTTGGTGTCTAATCCGCATATATATCACCATTGCCCTTGATTTCTTGACTGTATATCTCTTAAATATCAACATATACACGTGTGATATAGTTTACGAAGATTTTTCAATGCCGAGAACCTCGACCAGAGAGTAAAAAAGGCGTAAGGTTCACAATGGTGTAAAATTAAAATGGGATATACTGGGCTCGGATTCGAGTTACAGGAATAAGGGCCAAACCAACCACCCAAGAATGGAATCGTCGTGCGAAAACACTTGACAACCTCCTAGAAGCAACTTTTCTTGCCACCAGACCTTTCTCCATCAATTAGGAATCTGATGCCGTCACTAAACACATTCCTTAAATTGTAGCCATTTGTTGAGTGATTTTTTTGGTGTCTAATCCGCATATATATCACCATTGCCCTTGATTTTCTTGACTGTATATCTCTTAAATGTCAACATATACACGTGTGATTTAGTTTACGAAGATTTTTCAATGCCGAGCACCTCGATCAGAGAGTAAAAAAGGCGTAAGGTTCACAATGGTGTAAGATTAAAATGGGATATACCGGGCTAGTATTCAAGTTACAGGAACAAGGGCCAAACCAACCACCCAAGAATGGAATCATCGAGCGAAAACACTTGACAACCTCCTAGAAGCAGCTATTGTTACCACCAGACCTTTCTCCATCAATTAGGCATCTGATGCCGTCACTAAACACATTCCTTAAATTGTTGCCATTTGTTGAGTGTTTTTTTTGGTGTCTAATCCGCATATATATCACCATTGCCCATGATTTTCTTTACTGTATATCTCTTAAATATCAACATATACACGTGTGATTTAGTTTACGAAGATTTTTCAATGCCGAGAACCTCGATCAGAGAGTAAAAAAGGCGTAAGGTTCACAATGGTGTAAAATTAAAATGGGATATACCGGGCTAGGATTCGAGTTACAGGAACAAGGGCCAAACCAACCACCCAAGAATGGAATCGTCGAGCGAAAACACTTGACAACCTCCTAGGCTTAGCTTTTCTTGCCACCAGACCTTTCTCTATCAATTAGGAATCTGATGCCGTCACTAAACACATTCCTTAAATTGTAGCCATTTGTTGAGTGTTTTTTTTTTTGTGTCTAATCCGCATATATATCACCATTGCCCTTGATTTTCTTGACTGTATATCTCTTAAATGTCAACATATACACGTGTGATTTAGTTTACGAATATTTTTCAATGCCGAGAACCTCGATCAGAGAGTAAAAAAGGCGTAAGGTTCACAATGGTGTAAAATTAAAATGGGATATACCGGGCTAGTATGGAGTTACAGGAACAAGGGCCAAACCAACCACCCAAGAATGGAATCGTCGAGCGAAAACACTTGACAACCTCCTAGAAGCAGCTTTTCTTGCCACCAGACCTTTCTCCATCAATTAAGAATCTGATGCCGTCACTAAACACATTCCTTAAATTGTATCCATTTGTTGAGTGTTTTTTTGGTGTCTAATCCGCATATATATCACCATTGCCCTTGATTTTCTTGACTGTATATCTCTTAAATATCAACATATACACGTGTGATTTAGTTTACGAAGATTTTTCAATGCCGAGAACCTCGATCAGAGAGTAAAAAAGGCGTAAGGTTCACAATGGTGTAAAATTAAAATGGGATATACCGGGCTAGGATTCGAGTTACAGGAACAAGGGCCAAACCAACCACCCAAGAATGGAATCGTCGAGCGAAAACACTTGACAACCTCGTAGAAGCCGCTTTTCTTGCCACCAGACCTTTCTCCATCAATTAGGAATCTGATGCCGTCACTAAACACATTACTTAAATTGTAGTCAATTGTTGAGTGTTTTTTTTGGTGTCTAATCCGCATATATATCACCATTGCCCTTGATTTTCTTGACTGTATATCTTTTAAATGTCAACATATACACGTGTGATTTAGTTTACGAAGATTTTTCAATGCCGAGAACCTCGATCAGAGAGTAAAAAAGGCGTAAGGTTAACAATGGTGTAAAATTAAAATGGGATATACCGGGCTAGGATTCGAGTTACAGGAACAAGGGCCAAACCAACCACCCAAGAATGGAATCGTCGAGTGAAAACACTTGACAACCTCCTAGAAGCAGCTTTTCTTGCCACCAGACCTTTCTCCATCAATTAGGAATCTGATGCCGTCTCTAAACACATTCCTTAAATTGTAGCCATTTGTTGAGTAATTTTTTTTGGTGTCTAATCCGCATATATATCACCATTTACCTTGATTTTCTTGACTGTATATCTCTTAAATCTCAACATATACACGTGTGATTTAGTTTATGAAGAGTTTTCAATGTCGAGAACCTCTATCAGAGAGTAAAAAAAGGCGTAAGGTTCACAATGGTGTAAAATTAAAATGAGATATACCGGGCTAGGATTCAAGTTACAGGAAGAAGGGCCAAACCAACCATCCAAGAATGGAATCGTCGAGCGAAAACACTTGACAACCTCCTAGAAGCAGCTTTTCTTGCCACCAGACCTTTCTCCATCGTTTAGGAATCTGATGCCATCACTAAACACATTCCTTAAACTGTAGCCATTTGTTTAGTGTTTTTTTTTTGTGTCTAATCCGCATATATATCACCATTGCCCTTGATTTTCTTGACTGTATATCTCTTAAATGTCAACATATACACATGTGATTTAGTTTACGAAGATTTTTCAATGCCGAGAACCTCGATTAGAGAGTAAAAAAGGCGTAAGGTTCACAATGGTGTAAAATTAAAATGGGATATACCGGGCTAGGATTCGAGTTACAGGAACAAGGGCCAAACCAACCACCCAAGAATGGAATCGTCGAGCGAAAACACTTGACAACCTCCTAGAAGCAGCTTTTCTTGCCACCAGACCTTTCTCCATCAATTAGGAATCTGATGCCGTCACTAAGCACATTACTTAAATTGTAGTCATTTGTTGAGTGTTTTTTTTGGTGTCTAATCCGCATATATATCACCATTGCCCTTGATTTTCTTGAATGTATATCTCTTAAATGTCAACATATACACGTGTGATTTAGTTTACGAAGATTTTTCAATGCCAAGAACCTCGATCAGAGAGTAAAAAAGGCGTAAGGTTAACAATGGTGTAAAATTAAAATGGGATATACCGGGCTAGGATTCGAGTTACAGGAACAAGGGCCAAACCAACCACCCAAGAATGGAATCGTCGAGCGAAAACACTTGACAACCTCCTAGAAGCAGCTTTTCTTGCCACCAGACCTTTCTCCATCAATTAGGAATCTGATGCCGTCACTAAACACATTCCTTAAATTGTAGCCATTTGTTGAGTGTTTTTTTTGGTGTCTAATCCGCATATATATCACCATTGCCCTAGATTTTCTTGACTGTATATCTCTTAAATGTCAACATATACACGTGTGATTTAGTTTACGAAGATTTTTCAATGCCGAGAACCTCGATCAGAGAGTAAAAAAGGCGTAAGGTTCACAATGGTGTAAAATTAAAATAGGATATACCGGGCTAGGATTCGAGTTACAAGAACAAGGGCCAAACCAACCACCCAAGAATGGAATCTCAGGAGAAAACACTTGACAACCTCCTAGAAGCAGCTTTTCTTGCCACCAGACCTTTCTCCATCGTTTAGGAATCTGATGCCATCACTAAACACATTCCTTAAATTGTAGCCATTTGTTGAGTGTTTTTTTTGTGTCTAATCCGCATATATATCACCACTGCCCTTGATTTTCTTGACTGTATATCTCTTAAATGTCAACATATACACATGTGATTTAGTTTACGAAGATTTTTCAATGCCGAGAACCTCGATCAGAGAGTAAAAAAGGCGTAAGGTTCACAATGGTGTAAAATTAAAATGGGATATACCGGGCTAGGATTCGAGTTACAGGAACAAGGGCCAAACAAACCACCCAAGAATGCAATCGTCGAGTGAAAACACTTGACAACCTCCTAGAAGCAGCTTTTCTTGCCACCAGACATTTCTCCATCAATTAGGAATCTGATGCCGTCACTAAACACATTCCTTAAATTGTAGCCATTTGTTGAGTGTTTTTTTTTGGTGTCTAATCCGCATATATATCACCATTTCCCTTTATTTTCTTGACTGTATATTTCTTAAATGTCAACATATACACGTGTGATTTAGTTTACGAAGATTTTTCAATGCCGAGAACCTCGATCAGAGAGTAAAAAAGGCGTAAGGTTCACAATGGTGTAAAATTAAAATGGGATATACCGGGCTAGTATCGAGTTACAGGAACAAGGGCCAAACCAACCACCCAAGAATGGAATCGTCGAGCGAAAACACTTGACAACCTCCTAGAAGCAGCTTTTCTTGCCACCAGACCTTTCTCCATCAATTAGGAATCTGATGCCGTCACTAAACACATTCCTTAAATTGTAGCCATTTGTTGAGTGTTTTTTTTGGTGTCTAATCTGCATATATATCACCATTGCCCTTGATTTTCTTGGCTGTATATCTCTTAAATATCAACATATACACGTGTGATTTAGTTTACGAAGATTTTTCAATGCCGAGAACCTCGATCAGAGAGTAAAAAAGGCGTAAGGTTCACAATGGTGTAAAATTAAAATGGGATATACCGGGCTAGGATTCGAGTTACAGGAACAAGGGCCAAACCATCTGTTAGTGCATTCATCTGTCGTCTTCGTCTTATATCGAGTCTCGGGTTTGTTGCGGATCTGATCAAGCAGGATGTCATCTTATACAATGATGACATCATCAAAGTGACATCATCATTGCATCACCTCACATGAAGACAAAACAGAATCTGATTTAGCTTGAAAGTGATGTTCGCTTGAATTAGAATGTTGTGATCGCTTGTATGGTCAATTAGTGTTTGACCGCTTGAAATTGAAAATGTGTGTTCGCTTGAATATGTGTATGTGTCTTTCAAGCGAACAAGCAAGCACTATATATAGGCATCATGTATTGTTCATTTGAAGCGAACAGAGGAAAGATCTTATTCTTCAAATCCATATATTCAATGCTTTTGAACATAGAAGTGCTGCAAATTTGCATACATGGGCTGGTGGCCATATCTGATGTCATATGATCCTCCAAGTGTTCACATGTCCATAGTTGGAACACACGTCTTCCACATCATCTGGGTCAGCCTGCAGGATAAACAAATGTTTGTCAATTCAGCTCTAGAATCAAAAGAATCAACAATAAACTAGTTGGGCCAATGGAAGATAATTTCTTACACTAAGACCTAAAAGACCGGATATATAACAATGGAAGATCTCCATACAGAACATAGAACCCACCACTGTCTTTAGCAATCTGTAAAAGCGAATGGCATGCCTCCACAAGGGTAGAGAAGTCAGAAATGTTTTATGGACTATAAAAAAACTGCAACTGCCGAAGAAAGTCTGAATCTGGTCCAAAGCATTGGCTGAATGATGACAACAGGAACAAGCAAAGAATTAGATGGCCAAAAATTATAACCAGACTATAGGTAGCAAGATGGGTGGTCGGTAACAGACTAACAGGTCAAAATGGGTCGTTTTAGGACGTCGCGAAATAGGTCTTTTTGTCCAAACGTTTAGCATACAATTAGCGTGTCAAATAGAATTACAAGCTTATATTGTTTCAATGGCTATCAAACTTTTAGAATGATTATGCGGTTTATGCAAAAAAAGAAAATACAAAGTGGGAGCTTTGGAACCCCTTAGACCCACTTCTCTACGTAGCTAATTTTTCATTTAAGCCATAATAGATCAAACACAGCCCAAATGGAGCCGTTCACAAGTAAATGAGTGAGAAATGCACCTGTGTACTCTTTCACAGTGTTTGCCATAAGTGGTATAAGACTGTTCTCGTGCCTTACCACGTTCTGCTTTCACCACCTTTCTTCCTCTAAAGCATTTCTGCAGAAAACGATAATGCCATTTCAAAAGCATCAGCCTAAACTCAGAAAATCTTGGTCAACTTAAATAACATAATGTACAGAAAGTTACTTCATTTCTCATCGGGTAAATGGCTATAACAATACTACTACCAATAATAATAATGATGATGATGATGATCATAGTTATCGATAGTGAATAGCGACAACGTACCTATATGCTACGTAGCGATAGCGATGAAATAGTGCCCGCTATTTCGTGTTTAGCGATAAGGTAGTAAAAATTTAAGAAATAAAAAATAGCTATCTACATAACTTTTTTAATATATAACATTAGTTTTATACCTTTTATGTATAAATTTATTAGTTTAAGGACCAAATGTTCTTACCTCCCAGCCATGAACCTTTGAGAAGGTTCTTGCTTCGGTTTCATTTCCAAAAACATAATCCACATACCTACATTGTTATTTAATACAAAATGAATAAGAAACTTCCTATGTGGGGTAAAAAAAACTTGATCGAGCAACAGATTTAACTCACGGTAGGGCTTTCTCTTGAACATCCTTGAAGAACTCACAGATGAATGGAGCAGATAGGTTCATTGTGAAAACCTACATGTTTTAAGAAAGTCAAAGAATATATAACTTAGATATTGTTTGGTTTGAGGGTATGTTTTGAAGAAATGGAGTTGACACAGATAAAATTGGGCATATCCAAACCCACCTAAAGGGTTTTAGGGTTGGGTAGTGGTTCCCAATTGGAATCAAAACAGTTTAATAACTATATAATTAATTACCTTGTTTGTCGCAGCAGCATGCTCAGCTACAAGCTGAAGTGATTCAGGAGACACCGTGAGGAAAAAGCCAGCAATATAGATGTAGTTGGCCTTTTCAACCGTCAAAATTGTTTATCTTAGCAAACTGAAAGATATCTGGAGACACATAAATATTTAAAAAAATGGAGTCGGTAATCAGTACCGAGTGCCCAGTTCTCTGGACGCTTTAAGTGCTTTGACTTGTACCAGAACTCCACTGATCATGGAGCACTCATGTTCCAATTATAAATCCAGTCACTTACACCGGAGAGGTATAATTACCAACAAGGATATATGAGCATAAGTTAATAAATGTCTCCATAAAAATGAACAATAGATCGGCTATTACATAATTGAAGATATAATTCTTACCAAACATAAATTCCATAACTGAAAACTGATTACATCTTTCCACCTACTTATACCCTTCTAACTTGGATTCAGGTCATCTTTTACAAGCAAAAAGTTCTTAAATTAAAAATAACTAAGGCGCATAGGCTTGCTCTTTAGACTACAAAAAAGGAGAGGGGTGTACAGATTGCACGCTTGAGGCGCAGAAAGCGCACATAAAATCGGCACCAGGTGCGCCTTTCATACGAAGTAACATTTTGTGCGTCAAAATGTTGTACATATAGCTTTTTAAAGGTGTACATATAGATTATTTACATATTAAACCATATATAGCGCTTATTCATGTCTAAACTTCAAATAACTAATGCTAGAAAACAATAAGAATTAATAAATGTTTATATAACTAAATTACGCTTCGCATACAAAAACCAAAGCAAAAACACATTTCAATCCTATTTCCAGTCTCACAGCAACAAAGAGGAGAAACTCATCAATATTAGAGCAGACATCAATCAGAGATGAATCCTATACTATGTCACTTAGTAAATCACTCTGGATCCAGAAACTTGAATATCAATACCTACTTAAAAAAACTAAACCCTATATATCATCAAAATCAAACCCTAGGCAAATCAACACATAGTAACAAAGCAAATCTATCATATGTCATCAATAAAACCAAAATATCAATTCAAAACAACTAAGATAACAAATAACAAGTTCCTAATCCAAAATCGATATAGTATCATGCAATTTTACCAGTTTTAACAACAGGACAACTTTTCTTGCATTCCTGGAGACACTTCTTCGGCTTGCAATGGTCTTCTTTGAGGATGGTGATACGCGTCAGTCGATCCGCCATTGATGAAATGATCGAAAGCTTGCAGTTGGGAGGAGTGCAGATTCGGCGTGTCGCTGGAATTACGAGTAAAACCTGCAGAAGAAAAAAAAGGAGTAAATATTATTAAAAAAATAACCTGCTTTGGACCTCCTTGTGACAGTCCTAATAGCTGATACACAAAGACAACACGACACACACAACCACTAGAATTATTGAGCTTTGAAAGCGTGTGTTGATAAAATTAATTAGAAAAAACATATAGATGTTCATCACCTGTGCATACAAAATTCCCATCAGCAAACATTAAATTAACATTCAGAAACTAAGAACTGAAATATAAAATAAAAAGGCAATATTAACTAACATCTAAACCTAATTTACCAATTAGGAACAAAATTGGAGATTCGTATAAGTTTTGAGGCAGGAACTACTAATCACCATCGGGCTTTTGGTGGTCGTAGCGGTGGTTCTGACGACAGTGGAGCCGGTGAATGACGTACTATCGCAGTATCACCACCCACCATCCGACAAAGCCGCTGCTTGCAGGAGATCGACATCTACCGCCACTACCTGTCGCCGGCTTCATCACCATCACCGCCTTGCCGACTGTTGCCTCAAATCGGTTCCCGATTTAGGCCCAACTCATCGTTCGAATACCTGGTCTAGCAAATTGTCATCCGCCCGTTGCTCAACTTCTTCATATGCTTTGATGTGACCTGATTTTGCCGGTTTGAGGGTTGTCTAGGGTTCTTCAATTTAGGCCAGAGAAACAGATCGGTATGAAGCCCATGGTACAACCCATCCAAGCTAAAATTTTTTGCTTATTTATAAGGTTTTAATTTTGAATTTTGGTTTTATCATAAACATTTTATTAATTGATTCTTAAAACTAGAGATGAGAATTGGGTACCGGGTATCGGTATCAAATCGTTACCCACTTTTTGGTGTTTTCGGTTTCGGTACCGGTTGGTACCGATATTTTACCGAATTTTGTCTTCAAATATCATTACCTTACCAAATACTTTCGCTACCGGTACCCATATTTCGCAAAGTTCGGTACCGGTACTCATGTTTCGCGAATTTCGGTACTCGTACTTTCGGTACCGATGTCCATATTTCGCGAATTTTAATACCGGTACTTTCGTTACCAATACCGAGCACATCCCTACTTAAAGCATATTAACTTCTTTTTAGAAAGTATGGAATTAAAAAAAAAACGAAAATACTTCTTTTTATTAAAAGTACAAAAAATAGTAGTACACCTTGTATAGTATAGTATATAAAATACTAAAAATATAGTCTGCTACAATATTATAAGGTAGTACAGCATAGGGATGAACATTTAGTACTAGATACCGGTATACATTTTTTTCATTTTTCAGTACTAGTACTGGTACCGTACCGGTTGTAGTCGGTACCGGTACCCATTTTCCTAGTTTTTTTAGTACCGGTCCAGTACCATGTTCATCCCTAATATGGAATGGTATAATATGGTATTAAAGCCCAATATGGCCTATTAAGACATGTATAATCATCTACTATTGGCCATTGTGACCCATTAAGGCATAATATGGTTCATTAAGACATATATGATCTACTGTTATTCATTGTGATCCCTTAAGGCCCAATATAGTCCATTAAAACATATATCTTCTACTATTATCCATGTTGATCCATTAAGGGCCAATATGATCTATTAAGACATGCATGACCTATTATTGTCCATTGTGTTCTATTAAGTCCCAATATGGTCCTTTAAGACATGTATATTCCATTATTGCCTATTGTGATCCATTAATGCCCAGTATGGTCCATTAAAACATATATGATATACTATTGTCAGTTATGATCCATTAAGGCCTAATTTCATCTACTAAGACACGTACGATCTACTATGGTCCATCATGATCTATTAAGTTTCAATATGGTCCATCAACACATTTATGAGCTACTATTGGTCAATGTGATCAACTAAGGCCCAATATGGCCATTAAGACATCTTTGACCTACTAACTGCCCATTTTAAAACATCAAGGCCAAATATGCTTTAATAAATGACAAATATAAGTTTGGAAGGACATTACTCAATCAATAAAATGAAAACTTATAACTTATATACTTCAAAAATATATGATTTTAAAAATTGTTGTTTATAAAATAGAAAATGTACATAAACATAGCTAATATATACACATTATTATATTATTTATAAAAAATGAGTTATAACAAATATGAATTTAGAGAATATAATATTTAATATTAGTTTGAATTCAAATATGTAGTAAGAATTTTTTTATTTATTATTGTAGTTTTTTAAATCATAAAATTATTTAAGGGGGAAGTTTAAAAATGAAATATTTTAGGGGAAAGTTTTTTAATGAGATATTTTTTTGGGGGGTAGGAGGGGAGGGGAGTTTTTGGATGAAATATTTTGGGGGGAAATTTAAATTTTGGGATGAAATATATTGGGGGGAATTTTTAAAGATATAGTAATTTTAATCTTTGGTCACACATTTTTTCAATGACATTTGATATCATTTTGTCACACAAAATAAAAAAAGTGACGATGGTGTGACAAGTTTTAATGTAAAGCCACATGAAATTTTTTAATTTTATGTGTGACTATTGTATAACATTTGGTCACATAATATGATATATGTGGCCATATATATTAGAATTTAGCCACATTACCAAACATATATTGTGGCCGTATATCATATGTGGCCACATTTTTCTTGTGTGACAGTTTTTTTGTTAACGTATGGCTAAAGCTTTTGAATACATGTGTTTTTGTCACATGAAACAAATACCATGGTCGTAGATCACATTTGGCCACACTTTTCTAGTGTGGCTAATAAATGTCACAGTTTTTTATTAAAGTGTGACTAAAGGTTTCAAATACATGTGTTATTGGTCACATGAAAATAAATAATGTGATCATAGATAACATTTAGCCACACTTTGCTAATGTGGCTAATATATGTCATAGTTTTTTTTTTCATAAAATGAGGCTAAACGTGTCAAATACATGTGTTTTTGGTCACATAAAACAAAAATATGTGGTTGTAAATCACATTTGACCACACTTTTCGGGTTGTGGCTAGTAAATGTCACATTATTTCGTAAAAGTGTGGCTAAAGACACTGAACTGGTATACAATGGTCACATCAATAATCAAATGTGTGGTTAAAAGTGTTTTAAAATTGTATGAATGACCTTTAGCCACATATTTTTTCAAATGTGTGGCATGGAGGTTTTTGAAAAAGTGTGGCCGTAGGTCATATTTGACGTAGTGGCTGCCGGTATATTTTGTGAATGTAATCATTATATCAATACACAAGAAGATTAAAGTGATATTCAAGCTGTTTCAAAGTCGGTTTCTTATTTTCCGCATCTGAAACTGATAAAATCTCTTCTGAACGACTCGTTTGGGTCACAATCCGATCCTACAAGTGGTATCAGAGCTCAGGAGGAGGAGTTTTGCAGATTACAGCTGGATTTCATTGCATTTTCTATCTTCTACACCTTCTTTCATCAGTTCAGAAAGATTTCACGGTCAAAATCGGATCAATTTTTTACAGATTGTGTAAAAATACATATAGACAAACCCTTGAAAGTTTCATAGCAAAATTCGACCTAAAAATGACCAAAATCAACTCGAGAAGTGATTCTGCTCGAAAGAACTTTTTCTGATTTCGCTCGATATCTTGATTCTGCTCGGCTTATTTCGCTCAAAGTTGACTGATTCCGCTCCAGATTATTTGATTTCGCTCCAAAAGGTTGTTTCCGCTCCAAGTTGTTGCTGATTCCGCTTCAAAATACTGTGATTCCGCTCGAAATTAGTGATTCCGCTCCAAAATTATCTTGATCCCGCTCCAGATTAACTTTATTGATTGATTTCACATGAACAAAGTCGTCGTTTTGTTTGAATATGTCAGTCATAAAGTACAGGTGTCATTAATATTCTACAACAAAAATCACAAGACAGATAATCGGTCCAATCACATCCACTTATATGAACGGCCAAATGAAAGTAATTTTGCTGAATTACTTTGTCGGAAGAATATTGTATTGATTGCATGTGTTAGTTCAGTTTGGAGGTCTAATCGTTGAGGAGTGTTGTCTGCTTGTTGCATGTGATTACTTGAATTGAGATCAACATATTAATCGGCCCAATCATAGTATATTAGCACTTATTGTTGTCGGTCTAGTGGTTTTTGCGGCCCAATGAAAATTGTGTGGTAAATTGTTGTTGTCGGCCCATGTGAAGTGTTTGAAGTTCGAGTGTCAAGTCACCCATACCTTGGCATTTTATTAAAAAGCTTGATTTTGGTTGACCCATTTCACATAAAATCAAAGAAGAGGTGGTTTAGTCCGTTTGAATTCAAACTTGTTCAAAGTCGTTTGATTTTGATCCAGGTCATAGCAGTCCGCACAGTTTGTCAACCTTCAGTCCGCACAGTATATTCATCAGTTCGAGTGATTCAGTTCGCACAGAGTATCAGTTTGATTCAGTTGTTTAATAAGTGTTTAAACTGATTGTGTTTTGTTTGTTTGTGTGTCTGCCGGTGATACAGGTGTTTTTACGAGGTGAACCAGTTCGTTTGAAAGCTTGTTTGAGAAATTCTTCAATACCAAAACATGGATTCTGAATTTTACAATGCTTTTGCAACAACACCGACTACTCCGGCTGACATTGCTAAGAACATGAACATGGAGAATGAAACCAGAACAATGCAAAAACCCCCGAAACTTATGGGAATTGAAGACTATCATGGATGGAAGAAACGTTTCGAGAATTGGGTTCAAGCGAATCATTTAAAAGCTTGGGAAAGCATTGAAACTGAATATGAGAGGCCACAAAACTCAGTGGGAGTTGGTAAAATCATTTCAGAATTCACAGAGCAAGAGAGAGAAAGTTATAAAGGAGAGAAAATGATGATCAATCTATTACAACAAGCTGTTAAAGAGGATATATTTGTGTTGCTTCAACATGATGACAGTGCTTATTCTATCTGGGAAGCTCTTAAAAAGAAATTTGAAGGAAGTACAGAAATGCTACAGAGTAAAGCAGCTTTGTTAAAAAAAGAGTTTGAATTGTTTACTTGTATGCCTGGTGAGACAACAAAGACTCTCATTGAGAGATATTGTCATCTTGTACGCACCATGTCACAGTTGAAGATTACAAAAACTCCAGCAGAATGGGTAGAAAAGCTTGCTGATGCATTACCACAAAAGGAATGGGGTACATATCTGATGATTCTGAAAAATTCTGGACAGTTTAGCAGATTATCAATTGCTCAGTTTATTGAAAAGCTGGAGGCACAGGATCTTGAACAGCAAAAAATTGCTAGAATGAACAGTTCAAGTAATCAGCAAGATATCAAACTGTATTATAAAGGAAATGTTCAGACAGTTGAAGTGAGTCCAAAAATCCAAACAGCATTTAGTGCAGGAAATTCATCCGGAACAAGCAGTCAAAGCTCAATCAATACTAGTGGATTTTCAAATGTGAATTCTCCAAGTGTTCAAAGTACATCTGTTGGAAATGGGCATCTGATTCAGTGTAATGTGGCTTTACATCTTCAAAATGGACAAAATTATTCTGAAGAAGTTGTGAAAAGTCATATGGGATTACTGGTCACTGCATTAGAATCTTATGAAGGGTTGATTGCCGGAAAAATTGGTAATCCGATGCTCACAAAGGAAGATTATGACCAGATCGATGCAGAGGAGTTGGAACTGATGGACATTAAATGGGCATTAGCTAGTGTTTTGAGGAGAGCAGAAAAATTTAGAATGATTACAGGAAGAAGTGATTTCTTGGATGCAAATCTTTCTAATTTAGGTTTTGATAAATCTAAAGTTGTCTGTTTTCGTTGCAGGGAGAAAGGCCATTTTAAAAGGGAGTGCAAGAATCAGGAGCCAATAGGAGTAAAGGATCCTTTTGGAAAAGATGATTATTATAAGAAGTCCATATATCAACAAATCACTCATCTACCACATCAATAAAAAGATTCACAAACGGCACATGGGAAAATGATCGAAGATGCAAACAAGAAGGCTTACTATGGCATTATTGATCAAGATGATGAGAAAGTGACTGAAGGTTTTAACTGGGACAAGTACATTCCAGCTGATCCTAATGTTAAAGCTTTTATTGCTCAGATTGTGCAAAAGCCAGAGTTGATAAAGGAATGGATGGATGTATTATCTGATGATGAGAAAAGTGAAGATGAAGAAACTGTTTCTTCTAAAAACAGTTCAACAGATACTAGTGATGATGATGAAGAAGTTGAACAGATAAACATTGGAAAATCTCATTTATCTTCTGACAGTTTTGAATTTTATTTTGCAGATAAATTGAAGAAACTCAAAGAGAGAAAAGCTGCAAAAGAATTGAAGGAAGTCAAAGTGATTGAGAAGATAGTGGAAGTGGAAAAGATAGTTGAAGTTGAAAAGATTGTGGAGGTCGAGAAGATTGTTGAAGTTACGAAACCATGTCTCACATGTTTGGAATCTTGCAAACAGTGTGAAGTAAAAGACGAGAGGTTTAGTGAATCAGAAAAGATGAAAGAAAAGTTGTTGTTTGATGTGAAGAATTTGAAAGAATCCTACGATGTTTTGAACAGAACAGTGAATAGTTTGCAAACGACAAACACTGAAAGAGAAAAAGTGTTGAAAATGTCGAATGCAACAATGATGTCAAAGCAGAAAGAGATAAATTTTTACATTGAAGAATGTGCGAAATGGAAGCAAGAGTTGGATGGTGAAAAAGTTGAAAATGAAAGAATCAGACGTTTCCTGAAAAGTTATACATGTTCTAATTACTTAATTGACAGAATTTACCCTACTGTTGCAGGTTTTGAGGCGTTTAAAGACGAACAGCCAAAGAAGAAAAAGGATACTGGTCCGTCTGCTGAAGAAGAAAAGAAGAGCTCATTTTGGAGACAAACAAATCAAGAATTTTTTGCTGAAAAGAAGATTGGAGCTTATCAGAAGAAAGAAACCAGAACCTGTTTTAGATGTAATGAAGTTGGTCACATTGCATGGAACTGCCCAAAAGCGACCAATACAAAACAGGGAGTTTCTGGAAAACTAAAAGAAGTTGTTGTTGATAAAACCGAACCACCAACAGAAAAATTTAAAGTGTTTAAAAACTCTACATATGAAGTTGGTGAGTGTTCGAAAAGGTTTTACAAGAAAAGGGGAAATCTTGACAACCAAACTTGGGTTGTTAAGAAATCAGAGGTAAAATCTGGCGATGAATCTGATTCCACAAAGTCAGAGGAGCCACAATTTGATGAGAGTGTTGAAAAATCAGTTCTTTCAATGGATGATGAGAACTTTCCACCATTGAGGACTGAGAATTTTAAACGAAAAGTTGGAAAGGTTGAAATCTCAAATCAGTTTTATTCTGAGAAGGATAATTTTGATGTTGAGAAAGCTTTTAATGGGAATGTAAAGAAAATTTTCGGAAAGATGGTCGATGGGAAGGTTAAAGGGGTTAAAGATTTTTACGCTACAAAGAAGGCAACTTATACTCCAACTGAATCTGAATTGAAAACACCCAAGGCTGGTCAGGCTTGGGTGGATATTTTATTTCATTGAAAAATCTGACTTGCCGGAGATCCCAAGTTTGTAATCGTGGATCAGGAATCGGCATCATTCTTGTTATTTTAGATTTTGTGAAAGATTTTTAAATGTGTTTAGTTTTACAGGTGATGGACTATGTCGGAGCTTCCAGGTTGATAAGTGCGAAGCAGGAATCGACATTTTGATTGGTAAAATGGTTTGTGTAGATGATTTATTCCTACATGTGATTAACTGTTTTGGATATACTTACAAGTGGTAAGAGGTTGATTCTGAAAAAGTGATTACTCAAGGTCATTAGTTTGAACTTGATGTAATCCTGATACAAGAGATTGAATGGACAATATGATGAACCAAACCCCTAACCTACAAGTGGTAAAACTAACAAAACTTATTTTCCGGACAAATCATTTTGGTTAAAACAAACTTAAGTGTTTTGAAATCAATATGAGAAAATAGTTTTGTGAAAGGGGGAGTTCTGATTGTTTATGCCTAGTGGATGGTGAATTGAGGCGATTTGATATCGGTTGTCAATTTTCTGTATAGTTTGTTTTCAATTTTCTTTAATGTATTTGCATTTTAGGGGGAGTAGAAATTTTCTGAAAATCCAAAAAACATTTGAAAATTTGAAAAAGACAAAAACATGATAAAATCAAAAATGAGTTTTTGTGTCAAAGAAGAGGAAATGATAGTAAATCAGTAGACAGTTACAGTATGCTAAAGAAATGTAATGTTTAAATAGCGTTAAACAGTCTCAGTGATGATATGCCAATAGATTTTTACACATTTAGTAAACTTTTTCGGGATATAAACATAAATTCAAACTTGCTTATTTCGTGGGGAACACTACTTGGATATATAGGTAACCCCTGAAATCTCGTTTGAAAGGTCCCTCTTTCTGAGATACTAGGTCTTTATGCTCAGTGATATCTGGGGTATTATCCCGGGACTTCTGCTGAATGGAAATTCTGACCTAGTCCCCGGAGAATACTTTCTGTAAATGCTTTGAAATATAAGCTCGCCCTCAGCAAATTGATGAAACAATAAAATTGATAGTCATCGCTGTTGTAATCAAAAGATCCTCTAAAGGGGACACACCAAAAGTTGAGCCGTCATCTCTCTGCTGAACGAAAGTTCTGACCTGAGCTCTCACGGTTTTGTACTATAATTTATTCCCTTACAGATATCATCTGTGGTATACTCACCTGTAAGACTGAATATTGGGATCTGGATACGGGAGTATATTCAAGAGGTGGGACACATGGATGAGTTTAAGTCCTTAAAACATCTAACTCATATCATGAATCAGTTGAAATTTGTGTGAGAATTTAAGTGGATCAGTATATCGGCAATCTAAGTGAATTGTTTAATTCTTAATGTGTAACTAAGCTCAACGGTAAATTTTTGAGTTTAAGTCCTTAAAACATCTAACTCATTACAAACATATTGTTTGTAAATATTTCTTTACTGCATTTCTTTACATTGGAAAAATTCAAAAAGATTTTCAGTGTGTTTTAGCATAAATTTTTGAAAATTCAAAAAGATTTTCGACAACTGGTGTTGGAGAGCTAATTTTCAAAATTCCGAGTGCTAAACATGATGAACAGATGGTTTGGGAGAGTGTGTTGTTTTGAAAATGAAAATGAGATTTCTGCAAGTGGTTCATCAGAGACTAAATGTTGAATAATTTTAAAATTTGCTCTATAAGTGGTCATCAGAAAATTTATTTCTGGGTTAAGAATGTGCAGGTGTAGCCAGGTTTCGATCTTGAACCTGAAGATAGAGTGCCAAGTTCCGATACCTGAGGTCTATGTGATTTCAACAAGCCAGACTGCGATCCCAGCATATCGAAAGGGGGAGTCTGAAGACATCCGAGTAGAGATTGTTCGTGGGGAGTCTGTTGATGCTGAAGAGGAGAAGGAGATAAAGTTTGAGGATGCTTACACTGTGAAGATATTTTAGAGAGCGTTCAGACTGATAAAGACTGAAGATTATGAAGACTCGACACTTAAGACTCGTCAACATCTGAGGGGGAGTCTGTTAGTGCATTCATCTGTCGTCTTCGTCTTATATCGAGTCTCGGGTTCGTTGCGGATCTGATCAAGCAGGATGTCATCTTATACAATGATGACATCATCAAAGTGACATGATCATTGCATCACCTCACAAGAAGACAAATCAGAATCTGATTTAGCTTGAAAGTTATGTTCGCTTGAATTAGAATGTTGTGATCGCTTGAATGGTCAATTAGTGTTTGACCGCTTGAACTTGAAAATGTGTGTTCGCTTGAACATGTGTATGTGTCTTTCAAGCGAACAAGCAAGCACTATATATAGGCATCATGTATTGTTCATTTGAAGTGAACAGAGGAAAGATCTTAGAGAGTGTACCGAAGTGCTGCCGGTATATTTTGTGAATGTAATCATTGTTATATCAATACACAAGAAGATTAAAGTGATATTCAAGCTGTTTCAAAGTCGGTTTCTTATTTTCTGCATCTGAAACTGATAAAATCTCTTCTGAACGACTCGTTTGGGTCACAATCCGATCCTACACCAACCAGCCAAGAATGGAATCGTCGAGCGAAAACACTTGACAACCTCCTAGAAGCAGCTTTTCTTGCCACCAGACCTTTCTCCATCAATTAGGAATCTGATGCCGTCACTAAACACATTCCTTAAATTGTAGTCATTTGTTGAGTGTTTTTTTGGTGTCTAATCCGCATATATATCACCATTTCCCTTGATTTTCTTGACTGTATATCTCTTAAATATCAACATATACACGTGTGATTTAGTTTAGGAAGATTTTTCAATGCCGAGAACCTCGATCAGAGAGTAAAAAAGGCGTAAGGTTCACAATGGTGTAAAATTAAAATGGGATATACCGGGCTAGGATTCGAGTTACAGGAACAAGGGCCAAACCAACCACCCAAGAATGGAATCTCAGGCGAAAACACTTGACAATCTCCTAGAAGCAGCTTTTCTTGCCACCAGACCTTTCTCCATCAATTAGGAATCTGATGCCATCAATAAACACATTCCTTAAATTGTAGCCATTTGTTGAGTGTTTTTCTTGGTGTCTAATCCGCATATATATCACCACTGCCCCTGATTTTCTTGACTGTACATCTCTTAAATGTCAACATATACACATGTGATTTAGTTTACAAAGATTTTTCAATGCCGAGAACCTCGATCAGAGAGTAAAAAAGGTGTAAGGTTCACAATGCTGTAAAATTAAAATGGGATATACGGGGCTAGGATTCGAGTTACAGGAACAAGGGCCAAACCAACCACCCAAGAATGGAATCGTCGAGCGAAAACAATTGACAACCTCCAAGAAGCAGCTTTTCTTACCACCAGACGTTTCTCCATCAATTTGGAATCTCATGCCGTCACTAAACACATTCCTTAAATTGTAGCCATTTGTTGAGTGTTTTTTATTTGGTGTCTAATCCGCATATATATCACCATTGCCCTTGATTTTCTTGACTGTATATCTCTTTAATGTCAACATATACACGTGTGATTTAGTTTACGAAGATTTTTCAATGCCGAGAACCTCGATCAGAGAGTAAAAAAGGCGTAAGGTTCACAATGGTGTAAAAATATAAAATGGGATATACCGGGCTAGGATGCGAGTTACAGGAACAAGGGCCAAAACCAACCACCCAAGAATGGAATCATCGAGCGAAAACACTTGACAATTTCCTAGAAGCAGCTTTTCTTGCCACCATACCTTTCTCCATCAATTAGGAATCTGATGCCGTCCCTAAACACATTCCTTAAATTGTAGCCATTTGTTGAGTGTTTTTCTTTTTGGTGTCTAATCCGCATATATATCACCATTGCTCTTGATTTTCTTGACTGTATATCTCTTAAATATCAACATATACACGTGTGATTTAGTTTACGAAGATATTTCAATGCCGAGAACCTCGATTAGAGAGTAAAAAAGGCGTAAGGTTCACAATGGTGTAAGATTAAAATGGGATATACCGGGCTAGGATTCGAGTTATAGGTACAAGGGCCAAACCAACCACCCAAGAATGGAATCGTCGAGCGAAAACACTTGACAACCTCCTAGAAGCAGCTTTTCTTGCCACCAGACTTTTCTCCATCAATTAGGAATCTGATGCCGTCACTAAACACATTCCTTAAATTGTAGCCATTTGTTGAGTGTTTTTTTGGGGTCCAATTTGCATATATATCACCATTGCCCTTGATTTTCTTGACTGTATATCTCTTAAATATCAACATATACACGTGTGATTTAGTTTACGAAGATTTTTCAATGCCGAGAACCTCGATTAGAGAGTAAAAAAGGCGTAAGGTTCACAATGGTGTAAGATTAAAATGGGATATACCGGGCTAGGATTCGAGTTACAGGAACAAGGGCCAAACCAACCACCCAAGAATGGAATCGTCGAGCGAAAACACTTGACAACCTCCTAGAAGCAGCTTTTCTTGCCACCAGACCTTTCTCCATCAATTCGGAATATGATGCCGTCACTAAACACATTCCTTAAATCGTAGCCATTTGTTAAGTGTTTTTTTTTGGGCTAATCCGCATATATAACACCATTGCCGTTGATTTTCTTGACTGTAAATCTCTTAAATATCAACATATACACGTGTGATTTAGTTTATGAAGATTTTTCAATGCCGAGAACCTCGATCAGAGAGTAAAAAGGCGTAAGGTTCACAATGGTGTAAAATTAAAAAGGGATATACCGGGCTAGGATTCGAGTTACAGGAACAAGGGCCAAACCAACCACCCAAGAATGGAATCGTCGAGCGAAAACACTTGACGACCTCCTAGAAGCAGCTTTTCTTGCCACCAGACCTTTCTCCATCAATTAGGAATCTGATGCCATCACTAAACACATTCCTTAAATTTTAGCCATTTGTTGAGTTTTTTTTGGTGTCTAATCCGCATATATATCACCATTGCCCTTGATTTTCTTGACTGTATATCTCTTAAATATCAACATATAAACATGTGATTTAGTTTACGAAGATTTTTCAATGCCGAGAACCTCGATCAAAGAGTAAAAAAAGGATAAGGTTCACAATGGTGTAAAATTTAAATAGGATATACCGGGCTAGGATTCGAGTTACAGGAACAAGGGCCAAACCAACCACCCAAGAATGGAATCGTTGAGCGAAAACACTTGACAACCTCCTAGAAGCAGCTTTTCTTTCCACCAGACCTTTCTCCATCAATTAGGAATCTGATGCCGTCACTAAACACATTCCTTAAATTGTAGCCATTTGTTGAGTGTTTTTTTTGGTGTCTAATCCGCATATATATCACCATTGCCCTTGATTTTCTTGATTGTATATCTCTTAAATGTCAACATATACACGTGTGATTTAGTTTACAAAGATTTTTCAATGCCGAGAACCTCGATCAGAGAGTAAATAAGGCGTAAGGTTCACAATGGTGTAAAATTAAAATGGGATATACCAGGCTAGGATTCGAGTTACAGGAACAAGGGCCAAACCAACCACCCAAGAATGGAATCGTCGAGCGAAAACACTTGACGACCTCCTAGAAGCACCTTTTCTTGCCACCAGACCTTTCTCCATCAATTAGGAATCTGATGCCATCACTAAACACATTCCTTAAATTGTAGCCATTTGTTGAGTGTTTTTTTTTTGTGTCTAATCCGCATATATATCACCATTGCCCTTGATTTTCTTGACTGTATATCTCTTAAATATCAACATATACACATGTGATTTAGTTTACGAAGATTTTTCAATGCCGAGAACCTCGATCAAAGAGTAAAAAAAGGGATAAGGTTCACAATGGTGTAAAATTAAAATAGGATATACCGGGCTAGGATTCGAGTTACAGGAACAAGGGCCAAACCAACCACCCAAGATTGGAATCGTCGAGCGAAAACATTTGACAACCTCCTAGAAGCAGCTTTTCTTGCCACCAGACATTTCTCAATCAATTAGGAATCTGATGCCGTCACTAAACACATTCCTTAAATTGTAGCCATTTGTTGAGTGTTTTTTTTGGTGTCTAATCCGCATATATATCACCATTGCCCTTGATTTTCTTGACTGTATATCTCTTAAATGTCAACATATACACGTGTGATTTAGTTTACGAAGATTTTTCAATGCCGAGAACCTCGATCAGAGAGTAAAAAAGGCGTAAGGTTCACAATGGTGTAAAATTAAAATGGGATATACCCGGCTAGGATTCGAGTTACAGGAACAAGGGCCAAACCAACCACCCAAGAATGGAATCGTCGAGCGAAAACACTTGACAACCTCCTAGAAGCAGCTTTTCTTTCCACCAGACCTTTCTCCATCAATTAGGAATCTGATGCCGTCACTAAACACATTCCTTAAATTGTAGCCATTTGTTGAGTGTTTTTTTTGGTGTCTAATCCGCATATATATCACCATTTCCCTTGATTTTCTTGATTGTATATCTCTTAAATGTCAACATATACACGTGTGATTTAGTTTACAAAGATTTTTCAATGTCGAGAACCTCGATCAGAGAGTAAATAAGGCGTAAGGTTCACAATGGTGTAAAATTAAAATGGGATATACCAGGCTAGGATTCGAGTTACAGAAACAAGGGCCAAACCAACCACCCAAGAATGGAATCGTCGAGCGAAAACACTTGACAACCTCCTAGAAGCAGCTTTTCTTACCACCAGACCTTTCTCCATCAATTAGGAATCTGATGCCGTCACTAAACACATTCCTTAAATTGTAGCCATTTGTTGAGTATTTTTTTTTTGGTGTCTAATCCGCATATATATCACCATTGCCCTTGATTTTATTAACTGTATATCTCTTAAATATCAACATATACACGTGTGATTTAGTTTACGAAGATATTTCAATGCCGAGAACCTCGATCAGAGAGTAAAAAAGGCGTAAGGTTCACAATGGTGTAAGATTAAAATGGGATATACCGGGCTAGGATTCGAGTTATAGGAACAAGGGCCAAACCAACAACCCAAGAATGGAATCGTCGAGCGAAAACACTTGACAACCTCCTAGAAGCAGCTTTTCTTGCCACCAGACCTTTCTCCATCAATTAGGAATCTGATGCCGTCACTAAACACATTCCTTAAATTGTAGCCATTTGTTGAGTGTTTTTTTTGGGGTCCAATCCGCATATATATCACCATTGCCCTTGATTTTCTTGACTGTATATCTCTTAAATATCAACATATACACGTGTGATTTAATTTACGAAGATTTTTCAATGCCGAGAACCTCGATTAGAGAGTAAAAAAGGGGTAAGATTCACAATGGTGTAAGATTAAAATGGGATATACCGGGCTAGGATTCGAGTTACAGGAACAAGGGCCAAACCAACCACCCAAGAATGGAATCGTCGAGCGAAAACACTTGACAACCTCCTAGAAGCAGCTTTTCTTGCCACCAGACCTTTCTCCATCAATTCGGAATATGATGCCGTCACTAAACACATTCCTTAAATCGTAGCCATTTGTTAAGTGTTTTTTTTGGGGTCTAATCCGCATATATAACACCATTGCCCTTGATTTTCTTGACTGTATATCCCTTAAATATCAACATATACACGTGTGATTTAGTTTATGAAGATTTTTCAATGCCGAGAACCTCGATCAGAGAGTAAAAAAGGCGTAAGGTTCACAATGGTGTAAAATTAAAATGGGATATACCGGGCAAGGATTCGAGTTACAGGAACAAGGGCCAAACCAACCACCCAAGAATGGAATCGTCGAGCGAAAACACTTGACGACCTCCTAGAAGCAGCTTTTCTTGCCACCAGACCTTTCTCCATCAATTAGGAATCTGATGCCATCACTAAACACATTCCTTAAATTGTAGCCATTTGTTGAGTGTTTTTTTTGGTGTCTAATCCGCATATATATCACCATTGCCCATGATTTTCTTGACTGTATATCTCTTAAATATCAACATATACACATGTGATTTAGTTTACGAAGATTTTTCAATGCCGAGAACCTCGATCAAAGTGTAAAAAAAGGGATAAGGTTCACAATGGTGTAAAATTAAAATAGGATATACCGGGCTAGGATTCGAGTTACAGGAACAAGGGCCAAACCAACCACCCAAGATTGGAATCGTCGAGCGAAAACATTTGACAACCTCCTAGAAGCAGCTTTTCTTGCCACCAGACATTTCTCAATCAACTAGGAATATGATGCCGTCACTAAACACATTCCTTAAATTGTAGCCATTTGTTGAGTGTTTTTTTTGGTGTCTAATCCGCATATATATCACCATTGCCCTTGATTTTCTTGACTGTATATCTCTTAAATGTCAACATATACACGTGTGATTTAGTTTACGAAGATTTTTCAATGCCGAGAACCTCGATCAGAGAGTAAAAAAGGCGTAAGGTTCACAATGGTGTAAAATTAAAATGGGATATACCCGGCTAGGATTCGAGTTACAGGAACAAGGGCCAAACCAACCACCCAAGAATGGAATCGTCGAGCGAAAACACTTGACAACCTCCTAGAAGCAGCTTTTCTTTCCACCAGACCTTTCTCCATCAATTAGGAATCTGATGCCGTCACTAAACACATTCCTTAAATTGTAGCCATTTGTTGAGTGTTTTTTTTGGTGTCTAATCCGCATATATATCACCATTGCCCTTGATTTTCTTGATTGTATATCTCTTAAATGTCAACATATACACGTGTGATTTAGTTTACAAAGATTTTTCAATGTCGAGAACCTCGATCAGAGAGTAAATAAGGCGTAAGGTTCACAATGGTGTAAAATTAAAATGGGATATACCAGGCTAGGATTCGAGTTACAGAAACAAGGGCCAAACCAACCACCCAAGAATGGAATCGTCGAGCGAAAACACTTGACAACCTCCTAGAAGCAGCTTTTCTTACCACCAGACCTTTCTCCATCAATTAGGAATCTGATGCCGTCACTAAACACATTCCTTAAATTGTAGCCATTTGTTGAGTATTTTTTTTTTGGTGTCTAATCCGCATATATATCACCATTGCCCTTGATTTTATTAACTGTATATCTCTTAAATATCAACATATACACGTGTGATTTAGTTTACGAAGATATTTCAATGCCGAGAACCTCGATCAGAGAGTAAAAAAGGCGTAAGGTTGACAATGGTGTAAGATTAAAATGGGATATACCGGGCTAGGATTCGAGTTATAGGAACAAGGGCCAAACCAACCACCCAAGAATGGAATCGTCGAGCGAAAACACTTGACAACCTCCTAGAAGCAGCTTTTCTTGCCACCAGACCTTTCTCCATCAATTAGGAATCTGATGCCATCACTAAACACATTCCTTAAATTGTAGCCATTTGTTGAGTGTTTTTTTTGGGGTCCAATCCGCATATATATCACCATTGCCCTTAATTTTCTTGACTGTATATCTCTTAAATATCAACATATACACGTGTGATTTAGTTTACGAAGATTTTTCAATGCCGAGAACCTCGATTAGAGAGTAAAAAAGGGGTAAGATTCACAATGGTGTAAGATTAAAATGGGATATACCGGGCTAGGATTCGAGTTACAGGAACAAGGGCCAAACCAACCACCCAAGAATGGAATCGTCGAGCGAAAACACTTGACAACCTCCTAGAAGCAGCTTTTCTTTCCACCAGACCTTTCTCCATCAATTCGGAATATGATGCCGTCACTAAACACATTCCTTAAATCGTAGCCATTTGTTAAGTGTTTTTTTTGGGGTCTAATCCGCATATATAACACCATTGCCCTTGATTTTCTTGACTGTATATCCCTTAAATATCAACATATACACGTGTGATTTAGTTTATGAAGATTTTTCAATGCCGAGAACCTCGATCAGAGAGTAAAAAAGGCGTAAGGTTCACAATGGTGTAAAATTAAAATGGGATATACCGGGCAAGGATTCGAGTTACAGGAACAAGGGCCAAACCAACCACCCAAGAATGGAATCATCGAGCGAAAACACTTGACGACCTCCTAGAAGCAGCTTTTCTTGCCACCAGACCTTTCTCCATCAATTAGGAATCTGATGCCATCACTAAACACATTCCTTAAATTGTAGCCATTTGTTGAGTGTTTTTTTTGGAGTCTAATCCGCATATATATCACCATTGCCCTTGATTTTCTTGACTGTATATCTCTTAAATATCAACATATACACATGTGATTTGGTTTACGAAGATTTTTCAATGCCGAGAACCTCGATCAAAGAGTAAATAAAGGATAAGGTTCACAATGGTGTAAAATTAAAATAGGATATACCGGGCTAGGATTTGAGTTACAGGAACAAGGGCCAAACCAACCACCCAAGAATGGAATCGTCGAGGGAAAACACTTGACAACCTCCCTCCTAGAAGCAGCTTTTCTTGCCACCAGACCTTTCTCCATGAATTAGGAATCAGATGCCGTCACTAAACACATTCCTTAAATTGTAGCCATTTGTTGAGTGTTTTTTTTGGTGTCTAATCCGCATATATATCACCATCGCCCTTGATTTTCTTGACTGTATATCTCTTAAATGTCAACATATACACGTGTGATTTAGTTTATGAAGATTTTTCAATGCCGAGAACCTCGATCAGAGAGTAAAGGAGGCGTAAGGTTCACAATGGTGTAAAATTAAAATGGGATATACCGGGCTAGGATTCGAGTTACAGGAACAAGGGCCAAACCAACCACCCAAGAATGGAATCGTCGAGTGAAAACACTTGACGACCTCCTAGAAGCAGCTTTTCTTGCCACCAGACCTTTCTCCATCAATTAGGAATCTGATGCCATCACTAAACACATTCGTTAAATTGTAGCCACTTGTTGAGTGTTTTTTTTTTGGTGTCTAATCCGCATATATATCACCATTGCCCTTGATTTTCTTGACTGTATATCTCTTAAATATCAACATATACACATGTGATTTAGTTTACGAAGATTTTTCAATGCCGGGAACCTCGATCAAAGAGTAAAAAAGGGATAAGGTTCACAATGGTGTAAAATTAAAAAAGGATATACCGGGCTAGAATTCGAGTTACAGGAACAAGGGCCAAACCAACCACCCAAGAATGGAATCATCGAGCGAAAACACTTGACAACCTCCTAGAAGCAGCTTTTCTTGCCACCAGACCTTTCTCCATCAATTAGGAATCTGATGCCGTCACTAAACACATTCCTTAAATTGTAGCCATTTGTTGAGTGTTTTTTTTGGTGTCTAATCCGCATTTATATCACCATTGCCCTTGATTTTCTTGACTGTATATCTCTTAAATGTCAACATATACACGTGTGATTTAGTTTACGAAGATTTTTCAATGCCGAGAACTTCGATCAGAGAGTAAAAAAGGCGTAAGGTTCACAATGGTGTAAAATTAAAATGAGATATACCGGGCTAGGATTCGAGTTACAGGAACAAGGGCCAAACCAACCACCCAAGAATGGAATCGTCGAGCGAAAACAATTGACAACCTCCTAGAAGCAGCTTTTCCTGCCACCAGACCTTTCTCCATCAATTTGGAATCTGATGCCGTCACTAAACACATTCCTTAAATTGTAGCCATTTGTTGAGTGTTTTTTTTGGGTGTCTAATCCGCATATATATCACCATTGCCCTTGATTTTCTTGACTGTATATCTCTTAAATGTCAACATATACACGTGTGATTTAGTTTACGAAGATTTTTCAATGCTGAGAACCATGATCAGAGAGTAAAAAAGGCGTAAGGTTCACAATGGTGTAAAATTAAAATGAGATATACCGGGCTAGGATTCGAGTTACAGGAACAAGGGCCAAACCAACCACCCAAGAATGGAATTGTCGAGCGAAAACAATTGACAACCTCCTTGAAGCAGCTTTTCTTGCCACCAGACCTTTCTCCATCAATTAGGAATCTGATCCCGTCACTAAACACATTCCTTAAATTGTAGCCATTTGTTGAGTGTTTTTTTTTGGGTGTTTAATCCGCATATATATCACCATTGCCCTTGATTTTCTTGACTGTATATCTCTTAAATGTCAACATATACACGTGTGATTTAGTTTACAAAGATTTTTCAATGCCGAGAACCACGATCAGAGAGTAAAAAAGGCGTACGGTTCACAATGGTGTAAAATTAAAATAGGATATACCCGGCTAGTATTCGAGTTACAGGAACAAGGGCCAAACCAACCTCCCAAGAATGGAATCGTCGAGCGAAAACACTTGACAACCTCCTAGAAGCAGCTTTTCTTGCCACCAGACCTTTCTCCATCAATTAGGAATCTGATGCTGTCACTAAACACATTCCTTAAATTGTAGCCATTTGTTGAGAGTTTTTTTTGGTGTCTAATCCGCATATATATCACCATTGCCCTTGATTTTCTTGACTGTATATCTCTTAAATATCAACATATACACGTGTGATTTAGTTTAGGAATATTTTTCAATGCCGAGAACATCGATCAAAGAGTAAAAAAGGCGTAAGGTTCACAATGGTGTAAAATTAAAATGGGATATACCGGGCTAGGATTCGAGTTACTGGAACAAGGGCCAAACCAACCACCCAAGAATGGAATCGTCGAGCGAAAACACTTGACAACCTCCTAGAAGCAGCTTTAATTGCCACCAGACCTTTCTCCATCAATTAGGAATCTGATGCTGTCACTAAACACATTTCTTAAATTGTAGCCATTTGTTGAGTGTTTTTTTTGTGTCTAATCCGCATATATATCACCATTGCCCTTGATTTTCTTGACTGTATATCTCTTAAATATCAACATATACACGTGTGATTTAGTTTAGGAAGATTTTCAATGCCGAGAACATCGATCAAAGAGTAAAAAAGGCGTACGGTTCACAATGGTGTAAAATTAAAATGGGATATACCGGGCTAGGATTCGAGTTACAGGAACAAGGGCCAAACCAACCACCCAAGAATGGAATCGTCGAGCGAAAACACTTGACAACCTCCTAGAAGCAGCTTTTCTTGCCACCATAACTCTACATCAATTAGGAATCTGATGCCGTCACTAAACACATTCCTTAAATTGTAGCCATTTGTTGAGTGTTTTTTTTGGTGTCTAATCCGAATATATATCACCATTGCCCTTGATTTTCTTGACTGTATATCTCTTAAATATCAACATATACACGTGTGATTTAGTTTACAAAGATTTGTCAATGCCGAGAACCTCGATCAGAGAGTAAAAAAGGCGCAAGGTTCACAATGGTGTAAAATTAAAATGGGATATACCGGGCTAGGATTCGAGTTACAGGAACAAGGGCCAAACCAACCACCCAAGATTGGAATCGTTGAGCGAAAACACTTGACAACCTCCTAGAAGCAGCTTTTCTTACCACCAGACCTTTCTCCAATAATTAGGAATCTGATGCCGTCACTAAACACATTCCTTAAATTGTTGCCATTTGTTGAGTATTTTTTTTGGTGTCTAATCCGCATATATATCACCATTGCACTTGATTTTCTTGACTTTATATCTCTTAAATGTCAACATATACACATGTGATTTAGTTTACAAAGATTTGTCAATGCCGAGAACCTCGATCAGAGAGTAAAAAAGGCGTAAGGTTCACAATGGTGTAAAATTAAAATGGGATATACCGGGCTAGGATTCGAGTTACAGGAACAAGGGCCAAACCAACCACCCAAGAATGAAATCGTCGAGCGAAAACACTTGACAACCTCCTAGAAGCAGCTTTAATTGCCACCAGACCTTTCTCCATCAATTAGGAATCTGATGCTGTCACTAAACACATTCCTTAAATTGTAGCCATTTGTTGAGTGTTTTTTTTGTGTCTAATCCGCATATATATCACCATTGCCCTTGATTTTCTTGACTGTATATCTCTTAAATATCAACATATACACGTGGGATTTAGTTTAGGTAGATTTTCAATGCCGAGAACATCGATCAAAGAGTAAAAAAGGCGTAAGGTTCACAATGGTGTAAAATTAAAATGGGATATACCGGGCTAGGATTCGAGTTACAGGAACAAGGGCCAAACCAACCACCCAAGAATGGAATCGTCGAGCGAAAACACTTGACAACCTCCTAGAAGCAGCTTTTCTTGCCACCATAACTCTACATCAATTAGGAATCTGATGCCGTCACTAAACACATTCCTTAAATTGTAGCCATTTGTTGAGTGTTTTTTTTGGTGTCTAATCCGCATATATATCACCATTGCCCTTGATTTTCTTGACTGTATATCTCTTAAATATCAACATATACACGTGTGATTTAGTTTATGAAGATTTTTCAATGCCGAGAACCTCGATCAGAGAGTAAAAAAGGCGTAAGGTTCACAATGGTGTAAAATTAAAATAGGATATACCGGGCTAGGATTCGAGTTACAGGAACAAGGGCCAAACCAACCACCCAAGAATGGAATCGTCGAGGGAAAACACTTGACAACCTCCCTCCTAGAAGCAGCTTTCCTTGCCACCAGACCTTTCTCCATCAATTAGGAATCAGATGCCGTCACTAAACACATTCCTTAAATTGTAGCCATTTGTTGAGTGTTTTTTTTGGTGTCTAATCCGCATATATATCACCATTGCCCTTGATTTTCTTGACTGTATATCTCTTAAATGTCAACATATACACGTGTGATTTAGTTTATGAAGATTTTTCAATGCCGAGAACCTCGATCAGAGAGTAAAAAAGGCGTAAGGTTCACAATGGTGTAAAATTAAAATGGGATATACCGGGCTAGGGTTCGAGTTACAGGAACAAGGGCCAAACCAACCACCCAAGAATGGAATCGTCGAGCGAAAACACTTGACGACCTCCTAGAAGCAGCTTTTCTTGCCACCAGACCTTTCTCCATCAATTAGGAATCTGATGCCATCACTAAACACATTCCTTAAATTGTAGCCATTTGTTGAGTGTTTTTTTTTTGGTGTCTAATCCGCATATATATCACCATTGCCCTTGATTTTCTTGACTGAATATCTCTTAAATATCAACATATACACATGTGATTTAGTTTACAAAGATTTTTCAATGCCGGGAACCTCGATCAAAGAGTAAAAAAGGGATAAGGTTCACAATGGTGTAAAATTAAAATAGGATAAACCGGGCTAGAATTCGAGTTACAGGAACAAGGGCCAAACCAACCACCCAAGAATGCAATCGTCGAGCGAAAACACTTGACAACCTCCTAGAAGCAGCTTTTCTTGCCACCAGACCTTTCTCCATCAATTAGGAATCTGATGCCGTCACTAAACACATTCCTTAAATTGTAGCCATTTGTTGAGTGTTTTTTTTGGTGTCTAATCCGCATTTATATCACCATTGCCCTTGATTTTCTTGACTGTATATCTCTTAAATGTCAACATATACACGTGTGATTTAGTTTACGAAGATTTTTGAATGCCGAGAACCTCGATCAGAGAGTAAAAAAGGCGTAAGGTTCACAATGGTGTAAAATTAAAATGAGATATACCGGGCTAGGATTCGAGTTACAGGAACATGGGCCAAACCAACCACCCAAGAATGGAATCGTCGAGCGAAAACAATTGACAACCTCCTAGAAGCAGCTTTTCTTGCCACCAGACCTTTCTCCATCAATTAGGAATCTGATGCCGTCACTAAACACATTCCTTAAATTGTAGCCATTTGTTGAGTGTTTTTTTTGGGTGTCTAATCCGCATATATATCACCATTGCCCTTGATTTTCTTGACTGTATATCTCTTAAATGTCAACATATACACGTGTGATTTAGTTTACGAAGATTTTTCAATGCCGAGAACCACGATCAGAGAGTAAAAAAGGCGTAAGGTTCACAATGGTGTAAAATTAAAATGGGATATACCCGGCTAGTATTCGAGTTACAGGAACAAGGGCCAAACCAACCACCCAAGAATGGAATCGTCGAGCGAAAACACTTGACAACCTCCTAGAAGCAGCTTTTTTTGCCACCAGACCTTTCTCCATCAATTAGGAATCTGATGCCGTCTCTAAACACATTCCTTAAATTGTTGCCATTTGTTGAGTGGTGTCTAATCCGCATATATATCACCATTGCCCTTGATTTTCTTGACTGTATAACTCTTAAATATCAACATATACACGTGTGATTTAGTTTACGAAGATTTTTCAATGCCGAGAACCTCGATCAGAGAGTAAAAAAGGCATAAGGTTCACAATGGTGTAAAATTAAAATGGGATATACCGGGCTAGGATTCGAGTTACAGGAACAAGGGCCAAACCAACCACCCAAGAATGGAATCATCGAGCGAAAACACTTGACAACCTCCTAGAAGCAGCTTTTCTTGCCACCAGACCTTTCTCCATCAATTAGGAATCTGATGCCGTCACTAAACACATTCCTTCAATTGTAGCCATTTGTTGAGTGTTTTTTTTTGGTGTCTAATCCGCATATATATCACCATTGCCCTTGATTTTCTTGACTGTATATCTCTTAAATATCAACATATACACGTGTGATTTAGTTTACGAAGATTTTTCAACGCCGAGAACATCGATCAGAGAGTAAAAAAGGCGTAAGGTTCACAATGGTGTAAAATTAAAATGGGATATACCGGACTAGGATTTGAGTTACAGGAACAAGGGCCAAACCAACCACCCAAGAATGGAATCGTCGAGCGAAAACTCTTGACAACCTCCTAGAAGCCGCTTTTCTTACCACCAGACCTTTCTCCATCAATTAGGAATCTGATGCCGTCACTAAACACATTCCTTAAATTGTAGCCATTTGTTGAGTGTTTTTTTTGGTGTCTAATCCGCATATATATCACCATTTCCCTTGATTTTCTTGACTGTATATCTCTTAAATATCAACATATACACGTGTGATTTAGTTTAGGAAAATTTTTCAATGCCGAGAACCTCGATCAGAGAGTAAAAAAGGCGTAAGGTTCACAATGGTGTAAAATTAAAATGGGATATACCGGGCTAGGATTCGAGTTACAGGAACAAGGGCCAAACCAACCACCCAAGAATGGAATCGTCGAGCGAAAACACTTGACAACCTCCTAGAAGCAGCTTTTCTTACCACCAGACTTTTCTCCATCAATTAGGAATCTGATGCCGTCACTAAACACATTCCTTAAATTGTAGCCATTTGTTGAGTGTTTTTTTTTGTGTCTAATCCGCATATATATCACCATTGCCCTTGATTTTCTTGACTGTATATCTCTTAAATATCAACATATACACGTGTGATTTAGTTTACGAAGATTTGTCAATGCCGAGAACCTCGATCAGAGAGTAAAAAAGGCGCAAGGTTCACAATGGTGTAAAATTAAAATGGGATATACCGGGCTAGGATTCGAGTTACAGGAACAAGGGCCAAACCAACCACCCAAGAATGGAATCGTCGAACGAAAACACTTGACAACCTCCTAGAAGTAGCTTTTCTTACCCCCAGACCTTTCTCCAATAATTAGGAATCTGATGCCGTCACTAAACACATTCCTTAAATTGTAGCCAATTGTTGAGTGTTTTTTTTGGTGTCTAATCCGCATATATATCACAATTGCCCTTGATTTTCTTGACTGTATATCTCTTAAATGTCAACATATACACATGTGATTTAGTTTACAAAGATTTGTCAATGCCGAGAACCTCGATCAGAGAGTAAAAAGGGCGTAAGGTTCACAATGGTGTAAAATTAAAATGGGATATACCGGGCTAGGATTCGAGTTACAGGAACAAGGGCCAAACCAACCACCCAAGAATGAAATCGTCGAGCGAAAACACTTGACAACCTCCTAGAAGCAGCTTTAATTGCCACCAGACCTTTCTCCATCAATTAGGAATCTGATGCTGTCACTAAACACATTCCTTAAATTGTAGCCATTTGTTGAGTGTTTTTTTTTTTGTGTCTAATCCGCATATATATCACCATTGCCCTTGATTTTCTTGACTGTATATCTCTTAAATATCAACATATACACGTGTGATTTAGTTTTGGAAGATTTTTCAATGCCGAGAACATCGATCAAAGAGTAAAAAAGGCGTAAGGTTCACAATGGTGTAAAATTAAAATGGGATATACCGGGCTAGGATTCGAGTTACAGGAACAAGGGCCAAACCAACAACCCAAGAATGTAATCGTTGAGCGAAAACACTTGACAACCTCCTAGAAGCAGCTTTTCTTGCCACCATAACTCTACATCAATTAGGAATCTGATGCCGTCACTAAACATATTCCTTAAATTGTAGCCATTTGTTGAGTGTTTTTTTTGTGTCTAATCCGCATATATATCACCATTGCCCTTGATTTTCTTGACTGTATATCTCTTAAATATCAACATATACACGTGTGATTTAGTTTACGAAGATTTTTCTATGCCGAGAACATCGATCAGAGAGTAAAAAAGGCGTAAGGTTCACAATGGTGTAAAATTAAAATGGGATATACCGGGCAAGGATTCGAGTTACAGGAACAAGGGCCAAACCAACCACCCAAGAATGGAATCGTCGAGCGAAAACACTTGACAACCTCCTAGAAGCAGCTTTTCTTACCACCAGACCTTTCTCCAATAATTAGGAATCTGATGCCGTCACTAAACACATTCCTTAAATTGTAGCCATTTCTTGAGTGTTTTTTTCTTGTGTCTAATCCGCATATATATCACCATTGCCCTTGATTTTCTTGACTCTATATCTCTTAAATATCAACATATACACGTGTGATTTAGTTTACGAAGATTTTTCAATGCCGAGAACCTCGATCAGAGAGTAAAAAACCTTTAGAGATGTGGTGGAGTGGTAAAGAGTGTTTTGAATATCCTAAAGGTCTTGAGTTCGATACTTGCTTCCACCGGTTCTCTAAAGGCCACCGACCCGACGCTTGCGCCACGCTTTACCTGTTCCCCTCGGTTAGTCGGGTATTGGGGGGGACCCGGGGGTTTACCGTGTAAGCGGGTTCCCGCGGTTATCAAAAAAAAAAAAGAGAGTAAAAAAGGCGTAAGGTTCACAATGGTGTAAAATTAAAATGGGATATACCGGGCTAGGATTCGAGTTACAGGAACAAGGGCCAAACCAACCACGCAAGAATGGAATCGTCGAGCGAAAACACTTGACAACCTCCTAGAAGCAGCTTTTCTTTCCACCAGACCTTTCTCCAACAATTAGGAATCTGATGCCGTCACTAAACACATTCCTTAAATTGTAGCCATTTGTTGAGTGTTTTTTTTGGTGTCTAATCCGCATATATATCACCATTGCCCTTGATTTTCATGACTGTATATCTCTTAAATGTCAACATACACACATGTGATTTAGTTTACAAAGATTTGTCAATGCCGAGAACCTCGATCAGAGAGTAAAAAAGGCGTAAGTTTCTCAATGGTGTAAAATTAAAATGGGATATACCGGGCTAGGATTTGAGTTACAGGAACAAGTGCCAACCAACCACCCAAGAATGGAATCGTCGAGCGAAAACACTTGACAACCTCCTAGAAGCAGCTTTTCTTGCCACCAGACCTTTCTCCATCAATTAGGAATCTGATGCCGTCACTAAACACATTCCTTAAATTGTAGCCATTTGTTGAGTGTTTTTTTTTTGGTGTCTAATCCGCATATATATCACCATTGCCCTTGATTTTCTTGACTGTATATCTATTAAATATCAACATATACACGTGTGATTTAGTTTACGAAGATTTTTCAATGCCGAGAACATCGATCAGAGAGTAAAAAAGGCGTAAGGTTCACAATGGTGTAAAATTAAAATGGGATATACCGGGCTAGGATTCGAGGTACAGGAACAAGGGCCAAACCAACCACCCAAGAATGGAATCGTCGAGCGAAAACACTTGACAACCTCCTAGAATCAGCTTTTCTTACCACCAGACCTTTCTCCATCAATTAGGAATCTGATGCCGTCACTAAACACATTCCTTAAATTGTAGCCATTTGTTGAGTGTTTTTTTTGGTGTCTAATACGCATATATATCACCATTTCCCTTGATTTTCTTGACTGTATATCTCTTAAATATCAACATATACACATGTGATTTAGTTTATGAAGATTTTTCAATTCCGAGAACCTCGATCAGAGAGTAAAAAAGGCGTAAGGTTCACAATGGTGTAAAATTAAAATGGAATATACCGGGCTAGGATTCGAGTTACAGGAACAAGGGCCAAACCAACCACCCAAGAATGGAATCATCGAAGCGAAAACACTTGACAACCTCCTAGAAGCAGCTTTTCTTGCCACCAGACCTTTCTCCATCAATTAGGAATCTGATGCCGTCACTAAACACATTCCTTAAATTGTAGCCATTTGTTGAGTTTTTTTTTTTGGTGTCTAATCCGCATATATATCACCATTGCCCTTGATTTTCTTGACTGTATATCTCTTAAATATCAACATATACACGTGTGATTTAGTTTACGAAGATTTTTCAATGCCGATAACATCGATCAGAGAGTAAAAAAGGCGTAAGGTTCACAATGGTGTAAAATTAAAATGGGATATACCGGGCTAGGATTCGAGTTACAGGAACAAGGGCCAAACCAACCACCCAAGAATGGAATCGTCGAGCGAAAACACTTGACAACCTCCTAGAAGCAGCTTTTCTTACCACCAGACCTTTCTCCACCAATTAGGAATCTGATGCCGTCACTAAACACATTCCTTAAATTGTAGCCATTTGTTGAGTGTTTTTTTTGGTGTCTAATCCGCATATATATCACCATTGCCCTTGATTTTCTTGACTGTATATCTCTTAAATATCAACATATACACGTGTGATTTAGTTTAGGAAGATTTTTCAATGCCGAGAACCTCGATCAGAGAGTAAAAAAGGCGTAAGGTTCACAATGCTGTAAAATTAAAATTTGATATACCGGGCTAGGATTCGAGTTACAGGAACAAGGGCCAAACCAACCACCCAAGAATGGAATCGTCGAGCGAAAACACTTGACAAACTCCTAGAAGCAGCTTTTCTTACCACCAGACCTTTCTCCACCAATTAGGAATCTGATGCCGTCACTAAACACATTCCTTAAATTGTAGCCATTTGTTGAGTGTTTTTTTTGGTGTCTAATCCGCCTATATATCACCATTTCCCTTGATTTTCTTGACTGTATATCTCTTAAATATCAACATATACACGTGTGATTTAGTTTAGGAAGATTTTTCAATGCCGAGAACCTCGATCAGAGAGTAAAAAAGGCGTAAGGTTCACAATGGTGTAAAATTAAAATGGGATATACCGGGCTAGGATTCGAGTTACAGGAACAAGGGCCAAACCAACCACCCAAGAATGGAATCGTCGAGCGAAAACACTTGACAAACTCCTAGAAGCAGCTTTTCTTACCACCAGACCTTTCTCCACCAATTAGGAATCTGATGCCGTCACTAAACATATTCCTTAAATTGTAGCCATTTGTTGAGTGTTTTTTTTGTGTCTAATCCGCATATATATCACCATTGCCCTTGATTTTCTTGACTGTATATCTCTTAAATATCAACATATACACGTGTGATTTAGTTTACGAAGATTTTTCTATGCCGAGAACATCGATCAGAGAGTAAAAAAGGCGTAAGGTTCACAATGGTGTAAAATTAAAATGGGATATACCGGGCAAGGATTCGAGTTACAGGAACAAGGGCCAAACCAACCACCCAAGAATGGAATCGTCGAGCGAAAACACTTGACAACCTCCTAGAAGCAGCTTTTCTTACCACCAGACCTTTCTCCAATAATTAGGAATCTGATGCCGTCACTAAACACATTCCTTAAATTGTAGCCATTTCTTGAGTGTTTTTTTCTTGTGTCTAATCCGCATATATATCACCATTGCCCTTGATTTTCTTGACTCTATATCTCTTAAATATCAACATATACACGTGTGATTTAGTTTACGAAGATTTTTCAATGCCGAGAACCTCGATCAGAGAGTAAAAAACCTTTAGAGATGTGGTGGAGTGGTAAAGAGTGTTTTGAATATCCTAAAGGTCTTGAGTTCGATACTTGCTTCCACCGGTTCTCTAAAGGCCACCGACCCGACGCTTGCGCCACGCTTTACCTGTTCCCCTCGGTTAGTCGGGTATTGGGGGGGACCCGGGGGTTTACCGTGTAAGCGGGTTCCCGCGGTTATCAAAAAAAAAAAAGAGAGTAAAAAAGGCGTAAGGTTCACAATGGTGTAAAATTAAAATGGGATATACCGGGCTAGGATTCGAGTTACAGGAACAAGGGCCAAACCAACCACGCAAGAATGGAATCGTCGAGCGAAAACACTTGACAACCTCCTAGAAGCAGCTTTTCTTTCCACCAGACCTTTCTCCAACAATTAGGAATCTGATGCCGTCACTAAACACATTCCTTAAATTGTAGCCATTTGTTGAGTGTTTTTTTTGGTGTCTAATCCGCATATATATCACCATTGCCCTTGATTTTCATGACTGTATATCTCTTAAATGTCAACATACACACATGTGATTTAGTTTACAAAGATTTGTCAATGCCGAGAACCTCGATCAGAGAGTAAAAAAGGCGTAAGTTTCTCAATGGTGTAAAATTAAAATGGGATATACCGGGCTAGGATTTGAGTTACAGGAACAAGTGCCAACCAACCACCCAAGAATGGAATCGTCGAGCGAAAACACTTGACAACCTCCTAGAAGCAGCTTTTCTTGCCACCAGACCTTTCTCCATCAATTAGGAATCTGATGCCGTCACTAAACACATTCCTTAAATTGTAGCCATTTGTTGAGTGTTTTTTTTTTGGTGTCTAATCCGCATATATATCACCATTGCCCTTGATTTTCTTGACTGTATATCTATTAAATATCAACATATACACGTGTGATTTAGTTTACGAAGATTTTTCAATGCCGAGAACATCGATCAGAGAGTAAAAAAGGCGTAAGGTTCACAATGGTGTAAAATTAAAATGGGATATACCGGGCTAGGATTCGAGGTACAGGAACAAGGGCCAAACCAACCACCCAAGAATGGAATCGTCGAGCGAAAACACTTGACAACCTCCTAGAATCAGCTTTTCTTACCACCAGACCTTTCTCCATCAATTAGGAATCTGATGCCGTCACTAAACACATTCCTTAAATTGTAGCCATTTGTTGAGTGTTTTTTTTGGTGTCTAATACGCATATATATCACCATTTCCCTTGATTTTCTTGACTGTATATCTCTTAAATATCAACATATACACATGTGATTTAGTTTATGAAGATTTTTCAATTCCGAGAACCTCGATCAGAGAGTAAAAAAGGCGTAAGGTTCACAATGGTGTAAAATTAAAATGGAATATACCGGGCTAGGATTCGAGTTACAGGAACAAGGGCCAAACCAACCACCCAAGAATGGAATCATCGAAGCGAAAACACTTGACAACCTCCTAGAAGCAGCTTTTCTTGCCACCAGACCTTTCTCCATCAATTAGGAATCTGATGCCGTCACTAAACACATTCCTTAAATTGTAGCCATTTGTTGAGTTTTTTTTTTTGGTGTCTAATCCGCATATATATCACCATTGCCCTTGATTTTCTTGACTGTATATCTCTTAAATATCAACATATACACGTGTGATTTAGTTTACGAAGATTTTTCAATGCCGATAACATCGATCAGAGAGTAAAAAAGGCGTAAGGTTCACAATGGTGTAAAATTAAAATGGGATATACCGGGCTAGGATTCGAGTTACAGGAACAAGGGCCAAACCAACCACCCAAGAATGGAATCGTCGAGCGAAAACACTTGACAACCTCCTAGAAGCAGCTTTTCTTACCACCAGACCTTTCTCCACCAATTAGGAATCTGATGCCGTCACTAAACACATTCCTTAAATTGTAGCCATTTGTTGAGTGTTTTTTTTGGTGTCTAATCCGCATATATATCACCATTGCCCTTGATTTTCTTGACTGTATATCTCTTAAATATCAACATATACACGTGTGATTTAGTTTAGGAAGATTTTTCAATGCCGAGAACCTCGATCAGAGAGTAAAAAAGGCGTAAGGTTCACAATGCTGTAAAATTAAAATTTGATATACCGGGCTAGGATTCGAGTTACAGGAACAAGGGCCAAACCAACCACCCAAGAATGGAATCGTCGAGCGAAAACACTTGACAAACTCCTAGAAGCAGCTTTTCTTACCACCAGACCTTTCTCCACCAATTAGGAATCTGATGCCGTCACTAAACACATTCCTTAAATTGTAGCCATTTGTTGAGTGTTTTTTTTGGTGTCTAATCCGCCTATATATCACCATTTCCCTTGATTTTCTTGACTGTATATCTCTTAAATATCAACATATACACGTGTGATTTAGTTTAGGAAGATTTTTCAATGCCGAGAACCTCGATCAGAGAGTAAAAAAGGCGTAAGGTTCACAATGGTGTAAAATTAAAATGGGATATACCGGGCTAGGATTCGAGTTACAGGAACAAGGGCCAAACCAACCACCCAAGAATGGAATCGTCGAGCGAAAACACTTGACAACCTCCTATAAGCAGCTTTTCTTACCACCAGACCTTTCTCCATCAATTAGGAATCTGATGCCGTCACTAAACACATTCCTTAAATTGTAGTCATTTGTTGAGTGTTTTTTTTTTGTGTCTAATCCGCATATATATCACCATTGCCCTTGATTTTCTTGACTGTATATCTCTTAAATATCAACATATACACGTGTGATTTATTTACGAAGATTTTTCAATGCCGAGAACCTCGATCAGAGAGTAAAAAACCTTTAGAGATGTGGTGGAGTGGTAAAGAGTGTTTTGAATATCCTAAAGGTCTTGAGTTCGATACTTGCTTCCACCGGTTCTCTAAAGGCCACCGACCCGACGCTTGCGCCACGCTTTACCTGTTCCCCTCGGTTAGTCGGGTATTGGGGGGGACCCGTGGGTTTACCGTGTAAGCGGGTTCCCGCGGTTATCAAAAAAAAAAAAGAGAGAGTAAAAAAGGCGTAAGGTTCACAATGGTGTAAAATTAAAATGGGATATACAGGGCTTGGATTCGAGTTACAGGAACAAGGGCCAAACCAACCACCCAAGAATGGAATCGTCGAGCGAAAACACTTGACAACCTCCTAGAAG